>CM039089.1:62979123-65479123 GCA_022113865.1 Chimonanthus praecox
TTTATTTCTTTTTCAAGGTTACATTGATAAAAATTCAAAGACCAATCTATAGCAAATAGAACTGATGTTGCACAAGACTATTCAAGATGTATGATGCACCCATGTTACAAACTTGCACGCATATAAGACACTCACATCTGTTCTGCATGGACTGTTCTAATACCATTTAACATTATTTTCCAAGATGATATAAATATTACTACACTTTTCCCCTTTTGAAACCAAATTAAAATATTGAGATGTTTGTGACTTGATTGTTAAGAGTAAGGCTAGTACGTTCTTTTCTGTCAATGACATTTTTGCATCTTATTTTAATTTAAAATAGAGTTAAAATCCAAATTTATATATGATGTCATATCCCCGAATCCTCTTTTTTTTTAGGGGGGTTTACCGAGTCCAACATTCACACTCATGTTGGACTCTTAACCATGGTTGTTAAAATCTTACGATATGATAAGAGGAACGATTCGTATCTATCAACAAATCTTACGATTTGTATAAATAATAGAATTATGGGGTTATTATAAGCGTGAAAGCATGAGACATTTCGTTTTAATGGTTTTTAAAGCTTGAGTTGATGAACATTTAAAACCTTTCGATTTTTCGACGGTTCTTTTTAGTTCATTATTGATTTTTCACAATATAGTTGGATTATATACTGGTCTTATACTTTTGGGAGTTGGAGCATTAATATTTGAGCTCCAATGAACTGATTATATATAGAATTCACTTAATATTGAAAGAAAGTTGGAGAATTGCTCATGTTATTACATTTTAGATATATTTTACATTATTTTATATATTAAATAATTTTGAAGGAAAACACTTATGAATCTTACGATTCTACGATTTAAGATACATGATTTGTGATTCAAGATGTATTAAAGATTTACGATACGATTCGATTTTCACAACATTGCTTAACAGTCGCAAGTCACACCCATGGCCATGCAACTTAGGATAGAATGCTTCTTTAGCCATTGTCATTAATTATAGCAACCGTCTCTTGCAACTATGACACTAGCTAACAAGGAATAAAACAACAAAACTACATATCAACTTGATGGGGCCTCAAGTCCATCTCAACCCAAACTCACTCAGTGAGCCAATCAAAATTTCATGAGAAACAAGTGAACTATACGATATTTCAGAAAAAAAAAAAAAAATACAGATAACACATATTAATCTCTTTTTCCAATTAATCAGGTTTCCAACATTTGGTTGGATTTTTGCAAGTTTTTTTAAAAACCTGGTTGAATCTTTGAAAAATCTGACCCAGTGAACTAAATTGGTGGAAGCTGGATAAATTTTCCTCCGACAATAGAAAAATTGTGTAGCATTCAGAGCTCAACTCAAGTCTTGAATAACCTACATCAAGTTAGCAAGTTCTTTTTCATCATTACCGTCATCATCAAAGTCATTCATCTGATTTATCTAGGATCCACTTTTCCACTCAACCTTTTCAACAATCACCTTCTCCATCACCCTAATCTATCACATTCTGTCTTACCAATCAAGACATGTGTCTTAAACAGCATTCTCCAACTTTTCTACTATTAAAGAAACTTCTAGACTTCACTCATTTCTAATTCTATCTTCTGTAGTCACCATCTTATCATGTGCATCTCTATCAACATTACATTCCCTCTCCTTTTCTAATATTCGACCAACTTTTATACCCTGGTGGGTGAATAAGATGTATAGACACTTGAAGCATATATGCTTGTAAAGACAACAACAATAAAAATGTATGGAAATGTTATACCTCTATGATTCTATGTGTAACACATAACTTTCCCACTTTTGTTCGTGGATAATAAATGATTTATTAGGTGATTTATGTTAGAGGTGACTAATCCAAGGGGAGGAATAGATTTAGATTATAGCCAATAAAATGAGAGCAAGATGGGTAAGGCAAGCTAGTTGTGTATCACGTGATAAAAGAATGTCATGCAAATTAAAGTGGGGATTCAATAAAATGATAATTAGGCCTACAACACTCTATGAAGCTGAAGTATTGTGCAATTAAGAAAAAATTAAATGGTAACAAAGGTGTATTCTAAGATGGATGAGTAAACATTAAAAGAAATAATTAGGAATGTACACATCAGAGATACCTTAAAAGTAGCCCATAAAGAAGAGAAAATGAGGAGAAGTCATTTAAAGTGGTTTGGGCATGTATGTGGGAGACCGGAAACAGCCTCTATTAAAAAAAAATGAAAAGATAAAGGTAAAAGGAAGTAAAAGGAGAGGGGGGCCTTTGAAACATCAATTTAAGGGGTAAATAAAGATATGCCGAAGTGCAAGGTAATGAAGAATATAGGTTTTGACAGGATAGAATGAAAAATAACCAAAAAACCTAACCCCAGTAGATGGGATCAGTGGCTATGATGATCATGGGATTGACCCTGCCCATCAGAAGATTGGGAAAAGGTAAATAGCAAAAGTTTACACAGTAAGACAACAGAACTCATAAATGGGCTCTACAATTAAAACTTCCATAGACCCAAAAGTCCCTGATTGGAAGTATGATTTCTTCACTAACATAGAACTATAACCATTTGTAACATCACTTCCCACATTCATGAACGATAATAGATGCTAAGTGTTACCATTATTGATTAAAGCAGATTTAAATATGCATTCATTTTTTATGGAGTACAAACATAGTTTTCAATGTTAATTGGGAAAACATGGTCCCTGAAATAAAAGGCAAGGAGGTTCAAAAACTCAAGCCTGGGAGACCCATGTCCATGCAATAAACAAATGGCATGAGCCAAAGTGCAGGCTAACATTCATATGAAGTTGTTTAAAAACTGTTATCAGACTTCAGGAAGCAAGGCATACCTCATGTTTATTGGAAAATATGTTAGAAGCTGAAATTCCTGTGTTCCTTGAAACCACATGACTAACTCCAGCTTTCTCAGCTTTACCATCTTCATCTTTAGTAAGAAGGGCATCTTTCCTTGCATCTCCATTTGCTTGACTACAATGGTCTTGGAAAAGTAAATGGCCACTGCTAAGAGAACCAAGAGTTGTATCATGTTGGCTGTGCTGACCATTTGGTTTGCCAGCACCAACTCTGGGAGCAGGCTTCTGCCCTAAAACAGACAGCTTCAACTCATTCGCCTTTTCCGCAGGTGATGGAATAGTTCTATCAAGGTTTTCTAATATTCTTCTAGCCGTTGCACTCGAGTGTGGGTGAACAGCTGAACCAACACCATAACCAAGTCCCTTATTTCTGATGGTTTGGAGCTTCGTGATGTTGCTTTTTGCTGCTATGGTATCCATGTTCTCTGGAACAGTGGACGTGATACCTTCAAATGCACTAGAGCTTGATGATGGCAAAAGGCCAGGGCTCACAGGATGAGACAAACCAGCTCCCATGGGTGTAGCCGTCTCCATGGACTTCTGAGGTTTCCTGTGAATAGATCTGATTGACGCAAAACCATCTTCTAAAGTATAACTTTTCCTCACCTTATATGGATTTAATGGGGAAAAAAACCATCAGAAATAAATTAAAAGGCACTATGGAATATGAAAAGCAATTAGAAATTCATAACAGTACAATCCAAAAACATAATCACATATTGCCCTAAGATATTTGAATTAAAACTGAAGTGCAAAATTGAATTGCACTTCACCATAAAAAGGCAAAGAAGTTTGAATTATATGCAGTTCATTAAAGCCAAGCAATCATTTGAAGTGGAACTCATATTCCAATTATCTAGATCATACAAAATGCCCTGGTTTTGTAGTTGGCAATCTGCTGTTTAGCACTTGGTAGTATATCCATATCATGTGTACCTCTATAAAATGTCATTTTCGTGTTCTTTCCAAAGATGCTTATATTATAGACGCCTACTTGACATAAATGTGTAACACATATTTTAAACATATAGTTCACGAATTATTCACTTACTCACTTACCTTAGGTCCAACATGCCCTTCTTATTTTTCATTTATTATAATATATTTTAATTTTTTCTTCTCGTCAAGGCATTTGATGGGGTTCTAAACATTAAATACTATGAAAGGATCAAGGGATGAGGAAATTTGTAGGTATTTCATTGTACTTTCGTCCTTTCTAAACATTTTGAAGTTTAGTTTTATCTAAACATTAACAAAGTTAATTTCAAATCATAGTTTGAAGTCACTGTTTATGTTTGAAATATGTTGGAAACAATTACAAAAAACAAGAATATTTTTTAATTATGTAGTAATGTAGCCGAATTTTTAGGCCCAAAGGATTGAAATAGGATATAATATCCGTTCCCGACTTTCCATCATATCAACTTTTTATGAGCAAATTTTTAACTATATCAAATTGTATGAGAACTATTTCCGTCCCATGTTTTTACCGTACACCAAAATGCTAACTCACCCTAGATAGACCTTTTTTCTATTTTGAAATGGCAACTTCATTAAAGGGCATAAGAACTGTGCCAAAAAGGAAATACATAGAAAAGGGGAAGGACACCCCCACTGCTAAAAAGTAAATTCACCAGGAAAAACACTAACGCAGGATAGAAAAAGGTATGGAGGCAAAGAAAGCAACAATCGAACCAAACAAAGCTACAAAAGGGCACTGCATTCCTTCTTAGCTCTAGTGATATCGGAGACAAAGAAATCCTGAAATTCCTTCAAAGATGAGGCCCAGGCTACACATTTCACCTAAATCCTACAACTAACCTCTGTCAAACTGTCCTCTTTATTTCTGAAGACTATTGTTTCGCTCCCAGCATAAACTCCAAAATGTGGCAAAAAGAGCTAATTGCCAAATGATAGAAAATCTCGAGGACCCCTTGAATGCCATACAAGCATAGGAAAGGTGAGCAACAGAAACAGGCATAACCCATTGAGAACTTCAAAAAGCACAAGAATGGAGCTCCCATACAGAAGAGGAAAATGGTCAATGGATAAAGAGGTAGTCCACATCTTCAGAGGCTCAAAGGCAAAAGGGACAGACACTATCCTTTGGCCCTTGAAAATGTTAATGTTACCTTGGCTTGATACAAATAAGACGGCCAGATAGAAATAAGCAATCAATTTATTTCTACACTTCTACCCATTCAATTGGAAGGCAACATATGAAATGCCCATAGTTGTCTTTTGCTGGAGTTTATTATTACATTGCCTAACAGCATACATGTCCAGAGAGAATCAGATCATTGAAGGATGGTCCATATCAATGCCATATGCTAAAAGTGGATGAACCATAGGCCCTCTAATAATGAGAGACACAAATCTCCAACAAACTATTTTCCCTTAATATTTATATAAGAACAACATTGACTTACCAATTGGATCACAAGTAGAAAAGGGATGTAGGTATTGCTCAAACTTATCAAAGCAGCACATGCACATCCAAGGAATGAAAAAACATCGTGCAATTCAAGAAGAAATTACTTACCTGTGTGCTACCAAAAACAGGAGTTTGTGGTTGCTTAGAACGAGTTGAGTGCAGGTTGATAGATCTTTCACCAAAACCCTAGAAACAACACCACGACAATAAAAATAAGAACAAAAAAGACAAGAATTAACAGACTACCAAGATCTCAAGAATTTAGCAAAGTTTGAAAAACAATTGAAAGAGCCCATAAAACAGTTGGCTCCACTTTGAAAAGAGTGGATGTCTGATCAAACCTTAGTTATGGATCTTGAATGAACTGCACGGTGGTAAGGGCTTCGAGGCAAATCATTAAGCCTAATCCTGCCTCTTTGAGTTTGAGGGGTGAGATAGCCAGGAGCCTCTTGTAGCATAGCACCTGGCCAACATATAGGTGACTTTAATGGAGTTGATGGAATAGACGATGATGTTGCAAAACCATCACTGCAAGGTAGCTGTCTTTCATCCTTTGTCACTACACTTTGAGAACTAAGGTTTAGTGATGATGTTCGGGCTTCCATGAAAGCTCTTGCTATGTCTACAGGTGAAGCACCAACTTCATCAGTAAGCTGCATAACAGAAACAATTAGTAAATATCCTTTACAACATTCCCAGCATGCATGTTGTACATCACCTGATTAATTAACTAGAATGACTTCGTTATATTTTTTATGCCAGCCAATGAATGATGAAGAGTTCCCACTTTTGTGAGATAATGAAGAAGGAACTTTTATAAGCACATGAATGTCAAATGTATGGTCATACAGTTCGAATGGTCAGTTAGTAGGTTGATGTCTGCTTACAGTTAATCTCATGGGAGGGTCTGGGGTCCTCATAATCAATTTATTTCCCAGTTGCTCTGACTGCTTTTCTTCAACAAATTTTCTTAAATTCTCCTGACCCAATGCACCTTCAGCAGTTTTGGCTGCTGCAACCATATTTGGATTTGACTTCCCCCATCTATCATTATCAGCAATATCAGTAGTCCTCGTACGCAGTATCTCCGTCAAGCGGTTGAATTCATCTCTATATATCCATGAAAATTTCTTAGATAAAAATTCTTTCCAAATGATGTGATAACCAAGTAATATGAACTAATTAAAAAAAGACGACTGCAAGAGGGAAACTAAAACAAAAAGAACTGCAATAATGAGAGGAGAGAGAGAGAGAGAGAGAGAGGGATTCTTTAGGTCTGATGAGCTTACAAAAATAAAATCCCAAAACGGGATAAAGAGTAAAGATGAAAGTCATTTTAGACGGTTTGGCCACATCTATGGGAAAATGGCCCAAGAACAGCCTTGGTATGACAAGTAAAAGCTACTAGAAAAGAGAGAGAGAGAGAGAGAGAGAGAGAGGCCATTAAAGACACGGATTTAGATTGTAAAACAGGACATGATAGTGGGGGATGGAGAACATGATTCTCAATGGTATTGAGTGGAAAAGTAGAAATTGCAAAGCCAACCAGCTAGATGGAGCAAGGCTTTGATGGTGATGAAATAGTTAAGTTTTTTTTTTTCTGGATGACCAAGTAACCAGGCATTCGCAATCTAAAAGACTTCATAAGACTTTACAAAAACAACCATGACAAGTCAGACTTTCATAGTACATCATTCCAGATTTTCTATACACAACATTGGAAGGGCTCTTCAAAAAGTTAAATGAATACAAATTTCAAAACATTTCCAATCTCAAAATAAGCACCCATATGAAAGAAAAAACTTGCTTCATTACTATATAAGGAAAAATAATTTTGGACACAAACACATGCCGATAGCATACACAGATACAACGTCACACAAGGTTGTTCAACACCCTTACACTCATGGTTGTTAAAATCTTACGATACAAGATTCGTATCTTACGATTCATACGATATGATAAGAGGAACGATTCGTATCTATCAATAAATCTTACGATTCGTATAAATAATAGAATAATGGGGTTATTAGGAGTGTGAAAGCATGAAATATTTCGTTTTAATGGTTTTTAAGGCTTGAGTTGATGAACATTTAAGACCTTTTGATTTTTTGAGGGTTTTTTTAGTTCATTATTGACTTTTCACGGTATAATTGGATTATATACTGGTCTTATACTTTTGAGAGTTGGAGCATTGAAAATTGAGCTCCAATGAACTAATTATATAACATTCACTTAATATTGGAAAAAAGTTGGAGAATTACTCATGTTATTACATTTTAGATATATTTTACGTTATTTCATATATTAAATATTTTTGAAGAAAAACACTTATGAATCTTACGATTCTATGATTTACGATATACAATTCAAGATGTATTAACGATTTACGATACGATTCGATTTTCACAACATTGCTTACACTACACAAAATGTATTTCTTTGAAAGATGACTCCATAAAAATCTATTTGATATTATAAATTATAAATTAAAAGTTTTTTTTGAATGATTTATAGATTAAAAGTATTAGTTTTTAGAGATGACAAATTTATATTTCAAAGTATATTGCATATATCACAATAATATAACTCCCATAATTAAATGTTAGTAGAAATGAATACTAAAGCTACTCTTCCAGAACTATCAGCTATTCTATGGCTCTCTCTCTCTCTCTCTCTCTCTCTCTCTCTCTCTCAAAAGAAAAACAAGAAGGAAAAGGGCATAAAGAAAGAGAAGAAATACAGAGGAAAGTTTAAATCCACAAATTACCTAGAGAATGTTTTCTGTTGGAAAAGTTGCTCAATTTCAGAAAGCCCACTACCATCGTGTGAATTGTTGTTTTTGTCCCCATTTATTTCATCACCATCAGAAGAACCTTTTAGTCGTTCTGCTTCACAATGGCCTCTTTCATCATCTGAATCAGATATTTGACTCTGAAACAACCACCACCAACATTCCAAAGTTAAAATTGCAAAACTAAAATTGTTCTGAAAGAATAGCACCACAGCTGCCAAACTAATAATTCTCCAAGCTAAACTAACAGTAGAGTGTGGTGTTTTACAGTACGCTTTTTTTAAGTTGTTTTTCTTTCTGATGCAACATATCAAAATACATGGTCCACAAGGGCAGAAATCCAAGGCACATCCACGTCCATTCAAAGACCACAGTAGTTAACGAGTAAGGCACAGTCAAAGCACCAAGTGATCCTAGAGCCTAAGGTGTATGACACCTAGACATGGGCTTAATTTTTCTAGGCGCACTTTTAGATACTATAAAATATATTTATATTCAATATTTTGTTTCTTCCTCACATTATTATTAACAAAATACAATATTCTCCATCAAAAGCTCCAAACTACTACATACATACAGAAGTATATTATATTTCTATGTCACCTAAGAGCTAGGTGAGGCACAAAATAGGTTTGCAGCCTACATACAACATGCACCACTAAAAATATTGGCAATTGAGCTTCCAAGCACATTATAGTACAAATTACATACATGCACGAGCAAATGGTATAATAACTAATAATTAGATTTTCTAATTAAGTATTACTGACAATTGCTTCATGTTAAATATAACAATTACAAGCTATTACAAAAAAAAAAGTCCTATTATGGAAAAAAGTTTCTACAAGAACTAGGTTCAAGTAAGGTGGGCCTGCCTTAGAGCTGGGTGAGGTGTAAAATAGGTCTAGAGCCTGGGCAAGGACTTAGGCACAACTAAGGCAAGCCTTTGACTGCTAATAACCACAGCCCTCCAAGTTCAAACTGCTAGGAAAAACTGTCCATTCTGTGGAATTTTGGTTTTATCTTTTTTTCTCAATCATCCATTTCTTTTATTGCAAATTTCAACCCAAACAACCAATTTCGGATTTTCGCACCAGTGTCATTTACCCATTAGTCTCATCAACATCACCTGCGTCAGCATATATCAGATGATCAGGCTTGACCTCATACACATGAGCCAGATGTATAAAATAATTCAAAATAACTTGAGCAAACAAAGGGCAATGTTGTCAACATCAAATCAACTGAAACAAACCACACAAAATTTACATGCTAAGCAAGCATGTGCAAACCTAAGAAGAAAGGAAATTAAAAAAAAAAAATCATGTTTCACAAGTAACAAACAAGGAAGCAATACTTACAGAAGAACTATCTTTAGGTAATTCATCGCTGGCCTCATGTCTTGTCACTGTTCATCATATATAATCAATAAATGTAATATATCAGATGATTATCAAATTACAAAGGTCAAATTACCAAGTGAATCCTCAGATGGAATGATACAGTTCAAATAATTTGCTCCATAATATGGAATGAAGTCCTTTACAATAGTTAGTCAGCCTACTTTAAAAGCATGTAGACTATTGTATAGAATAAGTAACCATAGATTGCACAAGCCCCTCTAATCACTCGGGTTGAATTATCTCGACCTTTGCAAACATTCTGCAAAAATGGGGGGCCAAACCAATCTTGGTCTGACATAGTGCAATCCATTGTAAGGGTACCATTCCATGGCTCATTATATTCAACAGTAGGATCCAAGGTAGGAAATCTGTACATTGGACAAGCCTCCACTATGACTGCCAACAACTCCTCTAAAAAATTTCACATTAACTATAGATAGACCAAGAGAAAAATGTCCATAAGTACAACATAACATTCTGCAGATATGATGCAAGATTAAAACCCTTGAATTAACTCCCACAAATTTGTGCAGAAAGCCCAATAGTATTGGATTGCTGGATTTCTTTCCAAAGTATCCAAGCAATTTGGATGTCAACATAAAGGCAGTCCTAGAGCATTAGATACTTTTGAGTGTGTGAGATTAGGACTTCTTAGTGGGCTCGTATTGCTCTAAAGTAAGGTAATTAGTCTTCTTGTATGGCACTCAGGAAGGCAATACATTTAGCAACAGCTTATGATGTGTAGATAGTTAAAAATAGGCAACACTTTTGTAGTTTATATTATACAGTACTTCATTTTCATCCATAAACCCATATCCATATTGTATTGGTGTATTCCTGATATATCTGGATGCCATAGGTAGCAGCCTTCTGCATATTCCTGCCATATCTGGACGTGATAAGTAGCAGCATTTTCTGCATACTTCTTTAGTAGACATATACATGCAAAGCCACAAGGAATTTCCCAGTATCTTCTTCTGTTTGCTTGAAGTTCTAAACATCTTTCAGAACCAAAGCCCGAAGAGATTACCTTTTGAAGGGCTTAGTTAGCCCCATGATGTGCTTTTCTGCTGAGATTTCTGAAGCATATTTTGTTCTCACATCAAATTGACCAAAGAATAGTTGGGAGAATGAGCATCCAGGCACTACACACTTCTTTGAAAAGCAAAGGGCAGCTAAGATTGTATCATCACCCAGCTGACCCAAAACAGTACAAAAAATGATGCCATACCCTCACAGTAAAGGGACAAAAATCTGAAAATCATGTTACATGAAAATTTACACTCTGTGAGTCTGTGACATATCAAAATATTAGAAGCTAGCCCTTTTTTTTAAGTTTTAGGACTGGATTTTAACCCCTTAAATAATTACATGTATTAATAATGTTTGAGCATAGATGGGCAAGTATTGTTGTTGTTGTTACAAGAAGTAATCACAAACTTTTCTTGTTGGAAAAGAATTATAAACTGTATAATGTGAGAAAGTTATACGATGGTGAAACTAAGTGCCAAATGCATAAAAGATAAAGGACACCAATGACGAAAAAATGTCATCAATAGCTTTTACTATAGAACATCCCACAAAATTCATCCTTTAGCATGGCCTAATGATGACTATAATTCTTTTTCCACAGCAATGACATAGGCTATTATAAATATAGTTTTTCAACGGCAATGACAAAGGCTATTGTAAATAAGTTATACAAAACAAATGTTAGACCTTAAGGTGCAGAATGTGGAGGCAAGTTGATGGAAATAGAGCAATCATTGAGTGCCATAGGTTGCTCCAATAGAGAAAGGGATAAAAAAAATAGGTAACAAAAACGGTATTTAAGATGGTTTGGGCACATACGTAGCCAACTAAAAACAGCCTGAGTACAGATAATCGAAAGATTACAAGTAAAAGGTACTAGAAGGAAAAGAACACTGAAAAAAACTAACTGATTGAGTGAGGAATAACGTGATTTTTTATGTGGTTGAGTGGAAAGTCAAACTTTCAAAGCTAACCCATTTACATAGGATAAATGAGTGATGATGAGTGGTTACATATGGCTGACCAGTTAGCCAAAGAAGGCGCCCTTCCTCAGGAGTATTCTTTGTGGGTTTTCCAACCGATTAATAAAATCAGTAATCTTCAAAAAAAAAAAAAATCAAATAGGTGGGTTTTTTTTTTTTTGAAAGATGAAAGAACGGGATAATGACTAACATGATTTAAATGATGCCTACAAGTCCATGACTATGACGATGACAAAAGCTCTCTACGATTCAGATTCCATCAATAACAACTTTGCCATACTTTTCCTTTCATCGCTACAGTAGTTGAAGATGACTTAACTATGGAATGACCATAAACCTAATACACAGAGAAACCTAAGCAGCAAGGACCATGGACTCGCCATCTCTCAGTCACTCCAATAACATTCACACATTACAACAGCAGTAATGCTTCATAGGCGTTCGTATGCTCTCTTACCATCAGTGTCCATCAAGGGTCTGGCTATTTTGCCCCAGAGTTAGACCACTACAGTTAAAAAGCCCCTCTTAGCTCGTCCTCCTCTTTCCCCTTTATGCATTCTTCTTCCATCAAGCATCCCTATAATCTAGAAGTTACTTCTGTATTTCGATCCAACACAAATTTTGTATCCTTTTCTCAATAAGACGCATTGCTAAAAGATTCAATTTTTGGTAGGAAGACATAATATTGGCAGACAAAGTCAAAAAAACAGAACTGAAAGCACGCGCCAATAAAAAAATAAAACCGAAGTAAAGGGGGAAAACAAGAGGTACAGAGGCAGAGAGTGTGAAACCCTATAGTACAGAATAGCGAAATGGGGAAGAAAAGAGAAAACGGAAGAGAGGAGAGAGCATACCGGAATCGGTAATAGAAGAAGAAGGGGACTTGGAGAAGAGAGAAGGAAAGAGACGAGTGGCGCCACGGGTGATAAGTCGGGAGGCAGGATCCGCCAGCCTTGAGAACCACCCATCCCGCTGGCGGGAAGACGACTCCCGTGGCAGAGGCGGGCGGTCATAAGGTGTGGCCGATGCCTTACGGGACGGACGTTTCCGGAACTTTCCTCCGGCGCCTCCGCCCTCGTAGGGCGCTGCGTAGGCGGCTCCTCTTTCCATGGCTTCAGTTTTGTTCACCCGTCGTTATTTTCTCGCCTCGTAGGGGAGAAAAAATGGGAACGACAAAAAAAACTTACAAAGTCTATCCGAAACGCACGTTTTGCATCCTTCCAAGAAGAACGTTGTCGAACGTACACGTGTCTTATAACCGGGTCCACATGCAATGGTCCCAATGGTGATCGCTCAATGAGCTTATTGGGAAAACTTTGGGAGATTTTTAAATTTTCCATTTAAAAAGCTATTATCATGTATATTTTCTAACGTAATATTTAGAAAGTAATAAAAAATATTTACTATATAAACTTCCCATCTAATCATAATAATCATATGATTTCAAATTTTAAAATTTAATTATTATAAAAATATTTATTTTTTATAAAGTTATGATGATCAAAATAAAGACTCCTAACTTTTGTTATTCGTAAAGTTTTTTATCCATCTCACGGATTCATATGAGATTTCTCTCTTAATTAATATATATTCGACCAGTCATCTTAATATGGATAAAATCTGTTAAGAGACGCGAAATAAAATGAAATTCTCATTTTATTTATACCGGTGTATCGATAACACACCGCTCTATATATATATGTTTTGCATATTGGTATATCATGAGTGGTACACCAGTAAAGGTAAAATGAGAATTTCACTCCATCCCATGTCTATTAACAAACTTTGCCCGCGTTAAAATGAGAACTTAATCTTTCCAAAACTGTTCATGTATGAATACTTAAAACACACATATACTATTTTATTGATATGACAATGACGAAATGAAACTACAACTGAAGCCCATAACATCTAAGGAATACTTGAGTGTCAACTGTGTAAGATATATATGTAAAAATTATAGTCAAATTAAAGTTTTAAATGAGTTTTTCATAGAAATTGGATTTTTAAATTTGTCATGCCTAGCTTGATTTCACATTGGACTTTAATATTTTAAAAATGAGCTCAACCAATCTTGAAAAATAGGCTTTATTGGATCATACTGGACGGCCAAGACGTCAGTCTCATGAAGTGAGGTTTTGAATTCGATTTACACCTGACTCTCCTATTTTTAGATAATGATATGATAAAGTTAAACTAAATCCTTTTAATTCAATAAATTCCATCTTAAAATATCTTTTTATATTTTTAACTTTTTTTTTACAATTTTTGTTATTTTCATTTGTCAATATAAAATCAAATCACAACTGTTTTTTAATGAACAAAGGATCGATATTCATTTAACAGACATTTTTAATTATCTTTTTATATAAATATAAAATGGAAGAATTGTGTTTTATGTGATCAAATTTAAAAATGCACTTTGCTAAAAAAAGATTCAATAGTCTAATTAAAAACTTAAACCTAACTCATTGATTTATTTTTAATCAGGAAAAGTAGTTGTTATGCTTCTCCCTACCTAACCCCACGCAAAGAGCATGAGTTGGGTTGGCTCATTAACACCACTGTAATATAGTATGACATGAATGTTCGTATTTTATTGGTGGTGTGAACTGTGAACGTATGAATTATATGCACGTCTAAACTTAGTTTGTTTCATTATTATTATTTTAATATAACACTAGTTAAGATGTGAAATAAAAAGAATTTTATTTAAATTAATTATATATTTATTCTACTCTCAAACTTTGATGAGGTGACCAAAGATACAACAATATATCGTGGACAGCAGAGCCAAATGGAAACAACGTTGATCGATTTGGATGCACGTAAGCTGGCTAAAATGGTGAAGAAATGGGAGGTACATGAACGATGGGAGACGATCAATAGGCTTTGGTTTGAGATTTTATTCTATGCTGCAACTCGGTGTCTAGGCAGTGCCCCATGCTCAAGCTCTTTCAAGAAGAAAATTCTTATAAAGAAATCTCTCTCAATTTAATTCTTAATTCACTTGTCATCGTCTAACTGCTCAAAAAGTTTATGGGTGTCATGTATATATTCAATATTATTTTTATCGTTTTTGAAAAAATGACCATTAATTTCTATTAAAAAAATTAAAAATCACCATTAGTTTTCATTAAAAAACGAAAAATCATCATTAAATTCTCATAAAAAATGCAAAGTCACCACTTTAAATTTTAATCGATTTTGATTAAACCACCGTTAGTTTTTCATTGTTTTTTAAAAATTTATCATTAATTTCCATAAAAAATGAAAAGACACAATTAAATTTCCACCAAAAGGTGAAAAATCACAATGAATGTTCATCGATTTTGATTAAGCAACGATTACTTTTTCATTGTTTTTTTAAAATTGATCATTAATTTTCATCAAAAAATGAAAAGACACAATTTAATTTTCATAAAAAAAATGAAAAATCACAATGAATGTTCATCGACTTTGATTAAGCAACTATTACTTTTTCATTGTTTTTTTAAAACTGATCATTAATTTCCATCAAAAAATGATAAGACACAATTTAATTTTCATAAAAAAAAAAAAACGAGAAATCACAATGAATGTTCATCGATTTTGATTAAGCCACCATTAATTTTTCATTATTTTTTAAAAATCACCATTAATTTTAATAAAACACGAAAAATTACTATAGAGTTACATCGGTTTTGATTAAGCCATTATCAATTTTCATCAAAAAAATGAAAAATAACCATTAAATTTTAATTAAAAAAATGAAAATTCACCATAAATTTTCATCGATTTTGATTAAGCACCTTTAATTCTCAATCGATTTTTAAAAAGTTACCATTAATTTTCCATATAATGAAAATCACCATTAAGTTTTCATAAAAAAGAAGGAAAGTCCATTATTTTTCATTCAAAAGTGAAAACCGAAATGTCACCATAAATTTTTATTGGTTTTGATTAAGCAAAGAATGAGGAAAAAACAATTGTAAGAAAATAAATCTCAATTTTCCATCGATTTTTTATATTTTTTTTGTCTCTTTTTTATATTTTTTACCGATATTATAATATCCATGATATCGTAGCCAATATATCGATCAATATCTCCGATATTATATATGTACGACCGATATATATCAACTCTTTAAAACTCGATATATCTAATGCGAGTACTGGTCCAAGTGAACTTTCAAAGATTAATGTACACTGTTCATATAGGATAGACAGAAAATATCCATGTATCTTTAGAATAAAATAGGTTCTATTGTTAAATGAGTGCCTTTTATGATTGCCAGAGAGCCAAGTGAAAAGCAGGATTCATAGGCCTAAGTTTCAGGCCCTGCTGATGAGTGGGCCTCTAATGCCTGTAAACGAATCTAGGTTCGGCTCGTGGATTGTCCTGCTCGACCTGCTTGATAAGAAATGGGCCAAATCCTGGAGTCCCTTTTCAACTTGTGGACCGGATCCTTAAAGTCCGATAATTTTCGGATGGGCTGCGGGCGAGTTCGAAGGCCCGTTGGACTCACACAAATACAAAACATATGGGCTCTTTGCTCTCTTTCTCAGATTCTCTGCAAGTCTCTCTCGACGACTGTCACTGCACTCTTTCGTCGCTCCTCTCTCTGCCGTCATTCGCACGTTTTCCTCTCTCTCACCGTGCTCTCTCTCCCCGTAAAAGTTTCAGTGACCCATAAAACGTCATGAAATGACGTTAGAGGTTAGGAATATGGATGGATGCATGAACGATGTTATACTTGCATCACAGGAAGGCAAGCATGTGCCACGTGGCTTTTTTTTTAATTTACAATCTAGAATATGATCCAAATTCCAAACTCATTGTGGTAGGCCACTACTCTACTACCTTGCATGTATGATATAAATTACATTAACACGAGACAGAGATCCAGAACGATAATGGTATCGCTTATAAAAAAAATTACATGTTTCTATAGAGATGTAAATAAAATATTTAATTTTAAATCTAAAAGAAGCAACTCAAAATAAATAAATTTATATCAATTTAGATCTTGATTTGACCTATTTTAATTTAATCTATAAATTTATAAGTTAGGTCGTATTAGATTCATCTATTGATAGTATATTTGGTGATTATCAATTGGGTCTCAAGTCATTGATTGATTCATGCTTTATAGGTTTAGTTAATTTGACTATAAGACAAGGGTTAGATTTGTTGGGTCTTAGATTGGATAATGAGTTGAGTAAATTGAATTATGAAATAAATCATGAGTCATGAATTGGGTCACGAGTTGTGTTTTAATTGGATTTGAGTTATGGATCAAATTGAATAATGATTAATCCGTGTGTTGCATTATATACTTTAAAATCTACAAATTGTTTTTCTAATCTCTCTCTTTAGAAATTCATATTCTATATTTTTTTATAAAAAATGATCAAACAGCATAAATCATAAAATAAGGCTGCTGTTTGCTTACTCTTCAACCTAATCCCACTTCATTAAAGAAATAAATTGAATAATTTGGAGACTATTGAAGCCAAAAAAGTAAGAAAGCAATTAAGGAATGAGTTGAAGGGCCCCAAGCCAAGAGTCCTCCCTGGCCTTGAAGGAGGAAAAATAATATAATAATTAATAACTAATGAATATCAAATCAACTTCTAATAAATTGACAGAAACTGGTTGAAAATGGGAAGACAACTGTCAAATCAATCACTTCATCTTCCATTTAAAATTAATTTTCTGTGTTACTATGTGCATTAAGTCAAACTAATCTTTTAATTTCTAATAGTGCTTCTTTCTACTTTTCTATTTTATTTTTATTCAAAACATGATGATTGTAGGCTTTCAATTTTTTCATTTTTTATTTTTATATTATTTTTATTGTATGGTATGTTGTGAATTATGATGTCGAGTCAAAAAATATTGATAACGATCTACACAGTACATACCTTTTTAAGGGTGGTAATAGGTTCAGTTCCCTCATGTTTGAATTAGTTTATAAATACTAATAGATTTTTCATTTTAACTTGATTAATTCTTTTTTTATTCAGTTTTTTAAAGATGAAAAAACTTTGTTTTTATTGTGCTTGACATGATTTGACTAAAATTCCTATGTTTTTTAGAAATAGATATTTTTTTAGAAATGAAAAAATAGTTATTATTATTATATGCAGTTGGGATTTAAACTCGGATCCTGTATTTATAATTCCTATGTTATACTAATAGAGAGGAAAGTTAACTTTTCTACCCTCCTTCATGGGAAATTACTTTTCTTGAAAATGATTTTTTTGGTAGAAAAAAATTATGATTATTTAATTTATGTACAATTTCATTAAAAATCTTATTTTTTAGTATGAATAAAATAGATTTTTTTTTTTTTTTTAAATTTCCTTTTCTTAATGATCAAAGTGTCTAGGCTTCTTAGAATATCACGCCAATTTTCGAGGTATGTGTAAGCCTCCTTACCCATATACACTGGACAACTCTACAAGGAGTGGCCATTTGAGGTATAATGAGAATTAAATTCAATTTTATAGAAAAACTAATTTCCATTAAAATTCTTGTTTTAATGAAAATCACAAATATACCCTATATTAAATACGTGATTAAGATTTTTGAATTTGGAGTACAGTTCTTGGATTAAAAAAATAAACCTGTCAAATAAAAAATTGTGAAGTCTATTATTAATATTATTTTCGATGTACAACTTTTTCGTTAGTTTGATTCCGTGAGACATGTCTCCATTGAATCCTATCTAATGATGAATTTATTTGATCATAGTTGTGAAAGATAAATAATTAAAAAGTTTACAATTGGTAATACACGTAGAATTGGTGTCGGGTCGGCCCAATGGAACCTCGTGCATCGCAGATTGAGAACATGGCCCAGTAATTGATGCTGTTGATTAAGATTAACGAAGCACAAAGCATAAAGCATGTTCCCCGCTCGGCTCGCAGTGTGATATGCATCGAGTTTATCGAGTTTCGGTGTATATACTTGTAGCGTCTGAGGTTGATAGTGATGCAGACGACAGATCCCTGATTCCCTTCTCGTCCCTGGATTCTCTTTCCCTCGTGAGTCTTCAACCTTTGGACTTTGGGGTAAGTTTTTAATTACAAATTTGTGGAAGAAAATGAAATTTTCTAATACTTATTTTAATTTAAGTGAAAAATAATTTTCAGAAGTCTATCACAAATTTTTTACTCCAAAATATTTAGCATTAGATGAGACCAACCAGATCAAACCTGGACTTGCCTTATGTTTTAAGTAAAAAACATTAATTAGAAAATTTTATATTTTTTGAAATTATTCATATATTAATAAATAAAAAGGCACGAGAGATGCAAATATATAAAAAAATACAAAAAAATAACAATCACTGAAAATTGGAAGAGACACATTAAAGCCTCAAGCAAGATCAAGACATTCTTTCTATACACGTAAAATATTAGTCATAAAAATATTCCAAAATTCCTGAAATCAAATAGTCTAAAAAACACACTTAGTATGAGCACGACTTCCAATCACGACATGTCTAAACAACCTATTACTTTGTTTCTACCAAATACTCGAAATAATGGAAAAAAAGAAGATAAATACTGCAATGAAGAACATTTATGCTAGGTGACACGGATGTAATATCTTAAACAAAGGACAATTCAACTAGAGAAGATGGCATAACTCAAGCTACTACAAACTAATCAAGAAGAGTACAATACTGCATAATAGAAGGGGCAATGTAGGAGTCACCTACGTGATTTGTATTATGCCAGATGATTAAAACTGTTTAAAATGAAATTATAATTACTGTTTTATTTTTTAATCTCAGAGATTCATAGACAATGGCAGTGGGCCAGTGGGTACGGGGTCTGGGTGGCTGGCTGCTACTAAACGGTCATGAGAATATGGAAGTGTGGGACCCGGCATTTCGAAGAACCACATCCACGACCAATGGCCTAGGCGACTCTCTCTCTCTCTCTCTCTCTCTCTCTCTCTCTCTCTCCTTCCACATGGCAATAAATGCTTGCGAGATTGCCCAACTGCTTTTCATTCACTTGTCCAACCAAAATTCACAGATTCTACTGATCTACACTTTAAATTTTGCCTCAACATGTAAAACCCATCTCAAAATCCACGGATTTCTCAGCAGATTTGGAAGAAGATGACCTGTGTTTTCTGACTTTTCTACTCTTAAATCTCGATACAATTCAAAGCCCATCACTTCGAGACCACCAGATTTCGGCAGCAAACGGCGAAAATGTGGTGAGTCTGGGTTCAATGATCCTGTCTGACGCTTCTATTTCCCTTTTATTAAAAAAAATTGGGAATCCTTTGCACCATTAGAGGCAACTAAATTAAAAAGGGCCACCTTGTCAATGAAGCAATTTTCTGCTTATTCTTCTTTTGTTTCTTAAGACTCTTTTATGTAATGGTAATATTGAGAAAACCCAGCAAATTTTATCAAGTGTATTTTGCTGGATATGATTCGCGTATGTTTAACCAGATGAATAAAGGCCTTTAAATGTCCTGACAAATCTATGTTTCTTAATCTTCTTTTTAGCCTACTCTGTTTCTATGCTCAGCTTCTTGTATATTCTAGTGACACGAAGAAACCCATTAAGGTCACTGTTAAGTTTTGGATTATCAGTTCATTCATTTTTTTTTTACTCGTGTGGATGGGTTAAATGAATAAGCCCCACAAAAAATCATTGACCAGTCCAGAATAATCAGCTGATTTTCGAGTGTTGTTTCATATGGCATGTTTAGATAAACAGTATCTGAATTGTCACCATGATTGTCATTTAAATGTGCACTTGGGGTTTTTAAAGGCTCCTTCTGGATGATTGGAAAAGAAACTACTCTTTTTTTTTTTAAATTACCATTCTTTAATAAATAAAATTTAGAATCAATTAAATGGCCAAAAAATTTGTTTTGGCTTTATGGGCATGGTTTGGTAAACAAGGTCGTGAATAGAATTTAACAGAAATGACTATACTGAAGATTTGAATGGAAGAAAAAAACAAAAATGATAGTTTTCTGAAGAGTTGATAAAAATGTTTTTGAATGAGAAAAATAACCATTGGCAGGGAGGCCTTTTTGTTTTTCTTCATCTTCTTGATGCATTATAGGGATTTGTGTTAACAATTTATTGAGAGGCATTTGCCGAGCTCTTTTTTCGTCAAATTTTAATCTTTCGTGTACTTTCATGCAGAATTACATATTTGGTTGATGGTGTCAGTCAGAATATCTGTTTCTTGTGGAATACGGGTCCAAAATTTGGACTGATCTCAGTTTCTTTGATCTCAATTTAGCTGAGTTGGAGAAGTGAAGTTTGATTCTTTATAGCTATGGAGATTCAAGTATCTGTGTCTTTGATTTGGACCACATATTTGTTTACAGTCCTTTTGGATACTTGTACTGCTAGTAATCAGAGTATTGGTCGTATTTCTCCCCCTCTGAGAGGATCTCAAATGAATTGGGTCGACATTGATGGTCTGTTTCTATTGTCCAACAATAGGAAATTTGCCTTTGGTTTCTATAATACTGAGAATGTTACATCATTTCTGTTAGGAATCAAACACACTGGCAGTTTAAAAATTGTCTGGACTGCGAACAGAGGCTCCCCAGTAACCAATTCTGATAAGTTTGTATTTGGCAATGATGGAAATGTCTACTTGGAATCTGGTAATGTTGTGGTTTGGTCAACCAATACGACAGGCAAAGGAGCTGTTGCCATGGAATTGCAAGATACAGGCAACTTAGTCTTGGTAAGTAATGATTCTGTGCCTCTTTGGCAGAGTTTCAGCAATCCAACAGACACCCTTTTATCAGGGCAGAACTTCACAAATGGAATGAAATTGATAAGCAATCCCAACAGCAACAAGTTAAGCTTTCATCTTGAAGTTGGATCAGGGGATATGATGTTCTATGCAGACTTCCTACCCCCGCAGCCGTATTGGTCTATGCAAAAGGACAACAGGAGAATAACTAACAAGAATGGTGGTAATATATATTCCATGGCTTTAATTTCCAATTCATGGCAATCCTATGATCAAAATCATGTGCTACTTTGGCAGTTCATTTTTGCAGAAACCTCTGATCTAAACATCACATGGGCTGCTGTTTTGGGCAGTGATGGGTTTTTCTCTTTCTATAATCTCAATAATGGACAGCATGACGCAGAACAGAAGAGAATACCTCAAGATTCATGCCAGACTCCAGAGTTCTGTCCTCCATATTCCATCTGCTACAGTAACAACCGCTGCCAATGCCCTTCAGTCCTTGGCTCCACTTCAAATTGCAGCTCAAGAATCATTTCTCATTGTAGATCAAGTAACTCAGTGGAGCTTGTAAGTGTTGGGGACAGGGTTGACTATTTCGCTATTGGTTTTGTCTCACCCACTGTCAAATCTAGTACAACAGCTTGTAAAGATTCATGCATGCACAACTGCTCATGCAATGCTTTGTTCTTTGATGAAAAATCAGGAAATTGCTTTTTGTTTGATCAATTAGGAGGCTTCCAAGAGTCTGGTAATTCAACTGGTTACATTTCGTATATAAAGGTCTCAGCCAGTGGAAACAGTGGTGCTAATGATGGACAGGAGGACAGCAATGGCAAGAATCATTTACCAGTTGTTGTTGGCATTGTACTTGCAACGGTGCTAGTGATATCTGCTTTAATCTTTCTTGCTGTTCGATACATGCGAAGAAAGAAACCATCTGAACCATCACAAGGTTCTTCAGAAGAGGATAACTTCTTCGAGAATTTATCTGGAATGCCCATTCGTTTCAGCTACCTAGAGCTTCAAACTGCTACCAATAACTTCTCTGTGAAACTTGGCCAGGGCGGGTTTGGTTCAGTCTATCAGGGTGTCCTTCCAGATGGAACTCAAATTGCTGTGAAGAAGTTGGAGGGCATTGGTCAGGGGAAGAAAGAGTTCCGAGCCGAAGTTAGCATCATAGGAAGCATCCACCATGTCCATCTGGTCCGGATCCGTGGTTTTTGTGCTGAAGGCATTCATCGGCTTCTTGCATATGAATACATGGCAAATGGATCTCTAGATAGATGGATATTTCGGAATAATAGAGATGATCTTCTGTTGGATTGGGATAAGAGATACAATATAGCATTGGCAACAGCAAAAGGGTTGGCTTACCTCCATGAGGACTGCCATGCAAAAATTGTCCATTGTGATATAAAGCCTGAAAATGTGCTTTTGGATGACAATTTTACAGCGAAGGTCTCGGATTTTGGGCTTGCGAAATTGATGTCAAGAGAACAAAGTCATGTATTCACAACACTACGGGGCACGAGGGGGTACCTAGCACCAGAATGGATCACCAACTATGCAATATCAGAGAAGAGCGATGTGTACAGTTTTGGCATGGTATTACTTGAAATCATTGGGGGGAGAAAAAATTTTAAGCCAGAAGAGAGTTCAGAGAAAGCCCATTTTCCTTCTTATGCCTTCAAAATGATGGAAGAAGGTAAACTGCAGGAAATTCTTGATGCCAAGTTACAGTGCGACAAAGAAGATGAGAGAGTGTCAATTGTAATCAAGGTTGCTTTGTGGTGCATCCAGGAAGATATGCATTCAAGGCCATCGATGACCAAGGTTGTTCAGATGCTTGAAGGACTTTCAGATGTTCCTCAGCCCCCAACATCCTCCCATTTGGGTCTTCGTTTGTATTCAAATTTCTCTAAATCCACGAGTGGCGAGGGTACTTCTTCTGGACCATCTGACTGCAACAGCGATGCACTGCTTTCGGCTGTGAGGCTATCTGGGCCAAGGTAACAAAATCTGTCTCTTAATTGAAGTCATGATTCGAAATCACTTTGTTCTAGAGAGATGGTGATTTCCTTGAATGGGTATATATTGTAGCAGGAAATCTTCATTCAGAACCTTATGGATGAATTGCATTAATGCATATTCCAATAAGCTTCTCAAAATTTTGTCTACATTCTTTGTTGTGTAGAAATTCAATTTATTGTAGTCATTCAAAAATAAAACACCCTTGAGGGACTACTTTCTGCTATTCTGGACTTTTCTCCATGTTTGCACGTGTTGCAACTGTAAAGAGTGCCTTTTCATTAATTTATGCTTCCTTCTTTTTTATGATTACTAGATTATACTACTTTTTTACATGATTTAGATATACGCTGAGGGATTGGATTGCTTTGACCAAGTAATATGATTGCTTGAACAATTTGGGTTAACATTTTTGTCAGAGTAAGGCTCTCTGGTCTGCCTCTGGAATCACTTAATTCCATGATGCTGCAGGCCATTTTCTCGGAAACAATGATTGTGCCAGAACTCTTCATTCATCTTCTGGATTGCCCTGATCAGATGGTAATGATTATTTAGTTCTGGTTGAACCTCAGCTTCATGCGATAGATGGCTGAAAATTTACACGGTGCAGTAGAGTGAGCAAGCTGAGTCAATGTGATGACTTTTAGTATTCAATCATGATCATCGTAGTAGCCTCTAATCCCTTCTAGTTGGGGTCAGCTTTTCGAGTTCTATACCTCCACTGTACTCTATCAAAGCTATGGCCTCTATCACGCCATAATCTCTTATATATTTCTTTATCCCATGAGGCCAATTTTTTGAAGGATTTCCTCTTCTCCTTGCATGTTCTACCTGTAGTCCAATCCTAAAACTAGGATTGTTTGTAATCTCTTACAAATGTGCTAAACCACCTTAAATGATATCCCCTCATCTTGTTTGTTGGTGTTACATTTAAGGTTTCTCTAATTTGATCATTTCTAATTTTTTTTTTTTTTTAAGGTTAGCCCACCTCTTTTTTAGCATGTGTTTCTTCTACCGTAACTTTATCTACCTTTTTCTCTTGATTGTTCAACATTTGACTAGAATGCATTGCTGGTCCAGTAGCCATTCTATAGAATTCCCCTTTAATCAAAGAGTGCTCTTATAAATTTTATTACAAAGTACTCCACCAGCTTGCTTACACTTGGCCTACCTCTGTCCCATTTTACTTGCTATATCCAAATTCAATTCCATCTTAGAATTCAGTCAAGTTTATACATACTGATCGTAGATGAAATTTATTAATCTGCTATATATTGACACTAGGCAGTGAATAATGTAACAGAGGGTTATTCCTATAGTGACTAAAAAATTGTATACACCATTTGATGCAACTCTGTTTCAGATCATTTCAACTTCTTGCCATCTGTTAGTCTAACAAACTACAGACCACCACTAACACCGAAAGTCCATGGATGCTCTAATTCCAGTGCATGGGAAGTTTCCAATTCCATACTGAAGTTCAGTGCTTGATCTTGGTCTTCGTTGCTCCAACTCATTGAAATGAGCACAAACTGAAAGCAAAGAAAAAGGCACAACAAAACCCTTGTCTTGTGATCATAGCATTTTATTGTTTTTGTGTAGATAATGATCTGAACATTTCATACAGTGGAAACTGTGTGAACATATCATTCTCTCAAGTTAATTGTCTTGCTCAGAAGCATTCCTCCCATTTTTTTAGCTCACTGTAAACATCAAATGGCGCTCTCATGCCCTGTGAGCTTTTCATGTGGTTCAAATCACTTGAGTTTCTGGTTAATATCTGTGAATATTGAAGTCAGAATAGTTTGTATCATGATTCGGAGTTCGCATTCAAGATCTCTGAAAAGCCTATTCTCATCCCTACAACATCACAGCACGTTTGGATGGTGCATACTTGCATTGAACTAAGCTACTTGTTGTGTTCGCACCTCATGGATTCTTGACCTACTTTGAACCCGTCGATGTTCTGAAAATCAAATTGTATAGTTGTTTTATACCTTGAATTAAAAATTGTGAATCATAAAAAGTTGTACAATAATAAGATCTGTGATTTTGCGAGTGGTCCTTACTTTAAGGCCATTGTATGCATGTGATTAAACTAAGGAAAAGAATGTAGAAAGTAACTTATATTAATTAGAGTGAAGACTGTCAAGCCAAATCGCAGAGTTGACTTGTGATCGTGATTAGGAGAAAGGTTGAAAACAGTAAATTTATTATATCTTGAGCTCTTGGTAGAGGGACAATTTGATATCCTGAATGCATTTCATTGGGCATGTTCATATTCATAGTGAGCTCAATATGTAACCGTCGCCTAATAATGTTATTGGAAAGTAGATATGCAAGTACTTGAGAAGTTGAGATTGAAATGGATTGGTATGAATGGATGACCAGATATGGGAGCTTGAGATAGATGGATTGGTATGAATGGATGCCCGCTCCCTAAAATGGGATTAGGGGCGCACCACTGTGAGCCAAATGATGCAAACATTAACCCAATAATTGAATAGGTTCGACACTGCCAAATATAAATACTGAGCTTAGACAGATACATTGCTAGTAGGCATTGTAAAGAAGAATAAAACTATATTATTCAAGGTGTATTACTTCAGTATATATAGCCTCTAGTTTTCACTAGGGCTATTTGACTCAAACTCAAACTCTAATCTAATTCAATATGAATCCTAATTTAATACAAACTCTAATATATTCTAACAGGCATTACCCGGAAAACAACTTAATAAACAATGCAAAGAAGAAGCTGAGCAGAATTAGAGGAGGTCCGCCACATTAGATGGCAGCTCTTGTATCACCACATTGTAAAACCTCTGAATGTCATAGAGCATCCTCTCATCATCATGTGTCAAAAAGTTGATTGCAACACCCTTCCTTCCAAAACGGCCACTACGGCCAATACGATGGAGATAATTTTCAGGTTGTGTCGGCAGATCATAGTTTACAACAAGTGAAACCTGCTGGACATCAATACCACGGGCTAAAAGATCAGTGGTGATGAGCACACGCGAAGATCCAGAACGGAACTCACGCATGATGATGTCCCTTGTGTTTTGGTCCATATCGCCATGGGTCGCAGAGACTGTATGGTCTCGGCTGCTCATCTTGTCGGTCAGCCAGTCAACCTTGCGTCGGGTGTTCACAAAAATAACACTCTGAGTGATGGCCAGTGTCTCATACAGATCACAGAGGGTTTCCAGCTTCCATTCCTCTTTCTCAACATTGACATGGAATTGTTTAATTCCTTCGAGGGTGAGCTCATCCCGCTTTACCAAAATTCTTACAGGCTTGTTCATGAACTTGCGAGTAATCTCAAGAGCCTCAGGCGGCATTGTAGCAGAGAAGACCCCTACTTGAACTTTTGAAGGAAACAGCTGGAAAATGTCATAAATCTGGTCCTTGAACCCTCTTGAAAGCATCTCATCTGCCTCATCCAATACAAACATTTTAATGCAGTCAGGGCGGAGAGACTGTCTCCTCAACATGTCAAAAACACGTCCTGGAGTACCAACAACAACATGAACCCCACTTGAAAGGATGCGCTGATCCTCACGGACACTGGTTCCACCAACGCAGGCATGAACTTTCACGCCCAAATAATCACCCAGGGCCCTCATAACTTTCTCAATTTGCTGGGCCAGTTCTCGGGTAGGAGCGAGAACCAAAGCTTGACATTCAACTAGTCCATAATCAAGCTGTTGCAGAATCCCAGAGCAGAATGTTGCTGTTTTTCCAGTTCCGGACTGTGCTTGCTGAATCACATCTAGCCCTTTGCAGAAGGGCACAATTCCTCTTTGTTGGATTGCAGATGGTTTCTCAAACCCATATGCATAAATCCCTCTCAGCAGGTTTTCCTGCAAACCCATCGAGTCGAAGCTCTCATACACTTCATCATATGATGTAAAGAACTCCTGTCCATCTGCAGTGAGCAATTCGCTCATCTTCGCATCAAACTGACGGGTATCAAATTGAGAACCTTCTGCTGTCTCTCCTGCCATGACTGGGTTGAGAAGATTGGATTTCAACTCCTCACACGCCTCTGCTTCAATCAAGAATCAAAGAGCACTCTGCAGCAACTCGACTACTATCTTGATCAACTGGACTACTATCTTGATCTTCAGCCGAAGTGGATGGTTCTGACCAACACAACAGCAAACGCCAATCTGGATTCTCAATGGAAAAAAATAAAATTTATTATTGCTAATCGATGGCTCCAAAGTTTGGCCATCACAACTGGTTTAAATAAGACACCACACACCGACCCTACATTCTAAACATAGGAGCCGACCCTCCCACCTACTTCAATTTGAGTTTTAAAATTTCACAATTCCTAAATTAAACTACTTCTAGTTTTAGATAACTTCTAAAAACTAATGCGCCACCGACTATCCTTGTTTTGACTTTTGACTGAAAATGAGTCGGTCTTGCACATGGCATGTGTCCCACATGTGTTGAGACTTGAGAATTGAATGACAGCTGGGTCTGAGTTATGGGCCTGGCTTGTGTAGGTTTGCACAAAGCTGGATTGGCCTGGATCTTGGACTTAGCTTGATATGAATTAGGCTTGGGTGTCCTTAATTTGGTCTGGTCCACAGTCGAGTATGGGTACATTTGGACTGGGTTTGGTGTTGGACTTGGTTGAGGAGGTTTATGGGGGATGCCTGTTGGTTTAAGGATCTTGGCTCCTGGGTTTGGACAAGTTTTTTTTTTGGGGCTTGTTGGGTGAGTTCCTATCATTTTTGGGCTTGGGCTTTTAGGAGGTCGACTGAGGCCTATGTGCATGGACGGCTTGGTCCAAAGCTTCTAGTTAGACTCTATGAGAGATGTTAGGTGAGGGGTTCAAATTTCGATATCAGCCGAGAATTTTCTCTCACCTAATTTTTTTAAAAAAATTAACACCTGAGATATCAAGTGTGGGTCAAATTAGAGTGTCTATAGTTTCCAATCAAAATATTAATTATTATATACAATATCACTAAAAAAGGTAGTTAAGCTTAAGGCTACTATTTCGTGGTTTAAAATTGATATAATTGTCTATTTTTGTGGTTTTACATTAGTTTTTGTTTCAAATGTAATGAATTAATGAACAAGTTGAAAAAAGAAGAAATAAAAAGTTCACTTAATTTAGGTCAGATAAAAATTGAATATGTATAGCTGGAATCTCACGGACTAATCTTGGTGATGTCTTAAAGGGTAGAGGTACCACCCGTGGGGTTTTAGTAGTATTGTGTTTGAAGTTTTCCACACGTAAATTCAAAAAAAATAATTGAATATGTATACATTTGATTAGAAAATAATTAGGCTCGTCTCAAAGATCATCTAAGATTTAAGAATTTATTGAATTGAGTCAAGTTTAAGAATGAACAACTCATCATGACTTTCTTAAATAAGCTGGTTAAGACTGAGGATTGATTTTGGCATGAGCTAAATTAGAACGGACGACTAGACAAATTCCCCAACTCCACAATTGAATGAGTTTAGTGAGTTGTGTTGAGTATTATATTGATTAATTCCAAAAAACTCTACCAGGCTTTTTAAATCTTCTTGTTTAGAGAAATTATTAATTAAATTTAATATGGGTCAAAATACTTCTAAATGAAATATGTAGAAATGACAAAAACAATGAATATTGAAATTTAAAATTCATATAATTATTTTAGGTGTATAATTTTAAACTTTAAATTTTTATTTTTACTAGCCATTTATTTTTGTGGTCTATCTTTCAAAATTGTAATGATTGAGTAGAAGAATTTCTTTTATATCTAAACACCATTAAAAGAAAGAAATAAAGAAGAAAAAAAATAAAATTCAATGTCCTTCATTACACTCCAAAATGAAAAAGGATAAAGTAACTCACATGTGATGACACTACACTTTCTTGCCAGCAGAGACACTTTTTAGGTGTGAAAAATGAACTGAACGTTCGTTGGGACAATCTAAAATGGAAGCGCAAAATAGTAATTTCACACTTAAAAATGAAAAATGGTGTCTGTTGATAGAAAAGTGTGATGTCTATATAATCAACCATCTACGTCCCCTACCAATTGATTAAAATATTAAATTAAAAATCAACTTCAAATATATGAGAAGATCAATATAATTGAGCTTTAACATTCCATTTGAGTATAAAAAAACCCTTCCATTCTTTTTCTAATCCTTTTCTTGTCTTATTTCATTAAAGTTTTGAAAGTATACGATTTCATTTTATTTTAATATTTATATTTCTTATATATATATATTAAAAGTTTTTGAGTTCATAAAGATTTGTCTCACTTTACATGACATCGACGTTTCAATGAATTAAGGAAATTAAATAGTCTTAACATAATTTAATATATTTATATAAGTTTGAGTTATAAAATCTGTCATTTTATTTAGAAAGTCAAATCATATTAAAACTATTCTTTACATATATATAGTCTATTCTAAAACTTTTATTGTTAAATTAGTCTAAATAAATTAAATATACAAACTCAAATTCATTTTAAACCGACTCAAACCCAACCTACCCTATTATCACATCTTTCAATCTACATTGAATGGCTCAGGTCTAGGGTCAAAGAAATACACGTAGTCTCTCCACTTTGACAAGCAAGCAATTTCTTAAGGGCTATGACCCGTTCATTGTATTATCATTATCATTAGTTGTTACCATTCTTTCAGTTTAGAGTTGATTTTAAAGTCCTACCCCTGTACCATGGGTTATGGAAACCATGTTAATCTCTTCAATTACAATTTTTAAACCTCTCTTTTTTTAGTCCCTACCACAAAGCATCATTCTTCTCTCAAGTCTCAAGAGCCATTGATCATTTCCAATTTTTTTTTAGTGGAGCTAACTCAACTTTAAGGGCCAATAATCATTTATATATGACCTACTTAGTTGGGTTGACCTACTTACTTCTACCCACCTTCTGAATATTTTACCGTGAGAGAGATAACCAGAGACTGATAAACAATATTTGATGGTGATGATCTCCCCTTTTTTGAATTATAATTTATTTTTTTTATTACGAAAGTGTTCAGGTCTCTTATAGAACAATCTATTAATCTTTGAGTTATGAACAAATATTTTTATTCACATACGTAGAGTGATCTTTTGAAATTCAGTGAAAATTGAACTGAAAACTCATACTTTCTAGAGTAGATTCTTAAACATCACTCCAACCACTTTTGAATTAAAATAAAATTTAGTCAGAAAAGTTATTCTTTATCATCACTGTCATCGCCACCCTTTGATTCTTGTAATCTACAGGGCGTATATGCGTATTAGAGAATATTTCACAATGGATTGGCAAGCACTGGTGACTAGCGAGGAACAAGTCTCATTTCAAGAAGCAACAGCAATGGAAGAAGTAGATGTTGCTTGGATCAAAGATGGTGATTGATTTGCTTCCTCTTCTTCTTCCTCAGCATCCCAAAGAAATCGAGCGTAAGAGGCCATCACATAACTGCAAAATGTTTAAAAACAAGATAAGTTTTTTTGCTTCCTACACCAGTAAAATTGAAAGCGATTTTTTTGAAAAAAAAATCTATCGTTGGAAATTAAACCGAAGAATTACCGTTATAATAGTAGTAAAAAAGAATCATCTTTTTTCCTTAAAAAGAAAAAACTCTTTCCAAAGAATCTTTCCTTTTTCTAAGAAAACCATTAGAAAAGAATGGCACTTTTCTCAGCTCTTTTCGGAAGTACACACAAAGATGATTCTTTCACTCCTGTATGATGAAAGCAAATTTTCCCCCATAAAGAACTCGTTTGACAGCATCCCCGTTTTATTTTTTGTAAAAAAACAAGGGTTAAGTAGGCCAATTTTGCCAAATTTAAGGATTTGAAACTTCCCCAGAATATACAAAAATCAAGAGTTCTGAAAAATCATTTGGTTTCAGTACAATCAAGAAAACAAATGATTTCGTAGCATTAATAAATCAAAATAGAGAAAGACGACTTTGGTTTGTGAGCATTACCAGTCCTCAGGTGCAGCTTGGATTGCTTGATCGAAATAATTCTCTGCACGCCGGGCATCTTTACTGGTTTGCCATATCAGATCAGCGTAGAGAGACAGAACATCACCATCGCCGGGATTTGCTAGGATAGCACGGCTGCAATACTCTTCTGCTTTAACTAGATCTCCCCGGACCTGTATCCCACCAACGTATCAATATCAATATGGATTGGCTTTCCCGGTCACCCGAAGGTGGAAAAATCGAGCAAAAGAGAACAGAATTTGAGCTTTTTTTCAAGCAAGATTTTCGCACCATATTAACAAATACGGCAATACAAACAAGCACCCAACCCACCCTCGTTGCATGTTTGGTAGAAAATTCCATCAGAATTTGGAAATTCCCAGAAACTCTGAAATTGTAAAAGTTCGGTGGATTCCAACAATAGCCTTCTTGTGATTGGTAAGGCTTGAAACTATGAATTGCCATATGAGAACAGTATAATTTACATGATTCAGGCTTTGAGAGATTCCACAATAACATTTTAAGGAAGGGACTTGCAACTCTCCGCTGGGACTTTGCCTAAATTTATAATTTCCATTAAAAATTTCGTAACCCATCAAATATGGAAATATTTGTAATTTTTCTTAAAAAATCAATTTCCATGGTGGAATCCATATCACTCGACGGTCCCTTATATACATATAATTTCAAGACAATGGTTTTCTAAAAAGCCAAAAAAAAAAGAAAAAGAAAAAGAAACAGCGAAACAGAGATAAAGAGAAATTCTGATAGAATAAACGAGGATTTCAGAATTCACCTAATGGGTTTGAGACTTGATACACACCTCTTTTAGAAACTTCGCATAATTTGCAAGAAGAAGAGCGTTTCCAGGGTTGGACTCGATCATGTTCTGATAGTAAGCTTCCGTGACGTTGCCCCCGCGATCCGAATTCGAGAAACCCAATCCATCACCTCCATCTCCCCCATCAGATTTGCCTCCTCCTCCTCCGCCTCCACCTCCACAGATCCCGCCCCCGCCAAGACCTCCAAACCCACTACCAGCTGACAACAGTCCCAGACCCATACCATCCCCACGACACATTTCATCCATCGATTCGTCCAGACCCAAAGTCGAGAACAGACAGTCTAAGGACGTCAAGCTCGAGCTGGATCCTTCTTCCACTACCGAAATTGAGGATACCCCATTGAGAGTGGGGGCGAAAGACTTCCGCTTTGGCACTGCCGGCGGAATCGAAAGGTCGTTCTCTGATAGGGTTCTTTTGATCTTCTTCTTAGATGAGATCATGGATTCATCTACGGGAGATGGGGAATTTGAGGATGAAGATGTAAAGGAAATCGAATTCGAGAAAAGGGTTACGGATCGGTTTCTCTGCGGCGCAGGGGGATGAAGATCGGATTCTGGTGTGGATTCCTTGGAAATGGGAACCCATGAGTTGAGAAGTGGAGTCGAAGCGCTTCGAAGAAGCATTTTCTTTTCAATTTTTTTCCCGAAACTCAAATTCTTTGATAGATGTCAGAACCCAAATCGAATTCTTGGAACGGTTCCGAGATGGGAGTCACTTTCAAGGAAATTTTTCAAAAAATCCCAAAATTATTAGATAAAAAAAACCAGAAATCTCAACTCCAAAAACTTCCGAGATCCAAAACCCTGTAAAAGGGCCTGAGAAGAGTAAGGGAAGAACTCGTACGCGAGGAGAAAGAGAAGCCTAAGTGGCTTTATATAGAGCCATAGACAATCTATACCGTTGATTGTTTTCCGTACGGAAAGATCTAAGGCTATCAGTAAGACAGAAGAGATCAGAAACGCACATGCCTATTTCCACGAGGCGGACTACAATTGGCTACAATGAACACTCTCATCGGAAGACCCTGGTTGACTGGCATGAGGTGTGATGACATGGAGCAATCTGGGACGTCGATTTATCGGGTTCCGTAATTAAACGGCTCATATTTAATATGACCACGTGAAGGTCTCATGTAGCAGGTGGCTGGATACGACAAGGATGGAAGGAGGTAGGCTGGCTTCATGCCGAATTGCCGACTTTAGGAGAAGGAAATAGCGATTTTCTTCATTTGTTCATTGATATTTTTTATTTTAAATATTGCATTAATTTTAAAAGAAATTATTTTATATTTTATTTTATTTTTAATAAATTAAAAAATGAAAAACAAAATAACAACAGTTAAAATTTTATTATCTAAGTGTCCTATTTAAAAACATAATCAATGTACAAATTAATTTCAAAATCCTTCTCACTCTTTGTAGTTGCTCCGTCGTTGTAATTGGTGGGTGTATCATTCGATACTTAACAACAAGGTCATACTCTTATTTAATATTACTATTTAGAAAAATATTTAATATTGATAAATCCTATTTAAGGTGTTCAGATGTGAGAAATTATAATAATTTTGTAAGATGAAATATAAAAATTTAATAATCTATAATAGACAATTTTTAAAATTAAAATAATCAAATGAGAGTGAAATTTATACACTTGTATCATTTCCTTTTTTACACATTTAATTCAAATATGCTTGACTCAAGTTAAGATATAATCTAACTTATCTAACATTTTAGTTTTAATTTAGTATGATTGTACACTTGAGAAATAGTTTTTTGAAATTTTTTATTGAGACTCTCTAGTGAGACATCAAATAGATTCAAGGACTTATAGTTGAATGTAATGTAAAGAGAACTAAGATTCATCTATTTACGTGATTACATATTATTGATGTAGTCAATTAATTAATTTATAAATTTTTTGATTATAAATTGGAGTAAATGAAAAATGAAATATATATGTAGATTGGAGACTCACCACCACTATGATTTGTATATAAGTTTTTCCAAAGGATAATGATTTTTGCACTATAAATTTTTCTTATAATACATTAAAATTAAAGAAAATTTTATTTTTCTCAATAAAAATAACAAGAAAATTAATTTTAATACACAACGAAAAAAAACCCATAATATAAAGAACACTACCTATTCACACACCCAAAAAACACTAACATAGCCGCCGGTTTTAGCCAGCGATCCCAAGCTGGCATTTGGACTCTGGAAACCATTTTAAAATCGGAAACCGAGTGCCTTATTTCCCACGTTTTGATTGTGAATAAAATACTACTTCACGTGCCGTAATCAAGCGGGTCGCGGGTCGGATTGAAGTTTTAACACTAAATCCAATGACACCATTAGACATTGTGTACCTCTGTATAATCTTATTGTTTAATGACTTATTCTACAATTAGTTATTTAAAAATATAAATTCTCTTTTGTATTTTCTTGAATTTTTCGGTTGAGATAATATTGAAGGAAGATTAAATGAGAGAATAGTGAATAAAATAACGAATCACATTTTTTTAAATTTACGTGTAGGAAATTGTGGAAAATCTAATATAAAACCCTCAAGGGTGATACCCACTGCCCTTAGGATAGGGTACACCAGGTAAGACCATTCGAGCTCGAATAAGATAGTAGAAAAATAGAGCACTGAGATCGTTGATAAATCAAGTTTGGTTTTGATTTGTTTATTATATAGAATTTTTATTTAAAAAAAAATACCTTATGTGCGTGCATCTTTGTATTTTTAAGATTTAAATTTTTAAAAAGTAAACTCGGCATGGCTCAAATAAGACTATTTAAAGTCATCTAACTATCACAGCATGAAATCATTTCTCTTTTACTGACTAATATATAAGGCTGCCCGCACGGACATCTTCATTTCTTGCCAGTAGACACTTCATTTCAAAAAATTTAGTGAAAATTACGTTTCTGCCCTTTCACGTGGAATCGTGCGGTTGAACAGACAGTTCATTTTCGCTTCGATCGATCGATCTTAGGCATATACAATCGTGCGATTGATTGCAGGGATCGTGCGATCGATTTTAGAGATCGTGCGATCGATTCTAGGAATCTTCCAATCAAACCTCCAAATGGAATGGAGAGAGATTTTTAAAAGAAGTCATTTCTCGACCGATTTCTATAAACAAGGTATCAAAATTCATCTACTCTGAATTTTATGAACCCTGGGATTAATTTTAAGTGAAAATTGTATAGTTTTGGACTTAAAAAATTATATCCAAAGAATTAAGAGGGAAGATCATTTTTCCTTAATTCTTTAGGTACGATTTTTAAAGTCCAAAACTATACCCTTTTCATTTAAAATTAATCGCGGAGTTCATAAAATTCAGAGTAGATGAATTTTGATACCTTATTTGTAAACATCAGTTGAGAAATGACTTCTTTTGAAAATCTATCTCCACTCCATTTGGAGGTTCGATTGGACGATTCCTGGAATCGACCACATGATATCTGGAATCGATCGCACGATCCCTAGAATTAATCGCACGATTGTATACGTCTAAGATCGATCGATCGATCGAAGTGAAAATGAACTGGCTGTTCAATCGCACGATTCCACTCAAAATGACGGAAATATAATTTTTATTAAGAATTCAAAATGTGATATCTACTGATAGAAAATGGGAGTGTCTGGGCGGCCATATATAACTAATATATCTAATTTTTATCAAATATTAAAAAATGAAATATCAACTGATATTTTTATTCCTTTTCTCACCCTTGAGTTTACAAAGATTCCTTTCTCACTCTCTGATTGTTCTCTTTCATAATTTTCCCAAAGAGAGTTTGGAGGCTCTCAATGGAGGTATCGATGGTCAGCATCACATAGATAAAATATCCTTGAGACAGGACAAATCATTTCACTTTCCATCTGTTAGAAAAAGATTGGCCCGGTCATGTCTGCATCGTTGGTGGGTCATCGATCTCACCACAGCAGGGATAGTTTGGGACAGGGGTGGTAATATCTTGGCTATGTGACTGATATGTATTAATTTTAGAATCTAGTTCGATATAATACGTATTGATTGGTATTCACTCATATTTAATATATATTTGTTGATATAATATTAATATCTATAGTTTTAAATAAAAACCAAAAAATAAAAAATAATAATTTTATAGCCAATATATCAGCCTTCTCTGTTTTTTCAACCCCTAGTTTGTGGTTTAGAATCAGTTCCTCTTCTATAAATCAATGTTAGGCTTCTCAAATATGACGCAATTCTCTGATTTTTCTTTGCAAAACTAATTTGCATCTGAATTTCAAATGCAAATAGATTTCAGCCAAAGATGTGAATCGAACTAGATTCAAGCCTGTCTCTTATGCATGCTTTATTGGACATTGGAATGAAAATGATAAAAAAGACTGTTCTCTGGTTGTAAATTGTAATGAATCCAGATTATGATCAAAACCCACATCCATATCCGTCTAAAGCATGGGTAATAATCTCGACCAATACATATTATATAAGTAGGCTGATATATATCAACCGATATTATTAAATATTGCTGGTTTTTTTTCTTAAAAAAAAAAAATTGATTCGTTCTCGTGCCTAGCCAATATCAGTCAAACACCGGCTGATATTTCCGATTTTTAACTTTTTTTCTAAAAAACGAGCCTTATTTCAGTTTTTTTTTAATTCAAAAAAATAAAAAATGGCCGATATTTAAAAAATAAAATAAAAAAGAGAGATAATCGTATCGCCAAGATATTGATCAGAACGAGATTATTATCCATGCCACCAAGGTCTCAAACTATGATGGGAGATTCCTTTCTCTCTTGGAGATGCAAATGCGTTTAGGGTGTTGGGGTTGCGAACAAGTCCCACATTGAAAATGTAGAGGGGATCTAGAAATTTATATGGGTCTCTCCACCTAATAGGCTAGTCTTTTGCGATGGATACCCAATCCTAACAAGTGGTATCAGCCACAGGTTTCAGGCTACCTTATGTGAACTCGGGAGATCTCTCAGGCAGACAGGATAGCTGGCCTCAGAGGAACAAGTTAACACATTAGAAGTGTACAGGGCCGACCCTGAGATTTGAGGGGCCTTAGGCGAGTTTTTAAGATGGAGCCCTTATATACTCACAAAAAATAAAATTATACAATTTTTTTTTACAATGTGTGAAACTAAATAAAATATCATAATCAAATTTATAACAAAGTATTATTTAAAATTTATTTTTATTTTGAGATGCAAAATTACTATATTCAAGTTTTTTTAACATTTATTTTTCAATAGATAAGATAGCTAATCCATTCAATCTTTCTTTTGATATTTTAGACCGAAGATAATATTTTATCAGTTTTAATTTTGAAAAACTTATTTCTGAATAGGTAACTGTAACTGGACATTATTCTATAAGCAATTCATGCATTTGGAAAACAACAATTCATTCTTTTTATATAATTTGATAATTCATTCTTTTGGTACTACATCTTTTATCATATTCGAGTGTGACACTAATGCAAATTCTCATTTGAAACGAAGATATTATTATTATTTTAATTTTTCAATTTTTCTGTATTTTTTAAAAAATTAAAAATTATCTTAATTATAATGATTTATACTTGTATATTACTTCTAATAAAATCTACATTGATCAAATGTATAAAGCTATGTTTTTTCATCTCTTCAAATTTTAAAAGCTTTAAATTATATTTAATTCAAAATTATCAATTCAATATAGATTTATGTTTCTCTTTATTTAGATGATAGATATATTTTAAAAGATTGTTTATTAATTAAAATTATTTTATTATTAAACTCAATAAAATGTGGATTATAATAATAATTATTATGATTGTTACTATTATTATTTTAATTTTTTAAGAAACCTACGCTTTAAATAGAGTAGAAAAATTATCAAATAGTCAAATGATTTCAAGTAGTATTAATTCAAATTATTGTTATTTTTCATTATTATTATTAAATAACTTGATAAAAAAAAATTATTATTAATAACGCAGCCTGGATTTGATCATGGGTCCCGAACTTACAAAAAAGCAAGTCTAACCGACTGGACAAGAATGAACTTATGCTTTAATTATACATTATTAACTATTTAACATATAGTAAAGGAGTTTATGGACTTGGGGGCCCTAGGCGACCGCTTACTTCACCTATAGCCAGGACTGGCCCTGGAAGTGTAGAGAGAGATCTAAGGATATATAAAAAAGTTAAGTCACTCCATCTAATAAGCTAGTTTTTTGGATTGGATACACAGTCCTAACACAGGCCATGAAAATGGAGATAAGGACGTCCCACTGCTCCAACCAATTTCCTAACCATTCATGCTTAAGTGATAAATTGATTCATAGTGTGTTTTCAAATACAGATGTTTCTCCTGTTATAAATTTAAATCTCAGTTTCAATTGATATTTTAGTGTGAATGCTATTTTGAAAAAAATAGCTGATATTTCTTTCAGTCCACAGAAAGACCAACCGGCCAATATCCACCAGGCCCCCCTGGTAGAGAATGTTGACCTGAACTTCTCTTGGCATGAAAGCACCGCAAAGAAAATCTCCATTTGCAATATGATGAAGCCAGAAAAATCAAATGCATACAATGAATGGTAGAGAAAGAGAGAGTCAAGTTGGTGGGTCACACTAATAGACCCTGAATTTCCATCGCTGTCAATGGAAAAGTAGGTGCTGCTGATATCAAAGAAGTTAGTGGAGAGAGTCCTAGATGGTGGGTCACACCTAGAGATGAGGAGTTTTTTCCCATCTCCATCAGAGGAAGATTTAAGTGCTGCTGATATCAGAGATAAGATGGATAACAATTGGTTAATGGGGAGAGAAGAAAACAATGTCTTGAAACTTGATACATGTACCATTTCAATTCAGACAATATAGCCTTTCAGCTGCAGCTAGCAAGATAATAAGGTGAGTGACAGGTGCAACCATTTAAAATTTATGCAAGGATGAATGGAGGAGACACACTCTTGGAACAAATTGTATTGCAGCCAATCACCATCTACAGACCAACCTCTTCCACACATCAATGAATTTAACTCTATGCACATATTCACTGCCTTACAACCAATCAAAATTTAGTCCCCCAGCCCTCATAATGCATAATTACTATAATCCTGAATAAAGAAGATAACAATACCCTTCCCTCACCCACAGAAAAGTGCAAAACTAACAACAATAACAATAATAATAAGTCCACTCCTGAGCTCTGATTGGAAAACCTGAAACTCTAAATAGATTTTTTCAAGGATTTATTTAACTACGCGTTGGAGTGATGGTCAGGAATCCGCCTTAAGAAGCGGGAGTTCTGAGTTCGAACCTCACTCCACCTCAAAGGGTCACTCCCTGTAGAGTTATCTGGTGTGTGTGTGTGGATAGAGAAGCTTGCACATATCTCGAGAATTAATCGGGTGCTCTATGAGGGCCGAACACCTAGATCATAAAAAAAAGTTATATTTAACTACAAAATAAGACAAGTGCCATGCTCATTATAGGGATAGAGGGTAGTTAAAAATATGACTTAATTTGAAGTTAAATGTTGGGCAATGGCAAATATGCTTCATGCTTAGATGGATATCTAGTGTCACAATGCAAGTTTGAAACAAAAATGAGTGCACTAGAGAACCTGCGGATGAGACATACTCATGCAGTGTGTTTATAGACCCCAACACACAACTTGATCCAAAACCTGACCCATTACCCCCTAGAGGAAGCTTAATGGTTGCTCTACCAATAGCAGAAGAGACTAGAGAATGTTGTATGATGGTTTGAGGACCTATGTAGAATATGAAAAACAGCCTCAATAATGGGAATCAAAGAGTTTCAAGAAGAATCTATTAGGAAAATGGAGATTCCATTGAAGACTTGGATTTATGTGGTAAGCAAGGACATTGTAGATTTTGGACAGAGTGACGATGAATACAATTTTCTGATATAAATTAATTAAAACAATAAAAAATTTACCTAAATAGATAAGACAAATGACTTTAATGATGATACTAATAGTAACTTAACAACAAATTATTATATTTTTCTAGTAATCAAGAAACTATAGGTTTTATAAAAGTGATATTACCCTTTCACTATTAAGGTGGTGACGCCCGAATGCGAGAAGGGGTAATGCTACTTTTTTTATTTAAAAAGAGAAAAAGATGTTCAAATCAATAGCATAAGACTTAACTAAACAAATGAAATCATCCTCATGTGATAGAAGAAATAATTGTACATGTAACAAAAAATAGATCTGTATGTCTCCAACAAAGGCTAGATAAAAAATTCTGAAAGAGAACTTATTGTCAGAGGTTTGAATATCATTTTATCTTATCTTTTCCCATTTCAAAAAATAAAATCTTATTTTTCATTGTCTACTATTTCTCTAATAATACAATCATTTGATGTCATGGCCAACCATTAATGTTTAATCTCTTTCATATTCATTTTAAGAAGAGAACACTAAAGATTAATCTATCTTCCATTTAAAACTACCTTCCTCAATTTCTATTTAAACAGATGGAACAGGCAATATCATGAAAAATATGTGGCAATACACGTTCAAACAGAATAAACAAGGCTGCATCACACAGTGAATTTATGGTGGTATGGTATGATAGTGATTCAAAGGAATAAATGCAAATACTTTAAACACCACAAGTAATTCCTAGAGAAAAAAAATCATTTTAAACAGAAGGTTAGGCCTCTGAGGTTAATTACCATTGAATGGTGCCGAAAGCTATTATTTTCTAGCATACTATGAATTCACTGTGTATCAGACCTCATGTTTCAGAGGTTCAGGCAAGTTTGAGATATTATCCAGAAAATGCCTGAGTACACCAGACCCATACCAATCAGTCATATCCCTACAACATGCTCAGTTGCATGCCATGTATCTTCCAGACAGATTATCAACTGGCCAACTAAAACATATAAAGAAAAAGAGAAATCTAAAAAGTCAGTTCAAAGGGGAAAAAAAAGTTGAAACAAAATACTCAGCGGCATATTAACTCTTGGAGTATTTATTCTGTGTTAAAAGGCCATGGACCTGGACAATACACTAAAAGAGCTGGTGCACTTAGCATGGGGCGAATTTATGAAATGTGACAATACTAAACTTTCCATGAGACCTTTACACCTGGCAATGGATCGAGTTGGTGTGGGTTTGGGTCAGGTCTTACTCAGTTTGGGCCTATTCGGGTTTGGGTCTATTATCAGGTCTTGTTAAATGGGTGCAGTCAGTTCAGATCTATTTCAAGTTCGGATCAGATTGCATTCGGTCGAGTTTACCCATTTACTTATTTAAAGAGACTTTTCTAGCGACATACATATCAAGACTGTCCCTTAAATTGGTGTAGACCTTGTATGGTGGCATGTGCGTGATAATAATCTAGTCAGTAGTTTACCTATTTATTTTTGGATTCGGGTTGAAGCTACCCATTTATAAATGGGTTCACTTAGAGTCGGGTCATCTATTAAACATGTTGGGTCGGTTTGGGTCATTTGTCAAAACGGGTTGTTCAAGTCAGGTCGGGTCAAATTTTGCCAGGTTTGGAGACCTTCCCATGAGAGGGTAAATGGTGAGATTTTTACTTTACCATAGCTTTTGAATATGGAGTGGTAGAATTGTGGAAAAGCTTTCTGCCTTAATCTTGGGCAGCTCATATAACAGTTTTATTCACTACCAAAAATCCCATACAAGTGCTATGAGGAAACCAAAATGGAATAAGGAGGCATAAAAACGGGGCAGCCATTGTTTGAAGGAGTGAGAATCAACCTGACGATGTGAACTAAGCCACTTCCATGCAATAGTTAAATTAGTCAAGACAAGCAGAAGTCATGCAGCTAACAAGTGAGCAGAAAGCTTAAAAGATTTGCCAATTATCTTTTTCACATCTCGGACAGGTAACTCAACTGGCAAACACTTTGGCTCAAGAACAAGAGGTCCCAGATTTGAGTTCCGTGCTCACCTGATGCCCGTGGCTTGCAAAGGACTGAGTGCATTTGGAGTTTTACCTAATATCCTTGTACTCAAGGAGAGGTGGGTCTTTGTCATAAAAAAAATATTATCTTTTTCACCCTCCAAAGGTATGTACAAATTTTGTGCATGTTGAGAAAAGGAAAAAAATTGCCATACTGCTATTACTACATAGATGCTACTGTCAACCGTCACCCTCGAATTGGCACGTGCAATCTATGTCACACTGCAGTAGGACTGGCCCATAGTATAGAAACGTTCTGTAACACATGCCAATCTAAAAAAGGATAAATACATAGATCTGCATGAAGTTTCTGCCACTTTTATTTTCTTTTAATTGAAAGTTTTTCTTAAAGAGCAGATAAGATTTATGCAGAACCATGTCACATAAAAGATTCCATCTCCGATATCTCAGACACTAATGTAACAAAATTGATCTGATTTTCATGAATATTCTGCTTCTCTCTCTGGATATCGTCTTAAATGCATAGAAGTCACCTTCTAAACCGGGATCCATTCTTTGGTCTGACATTATCCCTCCCATCGGATGTGCTAGCCCAGAAAAACACAGACATCCAGAAAAGAACCGCAAAGAATATCTGCGCTCCATCCTGGATCCTAAAGAAAGTTGCTTCTAGACCTGTTGCAAGGAAGCAACAAAAAAAGAGTTGGTGAAGAGAGAGAGAGAGAAAGAGAGACAGCCATGATCTTATAAATGCTCCCACTCAACCTGATAAGATGGTAATCTTGGAAATGCTCCCTGTCTATCATCTTATACTCCCACTCAACCTGGTAATGCAGTACTTTTAAATACACAAGCTCCTGACTCAAGGAAGCATGATCATTTAAAGGGGGTACAACATTTTTATGCAAATCATGTTGAAGAGTGCAAGTCATTCCGAATTACAGTCTTCTTATCCACATTGACCATAACTAACCCTCAGAAAATAAGGCATGAGAAAACAGTATTTTGACCATAACTTGAAAGCACTGGAGAAACACTGGTGTCAAAATATTTTCTTTTTGTTCAGGGAAAAAAAAATAAAAAAACATTTTCTTCGTTTTATTGAGGAAAGCCATCAAATTTGTTCTCAACCTATAAAACTTAGGAGCTTCCCTTTAAGGTCAAAATTACCTTCAAAATCTAAAAATGCACAGGATGGCAACCACCTACTCAACATCTAGAGCCTCCAACACCTCTTGACAGAGGCTCCATATAAGAACTATACCATGCCAGAGATTAACATACACAATGCTGAGCCCAAACCCAAAGCTCAAAATCCTCACTCCCTTCCCAACAAGCAATCACATGATTCTGGCTTCAGAAAGCTAATCCAAAAAGTTATGAACCCAGATGATTTTCTTTTTCCTTTTTTTAAGGTCTAGGGAAATAATGTTGGAGACCCATCCAAACAGATACCAAACAGATGGCTTCCAAAGGGAAATCATATTTGAGTACATTAGAATTCAGAAATTTACCAAAAGTTGCAAGGTTCTTCAAGCAATAGCATTCAAGTATTAGATGCAAATCATATCACATACTACCAGATTTTTATCATAAGATTTTGAAGAAAATAGTTGCAAAGGATAGGCATTTGAATGTAGAAGTTCTGTAAACCTTTATAATGATTGATATTTTAATGAAAAAGCATAATCTACAAAGCTAACCCTCAAAAGACAGGATAAGCTTTGACAATATTGATATTTTCTCCTTTTTTTTTAATGGTTATACGTGAGTGTATCATCATCATCATCATTATCATTAGCCAAAATCCCATCTATTTGGGGTAGTTTTTCGAGTTCTACTTCACCATTTGCTCTCATAAACCATACCATCGGTCACCCTACTATTACCATGTATTTTCTTATCCCTTCTCTCCACGTTTTAATGGTCTACCTCTTCTCGTTATCCTGCGATTTGTTATGCGTGAGTGTATGAATGGTTGATAACGATGAAATGTTCACATGTTACTGGGAACACTGATGAAGGCTTTTTTCAATGAAACCCATCTTTATGGTCGAAATGATGGGTAGGAGGTCCATGTTACACAAATTTAACCCGTTCAATCATGACACTACCATGAAATCAGCAAGCACCATATCACTTGAATGACTACGAGCTTCAACATGTGAAAAACATGTTTTTAGAGGTTGAGTTCAAAAAGGTTGGACTCAAAATAGGGATTTTAAAAGCAATATTGGGTCAATAAAACACTAGACATATAATCTTAACATATTCTTCCGTTAATATATTCCAACAAAGATTGTAAAGGAAGAAGCAAATTCCTTCAGTGCAATTGATAACAAAATCATTAATCTCAGTTATGATTCATGACAACAAGCACATTCCACAAAGTCTCTACCTACATGAAGAAAAATGAAGGCATCATCCTCAAGCACAAATTCAGCTGGAATGTTTTAAGTTCAACAGCTATGTTTGTTCAATGAAGTCAATCTAAAATCAAACTGAGAAACCCACCCATATGATTCTCTTGTTCAAGGTGTCACTACAGTTATCAATGGGATACGACATACTCAATCCATCAAATGCCAAAAACAGAGCTGAGATGCACTTCTGAAGTTTGAATCATATGGAATCAAGTTGTGGGTATCTTTATATCCACTAGGGCGCATTGACACTGGCCTAAGAAGCCTCCTAAGAATCCTTTCTACTCTAATCGCTCGGATGGCTAGAATGTTACACAGGAAGGGTCTAATTTGCTATTTCATCAAATCCAATTTTTCACTTCGAAGAAGCAGCATAAAATTCTAAGATGTTTATCTGACAAGCATTCATTGGATCCAAATGAACCATCACACATGCAATTTTGAACTTTACAAGCGAAAATTAGATAGAGACATCAATACTAAATTAAGGGGCTGTTTAGTAGGCTGGAATTCGAAGGTGGAATCAGAGTTATGTGGGATTCCAAATTCCCCAGGCGGGAATTTAAGAAATCCCATAGAATTCCAATGCAATGGGACTGGCAAATTCTCATCTTAAATTATTTTCTTTTTTTAGAATTGAAAAGTTTGAACTGCTTTGATTTTAGAATTCTCACTTTCCAGCTCATAATTCCAAGGCCACCAAACATAAAATGGATATAAGAAACTGCAGAAATCTTTAAAGTCTAGAGATAGCAGAATTTGCTCATTCCAGAATTTAAGAGAATAAAGTCAGTGAAAAAATTCTATTAAAGAGGCCCTAAACGGCATAAAATTGGAAACATGAAAATGCACTGAAACAAAATCAAGTATAAAGGGAGAGAGTGAGGGATAAAAGTAGAAACCTGTGGTGAGGTCGTTACCCAGGGGATCTTGGGGCTCGTCGGAGGGAGGGATGGCACTGGTGACGTGACGGAGAATGGAGCAGGTGCGAAGTATGGGAGAGAAACTGAGAAAGGAAGTGCGGAGAGTGAAGTGAGAAGATATGGTAGGCTTAGGCTTTAAGTTGGGAGAGGAATGAAGAAGGAAATGTTGCAGGTTAAAACGAGAAGGGGAAGAGGAAAACGGTGGCGCATGGGAGGAAAGCGGAAGGAACAACGGAGACGACAACATCTCCCTGCGATTTCTTTCTTCGTTGTTTCTTCGTTGGGGAGAAACAAAGAGGAGCCGATCGCAGGTCGAGTGACAATTAAATGGATCCAGATACGGCCCAATAGGCTTATCGGAACGTTCGGATCCGGCCCAGTTACATAGGGTCTTATAAGAAGTGGATTCGGCCCGGCCTGATAAACTTATTGGAGTCTCCAACCGTACATCCATCTGAGTCGACTCGAAAAAATGGTTATCCCTTCTTAAAAAAAATGGACTTCAATTAAATTAAAATTAACATTTAAATATATTACTTATTTAAACTTAATAAAAAATTATTGGTATCCATCCAATTTAAATGTATACAAATAAATCACCATTTCACCAGTAATTTTCACATATCTAAATTCGATGACTTAAAATATCATTAAATTATATATTAAAAATTCTGTTAATTAAAGTAATAATTTTTTGCTACTTAAGAATTTTTGGAGCTGTAGTAGTTAACAGCACACACTATCTTTCTCTTATATGGAAAAAAATAAATGAAATTTATTTAATCAATTAATTAAGGGGAAATTATATTCATGATTTCATTTTTATCTTAAATTAGATGATTGGATATTGTAAAGAGATCAATTTCATTGTCCCCGTCATCTTCTTCTCCTCTCTCTAATAAACTCAGATGCAATAGAAAAATCTTTTCATACCAATGGTAGACATCCATGTTATCCAGTGCTGACTCTGAGGTACCTTAAAAATCTCAGGGCCTTAAGGAAAACTGTTAAGATGAGGTCGAAGCCCTAAAATCTCAGGGACCCTATTGCAAGTTATTTTTTAAACCTATTTTAGGGGGCTCTAGGTAGCGGTCTACGCCGCCTATAGCCAGGGCCGACCCTGGTGTTATGACCTTTTTTAGATAACTTTCAAATTTTTTTTGAAATGTTATCTTGAAAAATATGATAGCTATCACATTACTTAATGACGCAAACACATACTATTGGTCCAAAATAAAGTCTTAGATATAAAAAAAACCTACATTCGGTCTATCAATAGTTTTCTATAGTAAAGAACCTCTTTTGATATCATGTTATGATCATGGAAGGAAATTGAATTTTTTTTTTTTAATATTTTCCGCTATCAAATTTTGGGGGCTTGAACTATAGAGCAATGATCATTTGTTAAACTGGACTTTGAATAAGAAGTTCTTTGATGACGCTATGCACTGTAAATCTCCTTCATGTCATTGTAACATAGTTTTAGATCCCAGATACAATATAGAAAATAAAAAAGGTCAAATTTTGGTCCCACATGGTGAACTAGTAGATTATTAGATTTGATAACTTTGCCTCTTTGTGGAAATTCGGATTCAACTCAATTAATTAATTTATTATTTTCTTTCTTTTGAGTTTGGCATATGACATTCAAGTGAACTTTGTAGTCACTTGTACTCAAGTTGCTAGGGACTAAACTAGAGTAATGGATAGCTCAGTTCACTTGAACTTCTAAAACTAGACTAAAGGTTTTTGAATTTGGCTCATCTTACTTATACTTGATGCACAAGACTTACAAATGATTTTTTGCATCCGTAGAATTAGTCTCACCTTCATGGTAAGGTAGAGAGATCCCATGTAATTAAAGAAAAAAAGTTGCAAGTCTGGGATTTGATAAACATGGATAAGGCTTCAGAGAGTTGAACATATTTGGGATGCCTTCAAAGCTGAAACCTATGGCAAGTGACTAGACTGATTTGAGAAAATAAATTTATGATTAAAGATGTCAAGGCGTCTCATCCGACTAATATTTCGGAGCATGTGAAAAGCTTTCAATCCGTACACAGCTAGTAAAGCTACAGAGAGTGGCCTTTTAGAGTTGAGCGTGAATCGACACAAAACTCCCGATGAGAGATCGTACTGCATTTCCCATATTATTGATTTCTGAGACTAGACTGCACTGAAATAATTTCTTCTACAGTGGAAGTGGTCCTATTAAAGTCATAAAAGTAGTACTTGTATGTTCTATTGAAGCACTTGTGTTTGTTAAACCATGTGAAGCTCATGGTTAGGTGATCCAAATTCCAAATAGTTGATTTAGTAGCTCTGAATGGAAGATGGTAGTAAATTCTGTGAGCTAGAAAATGGAAGCCCCTCCCTCTGCTCAAATTTCTTGTATTTTTGTATGCCTCCAAACAAAAGTAAAAATCCTTCGAACCCCCTCATCCATTTGGCTCATTAGAACAACTGCTGCAAATATAATCTCTATCTTTTATACATCTAAGATCTGTGTCTTTATAAAATCAAATATTTGTTTTTTGGTAGAATCAAATATTTTCCACTTTATTGTTTGGGAGTGAGCAGATTGAGACCAAAATAAACCAAGAAATGAGAGGTTTCAAGCCAAGGAGTCTACATGGTAATCTCAATCTCTCTCCCACTATGACAGTAGCAATATCGACCTTACATTGAAACATCATAATAGTATGTATACTTTCTACTATTATCTCGTATTCAAACACACCAACCAGCCTCACTTGTATAAAACACAAAATTTATTTGTAAGATGTTTGGACTAGATATGTAGCCAAAAAGACTAGTCCATTAGATAAAGTGACTTCAGTCCTTTATAAGTCTCTAAATCTCTCTCTTCACGACCAATATAGAAGTTGTCTCTCCGGCGGATAGAATGTCACTGGCCATCCCATCTAGCTAGGGGATCTCCTAAGTCCACAAAACATTGGCTTGGAGATATGACTCTGATAAGACTTGTTAGGACCTTGGTATCCAGCCCAAAAGGCTAGCCCATTAGGTGGAGTGATAGAAGTCCTTTATAAGTCCTATCTCTCCCTTCACAATCGATGTGAGACTCGTTCGCTGTACCAACATAAGATACATCTGAAGAAACAACTAGTAGTAAATAAAGAAGATGAATCTGCTATTAAGATACATACTTGAATGAAGATAGAAACCTAACTCGTTTGACTAAACTACAGACTAGAATCAGTCAAATCCAAACTCACCTAATCAAGTAATGAACTTACATCCCCAAATAGGAGACTAGACAAAAATACTCTCTACAACATACTTGTGCGTCTCATCACAGACCCATGTTGATGGTTCCTCTCTTCACCCCTAAAGCTCTACTAGATCTCATGAATGGTAGAAAAGCCAAATTACTTGCTCGGAATGGAAGGAACTCCTTTCCATACCAGTTTTACCAAACATCAAGGTTCAAACAGCTTGTTCCCGCATCTGCATTTCCATGAGAGAAGATAATAGCTTTCATTTTCTTCCTGAGGTGATGATGATGATGTAGAACTCTTTTGGTGAGAAAGAATTACCAAAGTAGCTACGCAAGGCTTGCAATTGGAGCATTTGTTTGCACACAAAGGGGGTCTTGAACCCAACACCTCTTGCTTGAAATTCCCACCATTTTCTGAAAGACTCAATGCCACTGACAAATGAATACATAAATTAGGAATGAGAGGAGAGAACTACCATAAGGAAATAGAAAGGGCCTTTTCCAATCGGCTTTATGTAAAGCTAAAGACGAGAAAAAAGAAATATAAAGATGACCCATATGAGATTTCCATCTCTTATGAAAGTAGAAGACAGATTTCAACAATAAAAGAGGAGTTTTTCACCTGTTTGGGAGGGTGGAAGTGTGAGGTGCAACATGAGAATTACCAGCACAATTATCAACTTTTTTGGGTGGTTTATTGGTGAAGCCATCAATCAATTTATGATCTTTTAACGCTGTTTACTGAAGGAGAAGTGCAACAGAAAAGAAAGCTGATCTGATGATAAGAAATGGGCGGAATTGAGATCTGAATAGTGATGAGGCGTTTGGTTTGCTAGATAGACATGTTCATTGGCCACTCCTCTACTAAATTGCTGAGGTACTGAACCAGAGATTTTGTATAATCTTGAATGGTACTAACTTTTAATGCAGCAAAAGTGGGCCAATTGAGAGAGATGGTTCACAAAATAGATCCCTCTCTGCATCGCCTGTGCACTGAATGTCCCAACAACTGTAGAATATTAACAACTATCATATTTTTGGCCCTTTTCTTTTGTGGGATGTTGGTAATTGCTGCATTTACTAGGAGGAATGTCCAATGTATGGCCACCATTGGAAAGTTTGGTTGCTGTAGAGCACAGCCAGATCAGTGATTTGGATGATTGATGTGGTTTTCCACTGGGAACAAGAAAAAAAACCCTAAAAATTCAAGCGTCTCCTGCTGAACATTGTATAAATTACCCATTTAATGGGCCCAAAATGTGAGAATTTTTTTGTTGTAAACTTCTTTCCTAGCTGTGAATTGGTTATAAAATTTCTACAAAGTTTAATTCATAATATAGGTTTAATGATGATGATGATGAACTGTTTATATGACTTAACACTTAATTTTATATAAATTTAATTTATGAGATGTGAAAGGAGCTCCTCTCTCGTATTTCTCCCCTTATTTCAATGGAACTGTCAATACGAGTTCCAGCTTTCGAAGGGTGTCCTGGCCGACTACCACATTAGGCAGTTCGATGTAATGATCCTCTTCAATGAAAGCAGAGACTAGGACTGAAGGATGCAGTGGCCAGTGGGTCTTGCTGGTGTTAGTGGATGCTCTTAAACTTTATCTGTTTGATCAAGGTGTCCTAATATCTCACCCGTAGAGGATTTTATCCGGATAATTCTTGGGACATATAAAATCCTCCCAATTTCACACACACCAGGTCCGTAACTACGGAGAGTGACCTGTTGAGATTGAACGTGAATCGAAGCTCCACTTCTTCATATGATTGTCTTGACCGTCAAGCCAACCTTTTAATCAGGAACATTGATGAGGGTCCTGAAAATTCAGGATCATCTTTAAGAGAACCTTCGTAAAATGACAGTTGAGTTTTAAGAGAGGGCTCATAACACTCGCTGATGAAGTGGTCCAGTGACCTTACAAACTTGAAGAAACAACAGTAAGTTTAAAATACACAAAATTTATTAAAGATTTACAGTCACCTTTTCTAAGTTAAATAAAATAGAGAAGGATATCAAATGAAACTTATTTTTTTATGATTAGATAGATGGATATGTCATGATGGGCTATCAAACTGTTTGAAATAGAACACTTTAAATCATCTTATCCTCTTAACATTTTAAGAAAAAAAAAAATAGTAGATAAGCTTTTAACCTATTATGAAAAATCCACACTGCGTTTGGATAAGGGGAATGAGATATTACTTCTTGTTATTCTTATTTAGTACCTTGGTTACCCTTCCACTCTCACTTTGAAAACACTTCTAAAACAATTGGTATTCATAATTAATTACCACCCCTGATTACTCTCCTTTCATTACCGACCCCTGCAAAATTTACCTTTCATCGAAAGGGAGGATGAATGTTAGTGAAAATCAGCCCAACTATACTGCCCATAAGTCCATAACCATCGCAATGAATCTTGTCAAAGTGAAATGCATTTAACGGTGAATCCTTGAGCCAAAGATGGATAAATCTTCCTGCTCCAACTTTCAATTTACTGCACCAAAGTAGAAACTGCACCAACGATGTGAATTATCTACTGCACTAAAGCAGAAACTGTGCACCAATGATGTAGCAACGCATCATTCTTCACACTAAGCAATCAACATTTGAAAAATATGACGGGTCACCTAACAATTTGTACAAGTGTACAACAGGTGATCTAAGTTATGGGTTTTATTATATATTGCCTATCAGGTATACATATAGTAGCAGCTACAGAGAGAGTGTATCAGTCAGTATCAGCAACAGATGCAGATACATTTATTTTTTCTACAAAAATAGTTTCGTCCATTTTTCTAGTTGAATATTACATTTAGTATAATTTTAAAAAAGGTTCGGAAACTATTTTCATCAATTTTGACAATTTCTATTCTGAGATAATTTGAAATTAGGAATTTTTGTAAAAATAATTTAATGAAATAATATTCAGTTCTTATAGAAATAAATGAACATGTGTAATCTCATTCACATAATTTGTAGAGTGTAATTTTCTAAGATTTTTTTAAAAAAATTGATAAAAGTCGAATTTCCAAATTTGTTGTGAAAAAAAGTGATGAAATCATATGCAAGTGCTTTAAAAGTAAATGAAGATTCTTTAATGTGATTGATATAATTTTCATGGTGTCATGTAACTAGGAAATATTTGAGAAAGTGAATTTCATATCAAGTATTTTCTCATACTGATTTTCTACTCTATAAATTTTTTATATTTGGCAAAATTTTAAGATCAATTTCACAAAAAAGTGCAGAACACCCTCTCTTCTCCCTCCATCACAAACACTTTTATGTAAACATACATTAGAGGCTTTTCACAACATTGCAGAAAAAGAGAGAAAATCATTCCATCAGCAAATCAAATAGAACAAACACAAACACAATACTTTTCATTTATAAAGTTGCATGGAACAGTTACAAACAGCAGCAGCCTGTAAAACTAGGGCTTGGATGAAAAAAAACAACCCAATCAAAGGGTTGTATGGCAGACCCTAAAAGAACGTCGTGCCATATCCAAGACCCATGAATCTCAGGCTCCAAAAGAAACTGCCAAACGCAACAAAACATGACTCTTACGACCAGACGACCGACTATATTCCTACAACTGCATCAACGATCTAGATAGAACGAGGCCGATCATCAAACACCTGATGGCCTGAACAAGGAGACTTGGAAGACTCCTCGAAACAGAAAGCTTAACCTCCACAAACACGTGGTACATATGCTGAGGCTTGGCTAAAACACACAAAACCCTAGAATAAAATAAACCATGACTCGGTAGCTATGTTCTCAAGAACAATGGCCATAAAAGAAAAGCTCCCCCCAACCAAGGGAAAGCCAAAAACATCAAACAGGTTTCCCCTCTTAAATTAAGGAAACCTGAAAAAAATTAAGGCCAGAGTCCTCGGAAAATAACCTAGTCACAGGAGAAAAACAAAGCCCATTGCCAAGATGGAACTGAAAAACCTAATGCTATGTTGTTACCCACGCAAAGATCAACCATAAGACCAATTGATCTTTTCCTCATACTGCTGCTACTTGCTTATTTCTTCCACACACGGCTGCTTTTGTTAATTTTACCCACCCATCAGATCAGAAGAGGATGTCGCACCTCCACAGCTGCTCCCCAAGCAATCCAACTGCTTCACTGCTGATTAAATTGCAGCGCTGCAGATTCAAACCAACCAGAGACTGCCCCAGATCCCACAGAAATGTCAAGCTGCTGTCAGATACGCATGAGCAACCCGACAGTGAGAGGATCTCTAAGTTGAGCTGTTTTGCACGAGCAAGGGCCACAACACCCAAATCAGTGATTGTAGACCTGGAAACATCAAGGTCATGGAGGGAGAGGCAGTAGTCCGCAATTGCCACCAAGCTCTGATCAGTGATCTTCATACAACCATCCAAGTTCAACACTCGAAGTGTTGCACCATGTAACCTGGCCATGGCAGTGATTGCAGCATCAGACAGATTGATACAACCAGAAAGATTGACCTTAACAAGCCCCGACTCACAGCTCTTAAGCAATGCGAGGACACCGGCATCTGTTGCTTTGTATAGCCCAGTGAAATCTATTTGCTGTAACTTGGGGCACAGTTTCCCCACCATGGCTATGCCAAGACTGCCAAACCCTGGACAGTTGCATATGCTCAGCGATCTTAAAGATTTGCAGGGAGTGAGCGAAGTTGAGCCCAACAGAGTATCCTTAATCCCTAGGCATTTTACCAGGGAAAGCGCCTTAAGCTTCTCGCTGCAATTTGAAAGAGCACTGAGAACACCCAATTGGCTGATGCTATTGCATTCCTCGAGCTGCAGGCTTCCTAGAGATATCCCACTTTTGGTAAAAGCTATCAGCCCATTGTCTGACACAAGGGATCTCCGAAGGTTGAGGTGCTGAAGGTTCGGGCATCCATTACTGATAGCTTCAAGTCCCAGATCAGTCAACCCTGGACAAGAGGTGACTGTCAAGGATTTCAGCTTCTGCAATCCAATTGCATTTCCCATAACCCAAAACCCCCTCTCCCCCACGTTCTGGAGGCCAGTTAAAACAAGATCTGTAACAGCTAAACCATAGTGCCCTATAACAGCAAGAGAGATATCACTCACGTTCACACCCTGAAGCTTTAGCTTAGTCAAAACAGTCGAAGCAGATGATACCAGGCTTACAACTCCCTGGTCCCCCACAAGTGGGCAATCCTTAATAGAAACAGATCTTAGCTTTGGGCAGCAGCGGCCAATTGCTTGCAGACTTTCATCCCCAATCCTTGAGCAAGATTCAATCGATAATTCAGTTAAATTTGGGCAATTCCGCGCAATAGCAATCACACCCTTGTTAGAGAGCAAGGGGCACTGGCTGAGGTCGAGCTTCTCCAACATATGGCACCCATTTGCAATCTCAGAAAGGCCTTTGTCACTGATAGAGGACACACTCCATAAGGAAAGAGTCTTAAGGGAAGGACAACCATGAGCAATTGCCGTCACACCAAGATCGGTAACACCACGAGTAGCATTGCTTCCACGGATCAGAAGCTTGCCCAATCCCCCATGGCCAGAACTGCCAACAGCAATGGCGGCAAGTCTAATATCTGTTGCTTTCTTCCCTTCCAAGCACCTAGTAAGATGTCCATCACTGTCAGAATTATTTTCTTCATCCTCAGCAGCATCTGGGGTCTCCTCAGCATTAGAAACCTCAGAAGGTTTTCTGATTTCTGCCTTAATAGAAGTCTGTGGTGGCTGGGCCTGCTTCAGAGACAAATTGCTAGGTTTGCTAGCACAAATTTCAGCCTTCTGGATGCAACTCTGAAGCATAAGCCAGCGCTTGGAAACACAGGCACAGGCGCTCCTCTCTCGGTGCCCAGGAAGCCGTCTGAAGATCTCAAACAGACATTCGTCAGGAAGAACTTCAATTGAGCAAGGCTTTTCTGTCTCAACCTTCTCTTCTCTGAAGACAAATGGTGCAACAACGCGGGCTTTCTTCCTAGGAGGGCAGTACACATCAACATGACGGCCAAGAGATAAGAACAGGCTTGAATCCAAGCAACCAGAGTACATAGACCCAGCAGTACAGAAATCCTCATCTCCTGAAAACGGAAAAGGCAATACAATTCAGCTTCCATTGATCTGCTAATGTAATAATATCATATAAAATCGGAATTACCCAATATAGTGTATGTTAAAGTTGTTACGTTCTAACAAAACTCTTCCTTTTCATGCATTGAAACAGAGAAAATCCGGATAAACAGATCAGGAAAATAAACCTCATCAACCAAACTTGCAGAGTTACAAAAGAAACGCAAATTATGCCACAAGTAAAAGCTAAAATATCAATTTTCAAAAAAAAAGAAAAAAGACCCACAGATCAAACAAGATCACAGTATCATACTACCAGCCAAAAATCATAGAAGATCGCGTTATTAGAATCATCAAATCCCTAAAACTACTGGATTCATAAAATAAAAATAAAAAACAACAGCAACAAGCGCGACCATCACCACCACGCTAACAGATGAAGAAGCACGAACAAACAACAACGATTTATGACCTAAAGCATAAGTCAAAGCACTAACCATCATAGAAAGTCTTTTAACAAATCGAGCCAAATCAAATTAAAATAAAAAGGTAACATGTATAACAAAAAAACGTAACATGTTAAAAGAAAGTATCTGAAGCTCTGTAGATGATGAAAGGAGGGCACTGAAATGATCTTAAAAGGAAAAACAAAATCAAGAAATTCATAGCCAAATCATGACGATATGCTTTAAAAATAAAAACTTGAATATTCTTAGGAGAGAAGTGAAACAAAATTTCCATAACACAGTTCCAAAGTATCAGCCTCTATTTGGAAGCACGATTTCCCAAACGAAACCACAAATTCGAAGGAAAATATCGTAAAGATAACAAAAAGAGACAGTCCAGAACAATCCGAACTACAAAAGAGTTCTTTTACCTCATAGAAATAGTATTAAGAAATAGATCTACAATTAAAAACCTAAAACCACACCACATCTACTTTTGGAACTAAGGAATCCTTTAAAATCCACCATGGAAACGAAAATTGAACCTCTAATCCTAAAATCCGCTCATAACGCTGAAAATTCAAGCAACAGATGGAGATCGAGACATACCTCCGTAGTTGACGAGAGTCGACATGGATGGGGTGTTAGAAGATCAAGAAATCTGAATCCGCAGCGTTTCAGAAGGAGAAACACTCCATAGAGAGCAAAAAACAGAAACAGCAGCACTAGATCCAGATCTCCACCAGCTCCCCAACGCATCACACGATCAAAACACCCAAGGTTATCAATACAAACCCTAAGGATACGAAGAAGAAATCTAATCTGAGAAAAGAAGATGGGAAAAAGAAGAGGTACAAGATGGAAGAAATGAGAGATGGAGAAGCGATCTTGTTTCTTTCAACCTTTTTATCCTTTCCACCCGTCGTCTTCCGATGTACGCTTCTCCAAATTCATTGCATCTGTTCCAATACCGCTTTTGTCAGGGATTCTTTTGTAATTAAAAACTGGAAACCGGAAACCGGAAACCGCTTCTCGTGCATTTGATCATTTAGTGGGAGATTAGTGATTGAATAAAGGCAAGTGGGCCAGCTGGTGGACGGTAAGTTGAACAATTAATTATGAAATAAATGAATATTTAGTGGTAACTGATACGTGATTTGTGGGGGGAGATTACTTCATGCACAGTATTTAATATACTTTAGGGATACTCCTCTATCATCTCCCTTAAATTGGATCATTGTAGGGTTCAACATCAAATTAGCAAGCAAGGGATGAAATTTTCTTCCTTTTTAAAATGAGGATTTTTTTTTTTGTTTGGGGAGTATTCCATGCGTTCGCACGTGTAAATTAAAAAACGAAAAAGAAGAAAAATAAGAGAGAGAATGATTTAGGACTATTTCAGTCTATTAAATTATTTTATTTTTAAAATGAAATATAGATGTTTTGATTGTATGTGAGGCCTCCATGCATATCATAAATAATTAAAGCTCAGGTAAAAATCTTACATGGGATTAAACTCTGGTATTTAGGTAAATCTAGAGTTCTTTTTTAGACTTAGACAATTAGTCAACAGGCATATATTTAAAATGTTTCTTCTTTTCAACAGTAAAAAGTTCAGTTGTAAGAGTAAAGTTTTGTTTAGGGAAATGATTTGTACATCCTCTATTTTTACCCAAAATGCACTCTTCATTAGTGAAATGTCAGTTTTACCCTCAATTTTTCTTTTCTTTTTCCAATAAAGCACTCCCATTTGAGGGCAAAACTGACATTTCACTCATAGAGAGTGCACCTTGGGTAAAACTGGGGGTGGACGAATCATTTCCCTTTATTTATTCTTCAAAAGAGTTTATAACAATATTGATAATTGCTCTTTATGAAAACCCGTCTCTCCAGTACAATAGTGGTCGCTTTAGATCTATAGGCGTTCCCACACGGCTTCAATCGGTGAATATTCCAAAGAATGCTCTCAAAAGACCTGTGCTAAAAAAGAGAAAACACACTACTTATATATTTGAGAATTTCATCCTTAAGTGGCGATCTAGGACTCTGTAAACGTGTCCAGCACCCAACCTAACTATTTTTTCTCCAGGTGAGATGCTCCATACTGAAGGCCCTCCTCTCAGGTGGGGTATTACAATTATCAATATTGATAATTTTTTAACCCCAGAGGGGTTGGCCTAGTGGTTGAGAGTTGAGATTTAAGATATAATACTTCAGGGTTAAAGTCTTGGATTCAATCTCTAATAATTTCAATGAAAGATCACTATCTCATAGTTTTATACTCGACGTGTGCGGAATAGAATGTTTAACATACTCGAAGGATTAGTCAAATGAGACGCTTACATACATTGATCTTTAAAAAAAAAGACAATGACCATGAGGTTTATAACCATATTAAATAAAAAAAAGTCTTTAAATTTATTCAAATTACTATGTTTTTACTAAATTAGAATTTGATACAAAAATGGACAAATTCTATATTGATGATTGCATAATTTTTTTTTTTTCTCGTAAGTCGTAACCTTCTTTATAATTATCAATATTAAAATTAGTTCTCTATTAATTGTTTTATGGGCAAATTCATGTTGAAATGAAGTTGATAGGATGTTGCAGATCAGCTAATCTTCATGATGTCACGTTTTCAAATTTTCAAATGGATGATGGATTCCATTATCGTATAATATTTGGTTTAGTTGGACGTGTGCACATCTGATTTTTATGAAGGGGAGTTGTTTGATACGTGTATTTTATTTGGGTCTTTGGTCTTTCTCGCTCCCACGAATTATTTATAATTTCTCTACAACTATGGCAAGATTTTGGGAAAGATACGGTGATAACCAAGAAATTAGGAACAATAAATGGTCAAAGGAATTTGAAACTTTTGAGTTGTGGTTTCAGACTAGGGTTTAAAGTCTTGATCAGATTTAGGTTAAAAGAAGATTAAAAAGGTTCTCAAAAGTCAAAATTAACTAGTGTCAATTTTTTTAAATTAAATATTTTTTGTTAAATGAATGTAATTAAATATTAATATTAAAATTTAATTTCTTTCAACTTTTCAATCACTCAAGTCCAGAAATGAAATAAGCATAAAAAGACTTACTATTTATACTTATGTTTTTATTTTACATTTAATTAATAATAATAAATTTAATTGGGTTGAAACTCAGGCGGGTCGGGTCAGGTTTTAATAAACCCAATCCATCCCATATCAAAATTAGTGAATCCGATCTAACTTGAATTGTTGACCTAAATCAACCCAAGTACTGAATCGAATTGTTGGTCGACTTAACCCGAGTGCTATATTAAAAAAATTTAGTGGGCCAGATTAGGTTAATTCGGACCAGAGGTATAAATCTGGGCCGATATGCAAAGATATCACGGGTTTTCGACGACCAAAATATCTTGACCCATACGCATAATATCGGCTAAAGAAAAAAGAAATCAGTCGAATATCGACCGATTTCTTCTTTTTTTAAAAAATAAAAATAAAAAATATCGGTTGTCGGCCCGGTTGATATCTCCATCGACATTCGTCCGATACAGACAAATATCGGTCGATATTTATATTTTTAATTTTTTTTAAAAACATCCTTTTTTTTGGGACTGAATTAGGTCAATTGTAAAAAGCGTCATCTAAACTGATTCGAATTTAAAAAATTGTAAAATCCAATTCTCTTGATTTCTTAGATTGGACTATGCACATCAAATTAAAACCTGACTGAAACTCCACTCCTAAAATTTAATCATTTTAAATTATTACGCCACACTAGGAACTTAACATATGGCACCGATTATTTTGTGCGGTTGCCATTATTTCCTCGCACGGTTCCGAAGTCCGAGCTGCACATGTGGCGTTCGTGGAGGCTATGAAAACCATATAAATGTGGTCCCTGCCATTAGTGACCAATTAACCTCACTCTCATAAATCATAATCAATCAACGCCATTTCATTTTACCTGTTTCTTCAATGGTCATAAATGTAATAAGATCACAATCTAGATTGAAAGTTACGAAATAAAATATTTTTAGAAAAAGAATTGAAAATAAATATATATTTTTTATTTTGATATTACAAGACGCGTGATGGATTCAACCTGAATTTCTCTGAAAAAGGATGTGCTTATATTCTATTTTCAACTCAACGACTCTGTTTTAATTGTGAAAAATTTTGAGATTTTTTTTATAGAAAGTAATAATTTTTTTTAAGACCATATTGTTTATTTTGATATTTAAATAAGTTTTCTTTCTATTATAGGATGGATGGACTTGATAAGTAGAGAACATATTTAATTATTTATATTCTGAAGTTGTTAAAATAGCGTAGCACGTGCTACATAAGATGAGCAGTTGGTCTTGGTCGTGCAGAGTCCGGGCAAGTTCGTGGCCGGTGGACGGAAGAATTAAAAAGAAAAAGGCCAAAACAGAGAGAGAGGACGAGAAGAAAGTAAGGAAGGTTAGAAGCAATGAATCTAAGAGCTGGTGAGGAAATCTCCACTTGCATTATTTTGGAAACGTATCAAAGGACCCACTTGCATTTATTAATTAAAAATTATCCCTTGGACCAACCCAACCCAACCCAACCCATTCACATGTGAACCACATGCAACGCAAGGTACCCAAAATTATTCACTCTTTCATTATCATCGAAAGTATGGCACTGGACGATCGGGTTGAGTTAGATTCTATTCGATTCAAATTTATTTTAAGTTTTATTTAAATGCATTTGTCAATTTGATTATAATTTGAGTTTGGATTATATTGTTTGTTTATTTGACTAAAAAGGCTTTTTGAATGAGAATTTAATCAAGAATATTTTTTTTAAAATAATTGTATGAAATCTCATACGATTGGATATGTTAGTTGTGCCACTAATGTCCATCTAATTATAAATAATTTTGAATCCGATCTACTCATTTATAAATGGATGGACCACCCAGATCTATCTAATTATGAACTGACTCTAGATCGCATCTATAAATTGATTTGAATAATATTTTTTCATTTATTAAACAGGCTATGTCTCATCTTCAATATGATTTTATTTACACTAAAATGACCATTAAAATATATGTTATTTTTTTAAAAAAAAAAAATCTAAAAGTATTTAAGACTTTGCAGAACACATATGTTTGGGAGCGGGCCACCTGAATGGATGGACTTGGACAGTGGACAGAGTGATTCTTTGTCACGTCCATCTGTTTGGCACATGATTTGTCTTCGATCTCATTGAATTTAAAAGTATTTTCATAAGTTTCTCGTGTCAATATGTGTTGGGGGCTTGAGCCACCGGTATTACAAAAAATATTGATAACAGTTTGCTAAAAATAAAGTTCTATACAAAATCTAAATGTGTATTCCTTATTATCATTCTTAGAATGATTTACTTCTTTATCTAAAATTAGCATTTAAAAATTTAAAGGGGTTAGAGTGATAACGAAACTCATTTCAGAAAATAGAAGTCCTCAGTTTGATTCTTATTTTACCTCAGAGAGTCAATCTTCGTAATCTATGTAAATAAAGAAGCTTGCGCATACTTTAAAAAAACACATACTTCCATTTCTTGAGATAGATTTTTGACCATCTTTCAAACTCTATTGAGTTTGTAAACCCATAATTTATATTTGTAAAATTATGAGCATTAATTAGTGATGTTACCATCTTTGTTATTTTTTTTTGATGAAAAATACCAAAAGAACATCGTGGGACTCTTGGAATTAATTTTTATAATATCAAACACCAAATGCATGTCATGTAATTTTTTAAAATCATGTTTCAAGTCTTGACTTTTAACCTTTTCCAATGCCAATTGGAGCTGATCCACTTGTACTAATGAAATCAGATCATAAAGAGTAGTCATAAATAATAATAACAATGTCCAAGTTGGGTCATCTTATTCTCAATTACGTGCCATTGGACGCATTTTTTTTTCTTCTTAATTTTAGTAATGGCCAGTGATACATGAAAATGGATATATATATATATATATATGATTAATTCACCAAACTCAACGTTGCAGACTTAGCTGTGATTGATAATTTGTTTGACATCAAGTAATGACCATTTTTCTCTCTAAATCTACAATTTAGAAATGAGAATTTGGTGAAGAATGAAGAATCTACACCACATGCAAGTGTTTTTTGGAAACACACACGAAGATGAAATGTCTGCTGTTGGTGATTTGATCCAAACCATAATTGAATTTGAACCATTGAAGGGGTTCACTTGGATGACTCAACCCATGACCCTAGATTCTTACGGTTAGAGACTGCTCAGTAAATGGTTCGTAATTGACTCACATTTCTACATAGAAAAGAGAGGATATATTTCATATTCATCTCCTAATTTTAACCTTATAAATTTAGATTTTAAAATTTTGTTGACTTTCTATAATTCATCTAACAAAATTATGATGATTTGAAGAGAAAATTTTCCATGTATAATTCACACCAACTATGTAGAACATTTTATGTGATAAATAAAAATTCTCAGAGAACCATGCCTACTTTAACCTTTCTAAAATTACTTTGTTTATCTGTAGAGTACTTTTAATAATTCTCTTATATTATTAAAAATATATATATATATATATTTTTTAAGCTTACCCTCAAGCTATACTCTTTTCTATCTTTCCCTAATATTGCACATCATTTGATTGATATTTTATCTAACTCTTCAATCTTGAAAATCAACTAATTTTATAATAAGATTATATATCTTTATAATAAATATAAAGAACTTGACTTTATTATAATTAAACTTCCTTCATCTATATTTCTCTTATCAATGTAAACTCGATTTCTGAACAAACATTTTACTGTGTCTTACTAATATCTTTTAAACATTGAGCTCTGTACCGGACTTATCAAAGACATAGTTGGATCCTATCACACTAACACATTAAGTTGGGTGGGGTTTATCAATAATCAAGAAATAATGGATAATATGGTTCCTAATAATGGAAGCCCATTCAAAATTCCCAATCAAATTAAGTATTAGAGGGTGAATGTAACTAAATAACGCAGCTTATGGTGACTTCGTCTAGTCGTCTTACCATTTTGATACTATGACAGTAGTAGACATATATATTCCACCTGTCATTGCAATTATTTGCAAATTAATATCCAATCGAATGAATGGTTGGCCCTGCTTTCTTAGCTAACAAACCCACCACCATCACAGCCCACATCAACTTAGTTTTCTTTCCCTATGTCCTTTATTATAAAAGGCAGATGTGTCTCTCTTAATTTCTCCAACAATAAAGGTCTTGACAGCTTAGTTGAGTAATATGTCCCATCAACCCTTATTTTGAAGGAGTTTGAGTAAGGATAAACATGTCTGCTTTATCAAGAATTTACGTTTAATTTCAATAAACTACTCTTTGTAAATTTTAATCGGTCCATGTGGATTGAGAAGTTTATACATAGCCATAAGATTAGTCTCATTTCCGATGAGGCGTAAGAATACCCATATTATCTAAAAAAACAAAGAGCATTAATCTTCAAAAAAAAAAAAAAATTATTTAGAGTCCATGTAATTAAGTGATGATTAGATGATATAATTTAAAGAACACTTTACTACCAATCATCAATCACAAAACTTCAATAATTTATAGTAGTTAAATATTTAAAGTTCAAAATCAGGAAGTTTAAATCAGGGGTTGAAATCTCAGCCGATACGTATCATATTGATGATTAAAAAAAATATTAATATAGGTCCAAACGATATCTCAATATTTTTACCCCTAATTAAAATGATTAGATGGAGTCTAAATCTTTTATATCTAATTGTCTTTAGCATATCTTATATATCTTATAAAGACACATGCACACTTCAAACTTTAATCGACAGTCTGTCTCTGAACGTCTTCATAGTTTTCTTTAATGACATAGGCAGCTATGTAATGTACTTTGGGATTGCAAAGTTTAACAACTCATACATGATGAGATATTGTAGATTATCTAAAAACATTAAAAAATAGTTTGGTTGATCAATGCAATCGAAAGCAACATTGAGCAATTCACACATTTGAGTTCCACCCACTCTTTTATTATCTTAACAGTGAATGGAAAATATTAAAAATAGACCAAGGAATCTTTTCTAAGATATCTCTAACCCCATCATTGGGATTATCAAGATTATGCCTATAAGATCCAGATTTTGTGCAGATTAATTAGGTTAGTTTGTGTTGATATCCACTGTAACCTTTTATAAGTGGTATCCATAAAGATACACTGTAATATACTCCATATCTATGGTATATATATTTAATGAAATTGATATAAGTATTGTCCATTTGTCAAGCCATAACCTACTAGGCATGTAAACGGGCTCAGATCCGGCCCACCTTGCCTATCTGGATCTGAATCAGGGGTATAAACCTCGCTCAATATTGTGCGTATCGGTCAGAGAAAAAAGAAATCAGCCTATACGGCCGAGATCTCAATCGAGTATCGGCCGATTTCTTCTTTTTTTTAAAAAAAAAAAAAAAAAAACAAATACCGGTTACTGGCCTTGTCGATATCTCGGCCGATATTTATATTTTTTAATTTTTTTATAATAACTTTATTTTTGAAAAAATCACCGAAATTTCTGAAAAAAAAAAATTGAAGAGAGAGCAAAAAGTTCAGCCGAGATCTCGACCGAAAATTTAGAGCTGAACTTTCGACCCTGATCTGATTCCACTAAGGAAAAGTTCGGATCCAACGGGCTCATTCTCATTTTCTACTATCTGCCTTTACTATTTTTTTTTTTAGATTTACGTCTGGGAAACTGAGACACAACCCTCTAAAACCTCTATGCGTGAGCCCACTATCCCTAAAACACACCAAGATTAGGGTATGGGAGTTCGAACCCGTAACCTCCCGCTTCTTGAGACGAGAGGTAACCAGTTGAACTACACCCATGTGGGTACTAGTACTACTATTTTACTATTTCACATCTATTAAAAGTTATTTTTATTGAATTTATAAAATATTTTTTTACACTCTTCAAGTTTTAGTGATTTAAATTTTATAGTTTTCTAAAAATATGATTTAGTTTATCCTATCAAAATAGATTTTGACAGATTCTAAATTCAAGGACAGAATTTTTTTTTTAAAAAAAAATTCATTACATAAAACCCATGTGAGCCCTAGGTAGGCATGTGCATGGTAAAGCCATTTGCAGAGGAAAATCACTGGGAAGAAGTGAGCTTATTAGGCTGGCTTTTGTGGTTTGTCAGCCAATCTAACATGTATTTGCCGTGTTCATCTCTCGGTTTAGGTCATAGATTATATATCTGAGATTAAAAATAATAAAAACACAAAAGTACAAGGGTCTCAAGTGAGATTTGAATTTAAACCATTGAAATTATTATTTCATTTTTAAATTGAGATTTGAATAACTTTTTAATAATGTTCGTTTGATGAATTTTCATTGTTGATTCATTATGAATTTTATGTTAAAAAATTAATCCATTTTTATTTAGGCCTAACTAGAGTCATGTTTTGTATAACTCAATCCACCTCAAATTACTTGAAATATATTTATGTAATATATATATATATATATATATATATATTTTATATTTATTTGATGATTGTATTTTGGGAATAGATATTTATTTTTATGATCCACATTAAATATGAGTTGATTAATAAACAAGTTAGAGAGAAATAAAATATAAATTGAGTAAAAAAGCATTAGTCCAAGTTAATATAAATAAATGAGAATTAGACTTTCAATCTAACCCAATGATATAAGTTACATTCGAACTCACCCAAACTTTCAAGTACTAGACTTTCTAATGGAGCTTTTTTTTTTTTTTAAATGTTCATATATTAACATATAAAGGACACCCGAGATGCAAATATAGAAAATAGATACTGACTAAAAGCTACAAACACAAGTAAAAAATAAAAGAAAAACTCCAAATAGCAAGTTAAAAATTAGAATGAGTTCAAATGAGATCATCAAATTCTTTTCATGCTCACAAGATGACTGATATAGAGGTATTTTTTCCACTCTTTTCGATGGAGTTTAATCAGACTCTTCTACTTCTTCGTCAAATTTGACTGAGTTTATTGACCAAATGAGCCCATTTAGATGTCAACACGTTCTCTAACAATGGAACTTAGACAACAATCACACCAATGATTGCATCAGCACTCTAAATTTCCTCTTCGTTAAGAGGAAATGACTTTTCAAAGGCTGCTGAGATTGGAAACAGCATGTGGAACTCATGTAAAAAGCTTGAATGAGGTTCACATATTTCCTTCTTTCTGCACTTCTTCCACTGTGTTCTTCTTTTTGTACAGTGCTTTCTTTGTGGGGATGGGGGGCTGGGTATTCTTATTTTCTTTTAAGTTGTATAATACAACTTAATACACGTAAAAGGATAAAACCCTATCTGTTTTTATCCATTAATTTGTTTACTTTGAAAGATTCATAATATATCTATTCTAGGGGTTCAAATACGGTTTCAGCTGATATTTTGACTGCATCATATCGGCCGATTTTGTTAAAAAAAAAAAAAAAGAAGAAGAAGAGAGAAATTTAACAATTGAGAAATCAGTTGATATCTCATATTGACCGATACTATTTTTCAACCCCACATCTATTCAGTAAAAAGATAAGGTGAAAGACTTGTGCATTTGTATTCTAGTGTTAGTGCACGTCATGGTCAACATTTAACCTTTTATCATACTAAAATACAACTACAGGCTATGCACTCGAGTGCTTGGACCCTACATATCAAAGAAAGTGTAAGACAGATAGAAGTCCAAGTAGATTTCGAGATACTCTTAATATATATCTAGTAAAAAGGTTTGTAAATACTCTGAAAAATAATCGAATGTTCTAATAGATTTAAACACTTTGATCATAAAAAAAATATTGAGAGACTATACGTTGCAAGCACTAAAAATTTAGAGAGAAGAGATATAAAAAGATACGACAGATTTTAGAATAAGTGTCTATATAATTTGTGATTCTATTGAATGATGATAATAACAATATTTCTTTTTAATTTATATATTTTCGATAGAAACACTGTGGTTGATTAGATGAAGAAGTGATCAATGTAAATAGGGAGAAGATAGAATAGTGAAGAGATGACGTAGTGGTATAACATCTGTTAGCCAATACGGTCAAGAGACAAGTGAAATTGGTGCTATAGTTTCAAGTGAGTGGAACCACAGACAGCCATGACCCATCACAGTGAGAGAGAGGGGCAGTAGGTGGGCTACACTGATGACAAATTTCTCATACAAGAGAGCCAGCAAACTAGGGCTGTTGGTGGGCCACGAGACGACCCAATCAAAAGAAGACTTGCGTATTCATTCACGTGTTGGTGTCTGAAGAAAATTAACATGAATGATGAATCTAACATCATATGGACCCTGTCTCTTTAAATTTGGAGAAAATTGACTTCTTTCAGATGAGGAATCTAAATCTTTATTTACCTTCTATTTCTATTAAAAGCAAGGATGAAGAGAGACAAAATTTAGTAACAAAGCCCGCAACCCAACAAGCCCAGCCCAAAATTTTACAGCAGAAAATAAACCTTATCAAATCATATTTTAGAAAAAAATCCATAATTTTTTTTTTTTAATATTGAAATTCATTTTGAAGAATGATCAACAATTTTGCTCTCTTGAGTTTAGTTGCATCAGCTACCTGATTTGTGGATCCAATTCACACCTAAATGTTAAGCCCAACTCAGGTACGAGGGAACTTCAAATCCATGCTCTATTTTATTGGGCCAAAAATCGGGTTGAACTTCAACCCGTTGAAGACATGAAGCAGAGCGGCCAGAGCCTAGAAATCTAAAAGTGAAGCCCAAAATTCCGCCATGGACTAGTGTGAAGTTTCCTCTTCTTCACTTTAGTTTGCGGATATTGGAGTTGATGGTTCAGTAACCCTTCAAAATAAAAAAAATGAAGACCAAATCATGTCACTTAAAAATCCAAATTTACCCAATGTTGTACAGCTCAACTGGTTACTTCGCGTTTCATGAAGCGAGAAGTAGCTAGTTCGAGTCCTAGCAGTGTAAACTAAAGGCGTCCTATATGAGTGTGGGGCATTCCCCGAGAGGTTTATGGGGGCTCTTCCCTCAAAGTTCCCCTTCGTTATAAAAAAAAAAAAAAAACAGAATTTCACTCCATTTATAGCCAACAATGTAAATTTACTAATAAAAACTCAACAGAAGCAACTTAATCTAGAAATGACTCTTTTTTCAGAAGAAACAGGATGGTTTTATTTTATTCTTTTTCCCTCTTAAGGCCTTGTATTTGCAGGAAGGGAACATACTCTCCCTTGTGAGTGATTTGCTAATAGATTTCCACCTACTTAACATCTTTCTTTGGTGTTTCTGATCTGGGTATTGTTAGGATGAGGATACCATCCTCCAATGCTGCCTTAATTTCATCAACCTTGGCATCATCTGGTAAGAGAAATCTGGTTTTGTAGTACACACGGCTGCTAGAATTCCACTGCTCGTCATCACTACTGTCTCCTTCTTCCTTGTGCTCACCTTTGATGGTCAGGTATCCATCTTCAGTGGTGATTTTCACGTCTTCCTTGCTCAGCCCCGGTAGTTTGAATCGCAGTTGGTAGGATGTGTCGTCTTCCTTCATTGGAAGGCGCCCAGTACAAGAACTTGATTAGGTTCTTCGTCAATTGCAGCAATGCGTTGCCGAGTCCAGGGACGGGCGAAACAAGTCTGAAAAGTTGCAGAGGAACAACAGTTTGCGACTGGAGTTTTTTCTTTTGTGCCAATGCGCTCAGGGAAATAATGATTTGGACTAAACAATTCAAGTAAATACATTTAATAAATGATTTACATTATTTATGAGTTGAATTAACTTCTTTAAACAAGTTATTTAAATAATTAGATCAAATTGTATACCAATCAAAGTTAGATTAAACTTAGAATAAATAGACTAATTTGAAATTACATTTAAACTTAACCCAGTGCTCTAGATCGACCTATTCAATAAATTAATTAAGACTCTATGAATCTTGACTCACTCAATTTTACTTGACTAACAGGTTAGTACATCTAATAAATGAATTGAATTAATTAAGTTAAATTTAGCCTCACAGTGTCAACTAGCTGGATATGTATAATAAACTTTATTTCTCAAAAAAAAAAAAAAAGGAAAAACATTTCTCTTCAGAAAAAAAAATTAGCCAGTTTTCTTTTAAGAAATGTCATAAATCTCATTTTCGAATTATTAATGGAAATTCTAAATAGCGAAATATTTTTAAATTCTCATATTTTTATAGGGAATTTAACGAGAAAATCTTGCAAAAATATAATTTTTAAAAATAATAAAAATAAATAAATAATGTAGTCTATAGTTGGCCTAAGTGTTTTGACCGAGATTTAACTGTAAAATCTTGTGATTTTAATGAAAATTTATAATTATAGAGATAAAAATGCAGTTTTAACTAGAATTTAGAAACGATAAAATTATTTTGTCAATATTTTTGTGACAAAATAAAAATATTCAGAATATTTGTTACATTGCTTTTAAGGAGGAGAAGAAAATCTATCCGTTGAAGCCGAAAGGGCTCAAACCTTTTCTTTGGGACGGCTTGGGTTTGCCCTCAGAGATCTCAATATCCCGCCTGCCGGATTTGTCAAAGGAGACCTTCTCAGGCGCAGTGGAAAGCCACCGGAGCGTGTTGCGCGTATTTGTGGGTACGGTCCTGGCGGATTGCAGCCTCTGCTTGAGGTTCCTCAGACACAAGCGAGCCAAAGCCATTTCAAAACTTGGTCGAAGTAAGAGAAGAAGAGTTGGGAATTGGGATATAGAAAGAGAGATTGGTGGATGTCTCTTATAAAAAAAACGAAATAGAAGGAGAAAAGGAAGGATCTAAATAGAAAGGACGTAGATTTGAGCCCGAGTTCATGAATCTAAATCGACGGTACTGCTGTATAAACTTGCAGAGAACACCCAGGAAGAAGAGAGAAGAGAAAGGAGCACAATTAGAAGTAAGAAAAATAGGAAGGGCCGGGTATGACCATAATTAGAATTTAGAAGTAGAAAAAAATAGCATTGTAATTAGACTGGAATTTATTTTAAAACTGAAAGGAAAAGTTGAGGCTTTCTTTTATCTATCTTCGTCTGAGATCGGTGAGTCGATTTATTTTCTTGGATTGGGTTATTTTAATTAGCGTAATTGATTTTTATTAATTACACTTAAATCATGTTTAATGCATTGCTTTTCTATCTATTCTAATTAAACATGAACTCCACAATTTTCTAAAATAATTCAATTGAAGTTCTTTGAGTTATACCGTGTGAGAAGTCGAGAACACACGATTTCTTCATTGAAGTCCTTAAATCAAGGTAAAATCCCAAATCTAAAAATTCATATGCTTGCATCAGTTTAGCTAATAGATATATAGTTTAGAAAGGCTCAACTTTGTAGGCTTGAATGGAATGAATTATAATATTTTTAACTAAAATTAATGTTTTTGGCCCACTAATGGGCCAGGTAGGGGGGCCTGCAAATAATCAAATGCATGCTCTATTTTATTGGGCCATAAAATCGAGTTGAAGCAGAGCCCAGAAATCAAAAAGTGAAGCCCAAAATTCAGTTATTATTTTAGTTTGCAGATATTGGAGTTCATGGTTCAGTAACCCTTCTTTCAGTGGTTATTATAACTGATGTAGGTATCCGTGAAGGGGAGTCTAAGCCCAATTTATGTCAAGCTAAGTTCACGATTTGGTCCAATAAGCGCTAAGATCAATGACAGTCCAGCTTTGTAGATTTACACAAGCTAGGCCCAGCAAAGACAGGCCCAATAAAGTCAGGCCCAATGAAAACGAAATGAAGGCAAGATGATTCGTGAATCTGCAAGTGAACTTCCAATCGTGTTACAGTAGATTTAGTAGTTATCTAAAACTATATCTAAATTTTAATTTAGAAGTTTCGTGGAGATTTAGGATAGGATCGACTCTTTAGTAGTAGTTGCCTTTCTTTTAGTTTTGTTCTAATAGAAGGAGAGTTTTTTCAGATTATGAATTAATAAAAGTTTAATTTTTTTTAGCAAGGACTGATTTGTAAAGATTTGAGTGCTGGAAACAGATTACATAGTTTGTAAGATCTACTACTGCAATTGCAGATTCGTTGGAGGAAAGTTTTGCAACACACTGCAGAAGTAACTGGCCCGGTTTCTGGCGGTGAAACTGGTCTACACCCTTCTTGGGGATCTGGTTCGACTCATGAGAACAGCCCCAAAGTGCTGAGCGTGTGCAGGCTGCCTGATTGGTAGCCCTTCAATCCTACCGATCAAGAAGAAGTTCAGAACTACCTGACTGTTCTGCAAATCCGACGATATACAGTGTGCTCTGTATATTCAGTCACAGATCATGTTCTATTTGTTCATTTCTTGAGTCAGACCCGGATTCGTACAAGTCAGATTTCGACTGTCTATTTGTCTTAAGAGTCTAGATCAATAACAGAGGCTAAAAAAATAAATAAATAAGTAATCTACAAAAAGTAAAATATCATTTTAATCTACATTCCAGCCACTTGATGGTAGACCATTAATAGAGAAATAAAAAAAATTAAGACCAAATCATGTTACTTAAAAACAGAATCTCACTCCATTAGCCTTACAACGTAAATTGACTACTAAAAACTCGACAGAAGCAACCTAATCTAGAAATTACTCTTTTTCACAAGAAACAGGATGGCTTTATTTTATTCCTTTTCGCTCTCAAGGCCTTGTATTTGCAGGAAGGGAACATACTCTCCTTTATGAGTGATTTGCTAATAGATTTCCACCTGCTTAACATCTTTCTTTGGTGTTTCTGATCTGGGTATTGTTAGATTGAGGATGCCATCCTTCAATTCTGCCTTAATTTCATCAACCTTGGCATCCTCTGGTAAGAGAAGGCTGGTGTTGTAATACCCATAACTGCTAGAATACCACTGGTCGCCATCACTAGTGTCTCCTTCTTCTTCCTTGTGCTCACCTTTGATGGTCAGATATCCATCTTCAATGGTGATTTTCACGTCTTCCTTGCTCAGACCCGGTACTTCGAATCTCAGTTTGTAGGATGTGTCGTCTTCCTTCATTCGGCCGAGCAGGCCGGAGGGCGCCCAGTTTTCCAAGATCTTGTTTAGGTTCTCCGACAATTGCAGTAATCCGCTGCCGAGTCCCGAGGGGCGAAACAAGTCTGAAAAGTTGCAGAGGAACAACAGCTTGTGACTGGAGTTTTTCTTTTATGAAGCCGGTTCATTTTACACAAAATAAGTCAAGTAAATACATTTAATAAAAGATTTACATTATTTATGAGTTGAATTAACTTATTTAAACAAGTCATTTAAAAAATTAGCTCAAATTTAATACCAATCTATGTTAAATTAAACAACTAATTTCAAATTACATTTAAACTTAGTCAGTGCTCCAGATCGATCTGTTCAATAAATTAATTAACACTTTGAATCTTGACACAATTAATTTTACTTGACTAACAGATAAATACATCTAATAAATGAATTTAATTAATTAAGTTAAATTTAGCCTCACAGTGTCAACGAGCTGGATATGTATATGATAAGTTTATTAATTTTCTTTTTTTTAAAAAGGAAAAACATTTCTCTTCAGAAATTTTTTTTAACCCAGTTTTCTTTTAAGAAGGAGAAGAAAATCTAACCGTTGAAGCCGAAAGGGCTCAAACCTCGGCCATCCCTCCATAGCCCTCTGCGTTTCCTTTGGGACGGCTTGGATTTTCCCTTAGAGACCTCAATATCCCGACTGTCGGATTTGTCAACGGAGACCTTCTCAGGCGCAGTGGAAAACCACCGGAGCGTGTTGGCTGTGTTTGCAGGTACGGTCCCGGCGGATTGCAGCCTCTGCTGCAGGTTCCTCAGGCACAAGCGAGCCAAACCCATTTCAAACTTGGTCCAAGTAAGAGAAGAAGAGAATGTGGTCTGTCTGGATTGAGAGTTGGGAATCGGGATACAGAAAGAGAGATGGGTAGAGGTCCCTTATAAATAAAATGAAATGGAAATAAGGAAAGAAGGAGAAAAGGAAGGAAGGTGGAAGAAGTGTCTAAGAGGTTCTAGCGACAGCAGTAATCTGAGAATGGAGGAGTGTTCTGGAGGGAATTGCATCTGATGCGACGTCTACTTTTCTCATCAACAATCTTTCCGCTTCCGATTTTACTTCGAAAAGCTAAACGAAATTTATTTTTTTTAAAGAAAATAAGCGTGAAAAATCACAAAAAACTCATAGGAACTAAAACATCACACCTTCTGCTTCGAGAAGAAGATTACCAGTTGAATTGTGCCCAAAAGTATAAATCTTAATAGATACGGTGTGTATTGGCCTTACATGTGAGATAGATACGGTTTTAAACCACCAATTTTTGATAAAAAAAATCAGCAGACAGAGATATCGACCGAGATATAAGATATCGCCTTACCCCTGGTTGCGCCCATGTGACAAACCAAATATTAATAGATACATGGAAGCTGTAAACTGTTTAACTAACAGATATATAATTTAGAAAGGCTCAACTTTGTAGGCTTAAATGAAATGAATCATAATATTTTTAACTAAAATTAATGGACTTATAAAATAAAGATTAAGTTCAGTGTATCCAATCATTATCATCATGCACAAAATCCTATTTCTTTTAATTCAATTCTATTATAAATTTTTCAGACATTCATTCTATTATAGACTTACGTACATATGTAATTTTTTCATTAAATATCAGCTATGTACGTAATATTTTTAAGTTATGAATTTGAAAATTTCAAATATTTTTAAAAAATGATGAAAATTACAAAAAATTTATCAGTGATCATTAAATAAATCATGATTATTTGTATATTAAATGTTTATGATTTTTTTCATGTTAGTAAAGAAGAAATAAAAAAATATTAGAAATAACTAAAAATCTCCATTATCAATTCAAATCATTTAAACCCATGTTGTGGCTGAAATTATGGAAATTAAAATTCATTTATTAGTCCATTTCAGAAATTTAAAGGTCAATGGCATTTATATGATAAGTACAACAATAATATTCTCATGGCATCCATAATTATAGATTTTCTGTCGTAATGCATCATTTGAATTTAAATGATTATTAATTTTACTATACTATATAAATGTTTTATTGTTATCCTTATCAATAAACATGTTATCTTTAAAAGGCCCACAACTTCTCCATGTAAAAAATTGGTGTTTTAGCATTTCCAAATTATATAAATGAGAATTATAAAAATAATATATTTTAACCAATTTTCAACTCTAGACTATGTATTTATTTATGAATTATCATGTTCAGATTTTGAAAATATTTTTAAAATCCCAATCTATTTGTTTATAAAAATGTTTTTATTTATCGTTGAAAAAAAATCTCCTTAGAATGGTAAAAATAGAAAAATACTTCTTGTATGAAATTTTCATGTGCACTGAATAATTTTATGAATTTTCAAAGACGTAACAATTAAATTTTTTGAATTTTCAAAGGGTAATATTTTTTCCTGTTTTAAACATATTACGTGATTTTTTTCCAAATATCGATTGATTTTTTAAAATTGTTTTCAGAATTAAAAATTATAAAAAATATATGTATCAGCCGATATTATATATATCGACCTGAATCCATAATCGGCCGATATCCGTATTGTACAATTAATATATATCATATGATCGATAAGTAGAGGTATTTAAAAATCTGATAGGTATCGACCGTATTTTAACGTTAGCTTTCAACTGCAACACTTTATTAGAATGGGCCACCTTGGAGTTGTGTGTACTGGACTATTGAAGAATTAATGATTTTTTTTTTTTTTAAAAATTTACATGAGAGAAATAGTGGGATATTCAGAGTAAAATTTTCACGGGTGAGCCCACTAACTCTAAAGCACATTAAAGTTAGACATGGGGACTCGAACCTGCAAACTCCTGCTTTCTAAATGGGAGACGAACAATTGAGCTATACCATGTGGGTTAAATGGTAAACATTTAAAAAAAAGGTAGAAAAAATATGAAAAAAATAGAAACTTCATTTTTTATTTTTTCTTGAAAAAAGGAATTTCATATAGTTTAAAAAGATGGTATTAAAAAGAGTGTAAAAAATTAAAAAAATGAAATTAATATTATCAAACATCTGTTGTAAAATTCATGATCTCTAGTGCATGTCAAATTCACAGTGAATTATTCACTGAATGTTACATTCATCAAACCCATATAGACAATTTTCTAATCTGTCGAGTTTCGCAACAAATCCACCCGATCCAAATTGATCATTACTGGCCCACTCAAATCCAAATGGACTAACCAGATCCATCAATACCATAATAGACCTACAAAATAGTCTGATCAAATTATTCAAATAGACTTGCCAAATGTTATGTCCAACTCTCAATGATCATACCAAATAGTACATTACTTGGACTGTAAGGGTCCGGTCCACGAAATACAAATGGACTCTAGGGTCCAGCCTGTTTTGTTTACAATTAGGCCAGGCTACACAGTGCACAGGCCGGCCTCGATCCATTTAAAGATCTGCAAAGGGGTATAAATCTCAGCCGATAAGGTGTCTATCGGCCGAGATATCTCCGATTTTTAGTACTGAGATATCTCAGCCGATACACATTGTATCAGTTGAACTAGTGAATATCTACTGAGATCTCGTTGATACGGCTGATTTTTTAAAAAAAAGTTAGGAAAGAGAGAGAGAGATCGGCCGACACACCGATATCTCGATAAAAATGAGTAGAAAGCATGGTATGAGCATCTTCACAAAATTTTGAACAGCATTTATGCAGAAATGTGAGATGAATTCAGGAAACAGGAAATGAGGAACATTGGCATGATAACCTATATAGAATATTTCTCTAATTCAATGGCACTACATGAAACAAGACAAGCCTATAACAATCTTTTTTTTCCTCAGAGAGAGAGTAAAAGAAATGTTTTAAGAAAAAAAAATTGAAATCTTTACAAGAACTTCTACTCAACTAACCTGCTAAATCCAGAGAATCAAGAATCAAGAGAATGAAGGGTTGGTGAAAATAAAAAATCTGCGAATTTGAGAAAAAGGGAAAGAAGTGAGAAGAACAAAAATCTGCGAATCAGGAGAATGAAGGGTTGATGAAAATAAAAAAATCTGCGAATTTAAGAAAAAGAGAAAGGATTGAGAAGAAACAGAATCAAGCGAACGAAGGGTTGATGAAAACAAAATAAAAAAATCTGCGAATTTGAGAAAAAGAGAAAGGATTGAGAAGAAACAGAATCAAGAGAACGAAGGGTTGATGAAAATAAGAAATCTGAGAATTTGAGAAAAAAGAGAAAGGATTGAGAAGAAACAGAATAAAAAAATAAAATTGGACCAACTCCAGATTTACGCGTGTCATCCTTCCGCCTGTATTATTCCAAAATTTTCGGATGTTTCCAAAGAGGGCAACGTCTACTGCGCCTGGTTAATATAAAGAGAGAAATAATATTGTTCCTTCCGATGTGGGACTCTTCTAACAGACGCGGGTTGGAGTTTCGACCGTATTCACACTTGAAACTTTAAATGGCCATATATTTGTTTTGAACCTGGTATATGCGTCCATCTCAAACACAGATTCTCTCTATACTATCTAAGATAAATCTATAATAAGAGATTATGCTTGTCCATCTTAGATAAATTATTGGGTGGTAAAAGAACAGTAAAAGTCTATGTAAATTCAGTTGGATCTATTATATATTCTATTTAAATTAAAATAATTATTAAATCTACAACACAAAGTTGAATGACCCATCAAAATATTCTTTTTAAATTTAGATGGATGGATGGATCAAAAGGTACACACTCAAATAGAAAAGCCCAAATGGTTGATCTGATGGGTTAGAAAAATTAGATTTATCCCCTACCCGTATGATGTTAGTATTAACATTAGAGAAAATATATAAAAAAAAAAAAAAGAGCTAATATTGATTTTATTTATGAAATAATTTGGTGACTTTAAAAATTATGAGATACTGTATACTCAATATTCAAATCTTATAAATGTTCACATGAATCATGCAAATTTCCCTGTAGATTTTCATTAATTCAGAAAAATCTTTGCAAGTTTTCATTAGGGATAAAACTTGAGTTAAGTTTTAGCTTGACGTGCAGTTGTTTATTTTTATGTTATAGTTGGATTGAATTAAAGAATTAAAAACTCAAATTAAATTAGAATTGTGCTAGATTTGACTTTTTTAAAATTTGCATCGCAGTTTCCTGTAAAAAAATAAATCAAATAAAAGAGGAAATCACTAAATTGAAAAATACAACTGTTAGTAATGACTAATTAAAAAAAATTAATTATATCTTAACACTGTCAACCAAGAAATGGCGGGACTCATATTCTTGAAATTGACTATTGTTATTATGAAAAAAATAGTTTGTAAATATGTTTTGTAGGAAAAAAACAAAGAAATAGAAGAGATTGACTATTGCTATTGTGAAAAAAAGTCTATGAAGATTAGAGAAGATTTTTAACTAAATATTTAAATTCAAAAAAATGAAGATCTACTTATACACAGGATATCTTTCATAACTTAAACTCTCTAATTTTTTTAGACATTTACTTCTAATTTACAGTTTACTAAAAAAATAAATTAAATTATCTGATTTTGTTAAGATTGAAAATTCTAATATCTAGAGAATTAGAATTGCGAATTATATAATAAAATTGAAGATCTACTTCACCAATCATTTAACGATAGATTCAAATCTATAATTAAATATTTAAATCTTTAAATTGAAAAAAAGAAAGTAAGTTCCTTCCAAAAATCTTAAGTTTCTCTTGACCACCCACGTTTGTAGCAGCCATGATACATCAGAGTTTAGTTCATACAGAATGGCCTTTTAATTAACCATCATCATTTTTTTTTGAAATGTTAATTATATTAAAAGAGGGAAGGCACCACACGTACAGGTACAAAAAGAAAAAGGGGAAAAAAAAATAAAGAATGGAATGACCGAATACAACTACTCCAAAAGTAATTGAAAAGATAATGTTATATTATTCCTAATCAATGCATTATTTTTAGACATAAAATTTTAGACATCGAGATATTTTTGAATTCGTCGAGGGTGAACTTTTAAGATGTGTTCAGACTAGGTTTCCGCTTCAGAAAGTCTCTTTTGAAGGAGGAATTATTAAGGTGTTAGTGAGAATTCTACATTACCATTAGAGGTGAAAATTAAGAACTTACATATATGATTGTGTCACTTCACCTTGGGACTAAACTTTTGAGCTAGTAACAGATGCACATTTGGCATAATTCCCGTTGTGCATGAGGAGATTTTGTCGTATCCGTGAATACAGTTGTTCCACTCCCACCAAGAACTTCGAACTGTAGCATAAAGGCAAGATGACAAAAAAGGAACACTTCTAGAAAATCATAGACAAAATCTCACGCATAAATAATGTCAGCAACCGAAGATGACATGATCCAATGAAAATCAAACGTAGATAAAAGATAACTCCAAGCTGCAGAGAAAAAATAACAATAGAAGAAAGAGACGGTTCACTTCCTCAACCAGAGAGCAAGCTGTCAGTGTCATTTTTTATCCATTCCTAAAAACATCTCCGTATAATAATGTTGGCACATTTTCTTTTGATTCTAGACATTGACGAGCAGGGCTATGAAATCCTCTAAAATTTCAAGAGTCGTAGAGTGAGATTTCAGGAGCTCTTAATGACTGGTATATTAATGAGTTTAAGTGTATGGGACTTTAGACAGCGGCCCATGCTCGGGATAAGGTGTAAGTATCAAAGCCATGAGTTGTGCTGATTGGAGATGAGTGGCTTGGTGACACTCATTAAATTATGAAAGAAATGTCCATATAGCAGTTGGGGTTGTGGACATCTCACATGCCTTACCAATCACAGCATCAAATTTTTATCAGAGAAGAAAGAAAGGAGAATAGGAGATAATGATGTCGTCTCTATCCTTTCAACTTTTTTATTTCAAAGTTATTTTAAGACGAGTGGGAAAAGTGTCTCTCTGCTCTTCTCATACTACTGTCATCAAAGTAGAAAAGAAAGAAAAGAAATGCTCTCTTTTCCTGTTGATCAGTACTGACCAGATTTCCTTTAACGAGGCCAAGTCCACACTCATGTTCATATTCTGTGTGTACTGTCTAAGGGCAACTGGCCAGTGAAAAAAAAGAATAATAGAAGGTCTTCTAATTAAAAAAAATAAAAATCGTTTTTATAATGGGTTTATTAGAGGGGATTGAGGCTGATGATTATGGTGATGACGATGGATTCACTATGAAATGGGTGATATTTTTTAACAGAGTCTACATTCAATTATATGCTTCCTCCCTATTTTATACCCACATCTATTATCACCTTCTAAATTAAATTTATGTCTAATTTAAATCTATTTTGCAATATACTCATTGTTGTATTAAATTTTGAAATTTACACATCATCAAATCTTTATCATTTTCACAAAAGGAAGAAATATTATTCTGCCATTAATTTATTCATTTTGCAGATGACACAAGAAGTTTTTTTATTTTTTAATTAGGGTGTCTTATGTTTGGGTGCGAGGGCACATATGCACTGTAGCAAAAAAAAATTCAGGAGTAAATTATGTTACAACTTCCATTTTCTTTTGTAATTATGGTTCACTCTTCTTTTAATCCCAAGTATAAGATGAAAGTATAAGATAGTATAGAGATTCATGTTGGAACTACTACGAATGAGTCTTACATTGAAAATATAGAGGAAGATTTAAGAGTTTATATAAAGGACTTAGGTCACTCCACTTAACAGACTAGTTTTTTGGACTGGAAGCTTAGATCCTAACAAGTGGTATCAGAGTCAAGTCTCAAACTATCTCATGTGGGCTCAGGAGATCCCTAGGCTAACGAGATAGCTCGCATCGCTCTCTACACTGGAGGGCTTCGTTCAAGTGGGAGATTGTTGGGACTGCTGTGAACGAGTCCCAGATTAGAAGTATAGAGGGTGATTTAGGAGTTTATAATGGACTAAGTCACTCCACCTGAGGCTGCCCATGTCCTAACAATCCAACACCCATCCATTCCTATCTACCATAAATAGCATACAGATTGCAAGTTACAAACACTGAAATCCACTAAAAGATGACTAAGTGTATACAACCAAGTAAAATTCAAAATATTTACAGACTGAACTTCAGTTAGGAACCTGTTTCTACAAAGCAAGCATTGTTAGATCATACGATGAATTCGATCGCGGAGAATTCCCTTGTACAAGGCCATTCGATTTGCAGGAATTCCATGAACTTGGCATTTAGACGACGAGCGGACGTGCTTGAATTCCAAGTTCAGATTAGCTTTACTTCTGAATTCCTCATTGTTTCCACCTGCCTCAATCACATCGTCTGCAAAGTGCACCCTTTTCTTCTTTTTATTCATTCTCTCTCTTTTCTTCTCATCTACACGAAGGATTGAAAAAAGAAAAAGAATACATATATGAGAGAGTTACAAAACAGAGCAGTAGATAGTAGAACTTTTGACATGAATTAGACCCCACATACCAGAAGAGAGACTAGAAGGCAGGATTTGCAACATAGACCCAGAATTCGTATTGATGGCAAATTGGGTTGTAAAGAAAGGCTTCTGACGGCGTAGAGCAAAGAAAATTACAGTGCTGGAGACGGCCATGGCGGTGGCCAGAACCACCCCTTGAGAGCAGAGCAGAGAAGACATGGCAGAGAAGGGTGGAGGGAGAGAGGCATGAATGTATGATGTGGATTGGAAATGGTATTTTAATGAAGGTGGAGATAAAAGAAAGGAGTGTGGAGTGAAATGGAAATCATTGTAATAATAGAATATGAATTGGTTTGAATGGAAGAGAGCTTTAACCATTAGAATGGCGTAAGCATCTGGATTTCTTGTCGCTTTTTAAAAAGCCACTTGGCTTTTGTTCGTACCAATGAAGTGAACGAGTGACCTCAGCTTGCATGAAAGAATAATATATGCAAAGTTTGCAGAGAAAAGAAATAGGACAGGTATGAGTTAGTCACTCTACACCTGGCATATATTTATATTATTTTAGATGGTCCAAATCCAACCCAAGTGGCATTTCTTTTTGGTGATTTGAGATAATTGATGGATAGGCGCTAGAACCCACCATAGATAGGCCATGTCCCACCCGTCAAGACAACTTTTTTAATATTTTAAAATTTAACTTAGATAAAAGTGCTTAATCTACGGTTTAGATGCTCTACCTCGATTGAATTTAAAAATCAATGATTTTATATAACATTTGACATATCCACCTTTCAACGATTAGTTTTTGAGAAAGAGTTCTACATTCAATTCATGATTTTTTAACCATTTTGACTTTTGAATGACACTATATCCTTTGGTTCTTTCAATTTCTCTTTCCAAATTATCATGCCATGTCTTGATATTCAAATATATGAATGCAACTTATTCACAAACACTTCAATTAATAAAGACAATTAGAAATTGCAATGATGGAAGAAATTACTCAAGCGGTAGTAATAGTCTATGTGGTGAGGATTGGTGGAAGGTAGTCAGCTTTGGTCCCGAGGACACGGGCCTTGGTATCTGGGAAGAACTCTACTCCTTGAACCTCTCTGACATCTCCATTCTCAGTGACTCGAATTGGGTAGCTGAGCAGGTGGCCAGGGAGGTCGCCGGAAAGGCTGTTACTTGCATAGAGGTTCCAGTACTTGTCAGCAATACTGTTCACCTTCCGAACACATTCCACATTCTCTGGTTGGAGGAAGGAGTCATCAAGCAAGCCAAGGTGCTCGAACCATAATGCCATCCGGAAGCCATGGATCTGTCCACGAGCTGGCTGCCTCGTTGCTAGATTGTATGGTTGGTAAGCTCCCATGGCTATCTCTGTGTCCCTGGCACCATCCATCGACCTTTGATTGATGTTTGCTGACCCAATTATTATGTATTCATCATCAACTGCAAAAGCAAAACCCAAATTTTACAATCCAATGATGTACAAAACCAAAGAATCGACGTAAGCAATGGGTCTACTTCCTTAGATTGATATTTATTTTGTAAATAACTTTGGGCAAGTGTCTTGAATTCAAAAATTGAAAAAAGTGAAACTTGATTCATCTCGAATTCCTTACCAATCATCATCTTGGCATGAACATATATCATGAACCGCCGGGCCCGCTGAGCTCTTTCATAATCTGTGTTGGGTTCTGGCTTTTCCGGGGGAATGTACTCGCCTTCGCGTTTAATCTCCCGGTTAGCTAGACAAAAGAATGTCAGATATTCTTTGAGATTTGCCTGCAGTCCCTTTGCTCCAAGAGCTAGAGCAATATCAGTGTACATCATCTCCATTGTCCTCCTCTGCCAATCCAAAATTGCCTGCACAGATTCAGATTCAGGCACCCCTTCTGGCCACATTGGAATCACAACATAGACAGTGAAACGCTCTCCGGCTTCAACTTTGCTGACGATCTTCAGTGAAAGTTCCTTTGGAATGAGGTGCAAAGCACCGATCTCCTCAACCTTGATGTCATCCGGTTTCCACCCAAAAGAGCTACCTAGGAAATACTGGTTTTCAATGTAGATGAAGTCTTTCGCTCGGCGAATAGCATTTATGTAAGCATCCTGTATGCTTCGGTCTATGACACTGTCCTTCCCACTTATGAGCCCTGCTCTAGCAGCCTCGTCGGGATTCTCAGGGAATCCATAAGCAGCTCCACCATCAATCGATCGGAATAACTGAACATTCCATGTTTCTCTGTCATTTGCGTACGTAACAGGAGCAGCAGAGACGATAATTTGCGCAAGGTCTCTGGGTGGAATTAGCTGGTCCTTTCCCCCTTGTTTCTTCCATCGCTCTTGGAAATTGAACATGACATCCCAAGCAACAGGTCCTTCTAGCCGGCAATGGATGTCATGCCAGGGCTCTCTTGGGCCACCTCTCTTGATCGATGCACCTGGGAAATTGGGCTGATGGAAATCTGCCCGGTGAAAAGTGTTCAAGGTCCTAAAAAGAGAGTGATACTGTATATCGTATCTCCCATCGCAGAGATCAATACCCCCTACAAAACTCACAATCCTCCTCTGGTCTGATTCTCTGTTGGGCATCTCGCTATCCACCACTACGCTCTTCTGATGGTGCGTGAACGTCGTAGACGTTTCCAAGCCCTGGACAATGCTCTTTGCATCGTCGGGATCACGGGGGCATCGAACACAATGCACTCCTGTCCCAATGAAGTAATTTGCAGTATCTTCGTCATGTGTGGCCATCACTCCATCCCTCTTCAGTAGACCAACTGAAGTTCTGTCATCCCAAACCAGCATTAGAACTCTAACACCTTCTCTTGCCTTCTTCTTCAGCAGCTCTCCTAGTGTCAAGTCTCCTCCTGGCTTTTGCCTCCTTGAGTCTCTTATCAATGTGATCTCAGTGTACACAGACCATCCAGTGATGTAAATCAAGTGTCTTGCATTAGTAATTGCATCGAACACATCCTCCCAGCATCTATGTGGTTCATAGTACTTCCCACCAGCTAGAGGAATTTTTGGGATGAAATTATCAGGTATATGGGAGTCTTGGTAAAGGGAAACTCTGCATCCTTCTCTCTGAGGGAAGAAAGTGTATGGTACACCAGGAAATTTAGGGCTTTTGATCCCCCGCCCCCAGTAAGGATCTTTTGTGATATCAGAGAATTGAATCTTCACATGGATCCTAGAATTGCCTACAGGACGCCGATTCTCATCACAGATCTCCACCCATCTGTCCACTGCCTCACCATTTTTTATTAGCTTGACTGGTAAGTAAGCTCTTCCGATCAACGTTGCGCTGATCGGATTGTTATTTTTTACGGTGAAGATAACATCAGCTGCTGTATGGGCGCAGTAGATGTGAAAAGATTCATTCCAACTTGGATTGATGGGTTGGTTTTCTATCATTCGGGTCCGACCAACTCTAGCCTTATCAATATCAATAGTTGCATATATTTTGCTAGTTCCATTGCTAATGCCAACTCCCTTCTCTATGTCATCCCCGAGCTGAAAATGAGATTGCCAGGGATTGATCCAAATGAAAAGAAAGAAGGGAAGAATGCAATTGAAGATCCATTAATTATTTATATATCAAGTAATGATGAATTTAAGTTTGAAAACTCATGAGAATCTTAATTTTTTTTTTCCTAAAAAAATGATGAAACAAATTTGTGATTAAAGATGAGATGACCTCAGAGCGACAACATATCACTTTCTTGAGGCAGGACCAAGTTTTCTTGCAGCAGTTTTCTGATTCCGTTTCAGCCTCCAAATTTCCAGAGAGAAAAAAGAATCAAGATACAAGTAAAAGAAGATTAGATTACCATTCAGAGATGATAGATGCGATGATAATTAAAATTAGATGGTCATTTACACACTCCACTTTTCTTTTAAGACGCATTCCATTTCAAAATTTTACGTGAAATTACCATTTTGCTCCTCAATTTTGTACCGAGAAATCATCTTTTTAAAAATTGAGGGGCAAAATGGTAATTTTGATACAAAATTTTGAAATTGGGTCTTTCTTAAAAGAAAAGTGAGGTGTCTAAATGGCTACTCTTAAAATTATGCTACTATGATAAGATAAGAGCAGAAAAAAAATTGGCAACTAATTATATAACTTTTTAACTGCAAAATATCATAAATTATTATATTTTTCATAAATGTTTGAATACCCACGATTTTAAATTTATTAATGAGCATTTTTTCATTTTTGAAAAGCAAAAAATCTGAAATAGCAAAAATATTAATTAAAATTTTCCCATACTCATTGAATACTATGTATTTCGAATCTCAGCAGAATTTGAAACTCAGGGTTCCACCACGCAATCTAGAAATTTACGTAGGTAAATTACTCTATTAGCACATTGGTCATTCGATAATACAAATGGTAGGGCTGAAACTTGGGTTGGGTTTCAATAAACCCAACACAACTTAACCCATGTCAAAAATTATTAAACCCGATCTGATCCGATCTAAATTGCTAACCCGAATTACTCAATCCGACCCGACTCGAATTTCGGACCTAAATCAACCTGAGTATTGTTTTAGAACTTGGTAGACTTGAATCGGGTCAGGTTGCTTTTAAATTTCTCAACCCGACCAACCCGAATTTTATGTTGGTTTATTTTTTCCCAATCCGACCCGACCTGATCCAAGATATACAAAAACACAACCCAAACCCATTGATTTTTTGGGTCAGATTATGTGGGTCGGGTTAAAACCCAACTCAAGTTTCACCCTAATGGGAAACAACGCCGGATCCGGGTTCACAATCCACTGCTTACTTTACGTACAATGCCTTCTTTTTTCTCTTTTCCCCTTGGCAACATGTTTTAAATTAATATAATTACAGATGATATAAAATAATCAGATCTAAATGTCAGTATAATTAGATCTTAAATATAATAAAAAAGTGCTCTTGACTATGGATTCAATTTTAGAGCTAAAAAACACTTTTTTTAAATTGAGAATATAGTAAAATAAGTAAATAATTTATTTTCAAGGGGAAAAGACAATAAAAAATATATATTTTATAATAGAAAACAAGGTTCAGCATGTCTCTTTTAATGAAAGTAAGACATACATTTCCCTACCTAAAACAAAGACCTAGCTCTCTATACATTATATTTATACACACCAAATTCTTGAGTAAGCCTTCTCATTTTTTACAATGAAAAAAGTAATCCTAACACGGGAAAAATTGTTAGAAGACACGGGATGGGTAAAATTCTCATTTTATCTCTACCGGTGAATCGCTCATCAAGTACCAGTGTACCGAAATGCACAACATATACATGCAGTGCGGCGTGTTATCAGAGAATAAGAACATAAGAAAATAGGTCGTCTGCACCAATAAAATTGTGGGAGAATAAGAACATGGAATTATCCTATTCTTGAAGAAAATATAATTCTCTTGCTTTTTCAATATTTATTTATACAATAACAGTTGTATCAAAAGAAAAAAGGAAAAAAGAAAAAGAAAAAGAAGCATCTCCTTTTATTAAAAAGTAGAATATCCCAACCACTTGCCTATAAATTCGATGAAAAAAGTCAAAAAATAAACATTCCATAATTTGAAACAGCTTGTATTGGTGAGATGATCCGACCCACTGATACTTAGTTAGGTCATGTTTATGTGTAATTAATTTTTCTAGAAATTGAATTTTTTTTTTTTTATGATTCTTATTTTCATAAAAAACGAAATTTATAGATTTTGTTTTTGATAAATATTAATTTCTTTAGTTTAGTGTCATAAAAGGGTTTCTATGATAATATTATAATGGAAATTTTCTATTATTAGGTCAATAAGATGTAGGACTGTGGGTTATAACTCGATCATATCTAATTTTAAATGAAGATAGTAATGGTGACAATGGTTATGAACTCATAATAATCAAAATAATCAAAATATTATCAGTACAAACAATTATATACTTTACATAGTTAATTCAATTTGTATTTTATCTAAAAATGGTAATATTATTTTATAAGGATTAGAATTAATTTAAATCTTAGAAGCTCAATCTAATCCCAAAATTCATGAGCTAGGTTAGATGTGAACTTTTCTTTCCTCACCGGCACACTTCTATTACCATTAAGCTATTTTAATATAATATTGACATAAATCAGATAATTAGCAGATTCAGCATAGAACTTTCCCTCATAGTGATTTAAAATATTCAAAACCCAGTGCCAGTAGAAATGCATTAAATTATGGAGAGGAAAAGAAACTTTTTATATTATAATTTGTTTTTTGAATTTACTCGTGAGAAACCGCTTGAACATGTTTCGCTGCATAAATTTTTAAATGAACCAATGTAATCTAACTCAACTGATTTTTTTTAATTAAATCAAAGTAAATAAAGTTTGATTAAACTGCAGTTTTATTAAATAAAATTATCAATTTTAAGTAAAATATATTAAATTAATTATATAATATGTATTTTTTACTATCATCATTGTTGTTCTTCTTCTTGTCGTCATGTAGTTCTTGTCATCACCTGTATCATTTAGAATTAGGCTAACTGGGTTTGATTATCTGTGAAAAAAGAGCTGTTACGGAAATCAAACTCTACAAAAGTAAAGAGTTCGTTTGACGGTTAAAACGCTACCAACGTTGTGAATTGGAAAGTTTACACAGCAAATTAATGATTAATACCTGACGCAAAAGCTCCGTTGCATCTCCGGCAGTTCCATCGGTATATGAAAGGGCTTTGGCCTCGTATATCGTTGCATGAATCGTTCCGTGCAGTAGCATCGTCTCCATCTGCACCTGCTCAACATCAAAGTTTTAATTTCAACTTTGATGATTGATAGTCATAATAGAAGAGATGGAAGAAAATATTATCATCATCATTATTACTTAACGAGGAAGTAAAAGAACTGTGGCCTTATTCCGGAGGATCGGACTTCTTTGGATGAAGAAAGATATGCAAATCAATGGAGTTTTGTAGCGAGTCGAATTCTGAAAACTAGACCTCAAGTAAAAGAAAGAGATCTGATTGCTGGAGGGAAGCGCAAGGGGAATAGGATCCGATGCCAATTAAGACGTTAAACAGAAGTAACACAGCTATGCCAATACTAATTAGTATATTAAAAAAAAAAGGCGGGAAGAAGGAAGGAATGAGATTCCATTCCAGATATTTGCATTTTTCCTTAAATTAATTGGTTTTTTTTTTTTTCCAGTGGAGCTTACCGATAATCAGTTCTCAAAATGTTCACACATCCATACCTCTGATTAAGATGATGATATTAATAATAATGAAAATATATATCGGGCGATAAAGATGGTTTTAAAAGAAAAATTAGGAGAGATAAAATTTCTCAGCTGATACCGAGATTTAAATCCTTGAATCAACCTAACCTTGCTCTACATGATCCGACTCAACCCAACGTTCATGGATAATGAAAATGAATGATAAATGAGAAGGTGAATAAACAATAGTGTTTTGGGAGGATTGAAAGAGGGAGGAGAAGGGCTTTTCTTTATATTGGGTCAAGTTGGGCTGCAAGAGAAGTCATTTTTGCAATTCAAGTTGGACTTCCTAACTCCAACTTGAGGAATTCCAACCCAACTTGACCAAAGAATGCATCGGACCTAGCTAGAGTTCAAGACAATCTAAGCAAGAACCTATTGAAAATTAAATTGGATTTCTCTAAAATGTTTGGCCCTGTCTGTATCAGACCCAAGCCCAACTGCTTCATGCAAAATAAGAATTGGGCCTTACAATTGAGTTTGTCAAACCCAGTAAGATTCAACGAGTTTGAGCTTTTAATAATAGAGCCCGGACCAGGCAAAGGAATTAAAGGGCCCAATCATGGACAGCCCACATCCCGGGCCTAAGCAAACATTAAGAAAGTTGTGGATTATAAGTATTAAAGGAAATTCTTCGCCCAATTGACTTTCTGCAATTGTATATTTCATTAGTTGTCAACTTTCTTAATCATGAGATTGTAAATTAATTTGTTGATTAATTCTTTCCTCCGTAACTTTGATATGTACGAATTTTAATGATAGAGGGTTTAAATCATTTTCCCAAATTTCTATATCGCACAGAGCCACAAGTTTTGGACCATTAAATAATCCGAACCTCTACCTATAGAGGGTGGGTTGGAGCTTTGAGTGCCACCAACTTAATAATCCCATTTGATGATTTGTCTTTACAATGAACAGTTTGGACTCTTAAAAGCACACAAACTCTTATATCTTTAACTGAATAAAAAAAATTTAAAAATTAAATAGCAAGACATGCTAAATTAGTGAGATCCATTATCAATAAGTTAAGAAGAAATTCTAATAAAATGTATAAATAAACAAATAATAGAGCAAGCTGATTTTCCACTCATTCATAAAAGAAAAATGATAGGAACACTGTTATTTCTCATAATAAAGTACACAATTTATCTCTTTACTATTTAGATTATGGCCAAATAAATTCAATATTCTTTGTCACAAAAACAAATATTGATAAACTAATTATTCTTCTTCATCAAATCATTTTATAACCAAGGTGACTGTGTACCAGCAAATCAGTTTTATGCATCATCTTTTAAAAATATTCATAATAATAATAAAGGATCTCACACAGGGTAGTTCAACTGATAGATATATTATCTAAGAATCAGAGGTTTCATGTTTGAGTCTTGTAATCACCCGTTACCGACTACCCTTATAGTCGAAGAGAGAGAAGTGTTGAGTTTCTTCGTCATAAAAAAATAGCGGCAAAAGGATCTGTACTGGACGATGGACGGTGCCTAAACATGTCCATTGCTTGTCTGGTTAGGCAATCACCCAATTAAGAAACCTGCCGTAATGGACCCCTAATTTTAATTTGACATTCTAGCAATGTTCCAAATGCCAATACCATTTAGCCAAGTGTAGGCAATTTTCGGTCCCATCCACCTACCTTATTTACAGCAACAGAGAAGTGCCTCCACACTCCATACTCCAAATTACAAAATCCCACATAATCTCAGCCATTAATCTTCTGCCAAACAAACAGACAGCAAATTCTTTTTCCATCTAAAGCAGTGGCCCAAATTCATGGGTTTAAATTTAATCATAAAGATATTATCCTAAAAGGCTGGATGTGGGTTCACCAACATTTACATTTGCATTTGCATTTATCACTACATGAATTTGAGAAATTCAAATAATGAGACAGATCATAACTTAAATTCACATTGCATTATTATCATAATCATTACAAAAACATTTATATAAGCATGAAATCAGGGGTAATAATCTCGGCCGATATCCGATATATATCGGTGATATCGGCCGATAAAGGTGTTTTTTTTTTTTAAAATGTAGAAGAGAGAAATTTTTGAACCGAAAATGATATTTTCACCCCTGCATGAAGTAGCATGTATGTAATATTCATTCTTCAATACCATAACATAAAAGATTATTGCCATGAGTTGACAATATGGTTCTATTTTAATTTCCATCTAATCTAAAATCTACTTGGCCATGAAATAATTCTGTGTATTTAGACTTTTAAAATTCTAAATAGATGAAAACAAGTGATATATACAAGTGTGGATTTTGGTTCAAATACTTTAAATTATAAAATTACTATCTAGAAAATGAAGAGTATAAGAAATGAGTTTCTTTCAAAGTTCTTCTATAGAATTAGAGCTCTTTGTCAATAACACAATAGATGAGTCATTTTCCTCTCTCTTTCAGGAAATTCATAATTCATGGGAGGATAAAGAAAAATTAATGAAGAAAAAAAAGGAGGTTTTCCTCGCTCAAATAATGTTTCATTCATTTTTAATAAGCATAAAGATTTTATCGCAACAATAAAAATGAAAGGAGGCTAAGTTTTAAAGCATCTATTAGATATCATGAATCGAACTCAAATATAATTTTTTTGTAAGAAAATAAATAGAGAAATGAATTCTAAGGCGTTATTTATCATTTTCCAGGTAAATGAAAATTAATAGCATGTAAAATGAGACAAATTTCTATTCTTCCATTAAATAAGAGTCCCTTGCCAAGAGGGTAAAATAAATATGAGATCTTTCTCTCTTATTCCAAGAAGTCCAATTCTCATTAGATGATAGGAAAATTTAATGACAAAAAGAGAGAGGCTTTCATCACTCATTAAAATAACACTTTCTTCATTTTCAACGAAAATAAATTTTTTTTTACAAACAACAAAAACATTGCGTTTCTATGATTTGATATGAGCTCATATTTCACGGTCGAATAACACGAATCAAATTCAAATACAATTTTTGTAACAAACTTGTTTTCTTCAAAAATAGAATTGGAGTTAATACATGATGCGGTTTGTTGGTAATATCTCTAACTCTAAAATCTTAAAATAAGAGAAATCGTTCTACGTGAATCAGTTTACAGAAAATTGGTGTAAACTTTTAATCACAATCTTTGACCATGCCAAAATTTTTTTATCAAATTTTACTTTTTAAATTTTCTTAAAATTCAATCTAAAAATTGTTATTGAAAGTTGGTATCAGTTTCTATGAACTAATTCACAACATATGTCTCTTAAACCAAAGTCCACACTATTTGAATTATTTTCCAACTGATTTCATTTTCTAAGTCTCCATCCATTATGCAATGGTCTGTACCTTTGTACTATAAAGACATATAAGTCAGCAGCATTTTTAATACTCTTGGCCTCAAATCAATGTAACAGTTGCATGTCTCGGTCACTCCATTACAACTCTCTGATTGGGATTGGGATTGGGATGTACCTCCATTTTTTATTGCATAATCCTAGTGCTTGTAAGGAGTATGATGAGATAATTGTTTTTTTTTAGCAATAACGAAAAAGATTTCATTAAAAACACCAATACAAAAAGATACAAAGAGGCCTAAGAAGATTAGACCACAAGACCAAAAGAAAAGAAAAATCAAATAAAACAACAAGACTCTCCCAAAATAGTAAGAGAGCTAATCTCTAGGAATGTGAAAAACACTGCTAATCGACCCTTCGACACTGCTTTTAGCGAAGAAGTATGTCACTCCATTAGCTGTCTTATTGATGTGCATGAACCAGATCTCTCGACCCAATACCAGTTCCTTAATCTCCCCCACTAAGGTGATAAATCTCCATGGAAGACGTTTCACACCCCTTGTCCAGTTAATAACATTAGAAGAATCACTTTCGATAACTAGTTTAAATCTCCCAAGATCCGCTCCTATAGTCAAGACTCTCATAATACTTAATGTGAATTTTCAATCATAATTATTAAATCTAATGAATAATTGACTGGTTTTTTTTTTTTTTAAAAAAAGTTCGACAGCTTTTAGCCCATTTAAAGATTGTAATTAAAAATTCACACTATAAAGTATAAACTGATTCATAATGAATAATTTCTCGCAGTCCCAGTGCTCAAGTACACAAGACATGCTCAATTTTTCTACACTTCAAGGAAAATCCAACCTCATATTAGACCATGAAAATTTTCTTATAAAAAATGAATGAATCATTGTGTTAGTAAACGAGGAAAACTTCTTTCTTCTTCTTATTAAATTTTCTTATCTAAAATCATTCATATTCTTAAAAAATCCTCTTATTAAAAGAAGATTGATGATTTTCAATTTTCATAATTTTTTTTCAAATGAAAATCCGTGCGTAGAGTTATTATTGTATCCATATAAGCCTGAATTTGTGGACCGAATAGGAACATTTATGAGATCTCACTCATTACGTAGAAAAGAGTGAGGGAAACAGAGAGAGAGGATGCATGATGGATTTAGCAAGATTTCAATGGCGACCACCACTGATGGCGACCACCACTGAGCAGTGACTTTCCACCTAAACATTTCTTCTTTCACCAACTTGCCATTATTGTTCTTATCATATTCTTTGGCGAACTTTTTTTAGTAATTGTCACTTGTTATTTCACTGACAATAAATCCTTCTTTTCTGAAATTCCTGTCCTTTTTATCCTCGATTCAACTCTGCACCACTGCAATTTATTTAAGAACTAAAGAGACGGCCTAGGAATAACTCTCTCTCTCTCTCTCTCTTCGTCTGGGATTTTTTGGTCCAGCATGGTAAAATCGAAGAAGTTCAGAGGAGTAAGGCAACGACATTGGGGATCCTGGGTAGCAGAAATTCGGCACCCAATACTGTAAGTCCATCCACACGCCTGAGTATATTATATTTTAGATTGAAAATCCCCTGTTTTATATGCTCCAATAATCCTTTGTGCAATCTATGTTGGTATCTCTGCTAAGAAAAGTTGGGGATTTCTCATTATTTATGATCTGGAAGCTTGAATGTTCAATGGAAGGGCTTACTAACTTTATACAATTCCCCCCATTCACGCATTGTTCTGTTTCTGCATGTTTCCATAGAAGTCTATAATCTTAGAGAAAGGTTTGAGCGTCTATACATTTAACTCCTAAAAAAAAAAAAACTTTTTTCACGAAGGAAGAGGAGGGTGTGGCTGGGCACCTTTGAGACGGCAGAGGAAGCGGCTAGAGCTTACGATGAGGCAGCAGTACTGATGTCTGGACGCAATGCAAAGACCAATTTTCCAACAATCAGAACCTCTGCAGGAGATGCAATGCCGAGTGAGAATTCCCCATTTTCTCCGACCAGTCTATCAGCGATGCTCAAAGCAAAGCTCCGCTGCAAGGTTCCTTTGCCGTCCCTCACTTGCCTTAGGCTCGACACTGAGAAGTCCCATATAGGAGTGTGGCAGAAGCGTGCGGGGACACGATCAGAGTCCAATTGGGTTATGACAGTTCAGCTTGGAAAACAGAGTGCTGAAGCATCGACATCCAAGCCGCCATCGCCAGAGATGGAAAGATTGGCCCCGGTGGTCGGAGGGGGAACAGACGAAGAGGAGAGTATTGCCTTGCAAATGATAGAAGAACTATTGAACAGAAACTGCCCCAGTTCACCACATGATTCATTCCAAGTGTAAGGGAGCATCCTCATCCAGTCCTTTCTTTAGCCATAATATTTTTTTCTTGGAAACTATCCCCTTTGCCCTTCAGCTGCTACTTTCATATAAATTTCTGTCTGGAGCTTCACTTAAGAATACATGTACTATGAATGTCATGGAATCTGAAAAGATATTGTCTCTGATATTCTCTAACTGTTGAGGGCACTAGTCATGAACGTGGAATGAAATAATCACTGGCTACAGTGATAGTAGCTTCGAAAAACGATGCTTTCCCTTGGAGATTTGGCAATGATCAGATCATCAGTCTGGGCAATGAAAATAGTCATACTATTCTCTTTTTTTTTTTCTTTTTTTTTTTTAGCTTTTTCAGATCTTTCTTCAACCAAAATACATAGTGATATGGTGTTTTTTAATATATGCATGAAATTATTTTGAAAGAAACATTTCAGGAATAGGTGCATATACAGGAGAGGACCTCTAGAAATGACTGCTCCATTCATGTTCTTTAGTGGCATTTATTCACTGATGCAATTTTTCTAGAGAAATAAACTGGAACTGGAACATACCATTAGAACAATTTCCCCATTATATTCACTGCTTGGTATGTATACCTGTGTTGAAGTTGCATAACCATAAGTTGCTCAGTGGTAAAGCCTTCAATGATAATTGTAAGACAAGGCTGCTACTACTAGTTATGTGCTCATTGTACCATGGAGCGCATATTGCATTAGTGATGCAGGTATCGGATCCATCAAATTCGATCGAAACCCGATAGAGACGGCAAGTGATCAAAATCGAGAAATTGACTATTCGAATCGATGATTGAACCGATGGCAGAAAGAGAGAGCCCATTTTGAACTCTATGACATCACAGTTGAGGGTCCCACTCGAATTGACATCAACAACCTCTTCAGCAACTTGTGGACCCTGGTAGCTGAGTCATTTGCTGACTTGACACCATGTGGACCCAAGGCCGGCCAGACACAGATTGAAACTTAAGGTGAAAAATCTAAACGGAGTATTTTTATTATATTTAATTATATATAATAAAAAGAATTTATCTAAAATCTACTTTTTTTTTGCTTTTTTGGATTCAAATTTAATAATTCACCAAACATCTCTAAATTAAAAGATAAAGCTTGATCTACATAGAGGAAATATATTGTTAGAATTGAATTGAGATGCATCAAAATATACAATGAATTAAAAACCCTTATAACGTAAATAATTGTGAAAGGGTAAAATTGAAAAATAGAATAATTTTCAAAAACCTCTAAAATCCCATGAGAGTAAACAACATAACCATCTTTTTTAGCCCACACAATTATGAGTAAAAAAAAAAAAGATAAAAAAAAACTAAATGGAGAAACTTTCTACATTCTCAGTAATCTAAACTTAAAATTTTCGAATCAGTGCTAAACCCACAATTCTATGACCATGAAAGCCCTATAAATCAAAACAACTAAAGTCATATATGAAGTGAAGAACAAATGAGAGAGAAATATACATCGTTAGACAATTATACCAAGTGGGCCTCTTATTAAACGTGCCTAAGGCACCTGTCTAACTTACCTTATGGTTAGGCCAGCCCTATATGGACCCCATCAGAGTACCCTTATCACTATGCGCAGATTAAGCAAACTCAAATCGCTGGTTGCCCAAAAAACAGCAAAAAAACATAGAAGACAAAGAAAGATCAGAAGAGAGAAGATATTGCTATTCTGGACTGTGCACGATAAGACAGTGGATCTTGGGCAATGCTGAAAACCAAGCAAGAAAGAAGATACGAGAGTTTGCCGGTAGTGTTATTGGGTGTAATTCAATTAGTTGCATTTCATCTCAAAAAATGGGAGGTTGCAGATTCAAGTTTTCGTGGCCTAATTTTGGTGCAGGGCCGGCCCTGACTGTAAGCGAAGTAGGCGGTCGCATAGGGCCCCCAAGTCTATAAGCTCCTTTACTATATGTTAAATAATTATTAATGTATAATTAATAATGTATAATTAAAGCAAAAATTCATTCATGTCCAGGTGGTTAAAATTGCTCTTTTACAAATGCAAAACGTGAGATCAAACCTGGGCTGTAACAATAATAATTTTTTTATTTTTATTAAGTTATTTAATAATAATAATTTTTTTATTTTTATTAAGTTATTTAATAATAATAATGAAAAATAACAATAATTTGAATTAATACTATTACAAAACATTTGACTATTTTTAACTATTTCGAATTTAGAACACTCAAAATTGAAAATTTATATATTGATAATTTTTCTACTCAATTTAAATGGTACGTTTCTTAAAAAATTAAAATAATGATAGTAACAATCATAATAATTATTATTATAATCCTCATTTTATTGAGTTTAATAATAATAATAATAAAATAATTTTAATTAATAAATAATCTTTTAAATTATATCTATCATCTAAATAAAGAGAAAGAGAAATCTATATTGAGTTGATAATTTTGAATTAAAAATAATTTAAAGCTTTTAAAATTTGAAGAGATGAAAAAATATAACTTTATTTATTTGATAAATGTAGATTTTATTAGAAGTAATATACAAATATAAATCATTATAATTAAGATAATTTTTAATTTTTAATTTTTAAAAAAATATAGAAAAATTGAAAAATTAAAATAATAATAATAACTTCTTTTCAAATGAAAATTTGCATTAGTGTCACACTCGAATATGATAAAAGATGCAGTACCAAAAGAATGAATTGTCAAATTATATAAAAAAGAATGAATTGTTGTTTTCCAAATATATGAATTGCTTATATAATAATGTTGATTATACCAGTTACAGTTATCTATAAATGTCAAAAAAAAGATTGAATGGATTAGTTATCTTATCTATTGAAAAATAAATGTTAAAAAAATTTAAATATAGTAATTTAATTAGTAATTTTGTATCTAAAAATAAGAATACTTTGTTATAAATTTGATTATGATATTTTATTTAGTTTTTAAAAAAAATTATATAATTTTATTTTTTGTAAATATATAAAGGCCCATCTGAAATTTCAGGGTTGGCCTGCTTTGGTGTGCTCTGGAAGTGGGATCACCGATTGGGATTTTTTTTAGGATGTGTCTGAGGTTTGCACGTGTAAAAAAAAAAAGCAAAGAAGATAAAGAAGGTGAAGGAAAGGTTAAAAAATAATAAAAAGAAATAAGGAGGCTGGGACGGTGAGCTGATTTTCAGGCCAAAACCAGGCGGTCCAGGCAGCCAAGACCGGTTTCTGGAAGGCTAGCAACGGCTGGACCGAGAACAGAGAAGTAAAGAGAGAAGAAATAAAAGGAAAAGAAAATAAGAAAAGAAAAGAGAAAAAAAAAGGAATAAGAAGATGCTGGACCGATCTTTAGTGCTAGAGGTGATGATTAAATGAAAATCCAGAAGAAAGCCAATCAAGCATGAAAGGTAGGGTGGAGTTCCTCTGCTACAGCGAAAAAAAAGAAAACACGAACGGTCGAGAGAGAGGCGCGGGTCTGAGTTGACTGGATTGGTGAACTAATATGGTATTTTGTTTTTTTATTTATTTTATTTTATTTCTTTTTTAATTCAGAATAAAGGCCCAATAAATTAATTTGTTGGCCAATAAATTGTATTCAGATTTTATTATTGAAATTATCAAAAGCTTGGAGAATTTTATCTCTCCGGTGTGGGTGAGTTTGAATTCCTTTTGAAATTAATTTTAATGTGTTGAATTGATTTTAATTAGATTATTTGAAATTGTTTTAATTGTATTTTGAATTTAAATTTCAATTAGTACATTGTTTATTTTCTAATTAAAATTAGATTTCACATTTCAAATTAATTCATTACAAGGTTCTTTGAGATTTAAACCGAATTTTCTTTAGTAAGTTGATTTCGCCACTATCCCATCCAAATTAGTCCCATCTTTCATTTTCTTAAGAGTGATCGATTGAGAGTTGGCCTTTTGGATTTCTATTATTGAGACTATGATTCGACTTAAAATCCAAGATAAAAAATTTATCCATCAAAAAACCCACAAAATATTTGCTATCAATTAGTTTGCAACTCTGAAACGTACATGACATTTTTATACAGAGATCAGTACGGTCTAAACGGTGAACCCTGCCATGGTTTGAGCACAGCTTTAAACTCTGATTGTGACCAACTAAATTTGGTCTTCGACAATTTCCATTTTCAAATTTAAATTTGATGGGGGCACCCATTAGGAAGTGGGAACTGTCAATTTGTTGTGGTAGGGATGCACCGGAAGTGTTTCCTCCAAGAGGATGGGGGAGCGCATTTCCTTTGTGTGTTCAGCTGTGGCAAAAGTGGACCAGAATGGAGTTGGAACAGTAGACTGATTCTAAGGGGGAAAGAAGTGCCGGCACCGGCGATGGCGATGATATTTTGATGACCCGTGAACTTATTCATCGTAAGGGACAAGCAAATGCAACATTTATTGATGAAAGGATATGTGGAAAGGCTCTTAAACTTGAGCAGGTTTACCATTTTGCTTTAACAGTTCATGTGGATGAGATTTAGATCCAGGTCAGGTATCCATTAGAAATAAGTGAGAGAGGGGACGGTCTAGGTGGTTGGTTGATAATGAAGAGCCATTTTCATTGCCAGAAGCTCGTGTTCTTTCAAGTGGTTATGTGAGAGCAAAAGTGGCTTTTGATGTGAAAATTTCATGCTAAAGGAATAAGGTGAGTTTATCTCTAAAAAGTAATGGCTAGAATCTCTGCCATACATCATCTTTCAAAAGGATCTTTGACATGAATGCTTGAGATGGGCACCAGAAAGGAAGACTACTACTGAAAGTTCAGTTTTATAAGATGTTTGGCTTCACACAGTTGACCATTTGATAGGGGGGAGTGTACAGTGAGTTGTTCATTTTCTTGACTTTGGGTCTCCTAGTTTGTAAATGTGTTGCCCACACTTCAGAAATCCAAGCATGAATACGCCCATGCAATGAAACCCCCTACAAGAGATCCAGCTGTTTAATGTGTCAAATGTTCACATTCAATGTAGAACAGGCTGAAAGAATCAATTTCAATGGACTGGACCACAATGGAACTGGATTTGAACTGATAATTTGAAACTGGATCACATCATGTCATAAGGATGCAATGAAAGCTATTTAAAATGCTGTGGAGAAAACTTAGAAAAAAAAAAAAATTGATGCTGTCCACTGATGAGCAATGAAAAGAAGCAATAATGCAAATGTTAACAAATAACTTCCATCATACTTAGTAGCACTTTTTGGATCAGTATTGAACCATTTTAATGTGCTCTGATAGGTAATCATAGTCCAAACCAAAACCTTGAAGTAGAAAATTCAGTTTTTGCAATACATTCAAATCCCCCTTTTTGACAAATCCTTCTAGGATGAAAAAGCAGGATCAAACCTTTGCTCTCAATACCTACTTAATGGCAGAGTGGCCTTGCGAAGCCAAGCATAGAAATGGGAAATGATGGAGCCTTCATATTTTATCAGCCAGATAGCTTGCAAGAGAATCAATTGGTTTGCACGAGTCAAGTTTCTTCACACCTCGACGCCTGACTTTTATGCGGACCAAATAATCTGCTGCAATCCAAGGAAAGCTCAACCGAAAAGGGACCTTTGTGTCTCCATCTGGCTCTCTCATATCCTCACATTTCTTAACCCAGTCAGGATGGTAAGTTACTTGGTACCATGCTGATGCCTTCTTTTCATACAGCATGTTTTTCTCATCATCCACCAGTAGTTGGAAGTCTGGACCCATAGCCTCAAAAGAACGCCGAAACTCTTTATGAAGGGAAGTATATGCTTTTTTCAATCTCTCTTTCAGCTCCCCTTGTTTCCTACCGGAATGCATTGCCATGGACCACACATGACCGGTCACTACTTCCTCCTCAGTGCTCACTTTGTACTGCCCTAAAAGAGCATTCAACTGCCCATCATAGGAACACTTGTTGCTCCATGCATCTGCCACAAAATCTTCAGATCCAGGAATTTCAAGATCTACGTCATATGGTATGCCTTCAGGATTGCAGGTTTGTTCCTCAGAGAGAGCATCATCACTAATATCTAATACTTTGCGATAGAGTTTGCCAAGCACTTTATTCGACCTATAGGTTTGAGACTCCTCCTTGCCCATGAAGTCTGGATACAACTTAGGCTTGAGATCTGAAGGCATGGTTACTATTTTGCCAGTTTTCGGGGAGTCCACAGCTGTTGCAGCCAGCTCTGCCAGTCTGAGGCATTTCACATCCAAGGCCCCGTCGTCACTTAGATCAGCATGGGCCACATGTGCATTGCAGATACGTCCAAGGTTCTCATTCAACATAGTCCTTATGAAGAACTCAACTATGTCCTATCAAACGCACATGAATCACTGTTGTCAGAAAGTTTACTTTTACTGTAACTAAAATGGAAGAAAAATTAATATTTCATATGATATTGCCAGAAAAACTCACATCACAATTTAAGACATTTATCAGTGAAAGGTGAGTAAAATCAGTGCAGCAATTCAAGGTAATCCATCTAAACATGTCTATAATAGATATTGACCCATATCATCACCATAGCCATTTTTCATCTATTTGATGTCGGCTTTTGAGCTCTACATTTCCACTACTCTATCAAAAGTCATATGACCATCAATCTATAATCCATGATGTCCTTTTTATCACTTGAATCCAAGTCTTTAAGGACATATTTGTTGGTTTCCTGGGAAAACAAATTCCAATGGGAAAATGGATTCTAATGGGACAATTTTCCTAGGAAAGTGGTTTGGTAGAAATTTGCTTTCTCATCTGAAAAATTTCTTATGATTGTTTTCCACTAAGCCACATAAGGAAAGTTTGGTTGATAGGTTGGTCGAGTTAGGCCCACAACCATAGTTCAAAAACTTGAAACTTGGACTTAACTCGAAATCTTTTAGAGTCGATCAGTCGAGTAACTTGGCCAAGTTTTTGGACTCAACTCAAAAAAGCTCAATAAAAGTCATTGAGTCAAGTCAAATCAAAATAACTCAGCTCAAGTTCTTTCAAGCTTTTAAACTACAATTGCAACTCATGCGAGGCAGGCCAAATTTTGGGTTTGCTTGAGCCCGGGCTCTAGGTCGAGTCAATCCAAATTAGTCAAACTCAAGGAAGGTCCGAATTTTATTTGTAGGACCAGATCCTAATTTCAAGCTTGAAATGTATGTCGGGGCTTATTTAATTTGGGGCTCATTTGAACCTAAACTAGAAATATTTTATATTATTCTATTAAAATCTAAATTATATTGCATAAATATTATACTTATACAAAATATTAATTAAAAAAATTGCTTTTATAAATTATTACTCAAATTTGGGCTTTTGGACCAAGCTTGGGCTTTTGGACCAAGCTTAGGCTTTCATTACTAGGCCCGACTCAACCCAAATTCTAACTGGGATTAACATTTAGGTCCAAAAAAGAGTCCAACTCGAGGCCCAATTCATTTGAATATGAATTTTTCGGGTTTTTAAGCTTAGGTAGACCACATCAACCCTTTCAATAAATGGGTGGGTATACATATGATCAAGGTGCTCAAGACTTGTTTGGCCAATTCAGGGAGAAAAGGAAGACCTTTACGTGATTTTTATTGATCTAGGAAAGGCTTATGATAAAGAGTGAAGGAAACTAATACGGAGAACATTGAGGAATAGATGCATTTCTAGCGAATAGGTTGAGAATATTCAGAATATGCATGACAATGCAACCACTAATGTTAGAACTGTTTGAAGAGAGAGAGAGCGGAATTCCCTAATGGAGTAAGACTCCACCAAAGGTCTATCTTAAGCCCGTACCTATTTGCGTAATCATTAGATGAGACTTTTTTTAGAAATAGTTCATATATATATACTAATAAAGAGGCACCAGAGGTGCAAGTACAAAATATGGAGTATAAAAACTAGTAACAAAGATAACTAGGAAATAAACCAAAACAATGATTCCTCAGGCAAGATCAGCAAATTCTTTCCATGCGCGTAAAATATCTGACATTGAGATGTTACGGAACACTTGCAACGAGACAGCCCAAGAAGCACACTTCACAAGAGCGAGCCGCCCAACTGCCATACTGGACTCACTCGAATCTCTGAAGAGCCTATTGTTCCTTTCCCACCACAGGCTCCAAAGAGTAGCAAAAAAAGATAAGTGCCACAATGAGGCGCAATTCAGCGAGACAGAGGCAATATCCCAAGAAAATGACAATTCTGCAATCGATGATGGCATAACTCAAGAAACTCCAAATTGTGCAAACACCAAGTGCCAAACTGATGAAGAAAAGGGACAGTGCAGAAGAAGGTGATTCGACTCTTCGGAAACATGCAAGCATATAGGACACGCACTAACCAGAATGCGACCTCGTCGTCGAAAATTATCCTGTGTCAATATTTTCCCCAAAGCAGCGGTCCAAACAAAGGTAATTGCCCTCGGGGGAGCATTGTAAGACCAAATTTTTGGGTTGACAGAAGCGGTACCGTGAATTGACGACGACCAAGAGTAGGAAGACTTAACAGTAAATATTTCACTCTTATCCAGCCACCAAACTATGTTGTCCTCCACATTGGTGTTGATTCTAGAAGATGATAAGGATAGTAAGAGTTCAGAAAATGCTTCAATCTCTGTTGTCCTCCATAGGTTACGGCGAAAAGGGATATCCCAAACAATTTGATTACTTGTCATAGAGTAGAAGTGTGATATTGTCCCCGTAGGATTAATGGATAGACAAAAGAGAGATTGGAATTGAGAAGCCAACGGGGAACTAGCGCACCAAGTACCACTCCAAAACTTTATTCTATCATTAGATGAGACTTAACATCAGGCGGATGATATGGTATTAAGTAGTAAAACATAACAACTTCATACAAAGTTAGAATCGTGGAGGAGAACTTTAGAGTTGAACGGTTTAAAAATTAGCAAAACTAAAACAAAAGACATGGAGAGTAACTTTAGTAGGCTAGACGATAGTGTAAGCATCACGATACAAATTGGAAATGATTTAGTAGTGCGTTGTGATAAACTTAGATACTTGGGCTCTATAGCAATAGAATCTTAAGGAGGTTTCGACTTACATATAACTATTAGAATAGGAGCAGGGTGGGTAAAGTATAGACAAGCTAGTGGAATTCTAAACGATAAAAGAATCCCTCTTTGCTTTAAAGGATGATGTTTTAAAACAGTTATCAGATCCACAATGCTCTAAGGAACAAAGTGTTGGGCAATGAGGAAAAGACAGATACACAACGTCAAGACTACGAACATGAGTATGCTACATTGGATGAGTGGTTTAACGTTGAAAGATAGAGCTAGAAATAAATGTAGTATGGATAATTTAAAAATAGCCCTGGTAGATGTCAAGATGGAAAAAAATGCATTTGAAGTGGTTTGGTCATGTTAGTAAAACATTAGACAAGGCCCCAATACGTAGAACAAAGAGACTACAAATCGTAGGCATGAGGAGGAGAGGTCAACTGCTAAAAACAAGAGGGGAAGGAATAAAAAAACGACAGACATGTTAGATTGTGGAGTGACTAATGATATGATTTATGACAATGTCAAATGGAGGAAAAGAACTCATAATATCAACCCTAGATAGATCGGATTTTGGCTTACGGTGGTGGTGGTGGTGATGATGATGATGATGATAAGGACTGAAAAATTAATTTGACTAAAATTTGTAACTCAAGGTGGTTCCAAATAGGTTTAAAGGGGAAATGGGATCAGGAATTAGATACAATCAAAGAATATAAAGAACTAATAGATCTTGGTGGACTCCTTTCTCCAAGACCTCATGTCTTCTCTCTCCACATTTAAAACAACCCATTTAAAGCCCTATGAGAGATCTAAAAAAGATGGACTTTGTGATCCATAAGATCCCTTTTGAAATATAACGCCCACACGTCTTCATTGGGCAGGTAAATTACCAACCAATAGAAGCACTATTTTGAGCGGGCCACATGTCAATCCACATTATTAGAAATGTTGACCAAAAAATTCCCTTTTCAATAAATTTTATTTCTTTAAAAGTAAAACTACGGTAATTCATTACTTGAGACTGCTATACTAGAGTGGAAGAAATGGCAACACATCATGTTGGAAAGCCAAGATCTTTGAAATGAACTTTCCACAAGGCTTGTCTTGCAAAAAGCCTGATTTGTTCAATGCAAATGCACATATATAATGAAATAGAACCAGGAACATTAAAATGCACATACAGTTGAAGATTAATAGAGAAAAGGCATCTGTTTATAAAAGAAAATTGGTCAGTGAGCTAATATCAGCAGTTCAGCACAATGTTTTGGGCCTTTATAAAGGCTAGAGGTGGTCAATGCCAACAAAGCCTTTAGTGACCAAAAAAAAACACAAAGAAGTACAAAAACAAATTCACTCTAGTAAACAGGTTTGCAGTTACGCTTAGCATATTTGGCAAGTGTTCATTCTTGCAACTATTGAGTTTGCAGATTTGAAATATATATATATATACATCAGATACGCAGTCCACCCATGGAAAAATGAATTGCCAAATCCAAATTATTGCTAATCCCAGATAGATGGGATAAAGAGTATTATCTTAGGCAACCAAGAGTGATAATTCCTCCACTGGTAGCACTTTTTCTATTTTTCCTATATGCCGGGAGCCTGGGAACAAAACCCAGCAATAACAACAGAACAGTAGCTACCAAATGTAAAGATTCTAAAAAAATGCCTTTATTAAACATTACCAAGTGAACTATTTTCTAACAAGATCTAAGAGGTAAAGAATGTATTTTCCATCCAACCAATAGTCCAGATCAATCAACAAAACCAACATTACAAAATATATCCTAAAATGGCCAAAGGAAGCAAGCAATAAGAGAAGTAAAATAAAGTTTTCAAAAATTACGGCGAAAAAGTGAAGTAGATCATCTTCAGAAATGACAAACAAATGAAATCGCAAGACACCTTTACCTGGGTAGATACTGGACGTTTCAATTCCTTAACTTCTGCAGGTTTATAATCCATCGGTGGCCAACTCTTCTTGCCTGGAGGTATAAGATTTTCATCCCACGTGACAAAATAATTATCTCCATCAAGATCACTTCCTGATGCCTCATCTGTGTGTGGCCTCTCTCCTTTCTGAGGGAAAACCAGACAATCCACAAGATGATGCAAGCCAGGCACATCAACAGCTTTCAAAACCCGTACATCTCCTGGGTGCAGACAAGGGTTCTTGGCTATCACCACCATGCCAGTGACTACTTTCAAATTCTTCTTTGCCCCAGAAAATCCCAATCCATGCTTGGCGAAGCAGTTCTCCAATGAAGGTGTTGATGCTTGGATAAAGCACTCCCCATTTTCAAGTACCCCTAGCTCATCCAAGCAACCTATCAACCACCTTCCAAATGGAACAAAGATTCTCGACTTTGACAGCAGATCCCCAAGCTGCGCAGACCTGATGCATGAGAGCATCCCTCTCAAATGAGGCTCCATTCGAGGCTTGAAACCAGCACTCAGCATAAGTGCTGCACTGTTCCCTTGCTCAGAGCATGAGGTGGTAAGAACCTCAAAAGCAACGTCAGTGTCGTCGAGAATCTGGTTCAACTTGGAAACCATGGTATCTTGCATATTCAGGAATACTTTGTCTGGAACTTCTAAGGCCGAAAGCAATGTCACAATCTGTCTGTTCAAGAAACCAGGCTGGAATCGAGACCATGAAACAACTTCAAGTATTGTATGGTTAGAGATAAATTTGTTCATGCTCGGCCTAAGGGAAAGCTGGATCCTGTTCTCACTTCCTGGCCAACAAGCAATCACACCCTTACAACCTGCATACCTGATTTGATAGGCAGAAGGGGGATTCAGCGTTAGTTGCAACTTGTTTGCAACTTCCATAGCTAGGTCGGGTGTTATCTTCCCAATCCCATCAGAGAACGTATAGCCATTTCTTTCAATATCAGGTAGAGCTTTGTTGACCTGCACAGATGGCACGTTAATTGTTGCATAAGTTGATGAGAAACACTGACCCATCCTAGCAGCACACTTTGCTACATTTTTATTGTAGAATTTTCCCATCCAATTTTTAATAGCTGCTACATCTGTGCCTGCCTTTTTATCATCAGCAAAAAACCATGCAGATCGGTCCCTCAACTGATTTGATGAGAAGGCTAGGAAGGAATATTTTCGATCACAAAGAAAAAAGCCTTTACACAGTATGTCCTTCACCCTTTCAAACACAGAGGTTTTCTGTGGGAAAGAATTCGAAGTGATCTCCTTCACAATAGGTGCAGCATAATGTTGAAGAGCACTAGAGTTAAGTCTCTGCAAGCCTTCGTCCATGAAAGTAACTCTCAAAAACCTGTCTGAGACTTCTTTGTACCTCCTTAGAACCCTATTGGAGAGCTCTACCTCCGGAGGCAGGCAGTGGACCTTGATGGGAGTTATAACCAACCTCCTCACTTCCATGTTATCATCAGAAACATGATTGCTCTTGATTAGTTTCGGGTTCTTCAACAACCACTCTTGGACAAGCTTCAGCCTTCTATATGCATCAAATACAGGGTGTTTATATGAATATAAGTGTCGCAGTGCTGTGATATTCACCTCCTCTTCCCGGTTTCTCAGCAAACCATAGAAGTCTTCAGACAGTTGATACTGATTGAAGATTCCTCTATGCAACAAAGCATTCAACAAGAACATAATATTGAAACTTATCCCTTCCTTGTATTGAATGCAGGAGAAGGTGTTGTGCATTGATGAAGTAAATTGCGGCTCATCGCGTGCAATCAGCTGACATCCAGGTCGTCGTTCAATTACCGTCCTCTCTCTTAAATAATTCAAGGCCCTCTCCAACTTACCTCCAAAACGGGGTGAAACACAAATCCTGTAAGAATTGCACCTCCCTATCGCCCCAGTGGAGGTGAAATCTGTTGTCCTGATCCATGGATCTTCATCATCCAATAAATTGAAAGGAACAGACTCATGGATATTGTCATCAGCTGTTCTGTAAGATACCCATGGAGCTGTTGCCACCCGCAGAAGCAATACCAATGATGTTCTCTCCCTGTACACCTTAACTTCAGAGATTTCTCTCACCAAGAACTCCACCTTGAAATCACATTTTACCAGAGACTGCCGGTTTGTTGACTTCATTTTGAATGCAGTGTCCTTGGTAAATTGGATCTTGCAAGAAGCAGAAAAAGGATCTACGACAAAATCAACACCTGAATCTGGTCCCCTCCAAGCAACCAAAAGTTCATCCCGACTGACCAGAGTGCCAATCTCAGCACGGACACTGGAAATTTTGAAAGGGTCAGTGGCCTTCCTCCTGTTAACCCTCTTAGAGCTCTCAATCCCCAAAATCACCTTCAATGTGTGGCCCTTCAGGATGAGCTCACATCGAGACGCAGCATCAGAGGCCCGCATTGCAGCTGTGGGGCTTGCAAAATGAACAAAAGCATGGGGCGCGACCTTCTCGTAATCGTCCTTCTTTATCTCCGATACATCAGAGACATCGTATTTGGGGTATGACTCGGGTGGAGTTGAAGAGGTCTTTAATCTACACCTCCAGACCAACCCAACTTCCTTTTCTAAGAATTCTGCAAGATCTTTTGCAGTGATATGGTTGTCGAATCCCCCAAAACTAATCTGGGTGGCAACAAGTTCCTTTGTCTCCTTCACAATCCCTTCCGAACCCATCTCTTCCCTTTTTTTTCCTTTGAATCTTCAAGAGTTCAACCACAAGATAGAGAAACTGACAATTGCGATTTCAATTGCGACTTCTTAAAAAGAGTGACTTAAACTGTTCTGCATACCAAAACAGAAATGAGAGAAAGGAATCAAATAGATGGCCTAGCAAACGGCATTAGTAGAAGTAAAGCATTGAAAGGTTGCAGCTGAAGGAAAACTCATAAAGGGGTGTATTTATATTGGGAGAATGCAAGAGAAAGAAGGGATTTCTCTTTCTCCTAATTTAACGTCAATTTGAGTGGAAATCTTTCTGTTCCCTTACTTTTTCTTCCTTGACGAAATCCCAAGGAAACTTCCATCCAGTCCAAATTCACCATACTAAAAAACCCATTTTTTCGAAGAATATGAAGAGTAAAATGCTTTGCTTTACCAAGCGACGAAAAAATGCGAATTCAAATGGCAACAAGAGAATCCATTTCCAAGTAATGACCTTCTTTGTTTGGGAGGAAAAGAAAATTGGAAAAGAGGAGACAGAGAAGGTTTGGAAGTGAGCCACTGTCAGTTTCAATTTCAGGAAGGATTGCATGGTGCTGATGCGCACGTTGCTATCGTGCACATGGGGAGTAAATGCTCGAAACCGATGCGCTTCCGGCGACGTTTGGTAATTAGATTAAGGAAATATTTACCGTTTAAGGAAATATATGTAAAACTATTTTTTGAAATATAATTACATAGGTAATTTAAAAATACTTTAATATTTTTTTGTGACATAGAATTTTTATATTATGATGACGACAGAAATCTTTAAACATATTCATACTTTTAACTAAAAAAAAAAATGATTTGGGAATCAGACTTTTAACTAACTGTAAACATATTTTTTCTATTTTTTTATTTTTTTAAAAGATTTTTATTTTTATTTATCAAAATAAATTTAGAAAGTGTAAAGACAAAATAGAAATAATTTAATTTATTATAAGGTAATGTTCCTATAAAAAAAAAACACCAGTGCCAAATTAATTATCTCTTAAATATTTTAACCTCATTATAGTAATTTTTCTTATTTTATTAATCTTCTAATATATTATAATAATGTTTTTATTTTCAAAAACTCTAATTATAAAATAAATCTACTACTAATCTACCGTATTAAAGATTCAGTGCTCAAATCTCCGGTCAGTACTGCGCATGTTAGCAACAATTGGAAATCCTTGCGCTCGATAATGAGTAAATCATAGTAAAAAAACTCTTACAAAACTTGAAGAAGTCTTTTGTTTGAGTTTACTCCAAGTAAATAAATTTTACTGAATCTTTTTAAATTAAACTTAAAAATTCAGTTGAATTATTTCATTTTAAATCAAATCTGTATTTTAAATTTTTAAACTATAGATGAAATATATTTCATTGCTAATATTAATATCAAGTTTAATCAGATTAACTAAAGATAATTATATTTTTTTTATTCAAGCTAAGTTGACCCCTTCAAAATTATTCATTTTCGTTAAAATATATCAATTTCAACATAATGTATTTTCTCTTGTTTTTGTAATACCCTGCCCCGGATTAGACGTGTTTTAGCTTAATTTCCGTGTTTAACCAGTTGATCTCAAGGTTTTCAGTCAGGGCTTTGAGGAAAGCCCAAGCGAGACCCAATCCGAACCCGTGAGCTCAGTGATCCAGCCCGTCGAGCTGGAGGGGTATTTTGGTAATTTTACCGTGTGTCGTATAAATTTTCATAATTGGTGTGATTTGGTGATTGTCATTGATTGATAATACTCTCCTTATTGAATGATTTGCATTTCTAAGTTTAAAATGAATTTATTTTTCAGAAAATGATATTTAAATATCGCCCGAAAGAGAGTTTTAATTATTTAAAATATTTTCGGGAAAGAATTAAATTTTGAAAATGATATTTGGTGTTAGATCATTTCAAGAACGATCTAGATATTTCGTTTCACTTGAAAATAAGATTTACAAATTAGTTATTTTTACATTAGTTTAATTAAGCAATTATGGATAAAATGTGATTTTTGTTTAAATCAAGGGTTTTAATGAGAGATAATTCATGAAATTTTTATGATGACCTGAGTTTTAAAAACCCAACCCATCTGTAAGGTTGGATCTGATTTTGGAGTTTTAAATTTATTACTTGTAGTTTAAAAATCAGTTTTTATGAAAAATCGGACCTTTCTGCAATTTAAAATTTCCTGAGGGTCTGATCTGCAAAGGCAGAGCAGCCTGCACACGCCACTCAGCGTGCACTGGCCGCTCGGCCCTTCTTCCGGCGGTGATCATCACCTCCCGTCGTGTCCCATCCCCGATTTTCCGGCCAAGAGCCTATAAATTCAGGCCACCTTCATCTGTTCCAACTCCCAGCAAACTACTTCTCTTTCCCTCTCTGTTTAATTTCCAGCCGACCCTGAGCTGAGCTGCTGTTTTTCAGTAACAGTAAGCTAAGTGGAAGATTTTCCAAAAACTCGATTTTCAGCCCAAATTCCCGAACCAAGGTATCCATTGCATTCCTTTTTAAATTCTAACCAGTTTTGAATTAAGAAAATCAGATTTTGACCATGTTTTCAATGAGAAAAATCGATTTAAAGTTTTAAGGAAAACCATGGGTTTCATGTACCCGTGATGATCTACCCTTAAAATCGGATGGCCCTTTGAGCTTTTGAGCTCCAAACCAATCCCTATGGAAAGAGGACTCCCAGAGGAGTCCATCAAACCAGACCGATGTGAAAAACGAATCCGGGAAGCCCTCCCTTTCTGGAATCGCATTTCGGTGTATTTCCGTCGTCACTGTCTGCAGTTGCAGACAGTGGAGAAGACGACTCTCGGAAGGTCCGAGAGCCGATCTTCGGACGGTCCGAACCTGCAGACCGCCCGAGGCGAACTTGACCCTTCGGACGCACCGAGCCGAGCTCGGAAGGACCGAACCCAGTTCGGAAGAACCGTCAGCCTTCGGACGTTCCGAGCTTCACCCCGAAGCCCAGACCGCCCGAGGCGAGCCAGACCCCTTTTCGAAAGGACCGAGCCAGCTCGGAAGGACCGAGCCAGCCCGGAAGGTCCGAACCCAGTCTTCGGACGTTCCGAGCCTTACAGACCCACCGAGACTTTTATTTTCTGTTTTCCTGTTTCGGATTGAACTTCGGAAGGTCCGAGACCCAGTCTTCGGACGATCCGAAGTCAGGCCTCAAGATCCGAGGCCAGTAACTCAGTTTGGAGTGGTTCGGATGATCCGAAGCCACTGTACCCTTGTTCCGAAGTGATGATCGGAGGAACACAGTTTTAAATGAATAAAATATTATTGATTACTGTTTTAATCTTGATTACTGATTATTTGATGTGTTTGATTAATTGTTGTAATTTATACCCCCTCTGTTAATTAAAATTGTACTAACCCATTTTCCTCTTAATATTTATATTCTAAATACTATTGTATACGCTTTCAGTCCGACACTAGTCGGGAACTGAGTGATTCACTTTCAGGCCGACACTATAGTCGGGCACTGAGTGACCTCGAGGCCTACTCAAAATGTCAGCTCTGGTCCATATCCAGAAGACAACCGAGAAGTGACCCGAGGATCTAGACCTTACTCAATAAGTCAATCTGGTCAATGCCCAGAAGACAATATGAGTTTGGACTGAGCCCCTTATGTTTATTATTATATTATTATCTTGTGGATAATTTAAAAAGGATAGAAACCAAGTAGGAGACTCATTTCCATTAACCCTGTATATTTTGCGGGAAAACGTGTGATTTCCAAAATACTACGTATGTGTACGTATTTGTTATGTATATTGATTGAGCACTTGTATGTTGTTTGACAGAGACCGCGTAGACCACACAAAACGGTGAGGGAACTTAACTCTGCAGATTTTGTAAACAGGTGTTACTTTGGGCAATGAGTGGTTTCGATTTTTATGAACCCACTCATGTGCCTATACATGATGCACTATGGTAAGAGTGCTGTGATGATTTGATATTACGGTGTTGACCGTATGTGTATGTAAGACTGCTTCCACGTACCTGGGCTATTGAACCAATATCGGCCATATGAGAGATGGTTTATGTCTACTGGACCATGGGCGGACCATGCTGTCGTCAATTGCTGACTTAAGAGGGTCAGTACCGGCTACGTTTAAGAGCCGGAGATGTACTTGCAAGGATGTATTTTGACCGTGTCGGGACTTAATACTGGTCTCAGTGTAGTCGGCAGGCGTTACGGTGGATAATGGCCGAAATTGATAGTTGATGATGTTATTATCTTATTTGAGATTATGCTTACTGTTATCAAACATGTGATATTAACTGTTGTTAACCTGTTTTACTATTTACTTAATGTGCATTGTTAATTATCCTTTACTGGGCTAGTTAGCTCACACCACTCACCTTTCAGGCGACGAACCCGAGGAGGAGGACCCTCTCTTTCAGGCTTAGGGCGTTTGAGCTAAAACAGTGTTTTGGGATTCCCCCGGAGCGGAATGCCCTGATCTCTTTCTGTTGGTTCTTGGAACCATTGTTTTTGTATTAAGTACCGGATGTGGTACTTAATTTGTATTTGACCATTGTAACCGGCTCTGTTGCCTTTTGAGACAATATTATGATTGATTAATCAATGTTAATATCTGTTTGATCATATATTGAGTGGATGTAATTATTGTGTTGTATTACTTTGTCTTTGGGTCAGGCTTATGGTACATGTTTGAGTCCACTCAACGGGCTGATGTGTAACCGCTGGGCCTAACTGTTGATCCGGCCCAGTAAGAATGCTCGTGGTTTAGCTTATCTTTCAAAAAAAAAAAATCAGTCGCGTTCCGGGCCCACTGGTCGGGTCGGGGCGTGACAGTTTTTCTCTCTTTTACTTTTTTTTTCTCATATTTAAATATATGTGCATTTTGATTTAAAGATTCTAGGTATTTGAACCTCCAAATACCATTTTTCTAAAGCCCATTGCTTGAAAAGGGTGGTCAAAGATTAAAAATCCCTAAAATCTAGAAATCACAAATTAATGTTTTTTTTTTTTTTTTGGCTTTTCTCTCTCTTTTTTTCGACATAATCTAAAGCTAAAATTTATAGATCTAAAGAAGGTATCACATGGCATTCATCTAAATGATAGCAATTTTGTAATTATTTCTCAAAGAATTACTATAAATAGAGGTTTGAGTTCTCTCGTTTGTTTTGTGCAAATAACTTGTCTTATTTTTTTCTAGGTTAGTTTTGTTTAGATTAAAAAAATTCAATTGAATTTATAATTTATTATAAATTTGACATGGTGTTGGGATTGTAGTGAGATTCGAGCCTTAATTCTTCATTCTAAAGAGAAATTGCTTTTTAATTTATTTTCCAATTAAAATTTAATTTTCTCTATTTTGAGTGAATTCTCAATTAGCAATTGAAATTGAAGTTTATCTAAGAAATTCTAAATTTTTTGAAAATTTCCAAATTTGAGTTTCTCATATAGTTGAGCCAGATTTAAAATTTTCTGTCCAAATTTCATTTGAGACCTAGACCTAAAAATTGACATTAACCCTTCATCACATATGCTATCATTCTAAATTTCTAAGGTTAAGAAGTCAATAAATGATGACATTTGAAACATGTATGATCCAACTTTAAAATTCTAATATATATATATATTATTTCAAATGACACCGTGTGATTGGGCTTGGATCGGTCCTTGCAGTGCAAGCAAACCTAGATCGATCCTTGCGGTGCAAGCAATCTTTTTTTTGTTTTTTATTCATCACTTTTCAATTCACTTAATCATATTGTTTGTTTCTTTTGGCGCCGGCTTGATTCGTTTCTATCAACTCAATGTCAGGTCGGGCCCAATTCATACTATGAATTCAACGATACCTCGTGATGATAGGTGGGGCCCAATTTTAGTCATTTATTTATTTTTCCTCTTTTTAAGTTTTTAAATATTTTTAATTTTGATCTAGACCCGTCATAAGGTAAATGTGACCTATGGATGTAAGTCTAAGTCTAAGGTAAGTCAACTGTAATCCTCAATTTTTTAAGAAAAATAATTTTATATTATCATCCTAATGCTGAGAACAAAAGTAAATGTTGATATTTAAAATATGTCGAATCTAATTTTTAAAATTTTAAATTATTTATTAATTTATAAATGCAAAGGTATATATTATTGAATTTTGTAAAATTATAAAAACTATCGCTGAATGGATTAAATACGAAAGGTGTAATAAACTTTATCATTTTTTTAATTAACTACTTTTTATTTAATTCATTAATCACTAAATCTAAAAGTAAAATGTATATATATATATATATATACCTTTAAAAATTAATAAATTTCTAAATATCTTAAATTTTAAAAGGTGAATCCTACTATTTCATGTGAGACCATTTGGTCGAGATTTATCGATGCTTGCAGTGCAAGATAACGTTTTTCCTTGTCTTTCTTTATCAACTTCAATCACTTGTCCTTTTAATTTAATCGTAGTGTTTGTTCCTTTCAGCATTGCTATCAACTCAATGCAAGTGGAGCCCGATTCATACTACGAATTCGTTACCTCATAGCCATAGATGATATATACATAGATAAAGGAAAATCTATATAATATAATATGATTGGAACCATACGGTACATATATTATATTAGAAAGATTATTTAATTAGAATATTTAGCAAATTGACATTAAGTATTTATTTTAAAAAAATTCCTTAAACTCTTTTTCGGTTGAAATCATTTTATTTTTCTTCTTTTTCTGCCACATCGACTATTACTGTTTGAAAGTCAGACTGCCGTTCATCGTCGCCATTGGATTATTTCTTTCTACAACCCTCAAGACCAACTAGAAACCCTATCACTTTGGTCAGATCTGAAAATAAATCATCTTAGGGTCATTTTTCAGAGTGTTCATAAGTTCCTTAGTCACTTTTGCAGTAATTTTATATTATGAATATATGTAATATTACTTTACAAAAATTGTTGTGGTAGTACAGTTTTTATTCTAAATATATTGAGTACTGAGTTAAATAAATTTATTACATTTTATATGAGCCCAAGGTCAGGACCGACTCTCAATATGATTTTAGACAGATTATAACGTTATAAAATAATACATTATAGAGGCTTTACTGAATATGATATTTGATTGTTGAGTCAAAGTATCTACCACTTGAACTATCACATGTTCTACATGGGTGAAATATATTTTCTCTGTTCACACGGTTAATCAGATTAACTATATATAGACATGTTGAATCCTTTAAATTATTCATTTTGATTTAAATACAAATTTTAGTCATATATTTTCTCTTTTTTTCCTTCTTTTAATTTTTTAAATATTTTTAATTTTCATCTTGACTCACCATGAAGGCATGAAGTGAATGTGGCCTACCTACAAAAGCCCAAGGTAAGGCCAACTTTGAACCAGTACAAACCACAAATTTTTAAGAGGAATAATCTTATGCTATCATTTTAATACTAAGAATAACAATAAATGGTGATATTTGAAACATAACACTTTTAACTTTTAAAATCTAAATTATTTATTGATTTATGAATGAAAGATTTTATAAAACTATTAGAACCATCGTTAAATAGATCAAATGCAAAGGGTGTAATAAACTTCATAATTTTTTAATCAAATGTTTTTCATTTTATCCATCCAATAGTTACACATACAAATATATATTAGCATTTAGAAATTAATGAACTTAAGAACATATTAATTTTTTAAGAGGCAGACCCTACTTAATACTTATTCCAAATGACACGATTTGATATTATCGTTACCATTGATGTGTTTTCCAAAATTGAATTGTACTGGATCACCTATTTTTCTTTTCAAATTTGTCTATTAAAGCCTATAAAACTATGATTAGAGTGGCAATGGATGGCCAATGGCTTGCTGCCAAACAGAAATGGAAGATATCAGAACTTTTTTTTTGGACAATCTAGATATCCCCACCCTTGTATACTGGAGGTGAAATTAATCCTACAACACGTGTAAACCTCCCAATCTACACATCAGTTAATACTAAGGGGAGTGACCCATTAGGGTTGAGCGTAAATTGAATTCAAGACCCTAGTTCATGAAGTGGACATCTTGACCATCAGGCCAACCCCTTAGAGTTATTTGATAGTCAAGCATAATGAATTGCTTCCGAATTTGAAACGAACCCTGCAATTTTTCTATCTGAAATCAGAAGCTTAAAGAAGACTTTCAAGCATTAATAATTCTTGAATATATTTGTCAAGTATACCACCTTTTCTTTGATGATGATGACCTAGACGAGCCCTAAAGGTTACAAAATTTCAATGAAAACCAATTCACAATTTTCAACTCTTAATGCAACAGGCCTTGCAATATGAATGGCCAGAAGAACAATCAAAAGATTAGGGAAACGAGTTCAATGCAAACCAAATCATGTTAGAAATTTCAAACTCTTAATCCAGCAGGCCTCTCGATTTGCAGGGCTAGAATTATCAACTGTGTAAAATTTCATGAGTTTTGCCATGGATTTCTTTGCATAAAATGTAAAGCATGGGTAAGCCAATCAAAACATACCACATCATTATTGGCATTTTGTCTTCCTTATTGTTGTGAAAAAATGCAAAATAATGTGCAAACTAAATGCAAAAATTTGGCATCAGCAAAACTAGACCTAGACCTGGCAACGGGTCGTGTCAGATTGATTTTGACTTTAGGTCAACAACCTCCAAACAATTACTTGGTAATTAAATGGGCTAGGTGGTTCGCATCTATTTTGAGTTCAGATCACAAAATTTTAAATCTATACCCATTTAAAATGTTAAGTTTTGGCTCAATTAATCAAGTCGGATCAATTTTACCAAATCTAGTTCAAGATAGACCTGACAATGGGTTGGTCTGGTTGGATCAATTTTGAATTCGAGTCAACGACTCTCAACCCATTCCTCTTGTTTATTACATGGTTAGCCAGTTTAGATTATTTAAGGTTTGGATCACAAAACTTTAAATCCATACCCATTTAAAATGCTCAAGTTCGAAACAAATAATCAAATCGGATCAAATTTTGCCAAGTCTAAACATAACCATGTCCAAAAGAAAACATGGAATGCAAGATAATGTGTACTCAAAATTGCAAAATGAACGAGTGTGCAGATTGAGCTGTGACATAGCACTTTCTGAGTGGCCTATATGTTGCTCCGCACATTGACCGCAGAAAAATCTCCTTTCATATTTTTAAGGAGAGAAGTAGTATTTTTTGTTCCCTCAGCCTCGAAGAAAGATCTTTCTTTAACAAAAAAGTATTGTAACAAAAATATATATAAATGACTGACTCGCTAACAAGAATTTGTAGAACAACTAGTAAGGGGTTTGTTGTTACAATCTAACGGTTGTAGGTTCGAGTCTCATAAGCGTTAGATAGACAGCAGAGGATTTGAATCACCCTCTTTCTCTATCTTAACCAAATTCACCAACCTACATGTTTGGAAGCAGTGGTTTCACACTAGCAGTTGAGCAGGGATCGTCTCCAGTTTATGGACCCCCCCTGTTTCTGGATCTGCATAAGTGATCTCAAAATAATGGATCCAACAATCAAGACCTAAATTGGCCTGACAAAAGCAATTGAGGCCCAAATGAACACAACATTTCTATTCAAATTCAGATCTGGGCCATTAGAATCCAGATGAAGTTGAAATGAGCCTATTAGAGCATGAATCCATTTAACATCTAAACAGGTGATGGCGCCAAGTTTCACTGCATTCACCTTTTAAGAATATGGGTTTACGAATCATGATCCAGCCTGTTGGACCCAAAACCAAGTTGAAGTCACCTCACAGCAAACTAGATTGATCTCTACCAAATCAGATTTCCAGAGTGTTTAAGCTTCATTTACGGAGCTACTGGTTGGGACTTGGGAGTACATAGGTTAATTACTTGTCATGGTTAAAGCTAGTTAATCATTGGAGATTTACATATTTATGCATCTTCAGATTCGTCAATGGGCGATCACTCGTTGCCTTTTGTAGTTTATACACATCAATAAATTCATAGGCACATAGCATCAACTTTATGGGACAAAAAAGAAAATTAGCAAGTTTTCTTTTTCAAAAAGAAAGAAAAGAAGCATCTCATGTTTAGTAAACATCATTCTTTTTTTTTTTGAATGGTAGTAAACATCATTCTTTTAGTCAGAAGCACTTGATGATACACAGTTACAACTAAATAGTCATACCCTAGAAACCAGTGGGATCTCCCATGCACTTTTACTCGTCATAAGAGCTCATAAAACCTCCCACGAAGCCAGCACCATTACAGTTCCCACATAACATGTCCTTTTTACCCCTGCATACAAAGAAAAACAAGGATAATTGGTTGCAAGTGCATCTTTGTACATGACCCCAAATAGATGGGATGACAACTTGGATGATATTAATGATTTGCACCTTCATGAGTCGCAGCTTATACAATCAAGGATTTCTACTAAACTTTAGGTTTGGAATCTTATAATTTCAGTGTTTAGAATAGAAAGAAGGTAAAAAACTGCAAATACCAAATTTTGTAAAGGTATACCTGCAAAGCCAACATAATCCACCAGCTTTAAATTGCCCATTGAAGTGGTCCACAGAATTCACTCCATTACCTTTGCATTGTGAACACGCAACAGCACCTGATATTTTCTCAGAGGCAAATACCACTATCTGATCATTAACAGTCTAGTGACTATTCAAGAGAGACAAGTACATTTAAAGGCATAACTAAATTAAATGCAAGTAACATGTAAAATGAGATTTTGAAACTCAAATGTACTTCACCAAATATGAGCCATCTGTTGATACAATGGCAAGGAAATGTCATGGATACAACCATCCACAACATTGAAAGAGAGAAAAATGAAGTCCAACCTCAAGAAACTGAAAGAAATTGACTGCACTAATACAGTGAAAAAAAAAATTACAAATGCAAGTAACAATTAGAAAGACAACGGAACTTTGTTGTGTTCTAGTGGTGCTTTATTTCTAGTTTTCTGTGTTCTCTTGTTATTTTGATGTTTCTTTCTTATCAGTTGGATCTATGTCTCTTAGACCTTTTGTCCCTTTTTTTTTGTATTTTCTTCTCTTTTTAATAAATTTTTTCTCTTACCGCTCAAAAAAGAAAAGAAAGACAACGGAACTCTAATGAAAGAAAAATTATGAGCCATTTTTGGATACAAATATACGGATAGTCAATTGATTAAATTTGCAAAAACACATTGCCTTTGGTGTTTCATGGTATTATTATTATTATATTACAATTACTATTTGGTAGGCATTATATAGGCAAGATGCAAAAAGCAAATAAAATTAGCAGGATTTGAACACCCCACCCAGGACCTTCTCCTTTGAGTAAGAGATGCCCAATCAATGGCCAAATAAAGAAAACGCACATAATAAGCACAATTATCAATCATAATTGGTTGACTGGCATTTTGTTTGTAGCCTCAACATTCAAGGACAAGATATCTAAGCAAAATCAATAGTACATTATTTATTTAAAAATACACCCTTAGGTCATCTTAAAAGCTAAACAGCATGCTTCTCCATGGATGTGATTAGCCTTACATGGGACAGAATCAGGTGCATAGGCTGCACCAGGTTTAGTGTGGTTCCGAATGTTGCGCTGGATGCATGCCAATTCTTAAAGGTGTGAGATAGGAGTATCCAATCGTGAATTAGGTTTGGCATAAAAATCAGTCTTGTTGGATGATGATCATGCTTACAAACTTGAGAGCTTCTACAGCAAGCAGTTAGTGTGGACAATAAGTAGCAACATAGAAAGTTTTATGAATGCTTTTATGATGCACTTAATTGTAGGACTCTTCTTCCTGATGTCCCATCTTGCTCCCAATTTCTAGGCTTTTACTGATCCAGATATATTTATATAACTTTGGCTTTGTTGTCTCTACTCCTATTATGACTTTGGGCAACTAAAGAATGAAATCATGTTTTAAGCAATGGAACTGAGATAATGGGTCGACAGGGCCAGGGGGTAGGAGGGATTCAAATTCTGACCTGACCCAACCAGATTCAGCTGGAACAAATCCAGGTTCAGGTCATGTTTTCTATCTAAATATTAATATTTGTTCCAATCTGACCCAATCCACCCAAATTAAATACCACTCAACGAGCACCACCACCACCCTGGCCCAAAGGTTCCAGGCTTCCAACCCATGTACCCCATCCCGGAAGCCTTAAAGGTCTCAGTCGAAGTTGCATGGTATGGGTATGAGAGTTGGTGTCCAACACGAGTATGAGGTGTTAGACACGGTGACCCCAAAAAAATAGGACATAGGGACATGGTACTATATTTGAATAAAATTAAATATAAGTTTATCTTAAATGAAAATAAGGTACGAAAATAATACACTAGTTTTACTCTAAACATTTAAATGACAAATTTAGTGATATTTTAATTATGTTTAAAGAGGAGAAATATGTTATAATATTTTGGTCATTTTAGAATACAATGTTAAAAGGCAATAAAATAGTCCATGAAGAACAAGTACGAGTGTCTACAAATGTTTGACATGGGTGTGAATGTCTACAAGTGTAGACATGGGTACATCACACATTTTGAAGTAGCTAAAATGGTTCTCTAACAATGTTGGACATGGGATTACAGCATGGCTTTCCATGCACTTAAATCATCAAATAAGTAGCTCCATATCTCAATTCCCAGGTAGATCTTAAAAGGAATCCCTGAATCACAAAACCAGAAGAGATTATTCACTCCAATGCATACATCATATCTACGACAGAGGCTAACTGGAATGTAAGACCATTAAACCAATTGAGCCTCATTACAAATGAGGGATTCCACAGAGATGCATGTACACATAGACATTTATACAAACATATCAAACCAAACAATGGTCATCCTTGTTTGGACCTTCATATACATTTTTCACAAGTTAACATGTCATTGACTGAGGCATTAGAATCTTTCACTAAGAAAGGATTTTGCAGCATGCCTCATCAGAGGTTGGGTATCATAGATCGACAGTCATAAGCCTTAATGTAAGCAGTAAGTACTGCAAGGTATAAACACCCTAACACATTTCCTGAAAAATGCGAGGACCGTTCTAGAATCAAAATTCTAACTGATCTAGTCAACTAGCGCCTTAAGCTCTCTTAAGTATGTGAACTATCCTTCAAAAAATAAGGACCTAAAAGGAAAATCATACTCGCAAAACTCTTTATCAACAATGATAACAAATGAATGAATGACAGAATCAAGAAACCTATGGCATTAAAGCATCGGCAAGGGATAATATGCAGTTACAACAATAATAAATGACAAAATGCAGTCTAAAGTTGCCACACTAACACAGCCCTCTTTTTTTTTTTTAATATCATGAGTACCCAACCCCACATTGGAGGTGATACTAATCCCATGAATACATGAAACCATCCGCAAGCTCAGTATCGCGTAGCTCCAAGGAGAGTTGAACCCGAAATCTCTTGTTTATTCTAAAAGCTCAAGCCAACTGAGCTACACCTATGCAAGTTTCTAACACAACCAATTATTGAAGAGGAAGAGTAGGAAGAGGACGGTTGTTGTGGGAATGGAGAGATATTTCAAAGCTCAACTCGACAAACAACAAAGCAAGGGAAATATCAAGGTAAGTGGATCCTAGGTAGGGAATGGAAGAAACATTAGTTTTAGGGAGAATGTATGGGTAGATGAATAATCAGTCAATTGAAGTATGGCCTTGTTATGAACTGGTTTGTATAACCCTCTTAGACAAATCAGAGGACTCTTTTGTACTTACTTTTCTTTTAATGAATCTTTATCTCTGTCTCCACTAAAAAAAAGTCAATTGAAGTACGGCGGATTGGTTCATAACCATCTTAGATGAATCATCCCTCCAAACAAAGTGTGGTAGATTGTATTCATTACCAATCCAAAAGGGGAAGGCAATACATGATTGTGTCAATAGAGATTTGATCAAAGATGCCTTATCAGCTATTAAGGGCTGAACCTTATGAAGTCTAAAGGTCTTCACAGTCCCACTTGGTGGAGGATGATTTATCAAATGCCATCACTTGGGTCAGCAGGTCAAGTAGCAAGCATATATGTATTACTCTTTCAAGCATACTACATGTCACATAAATGTATATTTTGTAAAGCTTTTAGAGTAACATCTTTTATAATCTTCCTTTTCGTCTTATAACAAAAGAATAAAGAAATAATTAAAGCATATTTTACAAAGCATTCTATAAGCATCAGGATATCAACATACATACACTGCCATACAACATACAAAGAGAATGTGCAAGTGTCCAGGCATTGTAGCTCAAATTCTATTCAAAGCTAGAAATCCCACATTAATATAAATTCAAGCATGAAATGGCAGGAAACAAACTAACAGATTCCTGACATCAATTCTTAGCCTTATCACTAATTACGCTCACCGTTTCCATCACAATCAGCACAGACAATGCTATTTGTTTTTGTGCGTTGAATGTTGTCATCTGCAGCCTGCATTAAAAAAAAAATTGAAAAAATGTGACAGTTCAAAGGTAAGGAAACAATGGCTCAAATGTTGGGTGCATTCACCTAATATGGAAATGACGGCCCACAAGTAACAATGAAATTTGAAATACATAGTAGGATTATGGTGTGGTGAACTCACATTCTATCGTAAGGAATATTCTAGGCATATATACTATTGTGAAATTGTGGTTTTACATATCTCATATACCAAAGCCTTGTGCATGTAGTTGTAGAGAGAACTTGTACTTGCACCCCATCTCTCTCTCATATGAGAAAAACTTGTCTATACAAGTTGTATAGAAAAGCTTCACTTGAAGAGAATATTTTATATAGACCCTCATATGTGAGAAGCGCTCTTTGGAGAGAATATGAGAGGAAGTAAAGAAGAGAAGGAAGAAAGCAAGGAAGGAGGCACATCAACCCATCTTAGTCATTGTTTCCACCATTGATAACAAGTGAGGATTAACACTGTATCTGAAGCCCAAGAGCCTTATGTTTGTTAATGCTTGTAAATTGTAATCCTAGCCTATTGTTGTTGGCTAGAGAAATGGTGTATGTTGGCTAGAGGAGCGTATGTTTGTTAATGCTTGTAAATGGTGATGCTAGCCTATTCTTGTTGGTTAGAGGAGTGGTGTATGTATCCCTAGCTTAATTTATTGATTGACTAGAAGAGTTTAGACAAATCTTTATAATCCCATTATTTGATTTAGTAGAGGTTTTCAGAGTTCATCTCATAGTTTTTCCCTTCATTTTGGAGGGATTTCCATGTAAAACTGGTGTCGCTCTTGTGGATTTTTTTCTCTTTTACGTGTTTCATTTTTTTATTCACAATAGAAGTGGAAAAAATCTTATGTTTCCCCAACAAAGTGCTATCAAAGTTGAGAGCTCACATGTGCCAAGTGCCACTAAATATGAGATTCATAACTCACCCGCACATATTTGAAAACATAGCCATGTAGCTTAAATTAAGTGGGTCCCACATGAGGATGGACCACTAAAACCCAACATCAAATTCTACTACTCCAAAGGCCCTCCACCAAACATGTGAGAATGCCTGAGGCTAGGAATTTTCATCTGAACACCAAAGATCACTACCATTAAAGGCTAAACAAAAGAGAAGAAAGGCCATTTGTTGCAACAATAGACTGTTGCGTCCCATGGGCCAAATTTTCAAGTAGCAAAGAGAACTGCAGAACCAAGAGGCCCCTAAATAAGGTATCCTTTTTTTTTTTTTTTTGATGACCGTGGGTATCCAGGGGCCAGCACCCCTGACTATCCCTTTCGGGTCCCACGGGGCCCTGTGGCGCAGCCGTTTGAGACCACAGTACCGCAGCGGGGAAGAGCAGCCAGCAGAATTCGAACCCTGGACCTTTTTCAGAGCGGTCATTCACTCTTACCAACTGCTCTACCCATGCGGGTATAAGGTATCCTTCTCTAAACATCCCTCCTTTTCACCCTGCAATGGCTTCTAATTAGTTACAAGTGTGAAAAAAGCAAAAGACTGCACTCTTGCTATTGAAACAAAGGTTCCTAAATATGATAAATTATACAAAAAGAAAAGGAGCTATGAGAGTGACATATCTTAAAATGAGATCTCTTCAGCATTTTTTTAGTTCGGCCTTGCATCATGGCATGAGTTGATTGGAAAAGCAATTTCTTAGACACAACAAAACAAGCCAACTCTTGGACAAAGGGCCTATCGAAAATCAGCATAAAAGGATCACTCCATGTCGTCTAAAAGGCAACAGAGATTTGGCAGTGCCACAAAACTTGCATTTAATCCAACAGTGGGTGAAACTCATAGTAGGTTGAATTTGAATAGGGACCTATTCACAGGGGATTTGATAGTTAGGAACCACAAGAGGTGACAAATTGTATCTCCCTTTTAAGATAATCCAGTGGATAAATTTTCCCCAGTGGGTTGGTCTGACAGTCAAGAAGCCCGCTTGATGAAGCTGGGTCTTGATTTCGATTCGCTCAACCCCAACGGGTCACTCCTCATAGACTTAACCTGTGTATGTATAGGGAGGTTTACACATGCCCGTGGAATTAATCTCACTACCCATGTTATAAAAAAAAAGTAGATAGAAACTAGCACCAAACTAAACGGTGTGGAAAAAATATCAATATGGAGGGGGTGAAATTTTCAGAAACCTTGGTCTTGAGGATGTGAAATTTGGTCGAAGGACGTCGGAGGACATCGATGCGAGGGGCCCTTGGATGGTCGGAGGCAATTGAGACACCTGACAAAGTCGAAAACTCCAAAGTTAAAAGCTCGCCAAAAGTTACGCTTGAAGCACTAGTAAGTAGAAAGGAAAGGGGAAGAGATGCGAAATACAAAATACCTGGTTTTGCCGGAGAGTTGAAGGAAGCGGCAATGGACGACGTTAAGCACAGAGCGTTCGGCATTTTAGGTGAACGTTGAGAGATACAGTAATTTTCGTCGGCCTTAGAAGTTGGAATTGCAGTTTGCAGATAAGGGACATCTACAACACTACACACTCGACCCACGGCAACGGGTCGGGTCGGTCGGGTCGGGTCGGGTCGGGTCGGGTTGGGTTGGGTACGTCAAGTTTAATGTTTTAAACTCAATGCCAATTTTATTTATCACGCTACGATATCTCCATGTCTCCAATTGATAGATAGAGTAATCTCCATGAATAAATGAAATTACTTATAATTTTTTTTCCAAAAATTAAAGTTAAACTGGATAAATTAATTCTAAAAACTCGGATTAAATGAACTATTAGATTGAACTCGATGTATTTGGTAATTGAGTTAGCTTGATTTAACTCATTACCAAAAAAAAATATTTAGATCAAAAAACTATTTATTGAGGTTGACTTGGCTTTGAGCAAGCCATATTTGGAGTACAAAACATCAATAAAATTCTTGACCATTTTAAACCTTAGTTGGGTCGTAATTATTGACTAATTTTTCATGTGTTGGTTAATATTTTTTGGACTTCAATTTTTTATTTTTAAAAAACACCTAATCACTTATATACTTTAAAATTTTAGAAAAAAATGGCTTAAATTTTGAGTTTATTAGTTTTAGGCATGTTTGTTAAAAGTCTATATATTTTGCAATATTTGCATATCATTCTTGAATTTTTTTTTTTAAGTCTAAAGTATCCATGTCTCTTAGAGCACATTGACTAAGTCTTTGAAACATATGCAAATCTCCCTATCTACACACACCGGGTAAAACTAGGAAGAGTGGCACTTATATATTGAGAGTGAGACACTGAGTAAAACTAGGAAGAATGACCCTTATATATTGAGAGTGAGACTGAACCCAAAACCTCCTACAGTTTATTGGAATTATGAACCGTTAATATATGATAGATATTTTGAAATTTTGAATTTCAACCAATATTTTAAAACTATATCAAGGTTGGTCATTGGCAATCCAAATCCAACAATTTTTTCAGTCCAACTCATTTTGTCAACCCTTGAAAGTCATGACTTTTAAAATCAGGATTGGCTTTACAAAATTACAATAAATCAATTCACTAAATCTAATCTTAAAATCTCTTTTTGAAAAAAAAAAAAAAATATATATATATATATATATATATATATATATATATATATATATATATATTTAGCTATTTTTGACGAATTTTCTCTATTTTTTAATAATAATATGATAAAGATAGATTAGCAGTAAACCCATTTTTAATTTATTTTTTTCATTTAGCCATTTTTAATGGATATTTCTTTTTTCTTTCTCATTTTGCATGTTAGCACGAATTAAATCACAATTGTTTAATGGTGAATAGTCAAAGATTTATTGTCATCCAGAATTTGTTCATTTTGTACTTATATTAAGATTGAATGGTTATCTTCATCTCTCTGTGTCGTTTCTTGTGGGCTGTGGTTATCATCATCTCTATTTTCATCCAAATGTTCATTGAAGACTTGGGCCAGGGTTAGCCACTCTCGGTCAGACTAGTTTTGCTATTTGCATCACTGATTTAAGAAGCCTGGGCCACTGAGCCAAAAATTTAAGGTTAACAAGCTTATGATTTGAAAATCTGAAGACCCAAAATCATCTACCTCAAGAAAGGGATATGAGCTTATGATTTGAACCCAGGTGCAAATTAGATCCAGGTCTAGGTGGGTATGAACAGTTTTGATCTGAGTTTAATCTGTTTTAAATTGGACCCAAAAACCGAAATGATATATTTAACATACTAAACATATTAGATATAGGAGAATTTTTTATGTACATCCAAAAATACGACATCAGTGTATACTTTTGTTGTTTGAATTTTAAAACGGGGACCAGGAGAAGCTCACAACTCTGTAGAGGCAAAGATGAAAGGCCTTGTTCAGGCGATGCCAATATGTGGGAATCTATGCATGCTTGTAAAGTTTATTGTAGAAATGCTGAGGTCCGAAATAGAGATGGGGAGAAGTTGGCTAAGTTGAAGCTGGGTGACTCCGGTACTTTCATGCTTCCATCTAATGCATATTGAGAAGCTTAGTGGAGAAACAGAGGTGAACAAGGAGAATGATCTCAGAGAGATTCAAATGGAAATTTGAGTTCTAGTTTGATGGAGGTGGAAGGTTGGGTCAAAGAATTTCTTGGTTTAGGAGATTTTAAATCTTGGAAATTCTTGATTCTTTGATTAATGGGGCAAAGTGGAATAAATTCTATTTGTGATTAAAACATTACTGTGAGTTTTTTTTTCTCCATCATAGAAATCACCAATTCCACAGATAACACAGAAATCATTCTCTATTCCTTAGCAAGTGATGATAGGTAAACAGACTTCCAATCAAATACTAATAACCAATGGAACAACATTTTTTTTTTTCCATTGAAAGTACTTTTTCAAGTTTTATGAACGTATTATCATCTATACATAACAAGTCATTCTGTAATTTTATACTCAGATGGAACAAAAAGCCAGGCCAAGAAAACCAAGTAGAAGTAGAGAGGCAGTAATCAGCAGTTCAGCACTCTATATTTCACATGACTCTGAGCGACCGAAGATTGTATAACGGTTATTTGCAATGCCTTCATATATGAAATCTCTCAAGAATCTGCATCATTAGAAAACATTGAGTAACTGACAGTAGTAAGAAATTAATTTGCTCTGCACAATGGACATGGTTTTTACTGGATTATATCCAGTAAATCCAGCTGATAAATTTACTTTTGAAGGAAGAAATGATTAGTTGTGTCCATGAGAGGAGGAAAGACTGCTTACAGAGGCACAAACTGTAAAAAGATTGCTAGTTGAGGGAAAGGCATGTCAATGTATTCCATGATCTTCAGCACTGCTTCTGATTTGATATATGACCTACAGTCAACCAAAAATGTTTCATTGAAAACTTGTCTATGCAGGTGGACTTGCTACATGCCTAAAATTAGGACACAACACTGGAAGGATCCCATTTGTATGAAAATATATGTTGCAGGATCGAAAAATACCATTTTACCTGTCTTTTTCAACAAGTACAACACTCGAAATATCATTGGGAGATCTACCAGATCTTTGCAGTAGTTTCTTTCCCGCTTCACTTTGGAGAGCTTCAAACCTAATTTGCCTGTTGAAAAATCATAATTGTGATTAAAATCATCCAAAATGACGACCCAAAGATTCTAAAGGCATTCTACAAAGTGGAAAAAAAAATGACAATCATCCTGTTGCCAAAATAAAAATTAAAGAAACACCTCTCTCAGTCCTTTTACAGTGCAAGCCCCCCACATCACCACTCAACTCCAGTCACCAATGAAAAGAGTGAAGGATGCAACACACAGGTATTTTATCATTCCATATAAGGAGAATGTGCAGTAGTCAGGGCACCAAGCAATCATGGAGCCAAGACAAATGCCTAGGTGAGAGCTTAATTTTTCCATGTAAACCTTTTTAAATACTTTACTATATGTTGATACAAATATACATAAATATATGTACACACAACATATAAATATATGTCTGGTTCATTTATTTTTATCATATCCATATTAACAAAATACAATGTTATTCATCTAAAGAACCAAAGCATACGGACGACGGAGCTCTGAAACATATAGTCAGTTTGTATTATAGATACACAAGTATCTTATATATTGAAGTTCTAAAGTATCACTAACTAATGATTTAAATTAACTAGAATATTCAATCATCATTACAGGAAACTTAAGATGGATGGTTTAGCAAATCATTAAAAAAATTACAGTAAGCCCACCTTAGACTTGGGTAAGCCACAAAATGGTTCAAAATTAGGACATGCCATTGAATGCTGTCAGAAAAGAATATCAACATAATTCCAAAACAATGTTCAAATATCCCTCTAACCCAGCCAATAATAATGATGATGATTGATAACTCAATAAAATTCAGATAGAAATAGGAAAATGAATGGTTGCTTGAGAATCTTGAAACAAACCTCTTCTGATCATTATCACGTACAAACTTAACACCCCCATTACATAAGTTGCAAACACCTATCAAAAAGGGCAAAATATATTAGGGTATCAAAAAAAAATAAAAATCCAAACTTGTATTCATAAAAGCACATTCCAACATATGAAGGTGATGTATTTGGTCTTTTGCCATTTTGGAAGCAAATATATTCTCCAGTTTGTGGAATTCTAGTAAAGGAATTAAGTGAATTAAAAGAAAAGAAGATATAATATTCTCTCCCGAAATGAATTTGGTCTCTGACTATTAAAACCTACGTCTTCGCAAGGCATCACTTAAAGCTAAATTTTGAGCATTTTCTTCATAATATCTGGTTCAAAAATTGGTTTGTTTTTCTTTGAAGTTCAAATGGTTTCATTAGATGGAAGGAACTGATGAACTTCAGAGATTGCACTCACACTATGCATTAATGAGCGAAAGAATGGAGAAACTCAAGTTACAGCCTTGAAAACAACAGTATAGGAGAAACATTTCATCCAATAGAAAGGAAATATTCACCAGTGGGCAATTTCAGAACGAAAAGTTTAACTGGATCTATCGTGATTCATTAACGAAAAAACTGAGTTTGTATCTCGATCAAGTCAACCGGGTAAAGGGTCATATCTTCTCAACCCAATCTGGCTCAGTTCTTGCTGGGGCAGTGAGAATATGTTAGCTTAGCTTATGTCTCATGGTAATGAAAGTCACATTTTTAGCATATATCATGTAACAGCTCTGGATTCCCATCGCACTAAACAGCCAATTGTGTGAGTATTTCAGAGTAAAAAATTGAGACAAAAATGATTGTTAGGTATCCGTTGGAAATACATTGAAATTAATAACTATTTCACAATTGATTTTGATAGATTTAGAACTGAGGGTCTCCTTCCAACTTTTTCTCAGAGAGAATTCTAAAAAATCTCTTTAAGTTTTTCATAATTCTAAAAAATACCATATGTTTCAGTTGTTACTTATGATTATATTGGGATAATCCTCTAGAGAAACCACCATCATCTAGAAATGGGGAAGTGGGAAGCTAAAATGCTTAGTTACCGTCAAAGAGCATGATTGGCCTGGTATCCCGTTCGAAGAAGCTGGAAGTAGCTTTAACCCAATCACCAACTCCCGATGGAGAAGAAGAGGATAGAGCGGCTGAGAGGCGGAGAGGCCGCCTATCTTGCGCCGGCAGCGACACGTGTAATCGTCCGCACACAGCTGGTAGCAGCACCGCCTGCGCCATCCAAACAAATCCAATCGCTCTCTCTCTCCCTTCCTCTGCAGTTCGTTTGGACTTGAGATTTTGGAATACAGATTTATTTTAAAAAAATGGGGCAGAAAAAAGAAAAAGGATGGTTACTGGTCGTTCTCTGCCTTCAAGCCACACTGAATGATCGACCGCTTATAGTCTAAATTATATGGCCCAAAAATAAACAGGGCCATCAAGTGGGCCATGACGATAAGATTAATGGTCGAGTTTAACTAGGAGGGGGTTGGTCTGATAATTAAAAAACTTGTCTCATGAAATAAAGTTTTGAATTTGATTTATGCTCAAATCTCTCTATCTCACTTTTCATGGAGTTATTCTTCATTCTTTGAATTCAGAATATGTGTATATAGAGGTGTGCACATGTTCCAAAATATTACTCAGATAAAATCTGAAACGCATGAACACTTTCGGTCATTAAAAAATGATTATTAATCAAATTTAATTGATTCAAATTAAATAAATTTATTTTTCTATTGGAATTCATCTTCCCAAAGAAGTATGCACTAAAGAATTGATAGAAAAACAGTTTCTACTGTGCAAAATCCAAAATACGATACCCAAACTAGACTTGGACAATCGGATCAAGGTTAGCCAAAGTCCAAACAGATATAATAATACTTTTTTCCGAGTCCAGAATGGGCAAGTATTTCGATTATGAACCTAATATGTATTAAATTTAATAGGCCCAAGCCCAACTTGTTCATAAATGTTTATATCTATGTTCATTGTATTTAATAAATAAATATAATAAGATGGAATCAGCCAAGCACAAACGCCCAATGGACCAAGAAACTCATCCAAAGCCCGGCCTTGCTACCCATTGAAAATAGTATTCCAGAACACAACCTGACCCATGAAGGGGCAGGGCCGGGAGGCCTGTTTGCCCTCACCTTCAAGGGCATAGATGAATTCATGGATTTAAGATTTAAAAACAAAAATCTATTGAGCCTCTTTCTAAAAAAAAAATCTATTGAGCCTCTTTCTAGCAACCCTTGATATTAAGACTTTCCTTGAAAGGTGTCTTAAGCCCCACATGATTGAGTGTGATTTAAAGAAAAACATATAAATAAAGGTTTATAAAGTTTTTTCTTTTAAGACTAAGGTGTTTGGGCTCCTCTCTATCTACGGACATCGAGTAAAACTATAGAAAGTAATTCTTTCGTTTTAAGAGTGACTTAAATCCAATATCTTCTACATCTCAAACGGATTCTTCATCATCAAATCAACTTTCATGAATTAAGATTATATGAAATTTCACCACCGTCTCTTCATCCCATATCTTAAATTTAACTTTGAAAAAATGATGACTAATATTCATTGAGACTTAAGATTGTATGACTCGTACAGTCAATTGGTTATGAAACTGTACACTTTTAATTATTTATCCATTAAAGTGAAGACAGTTATGATATTTTAATTTGTATAGTGTTTATTTTATAATATCAATATAATAAATTATCATTTCAAACAGTCTTTGGCAGGGGTACAAAAAACGCCCCTGCCGAATTATCGGCTAATATGATTCTCTCTCTCCTTTTTATTTTTTTTAATATAGATATTATTTTATTTTTTCTAAATTAAAAATATAAAAAAATTGAAAAAGAAACTATTTTTAAAAAAAATTGAAAATGTAAATATCGGCCGATATCTGGGCTGATATTGGACCGATATCAGGCGATATTTACATTCCGAACCCATCACCATTTTGATTTTTTTTTTTTAAATACCGATATTAATCATATCGACCGATATCAGATCGATATGATTTGACGATATATCAGCCAGATCGGTCGATATAAAGACTGTAGGACCGATATAATATGTATCAGCCGTACTTATACATATGTTAAAAACCGAATAATATAAATGCAATGGCCGATATTTAAACCCCTAGTCCAGGCAATGGAAAAGGAGCCCAATTAAATCAAACTAATTAAAAAGCAGTGTCAATGGTAAGTAAAGTTGCATTATCATCCTTAAACCTACCTTGAAAAGCTACTTGACTATTCTCGTATTCCCTACTTTATGAAAATCTTTGATTGACTTGGTTCAATTTCATAACTGTACAAAAACACGGAAACAATTAATAATGCGAATAGAACGGAATCCGTAGAAGACTAAGTACGACTTCCTCCTTTCTCCTTGGCCGCCAACCCCAAAACGTGCCAACCCTTTACTCCTCTCATTTTTTTATTTTTTTTCTTCTTGTGAAGAAAATGAACTTGCATCGTGATTCTTCGTGTCAGATTTATTCAAATTTTTTAAAGTATTTGATTAATCTTTAGGATATGTAAGTCTTTCTACTTATAAAAACTAAGTAGCTCTATTGATGATTTGAAATGAAATCAAAATCAAAATCAAGACTCCCACTATGAAATAGAGTTTTTAGCCATCTCTCTTGAATCCCTATTAGTTCTCCTATTTAATATTATTTCTTTTAAGAAAATAACTCATTTAGATTCTATCCATGTTATCCAAGAGATTATCATATTAATATGTGAAAATTTGACTCTTTTTTATTTTGTATAAAACCTTTATATTTGTTGAAAATGAATTAAATATTGTCTTAATAAGAAAAGTCTTTCTCTTTTTCTTATTAATTTTTTTTATCTTCTTTATAAAAATGAATTTCTTAAAAGAATAGAAGAAAGTATCATTTTTTTTGTTTTTATAAAAATTGTTATTTTTTTTAATTGTTATTCTATACAAAAAGAGAGAAGAATTTTATTATTTCTAACAACAAATAACTCTTAAAGGAAAATCAAACTTTTTCCTTGAACAAATAATAATACTCTTTTAGTTCTTAAAGTAGTGAGGCTTGATTTTCAGAAGAAGGAGACTCGAGAGCATACAATTACTACTCGTATTATTTTAAACACTTGAAATTCCAATTTACACGTTGTATTAGCCGACATTTTCGTTTTATATAATATTGCATTTGTGTATATGAGTTTTCATAATAGTGACTCATCAGGTTATTTAGAGTTGAAATCGGGCTATGTCGGGTTGGATTTTTTAAAACTCAACTCGGTCCGAGTTACTGAAATATAGAACCCGACTTGACTCAAACTTTTGACTCGGATGTCTTGATCTGATCCGATCCAAATTATAACCCGACTCAACTCGAAACTCGATCCGACCCGCATTATAAGATGGAATCTCTATATGAGTTTGTTCTTGAAATTGATTTCATAAGATACAAATGAATTGAAAGAAATTATTTGTGAATTCATTCACTAAAGTTTTTTTTTTATTATAAAATAAGTATCTCTTCATTTTATATTAGAGGTGAGACTAAACTTCAAATACACAAAACCACCCGCAATCTCCAATTGAATAGTCGTGCAGATTTCAAAAGTTGATATACACAAACTTTTAATCAAAATCCTTAAATAAAAGAAGTTAGTAAATTTTTCACTTTTTAATTTCAGCCAATATTATTATATTATCATTAAAAAAATTGTCATTGATAATTAATTAATTACAATAAAATATTGTATTATCATTTAACCAAATTAAATTTGAAACGAGCAGACTGTCCCAAAACCAAACAACTTTTGGGACGACAAATATTTTTCCAGGTATGACATGGAATAATTGGCTATGAATTCGCGCTTTCTGCGCATAGAACGGCGGACAAGCAATTGACTTTTTTATATTAAAATCAGAATTATTGATTTATTGAATTTCTGGAGGGACCAATTTTTATTCATTTATTTTATTAAAAATCAAGTTCCCTGTCATTTTAAAAGGGAAGTACTTACACACACTCAAAAAATCTGCTTCTACACACGTGAAATCGAATTTTCAGGTGAAATTACGATTTTAACCCCATGTGTCCATTCATTCGAATGAATGCGCAGTTCATTTTGACATTCATTCGAATGAATCCTCAAGTATAATTTCAATTCATTCGAATGAATGGGCTGAACAGTAACACGGAATACTGCTCAGCCCCATTCATTCGAATGAATGGATGATTCATTCGAATAAATAGTAAAAAAATGGTCACCAATTCGAATGAATTGTTCATTCGAATGAAACGATCATTCATTCGAATGAATCGTTCATTCGAATCATTCATTCCGTTGATTCCTTCATTCGATTCATTCGAATCAACCTTCAGTTAAGGAGAATCATTCAATTACATAATATTTTTTTAAAAAAAAAATTAAACTTATTTTGTAAGCATTGTGTATTTCTAAATTTTTTCAAATTGAATATCCAGACTAATTACGATAATCTGATAAAAATATTTTAAGACTTTAAGGTCTTTTGAGACTCCTAAATGCTTAAAACACAGTGTTTTACAAATAAGAGTATCCTTAGGGTGTGCCAAAAATACATTTAGGAGTGTCAAAAGACCTTAAAGTGTTTAAAGTATTTTTATCAGGTTATCGTAATTAGTCCGAATATTTAATTTGAGAAATTTTGAAAATACACCGTGCTTAAAAAAACAACTAAAGTTTTAAAGGAGATTTTATTATTTAATATACTATGCACATTATTTTTTAAGCATTGTGTATTTCCAAAATTTCTCAAATTTAATATCCGGACTAATTACGATAACCTGATAAAAATACTTTAAGACTTCAAGGTCTTTTGACACTCCTAAATGTATTTTTGGCATACCCTAGGGATACCCTTATTTGTAAAACACTGTGTTTTAAATATTTAGGAGTGTCAAAAGACCTTAAAGTCTTAAAGTATTTTTATTAGATTATCGTAATTAGTCTGGATATTCAATTTGAAAATTTTTAAAAATACACAATGCTTAAAAAATAAGTTTAAATTTTTTTTAAAAAAAAATATTATGTAATTGAATGATTCTACTGAACTGAAGGTTCATTCGAATCAACGATTCGAATAAATCAACGGAATGAACGAATAAACATTCCGCTCATTCGAATGAATGATTCATTTATTAGGTTTATTCGAATGAATGGAAGGAATGGTGGCTATTTTTTTATTATTCATTCGAATGAATGGGGCTGAGCAGTATTCTGTGTTACTGTTCAGCCCATTTATTCGAATGAATTGAAAATACACTTGAGGATTCATTCAAATGAATGATTCATTCGAATAAATGTCAAAATGAACTGGGCATTCATTCAAATGAATGGAAACATGGGGGTAAAATCGTAATTTCACCTGAAAAATCGATTTCGGGTGTGTAGAGGCAGGATTTTTGGATGTGTGTAAGTGCTCTCTTTTAAAAGTTATCACTGTACTTTGAATATATGTTTTTAATAGCTTTATTTTTCTTTTGCAGATAAACTTTTGTTACTTGTAATTTTGTATGAAGTAAGTTCTCATTAATTTACTCGAGTGTATAGATAAGAAGTTTTCACATACTCAGAAAGACTAGTCTGGTAGTCGGATGCGATGCTTGAACCTCTACGATCCTAAAAATAATTAAAAAAGAAACTTGTAATTTTGTATTAATATTAACCATCTTAGATGATATTTTTCATATTATCTTCTTTTAGACTTTCCATCTATGAGCTCACTTCTTACCTATTTTAATCTTTTTACTATTATACAATAGTTTTTTTTAAAAAATTGTCAACAGGATTTTTAAGTTTATGTTTTAAATATTTGGGATTTTTTGCTTTATCTTTACATCACTAGTTCATATGATGACGCATGCAATATTTTGATTAGGATAAAACACTCTATGTAGTTTTCTAATACGAAAAGAACATTTAATAATGATGTCCGAAGAAAAGAGAAAGTGTGTATTTTTTGAAAATAAAATACCTTAACCACCACCTTCAAAATATTTGCATGAAAATTCCTCAAGACCAAAATATCGGCCGATGTAACGATATCAGATATCGGCCGATGACATTCTTTCTCCTATTTTTTATTTTAAATCTTAGCCGAAATTCAAAGAAAAATCTGAAAAAAAAAGGTTAAAATATCAACTAATATTAGTCGATATTTGACCAATATGACCAAATATCGGCATCAGTGGTACAAATCACCAATTTTTTTTTTTTTTAATAAAAAATGAAATTTAACTGATATTTATACATATTGATCAATATCTTAACTGATATGTATCAATAATATATATGTATCAATAATATAAGCGATATTTATCTGAAATGATCGATGTATATCCTATCAACTGGTATATATGGGCCATCAATAATATTTGTACCTCATAATGAATTATGAGACCACCGACACTTTGCATTGTAACAAAAATTGTATTATTGTGTCCCTACCTTTCAAGCGTGTTAAAACAGTCAATGGGTCCCATTGTCTTAAGGTACAACCAATCTAAGATGCTAATTTTTGACCTCATAATGTAGTTTTTGGAATTTTTCCAGATCCGAAGTGGCAGGCTTTTGATAATTCAATGTATGAGATAGGCCCAACTCCAGCACTACATTCATGAGAATTTATTTTTAGAAAGTTGAGACTTTTCCTAAATGAGATATAATTAATATTTTGATTTATACATAGTTTAAAAATTATAAAAAATTTAGACGGAGGAGATCTAAATTGACTCAACTCAATAAAATTTTAAACAGAATAAGTCCAAAAAAAAATTAACTGAGTCACTTTGAAATAGTCATTTGAATTACTTTACTTCTTTGAATTTTGAGTCAAGTCTATTGTGGTTCCTACTTTTTTTGTCTTCTCCACATTAATTATTATTCCATGAATTATAAACATAGTTTATTCAAAATCATTTATGAGATGTATTCAATTAGTGAGTTAGGCTTATATCCTATGACCAAATAAATTTTTCTATCCTTTTAAGCCACGTTTGTAGAGAAATTTTTAAGTAAAATTGCTTCATTTTTTAATTTTATCTTTTAAACAACCTTCATCAAAATAATAAATAATATAATTTTTAATAAAGCAGGGGTATAAGAAAAGAGCAAAAGTCAAATGCAGATAAATGAGACCAATTACGATAACCATAACGATGATGCTTGAAAAGTCAAATACATTAGATTTAAATGAATTTGAATTCAAATATGATGAGAATTTATATTTGAAAATATGTCATGTACGTAATAACTTTGGTAATAAGGAAAGTGGACACGGACGTGATGTTGGTGTTTCTCGTGATGAGAGGAATTCGTATTCATTATTATAAAAGACACCGATCTCTCCGTCATTTTCTTAATAATTTATCATTTATTTAAAAAATCTTATATTTTTAAGATTTTAATATTGATCACTTTAAAAAAATAATCATGAAACTTCTGTTCAGATAAAGTGGATCGATTTGTTACCTACCTTTGAATTGATCATGTGAAAGGCGGTTATTAACTTTCCAAACTAATGAAAGTTAGTCATGATATCTTTGCTTGTTTGGTTTGGTATGTGAAAGTAGTAGACCCGTATTCAGCATACGGTTTCAAGTGGGCTCCATCTGCTTCTCATCCAATGGCGTATAATTTACACAATCAATGCCCGTATCATTTATACATATTTTATTAAAAAATATGTAACTTATTTCTTAATATTAGACTAATCTTCTTAAATTTTCGTACTGTATTGAATGGAGGCAATAGAATAAACTATTGAGATTTTTTTAGTTGTTCATAAGAATATTTTAAAATTTGATATGGACTATGTGGTTGGATCATGTAAACTTGAATTAGTCTTTAAAATGGTTTAATTTGTCAAATAATTATTACAATTCTATTTATTTTATATTTTTTCATTATTTTCTATTACAACATAATGGTTGTTATATATATTTTTTTATTTTTTGTTTTCATTTCAGCAAGATTTGAGTCCGACTCAACTCTATGAAACCCTCTACTATAGTCACATGGACAACAAGTATCGGTCTGTTATGTTATCATTTCATGTTATACCAATATCATAATTTGAAAACAGTTTAAAGTAATTTAATCTAACAAAAACACTTTTTATTTAATTAACAATTCAATTTTAAAATATTAATTTATAGAAATTACCACTGATATAGTACATACAGTAGGTTCGTAATGAAAGTTCTCGAACTAAAAAAAACACCTGCTATAACTCTCTCTCTAATTAGAGGTGGTCCTAATTTTGTTGTTTGGACTTTGCTAATTATCTCATAAAGCATTAAAAGCATATTCCTAAAATAAAAGCGAAGTTCTCGTGGCTTAATCAAATGCCACTGGACAAGTGGCACCGCTCTCTTCATCAAAACCGTCCGTTGATGGTCCCACAGATATTATAAAAGAAATCTTCATAATTGATCATATATTATTTTTATATTTAGATATAAATATGTTTTTAAATGAAAAGTGGATGGTTAATTATGAAAATTATCAGCGGATCAACCGATAATTCCTCCCGCATATCATGGTCACCTGAAGCAAAGGTAATGATGTTAACCCAGGTTTTCCAAATTAAAAAGGGAAATATACCTCGACAAAGAAACAAAAATCTAAACGGGGACTGACAGATGTACGAATGATGAGTTGCCAACGGAGTCTTCCAAAGGGAAAGACTCAGATCCGAACCGTTCGTCGTCTCCCTTGATTCTCCTCCTGTTAGAAAATAATTCTTAAACAAGAGGCCGAACTGGCGAAGGTAAATTCAAAGACGGAGATCTGAAAGAGGACAAGAGAAGACGGGCAGATATTAGATACTAGATTTAGACTCATCTCCTCCATCCCAATCTTCTTCTCCCTCCTACTTTGCGCCCGTCGGAAAATTACAGCAAATCGGAAATGGGGAAAGGTGGGTCGTCGGCAACATCGTCGTCCTCATCGGGTCTGAACTCGAACGTGGTGAAGAAGATCCTCCTCTCCTACGCCTATGTATCCATATGGATCTTCCTCTCCTTTACTGTGATTGTGTACAATAAGTACATTCTGGATCGCAAGATGTACAACTGGCCCTTCCCCATCTCCCTAACCATGATCCACATGGGCTTCTGCTCCTCCCTGGCCTTCCTCCTCGTCCGCGTCTTCCACCTTGTTGAACCAATTTCCATGTCCCGAGAGCTCTACATCTCTTCTGTGGTCCCCATCGGCGCCCTTTACTCTCTCTCCCTCTGGTTCTCCAACTCCGCGTACATCTACCTCTCTGTGTCCTTCATCCAGATGCTCAAGGCCCTCATGCCCGTTGCCGTCTACTCCCTCGGAGTTCTCCTCAAGAAGGACAATTTCAAGTCTGACACCATGGCCAACATGATTTCCATCTCCGTCGGTGTTGCCATTGCAGCGTACGGCGAGGCCCGATTTGACACCTGGGGCGTTCTCCTCCAATTGGGTGCGGTCGCCTTCGAAGCCACTCGCCTTGTCCTCATCCAGATCTTGCTCACCTCCAAGGGTATTACTCTCAATCCCATCACTTCTCTCTACTATGTTGCACCCTGCTGCCTCGCCTTCCTCTTCATCCCTTGGATCGTCGTTGAATTCCCCGTTCTCAAGCAGAGCTCCTCGTTCCACTTTGATTTTGTCATCTTCGGCACGAACTCGGTCTGCGCTTTTGCGCTCAATCTCGCCGTCTTCCTCCTCATTGGCAAGACTTCTGCTTTAACCATGAATGTTGCGGGTGTCGTCAAGGACTGGTTGCTCATTGCCTTCTCTTGGTCTGTGATCAAGGATACTGTAACCCCCGTGAATTTGATTGGGTATGGGCTAGCGTTCCTTGGCGTCGCATACTATAACCATTCCAAGCTGCAGGGACTCAAGGCTAAGGAGACACAGAAGAAGAGCGCACAGCCAGCCGACGAGGAGGAGGCTGGGGGCTTGCTGATGGAGGATAGAGAAGGAGGTGAGGTGCATGGAAAGAAAGTTGACTCGCAAGCGTAATCGAGAGAGGTCCTATTGGAAAATTCTTAACTGTGTTTCATTTTGGCTTTGGATGGTGATGAAGAAGGGAAAAATTGAATATTTTTGGACTTGGGTTGCAGAGGAGGGATCTGAATATCACGAATATGCTCATTTTGACGGATCTAGAGGTGGTTTTTTTTTTTCCTTTTTTCTTGTAATTTTTATTTTTGGCGGTCTTGATGACGCTGGTCATAAGAGGGGTTCTAGATCTGGGTGTGTTTTAGATATTAGTATAAATCTTCTGTTCGTACGTTTGTGGGATCCTTCTCGTTGCCACTTAAGATATTGAGGGATCAAAGAGGAATACTCTATTTGCAGCTCACTGCTCATGCATTCATTCATGCATCAGTGTGAGTAGCAAAAGAACCATTCTAAAGGACCCTCATTTTTTCTGCTTATTTATTTACAATGTTTATGTAGGAACTCCTATTCTGAGAAACTTCAATGCTTATTAATTGATCGTTTTAGTATTCATCCTAAATTCCTAATTGCTTGCTTACCATCTTGTTGTGTTATTTAAAGAGTGTTCATTATTTCCAGCGGAATGGTATACCACGATATGGATCTCTGTAATTCTGATTGAAGGGTTGACTTCATCTTTCCTGATTACTTTCATTATGTGCTTGGTATTCTCTGTGCTGTAAATGTTGCTATTTGTGGATGTTGATTCTTCCCCTTCTTCTATAATTGATTTTTACACATTTAGTGACTTTAGAATTCTGTCATTGATTCTAATTTTCTGTTTCTTTGGAGCAATGATGAAAAACTTCCACTTGAACGATGGCTTACAGTTTGCTTGCTGGATGCCTGTGGTCTTCCTTAGCTGACTGTAGTGAAAATCTGTCTTTCTTTACAATAGTTGCAGAGTCAAAGAATTCCTTTGTTCTATTTGTCTTCTATATTTGTTCAATGGAACTGGTAAACAACCTTTCCATCTATCACTGATAAATAAGTAATAAATCCTTTTCATTAGTTGTCTCACTTAAGATTTTGTGGTATGTGCAAATGTACTCCTACTCATATTTTGGTGTCCATGTTTGACTCAGCCTATTCAATGAGAACTACATGTCTACATTTGTGACATGGAAATTTGTTTCGAGAGTTTTTTTTTTATCTATTTATTTTTTACTTGTCTGATGACAAGCTTGAATGTTATCCATGATGTGGGTGCTTTCTTCACAACATTGGTAACTTAATGCCTTTTTTAATTTTAAATCTTTAGCAGTGGAAATGTCCTTTCTACAATTGCCTGATGTTCTCATTAAGTGGTCCACCTAATGCTTAGTGTAGGTACTGGGGATAGTAGGATGCAAATTCTTCACACAGTGAAAGTAATCCCCTCAGCTTCCAAAGTTGCAATCCATTCTAGTTGAATATTTAAACATGTTGAAAATGTCAATAATGATCCAAATTGTTGTTTTGCTACCTTGACTTCTGCTTATCTGTTTCATTTTAAAGGTCTCGTTCCATCATTAATTGTGAAGTTTTATCAGGGGAACCATTTAGTTGTTGGTATAGTTAGTCTGGTAATGCCTTTAGTGTTTGCAACTACCATAGAAGAATATATAGAGAGTGAAGGATAGCATAAACTCTTCAATCTGATGATTTATTGGACCAGTTGTGCATTCTGTCTTATTGTGCTCAAGTTGATGGGATATTGGCTGTTGTTGCTGATGATGATGATGATGTGCTCAAGTCCAATGTTTCAACTATCATCATTGACATCACTAAGCTTTCAATATGGGTTGAAGGTAAGCAAACTTTCAAGAGGTGTGAGCGTCTAAGCAAGGGCTTTTATAAGTAACCTCAAGAGAGATGCCACGTATCTTAAGAGAGCAGTCCTTGAGATTTTATTTTTGGGAAAGATTAGCAGTCCTTGAGACTTGATCCCTTAAAAAAACCTTGAAACTAGATGACATTACCATAGACCTGTCTTTTGAGAGCTTACAATATCTTCTCAGCATTTTTCCACTTCATGTGATTCTCTATTTTCTTTTCTTTTGTTTTTCCTCTTTTTTTCTGAAAAGATTTTGATGATGTGCTATCTGCGATTGTAATAGAGCTCCAATGGCCCTGTGTCTGTTGGATTCTATTTTTACGTCTTTGAACATCTGGTCCTTATTGTCTTTGGTTGGAATTGGTGGCATACTGTGTATATGCTTATGCTGAGGAATAATCAGGGAAGAAGATTTGTCAATATGTCTGCGGGTTTATTTTGCTCTTATTATGGTTAACCAAAATTTCATCTGAAAATGAAGTAGAAAGAGTGCGTAGCTATATGATGCAAGTCATTGACTATCAACAATGTTTGCAATTTCCACCCAAAAATCAGATTTTTAATGAACTGCAACCAAAGCTTGAACACCTATAAATAAGTATCTTGCTTGCATTCCTAATGTGGATTGCATCAGCAAATCCTAGTTTGAATTAAATCGTATCTCTAGGCAAGAGATAAGAACGTGAGCTGGGTTTCTCATTGGAAAAAAATCCATGTGAACTCATGTATTAAAGAGGGCTAGGGACGTGAGATGAAGGGCATGTAATGTTTGATTTGAATTTTAGTTCTATTCATTTCTTGCCAAGGTTAAAGGTTGCTAAGCCTCTCCTTCAATAACCCCATTCCTAGGCACTAGTATTCACCTGTTAATTTGTTGTGGTGTTTGCTCTGTTATTTTCTTAATCTCATTTTTGAGTGTCACCGGCCATGTCCTCACTAGCCCAATTCAAATTTGAATCAAACCAGTTGGATTTTGATTCATTTAAGTTTGTCAAATTGCATCGGCTTTGAATTGGATCGTTGTCAGTTTTCGACTGCATCATTCAAGAGAGAGCTAGTTGAAATCTTTAGGTCTTTGACCTGTAGATAATGATGATGACCTGTGTTGATTGTGTGGAACTGTGAAGTGCACTCGAAAGGCTGGGTGGTGGTAGCTTACTTCTAGATTCATTCTTTTGGATTTCGCCTTTTCTTTTTAGAAAGACAATGCAGATTTATAAGAGGGCAAGAGAGAAACAGATCAGATACTTGTTTCACCATCACCACCTATCCACTTCATAGTGTTCCTGCAGCTTGAGCTAGCTTATCATGGATGAACCACAGATTTTTCATTCACAGTCCCCCATGGATGAATACAGATACAAATAGACCACTATAAAGACTGCATTTCCATCTCTACTCCCATGGAATATAAAAAATCATACCAATCAACACCAAACTTCAAATACTATTGTTTTAGACTTCGACCAACATTTAGTCTTCCAGCTTAATTCATGCTGTTCAGCTCTTAAGAGATTTTGTTATCATCCGATCATTGCAAAAAGCGGAAAGAAAAATGTTTTGTTATCACCGCATCCACTCTCAATTCTAGTTGATCTCATTAGTTTTCTGCTTAATGATTTAATTTAAGATTGTATTCATGCCCTCAGTTAACTTTGGAGATTACTCATATTGCCATATCTATGAACTTGTCTATGAAAGCCGCCTTATTTTTCTTCTTTTTTGTTCTATTGGTTTGAGTCTTTTGAGCTTTGCTCATGTTTCTGAATTCCATCACATGATCTCATCTAATTGAATTTTCTTATCTATGATTCTGAGGTTATTATACTTTACACCCTTTAGTATTGTTGCATTAACAGTAATGGATTTTCATTTTTAATTTTTTATGTTTGTCCTCTGCCTGACATGGAAGCAGTCTCTGTTATGAACCACCTCAAATAAGATCAGTTTTTTACTTATTTTCCTATAAAGTGGATGTCGGGGCTTTGGACCCTTCTGGTAGTGTTTTCGTTGTTTGGCAAAGCTTGTGGGTTTTTGGTTTAAACTTTTAAACAAGTTGTAGGAATGATGGCCCAAGAGAATGCACATCTATCATTTCTGGTCCCTTTTGGTACTTTGTCGTGCTTGTTTAATCAATCTAGTGTCTTCATTTATGGTGGGGCCTCAGTAACAGATTTCAACCATTTTTTTTTTTTAACTTGGGTTGAAATATGTTTCTTTAAAATATTGCCTGTTTTTAAAATATTGCAAATATTTTTAAATTTCAGCCAACATTTGTAAGGTGCTGGCTTCTGTTATTGTGAGTTTTACGACGACCACATGCAGGAAAATTTGGCATATGAAAAATCTTGTGAGTTTGGTCATGTGAACATCTTTTTCAAAGCTTTAGACAGCCTCTTTAATTTTTTTTATTGCACAATTCTATCTTTTTTTAGACCAAAGTGTCCAAGCATCTCATTCTGACTAATTTCTTGAGTAGTGTAAACTTTTCAGTTTGTACATATCGGATATAAAATAATGGAGAGTGACTTTTTTTTTTGAGGAAAACTTATCTCAAGACTTGCAAACACTGGCGGGTTTTTACCATCAAATCAACCTTTTAGGGTTCAATTCATCTCTCATCTAATCTTCTGTCAAAGTTGGTTTCGTGCTTCATCTGCACCTTTTTTCTATTGTTAGATGGGAGAGATGTGATTATAACTCGATTATAGTTAATTCTAGATGATGATGTTAATGGTTATAACTTATAATACTAATAATAGTTATATACATTAAATTTATTCAATATGTATTTTATTTAAAATGATAATACTGCGTAAGGAGTACAATTGATTTAGATTTTAGCCAGGCCTGCATCAATTTGGTTTAGAAATTCATAAGTTATGTCATGTAAGGTTGGTTCATTGATTGATTGGTGAGAGCATGGGATATGGTTTGGATTTAGTCATGAGTTGAGTAATATATTATAGATACTATATTTGATTAGATCGATGATAAGAACATAACCACCGGCAAAACGATGCTGAATTGGATGAAGAACTAAGTTAAGCAAAAATGGGTCCGAAATGATGTCCATTGGTGTTCAAATTAATGGCTCATGGGCTTAAGTATTGGGTCAACCCTTCAAATCTATTCAAAGAGATTCCATTCAATTTATGGAAGTGGTCCATTCGCTTGCTATAAGGAGATGCAGGAAACCCTAATTCCATCCTAAAGAGAAGATTCCACTTTCTATTTTCAATCAAAGGCCAATAAAAAGCATGGAGGACCACTTGGAAATTCATCCAAAGTTAAATCAACCAAGAAAGCACCTACCATATCAATTGAAGGAGAGAAATCAAGCAAATGAGGATTTTTTTTCTTTTTTCTTTTTTTATAAGCCATGTAAACCCTATAAATTAAGGGTGTGGTCGATCATATGAAGTACACAAGTTTGAGACTATTCAATTGAAGCATTGGTGCTTTTGCAAGTTTAGTAAGTTTTATTTAATTTGAATTTCAACAAATTAAATTCTCTAAATTTTATTTTTCAATTTTTGAATTTTATTGTTTGGATTTAAAATTTATGTTTGCATATTAAATAAATTATTATACAATTTTTTATGAGAATTTCAAAATGGAATTAAAACCTAAGTCAAGGTTATTTCGTTGACAATCGTGAGCTAGGTAAGATTAGAGCCTTTGAATTTTCATCTTAAACAAAACTTCTTTGGTTTCTCTGATCAATTTTTGGAGTTCAATATCAAATTGACTAGATTGAGATTAGTTTTCCGGTGATCAATTTGATTTTCCCATCTTCTCTAGCTTCGGTTTAGAGAGGTCAAATCTTAGTTTCTTTGTGCATTTGAACAATTCGACCTAACCTCCAATTTTTCAAAATTGGAGCCTTTTGGCCGAATCAATATACTGTGGCTAAACCTTCTTGTGTTGTTTCAAGAAGTTATGATATATTAGTTGGACTATCAATTGAGTTTGAAATCGTGAATTAGTTCATAAGTTTGATTAATTTGACAATGAGACAAAAGTTGGATTGGTTGTGTCATGGATTTGGTAGTTGTTTGAGTTCATTAGATCATAGAATGGGTCATGAGTTATGGATCGAGTCACAATCTTGGATCGGGTCATGGTCGTGTTTGAGATGAATCTTAGGTCATAAATTGGGTTGAGTTATGGTTAGTCTATAGGTTGGATGATATACATTGAAATCCCTCCTCCTAAAAATTTATTTTCCATAACTCTTGTTGGAAATGACCAAGCTGCGAAAACCATTTTTCATAGAAAAGGTTCACACCGAATAATGGAAAATAATTTCAATGTAAATATTATTTTTTTATTTTTGCAATAAATATTACGTACAAATATTATTGTCAATTATCATGGTGAAAACTATTTATTCTATTTATTAAGAATTGATACTTATAGCGTAAGGGTTGTCAAGGTATCATCAACATGACTAATGAATATTTCAATCCTTGATTATACCTTAGTGGCTTTGAACAAATTCCATTTAACAAAGACAACTATACAAAGGTATGAAATATAAAGAAGCAAGTAGAAATATGTTCCATGGACTAACCCTATTCCAATTTCCAATACAAGAAAAATCTCTTCAAACTCTCAAATACTTTAGCCTTACAATGGTCTCAACAAAGTCAAACTATAAAATTCGATTCTTCAAAACTAAGTACAAGTCTTTTTTTTTAATAAAACTTTAGAGACAAGAAAATCTATTAACATGTGGCAAATGCTCTTTTTAGAAAGTGCTCAGTGTCATAAGGTAACTAGCTAGAAATACAATACAAGTATATTACCTTAAATTATGATTAGTTGATAAAATGTCAAGGTAACAAATCTTTTCTCCTTATTAACACTCTCAAATTGTAATTACAAGTAACTAGGGCTGAAACTCGAGTTTGGTCGTCAAGTTTCAATAAATTTAATTCAACTCATGTCAAAAATTATTGAACTTTTATGGTATAATTTTGGTGTGCCTTAGGAGTAATGGGCTTATCTATGGGGTTTTAGTAGAACTGTATATGAGTTTCCCACATGTTAATCTAAAAAAAAAAATTATTGAACTCGACCCAATCCGACATGAATTGCTGACCTGACTTACTCAACTTGACCGACCTGAATATCTGACCGACTCTTGAGTATTGTTTTATAATTTGGTGCAGTCATGTCAAGTTGCTTTTAATTTTCTCAATTTGACTTGACCCAAATTTCATGCGGATTTATTTTTCCCAACCCGACCCAATCTAAAATATAAAAAAACATAACCCAAACCCATTGATTTCTCGAGTCGGGTCATGGGTCGTGTCACCCGAATAAGTAATATATATATCAACTATTATGTGTGTATAGAAAACTGAGGAAATATTTATTATTTCTAAAGAATTGTTTTAGAAGTTAGGTGTGAAGACTTTATTGGACTTAAAAAATAAACTTATAAATCTCTCTCTATCTCTAGAAATAAACAAAGTCTATTTAAAATTTTATCTATCACATATGAATTTTAAAATATTTAAATTATGAAATTTAAGTATGAGGGAAATTTTACAAAATCATTTTTTAGCATTTATATCAAATGGTTATAATTAGCGTTTATATCTAACGGCAATTTATAAAATTATATAGAAAATAAATTAAACAAAAATTTTAGTATATATTTTTATACTTGCATCACGTGTAAATCTGAAAAACATCGGAAAGGTCGTATTGGCCGTATAGAATATAGATCCGAATCCATCTCCTTCTTTCTCATGCGAGCGAGCGATACCGACCCTCTTCTCTCCAATTCCTTTTGGAGTCGCCTTCTATTTTCTCCACCACCTCAATTGGAGAATCCCACTTCTCCAGATCCACCTCCTTTCAAGTTTCAATCAATTTCTTCATCTCCCATCTCGTTAATTCATCAGTTCTATTCCCCGTCCTAAACTTATACAAATCCGATGAGAAAGAACTGATCTTTCCATTTCTTTCACATCTTTTTTGTTGATCTTTCTAGTATTTAATTTTTCTCCATTTTCTCCTCTTTTCCGCGATGGATGGAAACAAAGATGACGCACAGAAATGCCTTAAAATTGGACAAGATGCCATAGAAGCCGGTGACAGAATACGGGCCTTGAAATTCCTCAACAAGGCCCGTCGTTTGGATCCCACTCTCCCCATCGATGAGCTCATCGCATCCATCAACTCTCAATCTAAAGCTGCCGATCCCCCTCCGTCGTCAGGCCCTGGCCATGGCGACTGTGGATCTGCATCCAGCAAGGTCCCCGGTGCGAATTTTGCTAGAGCTAGGGTCTCTGCCAATGGGTCATCGTCATCGCCCTCCTCTTCGAGTGCATACACCGAGGAGCAGATATCAGTTGTACAGCAGATTAGGAAGAAAAAGGATTACTACGAGATTCTGGGGTTGGAGAAGGGCTGCTCTACTGAAGACGTCAGGAAGGCGTACCGGAAGCTTTCTTTGAAAGTCCACCCTGACAAGAACAAGGCCCCTGGTGCGGAGGAGGCCTTTAAGGCAGTCTCTAAGGCTTTCCAGTGCCTCAGCAATGAAGAGAGCCGGAAAAGATACGATCTTGATGGATCAGAGGAGCAAGTTGCCTACCAGAGGCATTCGACCCGCGGGATGCACCAGGGATATGATGGCTTCTATGAGGCAGAATTTGACCCTAATGAGATATTCCGTAATTTCTTCTTCAGCACTGGTGGCATGCCCACCACAAGTATGTCATTCAATGGGTTTAGGTTTGGCACCGGTGCAGGGGCTCGACATGGTGATGCCCATGGGACCAGCAACACCAATCTCCGGGCACTTATTCAGATATTGCCTGTTATCCTTTTACTGATTGTTAATCTTCTTCCCTCTTCCGAACCTGTCTACGAGCTATCACGATCTTATTCTCATCAGCACCAGGTTGTCACTCAGGGGGGTGTCCATTTTTATGTGAAGACATCAAAATTTGAAGAGGAATACCCTCATCACAGTTCAAAGCGCATGGATCTTGAGAAACAAGTGGAGAGGGACTATCTTTCAAAGCTCTCGCATCATTGTCGATCTGAGTTGCAGCGTGTTCAGTGGGGTCTCACACAGAAGACACCAAATTGTGACATGCTTCGACAATTTAAACCAGTAAATTGATGTTCTGAATCGAGGTCTCGTCCTGCTTCTTATTTATTTATTTATTTATTGTCATCTTAGTCAGAGGTCCACCTTGGCTGCTGCTAGGTCCACGTCTAATTTCTAGCTTAATTTTGCTCTATTAGCTCTATGACAGGCTTATCTGTTCTTGAAAGATTTTCTATTACAAGCCTTTAAGCTTTTTCTATAAACTGTTAGATATTCTAGTTTGTGTGCATTATGATAGTACTGCTTAATAAAAACTTAAATTAACACAGTATATACTTGTAAATGTGTGTGAACGATATCTTTGCAAGTGCATATCCCTCATGTTTAGGTGATTTTGATGACATAGTAGTTTATAGATAATGATGTTATAAAGAGACAAAACATTGAAAATGGAGATATGCTAAAGTATCTAATTAGCTGCTCCTGGAAAGATTGAGCTTACAACTAGGTGTGTTCTTTGCACCTTAGGACACAAGACCCTTTTTTGCCTTGACTACTGCATTTATTTTTGGGACACTGCTTTTTTTCTCTGTGAAGGGGTTTTGCATCATTTTTCTCTGTTTGTTAGATGTGATCTGTTTATTTGTGTTTCTGAGTTTGCATGCTTTTGCTTATTCAAGTTGCATGATAGAGCAAAATGCTTTGAATGGTTGCGGTGCTATTTGGATGATTTCACTTATTCAATATGACAGTTAGAAATGTTATATGGAGTTGAATGTTGCACTATGTAGAATTGATGTGTTGATAAAGTAAAAATAATAGAGATGCATCTGTTAAGATGCATGTATGGAGTAACAAGGAAGTATATAATTAGGAGTTATTGCATTCAAGAAAGTTTAAAATTTGTCCCAGCAAAAGAAAGATCAAGAATGCCATTTAAGATGGTTTGGGCACATATGTTGAAGATCGGAAGCAACCGAATACAAAGAATCAAAGGGTTATAATTGGATAGTACTAGTAAAAGGGGATACCATTAAATACTTGAGTTAATGTAATAAGAAAGGACATCATAAAATTGTGGAGTGCTCGGGAGTATGATATCAAATAGGATTGATTGGAAAAGTAGAACTTAAATTCCAGATGGATAGGATAATTAATGGCTTTGATAGTGATGACAATGATGCTACTTCTATTTGACGAAGACAAGTTCTGTGATGGGTATCTAGTAGAGATGTGCACATTATTTTGGGCAACAAACTTAAACTTTCGGTAACACATTTATCTGACTATCATAAAAAAAAAGTAAAAGGAGGAGGAAAAGCTTCTTTATTGATGCTTTGGCCTCGAATGGTTTAAGATTTCTCGTATGGTGCCCTTGGCTCTAGATGATACCAACATGTCACTACAAGTAATAAAAATCAAGAAAACTTTGGAGAGGTAGCAAGCTTCAATGCTCCCCAAGATAGCAAAGCCATCATTGTGGGTAGGGTAAAGAGCATAAAACATAAAGCGGCCTTTTGTTCCCTTGTTTTGTTCTGCGCCACTCCCCCCTTTCCTCGAGCTCAAGATGGTTAGGATCACCTTTTCATGAAGTGTAAGTTATATGGTTTGAAATGCACGGTTTAAAGTTTAGATGTCACTGAGAAATGCAAAGGCCCCCTCTCAAGATTATGAGTGGATTGAATGACACCCCTTCAATGTAGAAAGGTGGATCTTCTGTTTTTACTAGCCTCCACCTTCTTTAGGCGATTTTGTAATAACAAATATTAGTATTCCAGAGTTTTTGTGTTGTAGAAGGATGGTGGATTCAATAAAAATAGATGTTGTTGATTGGACTTCCTACTGATGAGGTGCAAAGGTCACTAATCAGTCGAGTTGAGTTGCTTGATTATGGATGTGAGCGTCAAGTTTGACACAGGTGCCGGGTGTCGGACTTGACAATCTAGAGAAAATTGGAACAGAGAAACAACAACATATTTAAATATAAATTTATTTTAAATGAAAATAAGTTGCCAAGGTAACACTAATAGAATACAATGTGCTAGTTTTATCCCAAACATTTAGGTGACAAACATGTTGATATTTTAATTAGGTTTCAAGAGGGGAAATGTGTTGTAATATTTTAGTGATCTTGGAAAACAATGTTAAAAAGCACTAAAAAAATCGATGAAGAATGGGTGCGAGTGTCTACAAATGTTTACAAATGTCTACAAGTGTCTGACATAGGTGCATCATAAATCTTGGTGTTTGTGTAACATAATCTCTAGATCATTTTGCTGCTGTAACCATCTCAGCTCAACTTTTTGTTTCATCCCCAACTTTCTTTGGTGGCAGAATTACCACTACTGATTCCTTGCTGGGTGTTCTCTCCTTAATGTTGTTGAGGGTACAGAATGAAAAGTTGGCAAGTGGTCACATTTGCTAGTGATCCATCGAATCCCTCACAAGGGTTAATGTCCAAACCACCTTCTTGCTAACATCTCAACATGCTTCTTTTTAAACTCATGTTTTTTGTTTTGATCTTTTTCTTTTGAAGACCAAGGTGTCTAGTCCTCCTAGAGCACATGACTAATCCTTGGGACATGTGCAAGCCTTCCTATCCACACACACTGGGTAACACTATTGAGAGTGACCCTTTTGTATTGAGAGTTACTTGAACCCAAGACCTCCCCCATCTCAGGCGGGTTCTTAACTGCCAAGCCAACAATCATGGGTTTTGTTTTGATCTTAAAAAGTCTTTCAAATCTCTCTCCCCAAATGTTGGTCTCCAACATCCCCACCCACCAACTCAACCCAAAAAAAAAGCTAGAGAGAGAGAGACCCTATTTGGATCTTTTCATGTATTCTAGATACTTCAACCAAGGTTAAAAAAATCCACCAACTGTTATAATGCTAAAACTCATTCCTAAAAGAAAAAAGAACTTTTGAGGAACATTTAGATTTCCGTGGACTACTATGTTGAGGAGAAAGAAGCCAAAAATAGTGATAAATTTATTTTGATTGAAAAGAATCCACTACTGTAGCTTGCCCCTATGCTTTTGTCGGAACCAGTGATGCCATGATTGGTGACCACTTTCCCAAAAATATTGACTCAACCTTCATTCAGATCCTTTGGGAAAGCGGAGTGTAAACAAGGTTATCATGATGGTATGAATTGTAATTTTCCACAAGAGCCTGTTTATTTTATGCAGGTATGTGAGTGTGGGGAGCAATCTTGACATGCATCTCCAATCAGATATGTTTCTGATTTATCCGATCAGAGTGATTTCTGGAGATTTAGACCCTTCCAAGTAGATAGGTGTTTTTCTTGTCTCTCTTGATGATTGGAACCCTAAGAGATTTTCTAGGTTTACCAATGCATGGACTTACACCAATATAAGTGGATGGAAATGATCCCACCTTACAACCAATAATTATTTCTGAGTGCTGAAGTCGTTGATATTCAATTCTGATTTCCAATAGTAGCTCTAGTTTAGATTACTTGTGCTTCATGCTACAATTATGTCATACCATTTAAGAACTAGAAGATTTCCAATGCTGTCTTCATTGGGATCACAAAAAATAATGGTGTCATCTGCAAGTTGCATTCAAGACACTTTGATGTTATTATTCTTGATACTAAATCTCCTCATGAAGCCTACCTCAGTGGCTTCATCCATAGTTCTGCTAAACACTCAGCGGCATTGGTAAATATGTAGGAGAGGAGGGGGATCGATCGCCTTGCAGAATTTGTGTGGTTTGCCAATGTAGAAGCTATTTAATGCTTTCTTTCATTTTGATATTTCTTTGCTCTGGTTGCTGGCCACACAAATCCTATGGGTATAAGCATTCATGTAGGCTTAACTTATAGAGGTTCAGCTTTTGCATTTAGGCAGCTTCTCACTGATTATCTGAATCATAACTAAACTTTCCTGTGGCACTAAATTTGCTTATACTTCTATTACTTGGTGTTAATTTCTTAAGAAGAGATCATTTTTCATTTGGCAGATTGTTGAGAGAGACTTCATTGTTTCAGAATATTTTTTTGGGAAGTTAATCTATTGAAGGGTTTGAGTTTAGTTGATTCCTTTTATTTCAATACTATGATACTCTTATAAAAAAAATAAGAAAATAATGAGTAGTTTTGGTTGGGTTATGTTTTTTCCTACCCATAGAAACTTGGTGCTTACTTAATAATGCACCTTTAGCACATGCTTCTAGCAACATCAAACTTTCTGGTAAGGGGTGCAAGTTGGGTTTGGTTGGTTCAGGTTTATGTGATCCCATCTCAAACTAAGATTTTTAAATCTAGAGCCAACCAACCTGAGATACCGAAAATACCCACCGTTTGAGGACTGATGTGAGTTGAGAAAAATATCTGAGACCTGAGAACTGACTCAACAAGAAGCAAACTATTTTAATAGATTACTAACATAGTAAAATACCAACAGCCATGGAGAACAAAAAAAAAAAAAAAGAATGTAAGATCTCAAGATAGAAGAAAGAAAATGTCTTCATATTATATAATCATATTAAATATTAAGTAGTATATTATTTCAGGCCAGGTCTCAAATCTTGAGTTTTCCCCTTAACCCAACCCACACAACCCAACCCAAGGAAATCACAGGTCTTCAAAACCAAGTACTAACCCAATCCCAAAATCCGAGAATCTCTGTCCTGACCCTTGCCATACTGTGTCAGGTCCATGGTGGTAACTTATCTATCAAAACCAATGATGGCTTAATAAGGTTGGAAATAGATGTTTATATTTTGATTAATCATTTTACTTGCTTGCTTCATATATGATGCTGTTTGCTACTTGTTCATTGTTTTTCTTGGGTTTACATCTGCAGTCGGTTATCTGTCATGGAGTCTTGGATGAACAGAGGTGTGGACAACCTGTTTGAGAGGAAGGAGACTGGCCTTGGTCCTTGGCGAGCTTTGTCAGTTGTGGCATCTCCCATCGACCATTCATTTAGACACTGTCAATTCGAGGATGAACAGAATGGCACTGGAAAATGGGTCACCAGTCATTATTTCCCATTACTTTGCCTCTTTGAATTGTTATGAGTAGTAGAAATCAGACAATACATGGCACCGTGGCTGTTTTTTTTTTTTCCTTTTCTCTGATACATATACGTATATTTCCTTGTGCTTACAACAAGATTCAAGACTCAAAAGGCAAATGGTTAATAAACACGAAGTTCCCTTCACTCTTTCAGTAAATTAGTCCCCATGATGTTCTGATACAGTTCACACGTTGCAATTTCCTACCATAAATTCAAATATCAGCTGACGTTGGGAAGTAATATGAGAAAACATGGTACATGATCTCCATATGTATGGTACCGATAAAAAAATATCGGCCAATATTTCTGACATATTTTGATGTTAGCAGATGTTTACAACTCAATCTCACGCCTTGTGGTAGTCCCAGGAGTCGAAAATTCGGCCTATATCTCGGTTTGGAAGAGATTTTTCTCTTTCCTCTTTTTATTTTTTTTGAAAATCTCGGTAGTTTTTTTTTTTTTGAAAAAAATCATTTAAAAAAATAAAGAAGGCTATTTTTTTTAAAAAAATTTAAAATATAAATATCGGCCGAGATATCGATTGGACCGATGCCGATATTTGTTTTTTTTATAATAAAAAATAAAAATCGGCCGAGCTTCTCTCTCTATCCGATATTATACTTATCGGCTGAATTGTATCGAGGTGAATTTTTGACCCTTGGATAGTCATGTGCTCAAATCTCATGCCCTGTGAATGGACTGCTGTTATATTATCATCTGTGAAGGGGTGACCAAAATGGCCGTTGTAAAACTTTTTTTACCTTGGAGAAAAATCTTAATTTACCGTTGCAAGTTGCAACTAAGTTCTGCAAAAATCTAAAAGAATTACAGGAGTGTATGACTGACCAGGCTTTACCTGGCTAAGTCACTTTGATTTGGAAGGATCAATCACCAAATCTCCAATCCCACGTCTGTATTTTTCAGGAGAATTTTTCTATTGTCAATTGGTTCACGAGAATTTTTCTTGAATTTTTAAAGATAATCTATGAATAAAATTATTAATTGAATTTAAAAAGTAAAGTTTGACATCTTTATCTTTGCAATTATCTCTGCAAGCTCACACCAAACATAATGATCAAAATCTTTGTTTACAAAAAAATGTCATCGATCCTTGATTTCATGTAAAACACCTCTAGAAGGTTGATTCATGTGACAAAAAAAAAAGAGAGAACTAAATAATGAGAATCTTGAGGTCTTGCAGACTCGAGTTGGATCAAATATCAATGTTTTCTTTTTTTAATGATAACAAATTTATTTGTTGAAAAAAAAAAGGAATATATATAGACTAGGAAAAGCAAAAGAAAGAAGACAGAGAACCAACAGCCAAGCTCAACTCCTACATTGCTATTACATTACAGTGGCTATTATTCCTATTAATCGACTACCACCGCCCCATTTAGCTAACCCATCTGCCTCCTCTGCACATTGCATATCTTAGTAAATAACAAGTTCAGAGCCCTTTCTTTGTACTATCAACTTGGTTTCCTCATAAACATACTGCAGAGTGCAGACATTAACAAGCATCATCACCCTATTATGAAGATGATTAATGGTCATAATTTTGTCCATCGCAGCTAACCAACAGAAAGCTTCAAGCATCAAAGTGGCCTCCAACTTCCAAACTAACAGGCACACCTTTGGAGCTTCAACTCTGCAACCCCGGTTTCTTGTGAGAAACTTCACTTGAACTTGTTAGTCTGGCTCCCAAATCCTTACACCACAGCTGTCCCCGTCCATATAAATAGACCTGAGAGAGACCCTATAGACAGATTTCAATAAAAATTAGTGGCCAAACAAATACAATGGAAGTGTATCCAACCTTGTATAAATTCAGTTCTTAATAAAAAGAAGAAACACGTACAGGAATTACTTAAATTTGCTAATAAAATGTGCAGATGGCAGGAACATAATGTTAAGAGGACACCTATTAGGGATCTCCCATCCAAGGATCTGGCTCTTGGATAGAGTCTGTAGGGAACCAATGGCAATAAACAAAGAGAAAATGATTATATGAGGTTGGCCACATGGTAGGTTGTAATAAGGTTAATTAGATTTCACGTGGTCCACTTTTAATCAAAGAAAACCTTAGGATCTCAACGTCACCCTAATGGTTTTTTATGGACCACAATATTAACCATCCATGAGGATTATTCACCAATTGGATTGAGATACACAATGAAGAATTGAGGATTTAAGAGATCCCATAGTGGATCAAAATCGAAGGCAACTGGGCCTCTTGAATAGTTGATTTTACAGTCCATCATCCATCATGAAAAGATGTTGAGATCCAATAGTTTCTATGATGAAAAATGAGCTCCAAATATAAAACTGACTCAACCTTACCGTAACTTACAACAAGATTAACCTCATTTTAACTATTCCTCGTAAACAAATATTTAAAATCAACACAGAGAATGGTTATTGACTAACTGCCTAAACCCCCAATAAATTGGCAATCAATTACATTACAAAACTGATGCGGATGTCATATTTCTCTAATAGAAAGCAGACAAAAGGATCGAGTCAAAATTACAGCTACAAGGGTACACATACCAAGCTGGAATTGATTTCCTCGAATGCATGCTCCATCACTTGCTTGACAAAGCATAGATGACAGCAGATGACTGAAGATCACGATCCACTTTAAAATGTGCATGAAAGAATCTCTTTATCTGTCAACAAAATGAAACACCCTAGCTTGAGAAAATATGCAGCAAAGAAGAGGGCATGAAATGCAAGATACAGATTGAAATTTGAAGAAGGCCGTAGGGGACAAACACTTCTATATTAGATCCAACCTCTTTGAATGAATGTGACGATAGAAATGGCCTTAGTTGTCTTTCTTCTGAATCAAATAATACTATATGACTGGGTAATGACCAATTTGTTGCCATGTTAGATGCAAAACTAACTGGGTCCATCGTGAATCGATCTGATTCATCCATAACTCCTTTGTCGTCACTACAAGGTAATGCCCATAGGTAGATTAAAAATAGAAATAAGGAAGACACAAAAGCTTCAGGTATGGGTTCTAACACATTTAACCAATGGAAGGACAAATTAGTTTGAAAGCAACAGTCCAAAGTTCAGTCATCACCTTGGAGAGCAGTCTAAAAAGCGCATGGGCAAGTTGCGATGCAGGGTGGAATAGTAAGGGGTTGCATGGCAGGGCACTAAGAAAAGAACACTATCCACTTTTCCGTAATACGCTTCTTTCGCTAAAAAGTTCATGACATCTTCACTTCCTCTCTGTTTGACATGCTTGTATGTGAGAATCAGTAAAAAACATTCATGGCAAAATGGAAAAAAGGAGCGCTAAAATACAGTTTGTCACCTCTCATTTTTGTACAACATTCAATCTTGCATATTTACAAGATCCAACCCAATAAAGCAGCAGGTCTTACTTATTTTCTCTAGTGACAAGGCCCTACCTTGGATGGAACATAGCCCGAAGAAAATGCATCAAAGAATCCCAACAATATGATGAGTTTTGAGGAGCAAAAATGGGTATTAACAAAAAATCCAAGCAAAGTTCCACAACTTACTATCACTTTTTCTCTTTATTATTATTTCTTTTGAATGATGTCGATTGTTCAATCACCATGATTATAGGGATATGACTCATCAAAATGGGGCCAACATCATGACAATTCTGATCTTATATATGAATTTGAAATGGCAGGTACAGATTATGAATTTGTTGATAACGTAAGGAAAAAAAACACAACTAGGCAACTGGGACCTTGAATGTCCTCAAAAATAAAGAAATAAATAAATAAAAAGAACATAAAATTGAATTATAACTCAAGGATCGTAAGATTATCCATTTTATAGGTAAAAAATGAAATTAATAGAACTACATGTGGCATCGAAATCTGCATCACTTTTTAAGCAGAAATGGAAAATAAGAGAAAACCATGCTTACTTTATCTAAAAACTAACCTGATGAAGCAAGCTCATATACAAGGCCATTGGAAGATTGGTCACGAGCAGGAATAAAATGGATAGTTGCAATCTAGAAGGACATCTTATATGGAATTTTGAAGGCTTTTTCCTTTTATTATCTAAAGAATCAAGATTTTTAATTGCTGCTAATGAATATCCAGAGAACATCAAAGCTATGGGAAGCACAGGCAAGACAAACCTGTAAATGAGGTTGTATTAGTGGGTCACAAACATGTGAAAATTCATATGCATGAAGCAAGAGAAACAATTGTTGATGAAGTATTTTCATCTCAATGAGATGGAACAAAATGTATGTGTATACATGAAGATACCTGAATTCCTTATGGCCAAGCACACTGTAAAGTCCCAACACCCACAAGATCAGACCAGAGAGTTTCCATTCCTTAGAGCGGTAGACACCAATAACCACAAATGGTATGAATGTAAAAAGCATAACTGGAAATCCTTGAGTAAAGTACCAGTGCCATTTATGGGTTCCATAATAGTCTCCACCAGATGAAAGGAAGTTGAATTTTAAAAAATTAAGAGGCACAAAAATCAATGACTCATACATCCACCAATCCAACATACATGTGATTCCAAGCACCAGGGCCCTGCTAGCATCATAAGAGAATATAAATATAATGGAACCAACGACACCACACAGGCAATCAAAGTCAATTACATGTTGAAGGACTACTATTAAAGATAATAAACGTATCCATCAAGGGGAGCTGTCCACCATTCAGTATCATACAAACGTATATCTATATGGGTAGAAGGTAGTTCCCAGGACTACTTGAAAGATAGTCCTTCAACAGTACATAGTTACAATTGGTTAACATTGGTATAGTTATTGGCACTTAACCATATAAATAAGGATGTTAAAAAGACATGTAATTCTTCTACAATCAAATAGAGCATAAAAAGAAATTCATGTAAGGATATCCAGTGAAAATGAATCTAAGTATGAAGAATTGATTCTTAAATAAATCCAAGAATTGTACAAATTGATTACTCACCCAATAGGGAATACTTCCAGAAATAGGAATTTCAATTTATCACGTGTCTGAAATAGATCCAAAATGCCAATGTACAACCAAGTAATCGCACTTGTTGGTCGAACAGCACAAGCTAATGCTGCTACAACCAAAGCTATCTTCCTTGAACAATTTGGGGCCGGTTTTGAGGAACCTTTGAGAGAGGGCACCCAGTAAAACAGGCCTATGACAGTCAGCACAGTCTCCAGGCTATTTGACAAGGTTCGTGGAAAGCAAAAAAACATAAACCAGTTTGTCAACTGACAAAAGAGCTGTAAGAGGGTTAAGGACATAACTTTCACCAATAAAATAGTGCCACCAATAACAATTCATTGAATGAAACACTTAAGAAAAAGGATACAGCAAACCGTGCAACACGCTCATCAAAGATGAGACAAGAAAGTTTGTATAAGTAGAGATCACCAAGCGAGGCAAATATTGATTGCAGAAGCCGTGGCGCCTTCATCTGTCAACCAATTAATAAACAATACTTATCATACTTCATTCTCAACAAAGAAAAGAAAACTTGAAAGTACAGGTGCATGTACATACATAGAAAACTTAGTCCTTCAATATATCAGATGTACAGAAAATGCATTAGTCTCTCCATAAAAATTACATGATTTTTGAAAAAATCCTTCAGTAACTTTGTTCTTTAGTCTATGCATGTTTGGCTACTTATAGTTTTTAGCATATTTATGAGCTTATAATTTAAGAAAAAGCATGGGGCACTGATGAAAGCTGCGCACAAATTATTACATTCAGTAAATTTTAATTTCCAGTTAATTACAGTTGTTTGATTTGATCTTAGAAAATCATCTATAGTCATTTCTCATCAATCACCTTATTTTCTAATGAGCAAAACGTTTTGCTCACAAGAATCGTACTTATTTATTACTTTATGACTCTTTGAGAATTTTTTTTGAAAGGTGATTAATGAGAATTGTTTAGGTGGAGATGCATCTACGTTTCATCAACAATCATACTGGCTCATAAAGGAAACAACAAAGTGGCAGATAAAGCTTTTCAAATCAGGCAGACAGGCCTGGAATTTGAAATGCTCGACAAGATTTTCAGAAAACAGCAGTTAAAATTCACGCTTCCTCCAATGTGGGGTCGGGATATCCATGTTATCCAAAAAAAAAGTTTCAGGCTTCCTCCCGCAAAGGCCCAAGAAACTATACCCAGGGAACTAGTTAGTCACTAAGCTTATTTGGTTATTTTAAGCATTTCTAGTAACTAATGAGTTGCAATGATCAAAATCACTGACTTTGTTGTGAATTGATAATGCCCTGAAATACACAATCCCATTTAACTGTAAACTATGTTCCTCTTTTTCAGATTCTCATAGATTTGTTGACCACAAATTGGATGGGACAGATTGACTCATCAGTGCCACTAGTAGACCCACAATTTGGGAAGCTTGATCAACATTCTACATGAATACCATATGTTCTATATTGAGTCAATCCTTGTGATAGTTCAGAAGCTTGAAAAAACTTGACTTGCCTCAGTCGGACGAAAATCAGGAGAGTCAGCAAGTTGCACTGAATTTCACTTAGCATGCATTCACAGCGGCATTGTAAAAGAAAAGATAAAAAAAAAACTAGAAAATACCATGAAGAAAGGGGTGTCAAGGCGAAGGAAAGCGAGGGCTTTGTAAAGGAAGGCGAAGATCAATGGATGGAAGTAGCTTCGGATCCCTTTCTTCCATTCCCACGTCAGATGCCCGTATCTGCTCTATCCATTCACAGTCCGACCATCCATCAAACACACTGAACAAAATAAAGAATTGACAAATGTGGGTGTACGAGGATTTGGGCAAAATAAATGAAAAAGTACCCGAATACAATCCGATGGGCGACCTCTAGAGACTGCCAGTGTTCGTCGGGGTTGAAGTAGGTCTGTACCAGCAGTGAATTCACTGCGCGAAACACCAAGAAAAATGCCAGTACCCGCTTCGCTGATGAGAAAAGAAGCGACGATCCTTTCCCACTTCTTATGTAGCCTCCCTTCACGTCATGGATCTGGGTTTCGGGTGCAGGATCCGCAATCGCTGTCTTTCGCTGCTTCATCGAGAGAGACAGAGAAAGATGGAAACGGAAAACCAAAGAGATGGAAAAAGTACTGCATACTGATGAGGATGGTGAGAGGAAAGAATTTTCGCCGGACCAAACCCAATTTTTATTTACAGGACCAAAGCCCCACGGACCATGCCCAATTTTTATTTACAGGACCAAAGCCCAACGCCTGGGTCCAGATTTTAAGTCTTGAATTGAATATTTTATCGTAAAGCCCAATTTTAAACCTGCTTCCATTAACATCAGGAAGCCCGACTTGAATATAAATACAATATTAAAAATAAAAAATTATATTATCTTAAATTTATAGAAAAAGGAGAAAACAACGTGGATTAGAGATTATAGCTGTGTGGTGAACATATAGTCAACTATTCTTTAGCCATTTTTCAAAATAATTATGAGAAATAATCTAAGTGCAAGAGATTACAAGAAAACAAAGTGGATTAGAGATTATAGCTGTGTAGTGAACATATAGTCAACTATTCTTTAGCCATTTTTCAAAATAATTATGAGAAATAATCTAAGTGCAAGAGATTACACTATAATAAAATAAAATCAGATTTTTTATATTTATAATATATTTCTAAGTTTTAAAATTTTAAAATATAGAGTATTTTTAATAAATGATGGATATATGAGACCTCACCTTATATATCCGTTGTTTCTAAGTAATTATTTTAGGTTCTACAAAACTAGCAAATGCATCTCTAAATTTACTTATGAGTTATTAATAAGAAATAGTAAATGTCTATTAAGACCCAAAATAGTCAAGAGTCAACAACTCTTGTATTAAATCTCAGATATTCATGACAATAAAAAAGTTGTTTCAATAGCATTCAAGGAGAAATTCAAATTATTTAAAAAATGGAGATGAAATGAGAAATCAGAGACATTAAAAAAAATTATCTAACAGCTAATCAGTGATTTGTGAAAAGTCTTGCTTATTAGAGATCATCAGCCGAGCAACATTTGCTCTCCAATTTTGATCATTCTAACTCTTCAATTCTAACCATTCATCATTTTTTTTTTTTTTTGTTCTATTGATACCAATCTAACATTCTTCACACTAATGCCACTAAACTTGCTGCTATGTGACTTTGAATACACTAATTTAGGACAGTGAAATCCATCTTTTAAAAATTCTAAAGGTTATTAACTTCTAAATTCAATGATGTATATATGTATCTCATTAGACTTTGTAAACTATAAGATCCAATGTTGGATGAATCACATGAGAAGAGAATGACAAATTTTAGAGATTTTGCTGTCAAATACTTTTCATTTCATCCATAAGATGATGTGTTCAATTATTTAAAAAAAATCTAAATTACATTTAAAAGCTGATAAATGATTTAAACTTCTGGAAGACAAATACTTTCTTATCCAAATAGAACCATTTGAAGTTATTCATGCCATTCAGGAGAAAGAGTTCCTCATTTCTACTAACATGTATTGTTGCCTAGATCAAAGTCGCATAACAGCACAAAAGTTTGAAGCAATGCAGAAAGAGATGTTGAAACCTGACTCTCTCTTTATACTTACAGTATGATGATAACTGCAAGGGACCTTACTCAGATTGTCCATTGATAAGGTAAGATCAGGTCTTTCATCTTCACTGTTTATGTCTAAATTATTACATTTAAAAATTCATAAAATTAGGATAACGGAATTGTGTGAATCTCCATTCACATGAGCTCTTGTTTATCCTCTGAATGATGCAGGGCAGATCACTTTTCCCAAATCATAGACTTTGGGTTAATTTGAGCACCAGTAGTAGAAAAAACAACCTGGCCAGAGTGACCATCAATTATTGAAAAAGAACTAGTTCAGTAGAATGTAAAGAAAACGAAATAGGAGTACAGAAAGATGAGGCTTCATTTTCATTCAATAAACTTCATAATTTTGATTTTTGAAATTTTATTGCTAAACAAAATAACCCAGCAGTTTCTTGTGTAAGAACAGACATAAAACTGCTGACAGGAAAGCAATATCCAAATTTCCATTCAGACAAACTCAAAGTAAAAAGAAGGAACCATTAGAAGCCCACTGATAACATAAAGCTAGAGCTTCAGAAACCATATAGTTCTGGATATCTATAGCTGCTAATCAGATCACCTATCACATTAAAACCCACAAAACCCAAAAATATAATCTAATGGTGCTGTAAACTGTGCTGAATCTCTTAATATTTGTTGAGTAACTTGCGCCCAATTCTGTAAGAAGCATAAGCATCAATAGTTGCATGGTCAACCTGCGCCTTGTCAAGTATTCTGGCTTGCCAATCACTCATGGTAACATGTCTCGGCTTTTCCATTTTCAGACCTGCAATTTCCCTCGCAAAATCCTTCAATCCGGGACGACGATACGTCCACATCTGACTTGTTGCCAATGGACCGACGTCAACAGCATTAGATATGTAGAGACCGTATTCAGTTTCAAGCTTCGTCTTGTCTTGATCAATGCCCAGACCAACAAAAGTAACAGAGGAATCAGAAAGGAAATGTGCCAGTGATTGAGGAACCGTGTCCATGTGGATGATTTGGAGGACCAGGCACTTGTTCCCACTGCACAGTTGCAGCACTGAAGTTTTGTTGCTCATTGATCTTATGTGATGGGGTTTCCACTCACAATCCAACCCAACAACGAATGGTGTTTCACGGTGAAGAGAACGAATTTCATTCACCCAATTATCAACATCAGATGGTTGATCAGTGACAGTGGTTTCAATGGTGTTGCCAGAGAAGTGAACGGTAAACTTGGACCCAGGCATGATGAGATTCTTCAGAAGAAGGCTGGAGCTCTGTAATTCTCAGAATGAGAAGGCTTTGGCAATTCAGAATCTGATTTACCTACATATTTATAATCGAAATTGAGTCTCTTTGAAAAATGAAACGGCTTCTGTATGACTATTATTCTCTTGCTTCGAAAATTTCTAGTTTCTTGGACCCTGAAATTCGTTGCATCTTTGCATGTTTTACATGAAAGTAAGAAAAACGAGTCTTTATGAAATTGAGTCTCTTCGAAAAATGAAACGCGCCAGTATGATTATTAATTATTCTTTTGCTTTGAAAGTTCTTAGTCTTTTGGACTTCGAAATTCGATGCATTTATGCGTTTTAGGCTTGAAAATATGAAAAGACTCCATATTTTTCCAAAGGAAAACTCCATGGGATGTAGTCCAGTCTCCTCAAATGTGGTGAGACTCCCACCCGAATCCATGATAAGGAGAAAGTTTTGTTAGAATTTTGAGAAAATAATATTTTTCATAAAAAAAGTTATTTTTATTTGGTCATTCACGTTGTTCTCATCGAAGTTTTACTCCATACTTGGTCTCACATATATTTGGATAGAAGAGATTTTAACTTGACTAGTCCTTGGGATATGTGCAATTCTCCTAATCTCACACACACCGAGTAAGTAACTACGGAGAGTGGCCTGAAGGGATGTTGAACGTGAGTCGAACTCAAGACCTCCTTTCATAAGAGGAGTTTCTTGACTGTCAGGCTAACCCCCTCTTGGGTTTGTTCTCAGTGCATTTTGTTTTTTTAGGACTTTGGAAAAGAAACATACCAAGTTGGACATAATTGATGATGAGGTTCTTGTGAAATGAAGTAGAGTTTAGGGACCCATAATTTTTTTGAACAGTTTTAATGTGAAAATTTAGAATTTAATATTACTAGACATATATAATAACTTGACCTTAAATAAGTAAAATAGTTAGCTGAAGTGAAGCTTCCCATCAACTTTCAATTTTATTTGTTTAAATCAAACAGATAACAATGTTTATAAATAAATCTGACTTCTCTATAATCAGTGTATTGAGAATCTTAGCTATAATTTGGAAAGATTTGTATGCTTAATGAGATGACACATATTATTGGAATCAAAATTGAATCAGAACTCATGATAGACTGCGCTTATAATTATAGTGTGTTAGACATTTTTAAAATATTAAAAATTACTTCTTAACAAGTATTTATCATTTAAAAAATGTTTTCTGATCGCAAGTGGTCTCTAACCATTAGCAAAGGATGTCTCACTCTTCTCGAGGAAGATTTGAGTTTACCTTATACAGATGCTCTTGAGTAAAGTAGTTAACAACATACACAACCTAATTTTTAAGATCAACTTCCCTTCATTTACATCACTAATTTTCTTTTAATTTTCAGTGACAATGTGTCATTCAACTAAAAGGAGTTGGAATGATGGTTAGAAACCCGTCTAAACAATAGGAATCTTGACTTCGATTCTCATTTCACCTCAAAGGGTCCCTCTCCGTAATGTGTGGGTAGAGAGACTTAGCCCCGAGGATTAATTGGGTCCTCTAAGAGGCCTTGACACCTTGGCCTACATTTCATGCCACTAACCATTTTGTCTAAGCAATTTTAGAGGAAGGTTTACTGCAGGTAACAAATGAATATTATACAAGGGTGACCAATGTCTTAAATATAATCATAGTCTTATAGTAACAACATGATTATTATTTAGTCAATTTGATCACTTTTTAGGACACCTCATGCAAAACAGACTCTTCTTTTTCTTGAGTTCCATTTTCATGCAGAACGTATTCATTCTTCAATCATATCATAGACAAGGGTTCCTTCTCCATTTACCATTCTAATATATACTAATCATTGAGGATTCAAGCAAATCTACTCCTTGCAGCATCTGATCAGATTCCACTCTAGAATGCTACCTGGTTTCCCTTGTGAGATTCAAGAACTTGCTCGTAGGCTGATCAGTTTGTTTACCAATGTGGAAGGCTAAACAGGATCACAGCAAAAAACTTTGAAGCAAAATAACATTGTACAGGCGCTTCATATTCCATCAATCTTCTTCCACCCAACAGCAAAAAGTGCAGTCTTCAGACAATCATGTATAATACACATTATAAAAAACATACTTCCAAAGCCCCCCAACACTATCAAATATGCCTCTACCTTCTTCTCATGAATCATTATATTAAAGATTCCAAGACAAAAAATTCTGAACATGGAAAAGATACACCAGATGGAAGAGCTGTAGAAAGTAATTTTTATCAATAAAATCTGAATACAACACAAGTATGACTGATGCATTATCACATCTCTTTCTAGCACCACTACATTTCATCATGTTTTTCTAGTTCCGAAAGTAGAACCAACTGAAGACCATAAGGAGGTATGCTCTTTTCTGTTGGCAAACCAAATGAAAATGGATATGAACCCACCATACATATGAAAGCCTTACTCCATGGGTGGTGTAATCATAATCATCATTTCAAATCCATAGCAAGCGCAGAGAGTGGAGCTACTGATCTTTTCATATGTATAGGACACCCATCCATGTCTGAAAACAACTCCTTTCTTAGTCAAAGACGTTCACATCATTTGCACCCTTAAGAAAATCAATCAATGCGAAATGTTTCGGCTTCTGGGCTGAGCGTTCCAATAGGCAAGTACGGTGACAGAACCATGAAAGCCATGAAAAATGTGAACTGCAATAAACAATATCTTGTGTTACACTCCATGAGACTACCTCTGGCATGTTATCCAATGAATAAGTCAAGGTTTGTCTACTTTATAAGCAGTTGCACATTTCAAGAAACTCACACATCCATAGGACAAGAAAATAAGTTACTATCTGCTAATTTGTTACCATCAAATGGGTATTAAACCATTTATTGCTGACTGGTGACTTTCAGAAATGATGGTTGCAATTAAAAAAAAGAGAGGCAACAATCTATAATGGTAAAGTGAAAATCAATTAACAAATAACTAGGAAATTCCAATCAACTCGAATTATATAGAGTAAGCTATCCACAGAGCAATGTAGATGAGATTTCTGTGTCAATTAGCTGTGCAGTTGTGTTTATAGTGAAGTTGGTTCAGTGCACAACAAAGTGGAGAACTCCTTGACACTTCACATCTACAGAGCATGATTGTTCAATAATAATGAAAGTTCACATGATATCTGAGTAGGACTGTGTAATATACCAGAAGAGGAAGAGTCAAGAAACCCCAGATAGGCCACAATGCAAAGGAAAACCTGCAGAACAAGAACTTCAGCAAACTATCACCTTTATAAGGGTTTGAGTTATGGACAAACACATAAAAGACGTGCAACATTATGTTCGTGGGTGCAGTCCTAGCCTAAAAAGTCCACATAAAAAAAAAAGGGGGAACATAAAGTATTGATGTTCTTACAAGCAGAATGAAAGAAGCCCTAGTACAATAACAGTTGGTGCAGAAGATGGAGTTAATACTTCTGATTTCTCCTCAAATCTCTTGATGCTCCACGAGGAAAGAGTCATATACAAGATTACAGCTATATTCAAGAGAGTTAACAACAGCCCAAGGTATAATGGTGTCCTGGACCAAACAAAATGAATTGAATTAAGAAGGAAAGAGAGAAATAAAAGCAAATCAAATATCACATACAATAAGTCGCTGCCAAGTGATATTCAGTTATCGATATGAATTCTGGAAATGCTATAAACTAATTTGGAATTAGTAACGTCACAATTTGACTTCTAAGTTTAGTGTAGGGTGCAATTGGGCATGCGATTTTTTGAAATATCTTGATAGGATGCTGATATTCTCATCCTGGTGGCATTCAAATTCAAAGAAATTTGCAACATTCAGATACAATTTTTAATTATTAAACTTAAGCTGGAATGAACCAGCAACCCCATGGTTGCAACACTGCACACCTCTCAATTGTTTGTAGGTTCTTATACTCTAAGCTCTCTAAGAAAGTGGACACACAAAATTACCAAATCCCGTGCTAAAAATCTTAATTTCTAAAAAATCAAGTGAAATTGTCATGTCAATTTATAATTTCCATGCACCTTCCAAAAAAATTAGAATTTTCATCCAATTAAATTACTTGAGTCAGCCTCATCCACTATAGGACTTAAAGTAAGAAATAACCTTCCTATAATGCTACAACTTCCACCTAGAAGAACAACATCTCATGCCGGTTGGACCGAGGACTGTCACTTGTTATGCTGCCCAAACTTGAAGGAAGAAAAGTGTCAAATCTGCTTTCAACACTGACCTCAATACTAATTACTCCAAAAGAGTGAACCAAACCCTATCAAGATTGGAGTAAAAGATTCCCTGCAATGCCATATTTTTTAAAGATGATAATATGAGCACTTGCCAACTGTGCTACAGGTTCGATCTTGGAATCTGACGGCTTTTGAGCCCCATTAATGGAGGCCTTACTTATGTATTTTTGTCGCCCCCTGTCCATGACAGACCTGGATGTTATATCATACATCTAGGTCGGCCACAGCACCTCTATACAGGAGAATATCACACTGTATATTATAGGACTTGGGCACACTTGAATGCTGCTTATTATTATTGTCTGTTTAGCAACCTTGTGTCTCCAAAAATTCCACTCAGAACCCCCTCCCATTTCAATGGACCTTCTATGCTATAATAACAATCAATCTTGCTCCCTTCGATGACGACTAAAAAAGAAAGATTTCATTCCGAGTAGATTTCTTCACAAACTCCCAATTTTACAATCTCCACATGCAAAATCTCCCAATTGCAAAACACCCCTTACAACATGGCTTACTATTGATCAATACAACCACTTCAAACGTGTTTCCCCTGTTTATCCACTGAATTGGTACACATTCCCATTTGAAACTCATATGACCGTACCCTTAATTAATGTCGAGGTCGAGATCGAGATCGAGACAGCGAGAGAGAGAGAGAGGGGTTAGTTTTGATGATGATGATACAATGACCATAAATACGATGATGATGGCACAAATGCTATACTCTGAACTTATTTCGTCATGATCACATTCCTCTAAAATAATACATCTCTTCATTGTCATATTACTATTGGAGTGTAGTGTCATTACTCCAATGCTGCCACACCAAACATGCCTCTTGTGGAATTTGCATACATCTGAAACATTCATAAATGGCAAACTTGTCGCAATAATTTTTACCAGTTGGAGGAATTGTAAGGAGCAAATTCCCACCGCAATGATTAGGTGAAGATTCACAGTAGTTATGGATTTATGGGACAGTGTTGCACTCTATATCTGGGTCCTCTTTTCACATTAAAATTGTCTGCACGTCAATAGATGAAAGGAATCTATAATGCCTGCATAAGATCTCTAGCTATTATAACCATGACTGAATGAATTTAACATTCAAACGACACCATGAAAAATCGGTGCTTGAATCATGTTAACCTTTCACCATGCAGACACTTGGTAAATGGTTGGGATCAAATGATAGACACACAGCAATGTAGAGTGGACATCCCCTAAGTGGTCCACTAACATCTAAGGATGGGCAGAAATAATTTGGTGCAAAGCATATTTTAATACTACTACATTTTACAAACAAGAAATACTTGAAAGAATGTACAAAAAAATTGAGTAACATGTTACCCTTTTTAAGGGTGTCAAACAATGCATTTTTAGCAATTCTTTTCCAAATTTTATATGTAAAATCTCATATAACTTCAAGCATAAAAATGTAATTTAGAAAACAATAAACAATTTAAAATATCACCCAAAAGAATCATATTATCCCTTAAATCTAGCATTGGCTTTGAGAATTCTACCTTCTCATTCAACATTATCAAAAACCATGTATGGTTGCTCTACAATCTAACGCATCATCCACCTTTTTTCTTCTCTTCATTTCTCTCAAGTACATGCCAAACCATCTTACACAACATTCTTGAATCTTGAAGGACACCATCATCCCATCAATTGAAAGTCAACTTTTCTGAGACATACTTCTCTGGTAAACCCTATAAAAAAATATTCTCCAACTTCAAAATATTTCATGTCCTTTTTTACCACGTTAATTCAATGCATTTATGGTCTTCCCTTTTCAATACCTTCTAACTGTAACCCTTCCGTTCTTCATAGAAGGGTTGTTTCCTGAATTGTGCATGTGTCCCTAGTCCATTTTAAACAAAATTACCTAATCTTCTCTCCCATTGGTGCAACCTTTAGGTTTCCATTAATGACTATTTACACGCTCATTTCTAATTCTATCTTTTCATGTTGCTCATACTACAATATTAACATGCATTTTACACCACAATTACTTTATCTACTTGTCATTTTTTTCATCATCAAATATTCAGCTCCATATAATATTGTAGGTTAAATTGTTGTAATCAACTTCGATTCTCATGTTCACACAATATTCCACTAGCTTCCCTACACTTTCAATGCCCATCCTTCTAGAGACATCCAAATTAGCCCCTTTTTGTATTATTTGACAAGAATACCCAAGTATGGAATTTTACTACATATCGTATCGTACTAAGTCATTTTCAATATTAGTCAGTTGGTCGTCTTTACTTTTATGTCCACCTAGTTATACTCTATGTATCATGTAACATGTCTTTGTCCTACTAATTTTCAAACAGTTATCCTCAAGAACTTTTATCCACAATTCCAACTTACCATTTAGATTAAAATGATTTCTTGCCTCACTAATTAGTAGTATATTGTTTAACAAACAACATATACAGGAGAACTTCATAGATTTCCAATATTTAGTTATCCATAAACTGGTGCAAATAATAAGGCTCAAAGGCAGACCCTTGGTAAATCTGAGTCCCAACTGCAGGCCCATCTCTACCGTGTTTTTACACTTTTTGGCACCCTAAAGTCTCAACTTATCTATTAGGAATGCATTTCCTTTTCAAAGTTTGCCAAATTGATTTCCTTCACACCTTATCACAGGTCTCCGGTAAATCAATAAAAACATACATACAATTTTCCCTGCCCTCTAAACTTACATAAATGCAAACTGATTCTCTAAAATACTAGATTTTTTTCCCGAGAATCAAGTTATAAATATTCCAATACCTAACTTCAAATTTAGAAGAGAACAAAATAAAAAAATTTGTCAGCAAGAAAATAATGCATAAACTAGTAGTAGAAGAATCCAAGTGTGCAATGATTCATGAAGGCTCAGATACAAGGTCTATGTCCATGGAACACATTGCTCATTTCAAAGAATCCATGTAACAGGGTAGAAACATAATTGCAATATTTGCTAAGATAAACATGGACATGAAGCCTAAAAACAGAGTGCTGAAATAATATTTCCAATTACAGCCTTTCAGAAAACTACAGAACATGGTACTAATATAACAATTTAGTCATAATCTTCTTTAAACCAAACATTGATTTCCGTACAAACAAAGGGCCAAAAATATTCAATTTGAAAAACGACTGAGCAACACAATGGCTCGTTTCCCATGAACAAGAACAATCAAGCAACATAATTCTCCATATCTTTCAAACAATAACCAGTTCCTCATTGAAACTTTCATTGTTCCATTATAAATCTCAGAATATTTTTTATTATAATCTTCATGAAGATAACACAGAACAAAAAATGCTCCTAACATGAAAGTAGAAGGAACCCTCCTACCTCTTAATCCGCTCGTCCTTCAAGAGAAGAGATATAAGATTGGACTTTCTGTCCCCGAAGTAGATGATGAATGCCGCTGAGGCAAACCAAAGAACATTCTCCATCGCCTCAATCCAAGTCCGAGCCCTGGGAACTGATGATACTGCACGAAACATCCTCGAAGAAGCATCGTCTTCTAGATCCTCACTGCCCGACAAATATCCCTGACTGTGTCTCTGTCTCATTCCTGCAACAGGAGTGCCCACAGGCGATCCACCGGACATTTTCAAAGAACCGAAGAAATCCAACAAAGAATAAAAAATCCTTGCAGTTCAAAATTGACCACAGAAATCTAATTCTGTAAGTTTCTGCTACTCCAAAACCCTCACCCAAGAATCCCCTATAATCCTAGAATTTTTCTGCAAACGAAACAAAGAATGTGAAAAAATGACTGAAATTTCAGAAACCACATGAAGAGTCCAATTATTTTACAAAACTCAATTCTCAGTTTTCACCATTTCAGAAAGTCTCTACGGGCCATTCGAGAAAAAAAGGCCATCCAACCATCTTAAAATCAATGAAATCTCTGCAGCTCCAAAACCCACACCCCAAAATCAATCCTCTACAAAACCCATTTCGTGATTTCCTCCATCAAACAATCCTCGACCGCGAAACTCTGCAACTCCAATAACCGAAACCTCTAGAAGGTGAACTACTGTCTCTTTAATGGCAATTTTCTACAGAACCCAGATCAAAATTCAGACTATTTCACATATTTCCAAACAATTCAAGAAATCCAAAAGAATACACCTCCAATGGTGATCCACAATATCTCCAAAACAGTTGGAAGAAACTGCCTCAGTTTTGTGCAATTGTTCTTTGACAAGGGAAGGAATGAATTGGAAGAAGTTCCATTTGATTAGACTGAATTCGCACGAAATACAAAGGTATTGAGAATAGAACGGGATTCGTTTCTTGTGTCCTGGAATGGATTTAGAATATTTCATGCACATGTATAAACTTTCCAGCATTGGATTTGGAAATTTTGGATATTTTCTAGGTTTGCAAATCTTTCTTTTCGAGTTTTGGGAGTCTTGCAATAAAGAAAGTCTCAAAATAGGAGGAAGACACGATAGGTACTCAGCAAGAGTACTGTAAATTGTAGTATCGAACGTGCCCCACTCTCATGCGACAATTGGAAAAAGTATTTCTTCCAAGGACCCACTTAAATTTCTTGGTAGTACTGCGGAACAGCATACCTTTAATCCCAAAGGAAACTTTTGGAATTTTTGAATTGTCACTGCTCACCAGTTCTTCAGCCTTGCTGTCCTGGGGTAGGGCTCGTGTAAACCTACCTGTAAAAACAAATACTCTTGTTATGTATTGGGTGATATACAGTGTATCATTTATATAATATTTATTATAGTTAATATCACTCATAATTCAACTGTATAATCGTAGGCAGTATCGATTAATACTGTATAATATCATCCAAATTCATTTTTTATTTTTTTTTAAAAACTATTTCGACTGTTTTTAATTCAGTCTTCCATTACCATTAGGTATGATTGAAGGTTTAGAAGTAAATTCTTAAGTAAAAACTATTTGTGAATTCTATACTTTTTTTCTCTTTAAAATTTGACTATTTTGAGTTATTTTTATTGATTTTTAAATTTTTTTCAAAATATTTTATAAAATAATATTAAATGTTTATGGAGTTAAATGTAAATTTTCTGCTAAATTTAGATTTTGAACAATTCTTAATCATTTTTGTGATATTGTGATACCTCACCTTGCCCAAACTGATGTGGGAAGAGTCCCACATCAGTTTGGGGGAGAGGAGGTTGGGTGGTTATAAGAGGCCACCATCCTTTGTACTCGTGTGAGGCCTTTTGGGCCTTGACCATGTGGGCAGAGCCCAAATACAAAATCGTGCTAATTCGAACTGTGTGCGAGGTTCAAAGTGGATAATATCACACTGAGTCAAGTCCTAAACCCTGTATTCTGGTCAGGTCGTTACAAATATCCTGACTCATGAGCCAATGGTCATGCCCTAGAGAGCCTGATCCAAGTGAAACTGGGTCATGTCGGTCGGATCAACAGCGTGGATTGGTCGGATCCGACAAGCCCAGCAAATGGGAGTGCATGTGGGAATTTTGGAGAGTCCCACGTCAGAAGTTGAGAACTTCCGGATGGGGTTTATAAGTAGTTGCCCCTCCTTAACTCATGACAAGCGTTTTGGGCCTACTGGGTTGGGCCGGGCTTACTGGGTTGGACCAGGCCCAAAGGCAAAACCTTGAGGGCTCATTTTTTGGCCCAGAGTGAACAATTTCTTATTGAGTTGGACCCTAAGCCCTGTTCACGGGTCGGATCGTTATAATTTTTCTTATATATTGATGAAAACATTGACGTATTTAAAGCATCAGCTATTAAACGCCATAAAGAAATATTGAAATTTTTTATGAAATTTTCTAAAAACTCTGATAGAGCTGGTATTTCAAATGAAGGTCAACCATGGGTTCAAATAAATTTAAGTGGAATTGGATTGAAGGATCAAATTGACTCAATATAAACTTCATGGACCTCACCTAGACTTAGATAATTCGGGTCGGATCAAATTGAGTAACTCGGGTCAGAAATTCAGGTCGGATCGAGTCGGGTTCAATAATTTTTTACATGAGTTGAATTAGATTTATTTAAACTCAACCCGAATTTCAGTCCTAATGAATTCAAATAAATTTAGGTGGAATTAGATTGAACGATGAATTTGACTCAATATAAACTTCATGGACCTCACCTAGACTTAAGGTTTTTGACTGAATTTCCAATTTCCGGATATCACGGGCCAATAAGTAGACCAATGAGGTGCTTGTAACCTTGTAAGTTGTAACCTGCCTAATTTAAGTTCTATTTAGAAATTAGAATGCCTGTATTCTTAGGTAATCAACCTAAACTTGAAGAAAGAAGAGGAGTTGTCACATGCTTTGATTCACTTTCCTCTTTATCTTCTTTTTTAGAAGAAAAAATTGCTATTACATTTCCGATGGTGCCTGCCTTTTATTGTGAGACTTCCATATTATTTATTTCTCAACTTTCATTATAACCATTTTTTTTTAAGATGGATATTCATATTAAAATTTATATAATTATTTTTAGAAATTGACTGCCGATCTACAAGAAAAGCCTACTTTATTTTTAAATTAAACGATGTAATGCAACTGCTATTAAGGATCTCAGAAACTTCTCCAATATGTTATTAGGATCCTCTGACCCTAAAATCCGGTTGGAAGCTAAGTTCTATGTATCAGATGTGATAGAATCCGATAGGTTGCCTGAATATGTCCCCTCTTCTATATTTTTTGTTTTATTTTTCAAATCAGTATTCGATGCAACTTAATTTTTCAAAAATTTGTCCATCATAACTAAAGTTAGGCCTCACTGTATATTATCTATATATAAACCACTTCCCCACATGTACATACATGAATCTGTAGAATTCATCTAACCTTCAATGTGAAAAGAGAGTAGCCATATTATCCAAACAAATAAATATGGATAACATGCAGAGTGATGCAGGCATCAGATCCGACGAATCTGATGCAAACTCGGGCGAGGACAAGTCGGCCCAATTAAATTGAATTGACGAGTTTGCCTTTTGAATTCATGCTCAAATTGATGGAGAAAAGCATGGACTTGGGACACAAACACATAAATCTAACTTAACAGATAAGATAAGGAGAGGAAATAAATCTTGGGACTTGATTTGAATGAAAGAAAAGATAAGAAAGAGAGAAAGATAAGGAAGAGTAGAAGAGAAAATGAAGACATTGCTGGTTAATTCATTCATTGGGCATAAGGAGAAGATTCAGGCGAAAATGCTGCTGGGTTTCCATCTTGGAACCCAGCCGCTTGTCTGAGATAAACAGTAAAAAGAGATAAGAAGAAAAGGCAACGCACTCGGCTGTATTTGCTGAGTAGACGATCTGATCCTAATCAATTACAGAGAAGAAAGGAAGAGGAACAGGAAACCAAGTTGGAAACCCCACTTTAGTCTTTTTATCTTTATCTTATTTCCTTTTACTGAAAATAAAGGATACAAAATTATTTCTAGCCGAAGATTGTAAAACAGACTTCATTATTGAAATTATCAAGCTTTGTGCTTTCTCCCATTTGGGGATTTTTTTTTTTTTTTTGATTTAATTCTATATTGTGTTAAATTAAATTTTAATTTCACATCCAAACTAATTCATTAGAAGATTTTTGAGTTTACGCCGTAGTTAAACTCGAGAACGATAATTTTAAATTTCTTCACTGAATCCTTGATTCGGCCTAAAACCCCGAATCTAAAATTCAATTTGACAGCTAAATTTTTGTATGTTACATATATTTGCATAAATATAAACGAGTTGCCTTTGTCATTGTTTAAAAAGAGATTTAGTCCTTACTGATACAATGGTTAAGACCAGGCAATTTTCACCTCATTTCTAGTGATTTTCAGCTAATTACTGTCAAACTCAGCTGATAAAAAACTCTTACTAGGATTCAGTCCCTACTGACTGATTTAGAGACTAACTCTACTATTTAAAACTTCGGCTCGAAAGGCCGAGAGATACATGGTTGTAAAATATTAGAATTTAGAAGCCAACACACCCATATGATGACGACATAGCCAAAATCAGAACCAGACCAAACTCTTTCTTTTAATTATTTTTTTTTTTTAGAAAAATCAAGTTTACAAGAATAGTGGCTTGATAAATCTTCTAACTCTGATCGGTTCAAGATCCCAAAATGTAATGGGCTATAACTATAACCAGATATCAATCTATAATCACCACTCTTGGTTGAATTCAACATTCATGTGATAATTACCATGTATAGTGGGTTAAAAGTTGGCAATGGCTAATGCATCGTTTACAAGTTACAAGAGCAGAGAAAGTATCAACTCTGTTCTCTACTTTTCCAAATTATGAGCCCCACCAATCAAGAATGCTCGTCAGTAAAGTCCAAACCCTGGGCCACCTCAAGAGGAAGAACCGAATATAGTAAAAAGATTGAAGCCCAATTACAAGGTAAAGGAATGGTCACCATCACATAATGTATTCTTTTATTTATTTTTGCATATTTGAGAAAACCAGTCACTTTTTTTTACTATAGATACAAGCCCAAATATACACGGCTAACTAAGAATGGATGTCTTAATGGACCAAAGTTAGCTCTATCAAATATGGTTACTCAATTGATATCAAACGAAGATTGTGGATCATTAACCCAAACAGTTAATGCCTGACAGTCATTGCTTCAACTAAATGACCAACGATATTTGTTGGAATTGATTTTTGATTGATTAAAACATACAGAACCCTCCATTTATGTTTGCAAGATCCACTGCCTCCACCAGCATGTCATGTCTTCCTACAAGAGAATCAGATATAGTCCCCTAACAAAAATCCTCCATTGCATCCTGCAAGAATTCCCCACAGGACCCAGACTCAAATGATCTACCTTAAGGTTTTGGGCGATTCAGGTAGCAGTTCTCACAAACAACAATGCCAGGACTTGCATGACCAGGAAAAATTGTAGAAGACAAAGGAGACATGACAAGGGATTCTCTCAAACAACTTTATCCCCATTCATCCATATTAGCGGCAATGAATTTTAGAAGCCATGTGGAATACTTGGTTAACTATGAATATTAGCAAAGATAAAACACGTCTGGGACTGAAGTCAATCAATGGCTTTCACTACTACACAAACTGACCAAATCCATTAATGTTGAATACAATGCTTCAAGTGACAAATGTCCAAGGAATTTCCTATTTTCAGACCCACCATCAGAGAAATCCATATGAAGCTTACCTTCCTCCATCAGTCCATCATCCATTACTAACCACCACGAGATGCATCCATAGGGATCATGAGGATCAACATGAGCTACCAGACCCAGTGTGTCACCCCGCTCCAACTCAAAAGACAAGCTGATGAAGTCTCTAGTGGCCTTCATTCCTACTATAAGAGCTTCCTCATGTAGCCAACGAATGATCTGGCTTGCAACCTATTAAAGAAATCATTCTTCAGACTAATCTAAAACAGTTTATGGACCTCTCGGGAAAAAAGAAGGTATAAATAGGCCTTTATTTTAGAAGTATGATATCATAGGAATCTGATAATGAATGTCCTTACTCAGAAAGTAAATAAAGAATGAAATAAAAGAGTAAATGAATGCCCACTTGCTTGCAACCCTCCGTCTCCCCCCAACACCAAAAAAGGGGGAAAAGGTAAAAGCATGAGAGAGAGAGACATTTATAAAAAAAAGAAGTGTGCGATGAAGTGCTTAGCGTAAAGATATAAGCACAATAATGAAATACAGTAACATTTTTGCTATTTCTTCTGAATCCTGAAAGCATGTGAATGAACCAAAGACGTGAATGCAACAAATTTGTATCAATGTAACTGTTATAATTGTATAGACAGAAAGCAAAAGCAATGTGTGTGTGTGTGCGTGTGAGAGAGAGAGAGAGAGATTGATTGATTGAATCTACCAACTTATGTCTTGACATTAAACAAAAGGTAGACGGCCCTTAAGTTATTTTTATATCTTTCTTTTCCGAGAAAATTTTCAAATATATAAATGGGTCATTCCTTCCATAACCTTTTCATAAGTGGTTTCAAAAGCATGAGGCAACGACGGCAAAAGAGTATTATACTCCCCTTCTGTAAGAATAAAGGAGAGAATAAAATGTGCCAATTAATAAATTACGGAGGTATTGAGCTTATAAGACATACGATGAATTTTTAAAAGAAAGGAACAGAGCAACACCAAAGAGAAAAATGGAGTATCTCAGAGAACCAATTTGGTTTTGTGCTAGGTAACTTTGGACTCTTTAATGAACACAGAATTACCAAAATGTCTGCATATCTAGAGTTCAATCTGCCAGACTGACGTCTGCACCCATTCCTTAAGATGAGGGCATACCTGCTGCAGAAGAATCACAGGGAGGTCTGCTAGGTCACAGTCAAAGTGATTCATTGAGCAGACATCCACAGAACTGCCTTTGAAGAAACCCACAACATTGGGCACACCTTCCCCACTTACACTAATGCATTCATCAGTCACCACCACTTTCGTACGGAATTGTGATCTGACTCTGCTCTTTGTGTCATGAGTATCTGTTGACCTTGTTTGGCAACCAGCATGAATAATAGATTCAGGAACCTTTACAAAGAGTGACCATGATGAAGTCCGGGAATGCCAAGTGGGATGAGATAATAAATGGAGATATGGAACTCCACTCACCTGAAGGCATAAATAAAGATAATAGTTAAAGGAGAATCAAAGAATTGCCATTTTCATTTTAGAGGTCTACTCACATCGCTCCCCCCTCTGAGTGTCTTAGGTAGGGCCACCTTGCAAACCACTTGGCCCAAAATCAGGCAGGCTATTCTCAGTGGATCTCCCCCCATGTGCACTGAGCATGCATTATACTCCAGTTCTTTTCAACCGTAGATTTGGTCCCATATACAAAGGGCACCTGATTAGTAGTCTGCCCAAATTTTTGGGCTGAAGCACCTATATAGGAGCCACTTTGGGAGAGGCTTAGATCTCATAGGAGTCCACTTTGACAAGCACAGTGAAGTATGACAAATATGAGCAAGTGAAATATTGTAGACCAGCTTTTTCCCAGAAAAAGATAATTCATGTCAGTACTATTACCATTTTTTCTAGTTCAGCCAAAACCTTGTTGGAAAAGATTCTATGAGCTAAAGTCATGCAAAAATGACCCAAAAGACCAAACCCATCTCCTCCGGATTGACCAGATATTTGAGTCCTGCCAGCTGCTAGGCGCTTCTCCTTCACTCTTACAAATACATTTTCATGGAGAATCTGTTGCAAATAAATCTCACAACTCATGGGATTAAGATGTCCCAGTAAGTTCCTCTTAAGGGCGTCTTGCTTCTCATCTACATCTTGCACAAGAACTATGTCTGAAGATAAAACCCCACCTTCTACATCAGTGTTAACGGAGGAGTCGATCATTTGATCATCAACTTGCTCAGAAGACTTGAGGGATAAGAATACGGAGGCTTCTTGACCAATGCCAAACTGTAGAAAGTTCTCTCGTATCCCAGTCACATTAACTCCTGGAGATGGGTGGAAAGCCTCACGATTCACCAAATCAAAAACCTGAGATTAGACAACTAAAATCAGCAAATGAATATGTCTAGCTGTTAATATAAATGTTTTTGTATGCTTGTTCACTAAAGCACTTAAATTGAGGAGAGGTAATGTAGAATATGCTACAAGGTCTAGCACAATGAGCAATGAACCTACCTTTACAGACAATGATCAGAAGGGACCTCCCATGGATACAAGAAATCCCACCAGTCGAGTCATCAGGTGATTTTAATAGTTGGACGTGCACGCAAATGAGTGGAAATCAAAAACATGCCCAGGAGTTCTCTGCTACAGTACTCTTTTTACCATCTTTACTATTTTTACAATTTCTCAGCTTTCAATTACATGGAAGATTTTTAATATCTCCTTTTTGCTACCCTTCCAAGTATTTGGTGGGAACGAAGCAATAGGGTCTTCAGGAATTGTACAGAAAGTCCTCAAAGTATTGAACTGGGCTCTAGCCAAATGTGCAGCTTGGGCTTTCTCCTTGTCCGACTTCCAACATTTTTTTCATGAATGACATTTTGAGTGCTTGGAAAGAGAGTATCGGCCTTTCCTAGGTTTCTTCATTTTTGTTTTCCCTTTTTGGGGGGCATGATTTTGTGGGTGTAAGGGGCTCTCGGTTTCTTTGCTACTTTTCTGTACTTTGTTTCCTTTCCTTTCCTTTTGCACCTCTGGTGATTTAATATAATTTCAATTATCATTTCATAAAAAAAAAAAAAAAGAACCTCCATGAGATTCTAACATAGAGATCAAGTATCCAAACTTATTGTCATGTGATATGAAGTCATCTCCAATTTTGATTGGCTCACCTCCCAATCTTGTCTTGTCTCCAATGCATATGACACACGTAGTATCTAAAATTCACCCCCACCCCACCCAACCCCACCACCCAACGCCAACACACACACAAATGCTAACCACCCACCGACACAAAAAATGCTTAAATAACAATACTTTTTGAATTGATATTTCACTCAATTTACCACACCAAATATCATTTTATCCATGATTAAAAAAAATCAAGGATTTAGTGTCACCGCACCTACTGTGGAATTTAAAATTGAATTTTCAAATCCTTATAGTATCCTCAATTTCAATCATCAAGGCCTCCACATAAATGTGTCCCACGGATTGCTGATTCTATGGCCATATTCATTTTTGGTGTTTTATTATAATTGTATTTATGGGTTTCTTCGTTTGGTAATTTGGTGACATGCATTGGGATGGTTTTCTGATATACCAGTAGGTGATGTTCCAGGCCAACAATGGTTATTATCATCATAATTGAAGCTTTTGTCATACCTAGTATCTTTCGTCTACAGTGAGCTCTGTAGGCATTTGTTCTCTTTTATGAGGTAAAAGTAGATAACTCTAACAAAAAGGTGCAAGTGCATGCATGCATGATTTCTCATATTAATGTAGCCATAATTTCATGGTTGTTAGATGAACATGGACAAGCTAAAACCTGGGACCAACCATTGCAATGATGGCTCACAATTGATAACCTTTTTTTATTTGATCTGATGTGACATATAAGGACATAAGGCCATTTCACAAATCAATTGCATTTTTCAAAATTGGCAGCACACAAACATGTAAAAGTTGTTCTACGAAGTAATGGAAAAGGTATAAATGCACCAGATAAAAGAAACCAACCACATACATATGGGTTTCTCTTCAGAATTAGTCTCACATGTGAATTACCACTTTCGGATTTGACTATGAAAGGTTATTCCAAAAATATCCTAGAGAACACTGCAAAGACATATGTGAACTAGGCTTACAGTATAAAGAATAATCACCTGCTCATCAAAGATTGCTCTATGGATTTCACGAAGTACCGAATGTGCTTCTTTAGTGCAGTTGTTGACATCCTCGTCACTTACAACTTCTTTCTTAACTTCATGTGAAGGATGTTCGCCCAAGCTATCCTTTCTGCTTTTATTCAGTATTCTTGGTTTATAGCTTGAACGGCCACCAACAAACCCAAAACAAAATGATCGGCATGATTTTGGAGGCACAATTATTGTCAGCATGCCAGCTGAATCATGGTCAACCCGTATTGTGGATATAGAAGAAGGGCGAAACAAAGCTGTTGGATCTGACAGTGAAATATCCAACAAATCAATAGTGAAGCCTTCACTCCCTGGAGCAGAAACTGCCGTCCGTTGTCGTTTCACTTTCCAATTTTGCTGCAATCTATTTAATTTTCAGTAAAAAGGTTAACAGAAGAATGTAATTGCCAGCAGATTGCAGGCAAGTATAAGAATCACAAAAATATGATATAATGTGTATGTGTATTCACCTGATTAGACCACCATAGAATCTTGCTTCTCTAGCAACCTGCTGCTCTAGGGCTTTAGCAGATTGTTTAAAATATTTTCCAAGATGCTGCACACAAAATAAAGGGGGAAAACCTGAAGATAAAGGCAGTGCTACAACCCCAAATTCCTACAGAACACATATCCATATACATTGCTGGAGTAACATATCCATATCACAACAAAAGTATCAACATCAACATTGTAAGTGATGACTTGACCATTTTTGAACTCACTGTAATGGCCCATGAATTTGCTTGCTAAGTCAAACTAGAACAGTCAAGGGATGGTCCACCATCCTGATGGCAAACATGGAATATGCACATCATTGCACTGACAGAGCTTCATAAAAAAATCATAACATAAACTGAACTCAACCATGCATTCTAAAAGCACAGTTTACATGGTATGGATCACAGTTACCGGAAATGCCCTATGGGTCAGAAGCATGTTTCATCAATTATGTGCTTCTGAAACAGAAACATTTGCTTCAAACTTGGGAGAACATTTTGGAAACATTTGAGATATGGAAAATTAAATTTGGTAAACATTCAGAAATGCCTGGAAAATTTAGGAAACATTGGAATGTCTTTTCATATATGGTACAAAGCAATACCTAATTCATCCACTCTTTTGGATCTCTTAAACCAGGTTTTCATTTCAGAGGTTTTGGAGTGATAAAAAGTTGGAAAAAGATTGCTAGAAGGATGTTTTCCCACGATTGTTTAGAGCAGCTGAGAATAAAAACGCCATGGTCAGAGAGTATTATGAGGTCATAGGAGAAAGGGTGGAGTGGTCAACAGAACAAATGGCTAGGATGCATATTGAAGAGGACTAACTGATTATTGAGCAAAACAATCTGAATTATTCTACTACCACATTGATCTTGATATAAGCAAAATAAATAAGTTGCAATGTGGCTCAGCAATGAGCATCACTGCAATGAATCAGGAAAATGAGTGTGTACTGTTGATGATCGGAGTGGCTTTGAAGCATTTGAAACATGAGCTACTCTATTACCAAGACCAAGAGACAAATGATTCTCACCCATTATCATGTCAAGTACAGAAGGGTATAATCAAAATGTCTACAGTGAACTTTAAACATTTGAACAGCGCATATTTGATAGTTTAGTGTAGTCGCAACTCTTTAATAAGAAATATTTCAAAATATAAAAAAACTACTTTTGAGCGGAAACAGATAGTGCATACTAAACATTTAAGTGGTGATCACTTTCATCCTTCATTTGTTGTCTATCTGCATTTTTTTTCGAAATGGTTGTGTATCTGCATATTTCAGCACTTTTGTTTCCAATTAGGGCCAAAAGGATCAAATAGATGGGTGATGGGCCCTACTATGCTTTTCTATCATGGCCCACTAAGGAGCAACAACATAGATGGGTCAGACCACAAACTATAGGCACAAGGCAGTAACCGCAGTTTTTCCTTCTTCTTTTTCTCCTGTGGGTGGGTGGGTGAGGGGGTTGATGTAAGGTTCTACTTCATTTTCCACTAATGTGATCCAAAGAATACTCCTTACTTCTACACTAATGCAAAGTCCTCCACCCTGAAGTTATCAAACAGGGTGATGGAAAAGACAAGGAATCATAAAAGCAGGGTTTTCCTTGGGGGAACTACCAATTTCAAGCTCCCAAGAGAACCCCCTGTTTTGAGCTCTTGTCATCAAAATATAGCCTTGATGTTCAACTTATCATTCTTGGGGACTTTTTCTATCCATCAATTTGATGAATAGAATTACCTTTCCTAAAAAAAAAAATTAGAACTATTTTTTGAAAGAATAACCCTTTTATTGATAGAAGGAAAAGAATACAGCCCAGGAACGCCACAACCCAGCCTCACAAGCCAGCTACCAAAAACAAAGGAAAACCATACCCACCAGCTCAAAACAGCCTAGGATCTAATTACAATCTTATTAGAGAGAGAAGCCCCTGTTTAGCTAACTTATCTGCCTCTTTTTTTTTGAAAGGTTAACTCATCTGCCTTATTATTTGCAGATCTAAGCACATTGATGGACATCCATTAGATAGAAAATCATATTGATGGATGGAAGCTTTATTTTTACCTATTTGCATTGCTTCAAGCTGCAATTAGTATATGATGTTTGTTTGTTTTCAGAAATGAAGTTGTTACTAATAAAGCAGAAAGAACTGCATAACAAAGCAAAGCTTCATGTACCAAACTGCAAATTATAGATCAAATAGCAATAGTTATTAAACTTTTTTTATGACCAAGTTATTAAACTATTTTTGCATTGCAATAAACGAATCATAGTAGAACTTTATATAATACAGGATTCAAATAATGTTGCATTCCTCAGCATTATTAAAAAAAAATTGGAAATACATCTCCATTGCCCCAAAAGTTCATTGATCAAGATGCATCTCTCAAAAACGAAATGCATCTTGATCACTACAAAATTTCATTGATCTAGATGTAGCTAAATGGACCAATGCTATAAATCAAAAGGAATAAATTGCAGTTTACATTATACCCAAATGTATAAAACAATACCCGAAAACACTGAAGCTTAGTTGCTGCAGATACAGCGAGATCTGATAGAACTTCATTTGGCAGCTGCTTTGGCCTTGTCATACCAGCCACTGTTACTGCATCATTTGCTTCCACCTTTACAAAAGAGATACATATAAATAATAAAGAACTAAATGCTACTAATTTATCTAGTCAAAATGCCAAAAAAATACTCACCCATGAAGGAGGAGATGTGTATGTGTGAGTGGTGGGGAGGGACCTCGTGTACATAAAAGAGTTGTGCTATTTCCATTATTCAATGTTTTTCTTTAAAAAAAAATATTTACTCTGAGGTTACATGACTCAAATCTATGGTTATATGAGTAGATAAATAATATTTGCACACCTTTCAAAAGGGAATTATAGGGAAACTGGTCTTTTTGATAGCATAAGATACCAAGCTTGTCTTTTTTGTCCACTTGTCATCATGTAAACGGTGAAAAGGTACATTAGTGCCCTTTATTATATAAAAAAAAAAAAACCAGTGTCCTTGTCACTTCCCCCTTAAAAAATATAGATATATAATATCTGCACACACTTGCTGATTCTATTTTATACCTTAAACACATACAACAGGACCATGTATGCAATAGATATTCAAAGCTAGAAGTTCATGCTTATTCCATCTTTTTTTTTAAAATATCACGCTTATTCCCTAATTTACACTTGAACGATGATCAATTGACTCCATCCAGTAGAAGATAGAGAAATAATAACTTTAGATGGTTGAAAAATGGTTATAATAATACTGTCGATTGTCTAAATGTACAAAGACATAGGTGAGAAAGTTAGGTACAGCTATAAGAGGTAGCAGACCAACTGGTGATGAAACAAGCGATAATCACTAATTAGCAGCAACAAGCAGTTGAGGACTCAGACAGTGATGTTGATTCCATAATGGCACTTGAAAGCCTACAATTTTACTCTTCCTAACATTTGGTTCCTCTCCTACATTGAGAAGAGATAATTTCTAATGTGAGCCATTCTCAAATGCAACTGTTTAGTGGGCCCTGTGGTACCACCTGAGTCCATCACTATTCAAGGGAAGGAAAGAAGGAAATGTACATTGATGCATTAGAAATGAACAAAACATAGGCTTGATTGGATGATCGAAGTATAGACTTCAAGGCAATAAAAATCAATGTTGAAGTGCGGGAAAAAAAATGCAGTTCAATCCAATGTTAGGTGCAACTTCAATAGGATCAGATTAGGACATAACTAAAACAGAAAAAGGTCAGTGCATGTGAAGATGAGACTTGGAGAAAAGAAGAGGAGAGGGGGTGGGGGGTGTGGGGTGTGTGCAGGTAGCCTCATAGAATGGTTGGCATTTTCAAGCAGTTTGGGGTAAGAACTTTCACATGTTGAGAGGACGAGGAATCAATGGAACACCTCTTAATACATTGTTCATGCACCCAGCATTTGTGCTTCAGTTTTCTTTACTTCTATATTCCATTGGCCCTTCCTGAATCCTTCTTATCCCCTCAGGGGTGGAACGTGGATCCCTCTGGGTCCCTTTAAGTCCATGGTCAAACGTCAGAGATAATATTCTGACTTGAAATAGTTGGGCAACTTAGGGCGGACAAAATTATACTCAAAACGAAAAGCACCTCATAGGGAAGCATATTGGCAAGAAAATTTTCTCTAGTTCATAATGACACTTGGCAAACAATTCAAGATCACACCTGCAGGTTTGGGAAGTGATTGTGATGAGGGCATCCGAAGACGCAGACAAAATTTTTATTTTGATCCAGGTGGGTGCACAAGCAATTTAACAGGTCCGGGGTCCGAGTCGAATGATGAAAATTATATCTTCGATCCGGGCGGGCATCCGAGTGGGAATTTGAAGATGGATCGTGGGCTTTAATTCAATAGTATAATTCAGCCCGAGTCCAAAATAAATCAAGCCAAAGAAGCAAGCTCATTGCTTGTAACCAAAGAAGCTGGCCCATTACTTGTCAGGTCCAAAGCCAAGCTTTGGCCCAACATGCCAGGCCCAATGGCCTTGAAGATGAACACGTTCCAGACATGTGTACACAGGTTGCAGCCGACTCATCATGAGTCACGAATGGTTTTAATTTGGGATTTAGATTATTTCCAATTTGAGTTGTAGTTAGGATTAGTATATTTTGGGAATCCCAAAGTTAGTAGTAGGTTTCTTAATTGCTTATCTCATGTTTAAATTAGAATGGAAGATCAGCTAGATGTAGAATTTGGTTAGTTGATTTTCGATCTTTTATGTAGGGAGGTCGGTTCCTACTATGTTTAGGATAGGTCTTTTATTATTTAAAGATATGTAATCAGCTGATTTGGGCAGACTTTTGATTATGAAATAATTTTTTTTTTTATTTTCCATGGAAAATTTGATTGAGGCTTAAGACAACTGAGGATGCAGCCGAGTGCTTGTCGATCCTCACCGAGTTGAAGCGTTTTGAGGACAAACTGAAATTCCCTCTCTAAGAATCAGGTATTTCTAAACTCTCTTAAGTATTTAGAGTTAATTGAATCAAGGTTCTTTGTTGATTAAACCTGTGAATTCAGTGTGACCACTGATGGTTTAATTGACTGAGTCGTGTTGACTCATAGTGAAAACTCATATCCCACGTTGAGTCTGAACGTGTGTGGAGGTGTTTGGAACTGTGTTTTCTTGAACTGATTAAAGGGTAAAATCAGTTGGACGGGTTCTATTTTGAAATTGATTTCCATTTAAAAAAATTGTAATCAGATTTCTAAAATCTGTTTGGACTGAATTTTGTTTGTTTTTAAATCAGTAGTGTGGTGTTGTTTTCAAAAGAACTTTTGGAATGAATTTACACATTTAAAACCCATTTTTTCAACATGTTCTGGGAGTGATTTCAAACATTATAAAATCTGTTCTTTTCTTAAATTTTGTTGGACTGATTTCATTGAGAGTTTCAATCAGTTTTAAAACTCTATTTTTGGACTGATTTTTAGTTGGAAATTAAACCCAGTTTTAGACATGAATTGTGATTGGTTTAAGAATTAAAATAAATCAATTTATTTTCTAAAACTGATTGGTGAGTGTTGTTCTGTAAAACCCGCTAGTTCTAAAATTTTCTCAAAATTGGATTTGATAGTTGTGGAAAGGTTTTTGATAATTTACGTTGGAATTTGAAAACCCAATCGAGTGTGTTTAGATTAATTGATTTAAAGATCATTTTGATGTAGGCTAGGTAGAATAAACACCTACTCAATCGCTTAGCGGAAGCTTAGTAAAAATCAACATGGGTTTAACACAACCCACGAATATCAAATAGTAAACCCAACTCTTTAAGCAATGGAATTAATTGAATCAATTAATCTAAACACACTCAATTGGGTTTTCAAACTCCAACGTAATTTATCAAAAACCTTTCCACAACTGTCAAATCCAATTTTGAGAAAATTTTAGAACTAGCGGGTTTTACAGAACGACACTCACCAATCAGTTTTAGAAATAAATTGATTTATTTTAATTCTTAAACCAATCACAATTCATGTCTAAAACTGGGTTTAATTTCCAACTAAAAATTAGTCCAAAAATAGAGTTTTAAAACTGTTTAAAAGTGATTGAAACTCTCAATGAAATCAGTCCAACAAAATTTAAGAAAAGAACAGATTTTATAATGTTTGAAATCACTCCCAGAACACGTTCAAAAAATGGGTTTTAAATGTGTAAATTCATTCCAAAAGTTGTTTTGAAAACAACACCACACTACTGATTTAAAAACAAACAAAATTCAGTCCAAACAGATTTTAGAAATCTGATTACAATTTTTTTAAATGGAAATCAATTTCAAAATAGAACCCGTCCAACTGATTTTACCCTTTAATCAGTTCAAGAAAACACAGTTCCAAACACCTCCACACACGTTCAGACTCAACGTGGGATATGAGTTTTCACTACGAGTCAACACGAGTCAGTCAATTAAACCATCAGCGGTCACACTGAATTCACGGGTTTAATCAACAAAGAACCTTGATTCAATTAACTCTAAATACTTAAGAAAGTTTAGAAATACCTGGTTCTTAGAGAGGGAATTTCAGTCTGTCCTCAAAACGCCTCAACTCGGTGAGGATCGACAAGCACTCGGCTTGGCTCGGCTGCAACCTCAGTTGTCTTAAGCCTTAATCAAATTTTCCCATGGAAAATAAAAAAAAAAAAATTATTTCATAATCAAAAGTCTGCCCAAATCAGCTGATTACATGTCTTTAAATAATAAAAGACCTTATCCTAAACATAGTAGGAACCAACCTCCCTACATAAAAGATCGAAAATCAACTAACCAAATTCTACATCTAGCCGATCTTCCATTCTAATTTAAACATGAGATAAGCAATTAAGAAACCTACTAACTTTGGGATTCCCAAAATATACTAATCCTAACTACAACTCAAATTGGAAAGAATCTAAATCCCAAATTAAAACCATCCGTGACTCATGATGAGTCGGCTGCAACCTGTGTACACATGTCTGGAACGTGTTCATCTTCAAGGCCATTGGGCCTGGCATGTTGGGCCAAAGCTTGGCTTTGGGCCTGGCATGTTGGGCCAAAGCTTGGCTTTGGGCCTGACTAGTAATGGACCAGCTTCTTTAGTTACAAGCAATGGGCCTGCTTCTTTAGTTACAAGCAATGGGCCTGCTTCTTTGGCTTGATTTATTTTGGAATCGGGCTGAATTATACTATTGAATTAAAGCCCACGATCCATCTTCAAATTCCCACTCGGATGCCCGCCCGGATCGAAGATATAATTTTCATCATTCGACTCGGACTCCGGACCTGTCAAATTGCTTGTGCACCCACCTGGATCAAAATAAAAATTTTGTCTGCGTCTTTGGATGCCCGCATCAAATTGATTGGTTTCAATTGATGGTCCCATGATCAAAACCTATGAGAGAGTGCCATGGCCTGGAGAGTAAGGAAGGAGAGAATAATCTTCAAGGGAAAGGCTCCTCGTGGGGCACACAGGGTAGCAAGAACTAAATTTCTCTAGTTCATAGTGACTCTTGGCAAAACAATTTGAAAAGTTGACTCATGAATCATGATTATCTAACCAGGTCCTACCACTGGGTGGTCAGCTCAGGACCAATGTACCATGTTTATCTAAGTTGAAAGAAGTGGCACTATTAGTGGACCTTTGAGGCACCATCAAGAACCACAAGGGGTGAATCATGTTGTTCTGTTTGGCACATTTGGCAGTTTGGGAGTAGAGCAGATTTTTTTTTTTTTTTTTGTTGAAATGGTTAATATATTAAAAGAGAAAGAGGCACCAGAGGTGCAAATACAAGACGAGAACAAAAATAAAAACCCAAAATACAAACTCTCCAGCACCCACAGGAGTAGAGCAGAAATTTTGGAAAGTGAGGAATGTACAGAAAATTTGTCGGGCAAAGCTGAAGGGTCCAGACATGACAGAGAATGCATAGCAAGGATCAAAGGTAAACCAATGAACCATAAATCTACTGTGATAAACAAAATTAGACCATTAGCTAAAGTAGCTAGTTCAATATTTACTCATATTCAGGAGATATTTAATTCAGAGGTGGATGCACCAGTAAGGATGAAGTTCCTATGGACAATCTCGTTCTTCAGTAAAACGATTCTTCGGGTATTATCTTTTTCTAAGTGGTAATGATAAATTTATCGCAAAAGAGCACAACAAATGTGCCAGGTTGAAGGCTACACACAGCATGCAAAAACCTGGAAAAAAAACCAGAAAAACAGGAAGGCTACAAGAAATACAAGAAAAAGTAGCATCAGAATACAAGAACAGCACAAGAAAGAAAACCACTATCCAATGCCTGTGCTTTCCTTGGGTATTATCATTATTACTACCTATCAAGAAAAATAAATCATTTTTTCAAATTCATCTCCCATGTCCACCATCATGGTGGGCCTACTGTATATACCATTTGTATAATCAATTCAATAGATACAGGGAATTTTTCTTGTTTAGTACACTACCAGCGTTGGTGGAGGCATCTTCCTAGACTAATTCTTTCATATGATGAACCTCACATTAGATGATCCATGACATAGTACTGACCCATCACATGGTCCTATGGGTAGTGAATATTCAGTGCAAAAAACTATCAAGGAAAGGGGTCCATTTCTAGAAATATTCTAACATTAAGTAGAATTGCATAATGCTAGTCCACGCTCTTCATCGATCTCCAACAAGTTTTAGACAAGTTCACAAAGTCCACAAAATTATTGTTCAAGTTTGTTCGTATTAGATAGAATTGAGTCGGTCATCAAATTCTGTTACGAATTTTTCTAAACTGATAAGCAAGTAAGGTACTGTACTGGAGAAGTGAAAATCAAAGACATTGAGCGACTCCTAACCGTGTTGATTAGGTCAAGGATAACAGAGAGCTCTTGATGGGCCAACTGAAGATTCTCCACCAAGCTTTGCCATGGCCATGGCGCCACCGCAGCTGCAGCTGCAGCTGCCTCCTTTGAACTCTTCTGCTTCTTTGTATCCTTCTCCACCAATGGCGTAAAATCAATACGCCGTATTAGCGCAAGACGCTTCTCATCCGGCCCAATTTCACTGCTCCGACACAAAGAAAAAATCAAATAAATTCCCCAAAATAAGAGAAGAAAAAAATGGGAGAAAAAGGGGTGAATCGTACGGCGGAAATCGTTCGGCACCGTTTTCTTCGATGGCATCCAAGCGCTTGATGGGGAGCTTGTCGAGCGAGATCTTCATATCTCCATCCATTTATGAATCTTTGAAGAGTAAAATCGCAAGGCAAAAATGACTTTAGGGTTGGATTTTTAACCCCTTTTACAAAAGCTTTCAGTTGTGAGAGAAAAATTGGGAAAAAAAGCTATCTTTTCACGGGCGTAAACTCCATTTTATGAGGAAGAGAACGTCGAGAACTGTTTTGATCGGGAATCTCAGTTTTTCCGACGAAACAGAAGTTGCAGGAGGTCCTTGAGAGGCGACCTGGGCAGTCATTTTCAACCACTCTGTAAATTAATGCAACGTTCATCAAATCTAATTTTGTACAATCTTTTAAAAATCGACACAGAAACAAATTATTGTAGAATAAAGTTGGATTTGACAGGGTTAAATCGGTCAGATAAAGTTTAATCTATAATATATTAATTAATTAAAAATATAATAATATACTAATAAATATCAAATATAAAACACATAAAATTCTTAAAAATATATCATTTATATTATAAATAATAGAATAGTAAAACAATCCAACTTTTTTGAAATGTTTCAAAGATTAGTCAGGATAACAAGGGTGGAATTGAGAAGAAGAAGTCTTTTTAGTATAAATGCTTGATTTTTGTGCCCCTTTTGTAATATAGAGGGAAAGAGTATCGATCATTTTCTTGTCATTTGGCGTTTTGCGTAGAGGTTATGGAATTGTTTTATGAGCCTTATAGGTATGTCCTGGGTAATTCCTGATTCTTGGGAGAGTCTCGTTTCTATTCCGACAGTTGTTTCGTGGACCATCTGGAATGAGAGGAATAATAAGATCTTTGAGGGACAATCTTTGAATATTGGGGATCTTTGTGAAAAAGTAAAATGGAGTTTGAGCACGTAATTGTGTTCTAATAAGGTTTTCAAATATTTTAAAGCCGAGGATCTTTGTCAATCTTGGGATGGTTGCATGATGGTTACCTCTAGGCAAGAAAGGAGGTTGATGGTTGAGTGATTTCCTCCTTCTTTGGGGACTCTAAAGTTTAATGTGGATGGGACTTCAAGGGGTAAACTGGGCCCGGTAGGTATTAGGGGAGTTCTTAGGGATCATATAGGCTCTATTCATGTCATGTTTTCAGAATCTGTGGGGATCAAGGAATCCAGTGAAGCGGAACTTCTTACTATTCCGAGAGCCTCAACTCTAAGAGTGAGTCTTGGGGGAGTTAAATTAGTTATTGAAAGCGATTCATCCAACGCTATCAAATGGGCTAGAGGTGTGAGGCGTCCCTCCTGGAGGCTTATCACCCTAGTAAGGGAAATTAAGGGTCTTCCCTTGGGCTTGGAGGTCTCCTTCAACCTTATAAGTCGGACGGCAAATGGCGTTGCGGATTTCTTTGCTAAAAATGGCATTGTAGGGTTGTTCTTGAGTCTTTCATCTTCCGGATGGATGATTGCTTTGTTGTATTTTTGCTCTTTTTCTTTTGTTTCTCGCCTTTGAGCCTAATTCTCTTAGGCCCATATGGCTTGTCTTTTTCCTCTTATTGTATTTTTCCTTCTTTTTTAATGAAATTTCATCAATACCGCTAAAAAAAAAAATCAATCCTTTTGACTTATGGGTTATTAAGGATTTTGAGGGTTTGAACTCTAAATTTTTTTTTTAAGATAATTAAATCATATTTAATAAAAATCAACTATTTAGAATGGTGGAGTTTTAAAATATTAAGTTGTATGTGATTGCTCATTTTATTAAAAGATATTGAATTTTAATATTTTTATAAGAAAAACTATCAAAATGTTAATATTTTACTATTTTTTATTGGAGAAATTATCATATATTGACAGTTTTATGCAGATGAATAAATACACCTTCTATTAAACTTTTGAATAATTTTTTTTCAAAGGATAGATATGTTTATTTCAAATTGTATGATGGGTTAACTCATTCTCATTTACTATTATATTTACCTTTTATATAAAACAAAAAACAACTATCCAAAAATAATGAATAGAGTAGTACATGTGTCTTTAATTTTCGATCTAATAATGAATAGTGCATCTCTTAAATTCATGATCTAATAATAAATAGTCCCCGTGGATAATTAACATTGGAGTCTATAAACAAGGGAGTACTTACACACACTCGAAAATCCTGCCTCTACACACCCGTTTTTGAAATTTTAGGTGAAATTACGATTTTACCCCTACATTTCCAATCATTCAAATGAATGTTGCTCAGTCCATTCATTCGAATGAACTAATCATTCGAATGAATGAGCTTCATTCATTCGAATGATTCAATCAGTAACATTATTTAGATATTTTTTTTTAAACTTTAAACTTATTTTTATCAAATGTGTTTTCGACACAGCCTACGGATACCCTTATTTGTAAAATATTGTGTTTGAAATATTTAGGAGTGTCAAAAGATCTTAAAGTCTTAAGGTATTTTTATCAGGTTATTTTAATTAGTTTAGATATTCAATTTGAGAAATTTTAGAAATACACAGTGCTCAAAAAATAAGTTTAAAGTTTTAAAAATAAATATCTAAATAATGTTACTGATTGAATCATTCGACATCATTCGAATGAATGAGGCCCATTCATTCGAATGATTAGTTCATTTGAATGAATGAGGCCCATTCATTCGAATGAATTGAAATTACATATGGGCATTCATTCGAATGAATGCCAAAATGAACTGTGCATTCATTCGAATGATTGAAAACGCGGAGGTAAAATCATAATTTCACCCAAAATTTCAAAAACGGATGTGTAGAGGCAGGATTTCCGGGTGTGTGTAAGTGCTCCCATAAACAATTATAAATAGACAATAAGATCCATCTTTTATAAAAGTTAAGCTATGCGTGAAAATTAGTTTTAATTTACTAGAATTTGAAATATAGTTAGACATGTTTAATTGTTCCTCATAAACTAATTGGAATCAAAATTAAGGCTATTAAATTTTTTATCTTTTATTGTACAAAATTTTGAATGGTATTTTTTCTTGTAAAAAGTTAATATATTAACTATTAAGTATGGGTTGACTTCCATCTTAAGAAAGCGGTAAGTTGCGGATTTGAACCTTTATGGTCTAACCTTGGTGTGCCTCTTAAGAATAGTGGACTCACTGGGAGTTTTACGCTAGATATCTTATGATTTCTCACACATAAATTATAAAAAAAAATTATATCCATTTATAAAGCTCTTATAAAGGGGTGTAGAGGTGTGAGGGAGGAATATTTTTTTTCTCTTTATTGGGATTGCTCTGTAGGGGAGAGAGAGAATCGGAGAGGAGTTCTTCACCTCTGCTATTTGGAGGGGGGTTTCAGTTAGTCTTTCTTTATTAAAGAACTCTCTTAATAAATTAATGTGGCTTTGATTGTTAAGTCATCTTGGAAAATTCTTTGCAAGGTATGCCTTCTCTGATCTCCTCGTGTACATACCAAAACCATCGAGAAACTCATTACACGATCAGTTAGCCTACATCATCAACGAAGAGAGTTCGACAGTTGAGGACATCCGAGCAACTGCTATTTTTTGTTCATTTCTGTTCCTCTGCAAGTAAAAATGCATGAGGTCTTCCACTCTATTTTTGCTGTATATGTTACGTTTCAATTTTTGAATCAATGTATTTTTCCATCTTGGTTTGCAATTTATATCCCTGATATATTATTAAGAGTTTTTTGTTCAAAAATGAAAAATGTTATATAAGGCTTAAATTTCACAAATTGATTTCCAGAAGCTGATACGTCCATGTAATACCATACGGCTCGAACCAAGAACCCTAAAAAAACACTGGAAATATTACTGCACCAATAGTAACTAGAGAGTCATCTCCACTTCATTAGCTACATTAGCAATCAGCCGAAGCAGAGAGATCATCAATGGATGAATTCATCCCATCAGAAAAAGAAACAGAGAAATAAAACACTCTGACCCAGGAAGAATACCAATTAATTCTTCCTAGAGTTGGTAGGGAGGACTGTAAAGTAGGGACACACTGATTCAAATCTGTCATTTAGTAGAAACCCATTATTATTGCAAGAACAAGAACAGAGCTAAATGCTGGCTGAACTAACTGGAAGTCTCCTCAAAGCAATCAACAGTAAACTGTTTTTGTAGCAACAATCTTACAAGAAAAAAATCTTAATATACACTACGTTATTAAATGATCGAGTTCGATGTTCATTTACATTTTAAGTTTGGAGGGAATGTCAATTTATGGGATTTAAGTGTTTGATGCATGAATTTAAAAATCAACCTTTTCAATGAACATCCAAATGATGAGTATATTTCAATGAACATGGGTCTACTCAAATCTTACTTTAACAGATTTTTTTTTTTTGAAGAAAGTTGCTTTTTTATTCTCTTTTTAATTAATAATAATTTAAAAAATAAATCTATAACATAGATGAGTGTAATATAATGACATTAAAAGAATAAAAAAAACATCATATATAGACATAGTTACATCAGCAAAAAATAGAGAGAGAGAGACGCGCATGAAGGTCTCATGGTTTTTCATTTGCACATGATACAAAAAGTATTATGCAAGTTGGTTTCTCTTTTCCATAGTGTGAAACCCCTGCCTAGCTGATGTGGGAAGAGTCCCATGTCGGTTAGAAAGGGAGAGAGGAGAATTTATAAGGGGCCAAGCCCATTAACTAGCATGACGCGTTTTGGGCTGGAACAGGTGGGTCCAGGCCCAAATGTAAAAACCGTGCGGGCTCGCTTGTGTGCGAGGCCCAGAGCGGACAATATCTTGCTGAGTTTGAGCCCTAAGCCCTGTATATGGTCGGGTCGTTACACATAGCCACTCTGCATTTACCTCCTTGTAAAGATTTTCCACCTTGAACTCATTTATTTTAAATGAGATGAACATTGATCAAGCCAAATGAAATGCACAAAGCACTAATGGATTATAGTGGTTTTGATTGAAGTTTAGTGGAGATCTCTTATCTCATCCAACAAGCACCAATATTTGTGTCAGATGGTATAGCTCAACTGGTTAATCTCCCGCTTCAAGAAGCTGGAGGTGTCAAGTTTGAACCCCCATGGCCTAATATGGTGCACTCTAAGGGCAGTGGGTATCACCTGTGGAGGTTTTACGTTGCGTTTCTTGCGATTTTCCACACGTAAATTAAAAAAAAAATTGGTGTCATAACCCTTATTTCTATTGAAAATGAATGATTTTATCTCATCCAATAAAAAATCTCTCTCTTTTCTCAATAGATATTTTAATCCCCACATGAAAAATAAATTATTTAAAAAAAAGAGAGAGAGAAAACAGTCATTTCCTATCCTATGTGAGAAGGAGTCTAAAAAGAAGAGGCAAAGATTTCATCTCTTTTCTCTTTATTTTCCACCTCTTAGAAAAAAAATTAAAAAAAAAAAAAAATTCTAGGAATCCCCATTCACATCAAATACAGCCTACCAAGAATATTTCACACATGAATAAAAATTAGTGATAGGAAATTACAAAGTGACCTAACTCGCCACCTAATGATTACCATTAGGTTTGGCATTTGGCAAACAACCCACATGTTCTTCACATGCGTGTTGGTAATAAAATAATCTTACATACCCACTATCCTTGGCTTTTCCCCTGAGAAGCTTTGAATCCGACTTCATTTTGAATAGTTAAGAGCATATCCCTTCATACTCAAGCATGTTGAATTTCCTCTCTTCAGATTTAGCCTGACCCCAGAAGTTCTTGTGTTTTTGGTGCTGAATCAAAGAAGATGAACAGAAGTTCCATGTCCTCTCTCAAACCCAAGTCAGAAGAAGAAAAGCAGAGGAATCAGAAGACCCATGTTAGAGAGAAGAAGCCAGTGGAGATGAAGAGGATCGAACCCCGATCTGACGACATAAACGAGTGTGCAGAGGCTTTCATCAAGAAATTCAGGCAACAGCTTCATATCCAGCGACTCGAATCCATCGACAACTATGAACAAATGCTTGCCAGAGGTCTCTGAGACCATCTTCTCTGTGTGATTGATAATTTTAGTTTAGAAATGCAGTACTTTGTGTGTTAATGATTGTTTGAATTGTTTTGATTGATTTCCATTTAAGTTAGTGGAAATTTTCTGTCTTGGTTTTTTATGTTTGAGCTTATGTGCTTTTGTTAACTCCAAATGAGAGTGTGAAATCCAGTTTATGTTGTAAAATTAGAGATTATGCTAGAAGATTATTAATAACTTTAGGTAAGATTATGTCTCCTGATATCACTAACATATGATCAAATTTTGACCCAGTAGAATAATACAATCAGATCAAACCCAACCATATAAAACTTTGAATTCTCATTTTCGATTGCCAATGGAGCTAAGGCTAACACACGTATTTGGATGTTGGCCAGTTTGACCCGTCTCAATTTGGACACATGTTGTACATATGTGGTGTAGATACTACAGATGGTTCACATCTTCTATAGATAATTTTGATTCTATCCATATTCATTTTTCCATGCTACCTAACATAGCTCAAGTCCAAACGACTCCCAAATCTCAAGTCCAAACCCAAAACCTCAAAGCATAATTTGAATTTTGTCAGAAAATTATGTCTTCTAGGAATTTCATGCTGCTCTACATATATATGTTCTACATATCGGTACACCGATATTTGATGAGCAGTGTACAGATAGAGATAAAATGTGAATTTCACTCCATCATTTGTCTCCTAACAAATTTTGTCAGTGTTAGGATGCACGGCCATATATATATATATACATGAGATAATTAAGGGTGAAACCTAGGTCAGATTTTAACTGGACTCATATGATTTAACCTGTGAGATCAGTGGGTTTGGACTATGTATTTGTATATTCGTGTCAGATCAGATTGAAAACATAAAAATTCATATAAAATTTGAGTTGAATTGAATTGAAAAAAAATAAAATCAATTCAATTTGATCCAACATAACTTAATCCGATCGGAATGCACCAAATTATAAAATGAAGCTCAAATTGACTTGGTTAGAAATTTGAGTCAAATAGAATTTAACAATTCTGATGAGTTTAAAAATCAACCTGACCTGACCCATTTCCAGGTATTCTCTCCTTGTCCTTCTCTCATTGAAATGGTTACGATGGGTAGAGTTGGATTGAATGAAATATTTTAATATTTAGTGATTTAATACGAAGAAAAGTCTTTTTTATTCAAAATCATTTTTTTGTTATACTTTTCTAATTTTAAAAATATTATAATTTGAGTTGGATTGAGTTGAGTTGAATAAAATAAAATTTAGGTCGAGTTGAATCAGATTGATTCACTAGTTAAAAAACTCATTGGGTCAAACTTGGTTGGGTTAAAAAAAACTTTATTATTAAAAATTAACTTGTTTCGAATTTGAACCCAATAATCCGACTCTACACATTGTCATCCTAATACAGGCCTCACACTTGTATGAGTGTTTATAAGGGCCCACTTGCCTTAATTTTGTGATTAAATATAACAGAATATTTATTTAAAGTTTATTTTTCAGTTCACATTACCCTTTTCATACGTGCAAACAAACCCTAAAAATTTAATTTTTTAAGAAACGATTTCTCATCTCAATTTCTTAGAAAACCTTTTCTTATGAAATTGACATTTTCTTTTCTCGTGTGAAAATAAACAAACATGCCCTCATAGAAAACTTTAGATGAGAATCGACTTATGAAATATGTTAGGGTTGGATTTTTAACACCTTTTACAAAAGCTTTCAGTCATGAGAGAGAAAATTTGGGAAAAGAAGTTATCTTTTCACGGGTGTAAACTCCATTTTATGAGGAAGAGAACGTCGAGAACAGTTTTGATCGGAAATCCCAGTTTTTCCGACGAAACAGAAGTTGCAGGAGGTCCTTGAGAGGCGAACTGACGACAGTCCCCTGCCATCTACGGGGACTGAACGCAGAATTGTACGTCTAATTATATTCGTGCTAATTTCATTTTCAACCACTCCGTAAATTAAGACAACGTTCATCTAATCTAATTTTGTATAATCTTTTAGAAATCGACACAGAATCAAATTATTTTAGAATAAAGTTGGATTTGATAGGGTTAAATCGGTCAGATAAAGTTTAATCTATAATATATTAATTAATTAAAAATATAATAATATACTAATAAATATCAAATATAAAACACATAAAATTCTTAAAAATATTTTGTTTATATTATAAATAATAGGATAGTAAAACAATCCAACTTAATAAGTTTGGAATCTTTCAAAGATTAGATAGGGTCAACCGTATCAATTCTTTTGAAGTATGTGTTATTAAGGATTTTGAGGGTTTGAACTCTAATTTTTTTTTTTAAGATAATTAAATTATATTTAATAAAAATCAACTATTTAGAATGGTGGAGTTTTATAAATATTAAGTTGTATGTGATTGCTCATTTTATTAAAAGATATTGAATTTTAATATTTTTATAAGAAAAACTATCAAAATTTTAATATTTTAATATTTTTATAGGAGAAATTATCATATATTGACAGTTTTATGCAGATGAATAAATACACCTTCTATTAAACTTTTGAATAATTTTTATCAAAGGATAGATATGTTTATTTCAAATTGTATGATGGGTTAACTGATTCTCATTTACTATTATATTTACCTTTTATATAAAACAAAAACAACTATCCAAAAATAATGAATAGCAGTACATGTGTCTTTAATTTTCAATCCAATAATGGATAGTGCGTCTCTTAAATTCATGATCTAATAATAAATAGTCCCCGTGAATAATTAACATTGGAGTCTATAAACAATTGTAAATAGACAATAAGATCCATCTTTTATAAAATAAACTAATTTGAATCAAAATTAAGGCTATTAAATTTTTTATACCTAATTTTGATGTATCTTAAGAATAAATCTGTTAATTACTTTTATATGTATTTTAAACATTGTTGGATTCTCTCAACACGTGCACTGACATTCATTGCTCTTTTTAACCCTTTCCTCTCTCTATTATTTAACTTACTCTATCATCTTACTCTCCTTCTCTTCCACCTTGTTTTGATTTCAAAATATATATGAATTCTCCAACAAGTTTTCACGAAAGCATGTAAAAGATTTTATATGGGAGTAGTTCAACCAGCACATATACACTTTCGTTTAAGAACCAGAGATTTCAATTTCGAATTTTATAGTCACTTGTTGATACTGATACTCGTGACTTTCAAAGAGCTGGTATACATCAGAAAGAAATAAGAGTCTTTTATTTTCTTCATAAAAAAAAGAAAAGAAAAGAAAAAGCCCTCTAAACCTTAACACTCCTAGCTTCATTCTTGCTTGAGAGTCTCCTTCATCCACGATGAGGTCTTTACAATTTCAAATTTCCAATACATGATTAGTTTATCATAAACTGAGAGTGACTTCTCTAGGATCCATCTTAATACCTTGGGAATTAATATCATATTTGATAGATCATATAGGTAGATATTTAGTTTCATCATCTCCATCTAATTATTTTAACCTAATAATTTATATATATCTATCAGTAAATTATAAATCAATGTTGTATTGCCCAACCAAATGTAAAGTACATTATGTTAAATGATAAGAGTTTAGTTAGTTGATTTGAAGGCCCAAATCATGTCAGATTAAGCTAAAAAAATAAAAAATAAAACTTAGAATATATTTTCTTTTTCTTCATACTTAAAATATGAGAAAAATAAATAAATAAATTTTTGAGAATCACCAAGCTGAATTAATTGGATCCATCATTTTCTAGTGAGTCCTGTAGTTCCTAGTAACGTAACAATTCAAGCATCGTGTTCTTGCTGGAGTCCTCTACCGTCTCAACATCAAGAGACGTTACTGGTACTTGGTCTCAAACAGAGAGACGTGAGTGGAAAGAAAAAAAAGAAGGAAAGATAGACTTAGCTAAAAACGGCAGCAAGCTAGAAGAAAGGCAAGAAACACACGGCAAAAGAGAAAAGAAACACACGGAAGGGAAAAAACAGAGAAGAAGTGAAATCTAACCAGAGTCTTTGTTTCGATTTAATTCAAATTTTGAAGGTTTGCTTCTGACATTGTTAAGAACACATTTATCGGTTAGAATTGTGGATTCAGCAGCTCTAGATGCTCTCTCTCATACTCCTTTTGTGAGATTTCTCTTAATTTTCATTATCGTTGAAATCCACCATTAGGTTAAGAATATTTTTGTTATTTGTGAGTTGAGTTGTTTCATGATTAGGTATGTTCTTGTGATGTGTGTTTGATTTATTTTTCAAATTGATTGCTTAATATGATAAAATTTATCAAGCATCTCTTTCTATATGATAAAATTTATCAAGCATCTCTTTCTAAAAGATATCGGATGCTGGGGTCGAAAAAACTATTTCTTTTTAATATGATAAAAACTATCAAGCAATATCGGGTGCCAAGGTCGAAAAAACAGTATCGACCGATATATCGGCCGATACAATATATCGATCGATATCTCGTTATCACTGATATATTGGCCAATATTTTTCTTTCTCTTTAATTTTTTTTTTTTTTTACAAAAATGGCCGATATCAGCCGATATTGTGATCGGCTTATCGACCGATATGATAAGATTTCAAAACCGTAATATGATATTCAGACCTCTTAATTGGGTGATTTCAACAACAAAAGTTAATTAACTCAAATTTTATGTTTGGCTGAAATTTGATATACATCATACATGTAGCCCATTACACAAGCTTTCAACCTCATTTGATTATTTTTATTAAGGATTCATCATTTTTCTTTTCTAAGATAAAAAAGAAGCAGCAAGGAACGACTCATGTGCCTTGTGATTAGATTCTTCTAAATAATTAAGATCTCCATTTAACAATAATCAATCAAGTGGATTAGAAGAGAATACTTACGAGAATCTCCTAAGTTATCCTCATCCAAACAGAGTATCGTTTTTACCAGTGAAGTTATTTCTCCTAATTTTTTTACTAAAAAAGTTCTACTCGTCCAAAAGCGGTAGGAACATACAGTTTCTCCAAAAATCTCCCTCCTCCTCATCCAAATGAGGCATGGAACAAGTTTTAACCTCTGAAAAAAGTATTAATGCCATTTTTACACTATCTTAAATAATTAATAAATCTTTTAAATTAAAAGAACAGATGTCTGTACCCCTAATGAAATTATAAAACTTAAAAAGTACACGTAAACTGATAAGTGGGCTAATGTTGGCCATGGTGCAGATGGGAGTGAATTCTGAAAAAAAACCTATGTCACAAGTATTAATCCGCTCAACACCTGAATCATAAAAAAAATACACAGATTGAAAAAAAATCATAAAGATAATCAGAGAGAGAGAGGGAGTGAGTAATTTTAAACACTGGAAAGCTCATTTTATTCTTTTCACAGTTCAATCATGGAAAATACTAAAGTTTCACATAGATGATAAACTCTTACTCTGAAGAGAGTATTTACCAATTGATCTAGAAAATTATTTATATCTATTGGGACTGAATATGCCAGTGAGCTTTTTATTTCTACGGATAATAGCTTCCTCCTCCAAGAAACTTTTGTACACTCAAAAATTGAGAAAACATGGTTTCTCAGACATGAAGAAGCTATCACCTACATGCACAAGGGGTACTTCTCTTTGATATGAATCGCGGGGTGTTGTTGCTGCTGCTGCTTCTTCAATCCGACTCGCGAGCAGCAGCTAACCGGCTCTCCGATGAGAGGAATGACCGGAAGGTTATCGCAGTTGCAGATCTCGATCATAAAACCATCTGGGTCATGGAAGAACAATTGATCAACATAAATTCCACCCTCTTCCACCTTTGTCTTTATATAGTCAATCTCCATCTCCCTTAGCTTCCTCTCCACCATGTTCATGCTCTCACACTGCCAAAGTGTGATTGAATCAGAATTCAATCCAGAGTAATTTTTGACATTTACAGAGTAATTTGGAATTTTGGATTTTCAGTGACAAAGAAAGGCTGCTACAAATTAAACACTTAAATGTTGGAGATAATAGGGGAATTGAGGTGCACTAACATTTTTACCGTTGGAATACACTTAAATAAATGGAAAGAGAGAGAAAAGAGATTCGATTTTTTTTAACAAAATGGATAGTTCACTCATTAAAAAAATGAAGGTCCGCCAATCACTTCCCAGATAGAGTACGTCACATAAGCAGAAGATTTTCTATGAAAAAAAAAAGCTTCAAAACGCATATGCTATATATTTATTATTTTCAATAAAAGATTATAAGTTGGAATGATGCCACTCTGAGAGATAAAGACTATCAATTATATATATATTTAAGATTAGCTTTTAGTTGAGTGATGCCATAAGGTCTAAAATAAAAATCCCAATAATGAATGGAAAAAGGGGTAAAATTACCTGGAAAGAAATATGGTTATCTTTGGGATTAATCTTTTTCTTCTCGGGCATGCCTTCAGGGTTATCAGACTGCAAAAGATGTATGCCAATTCCATAATTGAATAGCCTAAAACAGATCAAACGAAAACAAGAAAAAGAAAAAGAAAGAAAGAAATCAAACCCAACAAATTCTAACAAAATTTCAAAAGCATGCAAACAATGATCTTCCTTTTTTTCTGATAAATTACTTCATGGGTATGTAATGTTCTTGCTTTTATTACCATGCTCCATCAAAATCAAAGGATCCAGGCCTCCTGACAGGGGAAAACCCAAGAACAGTTTGGTAGAAATGTAGAGATTTCTCCACAGATTTGCATACAAGGGAGATGTGATTCAAGGAACTAAGAGGCAAAGAACAATTCATGTCCTGAAACATCTTTTTCTTTTCTTTCGATTGCTACGATCTGGGAATTTGAAGAAAACCCAAAGGCCCAAATGAAAATGGGTGTCGCCTAATCTGAACTTTCAAAATCCAAAGATGAAAAGAAGTCAAGGCATGAGAGAGAATGGAGGAAAGCTGTGGCAGCGGATTCTTTAAATAGGGGAATGCTGATGTCGTTCGATAGAGATAGACACAGCATTCTCTAATTCGACACGTGTCTCAAAAGTAGACGCTGACACGTGGTGCCACGTATTTCCATCGAGAGACCGACTCAGATTCAATTGCACCGTCCATTAGGTTAATGGACACGTAATCTTATTACACCAAGACAATCTGTTCCCAACGACGTAAGTCATTTCAGTATTTTGGGAGAGCGACACGGCTAGAAAATTTCTCAACTATGGTCTTTAAATTAAAAGATTATATATATATATATATATATATATATAAAAGAAATTAGAGAAAATAAAATATGAAAAATTGAAAATGAATGCAGGGATTAGTCGATGAATTTCAAATATAGGTTAAATTTGAAATTTTAGATTAATATTTTATTCGATTTTAAGAAGACTAATGGGGTGAATATTGTGAAGTATCATTTTTTTTTTTTTTAAATAAGCTCAAAATCAATAATATTTGAAACTTTGGCCCAATTTCATTATTGTAAAAATCCAATATCTCATACATTTGTGAAATATCAAATATTTTTTTCTCATGGTTGAAATTCAGACGGATTTACTATGTTTGATAAACCCAACTCAACTCATATAAAAAATATTGAATACGATTCGACCCAATTTACTCAACTCAATCTGATCAGACTCAACTCGAATGCTGAACCAAATTGTTGGCCTGACTCAATCCGAATTCTATATTAAATTTTTTGAGTACATGGAATCAAGTCAATTCGAGTCAAGTTAGATCACTTAAAGAAAAACTGACTCCCCTCAAATCGAATTTAATTCAAATTTTTTTCATCAATCCAATCTAACTCAAATCACTTGATTTCTAATCATGAAGATCTAATTAAAACTTCACTTAAGTTTCACCACCCCTATTCACTCATTTTCAATTATTTTAAGGGCATATTTGACACAGCATGCTCTACAGAAGTAGACCAATCCAGATCCTTTTGGACAAACTTTTGAATTAAAATATTTATTCATGGCAATGGAAGATCTACTGTGCATGCAAGTATTACAACGTGGGAGTCAGCATCAAAACCCACTACAAAAGAACATGATGTAATGCTTCAAATAACAAGTGGGTTTTTTGGCTTATGCCTCTGAAACAATGCACTAAAGTCTTAAATTAATTAATAATATCACTACATTATTATGGCATGCAGTTGTGTAGACAGCAACAGCTGTGAGAAGTTCCATATGCTAAAACCTGACTACGTTTCTAAGTTTCAACCTTTACCTCTCCCTTTCTCTTTAACAGAACTTCATCATAAAAGTCCCTGAGACAAAGACATTACACTAATTTCTTTGTTTACATTAAACAATGGATTAATTTAAAATGTTAGTGGAAGTGATGCATCCAGGCATTAATCCTTGAGAGGTAGGTAAGAGTTACTGTAAAGGCGCCAAAGCTGACAAATAAATCCATTTTTCAATGAAGGCATTCTGCAAGATACTACCAATGACAGGTCACATCAATATATATTTCTTTTAATCAAGATACTACGTCCCATCAATCTTATACCTCCTTGCCGACCGTCATCTAGAATTTGCAAAATGGTCATTGCTCATTTTACTCTAAAGTATAAATCGGTTTACCGACTTTTTTACTCTAAGTATAAATTGATTCATTATCACTCAAATTTATTTAAATGAAATTATTATTTTTATATAAAATAGTAAATTTGATCAATAGCCGATTCACTGATCTAAAATACTGATTTTTTTTTTAAAATACTGTCGTACGACAATGAAAGAATAAAATAGACAATACCTTAAAACACGTATCTCTCTCTACAAAATGTCTGTGGAAAGATTACTATTCGTAATATTAATATTGTATTATTTATATAAAAAAATATGTAAATTTTTTAAAAATGATGAGATGCTAAAAAAACCAATTCATCACAAGATAGTGCTCGGTATTAGTACAAATACCTATCTCGAATTAATTTCCAAAAACTATTTTCTATATTTGGAAGAGGTTAAAGAAAAAAGTAGTTGTCCCTAACCCCAACTTAAGCAAGCAATACTTTTTTAAGAGGAAATTTAATGATATTGTAGGCATTGACCTCTCAAGAGCTAGTTCAACTAATAGTGACTTTGGTTCAAGAATCAGAGGTTTGAGGTTTGAATCTTATAGTCGCGTGATATGTTTCGCTTGCGAAAGAATAGGGCATCCAGAGTTGTTGATACAGACTGAGTCGGGTTGAGCTTGTGTTGTCCATTTTATATACGTGAGTACTTGAATCACTCTCTCACCCATAAACTGAGTCCTATATTTCTCTGTTTCACCCCTTCCTGCTATCTCAGTTATCTCCAAAACATTTGCAACTTTCATGAACAAGGCGTATGAGTGCATACCCACAAAACTGATGTGGATCTCATATGGAAATTCTAGATAAACCTTGCTTTAATCAATTGAATACTCGTGTTCCCATTGTAATCACCTCCTCTCCTGTTAGATGTTTTTAAGTATACTCCCCCATGAAGCCTCTTCCTTGCTTCCTCTAACAGAGTGTCTTGTACAGTGATTGTTGCTGGTGCATTTAGCATCGCTTTCTCTGTCGCTTGGGGTTGAGTAGGAGATTGAGTAGCATTTATACAATCTCCATAGCCAGTTAATATCTGTTTTATTGAATCCTCCCCTAACACTCGTGACATCTTCCCAATTCTTCTTCCGAAACTAGGGGATTACAGGTGACCACGAACTGATGATAGCTCGGAGGTCTGATCTTTTGTGGTTTCTGTTTTTTTTTTTTTTGGTATTCTTGGTCTCTGTAGAAGATGATAGATTAAAACAATCACAATAGAAGTCAGAGATTTAAGTGGAAAACACTCAAGAAAACACTACGGGAAAGAGGGAGATTTTGTTATCATGTAATGTGAAAAATACATCTATGTCCATATATAATTACAGTTCACTGGAGTCCTAATTCATTCTGAACTCTCTCCTCAATTAATACTCTCCAACTTCTGAAGTAGATTAATTGGTTTTGAAAACTATGCTTGGGTATGAACGAGTTCGACGTTGGTTAGAGGGAGAAAAATATAAAGGCTTATATAGGACTGAATATCTCTGCTTATTAGACTACTTTTTTGGACTGGAAGCGTTCCAACAGTGGTCTCTAAGATAAGTTTCCCAAGCTACCACATGTGGACTCAGGGATCCCCTAACCAAACGAGATGGTTGATGATGTTATATGCATCGGAGAGCCTCATTCAATAGAGAAATTATGGGAATACTAATGAGTGTCACATGGATGAGAAAAATATAAAAGTGGACAATACCTGACACTAGGATCTGCGTGGACACAAAAAGAACTTAGCCTCAACCTAAAACCGAATCTGCACAGTCCTGGATAGGTCTACAATGGCCGATCAACCTGGGTAGGTTCAAGAACGAAAACTTGGTCCCAAACAGAATTAACGACAGGGAATGGGCCTTAATCTGGTCACGAACCGTTGCCCACGCAGTATTTGTCTTTCAAAGAAAAAAAACCCAGTAAATAACAGCCTTAAACCAAGTAGTTCCCAATAGATTTGAGTAGTTTGGCATTAAAACCCAGTGATTCAGAGGCTCCACAGTTAATCAAACACAACAGTTTCGGCTGGTCACAAGTTTAATTAACTCTAATTGCTTGATTCAATTATCCCAACAGTCATATTAGTTAGGCGTACCTGGGTGTTTGGAAATTTGTCTTCAAAATCACCCTCACGTCCCTGATTGGTCAGGAACAACAACAATTGCAGAAATACTGCAATCTGGAGTGCTTGGCCTTCAACGAAATTGGCTGAAAAAATTATAAAAAATTTACCCTTAAAAAATAAACTTTTATTTCATATTATGGTCTGCCAATTTTTTTAAAGGATGTATTCTAAAACATTATCCTTCAAATCTAAACATTTTGAGTTATTTTCATCATTTTTTTTAACTTTTTTTTTTTGACTTTGCTCTAAAGTAATCTCGGATTTGAACTTTTTGTGAAAATAATTTAATGAAATTATATTGAGTATGGAATTGAATGAAGATATCTTAATGTGATTAATATAGTTTGTAAGATATCTATATGATTTTTCAAAAAAAATAAATAAAAATCGGATTAAATAATTTAGATAAGTAATTCTTGTTGGGTCGAGTTGTTGAATAACTTCTGATATGATTTGAGTTGAGTTTATTAAAACTCGACCTAATCTAACATGAGTTTCACCCATACCTGCGACAATAGCCTATCCAAATTCGAAGAGGACAAAGCAAATCAGCCTAAAGAAATCTCCTTGGGCACCACTTTTCTGAAACTGAAGCTATAGAAGAAAATATAATAAGGATCACGGAGCACCTGGTTGGCTGAAGAAATCCCCAGTAAAGACCTCCACTCAATGGCACTGACACCTGGTACTTTTTAAACTTTCATCCAATGAGCTGAAGAAATTCCCAGTAAAGACCTCCACTGAATGGCACCGATACGCGGTGTTTTTTAAACATTCAGCTAATGAGCCACAGGCCAACAAGAAGAATGGTCGATAGAAAAGGAGAAGAATGAAGAGAGAGACCATCAATAGGACCATCCCAGCATCAGATTATTATTTTCTCCTTGGAACGTGGAGGTTAAGTTGGATATGAAAGTAAGTTCGCCTAAAATTCTAAGGACACCCTTACTGCTGTGTACAGTAACGGTGATGGGTGATGGGCAGCCAAACGAGTCTCATATTAGTTGTGACAATATATATCTAAGGGTTTATATGAGACTTAGATCACACTTCATCTAATGGGCTAGATACCAACTCATAAAAAATGGTATCAGAGTCATGTTCCAAGATATCGCATGTGGACTCAGGGAATCTCCTAACCCGACAGAATTACCGATGATATTATATTCGCTAAAGAGACTCGTTCGAATGAAGGATTGTTGGCACCAAAATGAGTCTACATCAGTTGTGAAGAGAGAGATTTAAGGACTTATATGAAGCTTTGATCACTCCACCTAATGGACTTGATACCTAGTCCTAACAATGGGTTCAATTTAAAATAAGAATTTACATATCACATATCATCATATTTTAGATTGTTGGTACTTGACTCATGCCTACTATCATAAAAAAAATATTTTTCTAATATTTTAAGTGATTAGTGATCCAATGAGATTTAAAGAATAATAATTATTGTTGGCTTAAAAGTTAAATCTGCCTCCCCTGAGTCAGACTGAGTTGTCAATTTCATGACTGTGTCTGACTAAGTCATGAGTTGTCAATTTGTGTGACTTGTCGTGACCTTGCTCAAGTGTCAAGACCGTGCCTCTGGAAGACCTATGTAGTGAAATCAAGTTTGAAGCTCCAGAAGACACGTCATTTGGAAGGTATTGCACCGAAATCGGAAGAACTTCATGAATGTCAACCAACACAGGTATTTAGACCTTAGGAATGACTTAGAAGACCTAGAATTACCATTGGGACAAACCTTAGAATCCATAACTTAGAATTTGGTTGGACTAATTTGGATTTCTTAGGTTAGGTGAATTTTGCTCTATTTTGGGCAAGTTTTTTCTTCCATCAAATGTTCCCCAGTATTAGTAAAATTTTAATGATTTGATGGATCACTAAAAGAGCTTTTTAAAAAGTTCAAGAACACCCAATTTGGAAATGTATAGCTCAAGTTATGAGCATTTCAATGAAATGGTGAAAAATAGATCAAAACAATTTTGTCATATACCCTCACTTTGGGAGATTATTTGAGGTATCAAATGGACTTCAAATTGGACCAAATTTGGTGAATAGATATATCTCTCAATGAGATTTCCAACGAACCCAAGAACTCCCAAAACCGAGTTCGTAAACCCAAGTTATGGTCGTTTTAGTGGAGGTATACAAAAATGCCGAGATTCAGTCGGCTGAATTCATGTTTCAGTCGACTGAATTTGCTGCAGATTAGTCTTTTCAGCCTCAGACGAGTTTCAGTCGACTGAAAATGTTTCAGTCGACTTAATCTTTATTTCAGACGACTGAATTATGCTCAGATGTTTCAACGGTCATTTCTAGGCATTTCAGTCGACTGAAATCGCAACGGGAAGTTTTTAACGGCTCTATTCTTGTGATTTCGACTTCCAATCGGCAATCTTCAAGAGGGCTTTAAATGTATGACCTTAGGGCATTCCAAAGGTTGATTCTTGATGAGCAAAACCCTCTCTAAGATTCTCCAAGACTCTCAATCATTTCAAGAGCACTAAAACTCCATAATTAGATTATCAAAGTTCTTGAACTCAATCTCTCACACACTCAAAGCTCTCATAGGTAAATATTGAGCATCTTAGGCTCATTCTTGAGTATGAATTTGAGAGAACCTTTAGGGATAGATTATTCTCATAGGAAAACTATTTACCTTCCCTAAACTTCTTCTCCTAATATTTGGTTTGACATTCAACGGAGCATTTACTCATCACCAAGGAGCATAGCAAGGAGAAGGACATTCAAGAGCACGCCGAAGTTACTTCAAGAAACTCGAGGCTAGTGTTCTTGATATTTCTCTAAAAACTATTCTTTCTATTATTTATTGAGAAAATTGTAAAGGGTTGGTGTAACCCTTTTAAAATCTCAAGAGAGGTGTTCTCTTGTGTGTCATTGGTCAAATCTTCACCCGTGAGGAAGATCAAGTGTTGTAAAGGTTCGATCTCCACCTGTGAAGGAGATTAAGGGTTGTAATAAGGTTCTTCTCCACCCTTGAAGGAAAAGGATTGTGGAATCCTCAAGTGGTGTACTTGAAGCGTGGATGTAGGCAAGGTTGTCGAATCACGTAAAAATCATTGTGTCAAGATATTTCATCTCTTCTCATCTCCTCTCATTATTGTGTTTGTGTTTTATCTTGTATCTTAATTACACAATTTGGAGATAAATTGGATTAATTTATTAAAACCAATCAATTAATTGACTCACATTTTAAAGAAATTTAAAATTCCTCCATAGTCCTATTCACCCCCCTCTAGGACTATTCTACACATCGGGCTAGCTTGACTAACAATTTTGATCTAATTGTATGAGAAAGTGAACCCAAAGGGGATGGAGTAATAGTAAGGAACCCGCGTCAAGAAGCGAAAGTCCACTCCACTTCCAGGGTTCACTCTCTATAGAGTTATTAGGTATGTGTGGGTATGTGTGGAGGTAAGAAGGCTTGTACATATCTCGAGAATTAGTCGGATACTCTAAGAGATCTGAACATCTTGATCATAAAAAAAATATAAGAGGAGTGAAAAAAAATCATCGAATGCGACTTGATAATTGATACTTCAACCAACGAACAATATCCGAACAATTTTCAAATACACATTTGACTGAGTTTAAAGGTTACAATGAATTTGATGAAAATACACTTGAAAAAATAGAAATTTTAATGCAGTTAGATATTTTCTTATATATGTCTAAGATATTTCATAAGTCGATTCTCATCTAAAGTTTTCTATGAGGGCATGTTTGTTTATTTTCACACGAGAAAAGAAAATGTCAATTTCATAAGAAAAGGTTTCCTAAGAAATTGAGATGAGAAATCGTTTCTTAAGAAATTAAATTTTTAGGGTTTGTTTGCACGTATGAAAAGGGTAATGTGAACTGAAAAATAAACTTTAAATAAATATTCTGTTATATTTAATCACAAAATTAAGGCAAGTGGGCCCTAATAAATACTCATACAAGTGTGAGGCCTGTATTAGGATGACGATGTGTAGAGTCGGATTGGATTCAAATTCGAAACAAGTTAATTATTAATAATAAAAGTTTTTTTTAATCCAACCAAGTTTGACCTAGTTTGTTTTTTAACTAGTGAATCGATCTGATTCAACATAACCTAAATTTTATTTTATTCAACTCAACTCAATCTAACTCAAATTATAACATTTTTAAAAGTAGAAAAATATAATGAAAATGATTTTGAATAAAAGAAAAGACTTTTCTTCATATTAAATCACTAAATAATAAAATATTTCATTCAATCCAACTCTACCCATCCTAACCATCACAATGAGAGAAGTACAAGGAGAAAATAGCTGGCAATGGGTTAGGTTGGATTGATTTTTGAACTCATCAGAATTCCTCAATTCTATTTGACTCAAATTTCTAACCAAATCAATTTGAGTGTCATTTTATAATTTGGTGCATTCCGATCGAATTAAGTTACGTCGGGTCAAATTGAATTGATTTTATTTTTTTTCAATTCAATCAACTCAAATTTCATATGAACTTTTATTTTTTCAATCTGATCCGACACGAATATACAAATACATAGTCCAAACCCACTGATTTCACAAGTTAAATCATGGAGTTAAAATCTGACCCTATATATATATATATATATATATATATATATATATATATATATATATATATATATATATATATATATATATATATATATACTAACAAAATTTGTTAGGAGACATATGATGGGGTGAAATTCCATTTTATTCCTACCAATACCGCTTATTAAATATCGATGTACCGATATGCATAACATATATAAGAAGAGAGGTGTGAAATTTCCAGAAGGAGACATAATTTTCCTACAAAATTCAAATTATGCTTTGAGGTTTTGGGTTTGGACTTGAGATTTGGGAGTCGTTTGGATTTGGGCCATCTTAGGTAGCATAGAAACATGAACATGGATAGAATCAAAATTATCTATAGAAGACGTGAAAAATCTATGGTATCTACACCTCATATGTGTAACATGTATCCAAATTGAGACGGGTCAAAGTGGCCAACATCCAAATACGTGTGTTAACCTTAGCTCCATTGGCAATCGAATATGAGAATTCAAAGTTTTATATGGTTGGATTCTCCTAGTTAGACATGACAAAATTTGATACAATTTTATTATTCTAATGGGTCAAAATTTGATCCTATGTTAGTGATATCAAGAGACATAATCTTACCTAAAGTTATTAACCATTTTTTTTTTTTTAATGGTGGCAATGAAAATTTCATTAATAAAAAGAACGTAATACAGAAAAACAAAGAAAAAGAAAAAAGTCTGAGAGAGAACGACGGAAAAAATCAACAAGATAAAACGAACAAAATATTATTAACAATCTTCTAGCATAATCTCTAATTTTACAACATAAACTGGATTTCACACTCTCATTTGGAGTTAACAAAAGCACATAAGCTTAAACATAAAATAACATGACAGAAAATTTCCACCAACTTAGTTGGAAATCAATCAAAACAATTCAAACAATGATTAACACACAAAGTACTGCATTTCTAAACTAAAATTATCAACCACACAGAGAAGATGGTCTCAGAGGCCTCTGGCAAGCATTTGTTCATAGTTGTCGATGGATTCGAGTCGCTGGATATGAAGCTGTTGCCTGAATTTCTTGATGAAAGCATCTGCACACTCGTTTATGTCGTCGGATCGGGGTTCGATCCTCTTCATCTCCACTGGCTTCTTCTCTCTAACATGGGTCTTCTGATTCCTCTGTTTTTCTTCTTCTGACTTGGGTTTGAGAGAGGACATGGAACTTCTGTTCATCTTCTTTGATTCAGCACCAAAAACACAAGAACTTCTGGGGTCAGGCTAAATCCTTGTAGCTTCTTTTATACTTTAGAGAAGAGAGGAAATTCAACATGCTTGAATATGAAGGGATATGTTCTTAAATATTGAAAATGAAGTCGGATTCAAAGCTTCTCAAGTGGAAAGCCAAGGATAGTGGGCATGTAATCGTATTTTATTACCAACACGCATGTGAAGAAGAAAGTCAAAAGAAAACTTGCGGCTGAGGAAAAGGAAGGAAGGATCTTGGAAGGAAGTCAGAACATGTGGGTTGGTTGCCAAATCCCAAACCTAATGGGAATCATTAGGTGGCGAGTTAGGTTACTTTGTAATTTCCTATCACCAATTTTTATTCATGTGTGAAGTATTCTTGGTAGGCTGCATTTGATGTGAATGGGGATTCCTTAAAAGTTTTTTTTTAAAAAAAAAATTCTAAGAGGTGGAAAATAAAGAGAAAAGAGATGAAATCTCTGCCTCTTCTTTTTAGACTCCTTCTCACATAGGATAAGAAATGATTGTTTTCTATCTCTTTTTTTTTTTTAAATAATTTATTTTTCATGTGGGATTAAAATATATATTGAGAAAAGAGAGATTTTTTATTGGATGAGACAAAATTCATTCATTTTCAATAGAAATAAGGGTTCTGACACAATTTTTTTTTTTGAATTTACGTGAGGGAAACTGCAGGAAACCCATCGTAAAACCCCCACGGGTGATACCCACTACCCTTAGAGTGCACCATGTTAGGCCACGGGAGCTCAAACTTGACACCTTCCACTTCCTAAGGCCGGAGATTAACTAGTTGAACTACACCATCTGACACAAATATTGGTGCTTGTTGGATGAGATAAGAGATCTCCACTAAACTTCAATCAAAACCACCATAATCCATTAGTGCTCTAGGCATGTCATTTGGCTTGATCAATGTTCATCTCATTTAAAATAAATGAGTTCAAGGTGGAAAATCTTTACAAGGAGGTAAATGCAGAGTGGCTATGGAAAAGAGACGAACCAACTTGCACAATACTTTTTGTATCATGTGCAAATGAAAAACCATGAGACTTTCATGCGCGTGTATCTCTCTCTATTTTTTTTGCTGGTGTAACTATGTCTATATATGATGTTTTTTTATTTTTTTAATGTCATTATATTACACTCATCTATGTGATAGATTTATTTTTTAAATTATTATTAATTAACAAGAGAATAAAAAAGCAACTTCCTTCCAAAAAAAAAAAATTAATCTGTTAAAGTAAGATTTAAGTAGACCCATATTCATTGAAATCTATATTGACGATACCAGTCCTGATTTCAAGCAAATAAATCAGGGCACTCAAGCTCATCTAGCTAAATAGATTGAGACAACCGATCCTCATCTCAAAAAGATAAGGATCATCACTAATGGAGATCCAAAAGGCTAAATCAGGGCACTCAAACTCATCCAGCTAAATGGATTGAGACCACCAATCCTCATCTCAAGAAGATAAGGATCATCACTTATGAAGATCCAAAAGGTGAAGAAGTCTACTTCAATCATATCTCTTCCTTCTTATCTTATCTTCCTTTTTGAGCAGTCTTCTTATCTTATCTTCCTACTCATCTATCTCTCATCTATCTCTCATCTATCTCTCTTTGTTATAAATATCATACTTTGTGTCATCTATTTAGTGTGGAGAAAATATTTGTAAATCAAATAGAAATTACACAGTAAATCAAAAGCATCTTACTGTGAATTTGTGTGTTGATATTCTGTTTTCTATAATATACTCTACCATTTTGATGTTCATTGAAAAGGTTGATTTTTAAATTCATGCATCAAACACTTAAATCCCATAAATTGACATTCCCTCCAAACTTAAAATGTAAATGAACATCGAACTCGATCATTTAATAACGTAATGTATATTAAGATTTTTGTTCTTATAAGATTGTTGCTACAAAAGCAGTTTACTGTTGATTGCTTTGAGGAGACTTCCAGTTAGTTCAGCCAGCATTTAGCTCTGTTCTTGTTCTTGCAATAATAATGGGTTTCTACTAAATGACAGATTTGAATCAGACACTGCCTACTTTACAGTCCTCCCTACCAACTCTAGGAAGAATTAATTGGTATTCTTACTGGGTCAGAGTGTTTTATTTCTCTGTTTCTTTTTCTGATGGGATGAATTCATCCATTGATGATCTCTCTGCTTCGGCTGATTGCTAATGTAGCTAATGAAGTGGAGATGACTCTCTAGTTACTATTGGTGCAGTAATATTTCCAGTGTTTTTTTAGGGTTCTTGGTTCGAGCCGTATGGTATTACATGGACGTATCAGCTTCTGGAAATCAATTTGTGAAATTTAAGCCTTATATAACATTTTTCATTTTTGAACAAAAAACGCTTAATAATATATCAGGGATATAAATTGCAAACCAAGATGGAAAAATACATTGATTCAAAAATTGAAACGTAACATATACAGCAAAAATAGAGTGGAAGACCTCATGCATTTTTACTTGCAGAGGAACAGAAATGAACAAAAAATAGCAGTTGCTCAGATGTCCTCAACTGTCGAACTCTCTTCGTTGATGATGTAGGCTAACTGATCGTGTAATGAGTTTCTCGATGGTTTTGGTATGTACACGAAGAGATCAGAGAAGGCATACCTTGCAAAGAATTTTCCAAGATGACTTAACAATCAAAGCCACATTGATTTATTGCAGTAACTTGGGTAGTAGAACTGAAAGGATCGATCCTGGCCCACAACAAGGAGAAGATGGATGCAAGGAGGATAGACCAGACAATGACAATGGTGGGGGTACGGTTTTGCCGGCCCAGAAGACCTTTGAGGAAAGGATACAGATGGACGATGACCCAAAAGGCAAAGAAGAGCCTGCCAGAGAGAGGACCCCATGACTGATATCCACTGTTTAAGGCATATGAGATACCGGCCACTATGCCGACCATGTTAATGATAATGAGAGTGGTGGGAGGAATGAGAAGTAATGTCCATTTAAGCACATACAGGTCTGAGAACTCTCCATCGTCATCTGATGCCTTGGATGTAACAGTGAAGTTGGTCTCTATTCCACCAAGAACCTTTAACAGTCCTTGGAACACAGCAAAAAGATGGGCTGATGATCCGCCGATAACCCAGAACTGTTCATTCCTCCACAAGTCCTCAATACCTACACCACTCCACCAGATCTCCAGAAATCCAGTTGCAAAAATAGAGATGAACAGCAACACGAAACAGATCCCGGCATAGGTGCTTATCTGCATATACAAAATACAATCCAAAAAATCAAGTTTCAGTTTCCTTATAGTTCAAAATAAAATGAGACGTACACGCATCGAATGCATTAATGTATGAAAATGATGGAGCAAGATAAGCACATATACAGCAATGTAATGTAGATGAATGATATTCCTACACTGATGTTTGAAGAAATAAAAAAGAACAGAGCATGGGTTCACAAGACTTATCAAAACCTTAACATTTAGAAGACAATGAAAATGCCTTCATTAGATGTTGCTTTGAGAGCCTCACCTACAATGACCAAGGGACTTACAAGAACATAACTAGGGATGTTGATGGTGACTGAAACTTGAAATTGCCAGGCTTCGGAAAAAGATGGCTTAAGCATCAAGTTTCAGCCTGAATGTTAATCAGGCTCAATCTTGGGTTTTAGGTCCACTTACTCTTTTATTTATGTCCATGGCACATCATAGAATGCTATCGTGAAGAGAAATGAAAGCATAAACATGTCTCGATTATCACTAGAAAAATTCAAATGCATAGAATGATAGGGAATAACCATGCCAAACTTGTAACCAGAGATGAATATATAGAAAAGACGAATTAAAAAAAAATATCACATGAATTGCATTAGTATTGTTGCTAACCTGAGGAATGATGAATTTTCCAGTAAGGAGACAGATTGCCGGTAGTACACAGTAGGCAATCAGTGGGATGGAGGTGAGAGGATAGACTATAGTGTTGATGTAAGCAACTCTCTCCAATAGCTTTAACCTTCCACTGTAACCATACCAAATGGGACAGTGCCTACTCAACAGGATCTCAATCGATCCTAATGCCCAGCGAAGAACTTGGTTAAGACGATCAGAAAGATTGATGGGTGCAGATCCCTTAAAAGCAGGACACTGAGGCATGCAATAAATAGATTGCCACCCTCGAGCATGCATCTTAAACCCAGTTAGAATATCTTCTGTAACAGAACCATAAATCCATCCAATCTGATAGAAGGAGAGCAAAAATTCAGTTACCATATGCTAAAAATTCATACTTGGTTGAAAAACTTCTAATCTGCCCAACTTCCCAAGTTCATCTGGTGAGGACTTGAGACTAGCTCTTTTGCTTTTGTTGAAAGTTACTGTGATAGCTTATATTCAGAACCCTGATCTTTGCAAGAAATCAAGAACATTATTGTTTATAGTTTCACTTTTTTTCTTCTGAAAAGTATATAGTTTCATTTTTTTCACATTATATGTTATTAATTTCTGCAGACGTTTCTCTTCTTTTATTCTTTTTTAAAAAAAAAATTCACTCTGACTAAAAGATTTTTAAAAGTAGGTTAACAAAAGTGGATAAGATCAGGTTCTGTTTAGATGTATGGGTCGAATCAACAGTCAACGTGTCCGAACCTGACTTGATCCATTGTTGCCCCTAATTACAGCAGATAAGAATCACACCTCTTTGCCCCATTCTGACTTGTTCTCATAGCCACAGCTGATCACATGGACTGCCTCCTTGGTTAGTATTTCTGGACTTGTTGACTGTGTTATCCCTCCCTGTTCCATGAAGGTTGATGCAATAAGGACTGAAGACTGACCAAAACGCTTCTCTAAACTTTTCTGTGACATAAGCAGTGATCTCTCGTGTTCATAGCCTGCAAATATGCAAATTTAATGTCTTCATAGGGTGAAGAATAGAGAATTCACCAATTATTAAAAATGCAGCAACAAGACCAGTCCCACCATTCAGGATTAAACATTCAAACCCAACATCAAAATCCCTTCTTTTATTTTTATTTTTTGTTGGGATTACAGACATCAGAATGGAAAATAAAAAAGCAATAATCCATCTCTGCTCATTTCTCACTCACTCCGTGGCCACGGAGACGGCCAATCCATTGGCCACTGAGAAACACGAGTACTTGAAGCATTGAGGGTAGACACAGGACAATGGAACTTCTGGAGAAAGAGAGCAGTGATAAGCAAAAAATCAGCCATATTTATGATCCACCTAACATATACACTTCCTTGAAGATGGACTGAACAGCATTCTTGCATCTTCTCAATCTGTTTGGACTATTTTAAAGATTTCTAACACAATAATTTCTGTTCTATCTTTTAATTTTACTCTAGACATATTTTTAGCAGTGTTTACGCATCTTAGAAATTAATGCAAACCACTCAGAAGGATGGACCCAACTGCCATGGTCAGCCATTTATCACCAATGAAGTTCTAATATATTTATTTATTTCAAAATATAACTAAAATTAATTGCGAAAATAAAACCCTACCTTCTTCACCCTCTTCAATGTCTTCCATATTAAGGATGGGAACCATGGACTCGGTCCTTTTCATTACCGACTTTCTATCAATATACCTCTTGTTTCCACCTTTTCCCTTCTTTTTCAACCCACAGCAGTTCTTGAAGATGATGTTGGGTTCCAAGTCATCCTCGGTCAGGACTGGATCATACCCATATAAAGCTTGCCTGTTGAAACAACATCCTGTTCCCACGTAAACAGGACCCTGGATGCCATCCAAGCCTTTCATGTTGATCTGCAACATGAATTTTGAAAAATATTAAGACAGTATTTCTTATGGTACATTTGGAACTCAAATGACATTTTTTCTGGAAACTTGACAATGTGAATTCATCTATCCTGCTGCAATTTTGGAGCAGCAGTGGAATTATGGCGTATACTAGGCACGATATTGTTCAACTTTCTATTTGTGCAATCTCAAATCATCATGAGCACCAATTGTTATTATTGATTTTAAGTAGACTGATCAGATTAGCAGTATCACCTCAAATGCACAATAAAATGAATAACCATCTACTCTACTGAGATATCCCAAATAATAATAACCTATATGGAAAGAAAATTATTCTTTAGATGATGTTATTTGACACGGAAGCATACATCGAAAAAGACAATGTTACGATTAGCATATCGATCATGCAGATCAATCCCATCAAATCGCTGTGGGAACTGAACGTAGCATGTTTTCCTTGCCAGTGCTGGATCCATCATGAAACACATAGCTTCACGAAGCGCTTTGCTGTTGTTGAAGTAATGATCACAATCAACATTCAGAAGATATGCACCGTTGGTAAGGACAGCTGATACTCGAATCTGAATGCAAACATAAAAGCATAAATCACATCAATCGATAGAGAAAGTGGGCAAGGTAAATTTCTACCAAAGAATCTAAAGGATATCAAACCAGTGCATTCATTGCTCCAGCCTTCTTGTGATGTTGAAAACCAGGTAGCTTCTCACGGGAAACATAAACAAGTCGAGGTAGCACATTTCCATCAATATCAAGATCTCCACTATGGCCCAAGAACACCTGTATATTTAAGTGAAAAAATAATAATAAGAAACACAAAAAAGGAAAATGGAAGGAAGAAACAATGCATGCACACATCGAGGAATAATGTTACCTGAATCATGCCAGGATGGTTTCTGGGATCATTTCCTGGCCAAGGAGTGCCATCCTGCATCCTCCAGCCTTCTTCAGGAGTTTTTTGCGCTTTGGCTACAAGAGCATTCATTTGTACTTTAAATTCTTCATATTCCCTCTGCCAAAATATGCAATTCCAATCTAAATGAATCACTTTTCAGAATAAAGAAGGGATATTAAATTCATCGCATATTTTCCGATGTTTAAAACTCAATGATACCAAACTCGTGATGACAGAATCCATTTCTTCTTAAAATCCAATCACTATAAAAAGTTTTAAGATCTAAATAACTTGGAGACAGAAAATTCTTGGAAACAGATTTGCCAACCCATCCATACAGTTCATAGCAGTGTGTATATTTAGTACACTGTGATTAACCATGTATATGAAAAATAACAATATGATACTAGTTTTTAGATATCAAGTATGGAAGCTACCTTCATTGCTCTGCGTTCTTTCACAAAAGAAGGTTTTACTTGGTCCTTCAAGTAGTCTATCTTCTTAGCAAAGTAAAATTCAGGAGCCCTAGGCTCAATATTGTGCTTCTTGCAAAAAGGCACCCACTTCCTTGCAAACTGTGAAGTCTCCGATAGGGCTTCAAAGGTTAACATTGCTGACCCATCATCAGAAAGATAGCACGAAACTTTGTCAACAGGATAATCCACAGCAAGGATAGATAACACAGTGTTGGCTGTCACAAGAGGGGGCTCTTTGAGAGGATCCACGGTACTGACAAAGACATCAATAGGAGCTAATTGTGAAGGTTCCCCTTCCCTATCATATCTGTCAAATGAAGATTTCATTTAATAATAAATATACATTGTCATATATCTAAATAACAAATGTTGTGAATGATGAAAGGATAGATGAGGCTACATAACACAATGTAACTAACCTCATTGCAAGACTGTCAAGATAGGTTTCTCGATTGATTGGAGACCATTTTGGAAATTGATCCAGAATCCAAGACAAAGCAAACCAGATCTCACATATAACAGATGTTAGCCACAATGGATATGCATCATGCACAGGATGGGTAACACGGTAATGGAAGAAGAAACCTAAGATAATAAGGCGAAGTATGATCACAACCCGGTATGGGGAAAGGCGGGAAGAAGAGATAGGCAGTATCCGACTCAAAGGTTGATGAGCATCATAAGACCTGGAAACACAGAAAATGTAGTTATGAAGCATCATAAGCCCTGAAAACACAGAAAATGTAGTAAGCAACTCTTCAGCATTTCATGCAATTCAGAGATTTATCTGCCAATTGTCAGTCTTTTAATACTCATTACAGTATCCAAAAGCTCCAAATAACACAAGGGAGTCTTTATATTGGATTTTTTTTCTCTCTTTTTTTTTTTGTAGCAAAGAATTTTTTGAGTTCAAATTAGGTCGACACAATGCATAGTTGGTAGGACGTGGGTGTGGATGGATGTTTCACCCTCATCCAATCATCTTAACCTTGTGATTTTGCTGATGGTGTAGCATGGCATGGTGTATGGAAGGTCACTAAGATAAATTACAAAAAGTTAAAAGTTTAAACATGAACAAAGTAAAAATTAAGGACATGGCAGTACATACATTTGTGGATCTTCACCATTTGAACCAGCTCCTTCCATCTCTCCTTTTCCATCAGAGGATCTGCTCATCGTTTGCTTCATATTTTTCTCTTGTTTAAGTCTCCATCCCTCTACTCTTTCCTTCCAGTCAACATTACCAAGCCCGTAAGAATTCAAATTCTTTGAAGGGTCCACAATCCTCACTGGAACTGTTACAGAAGCAGATATACCGTTAAAAGGAAAGTTAGACAAACTCAAGCCATCTAGAAGCTTCCAGGAAAGTTCTAATTTCCAAGTGAATGTAGGTTCAATGATACCTGGATGGCTTGGGTCAACATGGGGGCTTGAATGGACACGCTTTTGGCCAGACCCTGATGAACCAGAGGCACTTCTTACTGACTGATTGTAAGGCGAAGCATCAGGTATTTCCCCAGAAATCTGAATCATGACATATTATAGATGAGCATGGGTGGATGGTGATTTTTGTAACTACGGTGTTCATTGAGAATACCATTTGACACACACAGACCAAAAAAAGGGAAATCTAGAGCAATACAACTTAGATAAGGGCTACAGTCTCTACTGAAAGATGTCATGCACACAAAAATCATCATAAAATGTAAATCGGGAAGTAGACTAGATAGCTAAGACCATGCAAGAGATAGAGAATTAGAGATTACTTGAGGCAAGAGATTTTACGGAAAAAACCACCTTCTCTTGTATCTATAATATGAGACCATAAATTCTATTTACAGTTCAGACTGCTTAATCACAATGAATTTATGTTGTGTATGGGTACCAGTATTGAGTTCAATACTAGTACAAGTTGTCAAACGTGGCTAATCCCAAACATAGGACTCATGAATTCATCATAATGTTTAAATAAATTCAATTTTATATTTGATTTTAAATAAAAGTAAGGTGTAGAAATTACACTAATAGAAAATAATATATTGTTTTGCATCACGTATCATGTCACTGGAAATAGTAACTTAAGCATCGACAAGTTTCCTCTTTTCCTTATTTTTTCTTACCGGTTGCCTATTGACGACAAGTGGAGTTGAGCCATGTCTAGGCGAAGATGAAAGATCGACATCTTTTCCCTTTTGCCACTGGTGCATTGCCCTCCCATTGTTGGGTGAATATTTGAACTCATTCTCCAAATCATCAAAATCATCCTCTTCATCATCTCCCTCCACTCGAGGACTCCCTAAAAGGTTACACATGGCCTTAATTTCATGTTTACATGAATAATCACAAATATGAAAACCACAAAACACATCAGGCAAGAAAGTAGAAGAAAAGGAAACTCAGTTTTCTGATGGTTCATTCCATACAGCAAGGGCCTACAGTTTTCTTATCTATACATAGAACACATTGTTCCTGCTGTGGATGAGGCATGCCCCCAATGTCACTGAATTCATTGGCCATTCTCTGGACAATCATTGCAATCCTTGACTGTATAAGGAAATCAGTGCTCAGAAGAATGAAAAGCCTTTGGACAGTCTACTACAATAGCAATTCTACGGGTTGAAAAACAGTAATTCCTCTTGAAAGTCATATAATATAATCAAACTAAAATTGATTGGAAGTTGCAAAGGATTGGAAGCAGGAACTGACCTTTGTGTCTTTTGTATCTAGTCTTGCAATGGGGACAAGATTGGTTCCCATCTTTCCTCTCATATTCATAGCAAGTCCGGCATACTGGGAAGGCACATTCATTGCAAGCAACAAAGAATTCAGCAGTAGCTGTGAATCCTACACCATCTCCACAGATCTGACATACTTGGCTATTCAAATATTTCAGGGGCTTAGGCTGCAATATCCATAAGAAACGGAAAAAAACACATGAGAAGAACAAGTTCATGTATTAAACACCCCAGTCAATGATTTCATCAGCTGGGTGGTGGGAAAAGACACTAGAAACTCAAGTAAGAAAATGTATTTTAAACGAAACCCATGTTCCTGCTGATCAAAATTCCCAAATTCATGCAAAGACCATGAATAAAATGGCAAAAGAAAAGACGATTTTATATGAGGAACAAAAGGGGAAAGGGAAAAGAACAAAGCCCAACTTCTTGGCGACGGATCCTCACGAACTCGTTTCTCGTATGAGAACCTGCCACCATTCCTGCATTGGATCCCATGGCTTCCAACAACTACGAGCAACTGGAAAGAGAAAACTCTGTAGCCCTCCTTTCTTTTTCCTCTCTATTGAAGGAGGAGATGCTCAAAATCAGCAGAGCATCTCCTCAATGGTATATTTCCACTGCAAAACAGAGCAGAAACTGAAAAGGATAGAGATCCTCAATGGTATATTTCCTCTGCAAAACAGAGCAGAAGCTGAAAAAAGAGAGATTTCCGGTGTTCTTGCTCGCCCGAAGCGGGAACGTTCTCCCTCGCTCCTTATACGTTTCTCCTTTCTTAATTATCGTCTCTTTCTTCTTGGCCGACTGGCTCCACCTGTTCAAAAATTAGAAGCTTCCTCCTCAGAAACCCAACGGTCTAAATTCTAAAAAGTAAAAAGAGAATCTCGCTGGTGATTTTGGTATCTGTTTTTTAATGGAAACTCTGTATTTAGCAAGAGGCTAAAATTATGTGAACGGAGATGGATAAAAGAAATCATTTTTAATACAATTTAAAGAAATTTATCTTAAAAATAACTTTTTAAATTTAAAAGTATAAAGCTAAAACAATTAAATAAAGTTAAAAATTATACTACTCACTGCGCTTATCCTGTTTTAATTATTTTTTTTCCCACTTGTTTGTGCTATATTGAGATTTATGAAAAATAATTTCTAGTTAGGAAGTTGCACCTTGTAAAATTATTATAATTTTTAATAATCTAACTTAAAAATAGTTTTGAGAGAAAAATTAAAATTTTTTATTAAAATTTTATCTTACATGTGTGTTTTTATATTAGTATAAAGCAGGAGTAAAAAATTTGGCATCAGCCGATATATCGGCCGATATTTTTCTCTCTTCTCTTTTTTCTTTAAAAAAAAGGACCGATATCGGCCCCTAGTAGGAAGGTCCCGTGTAAATGTCACTTGTTTATAGAAAAAAAGTCAATATATATAATTTTTAAAATAAACTTGACATGAAATTATATATTTAGTTTGAGAATTTTTTACACATATTTAAAAATATCACATCAATGTACTTCAAGATTCTTAATTTAAAAAAAAAAAAAGTAGTCTAATTAACTCTTTATTCTGAGTTTTGACAAGTGGCTGAAAAATTCTAAAATATTGTAGATTATAATTTATGGGGGAAGTTCTCTTTTAAATTCAACTATTCTCTTTCTTGACTCAACTCAAATAATTAAAAATCTTATTTAAATTGAATTTTAAATTTTAAATAGATTTACATATTGTGCTATTAATTAATATGATCAGAGTCCACATATATACTATATCTTTCACATGACACATAACATAAGTTGTCATGTCCGCCCACATGAATGTAACTCAACTGGTGATTTCTAAGGATAGTGTCAGGTTCAAACCTCCATGACCTCCTGAGGACAGTGAGAAAAAATAAATAAAGTTGTCGTACCCCGAATTTCGAAATATAACAATTGAAAAAAAAAATAGCTTAATTTTTTCTCTCCTTCTAACTTTCCCGCGCAAATTTCAGCCCACTCTGCGCATGCTATCATTTAGAATAATGCTCTCGGCCGCTGTTCTTTCCAAGATGGGAAGGGAATAAAGCATCGAAATTGGCCTTCGATCTACGTTTTGGGTCTCTTGATCTTAGATTAAATTATTGATTGAAATATATCTGTACAGGTATTGCTGTGCCCCAAATATTAAAAAATATTTTTTGAATTAATTTAAAAGCTGAAATAAAGGGATAGTTATTTAGACATTCCACTTTTCTTTTAAGACACATTGCATTTTAAAATTTCATATAAAAATTACTATTTTACCCCTCAGTTTTGTATGGAGGAATCATCTTTTTAAAAAAATTGATAGGCAAAATAGTAATTTTCATATAAAATTTTGAAAAGTAGTGCCTCTTAAATGAAAAATGTGATGTCTAAATGGTCATCCGAAATAAAGGTTCCAAACAATATTTAATTCCAACATCACAAATGCATTGAGAAAGAAATAACTCCAACTAAGGATTCATCAAGTTGAAGTTGATGCTGAATATTATTCCATACATTAGTTTTATCCCTATATAATTGAATGTAATAAAAAGAGGACCATGTTAGTAAAAGGTATACGAGATTTGATATTTTATTATTTTATTTTATTTTTTAAAAATCAATCTCTTATATTCACTATGACCTCTTATGATGAAGTTTACATACTCTATATATAGTGATCCATTCAATGCACCATCTTTTGTAGCTAAGGTTGAATAAACTATCAATGTTAAACATATTGGCCGATATACATTGACAATACTATACATTCTCGTATGTCAGCCATATGATTTAAAATCTTTATCAGCCAATATGGTTTAGTATCCGCCTTATTCAAATTTTTTAATTTTTGAAAAAAATTGTCATTTAAATTATTTTTCAGTTTTGATATAGCAACGTATATGATTTTAAGAAGGTTAAGAAGTAAATTCTTTCAATGTGAAATGTATTTGTCCTTTCCAACTCTTTTTTTTTATCCATCCATTTTGAGTTATTTCATCATTTTTTTTTATTTTTTGCTCTAAAATAATTCTGATTTTGAGTTATTTATGAAAATAATTTAATGAAATGATATTGATTGCTTATGAAATTTAAAAACATAATACGACATGTAAACAGAAAAGCATAACTTGAAAGTTTGGGAAAATTTATGAAATAGTAGTTCCATGAAGATAAAGATGAATACAACATAGAGTTACCATTCCACCAAAAGCCTACAAATCCATTGTATGACAACAATACTAACAACTACCATTTCCCTTTTAAAGGGATGGAAATGTTATAATTTCTTGCATAAATAGAAATCCATCCCAATTCTGAACAGATAACATGAGGACTTCTCTCTCTACATACCCCAATTACAGACACACATGGGTTGCACTCTTTTTACATTGACCCTTCATTATTGGCACTACTACTACCTCCTCTCCTACTCGCAGTGGTATTCTTCAATATCTGCATCATCAAAAAAACCGGATTAAATTGGATGATGAAATAATCAATAGCACAAAACTATTGAAGGTTTTAAGTGACTTTGTAAGATGACAATCTTACCCGAAGTCCTTCTATAAGAACATAAAAGAGTGAAAATGTGTCAAAATATGATGTTTCACATTTTTATCATCGTCGTTTTCATCATTTAAATCATTTATTCTATTATTCACTTTCAGAGTTATAATGAATAGAATAATCCCAATCACAACTCTTATGAACTAAAGATTTTTGTTTCACATTACTCTGTCTGCCCCACAGTCTCCCCCACAAGAGAACAGTGAGAATGATGCAAACACATCTAGAAATATCAATCCACATAGTGAACAAGAAGTCTGACAATGACTCCGGGCAGAATAAGTCAACTGAAATCCTTCATTTGCATCCCAAATACTTCTAAACAGTCAGTAGTCATTGTTGATAATGACCCGGATGGACCATCTAAGGAGAATCCCATGGCAAAGATGACTACAAGAAGCTGAATGATCATCATGAGGTGATGGTGATGGGGCCATAGAAATAGACCATACTTACAAGTCTAAGCATCTGGTTCTCATTTTGCAACGTCGATAGCTTCTCCTCAAGTTCAGAGTTCTTGGACTCCAACTCCTTAACCTTCATTTCAAGCTCATTTAAGTAGGCCTTCTTTCTTTCCCTTGCTTGTTGTGCAGAAACTCTGTTTCTAAGCAACCTTAACAAGAAAAGAAAAATAAGTATCGAAAAAGACATGCATCATGTGGGCCCAAAATAAAAAATAAATAAAATAAAATAATAAAGGTAAACTGTCTCATTTGAAGAAGATATTTTAATTTGATTAATTTTTGAGACATACTAAGACCTTTCCGAAATAAATTAAGACAGAATAGCCTGTTCAAGTTGTGCGGAGATGAATCCCCTGCTAAAACTAGAGATTTATCTCAATTTAGTAGTAGAATTACAATTACAGCAAGTTGGTTTTCGCCAGTGGACATATGCCGAATTGGAGGAGTGAAGATCCCACTTTAGGACCTTACCATATTCTACTGATTGAGCTTATCCAACTATCAATTGTCACTTGTGATGGGACGGGTACACTTGGGACATGACATATTTAATAGATGTAAATTTCACACACAAAAATTGAAGTGTTTGACACAATGAAATATAAAAAAATTATTTATTATTTCAAAAAATGAGTTTCTGATATGATCTCATATTAAAATATTACTATGATTACTTAGATAGGAGTGAAGATTGCTTAGATAAATATAAAAGAACTAGATTTTGGATTTTAAAAAAAAAAAAAGGTCACCCTCACCCTCACACCATTTATATTATACCATGGACATGTAAATGAATGCGGTAAATCTTGGATTTGCTAGAGGATAACTCTAATTACAGTTTACAAAGATATTACAAATACCGTTGTCGGTTTGGCCAACCTTTTTAGGCGTTTGTATTCTTTGTCAGCAGGACTTCTCCCCCTCTTTCTCTGGACCACCACAGTTGATGGTTGCGCACGGTTCGACCCCGCCACAGAAACCGCTTCTCGAGCGGAACTCGACGGGCCAGCCTGCTCGCTACCGATTTCCGGCACTCTTCTTATCTCCTCATCGCTTTCGACCCCTTTCCCATATATAAATAAACAATAAAAACATCTACAAATTTTTGGTCTCTGAATAAAAGCTTGAATGTGTTTAAAATGAACTTTTATTATCAGAAACCGCCGCAATATAAAGACAAATCATAAGCAGGACATTAAATACTTGAAATGAGTTTATAGGGAAGTAAAACTCAAGTTATGAAGAAGAGCCTTTGAGGCTTGAACTATCACTTTTTTCCACAGATGGGAGAAACCCACATGCTTAGATCCCACGTTCTTCAAAACCCAGAAAGGAAAAGAAGGAAAAAGAAAGAAAAGAAAAAAAGCCACAATGACTGCGGCCCAAGAAAATACACATCAAAGGTGGAAGCTCAAACTCATGAAAAAAATTAAATCTCGTTCCTGTCCAAAGAAACGAAAAGAGAAATCACCATTTTTACGCAAGAGAGAGAGATTCGGTTTAAAAAAAAAAATCATCATTGAGAAAACCCGACAAAATTTCAACAAGGGGAAATCACAATTGCCAGTTTGGGTGAAGTAAAAAGGAATCTAGATGAGAAAACTCGTTACCTTCTTTGACCTCCAAGTGAAGAGCTGAACTGGAAGATCTCTCGCTGCTCGACGGAAAAGAAGTCGCCGGTTGATTTTGCATTTGGATGTCATGTAGAGGAAGAGACGGCCAGAGATCGTACAGCTTCGTGATCTTAAGCTGATAAGGCGGCGAAAAAGAGCGGGATATTAAACTTTACTGTTCGTAAAGGCAGTTTGAAGAAACTACTGCAGCCGTTGGATCTCGTCAAATCGGACGGTTTTACAGTGGTGAGCGTGGAAGCGGTAGAGCCAAAGAGGAGAGGGACGAATCCAAAGGTTAGAGGACATGAAGCGTGTAGTGTTGATATCCGTCGGATTTTAGAAATGAACATATCTGATTATGTAACTCTGGATTTCAAATGTACGTCAATCAGAAGTCCACAAAAGTCTGTACTTAGATATTCGCTCAATTAGGAATTATTTTAATTAAATTAATCAAACTATAATTTCAAAAATATAAATAATTAAATATAATCAAAATATAAATTTAAGAAAATTTAATCAATTAATTAAATTAAAATAACTTTTAATGAAATTAATATGCTAATTTAAATCTTTTGAATAATTCATATCTATAATCATTAACTAGCCCATGAATTAATACTTGAATCATAGTTAGATTTGAACCTCTACCAAATGGTTCCTTTTGCAAGTTCTATACAGCTTCATGTTGGCTTCACTATACCCCAATCAAACTCTTTCCAATTGATGGATCACTTATTTAATTAATCTTCATTTTAAATCTGATAAATTGTTATATAATATCATGAATGTTTATAATTAATAAGAATTTAAAATATTAAAAAGTATATATCCATTTAGGAACAATTAAGTTGGAGAATATGTCCACGAGTAACAATTGTCTAAGTGTCCACGAGTAACAATTTTCTTTCATCTACTAGATTTTTTTTTTCAAGGTCAGTGTTTAAAGGCCTCACCTGTATTTGAACAACAAACATTTTAATTCGATTAGTCTTTCAGACATGTACAAACCTTTTAATCCTATATAGATCGAATAAATAACTATGAAAAGTGATTTAAAAGATTGTTAAGCGTAAATCAAATTTAAAAATTCCTTTCATGATCTTCCACCTACTAAAGTAGACTTCTTAGGTGAGGCCCTTAAAAGAGCTCGACTTGGTTGGGCCCAGGTCTAATTCATTTGAGGTTTCTATCCCACCCACTCACATGGACATAGTTGGCAGTCGGCAAGCAGTGACCCTAAAGTGGCCCCCACCGGACAAAATCATATATTTTCTGCATCATTCTTTTAACATTTTCAGACAACACATCAATATATGTATTATGATTTGTAATAGATAAATACACAACACATCAATTGTCAATTAAATAACTTGACAAAATTATTAATATTTTCAATCTTAAATAGATAAAATTATTAAACTTTGTGGGATGTGATCACAACATCCAAAGTTTTGATTTCACTCTCTCTTAAAGGAGGCACCGGATGTAAAAATTGGAGCCTTTTTCTTTTTATTATTGATTTTATCTTTGAGAAATTAAAAGGTGCAAGTGAAAAATGAAAAAAAAAATAAAAAATATTTACATCATTTATATGCTATTTAAGAAAAAGTATAGATGTACATATCAAAACCCCAACATTCTATAGGTGAAAAGGTCTTGATTGGTGCAAAAGGATTGCATTGATATATCTCTTATCTTAATTTATTATTCCCTCCGTCTCAAAATACTTGTTTTATATATATTTTAGAATTGTCTCAAATCATCGTCTGGAATCATGCATTATTGCATAATTAAAAAAATATTATTGAGCAGTAACAATACAATGAGACATCGCCTAGACCTCTTTTTTTTTTTTAATCAAGTTTATATTAACTCAGAGAATCTATTAATAAGTTTTTGGCGTACTCAGTGGGAAAATGATCTTTAAATTTTTTTTTTTTAAATAGGACGAGTATTTTGAAACAGAGAAAGTGTGAATTAATTTTCTTTGTTTTGAAATTTTGTCATTTGCAATGTGAATTAATTTTCTTTGTTTTGAAATTTTGTCATTTGCAATAAAAAATATGGACTGTATTTTTCATGAATAAAATTTGATTGCAAATCTCTTTCATCCTATATAATTCGCAGGGTTGGTCCTAACTTTAGGCCAACTAGGACACCGCCTAGAGCCTTCCAATATGACCAATGGGCTGTAGGGCTCCACTTGCACTATTCACAGGGCCTAGTGCCCCCACCAATACATTATTTCTAGGATCCTGAGATTTCAAAGTCGGTATTGTATATTCGTATAGTACAATCCAACTCCTGCATGATTAATTATATAAGGCTAACCATGGTTGGACATATTCCACAAGGGCAGAGCCCACAATTGATCATTCTATGGGACAAATAAGAAATAAAAAAGGCAGACTGTCACAGCAGTACAAAGAGTAATTAAGATAAATTTTCACCTTAATTAAAAAAAACTCGATGAAATTAACTGACTCACTTTAATAAATTTCTTATTAAGTCAAATCAATTTAGATCTACTCACCTGATTTTTTTTTAATTTTTAAACTATACCCAAAAAAAATGAGTGAATGACCACAAAAATCATTTTAAAAATATATTAATTTAATTAATTAAATTATGCATGTGTTAAAAATTTCAAAAATGGAAATTATTTAAAATTATTAAAACTTAAAAACATAGGTTGAAAGATGACATTGAATAGTTTTTGTAAACCTTATATTCAAAGATATACTTTTCTTAATATATCTATTATATGCAAAAATAAAACTTACATAACAGTATAACACACCATGTGTATGCACAAAATCTTGATACAAAAATGATTTGAATAAAATTTTATTTTCTTTAATTTAGAGAGAAAATGATTCAATTATACGTGTGTAGATAGCGAGGTTTGTAAACTTTAATCACAATTGTCCATTTTGCAGAGGACGAAACAGAGAAACAAGTCAACAGGAGCCTTAGCCCAAATGAGTTCGGCCCGAACCATATTGCCTTAGCTTGATCGAGTTGGGCTCAAAGTTAACTTTCCCATCATACTAACACTGGGACTACCATCAGCTTGCTCAAGTTTTAATTGGTTATTTTGTAGAGCTTTGATTGGGTTTGCAGTCTCAGGATTTCTGAAAAGCCCATTGGCTTAAAGGCCCGTTATAAATATCTGTTTTAATTTTTTCAGTTCCTCTTCTTTTACTTAGTTCTCATTTTCAATCTTTATGTTTCCTAATAAGAGTTGTTGCTAATTAATTAGAGAAATTACTAAGTTGTGAATTAATTTATAATGAATTGGTGTGAACTTTCAATCTCAACCATTGGATTGTAAATTGTAACTGTAATTAAATTTTTTAAAATAAAGTCTGAAAGCTTTTTACTTATTTGAAGGCTGAAATTTAAAGTTCAGCTCAAATTTTATAAACCAGTTCACAATGTATAATCCCTATTTAATTAAGTATCACGTGCTCTTGAAGTTTGTTTTTAAGATATTAAATGGGCTCTAACTGACAAATGTACTTTGGGCTTTTGAATAGTTTACGATAGATCTTATTCACTGTATTGAATAAATAGTAATATTATAAAAAGAAAATATTTTTTTTTTTTAAATACATTCTTTTATATTCTAGACTTATGTAGTAAGTCATTTAATGAGTACGATAATTAATTTTTAAAAGAACAATCAATTGTAATTATTAGATTAACAAGAGAATATAAAATACTATAATTACCCACATGGGTGTAGTTCAACCATGGGTCAAAAAAACACCCGAGATATCTCGAATTTTTTACGCGACGCGCGAGATATCTCGGCCGATATGAGATGTATCGGCCGTAGAGGCGAGATCTCGGATGATATGACCGAGATCTCGTAGATATCGGCCGATACGGTCGAGATTTGTAAAAAAAGATAGAGAGAGAAAAAAATCGCCCGATATGGTTGAGATATCGGCCGAAAAATGGTGGACCCAAGATCTCGGCGTCTCGGCCGAGATCTCGGGTCCACCGTTTTTTGGATCCCTAAGTTCAACTGGTTGCCTCCTGCCTCAGGAAGCGAGAACTTGTGGGTTCGAGCCCTCATGGCCTAACCTTGGTGTGCCTTAGGGGTAGAGGACTCACTCTTGGGGGGTTTTACGTTGGGTATCCCGCGATTTCCCAAACATAAATTAAAAAAAAAAAAATACTATAATTTAGGAGTAAGTGTAGCATTTCTTATACTGTCGTTAAATACAACTACATTAATAATATTTATTATATCAAATTTTCACAAAAAATTAAGTAATTTTTTTTCAATTTCTTTTAGAAGGAGCTTTCTACTTCTCATTTTTTGCTGTTCTTAATCCTATCCATGCAAACCCTATTTCAAACTAAAATGCATTTAAGTGGGGAAGAGACTTGTAGGGTTTTGAGCTTCTTGCTTGTTTTTAATGTTATAATTTCTCCTGCAGGGGATGCCATCAATTCCAAATCTCAAAATCATTAGATGATAATCTCAAGTGGGCCACACATTATCGAATTGTAGGCTTTGAAAAGTGAACATGTTCTCAATTGCCCATTGGCCCATGACAATAAATACACCAACCCAATTGGGTCAACTATTTATAGTATTATCCTTCACCTCCAATCAAGTTTTAGGACTTGGGCGGCCATTTTTGTCGTTGCATGGCTATGTGATTATATTGGATGGCAGCTAACCTCAAGTTTGTGGTTAAGAGTTTTGTATGAATCGTAAAGAAGAGGAAACTACTCTAAACAGATGGCTTCATTCTGCAAATTGCAAAACCGCCCATTCTATTCCAGAAGCCAAAACACTAAGAAATTGATTTTTATGAAAAACAATTATTTGATTTTATAACGTTGATAAATTCTGTCTGCTTGTTAAATATAGGAGTATAATTTAAGTCCTTTATAAATCTTTACATTTTCAATGTGGATTCATTCCCCAGCCCAACAACCCCTCCTTGAACGAGGCCAGGCATCCTATCTGTCGAAGAATCTCCTGAGTCCATATGAGATAGTTTGAGATTTGACTCTAATACCAATTGTTAGGACTTGGGTATCTAGTCTCAAAAGACTAGTAATTTAGGTGGAGTGACTCAAGTCTTTTATAAATCCCTAAATATCCATCTACACTTCTAAGGTGGACTCGTTCGCAGTCCGAACAATCTCGTCTTTAACGAGACCAACCATTCCGTTCTCCTTAAGATTTTTTTTTTTTTCCATACAAGTTAGTCTGAGCATCAGACCTGCCTCTTTAATCACAATCTCATTTACAAAACACTAGCAATTCAAGTGCAACCATATACCAGCAATTATGCAATGAATCTCATCAGAAAATACCAGCAATTCAATGATTCCACAAAGTCACAAACCAAAACTACTAAGACTTGGAGTTCGATGACTTGAAGAAAACATATCTATGCTGGTTTTGGCTTAAAACCCAGAGCTGGGTGTGCTTTTTGAATGGTTTCTATATATCTACTTAAGCTTTGACAGTAACATGAAAAATATAGGACCTAAGATCTAAATATACATATTCGAATATAGAGAACCATACGATAATTGCTGTGACATCTTGTTCTTGACATCCATCATCATCTGAAAACAAATTGAGTAGATTGGACTAGCGGTGCTTACGTGATTTGGGATGTTTGGTGTTCGCCGATCTTCCAAGAATGCTGCAGAGACCGCACCCGGAGACCTTCGGAGAAGAAGGTTCGTTGGCGGGGGAAGTACGCCATGCCCGCCCTCTGCCGGACCTGCTACGTTCCATCATCCCAATCGATCGAACGCTCTGGCAACACCTAAGCTCTCTGAATTCCGCCCCTTCTTTTGCTTCATTCTTAACCATTTGATTCAAGTCTCCTGACAGGAACCTTTCTTCCCATACCAACCCTGAAGAACCTTGCCTCCTGAAAGAAACAGATGATCTTTGGAACGCCATTCTCTCTCTCTCTCTCTCTCTCTCTCTCTCTCTCTCTCTCTGATGTTATGAGCTTGGATTTCGTAGTCTTCTTCTCTACTGGTGGATGTATTGTATCCCTATAAAAAAATAAGAAGAGAAAGAGAAGGGTGACATATAATAAAGGAGAAAGTATTATAAAATCATTAAGTTTTCATCCATGGAGTTGGAAGGTGAGAGTCTAGTTTGTTTTATTAGCATTTCAATATAATATTTGTGTGGTTGTAATCACAATTTTTATACTTAAATTTCTTTTCAATTAAGTTCCTTTGTCTTTCTCTTAAATATTCAATAATATCTAACTGGTCTCCTGTGGTCAGCAACTCACATTAGGAAGTGAAAGTCTTAAGTTGGATTTTCACTCTATCTTAAATGACCACTTCTTATAGAATTATCCCATGTGTATGGGTGAAGAGATTTGGAGATGCACCCAAAATGAGTCAAGTACTCTCAAAGGCTTGAACATCTTGAGGGAAAAAAAAATAAAATAGCAATAGCCACCTAAAATAATTTTTTTAGAGTAATTTGGTGATCAGCCAGTAATGTTTAAGATATTATATTGAAGATAGATGTAGCAGGTTAGACATAATTCTTGGGATTAGAACTATAGATTAGTTTGGACACTTGATGATTATCTAATTGGCTTTCTCCTTTGATGAATTTGAACTCCTTCACCCCTACTCCAACCTGCCTTATACTAAGATTATCTTAGAAGTGTTGTCTTAATATTAAAATTGTTGTTTGATTCCAAAGCAATATTTTCCTTATTATTTAAGATAAAGATCGTACAACCCACTTAGACTCTTTATAAGTCATCCAAAATGTATAATTACAAGTAGGGCTGCAACTCGGGTCGGGTTTTGGCCAGAACCTAATGACCCGACTCGAGAAATCATGCAAGTCGGGTTGAGAATATCGGGTCAGCGGGTTGGGTCCGGTTGAGAAGATAAAAACCCACATGAAATTCGGGACAAGTCGAGTTGAAGATTTTATAAGTTAACACGACCCGACTCGACACAACCCGACCCGACCTGGCTAAAATTAGGCTAAAATAGGTTCAGAATGCGGGTCGGGTCAGAATTCGGGTTGATTCAGATTAGAATTTGGGTCGGGTTGGGTCGGGTTGTGAAGTTCGGGTCGGGTCGGTCGGGTTTCATATATATCAACTCGGGTCGGCTTGAGTTTTAAGGAACCTGACTCGTCCGACTCGAGTTATAGTCCTAAGTATAAGGATAATTAATTCGAGAATGTTCTTATTTGTAAAATACCTATTTGTGAAGATTTTTTTGTCACTGACTATAGGCCCAATTAATACCCTTGGTGTAGGATGACTAATTTGGTGGAGCCAAGTTACCAACAAGTGGGCTTATAATTCAATCAATTGATGTAGAACTTGATATTAATGCAATTAAGTGACGATGACATTGATGTAGAATGGGTGGTGGGTTAAGATTTGGGTATCTATAAAATGAGCTTGTTAGTGTTAATTTGACATATTAGATTAGAATTAGTAGTTATGCAATATGCAACAAAATATTAATTTTATTTTTTTCATTTTTCTTTGGGGTCAAATTAGATAGTTTCACTTTAAAATTTTAATTGCTCATAACAAAATTAGTCTTATATTAATTTGGATTAGGGTTTTTTCTTAAATAGAAAGTTACTTCTTATGTTGAGGGAATTGACGATTTATTTTTAATCTTGAAGGTAAGTATATAGAAAAAACTTAATACAGACACTTCCTAATCTGTACATTTTATAGATAGGATTCGTGTCACACTATTTTGCCTTCATACCTTGAAGATGATAAAGGCCAACTTCTATTAAACTATTTTCTATTATTAATTAAAATAATAATATAAATATTTATTTAAAAAATCAATTTTTATTTTGAAATTTAAAATAATTCAAATGTACACTAGAGATACTATTTTCTACATTTATTTTATATAATATGAGTTCTTCCATGAAAAATTAAACCTTTTACGCTTCGTCATTTCGTGAACCTTCTCAAATAGATAGACTGCAAGGAGATTGAGCAAGGAAAATGGGATAAAGATAATTATTTAAAAATTTATTAGATGGTTATATGATTCGTTGAAATACACCACAAATCATGTGAATAAGATATATTTGAAATTATATTTCTATTTGATCATTATTTAACAATTTTAGTGGTGTATATTGTTGATTTTTTATAATATTATCTAATGAAGTGAGACGATTGAATAAGAGTGAGATTACACCCATAAATCCAACCTAATTATATACTACCATGACCATTTTGAGGGTCATTTTCGCTTAACCACAACTGATTAAACCCTAGAGGTTGTGGGCCCAGGTATATAAAATTTGGTCATCCGAACGGACAGTTTCTCTCTCCTTTTTTTTTTTTTTGATTTTTTATCTAAAAGAATATAGAAAAAATAAGAAAAAAATGAAAAACCTATTGGGAGCATATTCAGTCATTTTTATAGAGTAATAAACTCTTGGGAGTCGAAATTTTGACACGAAGAAAGTATGTCATAAAAAAATTTAGAAAATAGGAAACCAACATGAAGAACCATCTAATACAAAATCTATGTTCTCTTGTATCTCATAGTATGTATCAGGGGTTTAAAATTCGGTATTGACCGATATCTTGTTATCGGCCGATATTTTTCACTCTCTTCTATCTTTTTTTTACAAAAAAGGCCGAAATTTGTATCCCTGATGTGTATTTTCTATTATAATTCATAAATTCTTTATTGTAATTTTTTTTAATTTCAAAAAAATGTTTAAATATTAGAAAAATTATACAATCACCCTAAAAACTATATCAATCTTCATTTAACTCTAGAAATATTTCATATTATTTCATTAATTTCTTTTAAAAAAATCTCAAAGTGAGAAGTATCTTGAATTCCATAAGCACTTACTATTATTGCATTAAATTATTTTCATAAAACCATAAACTTGAGATTATCTTAGAAAAAAATAAGAAATCTATAAAAGTAACTAAAAATGGTCAAGATTTTATGGAGGAAAGTGAGGCCAATTATACTCGTTGACGATGAGATCAAATGGACAGATGGTACTAGTATGAACTAATGTGGCCAGGATGAGTGTGACCCACTTTTTAACAGCCTTTTGTCAGCACTCAGCAGTCAAGTGTCATGTTCTCAGATTATACCATTCACACTATTTTTGCAGGTTTGCTTATTTCATGGATCTTCTATTGCTATGATTATGATGTCATCATTTATTTTGTATTTAACTCACATGAGTGTAATTTAATTGATTGACTCATGGGTGTAATTCAATTGCGGACGTCTTAAGAAGTGGGAGGTTACGGGTTCGAACCCCCATGACCTAATTTTGGTGTGCCCTAGGAATAGTGGGCTCACTCGTAGAGGTTTTCCGTTGAATATCCCGCAGTTTCGTACATAAATTCAAAAAAAAAAAAAATCATTAAGTAAATTGATCATTTTAGCAGTGTAGGAAATTATAAACTTTTTATTTACTAATTTACCCTATATGATATATTTGGCAGAAAGTGATTGGTGGAAGCATAGATCCTTTACTGCTAACTCTACATCTTGGGTCAGCCTAAATTAACACATAACATCTCATATAAATTTTGTATGAACATTTTAAAATTTTAATTGAACTCCCTGATTAAAATTGAATTGAACTTGTCAGTTGAGTATCAAGAACATTGTCCCCGCCAAAGATTTCTTAGACTGAAAATCATAAAAATAGATGGTTAAGAAAGAAACAATAGAGTGGATGATTCATTAAATGGGACACAACGGTCGATGAATCATGTGCAAGGAAAGCATATTAACGATCCAGATTGACACCAGATTGGTGTATCACATGAACATAGTTATAAATGATACCCTAATGTTCTTGAGTTTGAGTTCACCATGATCATGCAGATGACTTGGGCCTGATTGCAGCCCACTTGTAGTCTGAGTGATGGTGCCTGCAACGGAACGAACCCGGGTGGCCAGTTGGCGAGCATATGCATTGACTCGTTGCTGAAGCCACCGGCACCGGTGGGCTCACTTGATCAACCGGTGGCTGGGCCTGAAATACCAACCTACTCTCTCCCTTAAAACCAAAGTCGCGGCCGAGCCAGGACTCACCATGGCGGCACATCTTCTTCTTCTCCTTATTGTTGTTGCTGCTGTAGTTGTTATACTTGTATCTTTTAAAGCTACTAGGCAAGAAAAAAGATATAAAAAGATAAAAGAAAGGGAGGAGAATCACTTTCTTATCTCTCTTTCTGCAATTGTGTGCTAGTGGGCCTGGCAGTTTACTTAAATTGTGGGAGAGCTGCTGAAGTTAATACAGCAAGGGAAGGGAAGGGAAGAAGAGAATTGGGTTGGTGTTGCTTGTGGGGAAATGCTACCTTGATGCTCAGAAAAGGGATTGTCTTTTACTTGAGATTCCAGCCTCTAAAGCTTATCTCGCCATGCATGAATTCGTCACACATGTCGAGGATTTAGAGCCCACGAGGATAAGGAACAAGTAAAAGTGGCCGGTCCCCACAGGTCCAGCCCATGGTTCAGTAGTCCGGTGTGTAGACTGGCCCTCAAAATAACAACCCCATATGGAGCTTATTAGGTTTGTGGAGTCTGGTTGTCAGATATTTATTGGTGATCCCATCTCTACTGACCCATTCGTGGACAATATATAATGTTTCTATTGGAATATATTTAGAATTTTAACATTAATAGACTTATTATCTGATTAGGAATCCTAGTTTGAGTTTATCTCTAATTAAGAGATGTATTTGATTAATAATTAGTCAAGTGTTTGAGTTTGATTGTGATAGTCTTAGAGTTGGTTAGAGGCTATAAGTATACCTAATAGTTTAGGTATTTAAGATAATACACATATTATAATTTCTACAGTCTCTTTTTGTGAGAGAAGATAGAGAGAGCGAAAATTGTAACAGACACAGTAGTATCTCCTTCGTCTTTTTACCTTTGAAAATAGTGAATCTAATTTGAACCTTTGGACGTACCGAAAGGGAACCACGTAAATCCTTGTGTATGATTGATCTTTGCTTTATTCTTCTCACTATTGTTTCTACACTTATATTTTACCCATCATGGAATGCCCATCTGATCGTGGATACTGAGGTCTTAAAACTCGGTTTCAGATCCAGTATTGGCTATGACTGAAATATTAATGCTTGTCTTCAGTTCATATGTCCCATTGTTTTTATTTTAAAATGAAAAATATGGCATATATTAAAAGGAAAATTGTAAATGTTAGTTAAGATTTTAGTAAAAAGCAGAAAAAAAAAAGGAAATCAAAGTTGAGAAGCTAGAAGAAGACAACGAGCTACAGTTTATCATGTCACACTACACATTATGATCCTTGATCCTAATTCCAACATGGTACCGAAGATACAACCATTGAAGTTGTTGTCCTTTATAAGGGTGCAATTTGGGCCGGGCCTAATCTGAGCACGCATGGAAAAAGCAGAAAAAAATTGGGTTGACCTGGGCTTGGGTCGGGCTCATTTTTGGGCTTAAAGTATAAAACCAAATTAGAATTTGAGCCTCGCAAATGAAAGATTTAATTTTAGGTAATCATTGTATCAAGTATGATTTTCAGAAGCTTTAGAAGTATGTTCATCAAGTGTGAAGACATTTGTACATTTCAATCTTTTTTTTTTCATTTAGATTTGTCCATTTGAGTTATTTTCAAATTTTAAATTTTTTGCTCTAAACTAATCTTGATTTTGAAGTTTGTGTGAAAATAATATAATGAAATGATATTGAGTGTCTACGGAATTGAATGAAGATGCCTTGATGTGATTGATTTTTAGGGTGTTTCTTTAATTTTTCAATTTTATTTTTTCTAAAAATTCTTGAAATTTAGGTTTACTAAGATAATCCTCATTTTGGAGTTTCTTGTGAAAAAAAAAATTAAATAAATAATATGTAAATGTTTATGGAATTAAATAAATAACCCTTGTTTTGATTGATATAATTTTTAGGATGTTTTTGTGAAATTTTCTAATATTCCAATATTTTCATGAAATTCAGATTTTTGTAAAGAAAAAAATTAATGAATTGTAATAGAAGATAAATATCATAATGAAATACTAGAGAATATTGATTTCTTATTAGGTGTTTTTTCATATTGATATTCCATTTTCTAATTTTTTTGTAATTTTCAATTATTTAGGACATACTTTGTTTGTATCAAAGTTCCGAGTCTTAAAAATCCAATACTCTATCAAAATGACATTTTTTTAACCTAACATATGTGCATCGGCTAATATGAAATGCCGGTTGAATTTTTAACCCTTGCTTAAAAGTAGTGAAATTGTGTCTCTTGAGTGGTTGGAAATTTTAGTTGAATGGATAGAGAGAGCTATTCTTTCCATCACTCTAGATAGGACTTTCATCTTCTTTGGGACACTTCAAATGTGTGGCACGTATCCATGTGGACACTTGTAGACATTCACATCCGAGCCAAACACTTGTACATACTCGTAGAACATAGGGACTAATTTAGTGAGAACATTGTTTTCTAAGATGACTAAAATATAACGACACATTTCTCTTCTTAAGACCATTTTCTATTGCTATTATTTTCACACATTAATTTCACTTAAAATAAATTTAGATTTAATCTTATGTAAATATGGTGCTTGTCCCTGTGTCCTATTTTTTTTGAGTCGCCGTGCCCAACACGTCATACCTGTGTCGGACACTGACACTTGTTTCATGCAAACTTAAATGTGTTCAAATAAAAATTCCAGAATCTAGGTAGCAATTAACAGGGAATGGGTGCAATTGGTACAATCAGACTGCTTCATTAAGAAACTATACTTCAATGAATTAGTACAAACCTTCTTCGCCTCCCTGTCATGGGCCAGTGACTTCTCTAGCATCACCCAGAAGTACATAAAACCCCAGCATTCAGATTATTCTGCAAAATGCTCATTCATTTGCTACTCCAGAATACGAATCCAGCTGCAACTATTTTCTAGCCTTGAGAAGATGGTTGGCAAAGGCGGGGCATCGGACACCTCTGGCAGGTGTTTCTTCACAGCTGGGCATTTGACATCTACAGAGGGGCAATGTTCTGTGACTAGTTTTGGATCCTCAAGCAGAGTAACATTCTCCAATAGACTACATGCCAGTTGCTTTCAGTAAAGATCGAGAAGTGCTTCCGATGGCAGTGTGTTTGGAGGTTGTCCACAGTGGTGCAAGTTTGGATGAGCCAGTAGCTCAATCATGCAATGGGACACTGAAATTGGTAGTGTGCATTGTGGTTGTCCACAGTGGAGACCTCTAGTGATTTTACTTGTGAAGACCTGATTTACACTGTACAGTTGAATGAATACCATATTTGCTATCATGAATTTGCATATCCAATTCCTTACGTGAAACTCTTCGTAGCTCCAGATTTAAATATTTTCCACTAGTAAATAATCAAATTAAAATCTGTGAAATGCATCAATACCTGTCGTACATAATCCTAAATCAAAATGCCTCCAAACACTAAATTGAATTCCACAACAAATCCCCGAGCCCAATTCTCGAGTATGGACCATAATGTAGAATGTTTTTTATGTCAACTATTAGAGTGGAACAGTCAGTAACTCTTCTAAAACTGACAAGTGATGTCACCATTGCTATCAAATCCTATCTGGAAGCTCTCCATCTATCTTTAGCTTGTGCCATTTTCTGAATAAAGGAAAGAAGCCAGAAATCCTTGCAGCATCTGAAAATGTACAGACACTGCATCTACAGAAATCCACATCCATGTAACTACCAGAAGTCATTTATGGGGAAGAAAACAGACCACCATATGTTCATAACCACCAGTCCGAGCAGGCATTTGTTCTGTATGGTTAGAATCAAGTAGTATAATGTGTCCATGGCAATTGAATATGCAAATGTTAAACCGTGTTACTTCTTTCGTTTACTGGTACTGGCTCCTCTTGAAGCTTCTGAAATGCAAGCTTCTACTTTGGTTACAATATGTGTTTCAAGCTTGTGGCCTTTCACTGCCATCCTCACTTTCCTGACAACCTGTCGTTTCATCACTCGCCGCTCGGCTATTGATAAATGCTTGCATTTGTCCATCCCCTTGAGAAAGCTCACAACTGTGTCTTTGAAAATTCCACCTGTTTTCTCTAGTGCTACAAGCTTCTCAATAACTTGTGGGGAAAAGATCTGTTCCACACAACTCTTGCTGCCCACCTCAACAAGGTCCCGAAGGCAGTGCATGCTAACCTCCTTTGTCTTGATTGATTTGCTGTTGAGAGAATGGACCAGCCTTTCTATAAGGCCCATTTGAACGATGCAGTTCGAAATGAGAGCACCACCTTTTCCAGAAAGCATTTGATGAAGTGCTGAGTATGCTGACTCTTGCAACTCCACCACATTGCATTGCATCATCTTAACTAGCTCAGGAATGATATCATATTCCATAAACTTCCGAATGAATGGCTCACCTCCTGACCATGCAAGCTTCATCAGCAAAAAGGCAGATTCTGATCTCATTTGATTTTGTTCAGAACGTCCATTTTGTAACAGAGCAGTTAATCCTTCTACCAAAGGGCTTTGCAGTATCATGTCCCTTATCCGTGGCTCACCTGCCTTCTCGACGATAGGTATAAGATCTTGCATTGCTTCCAATACCTGTTTGTTATCTCTGTCAAGGATCTTGTGAACAAGGTCCTCAAATGTCTGAGGTTTTGGAGAATGGAAGTTTCCATCTGGCAAAACAAACCTTTCCAAGGTAAGCCTAGCATGCCAAGGCAGAAGGTTTAGCATACCAGGATGAAGTGATTCATGTGTGAGCGGCCCACCCAACTCATAAAATGTCTTCAATATGATGATTGCATGATGTTGAGAAACCTCAGATCCATTCTTGAGAAGCCTGATCAGACTTTTATCAACACCTGATGAAAACATCTTCTCAACTGCAGCAGCCTTACCAGCTTTTGTCAATGACATCAGTATGTTAAACACACACTCATGCCATTCTTCTGTGTTGGGACTGAGCAAATCTGCCAATTGATTCATGGGTATGCTTAAAATAACTTTGTTGACAGTTTCAGGGGTCCCATATTCTGCCATCTTCGCAACAACAGTAGATACATTGGTTTGAATCACAGGATCCTCACAAGCTTCTAACAGACTTACAAGTTTATCAATTGCACAAGTGCTTTCAAGAGAGTGCACATACATGGAGTAATCATCCTCATTGAAAATGTTTGTGATACCCTTTGCGGTAGTAGCAATAAGATCTGGCGATCCAACTGAAATGAGATCCACTATTTGAGGACCCAATATGCTACTGAAACTTGAGCTGCTGGCTTCAAGTTCTGAAATAGATTTGCTAGTCATGAGAGCTTGGATGATGGATTCTATCGTGATTATGATGTATTTTTCTTCCGAAAGACCGAGCAAGCATTTCATCTTTTGTTCAGCAAATGGTTTAACTGTTTCTTTCCCAAAAACAAAAAGCCATGGAGCTACTGATGCAGAACCTTCTGTGGTCGATTCTATCAGCATGATTTCTATACCAGTATTTGTTTTGCTGTCGAGGTAGAGGGAGACCATGTCATGTACATGGTACATGGGATAGGACTCTGTTTTGATCAAAAGAGAACCTTCAACAAGCTTGCAGACTACAAGAGGGAACATGCTGTCCTGACCAAGCACTGACCAAAGAGCTTCTAGACAGGCTTCTGGAACAGGTTCTGCCCATGAGATTGTTGCAAGTGCTACAAAAATCTTTTGGGAATGTTCAGGCATAGCTTCCAAACTGAACTCGAACGACCCAAAGACAGTTAGTGTGTTTTCGGCTTCTTTCTCATTAACATATGAGATTGGACCTGGGGCACATGTGGCATAGGTGGAGAGATTGCAGATAGCCTTTTCCCATTTCTCAGGTCTTGTTTCTTTCCTAAGAGCTTTACCCATGACAGCAACTGTAAGAGAGTGGTAACCACAACGCTCTAGCAAGCTCTCTGCCACGCTCTACAAAAGAACAATATATGACTCTTAAGCTAATGGAACCAGAATAATTCATTTCACATTTATGATCTACCAGTCAGTTAACAAGAAAACAATTCTTGGAGGGGGAAACCTGAAGAAGCAAATAGGAAATGTACAGCAATCAAGAGAACAAGGTTCCTTCCAAATTAAGCTTACATGATTAAAAAGGGAACAGATAGAATAGGGACTATATTATATGGATTCTTTAAATTATTATAGTAAATGTCTCAGATACTCCTAGAACCAACACTGTACTTATGGAGTCTTCTTAGTCTAGTAAAATTCAGAGAAACATTAGTTTATTTTGTTTCCACTTTTCTGAATCATCAATAGCTCTTTTCCAATCTATCTAAGTCACATTTGATTTTGAAAAATTATTTAAATGGACTGCCTGCTATTTGCTGGCTGTAGAAACCCAAATATAGAACTATATAAGTATGATATTACATTCAAATGAACCATCATATGGATCACATTAAAATACCATAACCCCCGTACATTAGTTTTATTGAACTAATTGCAAGTTGGGTTCACAGGATGTGGAATGTTATCATATTCTGACACAGCCAATTATCTGTACTCATGAAACTTACTCTTTAGGTGGTTGCTTTTTCCATCTTAGAGATAACAACTCTTTTCAAATCAGATGTTTTATTCAGCGATTTTATACTATGATATTCACTTTGCCTTTCCAGAAATAATTTTTTAAGTGGTTTCCTTTGTGGGATTTGAACCATATATAATATCATGATCTAAGATGCCTGGACACTATCATATGCATATCGTGTTGGATCCCCTAAACTGATAGGATATTTTGTAGAATATGCTTCAACTAATCAACTTATATTTGAACTCAAAATAAATTGTCTACTTTTGCAATAAATAAATAGAAAAAGGCTATAAAGAGATCTTACTAAGAAAAATTTAGGACTGACCATTTAATAAAGTAAGTCACACGTAGACATATATAATAGCATAAGTAAAACCTTTAACTAAAAAATCATAAAACCAATGTAAAACTATGTTTTAATTGGGGCACCTGTACCTACATCCATGTCTTGGGTCTTTGAAAATAAAGTTCATATTCCTCTTAGGTATTTGATGTAGCACGGGTATCGACCCGAAAATCAGAATCTCGCCCGAATTGGAAACTCGGCCAAGAATCGAAGAAATCTGGGAAATTTCTATTTTTATTTATTTCCATTACTTTATTTGTAAGATTAGATTTATTTAGAATTCTATTTCTTTTAGAATACTATTTCTTTTAGGATAGTATTTCTATTTCTTTTAGGATAGTATTTCTATTTCTTTTAAAATACTATTCCTATTTCTTTTAGGATACTATTTCTTTATTTTCATTTTTTATTTTTAGTGCTATTTTTAGTTTTGGGTTTTTATAAAAACCCCTCTCTAGCATTGTAATTGATAGATTGGTTAATAAAATGGAGAATTTATCTTTGCTCCTCTTCTCTTCCTTCTCTGCAAATCTTCTCTCTTCTTCTTTTTGATCTTCTGTCTTCTCATGAGATCTTCTTTCTCCTTCTCTGCTATTTCTTCTTCTCTTATCTCTCTCTTCTTACTCTGCTGCGCCGGTGCTTCTCTGTTACAGGTACCACCTTTCTTCATCCTTTTACCCTTTTCTGCCAACATCACCTTCCCACTTACTTTTCTTTCTAGACTTAGCCTTCACATCCCATCATTTAATGCCCATTTAACCCAACTATTTCTATTAAATCCATTCTATATTTACCCATTGACCCATTTAATTGCCAGTTTCACCCATTTAAATTGAACATACGTCCCGTCCATTCCCCTTTAATTAATCTTTCAACCCATTAAGTCCATTTAGCCCGATCCCCGCTGCATCAATTGGTATCAGAGCCAGATCTCACCGATTCTCATCGGGTGAGACTTTCCTCTACATTTAAAAAAAAAAAAAAATTATGGTTTCTTGTGATTCGAGCGAAGATGATGAGATTGAAGAATTTTTTATGCGACATGGGTATAATCCCGTCACTCAAGATTATCATATGGAGGTTGACTTCCCGCCCTTCAAAGGTTAATTTTATAACAAGGACTTCCACGACTGGCTTTCGGAAGTCGAGCGCTTCTTGAATTATTGGAAAATCGATGAGGCAAAGAAAGTGCAGTTCGTGACCTATCGATTCTTAAGTGAAGCATATGTTTGGTGGGAGACAATACAAATCAACCCTAGGCGAAAGAATAAGCTTCCTATCAGATCATGGCCACAGTTGAAAAGGTTGTTACGCTCTCGTTTCCTTTCTGCTGTTAATGAGCAAAAGTCTAAAGAAACGAGTGAAGTCGTAGCGTCTCTTGAACAGAAGACAATCTCGGATCTTGCATCAATCTTGGACCCTGCACCTATTCCTACAGAGACACCTCCAAAGTGCATGCCAATTCCTTCAGAGACAGTCTCGACAGTTGTGCCACCTACATCGACATTCGTGCCAGTTCTCCGAAAGACAGTGTCCTCTCCACAGTTGCAACCTGTGCAAACACCACTGCCAGTGCCAATGTTTGAGAGTCAATCAGTTGTATTACCGGTGTCTCAGTCGATGCAATTGGCGAGTATTGATCCACCATTGTTGTTGCAGTTGTCATATGCACCACAAGTATTACACGCGTCAAAGAAGATGAACTTCATCGACAATGACCCATATTTGTTCTCCTTTGATTTGAAGCCACTTTTCATTGTCGTTAGAGACGTCGTGCATTATTTTGTTTCTATAATCATTCTAGAATCTCGCACGCCTATTGAAATCACAAACATCAAGGTTCATCATGGATGTCAAGCTCATATTCTTTGCTCGTTCGAACCGTCGAAGTTCAAGAAACGTCTCATAAAGTATCGGCGATTCTCACATTGGGTCCGAACTCGAGGACGAGTTCTTTTTCAATCAGGGGAGACTGATGTAGCACGGGTATCGACCCGAAAATCAGAATCTCGCCCGAATTGGAAACCCGGCCAAGAATCGAAGAAATCTGGGAAATTTCTATTTTTATTTATTTCCATTGCTTTATTTGTAAGATTAGATTTGTTTACAATTCTATTTCTTTTAGAATACTATTTCTTTTAGGATAGTATTTCTATTTCTTTTAAAATACTATTCATATTTCTTTTAGGATACTATTTCTTTATTTTCATTTTTTTATTTTTAGTGCTATTTTTAGTTTTGAGTTTTTATAAAAACCCCTCTCTAGCATTGTAATAGATAGATTGGTTAATAAAATTGAGAATTTATCTTTGCTCCTCTTCTCTTCCTTCTCTGCAAATCTTCTCTCTTCTTCTTTCTGATCTTCTGTCTTCTCGTGAGATCTTCTTTCTCCTTCTATGCTATTTCTTCTTCTCTTATCTCTCTCTTCTTACTCTGCTGCGCCGGTGCTTCTCTGTTACAGGTACCACCTTTCTTCATCCTTTTACCCTTTTCTGCCAACATCACCTTCCCACTTACTTTTCTTTCTAGGCTTAGCCTTCACATCCCATCATTTAATGCCCATTTAACCCAACTATTTCTATTAAATCCATTCTATATTTACCCATTGACCCATTTAATTGCCAGTTTCACCCATTTAAATTGAACATACGTCCCGTCCATTCCCCTTTAATTAATCTTTCAACCCATTAAGTCCATTTAGCCCGATCCCCGCTGCATCAGTATCGATACCCATACCCACATTCATATCTGTGCATCATAGTTCACGAAGTGGGAACAAGTGCAAAACAAAGAATGAAAGTGGAAAGCTAATGATTGGCATTAACATCAACAAAATAGAGCAGCTAGGTAGTGCTAAATGCTTAGAGAAAACCAAACTTCCAAGAAAACATGTTTGATTAAAATATATAGAAAATAAACAAACTAACTAATTAATTACATTCTTATTGGGCTTTCCAGAAATATTTAGAATCAAGAACAAATAAAAACCCACAGAAGATACAACATGGCACCATATGTGAATTGCTGGAACGGAGGAAACAGTACCAAGTGGTGGAGATGTTCTGGTGTTAAATTCCAAGGCAAGATGGTGGCACCCACGCAGAATATCCATGTCATCATGAATAAGATGTTAAAAACAAGAGCTATGTCCAGTAAATGGGATGCAATTTGATGCTTAGGCATATCTGATTGATTCAGTTTTTTCTTTTTCTTTTCTTTGGTAGGGAAGGTGATGGGGAGGAATGGGATGACTTGGATAGTGGAAGAAGCAAATAAAAGAAGCAAAGAATGAGCTTTCTTCATGAGTTGTTTGGAAGAAAAAGGGGAAATTCTCAATGTTATCATTGCCATAGAATAAATTCTCCATGGTTAATAAATTCTACTATGGCTAATTAAAGATAAGATTCATTTTGGTCAACACAATGCAATGCCCATAATGGTACGGATCACAATCTGTTTTCAACACTTGCTCCCCATGTATCATTCTTTTCTAGTAATTTACAAACTACTTGATGATACCCATCCACTTAGGGGTTGTTTATTTGCGGTCGAGGGAAATTGTGGTTGTCCAATTGACGAGAAACAGCTAGAGTTAGTTCTGTTTTAAGGAACAGTTTTCAAAAACTTGGGTTGCGGACAGTAACAAAATATGAAGCTGTGACATTTTAAGGAGTTGGGGTTCAATCCCATGAATCAAAGACAACCATCTCTCATGATTTCCACATCGGATAACACATGACATGAATACTGGTATATATAAAATCATGCCAAATAAACTTGGCAACACCTGAATGTTCTTTGTTAAAAAATAAAATAGAACTTATTTATAATTAATTAAAATGTTAAAAAGTTCAGTGACAGAAATACATAAAAACCAAGTTTGTTGCTGTAATTAAGTAACAAGTATACAAGAATCTTGAGGACAATGAGAAACAAATAATCCAATTTCTTCAGTGAGGGTAAATATTTTGGGAATGAACCAACACATAAAACATGAGAAAATGAAATCTTTACATAGAAAAAGAAAACACTGATACTAAACAACGAGAAAGTAATGATAAGAACCCAAGGTATTCATGTTTTTGCAAACATAAACAGGAAAGTAAGAAAACCAAGAAACGTAGACCATTTCATACCGGCAACTCTTCTTTGTTAAGCAAGCTGTGGTAGAGAAGTATTTCCTTGCTTATTTCCATTATGTCATCTTTGCATATTTCTACTTTCTCAGCCTCAGTAATTTCGTAAATAGCTTCATTTCTTGTGGTCACCAAGTACCTGCATTCATTGTCATACAGTTTTGCAAATCTATCAACAATGTCTTGCTCCCACACATCATCTAGAAGTATCAAAATGCTTTTTCCAATCAATGCTTCTTGAAGCAAGTAACAGATATCTTCAAGATCACCAGTCATCTCATCCCCAATATTCTTTTTAAAACCAATTTGCACCAGAAATCTAGAGATCTTTTTAGCTAAGCGCCTATGATATTTGGTTTTACTTCCATTACATGCAGCTCTACTGCACCATTTCCCAAGTCCAATCTCAACTGCACCATGTATGAACTTACTTGGAGGGTCAGATGCTACCTGACGAGCCAAACATGATTTCCCAATGCCTGATAACCCAACAATCAGGATTACCCGCTGGGAATTCTCTTGTTCTAGTAACTTCCTCACATGGTGACACTTATTCGAAATTGGGTAGCCTCGTTCTGCATTGATTCGCAACAGAACAGGCACTCTTTTTGCGGTAGACTCTATTACTTTCTCGACATCCTCAGACAGCTTCTGTGATTCAAGCCACCAATTCAAGTCATTCCTGATTGTAGAAACTAATTTTGCAAGCGGATCTCCAGTTATTGAGCTCCATACAACCTTAGCCATGTTCTTAACCTTACTCTTGGACACAAATTTTCTTGCCTTACTGATATTGGGATGCAATCGATCAATCAGACAGTTCAAGCTCTGGATCTGGTGCTCTAATGGAGGATTATGCAGCTTGTGGGCATGTTTCTGCTTTACATGCAGTGTCAAATTCTCGAGTTCAGATACAAATTCCTCTAGATTTCTTATTTTCTTTGGAGCCTCATCAAGATCCCTTGACGCTTGTTCCAATGCACCAACAGCTCCAATCATGCTAGCAACAATTTGGGTAGAAGCAGAAACTATCTGTAATGCATCCATTCCAACCCAGGAACAGTAAAACTGAGTACTCCCAACTTCTATCAGATGTTAATCACTCCATGTCAATCTATAAACAACCATGAGACCAACATAAGGCCAAATCCAGATCCGCATTTTGAATTATAGACCGAAAATCAAAGTAATATTGGCAGTCTTTACAACCGACAGCTACTTTCTCAGATACGAAAGCTATCATTTCCTGATTTATCACCAGCCTTGTGCCTTAATGAAAGAGAAGTATAAAGATCTGTACCAACCAAATCATCCATTAAATGTACAGTCAACCTTGCAGTAACTGATATTCCAATAAAACAATCAACTTTAGTTGGGTAATCCATGGCCAACAAAACCAAAACCTCAATAGGCTACAATATTATCCATAAACATCACAAACCACTTAACCAATAAAGAGAACGAAAAACCTGGAATCAGTCAAACTTCTGCAGGGTTATGGACAAATATCTAAATATCACTCTATAAATCCCAAGAGCATTACTAGATAAAATTATGGCACTTAAAAAACCAACTTAACATTCTTCCATAGTATCCACAGCATTCAAAGACCCAATTCCATAAATGAAAACCCAAGATTTTCAACATTTTCTACTAGAAAACCCATGAAAATGAAAATCCGACTTCTCATAAAACAAACCAACCATCTAAAACGAAATCAAAACCAACTCTCTATTACACAGGAATCATCCAATAATAGCATCAATGGAATTCAAGACCCAAGTTCTCAAATATAAAAGCACTCAAACATATCCCATCAAACCGTTAGAAACGCAGGAAGTCCGTCTCTGTTTCTCTCTAAAAATGGAGTGTCTTCCAATTCCTCAAGGCTTAGAGAGGTATTCAAAGAAATCTAAGACAACAAATAGCAGAAAACTTGAGTCAGCGTCCTTAGCTACCTGCAACTGTTTACTTCAATGGAAACATTAAGATCCTATCATAAGATTGGTTGGATCGATCGATGGAAACGAGCATTAAAGTCCAATTTCTATTTATTTTATTTTTCAAAGAGGAGGTTCTTTTATTATTTAATTTTCAAGCCTCCTGTGTGCGTCTCTCACAGAGCAGAGCTTAGAAAAAATGTACCGAGTACACCATCTCCGACCAGCATGTCAATATACGTTCTGGTGACTTAGTCTGACGAGATATGTTAGACGATGAGAGATGATTAGATCATTAAAAAATTATTATATCGTTTAAAATACGATATATGAAATTATTTTCTCTTGATTTTTTAAAAATTAAAATAAGATATTAAATAAATATTTTATTTATTTTAGATAATTTGATAGTATGAATGTATTAAATAAATATCAATTTTAGTTTAATCTAAACTAGAAAAGAAAATACCTCTTGACATGGACTACTAAGAATTTCTAATATTCAAAATATAATACATAAAAAGCCCAGGCTTATTCGCGGAAGACTCACAGTGACGCATTTGAGGTAAAAATAAATAAAAACGAGACTTCGTTAAAGATGTGATATAAAAAGGACCACCTAACTAAGACTAATTTGAAGTTTCATATTGACGTGATTATTCTATATTTTAATTTTGAACTATTAAAATAAATGATTTATATTGATCGAAATTTAGAAGTTCAAGATTATTTAATTAGTTGATCAATTAGTGATGAAATTTTACACATTTCATATTCATGTTATTTTCTATCCAACATACTCAACTAACTATGTAGATTTCATAATCCAATTATAAAAATTAGAGTCTGGTTTTGAAAGTCTAACTAGCTACACTTTAAAATTAGCCCATTTTAAAAACGAGTCATTATTTTTTTTAAAGTGAAAATGAGTCATTTTCTACGATTAAAGTCTTGAGATTCTCTTAAAATATCCGTCTAATCCTCAAAACATGTGCAAGTTTCTTTACTCATTTAACCCTTCTAAAACTTATCGTATTTGCAAATATTATTACATATGTTTCAAAGATAAACCGTACCAAGTGCAGCCTGATGGATAACGACAAATACAAAACTATGATTCTCATAATCTTTAATGCATTTTTCCATGGTTCATGAATCTAACAACTTTTTTCTGACCCAGAATTCTTCAAAACCGAAATTTACAAAGGTGGGATGACAAATAATTCAACCAATCAGCGTGTACACCAATTTCTCAAATCCTTTCTTAAAATTTTATTTTTTGTTTATCTTTATCTTTCCATAATTATAGTATAGGTCACTTTACCACCTTAAAAAGAAGCATGTTAGATAATAAAATAATTGATGGTATGATTTATGATAAAGTCAAATGAAGAAGCAGAACTCGACTCTGATGAGAATTCTACAGTGAAATTGAAATGCAATGCACAAACGCAGTACCACTTTTATTCAATTGGTGAGATGTTCTCTTGAGTCTAATGTGCATGGAAATCAGTTGTTGCAATGATTTTAGTTCTTACTACAAAATTAACTTTCAGGGGGTGTGAAGGTCATCCTCAAACTCATGGGATCAAAAGGCCCTTGTCAAAATTTATATACCATATCTTCCGTGTATCCAAGTTCCTTGAGAAGCCCCGTTAGCTGTGCATACACAGAAAATGTTAGCTACTAGAGGATACATACAAATATTGAGTAAAGAGAGAAAAGTTCCAGGCACAATCTTGCCTACCTCGCCTTGCGACCGATCTTTTGCCTTGTCTCCAGAGATGTGTTTCATCAATCCGGGGGGACCACAAACCTAGTAAGAACATTGAAAATTGACATCAAGAAATAAGATTAAGAAGTGTCTGCGTGGGGGCTGGACATGATTTTAGTTGTGATTTTAAGTTGCAAAAAAGTGGATGTAAATGATAAATGAAAATTTTCCAAGTAGACACCAGACAGCTAGTTGGTAATGTCAATGTCCAACTTAATGAGTTTAATCCCAATCTGGGAATGTTATGCACTCTAGATAACAGTGCTAATAAACTGCAACAAAGATATTCATAATCACTTGGACAAATCAGCCTGTACAAGATTCAAATAATTTGGAGATCTAAGATATTGGGTATCAATGTTTTGTAAATAAAGCCTGATCATAAGAGAGAGATGACCAGTAGAACTGTAGGTGGTAAAACTTACATTTTCCTATCAAATAAATAAGAATGTTGCCACTAAAAATATTAAAATGGAAAATAATCAGATCAACCAGCTCTAAACTCTGCAACTTCATTTAACCCAAAGTATCAAGTCTCACTAAAAATGGCTAGACAAGGACTAATCCGATAGCAAATGATTTGGCCAGACAGAGTGGCTAATTCGGTAAAGGATGATTTGGCTAGACAGAGGGTGGTTTCTAATTCTGAAAATGCAAACAGGCATGTACAATTTTGTGGAGGGTGGAGGGGTGGCAGCCTTATAGCGGCCCTGCTGTACTTCTGATTTGTGTGAATTTTCTTTTTCTTTTTTGAATAATATTGTTACCTTTCAAAAAAAAAAAGTATCAAGTCTCACTCATCGCAATATCTACAAAATATAACCAATTCTAATATATATTGCAACTTACAGTGAGATATCGTGATATTATCATGTTTGTAAAATTGCGACACCATTTGAAACCATGACATCTTGCACAGTAGGGACATAATCTCCTACAATCGCACCATCTCTGTTTTTATTTTTGCTCCCATTGTCTTTTGTACTTTTCCTCTTTTTCAATAAAATTTTACGTTACCTCTCAAAAAAAAAACCATAAACAGAGTGAAGTTCAACCTCAATACTTCAATTTTAAGTTCTTTCCATTAAATATTTATTTTCTAAATTATTTATATTTTATTTTCCAGGACATCACAATAATATCCTAATAAAAACATCAAAATTTAAAATACACCAATAGTATCTTTGACTGAGTATTTGTAACTATGATTCAACTGACCATTCTGACAATAAAGCAACCTTGATATTTGAGTCACCACCTAAAGGAGGGAAACAAGAACTCTCAATTGCTATTTCATCACCCTCACCCTTCTACCCAACAAATAAATTTAAATGAATAAAGAATCATAAAATCCCAACACCAGCCCCCACCCCTCTGCATTTTTAGCAAACAATTCAACTCAAGCACCATTTTTGGCAAACAGTGTTCTACATTAATGATAAATTGTTTCCCATAGAATTTGGGACCTGCATGATCTGAATTACTGCATTATAATATGAAATTTCAGAAAACTACTGCAATAACCTGGACAATTTTTCTATACAACATTTCTTATGAGACATGCAAGATAACCATTTATGAATGAATGTCTATCTTTGTTCACCCAAAATAAAAAATTCTCATCTTGACTCCCAATTTTCTACGACTTATAACAAAAAAATGCAGATACGGATTGGCTAGAATGTTTGAAAAACTCTCTGGGAAGGCATGGATGAAAAAGGTTCCATTTGGTGTGAAGAAAGCGGGGGAGGGGTGAGGGATTAAGGCTGGCTAGCATAACTGAGAAATTGGTCTCTCTCAGCAAAATTATGGCAGAGATTTGAGAAAGAAAGGAACATGTGGAAACAGGTGATAAAACTACAATATGACGCAAAAGATAGGAACTAGGCTCCAAGGATAGTTAATCATAGAAAGGGAATAATTTCGAAAGACATCTCTAAGTTGGGGGGAACAGGTGTCAGTAGGACAAAAAGGGAGGGAAGAAGGCTGATGGTGAGTGACAGCTCGGGAATTAATTTCTGGTAAGATGTGTGAGTGCTAGAGAAACCATTGATGCTTTCCTTTTCCTGGAGTTCACCTCAAATTAAAAGAACAAGGTTTAAAGAAATATGTGTAACTCTTGGGGCAATAGGGAAATATGGGCACTATCATTTAGGAGAAATCTTATGGACTATGAAATTAATCAAATGGAAAATTTAATGAGCACAATCAATGAGAAAATGCCATCATTAGAGGGGACAGATAAAATAATTTGGTGTAAAGAAGCAAGCAGGATCTTTTCAAGTAATCCTATCTATTCTCTTGTCATGCCTTATTGCTTCTAACCTTTTCCTTTCAAATGCATTTGCAAGTTTATAGCCTTAGACAAGGTTAAATGACTATGTTGTGTAGCTGTCTCAACAAAATCCACACCCTCGATAATTTAAAAGCCAATAGTTTTGTTGGTGTTTCCGAATATTTGTATTTTTATTTGGAATAATTAAGAATCGGCCACATATTCTTCTGTCGCTCTTTCTTGGACTTTATTTGGTCCTTTTTCTTCATTTTCCAATCAGTGAACTCTTCGTGCCTCTTTTTGGGCGCCTCTATAAGGCTGAGGATGGGGACCCTTCTCTAAACAAAGTCCAAGTACTTTGGTAATTGGTGCCTTTGGCAATCAGGAGGACTCCTTGGAAGGACAAATCGGCAAACTTTGAGGACAAAGCTCAATCTAGAGATGCAATTGTTGGAAGGTATAGGAGTATCATTCCATGGGCTATGGCGTCCAAGGAAGTCACAACATTCTCATTCATTTTATCTTTTTCTTTTATACCTCTCAAAAAAAAATGACAGCCTTCTTGGAAATCTAGTTCTATGTGGATAGAATCTAGCTGTGTTGACAAATGGCTGCTCAATCTCTATTTGGGCAACACTTCTCATATATGTACATTCGTCTCTCTTGGTAATAATATATTCAACTGCTATCCCCCCTCCTCTTCAAAAAGAAGAAGAATAAGATGATGAAGAAAGAAAGACATTGCATCACATAGCTGAACAACTTCATATACATCATTATCAGTGTATTAGAATAGAGAACTGGATGTTTAGTAATTGGAATATAGGGAGAGACAAAGCACGTAGAATGACCGAACAAATTAGAATTACTTGTTCGAGGCTATATATTGATATGCTAAACGACTAAAGAAACTGTACTACATAAAGTAAAAATAAAACTCACAAGTATGACTGTGTCTTCACTTGGAGCAGGCAACCCTTTCAGAATCATATCCTTTGATATGTAACCCTTGCCCCCTCTCCAATTCTTTGATGGATTATCGACAGTATAAAATATCTGGTATTTATGTCACCAAAGAAGAGAAGAAACATAACTCCATGGAAAATAACAACAATAAGCTCTCTTTGGTAGTGTTCATGCAGGAACAGAAGCTACCTTCAGATTTGGGTGGCTGACAGAGAGCATGTCAAGCTTCTCTTTAAGCAGTATGTCATCTGGTGATATGTTGCCATAAAGCAATGATACCTAAATGAACCAAGAACCGTAGTCAAGAAAAGAATAGAAATTGAAAAAAAAAAAGACAAATTTGCTGTTGATACTTGGTAAAAAATCTTGATGACATATTTGTTCATATAACAGTGCAGTTGGAGCATCAGAAATGATGGATAAATGCACAAAACTGCACTGAGGCAGAAGTCAGAGATCAGTGACATGATATCCAATACAAGCACCTTAAAGATGACTGACTTAATTATATTGTTTTGAAATAATTTTTGTCATCCCAAACAGGTTTAATGGGATGTACTCCCGATTCCAAATGTACTCTGGTCCAGTCATCAGCTGTGTTTAGGTGTCCCAAAGATTGGTCCACATTATGGTAGTATCTGTTCATTCTAAGCAGGTTTTGGTCCACGAGGAAATTAAAAAGGGAAACATTAGGTGCGATACTTTCCCTGACGTCACCTCATAACAATATTGGCAACAGGTGGAGATAACAAATAGGATGGAAGGATGCAAAAAAGTACACTAAAATGTGTGCAATTCCCACACTACCCCAAAAGCAATGCAGAACACACAACAATTGCTGCCAAAATCTTAAGCTTCATGCAACAAGATATGCAGGTAGACCTGGTAATGGGTTAGGCCTAATTTAGGGTTGGGTCACCACTCCTCAACCCATGACTGACTGATTTATTAAATGGGTCAGATGGGTTGGGTCTACCGAAACCCATTTATCCATTTAGCTCATGTTTAAAAATCACAAAAAATATAAAATATAAATACCTACAAACCCAAAAAAATTATAAATGTGTCAAACGATGGATTCCCACACCCTCTATATTAGGCAAAACCAAAACACAGTGTGTAATTTACAAACCAGTCTAAACATATCACCCATTTATAAATGGGTTCAGCTGGGTCTACCCGTTTAATAAATGGATCATGTTGGGTCTACCAATTTATAAAATGAGTCAGGTTGGGTAAACAGGTGGGTCAGCTTTACCCAGGTCTTTATGCAGGTATGGTTCCCATTTTATCAGATGTCTCTGAAGAGACAACATGATATGCAGGTGTTCATTGATATAGAGAGCATGATAACTAGACCACGCTTTATGAAGGATTCCAAGTCAATACTGAGTTTGGCAATTGGATGATCTGTCTACCACCCAAAATGAGAATATGATGATGTAGTAGTGATAGCAGTAATAGCAGCAGTAGGAGAGTAGCAATAACAACGACAGCATAAAAAAAAAAGGACATGAACATAATGTACGACCCATCCCGCTAGCACAATATTGTTCGCCTTGGGGCTACACACGGACCAGCACGGCTTTGCTTTGGCAAGTCATCTCACTGTTGCTTCCAAAAGGCCTTTTGCTAGAAAGAGGAAGGCTACCACTTATATACCAGGGAATTTCCAATGCAACTAACAATGTGGGACTTTTTGGAGCATGGTATTACAGTTTTGACTTCCAACACTAATAAAACCATTTCTTTAAGCTTTCTAGCAGGAATATTGTTTGCTTCAATTGTAGGTTCTATAAGGAATGCAGAACAAGCTCTTAACATCATGGAGATACTCCTGATTTAACACCCACAGGCTTGCAATGCCTATACACTGCTTTCTACCAGTGGCTTTACTGCAGAAATAGAGGTGGACCTGGCACACTGTGCCACCACACCATCATGAAAGTGGAATTCACCATTTAGAGGAATAGTCTAGGAAGGTCCAATCATCAGGAAAACCACTTGTATACCTTAGATGTTTAGAGGAATAGTCTAGGAAGGTCCAATCATCAGGAAAACCACTTGTATACCTTAGATGTTTAGTTCTTTTTTACTTCATCTATGTGCAGTTCAGACAATGGGACACAGCCGTAGGGAGACCAAATCTTGCACAAAGATGCCACAAATGAACTTGTAGTGGGCAAGACACACACACATGACAAATTCCAAAACTTCCAGCAATTACTTAAGTATCAAGAAAAGGCAGAGACACGAACGAAAGTTTCAATATATTAAATGATGACTTGAATAGATTTAGAGTTCAGAGTATACTTGAGTATTGTCATCAGAGTTCTTCAGAATAGCCTCAATAATCTGCAGCATTGGTGTGATTCCTGTGCCACCTGCAATCTGCCAAAAATTATGTGCTAAGCATAAAAATATACGGAAAAGGACCTCTATGAGTGGATCTCTGAAGGGAAAATGCTTATATATATGTCTGGCAAGTGTGGAGAAGTTGGATACTTCAATATTTTGATGGAACTTTAGTAGCTATATCTGTGCCTTTCTAAGCACAAGGCTGAACAATTGTAAGACTTGGCATTGGCTCCTAATTATTGAACACTAAATCTTAAAATACTGCAACACAGCCAAGTATTTAGAATGCTTAAAGGCAAAAACCTTGTAACATTCATCTTCCACCAAAATGCAACCTAGTTAATTAAATGCCATGGATGCTACTTCATTACAGAATCTGTGGACTTTTAACTTGGTCACCACCATACTATTCACTTACCATGCCGATGTTCTTTTTCATATTGGGACTATATCTGAGCTTTTCAATTGGTCTGCAAGAGATTATAAAAGAACATAATGAAGAAAAACCTGTAGTAATATCACCAATAGAAATGGTACACCAGGAAGGCTTACCCCTTGACGTCTAACACATCTCCTGGTTTTAAACTTGCCAGATGTTGACTCATTTTTCCATCAGGATAAATCTGTTGAAGAGCATAGGAATCAAAGTAAGTGCGACATGCAATCCTGGTAATTTTTTTTCTTCAAAAAAGGAGGAAAAAGGACTCTGATTGGATGTATGGATCAATTTTTGTTCTGTTGCAGTAGACTAGTAGTCGTAAAGAAAGTTCCACTGAACATATGTTCAGGCCGAATTCCACTGATCTTGAGAGAAAAGAAAATGGCCCACAAGTTCTTCCTGAAATGCTTAAAAGAGAACTTGATTATCTTGTATTTTACTGTGGGACATGGTCTGACATCATTTTATGATACATACATACAACCCCTGAACCATACATTTTAAGCTTTACAACACAAGCCAACCTAACCTGAAACTCAATATAGTTAAAAAGGTGAATAAAATATGCATGCTTAGGTTGAAGGAAAATAGGGGCAAAAACACACAGTCAAGTGCCAATGCTTACCTTAACCAACAAATCAAAATACCCTTTAGAATCTGGATCTGAAATTGGAGTGTACCTGAGAAATGAAATACACAACACAGTAAAAAAAAGGAAAGGTGAAATTCATAACACATAAAATGAAAAAATGCAGGTTCAACCTAGGAAAAACTTGGGAGCATCCATATAGGCTATTGTCCATACTCATAACTACATGATATAGCTTCCATTTATTTTATTCATTTATTCATTTTGAAAGGTAATAATACTTCAATGTTTCCAGCCACAGATGTATGATACTGTAATTAGTAGAAAAGTACCCCTCAGAAGAGCAGCAAATAAAAAGTTAAGAACTTCTGCAAATTAAAACATGTCCTTACAGAAATTCATTCTATTTAATCTTATGAGAGGGTGATTAGACTAGAAGTGCTATAGGGGCCAACAAGAAATTTTCTAGGTCATTTGGTGGGAAGTGAAAGCAGTTGTGGATATGGGGCGTGATGATACTTCACCCTCATCCAGGCTTCACTCATTATAGCTATGTCAATTTGGGTCATTAAACATCAACCATAAAAAACATAAGGGAACTAATCACATGGCTAGCCAATGTAACTTCTGAGCTACCTTTCTTACCCACACACTCACCTAGTTTTTGGCACATGATAGATACAAACACGTCACAGTTTTCCATGGATCATATGGCTAAAAATCAGTTTTTGATTAGATGGTTAGAACATCCTTTTTTTAACCATCCACCATTCGTGAACCTTTTTTTCAATGGTTATTACTCTCCAATCCGGTTGAAGCTTAGGCATATGAAATCCATGAGGTGTCCTTCCCATCAACCCTATGTGCCACTAATATAGTTAAGCAAACTGGGCCTGATAAAGTACGTGGCCTTGTAAATGTGAGGCAATGAAACCAGGTAGCACTTCATCATTCCTAGGATGTTTCTTGTCTTAGATTTAAGGCATGATGTAGAAAACATACAAATATTATGAGACTAGACCAATATGCCAAAAATGAAATATCACCAGTTTCTACAACACACAAGAAATGAACAGGTGTTGGAAACCAAGTTGATGACATAAAAAAAGAACTGTAAAACTCACATTACATATATAAATAGTCAATAATTCAATACATAAGAAAGCATCAAAACATGGAATTTCGTCACAAAGTTAGTGATCCATTTAACATCAATTAAAAAAGCCACATCATAGCCATATAAAATCAGGAAATCAGATAGTATATGCCACAAGAACTTGTAGTACTAGTGCTTATGCATAAGATACCATGTTGACCATTATTGACAAATCAAATCATGTAACGGAGAATTGCAGATTAAAAAAATTGCCTATAGAATAATGAAATAAAAACTTTCAATTTTAGGGATGAATACCCAAACAAACTACAGAAATTAATGCATGGTTCAAACAGAAAGACTTACGGCCGAATAACATATTTTGTTTTCCCTTCAGCATCTTGTCCTAATGGGGCCCTGCAATAAGCATGTCTTTAGAAGGAGGGGGGAAAAAAGGAAGGACAACTTTGTTGAAATATGCAAAAGAATTAAAAAAGGACATACAAGTGACTCTAATCTTGTTTGCTTGTTATTTCCAACAATAGAAAGCAATAAGTGTCATTAACTCATTAACAAGATCCATGAAGAGAGCAAAACATTGGGGTGAAGAGTACCGTGTAATGATACATGAAGCAATATCAAGGCCTAATTTAGCAGCAGGGTCAAATGAAAACCTGCCATTTTATGCAAAATAATACAGAAAAAAATAAATATTAGAAGGTTCAGCATTTTTCAGAAAGCTAACAAAAAACATAAAGAAGTGAATTTTTAAGCCAATTTATAGACATCAATAAGCATACAACAAAGATTTTTCTGGATTTATGGATATAGAGGTACAAAAGAACCCTATGAAAGAACTACTTGATCATTTTTTCTTCTCCAGACATTTTTCTAGGAAACGTGTCCATGTTGGATGCTTCACTTTTATATGTAAAATCTGTCTCCCTACATGTCCTTTCCATATCCATGCCATGTCCATGCATCATATGGAAATGCATGAATTGAAAAGCTTTACCTAAATAGCTTACTGTTGTGGCTGACCTTTGCAGTTTCATGCAGCTTAAATTCAACCCACTTCTCTGGGTTCAGTGCTGAAGAAGAAGTAAAAATACCAGTCAGTTATAATGTAAAAAATAGTAATAAGCCAATGCTGGCCACACACTCAAGGACTTCAGCTTTTAAGACAAGGTATGGTTCATCTTGCATAGATGGAATGAGGAGATAATATTTATTGAATCTGAGCTCATGAAAGCGCACTTTAAATTACTTGTCCATTCTGCTGACAACCAGAAGAACTTCATGGGCAAAAAAAAATGACAAAAGAATCATTCCAATGGCAAGTGAAGAAAGAATAACATTTTTCCTTTTTTTTAAAACAGTGACAAAATTGTACTAATCTCAGCAAGGGCAGATACAATAATGTGATTAAGAATATGAACAAGAAGCCCCCCTACAACCCCATACACAAGCCCCAATCCAGTCCCATCCATATTTAAAAGGCCTCCCTTCTCTACTTCTCCCTTGCACCCCAAATCATTCAAGCAGACCACAAAGACTAACTGCATCCAATCGTCCTCTTTCATGATCCCCAAGCAGAACAATCAAATGAGTATCATACGAAAGTAACATGAGGCCTAGGAAGATTTGCCTAAGACAATGTTTTGGTACGAAGAACAGCTGAGTGAAAAAGAATTTGAGGGATGGCTAAAATGAATGTATATAGTTGAATTGTGCATAGGCTTTGCCATATATAGAAGGGGCACTACTGGAGAGAGGAAATTGCTCTTCTGGAAGCAAGTCAAGCTTTATTTGTAAAAGGCAATACCAGCATAATAATATTGATGATAATTGTGGTGAGATGATAATCAGCAATGTGTTGGTTATTTTCTTAACATACAAGGAAGCAGGACAGTAATAAAACACACTTACCTACTTTTTCACCCACTTGTTCGTTTTGTTGATCTAGATGTACCTGTATATGGAAGTGCAAAAAGTAATTTAGGAAACGAAAGTTCAATCAACATTGGAAAAAGTGCAATTAAAATCATGCAATATGCAAACAGATTAATCCCACATGCACACACAAGGCCTGACGTGTGTGTGGTGGCACACTTCTATTTCTACATTTACAGCATAAATAATTTGACTCAAATATCAGGAGGGCCTGCCCATCAGACAGCCCAAAATGTACATAGCATGTTCCAAAACTTTGTCAACCTCATATACAACTTGCCCACCTAATAAGTGGAATGGATTGAATGCTAGATGTCTCGGCCATGGACATGTTATGGAGCTGACTGGATGGACAGTCTTGCACAAATCTGCCAATTTCCATACTGTGTATGTGTCATGCAGAGATTGGCTCGACCAGAATGTGAACTTGAGCTTAGAAGCAGTTTGTGACATCATCATGTGGCTTATATTAGAGAAATTATCCTGATTCTAGTGCTCAAGCTTTGCAGTGCCAGTCAAATTTCAAAGCAATCTGAACTTTCATCCATGGGTGACAAAGAAAAAAAAAATGATGCTATTCAAACTCAAGAAGTGCAAGTGAAAAGTTCAAGAGCACTAAATAATGGCTGACTAGATTCTTTTTGGGGAGAAAAGCTGACTAGATTGTAGAAGTTAGAGCTCTGGCATATGGATTAGCTTTAACTTCAATATTTTTTGCTTGAACACAATAGTAAATTGGTTGGTCAAAGATGATAAGTCTACCCACAGAACCATCTTTATTGTATTTTTGCTTTTATGGCTTGAGATGGATATAAGATTGATCTATATATATATCCAAATCAGCAGAGGATGACCTAACAACTGATAGACGAAACATAATAAGGTGACATTACAGAACAAGAACCTACATTTACTTGAGAGGCATACCAAATTGCATCCAAGTACTTAGGAGATTTCAAAGTGAACCCTTACACATGCACATTGTGGGGGGCCTTCTCCACAAATGACAAGTGAAGACATTGAAATCAACCGCTGTATCACTATAATCAGAGTGACATTCACCATTCGAACGAATCATGTTAGGAGGCATGATTTAAGTGAAAGGAACCTCCTAGAATGTTTCAATCCAGTCAGTGATATACAGTCCATCATCATCACCATTAACATTTTAACTTTGTGAAATTTGGGTCCTCAGCGCATTTCAAAAGGAAAATGAGAAGTTCCATATTCCTAACTATCTCCCTAGATAATTAAAATTAAAAAGAAAAACCTATGTGACAAACCATACATAAAAAAAAAAAAACACTGGAGTGGTGTTAGTTCTGACATCTGTTTTTTGACCATAGCAATTTCTTTAAAAACAGAGAAGAAATATTGCGATAAAAAACTTCCTATATAACGCCATTTGCCAACCCAAGTCAATCCACATCACTAACAAGCATTACCATTGTGGAATTTCCCAAATCAAACCATTTGTTTTTGAGAGGATTATATGAAACACAGCTGCAGTGCATGCCCATTATTCTTGGGGCTTGGATATCTCAATTCAAACCATGGATTGGTAAGATTGTTGATCTGACAGGTTCCACCAATGGTGTCCATGAAATGTCCTTAGTGGAGTGATCCTTGAGTCTTTTACCGTTAAAACTTCTTTTAAGGATCATCCACCCACATTCAGTGGAATAAAACTTAAAAAAAGTTGGATGAGCAGGATCTTCCATCTGAGAGGACCATATCACCATTCACCTACTTCTAAACATCCTCACAAATATCATTACCGTGAAACAGGAAATTATCAGTGGTAGATAATTGCGATATGCTTTCAAAATTTTGAATTGTTATCAAGATATTAATGGAAAAAAGTCACAGGACATAAATAAAATAATAAAAAGGAAAATATTCAATGTTTAAACACGTGAACATAAAATATGTAGAAATTACGTAAAAAAATCCTAATATTATTTCCATTTATCGTTATTTCTCATCTCTGGTGATAATTTTTTTCTTTTACATGCTAGGAAAATATCGAGGTATTATGGGCCTAGGGGGAGATGAAAGCATCGAGAATTTATCAAAATACTGGAGAAATTTGTAACAGTGCTTCAAAAAAAAAAAGACTGATACTCCTGAAATTCAATTTTCATTTTCCAACCAATAACAACAAAGAACCTTTCTACAGCAAGTGCCCGAAATCAATCAGGTACGCAATCACAGGAAAAAAATCAATTCAAAGACAACAGAATGTAATAATTAAAACAAACCCACTAATCCCAACATCTGAATTCCAGCAAATTCCAAAGATTAGAATCACAAATGTGTCAGATCCAAATAAACCTATTTCATCTAAAAGCATTTCCCAAACGCCTCAGTTGAGATTAGTATTAAAAAGTACCATTTCAGGGGAAGAGAAATAGTAGTAATATGTAATTCCACCGGAGATGGCAGCGATTGCTCCAAAAGGGAATCGACTGCTGAAATTGGACTTGGTTTGTTGTCTGATGGCATTGCCAAATGCAAGAGGAGCAGATTTTGCGAGTTTTCTGAAAAACAGAGCCATCTCAATCAAATTCCCAAGAGGAAGGAAAAAAAGAGTAGCTGATCAAAGAAACAAGGTTCCGGAGAAGTTGGCACTCGAGCGCAGTGTCACTGCTCTTTTACAACAAGTAGGCAATACAGATGTCAACGGGTCGGGTCGAGACCCGATTTGTATATGTGGATCCAGAATTGACACGTGCCTGTTTTGGACAATATGACACAAAAGTCTACTATATATAAATAGTTAAATACAGTTTTAAATACTTTATAATCTCCAACTTCATAAATTATTTTGTGGTAATGAGATAAATATAGAATATTAAAATCTAAAAACATGTTACTTTTAAAAAGAAATAATTAGGTGCATGAGAGCTATCAAGTCCTTCATAATTATCATACATTAAAAAGATTTAATATTTTTATATTTTATCTTTAATAGAAAATACTAGATATGCATAGTCCCACTTTATTATAATTAAATCTCTTACACATTATATTTTTATTTTTCAAAATCTGTGACTCATTTAAATATTTTAAATTCTTAATCGTTGAGTTCTATAGCTAAAGGGCATAAGGATATAAAACAATTTTAATAATGACGCTAGCGTTGTCATTATGTACTGCATTTTTATGTATTCAGCATAAATTTATAAAATAAGTAGTATATGTCTAGAATAGTTTATTTGTAATTATATAATACAATGTATAATGATGATATTATTGAATATATAATACGTTTAACTCCCAAAGATATTATAAAGTTGGTTTTAAAGTTAAATCATATCTCAGTCTACGTGGGTAGAGAAGCTTACACATGTTCTGAAAATTAGTCAAGTGCTCTAAAAGACGTACACACTTTAGTCATAAAAAAACCTAAATCACTTGAAAAGCAAAGGATTCTAATTAAGTGGGCCACACTTTTTTTATCCACACATGCACGGTAACACTATCGAGAGTGGCCCTCTTGTAATGGGAGTGACTTGAATCCAAGACCTTTTACATTTCAAGCAAATTCTTGACCTCTAAACCAACTCTCATGAGTTTTCTAAGACAATTCAACCACCAAGAAGGTGATTTTAGTTTTCAATATCAAAATAGACCCTTCACTTTTATCTTTCAAAAAAAAAAAAGGGTATTATCAGAATACTCTCTTTTTTCTCAATAAATACTATTTGAAATTTTGTAATATAGAAGATTTCCTGTAAACAATTCTCCCTCATTCTTCACTTCCCACATTTCTTTTCCACATAAATGATTATGGTTTAAAAAGCTACTTAGAAGGATACTGGCCGTGTCTACTCTCTGCTCATAAAGGTTCTGGACAAAAAAATATATAATATGGAGTTTTCAATTTTAAATAAATTTTGTTTATTAGATAACATGGACTAAATTCAAACATAACTTACAGAGAAGTTGATATCAAAAATCGACAAAGGACCTCCAATTCTTTGCATTTTTCAGTCTCTTCAACACATTTTCTCAATAGCATTCATGGCATTTTCCAGGGATGGAGTCTTGGATGATGTAGGGCCAGCCACAAATGCTTAATCTTTACTTCAAAACTTGCTGGAAATTTCATTTGCCAAAGTCTTTTGATGAGGGCAGGAGAATTGGAGGCTTCAACACCTGGATGGATGTAGAGAAATAGACTTTGTTTTCACCTGTTTGACAAAACTTGTCTGTGAGGAATGGTCGGCAGCAAACTCGGGAATTTCCTTCTCATTCTGGTGGAGAGTCTCCAACTGTCTGGAAAATTCCTTGAAGGCAAAACATTTTCTTTTTCTTTTTTCTTTTTTCATACCTTCTAATTAAGACTCACAATCCAATTTTTACCTCAATTTCATTATAGATTCATATAACCTAACAGTGAGTACTAAACACATCCAAAAACCAAGATAGGCTCCTTGAGCAAATCGATAGGAAAAGATGATGCAGGACAGAGTACATGTGCTGATGTATCAGGACATCGTAATTCGCCTGAAACATGGTTCAAAAGACGAGTTGAGAAGCCATAACTTCAGTTGTTCAATGAAATACAAACAATCCAAACCTCTCATTTTTTTGTTCTATTTTGATTTTGGAAATGTTGCAAGTTATAACTATCAACAAACATTACAACTCTTCCTACATGTGCCATAGTAGTCAGGAGAGCCCAACATGAACACAGGGTTCTTTTCGCACTCTCCCATTGCAGCCCATTGTGGACAATTGTCATCCTCGTCTGTGCACTCACCACCATCTGATGACAAGGATGATCGATCTTTTCCTCCTTCAAAGGCTCTTACACGAATCCATTTGGTAGCAGACCACTTCTCTCCCTCAACCACAAGACAACTGCCATGAAGGCTTCTCTCGTCAGTTGTCACATTAGGATGAAGATTGAAGAAAAGCAATGCATCCCCTTTAGTTGGTTTTAGTCCAAATTTGTTCATTGCACAGTTAGACCATGTACTATCCTTGGATTGAGTGTCTTTGATCTGTGGATTGTAACCGTAACCAGAATCAGAACTAAGCAAGAACAATAAGGAAGCAAAGATGAATATTCCTCACCTCTGAACGAGGAAAGTAGGTCTCACCACCACGAGTAACATTTGATAAATACATGACAACTGTGGCAATCCGATGACCACTAAATACTGATTTGGACTTATCTTGATAGAAGTCATAATGCGGATTGAACTGCTCTTTGACTCCATAATGCAATATCTGCATAGGTTCCCCATTTTCTGAAGACTGGAAAAATTCAGACATATGACACACATACCTGAACAGCCTAAACACAGCTGAAATGAAGTAGAAACTAAAACAAAAATAGCGGTATTCACGGGCCAAGTTCAGGCTGGTCTATGGCAGCCTAAGCCCATCTGAAGCATGTCGGGGCTTTACAGGTTAAAGCTTGCGCCCGCCCATTTGAGGCTATAAAAAATCTAACCATTTCATATTAAAAGTAGACGTAATGAGCTATAAGTGAGCAAAATTTGAGCTCAAAACTCAATTTCTAGTCATTTGATCTTAATGGTCAAAGTCACCAGATGTCCTTATCTTGATGATTCTTAAGAATATCTGATATCTTTGACCACTAAAATCAAGTGGCTAAAATTGAATTTTAAGCTCAAATTTGATCCACTGGTAATTCGCCATATCTATTTTCAATCTTAACGATCTGTCTTCTAATTAATTTCGAAATATTTTTTTACAAAAATTGGAAAATGACCTAGGTGCACACATAAACATATAATGGGTGAACTGGCCAAAATGCCCGATGGGCTCTTATGGGCTTCCTGCAAAATCCTGACCCCAACCATTTATATAAATGGGCTCAAGAATTTAGCTTGAGCTCGACCCAACAAGCTAGCATATGTGTTCAAACAAGTCTATTTATGATGGGTTCGGGCAGGTTTCGGGCCAAGAACTGCACTAAACAGAAATCTGATTAACAACAGTACCTTTAGGAAGAAAGGTCCAAGCAGCTATTCTATCTTCAATCCTTGCAACAATTTCATCCTTGTGAGCATTTAAAAGAAGTAAAACCACAAATCAGAGAAGGATATTTTAAAAAAAAAATCCACAAATCAGAGAAGGATATTTAAAAAAAAAATCCACAAATCAAAGGCGGTAAATGTGCATCAGTTGGATAAGAATTTGCTTGGTTGTTCTCAGAGCATATAAAATGGTAAATACATAGCTGAATAAGTCTATTGCCTCAGGGAACATACATTTCCATGATGACCCAATTCCAGAAGAAAAAAAAAATTGTGGCGACCTGACCCATGTCTCAGTGATTCAAATTGCTGACTTAGTGGGTATGTAATAAAACCTATATTGACCATATTTATGCACTATTATTGTCTTCCCATCTTGATCATATATTTGTAAGCTAAGATTCTGGATTGTTGGAATCATGGCAGGCAAAATATGACACTGAAATTGGAACTGGACTCTCTCTTACAAGATCTGTTAGAGAGAAAATATTAGTACATCATATGTCTATTAAAGCAGTGAATCCAAGTGAAGAGAATAGAGAGGTTCAACTTCCTTCTCCATGTGGTAGACTCATAGGACACTGTATAATATAATACTCAAAAACATTATATCTTAAAGAACTGAGTCATGCTCCATTTACCAATCTTGAAGGACTTCATTTAATAAAAGCATCTAAATTACGGGGTACTTGTATCTGCATTCGTGTCCTTGTCTTGGGAAATGGGGTGTTAGGGACCTTAGAATCTGTGTCCATCCTGCTGTGTCCATATCTCTTCACCATAATTTGCAAATCACCAATTCAAGTGTTAGGAACCTCTCAAAAAGTTAATGAATAACAAGAAATGAGTTAAGGACTTAAGGTCCATTATAAGCCCTGGATGATATCATCTTAACTCCTTTAAGCTCAGTAAACTTACCACTTGAGTGCATAAAGATATTCGTCTCCCGTTTGGACAGCATAGCTTCGGCTGAAGGTGCTTGTTTCCATAAAAACTCCAATCTACACTTGTACCCAGGGTTGTCTAAAGACAAGAAACTTTTATTGCTAGAATTGGTTATTTATTTGATCTTTTGATCTTAGTTTTGTCTTCACAAGATGAACAAATGTTATACTCATTCTGTTTCATTGCTGCTTATTCTCCATCTAGATTTGGAGAAGAATCCTGGATAAGTTCAGTTTGCACAACCCAAACTAGAAACATCCGAGGCAGTTCAAATCACCCATCTGATGCATTGGGTAAAACTAGAAACAACCCAAACTAAAAACTAGATTGTGTTTTTCTTTTTTCTTTTTTATGACAGAACCCCAAGACCCCCACATCTCCCTGAGTAAAAGGGCATTGGGTAAAACTCGAGATGCATGCAGCCCCCCACAAGCTACGGGAATCAAGTGACCATGGGACTCGAACCCGGGACCTCTGGTTTCTGAGCTAAAATGCCAGCTAGTTGAGCTATGGCTTCTATCTGGCTCTTTGAAGAAGAAAGAAACAGGTAAACAATTAAGCTGATTAAGAAATACGAGGACATTTTAACATGAATTTCTGGTAAAGATGCTATTCTCCTCATTCTTAAATGAGTTAAGAGTAAGGATTATATTTCTCAGTTCTCCCAAACATTCAAGGAAGTTGCTTCATCCTGTTGGGAACTGACCTTGGGCCCCAGCTATGAATTTACAATTGTTATCCAGACACTAAAAGGTATAAATGGAACAACAAAGAATAGAGTAAAAAATGGAGCCATTGTTTCAACAACTCTAGGGGTGAATGCTGAAGCTCAATTTTTTTAGCTTTGCAGAAGATTATTATATTGCTTTGTAGCTACAATCCAGCAACCTTGTCAATGTATTATCTTTTTGTTTTTTAAGGTAACCAATTTATTCATTGAGAAAAAGAAGAAGAATACAACCTGACAAAACCAGGCCAGAGAGGCCTGCAGCCAAGACACATTAGACTACAGCCCAGAAAAAGGAAAAAGAAACAAACAAGACGACCTGCCCTCAGATCATCAGAACCCAGTCAAGAGTCCCTCCTGGTACCACCATCCATTACCATGGAAGTCCCAAGCTTAGCTAAATCATCTGCTTTAGAGTTGGCAGAATGAGGAGCCGGGCAAATGACAAAACCATTAAGCCTCACATTGAATCCAAGGGTAGGAACTGCCTCTAGCCCAGCTTATCACCACCATTGAATCCCCTTCTACAATATCCCCCCGAGACCCAATCTTTCCCAATATTATCTTCCAATGCATGCATTTTAATCCAACACTCCACAGAAGTTGAGATTGCACTTCAAGCATGTCCTTTTCAACTACAGAAAGTTTAGATTTCCACACATTCAATGGGCAATAAGTGAAGATTGGACTCAGGATTTTTTTTCTTTTTTATTTTCTTCAGAGAGAGGGAGATTTGGACCCTGGCTTCATTCCTTACAGCTTCTATTCAAGATGTTCCTTACAGTATCCTGCACATGGTTCTTCATACAATTGGTTTATCTAGCCTGTGCAATTAGTTTGGCCCATTCTTCTTCAGTTTGGCTCACCTTTTAGGCTAGTGTTGTTGTTTTCAGGTCTTTAAACCAATATTATTCATGTAACTGGTCTTTCAATCTTCTTCTCAGTAATAAATGTCTCTTCTGAAAGGAGGGCAGCGGGAGATTGAGGATCTTTCAATTTGGAGTTCAATGAAAGTCCCCATCCAAGGGGTTCATTAAAGTCAATGGTTTGAATCACGAAAAAATGGGCATAAATGCACAAATATTCAAATCAAGAAACTATGCATATCAAAATTTTCATGCATTCTCTTTTATCTACAAGAGTTCAACAGGCAAGCTCAGTGATCTGTTATACAATTGTCACTGTATAAAAACATGAAGCAGATGTGTCACTCACTCTAAACAAGGAAAATGATAAATAGCTGATGGACCAACTAATAATTGTTGGTCAAACCATGCTCCTATCACTATTACAAACAATGTCCAGAACTTCATTAGCAACCACAATCAGCAGGAAGCCAATCATTATGCATGTAATTTAGATCAGCTAGAGAATAAATTACCAAATCCTTTTAGTATTATATTAAAAGCAAATATAAGGGTACTCTGCTAGCATTTAGAGTGGAAGATGTGAGAAATCACTCACTTGGCCTCTATCCAAGAACATGCCTGAACCTGTAAAAACAGAGTTTTCAGGATTCCTTCCTGAATACTTATCTATTTCAGAAGCCTTTTGCAGCTTACCTTCTGCCTGTACCCATCAGATAGATTTAGGTAATGTTGCTAGCCCATGCAATTAATTGAATCAGAAAAGTGACAAGGTTTACCAAAGAAATAAGGTGGTCACATTCCTCGTCCGAAAGGAAACCTTTATACAAGAAGACCCTATCTCAAGAAGAAAAAAAAGAAAGATGAAGAAGTCGTCTAATGGTTAACAAAATAATAATTGATCTATAGAGGAAATGGCTACTTTTTCCTGTTTCATTAATGGAGGTACATTCTATAAAAAAAACATACCATACTCCCCGAATCTCTGAAATAAATTGGTCCAAATGGTAGAATCAAAATTCCATTATCACAACTGACCTTGGATGCCAAGTGAGTTGGAAAACATGTAAAGGACTGATCCCAGTGCTGCGAGATAAATTGCTTAATTGTAATATGGATCCCTGATTAGCCTCTTTCCCACTCACTTCCACCCCATGACTGCATCAATAGGATTTATTTAAGAAACAATTTTTTTCTTCAAGAAATTATATAAAAAGATCATGTTCAACCATTGTTTTTTTAGAATCAACAAAATAGAAAGAACAAGTATATAAAGAAGACAATGTGTCAGTTGATCATGAGCAGCAAGTGATCATCATTTAGGAAGGGGAAAATTTTGAAGAGATTTCCAACAAAATCATCACCATCATCATTATCATTGAAGTCATTCATCCTATCTATTTAGGGTCAGCTTTCTAGATTTATTTTTCAACCCAACCCCATGTAATATCATGTTCTCCACAACTCCAAAATCTATTATGTCCTTTTCTAACACACCAATCAAGTTTGTAATGACATACCCCTTCTTACAGAACCTTCTATTAAAACTCCAGTTTTCTGTTCTTCATACTAGAACTACTAGTTCTTTTGCTTGTGCCCATACCATCTTAAACAACATTTCCTTATCATGTATTCTATTTGGGAACCATTAGTTTTCATCTAATGGACTCATTTTTTTTTTAGTTTTGTCTTTTAGTATTACTCCACATATCCATCTTAATATACACATCTCAATCATTATGAAAAAGTTTACCACAAAAAAATAAAAATAGTTGTATACTGCAAAGATCATATGGTATTTGGCCAACTAGATGCTATTGTTCATGAAACCGAACACTTTATAAACCTCCCTCTCTCTCTCTCTTCATTGACAATGCACCGTCCCTTTGATCCCATCTAAATGTGACCCACTATGGATGAGGAGGAGCATGACTAGAGGTTGGCCTAACATGCCCAAACAATGTCGTTGGACTTTATGCCCTAAACACTAGAATCAGCATCAGTAGACAATATTTTCCTCTCAACCTTTCTGCTGGAGTGAGGAGCTTTTTTATGCCCTTGTTATTTTCCTACATTTTTCTTTGTTTAAGGAACTTTAGCTAGTGACAATATTTTCTTGGTATTCCAAATTCCAACAAGCCTTGCCATAAGTAACATGATTTTTTTTTTCAAGTCCCTTAATATAGTTAATTTCAAAGAAAAAGATACTGTCATCACAAGGATACAAAGTATACACTTTTAGACAGATGTCACACAGTCTCATTCAAAAAAAGGACGAGAAAGAGAAAAAAAATCAATAAAAAAGAGAGATGGCATGTTGTTATTGTTTCACATATTTGTTGTTTTGACTTGGTGAGATAAAGAAAGATTTGAATCCTGAGTCATTTGGAATTTTGGATAAAAGAAATTCACCACCATCATCATCATAAAAGGTTATCACATCTATTTGGGTTTGGCTGTTTTTTGCTCTACTTTCCCACTCAAATCTATTTAAACCTTTCTTATGAGTTACTTCACAACCTACCTTTTTCTGTAACATATAAAATGCATAGAAAAGTTATAAAACCACATGATGTTAATTATAATCCCAATACAATAAAAGAAACAGCAATCTACATAATAAGGTCAAACAAGAAGAAAGACAGGTCTTTCAATAACCAGAATTAAAGCATTAAATAACAAAAGTTACAACTAGTTGCCATTCCCTTTTTTATAGAAAATAAGGACGAAAAATGCTTGAGTACTCCATTTTTTCCTACTCTTGATGTATGTCAAATAGTAGTTAAAGTTTCAGGAAGAGACGTCAAATTATATTATATCACATGACACACCACCAACCGGAAATGCATGAAAAAAGGCATCCAATTATTTACATAAAATTTGCAATATTTAAGTAGATCTATGATAGAGCCCGTGTTAGAGGTTGAAGGAAGAAGAAGAAGAAATATCTTTACAGGAAATGCAACTCAAATCACATTCAAAATTCAGCTTTTTAGGCATTCCACGAAGAACCCATATCAGGAAATCCTTGAAATCAGTCTCTGCACTCAAAGCTAAAAAAAATTCAGGAACTGTAAAAGTGGATCACACCCATGTAAAACAGGGCTCCAAGAAGAGGAAAATTTATCTGAATCCATGAAACGGATCTCTCTACTAAAAGCTAATGAAATCTCTCGAACTTGGAGAGTGAAAAACACCCATTAAGAATAAACACTACACACAAGCCTTCAGAAATGACACAGGAAACTGAAATAAAAAATCTTACCTTCGAGGAGAAGAGCTTGGATGAGGAAAAGAAAATGTGACGAGGAGAGATATTAAGAAAACATATGCCATCGATTGCTGAAGATGAAAAATGAAATGTTGCACTTAATAAACGAATCACGAAACTTCTTTAATCGCTTCACAAACCCAAATCAAATATCAAATTAAGTTCTTGATTGACTCCAGCACACGAGACGCAGAGCAAAATAAAATATTAATATTAGAGTTGAAAATGTGAAATATAGAACAACACCTTCTTCTCCTGTAATAATTCTTTTTTCTTCCAATTTGTATTTAGGTGCGTCTTATATTTCTTTAGTCATAACTTTAATTTTCCATCATCTGCATTGATACCGATGTAGATAATAAAAAAGATTATTCATATTCAAATGTTGTATTTAATTGTAAATACTTCACTCAAATTTTTTAATATAGGACTCTGGTTGAGTCGCGCCAGCAATTCGGGTCAGCACTCTAGTTGAGTTGACTCACCAATTCGGGTCGAATTGGGTTTGACAATTTGAATTGAATTGGGTTCAATAAATTTTTATATGAATTGAATTTATTAAATCTCGATCTAACTTAGACGAGTTTCAGACCTAACTAAAATACAAATAAAAAATAAAAAGATCACTTTTCAAGAGAATTTTTATAAGAAATGAGTTATGTTATCAAAGGTACCAGCATCCTAAACATCACGGTTCTATGGTGTAGTGGTTAGCACTCTGGACTTTGAATCCAGCGACCTGGGTTCGACTCCCGGTAGGACCTATGATGATGCGTCACTGGAGCTTCGTTCTTAATGATTTTTGAGTTTGGGATTCGCGGTATAAACTTACCAAATTAAGCTCAAGTTTCTTATGTTAGTTCAGCCGAAGCTAACTTGGCAAGCTCGTTTCATGCTACTTATTTTAAATATTTTTTATTTCTAATAAATCAGATTTTAATTCGGAGACGCTCTAGATATGAAATTCTTATATTAGGCTTTCATTTTTTATAACAAATTGAATCTTAATTAACATAAAGCTCTTATAAAATATTTCATATTTAAATGCAATATTTTTTATTGAACACCAATGACTTTATTTGATAACGTCTTTAACAATTACCACAGAGTATAATTTTATTTTGTTAGTATTTTCTGACAATTGTCGAACAACAAAAGTTTTTTAACAGTATTTTCGTCTTATATATTAAAAAAATATTCATCATACTTAGAACCTAACAGTTGTCAAATACACCTTTACTTCAATTTAGCTTCGTCCTAGCTTAATAATCATATTCCCAATCTTTCTACGTAGAAAGTCTTGGATCAAGCTACGTCTTAACATAAAAAGGATCACTTCGTATAATTTGTACCCGACATGTGTAGATGGAGAGGTTTACACATACTTTAAGGATTAGTCAAATAGGACGTCTAACTAAGTCAGGTAGGATGTCTAGATACTTTGATATTCAAAAAAAAAAAAAATTAAACCTAACTCATTGAGCTTCAACATTTAGATTATTGAGCTGACTCATAAATGTTTTGCCTATGTTTATTTAAAAACTTAAAAGATAATGTAATGAATGGTCGCTTCTAAAGAAACTATTTTCTCTTGAACTGTATTATAATAAATTGGTTTAAACCAGGGGTCAAAAAATCGGCTCGGCCGATATATCGGCCGATATCCGATACGGACGATATATCGGCCGATAATTTTATCTCTCATACCGATATCGACATTTTCTCTCTCCTCCGATATCGGAACCGTGAAAAAACCGCAAAAAACCGTGATGAATAGTGGTGAACCGTGACAAAACCGCAAAAAACCGCAAAAAACCGCAAAAAACCGTGGGCACCCTGAGAACCGTAAACCCTGAACCGCAGAAAACCGTGGAAAACCGCAGAAAACCGCGAAAAACCGCGAAACCGCGAAAAACCGCGAATACCCCTGAGAACCGTAAACCGTGGAAAACCGCGGAAAACCGCGAAAAACCGTGTAAAAACTGCGAAAAACCGTATCGGTGTTTTAAATTTTTTTTTTTTTAAAAAATACCGATATTTTCGAATATCGGCCGATATTAGGGCCAATATTGGGGACCGTTTATCGCCCATATCGGCCGATATTCCAACTGTACGGCCGATACTTATCGTATCGGCCGATATTTCAAGGTTTCAAAAAACCGATATATATCGGCCGATACGATATGTATCGGCCGATATTTAAACCTTTGGTTTAAACTTCCGATCACAAGTTTTAGATTGAACTTTTCTTTAAAACTTAACAATTTTATACTCATCAAAAGTAGTAATAGAAAGTTCACACTAATTTTTATGAATTGATTCACAATTGATAATTTCTCTAGCTCAATCCCACTTGAGATAGAAATCAGGCACAAGTTCAAGATTCTCAAATGCATGAGGTTCAACGGAGTTAGGATGATCCAATTGCGAAGCATATCAATAGTATTAAACTAGTAATAATTATTGTGAAACCCCTACCCACCATTGTGGGAAGAGTCCCACATCGGTGGTGGAAGGGAAAAAGATGGGGAATTTAAGTGGCCAAGCCCCCTTGACCATGTGAGACGCGTTTTGAGTCGGGCCACGTGGGCCCAGGCCCAAATGCAAAACTGTGGAGGTTTGAGCTGTGTGCGAAGCCCAAAGCGGATAATATCTTACTGAGTCAAGCTCTAAGCCCTGTTTTCGGGTCGGGTCGTTACAATTATAGTGTATGATATATGATCATTTCTCTCTGCCCTCATACGTGTTTGTCTCTATCTTTAAATTATGATTCATTTTCTAATCGATAAAACGATATTAGAAAATCATGACTTGATAAAATTCTTAAAATAAAATTTACTCTAAAAAATCAGCCACAAGTATTATATAGAATAATTGATTTTACAAATTAATCGGATGTGAATTTCTCACTTCACATATAATATGGTTAAAGTTTCACTTTGATGTTAACCCTTTTATTTTAATTTTTTAAAATTTGAAACAAATGATATGATTGGTGGTCCAGTTTCAACTTTAACATGTTAGATTATTCTTTCAAAGATAAATTTTGAACTATAGTCCATCTGAAATAAGGTCCACTGGTTCACTCAGAAGATGGAGTCACCATGAAATTCTACTGTCGACAGCATCAGAATCTGCTAAACAAACAAATGGCATCTCAAAGGCATGGATAGAACTGCTAGTGCCAAAACATCTTTTCAAGTTCAGCTAAGGTAGAAAAGGGAGAGATCACAATTAATAGAAAAAGAGAAGAATCTTTCATAATCTTTTTGTGAAGATACCATTGTAAGATACAGGAACTTCTGAAGACAATACAGAAGACCATACAAAACTTATTATTGAAGGAAAAGGGGGGAAAACATGCAAAACTTAGCCATATTTGATGGTGAACGTATGCCATCATGACCTTAAAAAGACAACAAAATCCCAAATGACAGAACCCTACAAGGAACATGGGTCTTCAACTATGGTTCTGTTGAAGAACCCATGCACCTGAACACTGTAAGAAATAAGGAGAAGGCAAAAGCTTGGCATATTATTTAGTACGGCCGCTCTCTCGTCGCAGCCTCACCAGCGTTCCGCCTGAAATAATAGCAGTGAATTAGACAAGTGTATAGAATCATGAGTTAGATAAACTACATTTTGGAGTGTGTCAAGGCTGAAGGTATTACCAGAAATGTACTACCATCCTGCTTTAGGGGTGTGGCATCTGATGCAATCTGTTCTGTTTGCAAAGTTGTGCTGGCCGCACCCGTTCCTATCCACATAAAAAAGAAAAGTTATTGACCGAAAGAAAATGAGATACGAAAGAATTAAGTCATATGAAATGTCTTGAACACTTTAATTAAAAAAATACATATATAAGAATACACAAAATAGGTGAAGTGACATTAGATTAATCTTCTAATCCTTTCTTCTAATTATATAATCTCTATTATCATTTACAGGTTATTAGAAGGAAAGTCTCCTCGATTAAATTAATAGAGATCAGAAAAATGATAGAGACATTAGTATTTTTATAATAAGAAATGTCGGTTTGTCCTTTCACGATAATTAAATGAAAAGATAGCCGAAGATTAAGAAATGTATTGAGACTAATACACTCAATTATATCTTACTTGGAAGTAGAAGATTTAAGAAAGACGGAAGAAAGGGAAATTACCAGGTGCAGATCCAGTCACCGGGTCTCCACACAGAGGGCTGACGCTGGAATTCTGCATCATAGATGCAGGCAGAGTCAACCTTGAATGCACCGCACTTGAAGCAACTGGGACGACTGGCATAGTTGTGGGCTCCACAGTTCTCTGCCGAACAATACCAGTCGCCGGGAAGGGCCATAGACCCTCCGGGCCTAGTCTCAGTGCACCGTTGGCACGAATCTCGATAGCTGAAATTCAAGTGCTGGCAATACAAACAGTACCAATCTGCTGGCCTGCTGCTCATCTTCCTTCACCTTAACGTCCGGCAAAGAGGACAAAAGAGAAAAGTTAGATAAAAGGAAAATATACCTCAAATTGAAGAGGCTTTCGAAAATGTGGAAAGATGGGATAAAAAAGGACTAGAGTGACTGATAGTATAATTTTAGATAGATGAGATATTGGTTGATGATGATGATGATGATATTTAACTTGAATCTATTTTTCCTATATCAAATTCAAGTGGAGGTTAGTGGGTCGATTCAAAATTACTTAGTTCAATTGATACACTGATAATTTTTATATTTTAATTCAAACTCAATCAATCTATTAAGTGGATGGATACCTAAGCTGAATGTATCTGCTAAGTTCAGCTCAAATGGATGAGTGGAGTAAGAAGTTACTACTGCTAACTACAGTGCCACTTTTTTCTTTCATACACTACCAGCAGGCCATGAATATAAGCCTAACTGGCCGGACAAGGTATTTAACTACTTGTTTCTCCTATAATACACCTGTGTCATTAACTTCTTCGTGTGTAGTAGAATAACAGTAGCAGCAGTTGAAGAAGGTATTGTACTAATGGAGGAAAGAATGTGTGATACCATGGAAGGACAATCCTATCTCTACACATCAAGAAAATGAAAAAGCCTGAAACTTCAGTTGCCAATCTAATGATGAACTACTAATGAATATTTGAACATAATGTTGTATTGTATAGTCGAACGAGTCCCACGTTGGTTGTGAAGGCGAAAATCTAGGGACTTATATAGGACATGGGTCACTCCACCTAATAGGTTAGTCTTTTGAGTTGGATACCGAGTCCGAACAAGTGGTATCAGAGCTAAGTCCCAAGCAACCGCATGGACTCAGAGTTGAACAAATCCCACATTGGTTGGAAGGAGGAAATCTAGAGGCTTACAAAGGACTTGGGTCACTTCATCAAATAGGCTAAATATGACTGTTGTTCAATGGTTATTGAAGTGTTAAAAAGGCTTCCTTACCTTGAGAAAAACGGGATTACGTCTGTAGCAGAGGAGATGGGAAGTTGAGGAGGTGTTGGTTGAATTGTATGTTGGTTGGTGTGGTTTATATACTGGTTTAGGTGCTCAAGAATCTGGAATCGAAGATTGCTTGTGAAGGGCCGTGGAGGTTCTTTTTGTTTTCTCAACTTGCCTCATTAAACAGAGGAATCATAGAAAATCTAAAAGCAGTAAGCAAGAAAAGGAAATGTCACCTGGAAGCTAAAGGTAGAAAACAATAAATTAAAATAAGAAAGAGAAGAAGAAGACGAAGAAGAAGAAGAAAAGAAGAACAAAAATTAGAGTAAGTGTATGGAAAGGCGGCATGAATTTCATATTGGAATCCCAATTCTCTTTATACGATTCTGTAGCCTCTAGTGAGGGAGGTGAATTGCTCTGTTTCATTTCTATGATCTCTCTTATTCAAAAGCCATTCATTACATCTGTATCATTTCTATTTTCCATTTTTAGGTTGGATTAAAGAGGGGGGAGAATTTGATTTTGAGAGTTGGTGGGTACTAATGCCCCTCATCTCTCATTGACGTGGATAGCCACTCTTCCTCATGTGGTGCCCCCACTCTGCCTTGTTTTGCACATGCACAAGTGTGTTCCCCATATATCCAATTCTAAGAATTACTGCCATCTCCATTAAGACCATAAGTGTAATTTTACATCAAAACTTCTTGTAGATATATGCTCTAATGCTATCATGCAGCTTCGATCATCTAAGGATAACATTTTGGACCACAGAGCAGCAGTTGCTTGCCTCTGTTTTCAGAGTTGATGTCGCAGTAATTTTTTTATGACCAAGGTGTTCAAGAGTCTCATCCTACTAATCTTCGGGGTATGTGTAAAAATCTCAATCTATACATTCTGGGTAAGTTCATGGGGAGTGGCTCATTAGAGTGGAGTAGGAATCACACACAAGACCCTCACTTCTTAAGGCGGATTCTTAACCGCCACTCCAACCCCTTCGACTCTGTTGATGTCACAGTATTGACAGGCCCGGCCCTGGTCTTAGGGTAACTAGGCCGCCGCCTAGGGCCTCCAAATAGATAGGCCCTCTAAGTCGGGTTCAATTTTTAAGTTCCCACACATTAGTCTATGTTATAAAATTAGTTTAATGTTAATTTTATTGATAAATAGATTTGTGGCGCAATGGTAGCTTTTTTTTATTTTATTTTAAATCCAATGGTCCCGTGTTCAAAACATGTGAGGTTCATTTTTTCAATTTTTTACATTACTCTTAAGCCAACCCTTCCATGTTGTTAAACTTTTTGCAATAAATTCTTATAAATTTAAACATAATTTTTCTTTAAATAAAATAACTTGGGAAGTATTTAAAATCAACTTGACGTTCGATTCACGACGGTATTCACTTTTTCAACTTCTTATATTGCGGTTAAGCCAACCTCTCCATGTTGTTACACTTTTTACAATTTATTATAAATTTAGACATAATTTTTCTTTAAGCAAAATAACTTGGAGAGTATTTAAAATCAACTTGACAAAACTCGTTAACTCACTTGACTCAAATTCCTATCAAGCTTAGTCAACTCATATAGATTTGGCCAATTTTTTTTCAAATTTTAAATCTAAAATTCTAATAAAATAAATTAAATGATAAAAAGCATTTATCCTGTAGTTTTATTTTTCTTTTAAAAATTAAAAATTGAGATGATTAATTGACTCTATTATAAGATTAAAATGATTATATAAGATTACATTTTAACTAATCATTATTCTTATCATTTATTTAGAAATTTTAATAAAAATGTGACCTAAAGAAGTCCTTAAATGATGAAACTTAGTGTTCATTGTAATATAAATAGTTGAATGGAAATAAAATAGGTTTAAATTTGAATGACTATTTCGTGCTTTATAGTTTATAACTGAGTGATAATTTTTTAATATAATTTTACTTTATAAATTATTTTAAATGCATTATATATTTTATCATGTCAATACTCTTTTTAAATACAATAAAATAGTAATAAAATGAAAAAATCAGCATACATGACAAAAGTGAAAATTAAATTTGTCATAAGAAAGATTGAATAAATTAACTGTTTTATCTATTGAAAAAGATATGTTAAAAAAACTTAAATATAGTAATTTAGTTAGTAATTTTGTATCTTAAAATTCAAGAAGAATAAATTTTAAATATTATTTGTTATAAATTTGATTGTGATATTTTATTTTCATATTTCACATTTTTTAAAAAAATTATATAATTTTATTTTTGTAAAAGCATAAAAGATTCATCTTAAGAATTCGCCAGAGCACTTAAATTACGTGGGTTAAGAAACTAACAAACTTACGGATGCCCAATCATTGTAGACTACACGTGTCGATCATTGAACACTCACGATTCTGTGGCCAATTGAATTCCACTTGCAAGCCATCAAGAGGGTCTGCCTTCCCCAAGTAACTCTCATTTTAGGTTCGCAACGTTTCGTTGGATATGGTTCAGGTTGGACGTCGGTCTAAGTCGCTTGCAAAAACCCCTAGAATATGTTCTTTACAGGCCAATCCACACCCATATCCGATTCTTCCTTGTTTGTCTCTGCTTCTAAGAATAACTCAGGAAAGTGATCCATGGATTGCTGCTTCTTAGCCTGAGTTTTGCCTAGCTGCAAATATCTAAAATTTCCTTAGGCACACATTTGCTTATGGCTATGCTTAAGCTCTAGTGAAATTCTGAATAAATTGCAAACAATTATCCTACAAAAACAATTATGAAGTGCTCAATAATGACTGAATTTTAGTTGCCGTGACCGAAGCCAAGCATAGTTTGTTATGAGTCTAATATGTCAATCCAACATACAATGAATTTTAAAGTGACAAGTGTCTCAGATCGCTTAAATTGTCATACCATAATTCTATATAACACTTTAAATAAGATTTTCTTAATAACTAACTTTTGAAAATAAGTTCTACTTCAAATAACCATAAAATCAACTATTCGTTTACAATTCTTCGGTCCCACACATGCTGACACGGCAGCAGAGAATCGAAGTCCACGTGCCCAGTGGCGTCATTCAAGTGCTTGCCTATTGACTCCTGGATTAGATAAGAAGGAACCCTATCGTCATCCTCTCATTGTACCACATGAATATTTCTCACTAAGAAGCCTTGGGATAGAGACTCCCCGTCCCACACCATATTCTCATCTACATGTTTTAAAGATGTGTCATATTTTTTTAGCCTGCATACACTTTTACAACCCACACAGCAACTGTCACTACCAGGAAAAATAGCCGTTGCTTTTAAAGTTCGAATATTCCTTCTGATTACAAATTGAACACTATTCACATTAGCCCTCAACTTGAATAGAATGGCAATTTCACTTTTTTTTTTTTTTTGAACAGTAAAGAAGAATTTCATTAATAATAGAAAAGTATAAGAAACAAAAGGTCTACGAGAATTAAACCAAAGAGGAGCAAAAGAACTAAAAGGCACAGCTATACAAAAAAATTATGCTACAAAAGAAGAATGTCCGAACTTGGTCCATTAACACCATTTTTAACAAAAAAATCTACAACTCTATTTGCCGTTCGACTAATATGATTGAAGGAAACCTCCATGCCCGCAAATAGCCCCTTTATCTCCCTAACAAGTGTGGTTAACCTCCAAGGAGGTCTTCTCGTACCTCTATCCCATTTTATAGCATTGGAAGAATCACTTTCAATAACTAATTTAACTCCCTCTAAGCTTTCACCTAAGGCCAAGGCTCTCATGATACTTAGAAGTTCCGCCTTCTTAGAATCCTTGATCCCCACCGCTTCCGAGAGAACCACGCTAATACCACCCACATGATCCCTCAGAATGGCAATTTCACTTGTTTGGCATTGAGATAAGGAGAAAGGAATCAAGGATCCTCTGTCTATGTTGGCCTACACCTGGTCTACTTAATACAGATACATTCATACATTTCTTAACTTTGTTATCACTATTCATAATTAAGATATACTCCCTCTGTCTTAATTTAGTTGTCTCATTTACATTTTGAAATTTCCAAAAATATTTATCTCATTTATATAAAGTGTGTTGAAAATAGATGAGAATCACCTCTCAGCTATGGTAGTTAAAAGTCAAATTTAAATTCTTTAAAAATACAAATATTTAAAATGAGATAATTATAATGGAACAAAGGATTTATAATTACTTGTTCTTATGGAAAGTTTAGATGGATTGCTTGAAACCAAACAAGCCCTTAATTTTAGCTACTAAAAAAGTTTTAGTTGCTCATGCAGAGGTTCTGATTTTTAAACATTGTTTTATAGAAGTAAAGAGATGAAAAAAAATTCCCTCATGGTAGAAACAAGGCATCTTCCTCTGCCTTTTTAAGAGATAGGGTTGCATAATTCATGTCTGAATTATTGTAGTTTCAAACCAAGTTGATGGTATTATTATTTAGAATTTTTATGTAGGGGCTTTTTTATAAAAAAATATACGTCGTGAACACAGAGACTTGATAGTTGTAACAAAAGAGAGAGTATCTATATTTATACGTGTACAAATTTAGAGTTTCCAAATCATCTCATAGTCGTTCATAAAAATGAACCGTTAAACTTAATATGGTACAATTTTTCAACTAAATTAAAAAGTTTAAGTTCAATCATCTATTTTATATCTTTATATTAATAACTAAAAAATTTAGTTATATTGAATTTTAATATTTAAATGAATCTATTTCCACCTGTCACCAAATGCAATTATTGAATCGACAGCTGTTTTGAAATCATAATGAATTCTCTTTCGTCGATAATGATAAACTTTCAAGATTTTTTTAACTTTATCATATTTTTCTTTCCCTCTCTCCCAACTCCTCATGAGAATAAGGGTGACCATATAGACACCGATGCTTTCTGTTAGGAGACACCGAATTTTAGATTTTAGGTGAAAATTACCATTCTGCCCTTCACGCATGAAGGAATCGATCGGTTGATTCCGGAACGGGTGAAAGAAAATACTAAAACAGATCGATCGCACGATGCAGCGATCGATCTGTTTTCAAATGAAAAATCAGCAGCGTAACAGATCGATCGCTCGTGCGATCGATCTGTTTAAAAATAATTATATTATTTAAATAATAAAATTTCCTTTAAAACTTTACACTTATTTTTTAAGCACTGTGTATTTCCAAAATTTCTCAAATTGAATATCTAGACTAATTAAAATAATCTGATAAAAATACCTTAAGACTTCAAGGTCTTTTGACACTCTTAAATATTTAAAATACAGTATTTTACAAATAAGGGTATCCCTAGGGTATGTCAAAAATACATTTAGGAGTGTTAAAAGACCTTAAAGTCTTAAAGTATTTTTATCAGGTTATCGTAATTAGTCCGGATATTTAATTTGAGAAATTTTAAAAATACACAGTGCTTAAAAAATAATATTAAAGTTTTATCTTTCCTTTAAAACTTTACACTTATTTTTAAGCATTGTGTGTTTTCAAAATTTCTCAAATTTAATATCTGGACTAATTAAAATAATCTGATAAAAATACCTTAAGACTTCAAGGTCTTTTGACACTCCTAAATATTTAAAACACAGTATTTTACAAATAAGGGTATCCTAGGGTATGTCAAAAACACATTTAGGAGTGTTAAAAGACCTTGAAGTCTTAAAGTATTTTTCAGGTTATCGTAATTAGTCCGGATATTGAATTTCAGAAATTTTGAAAATACACAGTGCCTAAGAATAACTTTAAAGTTTTAAAACTTTAAAGTTATTTCTTAGGCACTGTGTATTTTCAAAATTTCTGAAATTCAATATCCGGACTAATTACGATAACCTGATAAAAATACTTTAAGACTTCAAGGTCTTTTAACACTCCTAAATGTGTTTTTGACATACCCTAGGATACCCTTATTTGTAAAATACTGTGTTTTAAATATTTAGGAGTGTCAAAAGACCTTGAAGTCTTAAGGTATTTTTATCAGATTATTTTAATTAGTCCAGATATTAAATTTGAGAAATTTTAAAAACACACAATGCTTAAAAAACAAGTGTAAAGTTTTAAAGGAAAGATAAAACTTTAACATTATTTTTTAAGCACTGTGTATTTTTAAAATTTCTCAAATTAAATATCCGGACTAATTACGATAACCTGATAAAAATACTTTAAGACTTTAAGGTCTTTTAACACTCCTAAATGTATTTTTGACATACCCTAGGGATACCATTATTTGTAAAATACTGTGTTTTAAATATTTATGAGTGTCAAAAGACCTTGAAGTCTTAAGGTATTTTTATCAGATTATTTTAATTAGTTTAGATATTCAATTTGAGAAATTTTGGAAATACACAGTGCTTAAAAAATAAGTGTAAAGTTTTAAAGAAAATTTTATTATTTAAATAATATAATTATTTTTAAACAGATCGATCGCACGATCGTGCGATCGATCTGTTACGCTGCTGATTTTTCATTTGAAAACGGATCGATCGCTGCATCGTGCGATCGATCAGTTTTAGTGTTTTCTTTCACCCGTTCGGGAATCAACCGATCGATTCCTTCATGCGTGAAGGGCAGAATGGTAATTTTCACCTAAAATCTAAAATTCGGTGTCTCCTGACAGAAAGCATCGGTGTCTATATGGTCACCCGAGAATAATTGAATTTTAATATTAGTAAATAGTATATTTGTTATATGACACACCTAAAACCACCCTCAATTATTAATTTTTTTTTTTAATAATGGGTAAGATTCATTTAAAGAGGAAAAATCCTGAAAAAAATATACAAATGAGCTCAAAACATGAGCAAGCAAAAAACCAAAACGCCCACAACCCGGGCCAGATAAAAAACAAACCCACAAGGGTCAAAAGGCAAACACCAAGGCTGCATTTGGATGGGGGGTAATTTTTATAGGAGTTACCCCTAAGTAGGGGTGACCCTTGAACTGGGATTACCCTTATCTTGTTTGGTAATTGCAGTGGTAAAAGTAAAACCTTACCCTAAGGGTAAAAAATCTTATTTGGTAACTACAAATAAAGGTAACTTGATATATTAATATTTTTTTATTTTTTTATAAAACATAATTATTAAATAATATTCATGAAGTAAATTCTAATAATATAACTTATAATAATATTATCTAATTTTTATAAATTCTTTTTCATAATTATAATTTAAAATGAACACTTGCATACTAATATTAAAAAAAAAAAAATTATATTACTATTTTAAATCCCAATAAATAAATAAAAAATATCAACATATCTCTTCATAAAAACTATAATTATTATTTTTTATATTATATGAATTTAATAAAAATATTAATTCTCATAAAATTGTTAATATATCATTTTATCCCTATTCAAGAGTAACCCCTATAAAAATTTATCCCTCACCCAAATGCATCACATTAAAAATCTTACAGAAATTTTATTTTTATATTATATAGATTTAATAAAATGATTAATTCTCATAAAATTGTTAATATGTCAGTTTACCCCTACGTACAATTACCCCTATTCAAGGGTAACCCCTGTAAAAATTTATCCCTCACTAAAATGCATCACGTTGAAAATGTTGCAGAAATTTTATTTTTATATTATATAGATTTAATAAAATTATTAATTCTCATAAAATTGTTAATATGTCAGTTTACCCCTACTTACAATTACCCATGCTCAAGGGTAACTCCTGTAAAAATTTACCCCTCACCCAAATGCATCACATTGAAAATGTTGCAGAAATTTATTTTTATATTATATAGATTTAATAAAATTATTAATTCTCATAAAATTGTTAATACGTTAGTTTACCCCTACTTACAATTACCCCTGCTCAGGGGTAACCCCTGTAAAAATTTACCCCACCCAAATGCATCACGTTGAAAATGTTGCAGAAATTTTATTTTTATATTATATAATTTTAATAAAATTATTAATTCTCATAAAATTGTTAATATGTCAGTTTACCCCTACGTACAATTATCCCTATTCAAGAGTAACCCCTGTAAAAATTTACCCCTCACTAAAATGCATCACGTTGAAAATATTGCAGAAATTTTATTTTTATATTATATAGTTTTAATAAAATTATTAATTCTCATAAAATTGTTAATATGTCAGTTTACCCCTACTTACAATTACCCCTACTCAAGAGTAACCCCTGTAAAAATTTACCCCTCACCCAAATGCATCACGTTGAAAATGTTGCAGAAATTTTATTTTTATATTATATAGATTTAATAAAATTATTAATATGTCAGTTTACCCCTACTCAAGGGTAACCCTTGTAAAAATTTACCCCTCACCCAAATGCATCACGTTGAAAATGTTGACACATTTTTAAAATAATCTTCTAATAGAATAAATTGTTAATTACCCTAAAAGAGATTATCATGAATCTCAAACTTTTTCAGAGTTTTGAGACCCTATCGAAATTTCGACAAAATCACCCCTTAAAAATAGAACATTTTGACAAATACGTTTCAGAAAATTATATAATATATAATTGAAAAATAGAGGAAGACACGGGATAAATAGGGGAAAGGTTTCCTTAAAAAATAAAAAACCACTATTATTATTTTAAATTTCAATAAATGAATAAAAAAATTCTTCATATCTCTTCATAAAAAAATATAATTTGTTATTTGGTGATATGAAATTTATCAAATGGAAATAATGGAGTACTTTTAAAAAAAATAAAAGCCAAGTACTCACCAAAATAAATAAATAAATAAAATGTAAAAAAAAAAAAAATCTCATTAACAAAAGGAAGGGTAAGGAGGGGTATTCATTCTTGAATACCCCAAGCCCCATGGGGGGGTATTCAAAAGAGAGACAAGAGGGATAAAATTTTACCCCCTTGTTACCAAACGGGGATAACAAGGGGTAACAGGGGGTTACCCCCTCTTACCCCCATCCAAACGCAGCCCAAATGTCCGTAAAAACTCCATACCTGAAAAAGACAGAATGGGAGTACCTAAATTGTTAGCCCAAGAAATGAGATTCAGAACGGGAAAGTCATTATTCTTTGCAAAGACCAAGTGATAAATATTAAGACTCCGAATGAGCCCGACAGTAGCATTTGCATGGGACTTGAGGCTCCAATGACAGGGAGAGGGAATATTGAGAGTAAAAAAAAATCAGGGTCTTAGCAAGGTCAAGGTTAGAGAGCATGAAGAACATCCTACTCCTAATATCAGCAGTAATGTTAGAAAAAAATTTAAAGTTAGTTTTTGTTGGAATGGCTTTCCATTTTAGGGTTCAATGGATTTAACAATATAAAGATCATTTTATTCAAATATAAATATAACTTCAAAATGAGATCATATTTAAATCATATTTGAATGCATTCTAATTCTTAAAGAGGGTTAATTTTTTATCTGAATTCACCACAAATGGGCTCAAAAAGCTGCATGTGCTGAAAATTGGATCACAGATCTTCTTTTATTTCATCTGCATTGCTTGCTTTTACATTTTTTTAAAAAAAAAAAAATACAAAACTATCTCTACTTTGAAGAAATAATTACTTGGGGAAAAAAAAGGAAAAAGAGAACAAAAATGGAGACAATTATAAGGGCACACTGTAGAAAGAATAAAGAGAAAAGATGGGAAGGATGTGTTGGTGCAGCAATGAGGAAAAAGATCTGAAGGTAAAAAGGCAGCAGAAGAAATGGAGCCACTTATCATCAGGTCAACTGATTGCAAATTGCTAGCAGCTCTAATATAACAGGCCAATCTCATCAATATTGACCTTTGGATCCCTAGAATGGGCATAGTCACCAACATTGCTCTTATAGGAGCACAAGTAGTATTATCATAATTAACTCTAAGGAATTAGTTTGTCTGTTAAGAATTTGCCTCGCAAAGTAGAGATTTTGTGTTCAATTCATATTTAATCTAAAGGGTCACTCCACGTAGCTTTATCTAATATGTGTAGATCGGAAGGCTTTCACATATCCCAAAGAACTAATTGAATGACCATTTATCACATATTATCAAAATAGCATGTCATCTCCTGTCATAAAAAAACTATTATTATGTAATACCCTACCCCAAAAGGGGGTCTATAGTATGGAGCGTGCCAAAGTCTCACATTGTCAGTTGTATTGAAAATTCCCTGCTGCATGGACAATATCATGCTAGCGGAACAGGTCATTACATATTACCATAATTAAAAACACAATTTTTTTTAATAAATCATTATTAAAAATATAATAACTTAGAGGCCCATAAATAAATAAATAAATATATATATATATATATATATATTACAAGGTACTTCCATGAGACAATTGCACACTCATATAGCAACATACAGTCAAATGACCATTATATGATCCCTCTGCACATATGGACGATTGGTCACCATTATTCATAGAAAGGAAATTATTTTATGCACGAATACTTTTTTTAATGGAGAATCAGTGGCATCATCATCATTTTTTTTCCTATTTTACCCTTATTTCATCTTTTAAGATGAAGAGCAAAAAAATAAAAATATCAAAATTACATCATTCAGTTCCGGTGTTCAAAAGGAAGTAATGTGCTCAAAACAATTTCCTAATTGAAATACTAAAACAAGTGAGGTATATGAAAATTATGCTACATTTTTCATTGTCTATTTTAGAGAAAAGTTGTGTGTATATGGAATTATATTCATAAGCCATTATTGATTTGAAAAAGATATTTAATCAAAAAAATTATTATGTTAATGAATACCAATGAAAGTATAAAATAAGTATATCGCAAAGCATTTTCCTATATTGAAAGAGGGAGGGAGACTGACTTGGTTTGATCTTGGGATGTGGAAGCTTTTTGCCTATGAGAAGTAGAGCTGCAACTTGGGTTGGGTTTTGACCTGACCTAAATGACCTGACTTGAGAAATCATGTGGGTCAGGTCGAGAATTTCGGGCCAGCGTGGCCGGGTCGGGTTGAGAATATAAGAATTCATATGGAATTTGATTCGGGTCGAGTTGAGGATTTACAAGTTAACCCGACCCGACCGACTCAACCCGGCTAAAATGGGTTCAGAATGCGGGTCAGATCAGAATTTGGGTCTGTTCGAGTTGTGAAGCTCGGATTGAGAATTCGGGTCGGGTTCCATACATATCAACTCGGGTCGAATTGGATTTTAAGGAACCTGACCTGCCTGACCCGAGTTGCAGTCCTAATGAGAAGGCATAGACAGTGAAAATTGGAAGAAGCCTTAAAGCAGGGGTATAAATCTATGTCGATGCGCATAATATCGGCCAGAGATAAAATAATTTGGCCGATATGGTCGAGATCTTAGCCGATTTCTTTTTTTTTTTTTTTAAAGAATATTGGTTGTGGGTCCGGCCGATCTTTGCCCATATCGGACGAATAACGGACTAGATATCGGTCGATATTTAAAATATCGGCTGATGTATATATATATATATATATATATATATATATTAACAGCTTTTTATTTTTTTAAATGAATTTTTTTTTAAAAAAAAAGGCTCTGAGATTTTTTAAAAAAAAAATTGAGGAGAAAAATAATTTCAGTCGAAATCTCGACAATAGTCAAGCCCAAACTTATGAAATCCAAGTCCTATCCCATAGGCTTGAAATTTGGGCCTGGCCCATTTGTTGACCAATCAAAATATGAAAGCATTTATTTATTTAACTTAGTTTAGAAGTATTTTTTTATATTAATAAATTTTTAAGATGAAGATATCTTAACATCTTATCTGATTTATTTTTAGACTATAGGTAAACCTCTCAATCCACACATATCGATTACACTAGAATTTTTATATTAATAAATGAAATAAATTTACAGTCTATATTTAAACGCATTAACCTTAGAAGTTCAATCAGGGTTCTTATATGATTAAATTATTATTAAGGCTCTGAAAGCCACAACTCATTGAAAGATAATAGGACGTGATCTTCATATTTGGCCATGATGGCCTTTATTGTGGATTTGTGGTTGAAACAAGTACTTTATCTGCATGATAGTTTGGCCATTATAAATGTGAATCAACTTCAATACCCTTAATTCTCCTTCAAGACCCATTAGATCCATTTGCAATTTAATTGGATTTGTAGTCATCACAAAAGTTATTAGATACACTGTTATTTAATACAATGAATTTATTTTTATAAAAGAGATATTAGAATATAGTTTAATAAATATTCTATAATCTTTATTTATCAATATTTAAAATTATTACAGACACTTCGTTAAGATGATTACAAAGATTTCTTAATCGAAAATTTATCTAGAATTTATTGAGAATTTATTAGGATATTATCATTTATCGTTTTTAATACGATTTTATCAAAAATTTACTATTAAAATGGCTGCACTGATAAATACACGGTAATAATATCTTACCAATAAAAATATGATAAATTTAAAATTATTAATGATATTATGATATTAATTTTATTTTTCTAAACTCATTCTAAACCCAAAAAAAAACAGTTTGCATCGTGAAGAATTATTTTTTACGACATTAAATGGATATTATTCGATCCAAGTTGCCAAGCAACCCGCACCATCTCATCATCGGCAAATATGAGGCCCACTGCATGGACGGCACGATGTTGACACACGTGTGCAGTAAACCACGTGCATAGTAATCAAGGAAGAGAACCGTCCATCCCTTGTCTTACATGCTCGAGTTGCAGAAATGGAGTCTCGACCGACACCAACGTATATCTCCTAATGCACAGGTGTTGGACACGTGTCAGAAGGGCATGAACTCTTTGGTACACGTGTCAACTGTTGGATATACGATATATTCTATAAAATGGCGCTGGAGCAAGTTGTGTTTTTCAACAGGGAATCGTCAAACAGTCATACGAAGTTGTGTTGCAGAGAAGAGAAATGGCGTCGCAAAACCAGAGGTACAATGTGGAAGAAGGCAGAGGACAAGCTCAGGTGAGGTTAAGAATAAGAACCTTTTATTGGGGATTTTGAAATCACTTTGTTTGATGTATTAATGGTGATTTTTGTTTGGTTGGTGCAGGAGAAGACGGGGCAGATGACGGACAAGGCAAGGGAAGCAGCTCAAGCAGCCAAGGAGAAGGCTGAAGCGGCGAAGGAAAAGACGGCTGAATACGGCCGCTCAGCCGCGGAGGGTGCCAATCAGGGGAAGGAGGCTGCTAAAGAGAAGGCGTCGCAGACTACTGAAGCTGCCAAGGAGAAGGCTCAAGCAGCGAAGGAAAGGGCGGCTGAATACGGCCGCTCAGCCGCCGAGCGTGCCAATCAGGGGAAGGAGGCTGCCAAAGAGAAGGCGTCGCAGATGGCAGAATCAACCCGTGAGACTGCTGAAGCTGGCAAGGAGAAAACGAGCGGAATCTTACAACAGGTTGATTCTGGCTTCTGGGTTTTGAAATTTGAAGTGGGTAAATTCCTTAGTGATTTTTAAATGCTCACTGCAATTTTATGTTGTTTACTTGGAGCAGACTGCAGAGAGTATGAAGAACATGGCACAAGGTGTGGCTGATGTGGCGAAGCATACTTTTGGCATCGGAGGAGATGACAACAGCGGAAACAGGGGAGATGACAACAGCGGAGATTACAAGAGCAGCGGAAACAGGGGAGATTACAACAGCAGCGGGAACAGGGGAGATTACAACAGCGGAAACAGGAGGAGCTAGACGAAGACGAAGACGAAGACGAAGACGAAGAAGAAGCCTCCTCTTATATCTGTTGCTATTATAATATTATCATGTATGTAAGTGATGCTATGGTCCTTGTAGGACAGGAGGATTTGTATTTAATAATAATAATAATAATAATATGCATCTCTATTTATATTTAGGAATATTTCTCTTATCTCCGTTGGTTTGATATTAATGTCATAAATATTTTTTATTCTGTTAATAACATTTACTTATCAGAATTATAATAAATTTTAATAAAATCAGATTAAACAATAATACTTATATTAGGCTTTAGTAAAAAGTTAATGTGCCATGTAGCACTTTCTAATCTTTATTTATCTAACATTTTTTTAAGATAGATGCTATGTGGAGCAATGTGATAAGCCAGATACGTTTACATTTCTAATCTTTTTCAATAAAAATGAGATTTGCCTCAATCCATTTATAAAGGCATTTAGTATTTTAATTCAATGATAGATATAAATTAAATGGATGTAAAATTGAGATAATGATTATGCAGATGGTGAGAAGTGTACATGAGAAGTCAAGTTGGTCAAAAGCTTGCTTCATAGATGTCAGTGAGTGTTTTATACATGTCAAAGTATTTTGGAACTATGAACATTGTTATTTGAGGAAACCGATCTAGGTAAGAAAAATTAATCATTTCGATAAATTCAATATATGGCCGCAACAAAATCTAGGGCATAATACAAATGTTAGATATAAATAAAATAAGTGTCAAATTGAAATATTTGATTATATATGATGATAGTGTACGAGAGAGGTTAAATTGGTTGGTCAAACATGTGCGAGTCGGTCCGGAGCACTCCAAATGGACTCTGACATGTGCGCGAGTCGGTCCGGTCCGGAGCACTCCAAATGGACTCTGACATGTGCGCGAGTCGGTCCGGTCCGGAGCACTCCAAATGGACTCTGACATGTGCGCGAGTCGGTCCGTCAAGACAAGCCAAGGACTCTGGCATGTGTGAGTCAGTCCGGAGCGCTCCATTCGGCCCGTCTTGAAACACAGATCAGACTCTGACATGTGTGAGTCAGTCCGGAGCGCTCCATTCGGCCCGTCTTGAAACACAAATCAAAGAGCCTGTCTTGAAATACAGACCAAGGACTTTGACATGTGCGAGTCGGTCCGGAGCGCTCCGAATGGACTCTGACATGTGCGAGTGGGTCCGGAGCGACAGGCCAAGGACTCTGGCATGTGTGAGTCAATCAGGAGCGCTCCATTCGGCCCGTCTTGAAACATAGATCAGACTTTGACATGTGTGAGTCAGTCCAGAGCGCTCCATTCGGCCCATCTTGAAACACAAATCAAGGAGCCTGTCTTGAAATACAGACCAAGGACTTTGACATGTGCGAGTCAGTCCGAAGCGCTCCGAATGGACTCTAACATGTGCGAGTGGGTCCGGAGCGCTCCATTCAGTTCGTCTTGAGACACATATCAAGGGGTCTGAGCGGTCATAAATATTTTAGAACTACGAACATATTTATTTAAGGAAAATGATCTAACTAAGAATCATCTCACAAATCTATTGGAATTATAAACATGTTTATTTAAGGAAAATGATCTCTTGCAAGATCATCTTAGAAAAATAATGCAAAATAATGTGTCGATAAATGACTTTAAAAAGGAGACATAAAACATTCTTTCAAATTAGTTGACTTAATAAAAAATCTCAAGTTTTTAAACCATAATAATAACAATAATAATTTCACTCATTCTCAGCAAAAATTTACCGTAACTGCTTGGTCCAATTAAACAAGGATAAGGATGGATGTGCCAGTGGTCCCAACAATAGAAAATATCTTACTAAAATTAGACCTTAGGAATCATTAGATAAGCATGGGACTGACCCATTGCCCTAAAAATAAGCTCAAGCAGACCACTTGGCAAGCCAACCCAAGAAGGAAGAAACCCCATTGATTAAATCTGTTGGCAGCCATGGGAAATAAGGGTTGGTCTCTGCACCATGGTTTAGTTATTTTGGCCTCCAAAGACTCCAATATTGCATTCTCTGACAGTTAAAAAGGAATGGAATAAGAAGTTACAAGACAGTAAAACAATGATACCCACAGTAAGATTACTGACAGGGTAATTTGAGAAAGAAGAAAACAGTAATACAGACATCTCCCAACACTACAAGCATGGCTATTTAAGGGGTACAACAGCACTGAAATAAACCTTCCCCCTCAAGAATATGAGAGGGTAGAGCCTTGTTTATCAGATACAATTTCCCCTTTAGCCATACTGTACTGTAGGATCACACTCCCAATCCATGCATCATGCATTTCAGGCGCTGTCGATCTCTTGAAGGAGAGCGATGAGATCAGAGCGAGTGATCGGTTTGACGTAGAACGCGTCGATGCCGGCGTTCATGAAATCCACCTTGTCTTTGCTTCGCGAATTCCCGCTCACTCCCACAATCTTGTTGCAGTATCCCATTGCCCTCAGCAGCCTTGTTGCCTATGATTTCATTAAGGTAAATTAGAGAACATACAAGTTGGGTCAATCATCATGGTCAAGTAGCACATAGTATCATTTTGGGCCTGTTGGGTTCCCACAATTTTCATTTTTTTGCATGTTGGGCTAAGTTTTCATTCATGTTTCCATTGCTAGATCGAATTTTTTTCAGCTGATATTCTTAAAATCTCCTATACTAGTATTCATACTTGGTTTGTTTACGTTGACATGCTTTTTTCATTAATAACATAAACTGGAATTACCCACATAGGTGTAGTTCAGCTAGTTACCTCCCGCCTCAGTAAGGAAGAAGTCACGGGTTCGAATCCCTATGGCTTAACCTTAGTGTGCCTTAGAGGTAGGGGTTTTACGCACGATATCCCGCAGTTTCCCATTGTAAATTCAAAAGAACATAAACTGAAATTCTCTCATGTTGTAGCCCTTTATAAATTATAAAGTTGAAAATATTAAAAATTTATTCTTGAAAATATTAAAAAAATATTCTTTTGGAGGATGATAGTGTACGTTTAAGGGTTAGAAACTACTTATAACTATGTTAAGTGAGGAGATTTGGATGGATGGCAATTGAAGGGTAGGTTAATTGGCCATGCATGTGAAAAAGCTTTATTCATGGATTTCCCATGTGAGCTCTCCAAAAACAGATAGTTAAAAATAGGAAATACAGCTGCTTATGAAAAAAAAAAACTGCCCACTGCATATCTGGACCGTCCAGTTGGACAACCCCAAAAATGGACGGTTGTGGAGGCAATCCATGGCAAAGGTGAGACGTTTTGAATTATCCTACCAGCACATGCATATGCCACATGTACCGCCAAATCGATTTCTCCAATGTGTAAAAAAAAAAGTGGAGTAATTCAGCTGGGCCCAAAATGAGGCCCATCCATACACATTAGTAATTTAGGCCCATGACATGGTCCATTCATGGGCCTAACATTTTAGACCTTTAAGTCTGCATTGGCCTGATTGGTGGGCCTCATACTAAATGGACTGTGCCTAGAGAACCAAGATAGCCAGGTCCAGCCCATGGTTTAACTCTAGGCACTGGTGGTTGTACATAGGCCCACCGGAAATTTATCGACTTTTATATTTGTATTCGAACTGAGGCTTTTTTTTTTGTGGATTTTTTTTTACCGGAGTATATGGTCAGGGCTGGGTTTATCCAGCCCGAGCAGTATTTGGTTTTGAATGCAGCATGCATACCTGTGGCCCATCCATGACGGGCATCTCCATGTCCATGAGGACCAGATCAAAGCCTGCCCCACCTCGGATGATATCGACTGCTTCTTGTCCATTTTCGGCTTCCTGAGTATTGACTCCAAGGCTGGCTAATAGCGCCCGATGGATCCTGCGATTGACCCGATTGTCATCTACAACCAGCGCGCTTAGCTGTTTATTGAACAGGCCTTGGCCTGGCCCATTTCTTGATCCACCATCATTAACAAGTACGTTTTTCTGCTTCCTGCTGCTACCAAAAGAACCAAACCCCATTGGCATCTTCTCTTCTGTAACTCGACTGTAGCAGACCTGCATGCAAAATCAAATGCTGCTTCATTTTCATGTTTCTATCTCATTGTTTTGTTTTCATGTGTCTAAATGTGGATGAAGCTTGCCAAAAACATGAACCTGTGTGATGATATGATTCGTGGATGTATGATTAATCACCTTAGAATGGATGATTAAAAGGCTAAATTTTCATGATTAATCACCTTTGAAAGGCTAAATTTATGTTTCCCACCCATAACCCAAAATTTATACATTATTCTTTGAAAAGGAACTTCTTAATTTTGTCTCTATTTCAATACTCGGCCGCTCATCGCAAAAGAAAAAGGTAAAAACTGAAAAATCAAAGATCGATAATATTTAAAATATTGGAGAATGATATAAATTCTTAAGCAAAAAATTATAGACTGGGCAAGTATAACATTGGCAAACTCGAGCTCATAATCTATCATACTTTCAAATGACTATAGTGAAAAATGTGACTCGTATAAGATAAAATATATATCAAATTTATAATCGGAAAGCGTAAAAGAGAATCGAAAACTATTATTGATAATGGATTAACATTATTATGCATTACCCATAATACATATAATGTGATTGGAGAGTTAATGAGGCTATATGCATTATTACTGTAAGTAAATCAAAATCAAAATGAAGGATGACAAGACAAGATTTTGAATTACCTAATGATGATGATGATGATGATGAAGAAGGAGAGGAGAAGGGGTAAGGAAGAATTTTGGTTTAAGGGTTGTGGGCGGGCGGAAATGAGTTTAAATAAGCGTTGGTAGCAGTAGTGGAGCTTCTCCTTTTTCGACCATGCACCACCAACTGGCGGGCGTGCTTGGCTGGGCTGAGCGGCGAGAAAAGAGGAGAGTATCAAACTCAAAGATACGTAAATCTTCATTTGTCGTCGTGGTTATATGAACTTTGGAGAGTTACAGAGTAGACGACACAAATGGCTGCAAACTCAATTTAATTTTTACCATCTTTGGATTTTATTATAGAAATGTACTTTCCGAAATATGTGCACCTCTTTGATGATATCATGATCAACGAGAGACAAAATCACAATCTACTCAGATATTCCTGCCTGCATATCTTATACCTTTAGTTTTGATTCATTGACACCTCACCCTCCACTTTTAAGTAAAAATCATTACAGGTGATCTTCATTTTAAAAGATTTTGAAGTAGAAACTTCATTTTAAGCTTCAATTACAATGATATTCAATGAGAAATTAATATTATCGCAGTTGTTCTCATTTAAGTCATTTATCTCATCAATCTGAAATATGATTGACTTTTTATTTCAATTTGACAAATTATTTTCATAGTCCAACCAATTCTATCTAATACATAGAATTTGAACATGTCAGCAAAAGCCTCATTTCGTCTATGGGCATTTGTGTCTTAGGGTTTATAAGCATATGGGCATCATCTCCTTATAAATCAGTTTTTAAAGATGAGTTCTACTCAATGTCTCCAGCGCTAACGCTAAGAGGGTTTGTTAACAAAGTTCCACACTGCCTATGGGCATTTGGGTCTTAGGGTTTATAAGCATATATGTATCCTCTCTTTATAAGCCAATTTTTAAAGATGAGCTCTACTCAGTGTCTCCAGGCCTAACGCTAAGAGAAAGTATTAACAAAGTTCGACATTGTAAATTGACCTTTGGGTCTTGGAGTTTATAAGCACATAAACACTCTCTCTTTATAAATTAATTTTTAAGGATGAGTTCTACTCGTATGTTTTACAGATCTCGCACCCTCAACACTAATAAAATTAAAAAAAAAATAATGAAAAAGTGTTGAATATACAATTAAATAACAAATATAGAACCCAAATAAATTTCAAATAGATAAAAGCATTTAAGAATCGAAATCCTCGCTTATCTCCCAAGATGATTGTTGTGAATGATGAGAATTAACTCTACCTATGCACTCCATTTAATCCATCCATTATGGAATTGCGAGATTGATTTGATAATTAGATTTACCAAATCATAAGGGATGGTAAATGAAGACTTCAAAATTATGAAAATCAAATGGTTCAATAATTAGTATGTGATATCCTTACGAAAGACACAGAATATAAATTTGCTGTCTTTTTTGCAATTTATATCTCCCTTTTTTTTTTACCTTAGCCTCTTTGAGAGAGACATGAATCGGCCTTTCCACCCTTTTATGTCTGAAACCATGAGCGCGAAACCAGGGACGGTGTCTCTCAACTCCAAAATTGCAAAAGAGCCCCTTGAAAGGATTTATTCATTGCCCTTTAATATTGGACCTATATACAAATTTTCTCCATTCTTCTTCCCATGCACGAGTGAGCGCACCTCACTTTTTTTATCAATAAAAAATCTTTGAAGAAGATGATCAGATTTATATTATTTTTTATATTTGAAGAGGCTACAGGTGATTAATATATTTCTTATAAAATCATTGATTTTTTATAATTCATTTTATATTATAAATATATATGATAATGAAATTGAAGAGTTTTTTCGTGATTTATATTATCTATATAGTTCTCTATTTATCTCATCTAACTATGTGACACTGAGACCTATCGAATAATAAAAGTCCACGGTGATTGAGACGTAATGTCTTTCTTAACGTGTCTTTCATCCAACGGTGATTATAAATTCAAATGTAATAATATAATCCCTTGCGCTAATTTAGGAGATTAACATTGAATATAATGGTTTAGATTGGAAAAAGTTGGCGTGGTCATTATTGGTGGGGCCCACTAATTTCTATCTTGTAGCCCCCACCAACAGATCCAGGCCACGAAAACCATGCCTGACTATATGTCTATATATATCTCTTAAGTAACTTTTGTTGCTTGAAAGTAAGAGAAAATGTATTTTTTATTATTAATAACACTGTGTGGTGGAGTGGCTAAAATTTTTCAATTTAATTTTTTTATAACATGGGTATTCTCACTTTATATTAAACGTAAGACTAATTCTACGGGCATAAGTAAACTTTCCAATCTATATACCGATTAAGTCTATGATGAGTGACTCGTTGAGATTGAACGTGAATTGTACTCAGGGGTTTAAAATTCATTTTATCGAGATATCAACGTCTCGGCCAATATCTCTCTCTCTCCTAATTATAAAAAAAAATAAAATCAATGTGTATCGGCTGATACAGTGCGTATACCGAGATATATCAGTGCTAAAGCACCCGAGATTTATAGCCCTGATTGAACTCAAGACTCCCCTTCTAATTTTTCAACCTAACTTTTTTGTCCATTATCCTTCTAATTTTTAAAAATTTTATGGATTTTATTTATGAAATATCAACCAACATTGGTGAATATTAGGTTTAAGCTTCCGTTTATGTTCTCCTTCATTTGTCAATATAACATTTTGTGAAGGTGGGGAACGTAGAAAATTCTTGGCGGGAAAAGGAATTTTTTTTTTTTTTTTTAAAAGAGATTTTTTGAGGCATGTTTTCGCCTTTTATATTTAAAAATAGATAGAAAAAAGAAAATTTTGGTTAAAAATAAAAAGGCACAAATATCCTATTTGATATCTCAAAAGTTGGATAGAAACACTTTTCTTTATCTATTATATTTGAATCAGAAATTGACATATATTATTTTAACCTTTGACTTCTTCTCTCAACTAAATTTGGATATTGCTATATTTGCTTCAAAGGGTTTTGAGGAGACATTGAACCCACTTAACCTAACTCAAATGTATTATATTTTATTCGTTTTTAATCAAAAGATTATAAAAAAATAACTAAATACAATACTTTGTAATATTTTTTTTAATATTTCAATAAATGTCTTTGTGTGTCTTCATTTAATTCAAATAATCTTCGTTTAATTTTTTTTAGATTGAATTAGAGTAATTATTTTAAAATGTCATAAAATTTAATAGTTTATGAAATTTATAATTGTGTGATTGACAATTACAACTTCGATTGTCATCATCCTTTTATTTTTCTTCTTCATTTTAAGTCAACTATCTTATAATTTATAGTTAATATTTATATTTAAATTTGATAGATTTTTTTATAAGTTCAAATCAACATAACATGTAAATTAAGATATGGAGATCATTACAATCAAACCACAGTGAGTTAAGATATATTAAAAATAACTATTGCGAATATCAAAGTTTATTATAAAAATTTAATAGTTTATGAAAATCTTCGTGTCTCACAAAATACTTAAGCCCAAACTCGAACTGGACCCAATATGACGAGGGCATCACAAGCTTCATGAGAATAATTGAAGACAAAATCAAGATTGAAAATGAAGTCTTTCTTTTCCCTAACATGTAAAAGATTTTTTTATCCACTAGGAATTGAAGGCGTCGTACATGACATTCATGACATTGGCAGTAATTTTGATCAATTATGTGACATCTAAGATGAGACAAGTAATGAAATTTCTCATTGAGTATAAGAAAGATATTGGTGTCAATGACCCATATTTCCAACATAAAAAAGCCACCTAAATTGAATCAAAATCAGTTAAAGTTTATGTCATATGGGTTAATACTCCAAATGTAACACCCAGCAACGACTGGGCGATGTGGGACTGCTCGGTACGTGGGAAAAGTCCCACATCATCTAGCGGATGTGTGTGATTAGGTGTTATTAAGAGGAGAGTATACCCTCATCCAATAAGAAGCTTTTTTGTATGGTCAAATGGGTCGGAATTAAAGCAAAATCTTGAAGTTCTATAGGCCCAAAGAAGATAATATTTTATTGGATCATGACGGATTGTTACACCAAATTGATGTTAAATTGACCCATTTAGCAACTCAAATCCAAGCAATTAGAGTTTTATACGATTTTTCTCTCTCACATGCGTTGGAACTTTAGTTGCATGGATCTTATCCTTGGAAGCGAAGTCAGCCATGTTGAATTTTTAATATCGTGTAATTTATATCTAGGATTAATCCTCATACGAGGAGGTAGAATCGACGGTTTTGATAGGTGGCAATTTTTGTAAATAGTTTTTCTAATTTTGTTATAAATAGAGGGATTTGGGCATTATACAAAGTATACAAGCAATACTGAGTAATTTTTGAGTTTTAGACTTGAATATAAGTTCTCTCTCTTTGAGTTCTAGCTTTCTTTGGTTTTCTACTTCTAGTTGATTTTCTAGCTTCTAATTCTAGTTCTAATGTCAATTTTTGTTTAATTTCTTTGAGTGAATTTTGAAATTAGTTATAAAATCTGATTCAAGGAATCAATTCTAGTATTTCATATTTTCTTTGATGATTTTTATATGCCAACAAAATTTATCTAAAGAAGTTTCAGCGTTATCCCATTTCATCCACTTTGAAGCTCTTTTTTATAGTAAATCCGGGGTGATCTGTCAAGAAGCATTACTCTATCGAAGGTGGTCCGAAGATCTTTCAAGACGTCGACATTCTTTGAGTCCAAGTTTTCTTGCAATTCATTTAATTTTAAGTCGGATCTTGGAAAATTTCTCATTTCTACGTTAGACATTAGACATTAAATCCGATTCTACCCTTCATCACAGGACCGACCTGCTTGAACCTATCATAAGCATATAGATTTTGGACATATTTATCAGTCCATCTAGCCAAACACAAGGTAAGTTCTTAAGTCCTTATCCGTAGGTTTGAACTTTTACAATAAGCCCATGAAACTCTTTTTGGTTTTTAGGCCTATTTAATCATTATATGTGTTTATGTGTACACATATTTCATCTTCCTTTTTTTAAAATTATTTTAGAATTAATTATAAAACTGATTATTCATATTAAAAATATACTTGATGAACTTTAAATATGTCAAATTTCATCTTCAAACTCAATTTATAATCATTTAGTAACTAAAGTCGCAAGATGTTCTTATTTTAGTGATTTTTAAGGCTCTTAGGGACTTAAATTACTAAGATTATATGATTAAAAATGAGCTTTTAGTTTAAACTTAGTTAATTTGTATCTCATTTTGTCAACTTTCAATTATACACTTAATTATTTTGGAAATATCAAATGGGTGACTCAATACTTCTCCAAATGTACAAGCTCAGTCTTCCTTTGAAAAGTCCGATGAGCTTTGGTCAGGTTTAGGCTACCATGTTCCACTGTCTAGCTTGAGTCCAACCCGTCAATGCTAAAACTTTAAAATAAACAACATTTTTTCTATTTATAAGTTATATGAAATTTAAATTTTTTGCAGATCCCGTAATATATGGCAAGAAATTTATTTTTAGTCGATATATTTTTTTTTTTAATTTACGTATAGAAAACTGCGGAATATCCAGTGTAAAATCCCTACATATGAGTTCACTATCTCTAGACCACATTAAGGTTAAGCCATGGGAAATCGAATTCATAACCTCTCGCTTTCTGAGACGGGAGGTGTTTTGCTTGAAATGATAAACTAATATTTAACTATTTCTAATTAATTTAAAAGACAATCTCTTTAACAAATTTCAAACTTTCTTACACAAACATCTAATCATACACTTCCATGTATGTTATGACATGTTATAGGAATATTTGTCGCTAGAAAATAAGATTTCTAAAATGTGGTTACGTATAAATACATCATTAACTCATGATGTCATTTACTGAAAATCATAACTTACTTAAGAAACCTCAAACAAATCCTCCTTGTAAAACTTTTCCGAAATCTACTAAATAATAAAAAGCAATTTTCTAATAATGAAGTAGAGAGGAACCATTTCGGATTTGAAACAATTTGCTTCTTTGAAGTTTTTAATGTATAATATATTAGAATTAGTATTTAGTTAGGATTCTTATTTTGAGTTGATCTCTTATTAAGAGATATGCTTAATTTATGTTTAGAGTTTGAGTTTTGAGTCAGACATATGGCACATTCCTTTAGTAGTTGACTTTATGACACGTCTTCACCATTGAGATTGATCTACTGCTCCACTAGATGGCGTGTGGTGATTAGAATTATCTAGTTATTAGTTTTTTTTTTTTCAATAATTGTAAACTTAAGCAGTGAACTTATTTGAGTTTAAAGGAGAAGGTTGAATATATCATAATTAATATTTAATTAGGATTCTTAGTTTGAATTAATCTTTATTAAGAGATATGTTTAGTTTTTGTTTAGACTTTGACTTTGACTAAAATAGCCTTAAGGTCAGATAGAAGCTATATATATACATATGTAGTACTCTCTCCGTCCCATTTTAGTTGTCTCATTTGAAACATTTGTATTGTTTAAAGAACTCTCCATATAAGGCTAGGACTCCATATGATACCATCCCTTTTCAACATACTTTATGCTACTCAAATATAAATGAGAAAACTATTTTAAGACAATTTCAAAATCTATTTAACACAACTAATTCGAGGCAGAGTGAGTAGATTTTAATGAAATACAATTTATTGATTTCTTACACTTAATACGTCTCTCATGTAGATTATCACTTTCTTATATTCATACAATGATAATTAAAATAAAATATATTGTTTTATTGAAGAACAATAATTACAAATGTTAATTAATTAAATAAAATAATGTTTATATATGACACAAGCAAACACTATTTTTATCAAAATATTATAAATTAATCAAATAAAATCAACTCGAGTGTACATTTTAGGGGTGAAACTCGGGTCGGGTCATGTGGGTCGAGTCAGGTTGAGAAGACAAAAATGCGTATGGAATTTGGGTCTATTCGGGTTGAGAAATTTTCAAGTAAACCCGACCCGACCCAGCTAAAATAGGTTCAGAATGCGGGTCGGGTCAGAATTCAATCAAATCGGGTTAGAATTAGAGTTGTATCGGGTCAAAAATTTTGGATCAATAACTCGGGTCAAGTCGGGTTCTATAAATATTGACTCGGATTGTATTGGATTTTAAAAAATCTGACCTAACCTAATTTCAGCTCTAGTACATTTTAACTAAGGATCTAAATTCTCTTTGACCACTTGTAAATTAATATGAAGAATGACACATTAGATAAAAAAAAAAATTAATAATAATTATTATTCTCCATCAAATGATCAAAATATACCAACATTTTGTTAAAATAAGTTACAAAATGTCCACGTGTCTAAATCTAATAAAAATAAAGAACTCATATTCATACGTATAGATTGAGTATTTTCCAGTGTTATCAGAATTGGACCGAACCGCGGCTGAATCGGTGACCACTGGATCCGCGGTTCGGTTCATACAAAAAACTGCCTGGCGGTCAAAACCACATAAAACCGGTCAAAACCGCGGTTTTATGCGATTTTGACATGAAAACTGTGAACCGTGAACTGCGGTTCACATATTTGAATTTTTTTTTTTTTTATTTTAATTTTCCCTTAAAAAATATGTATATTTGAAATATAAAAGTTTATTACTAATTCTATCCCATATATTTCATCATTTTGGTATATTACTCAGAATTTGAATGCTATTTTTAATATTTTTTTTAATATTATTGGTAAAATATGTCTTATTTAATATTATATAATATTTATATTATTTTAATACTTGACCGATTGTTACTGACTTTTACCAACTTTGACTGCAGTTGAACCCGATTGAATTCTTCTGAACTCCCAGAAATGGTTCGGTACACGATCCAATCCGGTCCTAATAACATTGATATTTTCAGTGGGTACCATCTCAAAATACCTGTAAGGCTGTAACGGGAAGTCTAGAGGATACTAAACGCCTCACTCACTCCTCCGTTTCACGTCCGCCGACTCAATTCACGACGAAGAAGCTTCCCACTCGTGTACGTCATTTCATCCAGCTAAGCACCATGCCATATAAATACTCTCCTTTCTCTTGCCTACGCCACCGTTTCTCTCTCTGAAAAAGGGTAAGAATAAGGAGGAGGAGGTGCTAGAGCTCGAAAAGGCCTCTTCTTTACATCACCTTTCATAGATCGCCACCGTCCATCACCAGCTGATACACTTCAATCGGACGGACAGGATCTTCTCTCCTTGCATACGTCTCCGATCTATAAGCATCCGGTAGATCTCCTCACGATGACTCTCCTTTTTATTTGGCATCTTTTCGCCCTAGATGAGCTTCTTCTTTCTTTTTAATGGAAAAAGATCTCTTTTTTTTTTTGCCAAAAAGGATTAAAAGTGGTGATTTTTGTTTTGTTTTTCTGGTACCTTCTAGCCCTTGGTTACTTCTCCGCTGCTATGGATTAATTACTCTGTTTGGGTGTGTGGAAAGGAAACAAATAATTTTTAAGGATTTTTTTGTTTTGTTTTTATTCGCATCTTTTAACACTAGGTCATCGTAAGTGCATCATCGCGTTTGCATCCATGGATGGGGAAGTGGTTTCCTGGAAAATGATCTATTTATGCTAAAAGGGTTAAAAGTGGTGATTTTTGGTTATGAAATGGTTATTTTCTTGGAAAGTACTTCCATTTCAGTGCATCAAACAATCGTTGTTTGTTTTTCCTTGTGTTTGTGTCGTGATTCTGTAAATTTGGTTCGGTCTTCTTATTTCCTGTTTGTTTGTGTTGACTGAAGTCTAGAGTAGAGCTCCGACAAAGAAAAGGAATTAGTTTTTTTAGTTGACTGTATCCGAATCATGGAGTTGATTTTGCTTTGATTTCTGGTGATGCTGTAGAAGTGATACGATTTAATGGATTTTGTGGAAATTGATCAATTTACACCTTTTTATTGCTGGCTCCATAGGGATGAATAAAGAGGAAACTAGTTTCCTTTTAATTAACAATTCTTAACAAAAAATGGTTAAATCCTATTCTATTTTTAGTTGAAAGATGCATAATTTTGAAGGTCAGGAGTTGTTAGCCTTGCTGTGGAGTGCATAGTGGAGCACTCATCCCCATATCTGTGATGTGGTAAGAATTTTTTTTAATGAGTGCAGTACAAGATTAGATCCTTTGGGATTGGATAGTGGTTCCCTTAGGACGCCTACCACAAGGAAAGAGAGATCGAGAGATTGTGTCATGTATTGGGAAGCCATTGCACTTCAATTTTGTGGGGCGCTGAGATGACTTATAACTCACCTATGAATTTTGTGCATGGTTTTGAATCAGGCACTCCATGCATGTTTAATTGATGGATGCCTCTGCATTATTTCAATGCATGCTAAGTATTTTGATACACTATCATTTGGTTTAGTATTCATTGGGCAACTTTCTCATCCCTATTAAGAATAAGAGGTATATGCATCCACATGGATTCCATGGTCCAAGTTGCCACTTGTGAGTATTTATTCATATAAGGAACTATAATCTGCGACTAAATGAAATTATCATTATGGAGAGGAAAGCATTTGTTGATTGGTGGTAGGGTTACTTTAATTATGTATGTCCTTTCTAGCCTCCATGTTTATTTTATGAGTGTGTTTAAATGTCCCGTTGTTGTTAAAGATTGAGAATATTCAGAAAAAAATTTTGTGGAAGGATGACAGGGATAAAAGAAAGTTTCATTTGGTCTCCTGGTCCAAGGTATGTAAATCAGTGGAGGAAAGTGGACTTGGAATTAGGCCTATTCGTCTATTTAGTATTGCTATATTGGGGAAGTGGTTGTGGAGATTAGGGAATTCTTTAGATGGTTTATGGAAGCTTATTGTTTTATGAAAGTACATGTTGAATAGTTCAGGATGGTGGGTTACTGCTACTAACAGAAGGGTCTCTCGTTTTTGGAAGGAAGTATATTGAATTTCATTGCTCTATGACTCTTGGATCATGTATTGTGCTTACTATGGGAATGATATATTCTTCTGGTAGGATGGATGGTTGTGTGATGCTCCATTGGCTTCCAATTTTTCCTGTTCTTTTTTCCCTAACTTTTGATAAAGATGTTAAAGTTAGGGTGTGTTTCGATCTACATCAGGGTAAGGTTGTTTGGTGTCCTAAGTTTATAAGATCTTTGGAGGATTGGATGTTGGAGGGGAGGCTAAAATGGCCCAATTGAGTTGTGGGAAGTGGTGATGATAGGTGTATCTGGGATCTCGAACCCTTTTTGGATTCTTCCAGCTAAGTCTTTTTTTGTTAAATTGATATGTGTTGAGGATGTGTCATGGATGAATTTGAAAATTTGGGTGTTGCTCCTTTCAAGGTTAAGGTATTCGGGTGGTTGGCAAGCTTGGAGAAGATCTTGACGGGTGATAATTTGCAGTTGCATCGAATGCTTGTCATCTCTACTTGGTTGATGAAGAGACAATGACTCATATTCTTCTTCACTGTCGTTTTGCGTACTAGATTCGGTGTCATTTTTTTTTTTTCAGTTGTTAGGGATGACTTCATGTTTGTTGAAAGCTTGATTGGGTATGTTTAATGAAGATTTTTTTTTGGTTGGTAGTTCTTTTAGAAGGACTCTTTGGGCAACGATTGGGTATAGTGTGGTTTATTTGGTTGGAAGGGAATTCTAAGATCTTTAAAGGTAAAGAGCCCATGGCATTAATATCTCAAATATTTGCAGGGATTGCGAATCAATGGATCATTTTATGCTTCATTTAGATCATGTGAGGTCTGTTGCTTGGTCTCCTCCAGAGATGGGTCTCCTTAAGTTTAATTTTGATGAAAGTTGTGTGCGAGATCTTGGTTAAGCAGGCTATGGGAGAGTCATTCAAAGTGTCTTTGGCGGCACCTTGTTTTCTTTTGCAGCCCCTCTTTTGAATGGTTCTGTGCTTGATGTGGAGTTATATGCTTTATGGAGAGGTGTTTTGGTGTTGGAAGAGTTGGGGGCGGTTGGGAGTATCTTAGAAGGTGACTCTAAGATTGTTGTTGGCTGGGCCTCGAGCCCTCTTTGTCCATTGTCTTATTTGGATAAAGTTGATAGGATTCCCCATTCCATTGAGGCTTATGGTTATTCGATCTCTTGGGTTCCCCGAACTGCAAATTTGGAGGCAGATGGGGTGCGACTTTGTCATCGGAAATTGTAAATAAATTTTATGTAATTTTGGGGGGTGGTGCTTGCCTGTTTTTTATTGGGTGATAGGCTCTTTGTGCTTGCTAAGGTTTTTGTTTGTATGTGTTGTCCTCTTTTTTTTTTTTTTATCAATTATCCCCCTATTCAGAAAACAATCAAATTTCCTTTTGAGTACATTCAAATATATGCCATATGTAGTATTGTGCAATCTAAGATAAGCTTGGGCTGGCTTTCTTCCTTAGTGCATGGGCCCCATGTATAGTCTATTTGATGAAAAATCTTAACTATTTAAGTTGTTTCCTTCTCTTCTTGATTTAGATTGAACCTTGAATGTTTTTCATGGGGGTAAATCCTCCTTGTTGGCTCAAGCATCAAGGGTAAAAATGTTTATCCAATGGTTTTAGTTTGATCTTAAAAATTACGGCTCCATTGTAGACAGTTTGATAGTGTCCTTAGACTTTTCTATCATAGGGCATTCCCCACCCTATGACAGGACCTATCAAAACACCTATGCTTTTAAGCTCAAGTGCCTGTAAGACCACCTCCTGTAGGATATGAACTATATGCTAGTATGTAACACTAGTAATATTCTATTTATGTACGTTATGTTTATTTAAAATAAGTTTGTAGAAAAACTCAGCAATTGTTTCATGGATATAACTTAAATTGCAATCAAGCTCCTCATGAGTGTGATGCTAAATGGTGTTCTTCAAGTCTCATGTCTGGATTTGATTCAGCTGCATTCCCAATCAGGTTCTGTTAGTCTTCATCTGGCATGGCAATTGGAGACATGCTAGTATACTGTATCCTTTCCCATTAACATTGTTGAGGGTGGTAAAGGCACTAGGGTTACATACTGTCACAAAATTGAACAAAGGTCATCCTGTTACAAGCCTAGGTTATTTTAGGTTACTTTGGCATGTGAATGATATGCACTTCAAGATGGAGCTCATAAAGAATTCATTGTATCTCAAACATCACAAATCATAGTTGAATCACCTTCTGAAGCACATGGCTCGAGCCTTCTAAACAGTGCACTATTTATTGTGCTTAATTTTAAGTGTCACATCTAACTACCCAGGTAGCATCATTTAGTGACCCATATTTTGGCTACGTTTATTATACCATGTTCCTCCCTGATAGACCATAAGACTGCTCAAAGAATGATACTTCCCATGAGCATCTCCTCCTGTTTACTATAGTATTTTTTCATGTTTGTTCTTGATGTCAAAATAGATATGTGAATTTCATTCTTCTCCTCTTTCTCCTTTTCCATTTTTCTAGATGTCATGAATTCGTACGATGACCCTCACCTTCTTTAAAGAATGTAGACCATTTGTAGTGCCAATCATCATGGTACATGAGATCAAATTTCCTTCGGGAATTGGATGGACCCTCTGACATGTACCATGGGACCATTGTTTTTATATGCGTGCATGAAGGGATCTCTCACCTCACTGTCAAATCCTCCATATGTGCATGAGTGTCATGGCTAGGGTTTGGGACCAAATATGATGCGGAAATATGCAGGAGATAGGTGTTGGTCAGGATATGAAGATCTAGTCTGAGACCTTTGATTTAGGAAGGATTTGACAGTAAATTTCTAGGAGTGTGTGGTGTAACAACTAAAAAAAGAATTAGAAGTCAGTCCTTACATGGTTGTCAAAAAATAAAATATCTGAGCCAAATGTGTGATAAATGACTTCTATGAAGATGACGATGACAATCTGTAGGTTAGTTTATCTGATCAGTCCAATTATACATGGCTCCAGGTCTGGACTGTTCAGCTGTTGGGCCAGATAGTCATCCTCTAGATTAACCCATGGGTTGTGGTGAATCCTATGGGTTGATCTTGTCCATTTGCTTCCAAGTGCCAACTAGCTGTTCCTTCTGATCAACCTAGTGCATCCAGTATCAGGCTATAACAGAAACTAAACTAAATTTGAAATCTGCATTGACTTTTGGAGGATTCTTGTGTAACCTGGATTCTCACCCTTTCCCTATCTGACTGTCCTTGTTTCCATTCAAGAAGAATGCACAATTAAAGTAGTCTCAAAGCTTTGTGCCTCATCATTTTCAAATTGTTTTATGGATTGGTATTCTATCAGTTTGCTTCTTCTCATTGGCATTTTCCTGGATTTCCTTTCTTGCTACAAAAAATCTAATGGATTTGTTAATCTTGTGACCAATCATCAATTTAGGCCATTTTGTGCCAGTAGTGGACCACACCAGATATCTTTTCCAGTTTTAACATGCCGAAGGAAAGAAGAAGCCATGGCTTGTCATTCGATAGATCAAGGGCATCACCTTTCCCTTGCAGCTCCAGCCGTGCAAGGCGTTCATCATCCAGTAACCCGTTGGAAACTGCAGAGGATGTCAAAGAATGGGAAGAAGCTAGGTGTCCTGTGTGTATGGAGCACCCCCATAATGCTGTCCTCCTCCTCTGCTCTTCCAAAGACAAGGGCTGCCAACCTTACATGTGTGACACAAGCTACCGCCACTCCAACTGTCTTGATCAGTTTCGGAAGGCATTTGCCGAACATCCTGCTGTGACAGCAACACAGGAATCCCATGTCTCGAGTGATCTTAACAGCAGAAACCAAGAAAGGCACCTGCAACACGAAAATGAGGGAAGTCCCTCACATACAGCTCACTGTGAGAGTCAGGAGCAATCAAAGTTCTCATGTCCCCTCTGTCGAGGGCAGATAAATGGATGGGTTGTCATGGAGCCTGCCCGTCGCTTCATGAATGCCAAGGTGAGGAGCTGTGCCCAAGAAACATGTATCTTTACTGGTACATATGCAGAATTAAGAAAACATGCAAGGCTCGAGCATCCAACAGCCCGACCATCAGAGGCAGACCCAGAGAGGCAGCGTGAGTGGAGGAGGATGGAAAGACAACGTGATCTTGGTGATGTGCTCAGCACCTTTGAGTCAGCATTGGGAGAAGATAGGGACGATACGGGCTCATTTTCATTCAATGAGGGCACTCCACTTACTTTTTATTTTCTCATCCGAGTCCTCCCTCTTGGGTTTGGAACAAGCTCCAGAAGGTCGGTGCCTTCAAGATTTAGAGGACTATCAAGAAGCCGAAGAAGAACCTCCCTCTGGGGGTTGGGTTATGATGGTGAACTTTCTCCTCCTGTGAGAGAATCGCAAGATGTGGAGGGAGTTTCAGGCACATGGCAACCTGCTGAGCGGAGTCGGCGAAGCGCAACCCCTGATGCGGATTAGTGATGACAAAAAGTTGGTATGATCATGTTGCAGTGCTGCCTGTGCAGGCAGGCTGCAGATATCTGATTCAATGGTCAGTTTTTCATTCAGTATGCATAAAATTAAATTGATAGTATTTATTACTGTGTTTTATTAAATGACTATAATTGATGATATCCTTTTTTTTCCATCAATGCAGGTGGAACAAAGAGGATGATCCCATTGGTCCTTCCCACGTTTGGATCCTTTGGACAGATATTCATCATTTATTTGAATTTTGGTACTTGATATATGTATATGATCAGAGTGAATGGATTGATTTAAAGGTCGAAGGACATGAATTGGCCAGAATGTTGTTGTTTTACCATTTATGTAATTTGTTGTAATTTGTGCAGTGATGTAGGCAGCATTGGAGGCTGCGTTTGGATTGGAGAGAAATTTTTAGTTGACGGGAGGGGTTTTTAATCAATCTTCTAGCAGGTAGGAGTAGATCCTTGAACTGTCCTTACTTCTACTAGAGCTCCCCCTTACATATTGTTCTCACAAGATTTTAAATCGTCAAAAGCCATTTAATATGATAATTTCAGTATAACATTATTGAAAATAACCTTTTAACAATGGAATGATGTGCTCACGTTACCTGTGCTTCCCACCTTGACGTGATTGAAATATACAATCATGTTCACGCCTGCTGTTTTTAGGGTCCATATGTAAGCAAGCCTAGCAACATACAATGAAAGAGGGGAGAACCCAACCATCCACGACTTGGTTTGTGGAAAATGTGAAATCAACCTTTGAAGACGAAGTCCTATTACTATTATTGCTAATCCCACTATTTGGTATTTTGCAGGTCATGTTCTTTTTTTATATGACTAAGATGTCCATGCCGTTTAGAGCATTCGACTAATCTTCTTAGTATGTGCGAGCCTTTTTATCTACATATACCGACTAAATCTGTGGAGAGTGGTTTTTGGGGTAGAATTAGAATCAAACTCAAAATTTTCACTTCTTACTCCAATCCCATCAGATTTATTTTCATCATCATCCTTGTTGATCCCATTGATGTGTAAAGCAAAGAAGCATGCTTGAAAATGCAGCCTATAAAAGTGGCAGCAGCACAGGTGGTATTCTTCAACTCATGCCTATTACTTTCCTTCATCTGCAAATAAAAGTCTTCGTTTATGCCCACCATAATATGCCATATGCCCACCATAATATGCCACAATAGCCTAACTTTCCAAAGTCACCCATTTAGCTGACTTAGGAAATTTGATTGGTCCAGTTGACTTGGGTCTGCCATTGTTTCTAAATACAGTTGAATAACGGGATAAAACCAATGTTATCACAACTGGATCGTGTAATGAACCGTCTTCGAGGAGGTTTGAATTTGACCACGGTCAAAGTCAGTCAAGTATTAAAATAATATAAATATTATATATAATATTAAGTAAAATATATTTTACTAATAATATTAATATAAATATTAAAAATAATATTTAAATTCTGAGTAATATATCAAAATGGTGAAATATATGGGATAGAAATAGTAATAAATATTTATATTTTAAATATATATTTTTTAAAAGGAAATTTAAAAAAAAAATCAAATATCTGAATTGAGATTCACAGTTCTTGATTTTGGTGTCAAAATCGCATAAAATTGTGGGTTTGACTGGTTTTATGCGGTTTTGATCCAAGCCTGGTTTTTTAGATGGGCTGAATCGTAGATCCCGCGGTCGCGGCTAAACTGTTGGTTCAACTGTGGGTCGGTCCAGTTTTAATAATACTAAATAAAACAATTAACAATCCATCTCACCGGCTAGTCATCATCACCTCTTTAGTATTAGCATCGCTGCAGTTTTTTCTTTGCTTCTGTTTTCCACCTGCAGTCTTTGCTTCTTTGGGTTTCTCTTCTGCAAATTTTCAATGGTACACTGAGTTGCTTGTTTTAGTGTTTTTTTTAATTTTTATTCTCATTCTTTTTTCATATTACCATCTCATATTACTTTCTCATTTTTTAAGATTCAAGAGGAATTGACTTCTCATGAAGGATTTGATAAATTTTGAAATTCTCATATTGGACAATTAAGTTAATGGAATCATGTTTGACACTTCGACTTTTAAATAGTTACATAGTTCCAACATAAAGGTTTTACATTCTCACATATTGGACAAATAGTTAATGGAATGCTTTAGAGCAGGTTTGTTTATACAATTTTTTTTTAAAAATAAAATAAAATTTTCTCATGTTCGTCTGCATAGATTTTTTTTAGAAATCTTGATTGAAAATTTTCTTCAAAAAAATAATGAAAAATTTGTGAAATTTGTATTTGTAATATAGGACTTATTCATGCTTGGGCTCTTTGGGCTCAAAATGTACTTAGTTTGTGTCATTCTATAAAATATAAATTTTATATTTTGACATAATATTAGTTAAATAAAAAGTAGAGTTCTAAAAAGATCAGGTCATACTCGTGCCTACTTTAAGTAGGCCAAATCTCATCCCGATTTTTTTTTTTTATGGTTCATGCATGCTTATGTCTGGCTTAGCCCAAGCTGCATTCCTAACCTAAACAACTTCACCATCCCTCACAGCAACAAAGTTCTTCTTTATAGTTTATACTTCTCTGCGTAGTACATATAAACCCTAGATTTCTTTCTCCTTTTCAACCAATTTCTTTCCTTATTTTCATACATCTAATTTTCCAATTATTATCCTTTTGAAATCCATTTTCCAACTTGTCATTAATACCCCACTGGGACCTCTCTACTATGTTGACATATCCCATTACTTAATCTAACCTTTTTCAATTTATAGTTATGGAATACAAACTGTAGAAAATAATAGCGTCTCTCTTAATCAAGGAGATAATATGTAATCTTATTTATAGGAATAATGAAAATACATATAAGAAAAGTAAATAAAGAGGACATTTCTAAATGGGAAAATACAATATATCTTAACATTTAAATATATTTTAATATTGACTATCATTCCAACCATTTCATATTAGCTATTATTTTGACATTTCTCTTTATCAATATAACAACTATCTTTTTCTAACATTATCATGAAGCTGATTTTTAGTGTTAGAATCAATTTCCAAATGGAAAAATATAATTTATCTTAATAGCAATGTTATCAGAACCGGAACATCTAATGAACCGTCTACGAGGCATTTTGGGTTCAACTGGATTCAACGGCAGTCAAAGTCGGTTAAGTAATAATATAATATAAATATTAAAAATAACATTCAAACTCTGAGTAATATACCAAAACGATGAAAGATAATGGGATAGAAATGATAAGAAATCTTTGTATTTCAAATATATCCATTTTTTAATCTTTTGAAGGGGAAATTTAAAAAAAAAAAAAATTCAAATTATATGAACTGCGGTTCACGTCAAAAACTGCATAAAACCGCGGTTCACAAAGGTTTTTCGCGGTCCAATTACCTAAGCGGTTTTTTTTTCGGTCTGATTGTGATAACACTACTTAATAGTAGCTAAATAATTGGGAAGTAGGATAGCTTCTCAGGTTTATATTGAGATTGTTTGAGGAATAATAGTGGTTAGAAAATTTGATCCATTTGAAATATTATTGCTATCAGTGTATAATTATTTTATTTTTTCCTCCTATTTTTATTTAGATTAAGTCTATAAATTAATAATAAGCTATATAATGGGAAGAAATGATTAAGAGTTTTGATTTGGACACTTTAAAATTTAATAAATTAATTTTTTATTATTTAATTTTTTATATTTTTATTATTTAAATGATGACGTATATAAAAGGACAAATAAAGTGCTCACATAATGAAAATAAAATGTTTAAATCAAATATATAATTAATCTTATCAGTTAGATTAGATTAGTAATTCGAAACATTTATTGTGAGAGACCTTTTCAATCTAATAAGCTTTTTTTCACTAATCCTTATGGTAGTTATCACGGCTAGATAGTCAGAAATATCGTTTTCTGATTATTAACTGTGATTGGTAATATCCGAATATTTTCAAATTCTTGGGTTTTTACTATTAATGGGAGAATCTCACAAAAATATAAATAATAATAATAATAAATGAATATATTAATAAAATAAAAATCTTAATACGGAATTTATTGATAATTTTCCAGCAATATTATCACGATATTAATATTTATTGCGTTTTTAAATCGATTTCGTCGGGAATTTACTGCCATGTCGATAAATCCCTTATTAACGTGGAAATTGTATTTTGCCGATAAAAAACGGTAAATTTAAAAATACAACCAATATTTGTGACATTGGATGAGTGCATATGATCGTTACTCATTTCAATAACAGATTAGGCAAGATTAAGTTGGTTGTACGAGTCATTGAATATATATTTTTAATCAAAGGCTTGATTTAAATTCTTTTAGATTCAAATTTGGCTAGTCTGGATCTTGATCTATTACATTTTTCTCAAATTGACTTCATCAGAATTTAAAAAAAAAAAAAAACTCTTGTCATCACTTTCAGCAAATCTATTTATTCAATCTATTTATAAATTAAACTTTTCATTAATTTTATAAAAATATATAAATAAAAAGAATATTTATAGAAATTGAAAACATATAAGGGCATTGAAAAATGACAATGGGTCAATGCACGGGTTTAAAATTCAGTATCGACATATTGACAGATATTTGGACCCCTTTCTAAATGAGTTAGAAGCTAATTCATATGGGCTAAAAAATATGATTTAGAGGTGATAGTTAATAACTTACCCAATCTCAATATGAAAAATTGGGTTAACTCTATTTTTTTCCCTAAGTTTAAGCTAAAAATCTAATTATCTTGAAATTTTATTTTTTAAGACTTTAGGATAAAAATGATAAAATTTCAAGATAAATGTACCAATGTTAACCGTGGTAAAAGTCGGTCAAGTAGTAATATAATATAAATATTATACATAAAATTAAATAAGCTATATTTTACCAATAACATTAATATAAATATTAAAAATAACATTTAAACTCTTAATAATATATCAAAACGGTGAAAGATATGTGATAAAAATGGTAATAAACATTTATATTTCAAATATATATATATATATATATATTTTTTTTTTTTTTTCTAATATTATTTTGAAAGGAAATAAATTAAAAAAAAATAAAAAAATAAAACTCACGATTTGTGGGTAAATACCACAGAAAACCGCGGCTCTGACTAGTTTTCTGCAGTTTTGACCCACAACCGATTCTCAACTAGAACTGAACCGTAGCCGCCGAGGTTTCGGTTGAACTGCGGGTTCGACCGCGATACGGTCCGATTTTTATAAACATTGAAATGTACCCAATGTAAGGACCACGACGTGCTCCATGTCATTGTGAGTTTGTGGCCCGAATAGGGTTCTAGGTAAGTCATATTTAATATTTTAATTTAAATTTGAATAAGTCTAAATTTTTAATATATTATTATTTTTAATTATATAATATATTTTATTTGAAAAAATTAAATTTTATAATATATAATTGATAAAGAGAGGAAGAAAAGGGTATTGAGGGATAGAGTATTGTGAATATCCAACCTCTAAAAGGGTATTAAAAAATGGGATAAGAGGGATAAATTTTCAAATTTTTACCCTTGAGGTAACGGGTTACCCCCTCTTATCCCGTCCAACGCAGCCCAGATGCTTTTAGAAGCTTGGACATCTTGGTTCTAATTTTTTATAAGAAAAACTCGGATTTCCGGGTCGGATCGGGCCAGGAATTGCCATCTGTTCCGTTATACGTATAAGTCAACATTTGTATCATGGGAAATACGAATTCGTATTCCCGCCCATCACCATGCATTTAACTCGTTTCCGTTTTCTGCGTTTTTTTTCCCTGAAAAAAAAAAAAAACAGCAGAAAACTGATAAAAAGGCGGAGTAAAAGAGCGACGCGATGCTTGGAGCTGTCTCTAGGTTTTAGGGTTACTGGCAAAGTGGCAATGGATTCTCCTGAAGGAAATGGGATCCCGGCTTCTTCCTCCCATTCCCCGCCATTGCAGGTCTAGTAACAATCTCCACATTTGATTTCTCCGTTTCGATTTATTCTCTAATCTATTTTTCTCCCGCATCCGATTCTCTGAATTTTGATAGATTTCCCACATTTATTTATTTATTTTCGGGCTTTATATCGGACTGAATCACTTGCATTTCTCTCTTCACTTTTCCCCGTCCCCATTTTCGCTTGGAATGCAACAGTCCGTTACTTGTCCTTGTTGGAATCGGTAGAAATTTAGAATCTTTTTGGATGCATAGAAGGAAAACCCTTTCTGTAAAAGTGTTTACAACAACAAATGGTTAAAACCTTGTCTATTTAACCCAGAGGTGGTTGGCATGACGGTGAAGAAGCTCCCCTCATGAAGGGAGGTCTTGAGTTCGATTCTCGCTCAAATCCCTTTGGGCCACTTGCCATGGGGTTACTTTTCATCGCTTGAACCCAGTATGTGTGTACAGGGAGGTGTGCACATGCCCCGAAGGATTAATCGGGTAAAGTTCCCTAGGGGTGAGACGTCCGGACACCTTCGGTCATTAAAAAAAAAAACTTGTCTATTTTTAGTTAAAATTGGTTGATATCAAATAAAGTTCTTTCACTTTCGTGCATCCGAACAGAGACAATTTCTATCCTTAAACCCCGAAACCCTTGAATCCCATGACTCCGTTTGGATTCATAGAAAGGAAAGCTCTGCCCTGAAAATAACTACTTTTTTTGTTACCCCAAAAAGGGTAATACCCATTTTTGTTTTTTATTTAAAAATGGTTGTTTTTAGGGATTTTTTTTTTTACTTTGAATGCATTCAAAACAGAGCATTACTCTGAGGTTTCCCGCACGTAAATCCCCAAAAAAAAAAAAAACAGAGCATTACTCGCTGTTTGAATGCCTGGAAAGGAAAGTACTTTTTAGAAGTTGGCAATTTTTTAAGTAAAAATAGAAATGGGTTTAACCATTTGTTTAGGAATGGTTGTTTTCCAGAAAAGTGTTTTGATTTCTATGCATCCAAATGGAGCCTTAGGCTCTGTTTGGATGCATGGAAGGATTGCTTTTTCCTGTAAAATTACCATTTTTCTAATCACAATTTTTGAAGCTCATATCCATTTTTAATTAAAATTGGTTACTTTGCAAGGAAGTACTACATTTCCATTCATGCAAATAGGGCCTTAGAAATTAGGGTTTTAAGCTAGGGAAGTTGTGCACTACTCAAATCTGGGGTCTAATGGAGGTACTTGGTTTTCTTATCATGATCTTAGATTTGCAGTGGATTTTTGAGGCTTAACTAATTTTTAGGATTTAGATCTCTGATATGCTATTTTTGTTTCTCTGCTGTTTTCTTCTTCCATTTAATTTAATATGGTTAAAGATCTCAGAACATCAGAGTTTAAGGTCAGAAATGAACCCGTAACATTTTCTGTCACTTCCTTTTGGGATGAATTAGGATAGAAAATTCCATGTGTTTCTCACCCAGCATTTGGTTTATTAGACTTTGGCACTGTCTTTTTTAACCATTTCCTGATTTAAGCATGTCATCCTTGCGCAAGGGCCATGCAATCTTCTCTGTATATCATTCCAATTTATCAGATGTCTCTCCATGAAGAGATGACTTTGGCACTGTCTTTCTTCATGTGATTCGTTTTACTTTTTCCTTTTGGAAGATTTTTTTTGGTTGATGATTTGAAGTGGATTTTGAGAACTTCTACTGATGTTCGGTTTAGAATCCCACTCAAGCAATTCTATTTCTTAATTACGCTTAATGAAGCAAGTTTTAATTTTGTGTGGAAACTTGATACACTTCTCTCTCTCTCTCTCTCTCTCTCTCTCTCTCTCTTGCACACACACACATTTGTTTGCTTTTTAGTTTCTGTTTTTCCTTACTCTTGTTGTAATTATTGGAAATACCAGATGTTGATTACCTGTAGGCTTTAAAATGAATTTTTGGTAGCAAATCTGGAGTGTTTGAAATGAAATGGTGAAAAAAGGAGTTTTTGGGTTCTGCTTTTCATGTGAGGTTTTTCATTTTGCTAATGATCTCGGCGTGTTTACTCTTTCCCCCTTCATTTTTTAATCTATTTTTATTGCAGAACTCTCCTTTCTTCAATTATCTTAGCAGTTTGTCTCCCATAAAACCATGCAAGGTATCACATGTTGGGTCAGCATTTACAGGACTCAGCTTTCCTCCTGCACCACGTGTTTTTACATCCCCGCGCATCAGCTCCCAGAGAGAGGCAGACTTACAGATATGGTATTGGTTGTATATCATCTTTTTAGGCTGGAGTGTGCTTGATTCTGAATCTTGCCTTGCTTTAGGATTGTCATAACTTATTGTTTTCTGTTTCAGGCCTCATCCTCAGGGCTCATCTGATGCAGTGAAGAAAAATGTTCAGGTTAAGATGCTTGCTTCACTTCCAGTTGTTTGTAGAACTACAATAAACCAGTCAGCAGTTGAGATGGAACCTGAGGCTGACAGTCCTTCTGGGAGTGTGGAAAAATTCCTGGCTGATTCCCTCAAGGAATGTGGTACTGACTCACCTGATTTATCTTTGAAAGAAGCTAGCAATCTGCATGAATCTTTACAAAGTGGATGCAGTGGTATGAATAGTCCATTTCCAGATCTTGCCGTTGACAACGTTAACAAGTGTGAAGCTAAGGAGACTGAAACAGCTGCAACTGTGACCTTGTTGAAACGAAATGGAGAGAATCAGGAAGGTGAGAAATCAGTATCTTGTGTGGAAACAGTTGGAACTGATGATGCCGCAAAGCAGGTTTATGAAGCGGCGAAAGAAAATGATAAAAAACGATCCAACAAATTGTCAGATCTTGTTTCCAAGAATGTGAATGGTCTTATGGGGGTTCAGCTTTCGACAAAATTTACTTCTACTAAACAAGATGGCATACAAGTGGAACAAAGTGCTGACTCCACATCCCTCTTGTCAGGCAGTGAGGAGTGCTATGTAGCAGAGCGTGAAACAGCGTTTGCTAGCTCATCAGGCATTCACCATGATGTTGAGCAGCACCCTGCAGAAAATGGGCAGATGGGTGAATGCAATGGCGCTCCACAAATGCTGCTTGAATCTTTCCAGAATGATCAAGTGGATGGCATTGGCTATGAAAACTACGAAGCAGTATCTGACAAAAAGGTTGAGAACCAGTTACCATATGATTGCAAGGTATGAAATAATAATATGTTTGATGTTTGTTCCTTTATTATTTTATTGTCCTTTCCTTATGCTGGAAAATTGGAGATGTTGATGACATATTCATAGATCTTGACGATTCTTCTAAAATAAATTGGGAGACAAGGGCATTTCTTTTACCTGGGGTTTTGTGTTACCACCTCATTTCTTGAGTTTGCATGTGGTGCCAATGGTTTGGTAATCTAGACATGTATCATGAAAGATGCAATCCATAGATTTCAGCATATCAGTAACACCTCGTCTTGTAACTAAGTTATCGTCCATTCTTTTTTGTATCTAGTGGAAAATTTTATCCAGAAAAAGGTAAAAATAGGAGATATTTAACATGCAAGATGAGAAGAAGATATCTATGTAACACCGTTGTCATTTTATCCAGAATATGCAATGTATGAAGAAATAGAAAGAAGATATATGGAATGCCAATTACCATTTTAATGCAAATAAATCTTATGATGAAGCTTATAGGTGCTTGATCTTTTCAGTGCAACTTGGAATGAGAACTTTCTAATTTGTTTGCAATCAGTTGGACATTTGCCTCTAGTGGCATTAATTACAAAACACAGGCCCTACTTTGTTTAAAGGAATTTGAGGGCATCTCCAAATCTGAGTTGCATGAGTACTGGTTGAACTGTTTGGTGAAACCTCATTGATTTTGAATTGATTTGTTTGTTTGTCATACTAAGGTGTCTTGGCTCTGCTTTTGTGTCTTTTTAGTTTCATTCCTTTTGCTTAAGGCCATGATTGTTTGCAGTAGACTATCTTTCTTTCTACAATTTTGGCATGCTCCTTGTCTGCCTTGTCATACAAAAATTTTAGTTGCTTCCTCAAAAAAGGACAAAAAATAAAATAAAACTAATTTCTGTTAATATATCCTTAAATGTCGTAAGTAAAGATATTTTAGTAGGCTTTTGGTATTGCATGGATAAAAGTTATGGCTTGAGAATTCTTTGGAAATGAAATGATTGGTATATTTTTGCAGTGGGTCATCATGTATATGTATAGCATTTCATCATTATCAACTAGATTGGTTTTGTGAGTTCTACTTCATCACTAACTGCTGCTTGGTGCTTTATGTTCTCTACTATTCTGACAACTTGACACGTTGCTTCTGACTATTTCATTCAAAGTCCATACCAGCCTTTACTTCCATTATATTGAATTAACAACCCTCAATTCTTTGTATGATGGATGGATGTTGATCTTTATACATGCGTAAATCATCTCAGAAGGCATTTTTTCAGTTTTGAGCAATAGAGCTATCTACATGTTTCATATTTTATATACAATTCCTGATCTCTCCATGTTTTGTTACTTCACAAGGTTGTCTTAGTGTACGCATAAGGGTGGTATTCACTAACCTGATCCAAAAAACCCTGTTTCACATTGAGTGCTTCCTAAAACATTAAAATTTAACTGACCCAACCCAACTAAATTAAATATCACCCCTATAGAACCCCATTTCCTTGATCCCCAAAAGTTCCTGCCTATGTAGTCCATCCTCAAATCCAGTGCCCATAGGCCAATGTCCCCATATAAAAGGAAAGTTGTAATCTTTTTATTTTCTATAGGTTCTTTTTTACAATTTTTCCATTTTTACATTTTTTACAAAAAATTAGGCTAGACCAGGATAGGTTAGGTTGAGTAAAATGACGTAAGGTTGGTGTCGATTGGGTCAACATTCAAAAAATTCAAGTTAGGTTAGGTTGGGTCTAAGAAAAAAATGGTTGACCCCTATAACCAATTTGACTTGAAGCTGAGATTGTCACCCTTGCATACAAGTCTCAAGTACCTTTTTTTCCTATTGTTTCTTTGTTGTTCAACATTTAGCTCCATCTATAACAATTCAACTCGAATTGGTTTATTATAAAAGCCCCTTCGTTAATGTAGCACTTGTCTTTTTATTTTTTGAAGACCAAGGTATCCAAGCGTCCCACCTGACTAATCCTTGGGGCATGTGTAAACCTCCCAATCTGCACACGCCGGGTACAGAACTAAGGGGAGTGACCCTTTCTGTGTTGAGGGGGGCTTGATCCCAAGACCTCCTACTAACAAGGGTGGGAATTGATCATCAAGCTAATCCCTCAGGGTTCAATTTAGCACTTGTCTATCACATAAAATTGACTACTTTGTCCATTTTACCACCTTGCACTGGTCTTTTAACATCATTCTCATCATCAAAGCCATTTAGCCATCTATTTGAGGTGGCACTTTTAACTGGATTTGACAGATTATTTTCCATGGGCGCTCATAACTAGATTTTTCTCATCTATGCTTTTTATAGTATCCCTATTAAGCTTTTCATTTTGTTCTATAGTTACACCCATGTAATGCAACCCATCACAATGTAGACCAAATCCTCTTCTCTCAAGCCCTTTACTTGCACTCCGTCTCTTTTGCTTTATTGTTTAGCTAATTAACACATGTCATATGCAAACAATATATATACCGTTATTTGCTTTCTTGTTTAGCTAATTGACACGTCATATGCAAACAATATATATACCTAGGTTCATCTTCAATATCTGCTCTCAAGTTCTTCATAAACAACTCAAGTAAATAGGGCTCAAAATGGACCCTTAAAGTGATGTTATTCTCAATGGGAACAAAGTTGTTTCTGCACAATCAGTTTTGCATTCCAGGGCCTCTCTATACATTGCTTGCATAATCTCACTATGTTCATTAATATTTTTTTCTTTAATATTGACCGCATTAATTGCATTGGCCCCTAGTTTTGCACTTTTTCTTAATCAATAAAAATCAAGTGGGAATTTTCCTTTTTCTTAAACTTTTAACATGAATTTCTTCAGTAGAAAAATTGGTTTTCTTTTTTATTTTTTGAAAGATATAAAGTTGCTTATCTTATAGATCGATCTAACATAATAAGTAATATGAAAAACACTAGATTTTCATTTAGGCAATTCTTTAATTCTCTCTCTCTCTCAATTTCATTGTACAACTATTGACTTTTATGGTGCATACAAAATCACAAGAGTCAACACTAATGAGAATTTTACTGAGATTGCCTTATTGTGGACTCTTTATCTTACATGGTTGGGTAGTCTATGTTGAGACTACATGGATAGGAGGTCATTAACTTCCATTTCTGTCTTACCTTTCTACCTTTTGTTTTTGGGTTAAATTTTGACTATTGGAAGTGATTGATTTGCCATAGTCAAAATCAAGTACTCCAATAATTGGATGATGGTGAAACTTTAGCCAACTCCATCCATGTAGTCTCCTACACGTCTCACCTAATCCACATGATGGGGTGTTTTCAATAATGTGCCTCGTTATATGTATGTATGTATAGAGAGAGAGAGAGAGAGAGAGAGAGAGAGAGAGAGAGAGTTGATAATGCTTGTTATCCAATTTTAAATTAAATTATAAACAAATTGAAATTGCAAACTTTAATTTAAAATAAAAATTTCATTAAAATTCCACCCTAGGTTTGAAGAACCTATCAGTAGATGGGTGGGTCGCATTGATGATGAATATGATGTTGTTGTGTGTGTTTGAGCAAGAGAGAGAGGATTTGATTTTGTATTGTTATTATTATTATTATTTTAAAATTTGGACCCAGGCCATTGGTAGCCCGCTCTTGCTCCTGTTTATTTCTAAATTTCCAGATAATCTTTTCTGTTACAAAGGACACACATACTAATATAGGTATATCTTTGCTGCAATGAATTTCTTTTTTAAGCTTTTTTACAGTAGAATAATTACAATTAAATCAATGTAGGAGGCATGTCAGCACCATCGTGGCGTGCTGCGACGTTGTCTTCAATTTGAAACTCCGGAGGCTATTAGGACTAGTGGTTCTTGGAAACCTACAAATATTGCTCCCAATCCAAGGCCACCTGCAAGTCCCCTCGACTCAGAGACTTTGAATACATCCAATATGGATTCAAGCAGGACGTTTAGCAATCTGCATGAAGCCAATATATCTAAGAATGCTATGTACAAGTTGTCATTAACCCCGTTTAAACCTTCAGAAACCCACATTGATAAAGATGACTGGCCTGCTCATAACAGTGGAAGCTCTCCCTTAACAGCTATCGTGCCACCTGGTATTGGCTTACATTTAAATAAAATTGGAAGTGTTGTTATGGTTGGTAGTAGTGCTGCAAAGGATGATTTGAATGTAAAAGGGAAAACAGTACTTTCTGGGAGTTACAGTCATGTACCAGAAGCGCCAAATGATTGTTCAGTTCCAGTTGCTCTTTTAAGGGAACTGCAAGCCAATTTAATGGCAGAGCCAGATTCTCCTTTCACTGGTTCTGAGTATGCAAACATAGAAATGGATCAGCAGGAAAGTCAGGCTTCAGCAGTGCCAAATTCTTTTGCTAATGTACAAACATCTAAACTTAAAATCAGAAGTTTGAAAAGTACCTTACAGTTGAAGCGTATTGAACAACATGCTATTTCTACTGAGAAAAAAAGGGCAGCTCAAGAAGATGCTTCATATCCTGAGATCAATCAAATGAGTACCAAAAAGAGCAGGCAAGTTTTTACTTTGTTATTATTATTATTATTATTTTAATGTTTTGACATTCTCGTTGGTATTTTTTGACACTTTGGTGGCTTAAGATATCCAGGAAGACAGAAACTTATGACACTGAGGGTGAAGGTTGTAAACGTTGCAATTGTAAGAAGTCAAAATGCCTGAAACTGTGAGTGTTACTGGCATGTAAGATTTGCATCTTTCATGTTATGTTGTATTTCATGTTGTTTAACCAATAATTTTTCCTTTTCTTTTATGCAGCTACTGTGATTGCTTTGCTGCAGGAGTATACTGTGCTGAACCTTGTTCATGCCGGGAATGTTTTAACAAACCTGAATATGAAGATACAGTGCTTGAGACCAGGCAGCAAATAGAATCTCGCAACCCACTTGCATTTGCTCCAAAGATTGTGCAATGTGTCAATGACTCTCCACAAAACAGTGGTGTAAGGGTTCAGCTTGATCAGTGCTTCTCCTCTATTGTGAAATAGAACTTTATTTTTGTCCTCGTTTTCTACAGGAAGATGGGTACAGAGTGACACCAGCCTCAGCTAGGCACAAAAGAGGATGCAACTGCAAGAAGTCCAAGTGCCTGAAGAAGTACTGTGAATGCTATCAGGTCTGTATTTCAACTACACTGCTTTCAGGATTATGTTTATTATCGTTTTCTCAATTTTATTATTGGAAGATTTCCTTTTTCCCTATCTTGAAGGCTGGTGTTGGATGCTCTGTTGGATGTCGATGTGAAGAATGTAAAAATGTGTTTGGCAAGAAAGGAGGTAAGAGTTTCTTTATACCTGATTTCTTCATTTAACTTTTGAAATTACTCAATACCATGATATCTCAATAAATAAAAATTAAATTGTGTAAAGAAAAATAACATGTCAACACTTATAGAGAGACAAGAAACTATTGACTTTAGTTGTTTAGTCCCTCTTTGGAGCTCTGATCCTTCATGTTGGAACTTCTCTAGAAGTTTAAAGCAATCCTGGAGTATGTGCTTCTTTGACTGCTATACTTGTTCCTTCTTTGAGTAGTAGTTTGAAGCAGCCAACTTGAAGTCAGAGATCTCAAAGGCTACAGTTAAAGGGCCAATTTTAGGACTTAAAAATCCTATATCAATGGCGAAGAACACCATTCCACCTGATTTATAGTCTTCCAATTAATTAAGCAAAACTCACTTCTTCTAAGAAAAAAAATTAATCAAAACTCAAAGAGGAGAATTTCCTTGCAAATCTACTTAAAATAATTTTTGATAAATGCTGAACTCTTCCAAATATTCTTAAAATAAGCACAGGAAGTTAATCAGATCGTAAAACTTGCCTATAACCCAACTTCCTCTCCGAACACCACACCAGAAAGCTATATATCTGTATAATGTACCTAAGTAAACAATATGTGTAAATTTAACCAATCACAAGCCTTTCACACTTGAACTCGTATGAGATTACAGCATTACACTAGTTAGAACACTATGCTGCATACCCAAGAGTAAGAGAAAACTCAATTTCTTTCATAAACAAATCATCTGATCTCCTTGGAGTACACCCATAGTCATTTATTTAGATCTGAAACATGATAATAATCCTAAATCCAATCTTATCCATCCATTTTACCACCATTTGAATGAGATGTTTTAGTCTATGCTATTATAGTTAATGAACCAGAATGCCTAATATCATTCCAAAGAAAAAAAAAACAGAAGACCGATGTTAACCCTACCTAAAAATAATATTAGAAGAAAAACAAAACTCGTAACTATATGATACCATGTCCTTAAATCCATAATAATGTGCCTAATTGCATAATATTCTTGGGTTATTTGAATTGTAAGTTTATTATGCTAAGTGCTAACGAAAGACATTGATTTCTTAGCATTTTGATGCCAAAATGTAAGCCTTGTCTATTTACATGGTATAACCATTCATATGGACCATGGCCCCATACATGTCCAAAGAATTGGTGTCATAGGTTGAGTGCTGCTGTGCATGATCTTGCTGGGTATTTAGACGTGCCATTGCTTAAACCATCATAAGATGCCCTTTCTTGATCATTGTGGGATTATCTTTTATCAGTCAGATTTGAAGGGGGGAGTGGAGGATAGCCAGTACCATTGGGTAATCTTGAAAGTCTATATTCTACCATAACTCCTCCAAGTTTATTATCAGGAGTGAGACCTTATGTCTTTGATTTTGGGGAATTGTGTTGTGTCTCTACTCTGTGTGTCTTTGGGGATTGACCTGTGAATCATCAGTCATCTTATAATTGACTTCACTGTAGAATGAGGAATTTTTCCTAAGAGAGTTGTTCTGTCTTTTTTTCCCTCTTGGCAGAATGTGGTGTTATCACTGAAATGGAACATAGAAAGGTGAAAGATGTACGGTATGAGGAATTCATTAATGGAAAGCAGGACATGGTGCATGCTAGGAGCTCTATGTTTGACCAAAAGCAAAGCGATTCAGATCACTCCATGCTTCTCACACCTTTATTTCAGAACTCAAAGTATGGTTAATTGTGATACCACATTTCCTTTGTATAATTTGCATTTGGTAGTATCTGATTTTTGCTGTGCTTTTTTATACATGCAGTCATACAGTGGATGCACCAAAATCTCACCATCAACCAACAAGATATTTACTGTCTTCTCCTGAATCTGAAGGTTCTGCCTTTTCATCTTGTGGGAAATCCTCAAAATCTCCAAGAAAGTCAAATCACAACAACAGATTTGTGAAAGCAAAAGGAAATGCTTCTTTAGTACCCTGTGAACAGGAATTGGATTGTCAAGTTGCAGGAAAAGTGGATGGGGCTGCCAACACATGTGGCCTTAGCCCATCGTCACAACCTTTCCAATCAAGAGCTGCTAGTTTAGAAGCACCTGATAGTGAGCATCACCTAACAGGATCTCAAGCCCAATTATGTCACAGCAGTAGGCATTTGCAGGTTGGCTCCCTTCGTTGGCGCAGTTCTCCTGTTACTCCAACTTCTTACCTAGGTGGGTGCAAGTTTATTGGAGAGAGTGACTCTGACAGTGGGTTGTACAACATTGTCAAGGATGAAACTCCTGACATACTGAAGGAGGCCTACTCACCCATCAAAACAGTGAAGGCAACTTCTCCAAATCAGAAGAGGGTTTCTCCTCCCCAAAACTCCATGTGTGAGTTGAGGACATTGAGCCCTTCCCCACGATTGAGAAGCGTCCGCAAGTTCATATTGCAGTCCGTGACTCCGTTCCCTTCTCTTACTCCTTACGTTGAACCAAAAAAGAATGATAAATAGTCAGCACAGATGTTGTTTAATTTGATGTAAGTATTTTCCATGTATTTCCATCCATAATTTAGCTTGCTCAATTTTTTTGTGTCTGTTAGCATTATGTGCAAAGTTGAGGAACTTGAAATTCAATTCTTCCTCAATGAGGGGCCTTTGTTAAGCAGTAGCCAATGATTTCTTAGTTTGAGAATGTTAAACTCGGTTTGACTCTAAAGGGGAAGATATATGTTAGAGTACTTTTATTTGTCTCGCCATTCTTTTTTTGGAGATGGTTTTACTCTAAAGGGGTAGATATATGTTAAGTACTTTGGGTCTCCTGAGCACTTGATTGCTTTAAGCAACTCTGGATAAGAATATTTTAATTTTTTGCTAATTGTTGGAACATAGGATTTAGTTATTTTGTGACTGATCTTTGTGTATCGTTTGTAGGTAAACTCTTTTAATAGCTGTCATGGCTTGTGAAAGACAATTGACCGAGAGGAGTAAAAGCTCAATAAGATCCAGATTTCTGACACAGCAAAGAAGGTTTGGATGAGTGTAGCCTATTTCCTGGTTTTTACTTGTATCGCTACCGTTTCAGCTTTCAACAACAAATCAAATGTATCATTTCATTTGAAGGATATACGTGCAAAGATGGAAAATTGAATAGCAGGGCAGATGCATGTTTATAGACTGTTTAATAGGATTTGATTTTTTTTTCATACAACTGTCCCCTCAAAAGAAAATAAATCACAGTTGCAAAGGAATAAAATATTGAAGAAAGCATTCTTAATATAAACAAATCCACATCTGAATAAGATGGATCCTCCTTTGCAATCCTATTTGCAATCCCAGTTGATGTTCCATTGACATGACTGATGTTAAATCAGCCAAAATCAACAGGCCTTCGCCACTACAAAATCTAATGATCTCCAAGGATTAGAAGCACCTTCAGGCTATTGAGTGGCTGAAAGAGTTCCCACATTCCCTTTGATTTCAAATGTCCACTGATTCCCTTAACATATGCTTCACTAGTGTTGAAACTAAAACATCCTGAAAGGAAATCAAACACAAAATAGAATGCTCTTGAATTACACCACCAGTGCAAATTCTCCCACCTTCTTTATCAAAACTGTAAGAATTTAATTTCAGCATAACTAGGTAGCTGAAGCGCAAATGCAAGGGATCAAATCTCTCCAAGTCCAAAGTCTATAATGCCTTTTCAGTCCGGGTTTAAGGTTTTAGCTAGGGATTGCTTGTACTTTGGGATTTTACCTTACAGTTATCAAATGTATTTGTACTCACATTGAATGGAATGAGGCTATTTTTGCTCAAATTTGTCTTCTTCTTCCTCTCTCTCTCTCATATGGTTGCATTGGAAATTAGCACCTCCATTTATCTGTCTCTTGCATTGGAAATTAGCACCTTCAAATGAGTTTCGGGTTTCACATGGTTGCATGTGATCTGAAGAGTATGGATGGGTGTACAAAATTTCACTCCTTCAATCATTCTATTCACTGATTTTAGGCTTTTATAATGGTTTATATTCATTAAAACTAAAAAAAAGAAGATTGCATGCTAGGATGATAAATTAATGGAATAGCTTATGTGCTCTATATCTATTTCTATCCAATATATCCAGTTATGTTGGGCCCATGTCCCAATTTGATGGGAAATCTTATTAGCAAATCTTGCTAGCGACTCTTTTATCTTCTCAAGATTTACCCAAATATATCTCGATGCACAAAATCAATTAGTTCTTTGTAAATGATTTACCTCTTGGAATGTTTGAGCCATCTCGTGGAATTCTTTTCCCATGAGTTGGGTTAGCTTGTTTGTTAAAGTTTGAACGTAATTAAGGGCAGTTGGTGAACTTGTGTAACTCTTTCAATTTATATAGGTATAGCAGCAAATGTCTTCATTGTGGACAACCAGATTGCAAGTATGGAACATGATTTGAGCCTGTTACCAGAGTCACCACAACTGGTTTAACAAAATGAAATAATATATTGGCAACAAAAGAATAATCCAATTATTTTCAACATTTCAGCCCAATCATATGAACCGTTAACGGCATAATGGCACAAAGGAATACCATTTTCACATCCTCACATGGCCTTTCATGGTTCACAACAATTTGAATCCAAACAGAAGCTCCAGTTCAGAATATGAGATCATTTCAATAATTCAAGGGAACCTAATGTGGGAATAAACAGATGCTGAATAGGACTGCAACTTGGGAAGTTGGGCTGGGTTTTGGGTCTGCCCGAGCTTGGACCTCAATTGCAATTTAAGGACCGACCTGAGCTTGGGCCTGAGTTGACCTGAACAAGTGAACTAGTCAAACCCAAGCCTGATACAAATTATATTGTAGGGCCCAAGCCCGATTTAAACTCAAAATGAATGCTCAGGTTTCTTTGGGCCTAAAAGGAAATTTCTGTAAAATAAAAACTATATATTACACCGATACTTGTTGTCCGTGCACTGACACTTGTTGTCCGTGTGGCCTTGGTTTGAGGTTTTATGTTGTTGTCCCGGGTTCGAGTCTTGGTATTACTTATGTGGTACAACTAATTTATAGAGGTATTTATTTCTATGTTACCCACATGGGTGTAGCTCAGCTGGTTACCTCCCGCCTCAGGAAGCGGGAGGTCACGGGTTCGAGCCCTCATGGCCTAATCTTGGTGTGCCTTAGGGATAGGAGTCCACTCGTGGGGGTTTTACGCTGGGTATCCCGCGGTTTCCCACACATAAATTCAAAAAAACAAAAAAACTATATATTACATAAGTATGGCTCGAATTCATTATTGCAGGCCAAACTTGGGCTTTTATATACTAGGCCCAGACCTAACCCAAGCCCAGGTCAACCAAACCTGATTTTTTGGGTTTTTTTTTTTTTTTCCATGCCGAGTGTCTGGTCCAGTACTTAAGGAAACTTAGAAAACAATTATCTAAACCAATAGCACATTTAGAATGTTCCTGTTTATCCAATCAGACGGATTACTCCCTACGGTCAATCGTCCTACCATGCCAAATAACAGAAGCAAATTATAATTCATATGCAAAATAAATCTAGCTTCAGCAGCATGTAGATACCAGATTTGATAGAAATGTTTTGTCCTAAAGGTAACAAAGGAAATTTAACAAATAGGCAAACTATTTGATTGAGAATTGCAAGCAATGAATTCAAATCTATACCAACAGTCCCCGTTGGAGTAGCAAAATCACATGTAAATAAACACACCAAGGATATCCTATTTTAACAAAAGTACAAATAATCCCACCAACCTGCCAACAAACCAAGTTAGTAAAGGCATATTTCCTATGTAGATAAATGACTCTATACCATATAGCCAAAGTCCCAAATCTTTTATCATCTACTCCTAAGAGATATAAATATATTTATCCATTCCCTATTCTTCCCGTGCCACTATAATTATTTGATGACACTATTCAGCCATTATGAGTGAGACCCATCAAGTCCTAGCATCGAAGTGAGCCATTTGCAAACATCATCCATCTCCTCAGGGATTGTGTAGTGCCCAAGCCTGCATCATTCTCAGATACTTTAAATAGATTGCCAATGCGGTATGAAGACAGTTAATTGGAATGTAAGAAAGCCAAATCCAATATCAAAGTAACCAATCAGATGGGTACCCGTTGTAGGATTTAAAAGAGAGATTCTGAAATCCAGTCGACGTCAAAACCTCTGCAGATTTTTCTCCATGTTTCTGAAGGACTACATCGTCCACTGCATAGAAAATTATGTCAATAGCCTTATCTGGGTGGATATGATGGTCGTATTTGTAACCGACAAATGATCATCCTTAGTCTCCTATCGTGGCCTCATTCACAGGTATAGTGTCAACAATGTAGAGGTTTAGGTTCTTGTAGGCCGAGAGGGACTAGCAAAATTCCCTCCTGGAAATCTTGTTAGTGAAGGTGACTTCCACTGCAAAATTCTCTCTCTCTCTCAAACAACATTAGTAAACACTGGTAGTAGTAATAGCAACAATGACAACAGCAACAACAAATTATTTGGCATGCACAACTGCACTTCAAATTTTATAATGCTTGTGATACTAAGCCAAGCTAAGTTGAGACAAAGGTCAGCTTGATGCATTTTGTACTGAACTCAATACTTGAGGTTGATCCAGCTTGAGGTTTCCTCATGGGGAAAAATGATATTAAAGCAAAATAAGGATCATATATAAATACTGTTCTTGAAGAAGTTGATTCTCATAAAACTCACATTTTCATATTCAATTGTAGAACTAATATATTGATGATACTCAATCCTAACTATCAGCATAACTAATTTGGAGATTAATCCATCCCAATCTCTCATAATCTTATTAACACCTAAACCCATGTCCTAACATGTGTCAGTATGCATAAATAATATAATAGAACTATCATGACCTGAGCTGAGCAAGCTCAAGCTTGAGCTTGGTTTGCAGGCTAATCAAGTCTTGGCTCAAATGAACTTGATAAGCTCACAAGTGAGCTTGAGTTTAATCAAGCCAAACTGAGGAGTCTTTTAAGCCAGCTTAGCTCAACCCTGATGACATCAAGATCATCACCATCATCATCAAAATGTATGTGCAAGTAGCAGGATTAAACCACTAGACCTTCAAAAAGCAGTATTCTTCGTAGGCACAAAGCTACCACCATTCCTAATATTGCTTTTCTAAAAACGAGTTTAATGAATTTGGCATGCCAATATGGTCATCAGGCATTGCAACCAGTGGTACCCACAAGGTTAATATTTATGTGGATCTACTCATCAACAGGGCTGTATATACACCAAATGTCCACTTTATCTATTTTTAAACCGTACAGGTAATTGATTGTGTCAGTTGGATTCTTGAATACACCATAAAGATGTGCATAATAGAAGCTTATGGACCCAATACATGTTAGAGATCAGGGAAACCCAAAAAAATAGACAAATGTTGAAAGCACGCATGGTCTAAGAAACACAAATCATGGAGATCTGAAAAGGAAACTCATAACCTGAATGTGCATAGCCAAAATTCTGTATATGAAAAGAATAAATAAAAATAGGAACACCATTCTAAATAGAAAGCCGTACTAATGTCCTCTTTTCCAAGGATATCATCTAATAGTTCTCTGCCTAACATGAAAGAAATGGTGGATAACTCATCCCTATATAGGATTTCATAAGTAGAGTTGTTTGCCAAGGGAAATCTCACTTTTCCAACCATCTGCATGCAATTTAGGTTCAAAAAAGAGGGAAAAAATCAGCTGAAGATAACATACACCTTTGCCATGGCAAAGCATAAGCGGCAAGGATGCAGCATGCCTTGCAGCCTCTTGTGATCCTCCTATCCTGTTCTTCAAGCTCCTGGAAAGCAATAAACCATTGATTGCTAAGCATAGGCTAGGTTTATATCTCTGAAAGATTATTCACATATTAAAAAACATAGAGATATAGTGCTTATGAACCCAACGACGGAAATATTTGACGAATAAATGACATGTGATAGTAATCATTCAGATGATGGACTATATCATGGACGAGGGAGAGCCCAACAATCTCAGCATCAGATGTTCTCAAGTATCCAATTAAATATTCAGTTGATATATGTAGAGCAATGGAAGTAAATGTCCAGTGTCCAGGAATACTGTCTACATATGCTATGTTACCACCAATCAATGGCAAAGATTATGGTTTAGCGCCCCATCAGCTGAAAGGTATAAAATTCTGAAGGGAGAGCCTACCTGTAGGGCGGTACCATTTCTGGTAAAAAGAATACCATTTTCCCATCAAGTACACTATAATAACTTTGAGATGGTAACTGAAATTCTTGGGGAGAGGAGGTCATTGCCTTCTCAAGTCCATTTGATTCACGAGGATATTCATGCTCTAGCAGCAGTCAAATCAGTTTGGTTCATGTTCTCAAAGGTGCGAACAAGGAAGCAGAAGTGTGGCTAGGAATGCATATCCACTCCATAATCCTATTCATGGTCATCCAAGTTTGCAATGGTTAGACACTGCAGTTGTACCTTTAGTTTTCTCCCTTTTATTCTCCTTTTCAGAAAAGGTCTTTACCATTATTAAAACCCCCACAAAAAAAATTGTAAAGAAAGAGATCTAACCCCAGAGAGAGAGAGAGGGAAGGATCAGGCCCTAAATCAATCAAAGGAAAACAAGCCCAGAAGCCAAAAAATGCTAAAGGAAGATCCTGCCAGTACATGTCACAAAAAAATCCACATTGCCTAAGAACCAAATTTTCAATCAATAAAATGAGCTGTTTGATTCTATTTTTGACACATTTCATTATGTGCAAAAAGTGATACAGGCTTCAAAAAGAGGAGAGAGAGAGAGAACTGTACAGTAACTTGAAATAGTTATGCTCATTTTGAGGTAAAAGCAGACTAGACCTGGAAATGAATGCAGAAAACTAGAAAAACAGCAGGAAATATAATTGGGTATGGATTTCCATTTCCATATTTCCTATTAGAACAGCAAGTGGCAGAATATAAAGCAGTTGCTGCACCCATGCTAAAGCCTCCAACGCCAAGTTTGACTGTATCAGAAGAGATGTGACATCACCATCAATTTAATGCCCTAAATATTAACATGTATCAAAGAAAACTAAGATGGGCATATATGTTGTGGAAAACCCAACATGCTGAGAAATGAATAAATACTGTCTGACAGCATGTCAGTGACCATATGAATGAGAAATATGTGCCTGGGGATCCAGTGCTCATCAAGGCAAATCCTTGGATCAAATCCTACTTGCAGCTGTGATGGATGATAAGTCTATATATGGTTCAGTTCGCCCTTAGATTGGATCGGTACAGGCAAAATTATTAATTATGTGATCTAATTCAGGCCAAATCCAATCCAATCCAACAGCAAATATCATCCCAATGCCAAATTACAAGGAGAGGGTTCAATTAAAGGGTTTACCAAGGTGAGAAGTGGGCTTACACGAATCACCAAATCATATGACAAGGCCTGGTCTAAGGATTTGTACTTAATTAGAAATGGCTTCCATAGTCCGAGATCTGCCAGCAGTATCATAACTTACTGTATCACTTTTTTTTTATGACAGAGAACCCCAAGACTCACACCTCTTCCAGAGTATGAGGGCATTGGGTAAAACTCCGGATGCACGCAACTCTCCACAAGCCACAGGCATTGAGTGACTACAGGACTCGAACCTGGGACCTCTTGTTCACTCATATTGAATCACAAAAGACATACAATTTGTCAAAGGATGATTAGAAATGCATTAAACCTTCAGAAATAATTTATTTTTTCTTTAAAATACTCTCATATAGATAGATAGATGTATATATTTATTTATTTATTTGACATAGTTAGGTAAGTGAGTATGATGATGATAAGATGGCTCCAAAGGGGTTTTACAAGCTGAATTTTGATGGGAGTGCAATTAAAACCCTGGTTGTGTGGCTTTCAAACTGAGTTTTTATGTTAGTGCAATTCGTAACCTTGGTCAAAAGGGATTTGGTTTTGGTGATCTTTTTCATGACTCTTGGGCTTCAATTATTGTAGTTTTCTCTGGTCCTGTCATTCCTTGATTGACAATTGATGCAGTGTAGGTACTAGTTATTGGTCAGCAGTCAGCAGGGGTTATTTCCCCTAGTCACTGAGGACTTAGGGTTTCGGCGCAATTATTGGGCAGCTAAGAAGGGAACCTTCCCATGGATGTTTAACAGATCTTGTTGAGAAGATTCATGATATTGCACAGAAAGCTCATGAATAATTTTTGCACACTATCTAGAAAGCTAATGGGAAGCAGATGGCAATGCAGACAAGGGGATTGAGAGGGTTAGATTGGTTATTGAAGGCTTAGCCTTTCTAATTCTCTGTTGAAGTGGACGGCGCATTGTCACCTCCAGCTCATTTTTTATTCTTGAATGAAATTTACCACCATTACAATAAAATGAGAGATTTTCTTAAAACTCATGCTGATTTGTGTCTACATGGAAAAAATTTGAAGTTGAGAGTCCTTGGAGGTTGTCATAACTCAGATAAAGCATCCATAAAACAATGACATTGTGTGTGACAAGAAATTTGCTACTTAAAGTTATATCAACAAAGTTTGAAGCATCCTATGGTTCTTGGATACAAATATAGAAATGGGTAGAGAAATGGAAACATGAAAATGTGAAGGCAGTTTCAACAATTCTGGAACTTAGGTAAACTCAAAAGGTTTCAAGAACAAAAGGAGTAAGAAAACAATGAGTTACATCTAACTCAAATTATCATGATCATCATAGCCATTTTCCCATCCATCTGGGGTTGGCTTTTTTGAGTTCTATACTTCCACTCTACCCTATCAAAGTTCATACTTTCATAACTCCACAATCACCTCAACACCCTCCTTGTGCACCTCATTTAGGCCAATCTAGGCCAATTGGATGGGTTGGTTGCAAATTCCTTGCTTGAATAGGGTGTCTACCAAAAAAATCACCTGTTCTTAACAAGATACCAAAAATCACCATAATTGGATAAGTGAAGTCATTTTTTAAGGGCCCAAAGTTTAGATCACTTTAAGATATTTTTAATCTGAACTTGGGTAAAGTCCAATTAAATATTTAGATAATCTCAAAATGGGGTCAAATTATACAAGGATCCAATTCACAGGAGTAGAGGCATGTAAGGGAGGGAAGAAGTGAAAACGGGGTCCCGTAGGCCCCATTTGGCTAGGTGCTTACAGTGGTTAAATGAGAGCTAGTGCCTTGGGGATCATGGGTATTGAAGTGTGTGCATACACACATCACAGTAACATGTGTTCATATGTTTTCATAATATATTCAATGTATCATGCATAAATATGATATTGATTAGTATTAATATAAAATGTTAATCGTATTTTATCTTCAGGGTACTGCACTCCAGGCTTCTAATAGATTCTGGTCATCATAGGGAACAATCAAAATTCAAGAATGAAACATAACATGCTAAACCATAAAAGCAAATATTGAATTTCAACAGGAACAAGAGAACATACTGTCAGCAGGCTCTGTTGACAATAGGTTTGCTACATGTGCTGCTGAAGCATCTAAACCCTCCAGATCATCAGGACCTTCTTCTGAAATCTCTCCTATATCAAACCCTGATATTCCCAAGTATTATTGGAGTATGTCAGTTTCTTAATGAGGAAAGATGTGGATATTATGACTAAGAATTTTGGGAAACAAGACATGATCATATTATCAAATGATTGCTGATATCTGCCATAAACTAGTCTAGTGTTAATCAAGCATTGTCTCCATTTTATTTAGAAGTATCCTTACAAGCAGTGCATGGAAATCCACCAAAAACTGCTACTGGCCGAGTTAGAGCTGTTGGACATATCCATTTAATCTGCAGCATTGAAATACAAAATTGAGTGCAACATGAGATGATATTATGAGATAAAAATGATTAATATTGTTCATGTTCTATTTACCATTGGAAGAAAAGTAGAGCTGCATGCAAAAAATAGCAGGCTATAGCATGTTCCAGAATTTATACACATTCCTTAGACTTACATTAGGAAGAGGAAGGACCTCTAGGAGTTGTGACCAACTGGGGGAAAAAAAAGAAAAGAAAAAACAGAATGAGAAAACCAATTCTATAGCATTTTATTGGATAATCCAGCTGAATAGGGTAATAAAAATGTGTTAAATGTCCAGTTCAGACATGGTTATAGCTACAGTTTTAACACATTTGAAAGTCTATTTTTCAAACAAAAACGAAATTTTTAAGGCCTATTTTTGAGCTCCATCTTATCTCAAAGTTACACACTCAAAATTGAAATTTCAAGAAGCAAACTTGTCCAGTATTTGCCTCGTAATTTATGGCCATTAAGTTCCCCAGCAGTAAAAGATTTTCATTGGACCGACCAGAAGAAATTATGAGATAGACCATTAGGAGTTGCTTTTTATTATTCTTCTTCTTTTTCTTTTGGAAAAATATTAGAACTTGTGATTAATTCAAGAGAAGCACCCATCTAGAGGCAGGGAGAGTGGAACATGAGAAAAAAAAGCGAGGGACTGTAGGAACAACACAGACAGATGCCTGGCTATCTATCTAGGTCTTTGGATACCTCGAGGGTTTTCCAATCCAGGGAATCTGTTGTAATGAAGCCCAGTGTCTACTCAATGCATTCAAGAAGAAGACATGCAACAGAGAAAAGGGAAAGACAAAAGACAGGCAAAAGGAGTCGCATTCCACTGCAACAAGTCAAGGGGAAGATTACAAGAGTACAGGAACTCTTAAGAATATAAAAAGAAAGCTCCTTGAGGATCTATGACTACCCTCCCTTACAGAAAATCTCTGGCACTCCTCAAGGATCTATGACTACCCTCCCCCTTCATCATCGTCATGATAATCATTGAGGCGAAAGAATATTATCAATGTTCGCCAAGTTAAAGTCCATGTGTTGGCAAAAGAGCAGCAGTAGCAGCTAGAATACTGTCTTAAAGCTCGAAAGAAGAACTAAAACCAAACAAAAAACAATCTTTTTTTTTATTTCTTAGTATGACACCTTTGCTTTTCCATCACTAAAAAATTATTTAAAGGCAAAGCCAATAGGTTGTTCAGTTTCCAGAACAAAGGTAACGGCAAACTAGTGGTCCCCTGTTCAATCCTTTCAGACATATTTTCTCTGATGCAGGACCACTCCATGCCAAGCTTAGCACTAAAAGGAAATTAGAAGGGCAACAAACCAATAGCATGATGTGTTATTTAGTATATGATGCCAATGCTCTTCTCTGCCGAATCAATTTAATAATAACCTCCATGAAAAAGGTCATAGAGTTCCTGCATGGTTATATTAAAGTTAAAATGATTCCCCAAGAAAACTGACAAAGTCATTGACATTCTCCCACTCCCTTTTTCTTCTTCTTGCACTGCAAAAGTCAACAGCTGAGAAGCATATGCTTGAAATAAAAAAAAATAGAACCTCGTCAACAACTTCCAACAAAGGGATACTCGTAAAGGTTACAAGCCATTCCCATCATGCACTTAGTTGTCAGGCATTTCCAATTCATGTCACTGGCGACCATGGAAACCAATATATCAATGCAGATGAAGAGGTTGTCTGTGCTCTCAATATTGATTTCAACATTCAAGCTCTTTCCTCATTCCACTGAACCAAGTGGGACATAACATGGTAGCTGATAAGAAGCCCAACTTTGCATGAGTCTCATAAATTGAAAGCCAATAAAAGTTGTCAAACAAGAGAGACAGAGAGAGAGAGAGAGCAATAATGATGCTAAATAAATAATACCTCGAACCATTATCACCAAGGCCATGAAGCCAAACAATAGTTGCCTGGTGTCTCCCTTTGGGCCTGATGACATGTGTCCTTCCATACTCATTTGTCCTAGAAGTCCTACTTCCTGCATATTTTCCAGTAAATATCATTAATGCAGCTCACTAGAACAAAACGAGGGCACCATTCTGACTGATATCATCCTTTGATTCATTAAGAAAACCAAAAACTAAAAACTATGAAAATTAAAAATTAGAAAAAGGAAAGACCTGCAACATTCACTCAGAAACAGATGACTATATAAGATGCATAGGAAATCTTACAAGTGTAAAATTTATTGTAATAAAAATGCTCATATGTCCTAAACCCCATTGTCTCACTACTGAAGCTAATCTACAATACACCTGAAAAGTAACAAAGAGAAAACAATAAAACAAATTAAAAAAATACAAACCAGGATCCAGAGAGCTGCTGCCATGACTCATCTTGGATGCGGCTGCACTGCTGCTAACAGTACCCAGAAACCCCCTCTTGCAATGAAAGAAAAGAGTTCCTGCAATGAAGAAACATCAGATTGACCTCTGTAATTATACCCGAGGAAATGGAATAAACCCATGAATCTGAATCCCACACACTGCTTACACCAGCTACCAGCTGCTTCTGAAAGAGCCTAGGAGCTTGACAGACACAATAAAGGAACGGCACCCAAAAAGCAAAGATAAAGAAAGATGAAAAAGCATATGAACTTTTGGGTAGAGAATCCAACAACGGATCAGACACAGAGGAAAGGATACCCACCCCATGAAAGAGGGCCTGGATTTGCATTCCAAGAATAAATGCCAGTGGGGAGTTGGGAAAAGGGGGGGCACCAAAATCTACCCGGGAATATCTTCAATACAAACAAAATCAAAATCAAGCAATTATTTTTTTATTTTTATTCTTTCCAGTACCAGAACAGCTTGGACGAATCAAATCAGTCTTGGGCTGCGAACGGGAGTCTCACGTCAGTTGAAAACTAAGGATTCGAGAGTGGGTAGCTCCAACCAGTATAGTTTTTTGAGCTAGAAGATTAGTGTTAAAGTAGTATCAAAGTTAGGTTTTCAAGCCATGTTGTCTCAGAAATACGTTGGCCACGTTCTGTATGTTGGAGAGCCCCGTTCGAAGGGGGATGGTTGGGATGCGAATGAGAGTCTTACATCAACTATAAGAGGAAAAAAATTAAGTATTTAGATGGAATTGGATCACTCCACCGATCAAATTAGTCACGTCCTAACAATCACAAAGAACAGTAATAAGCAAATGGATTAAGATAATGAGAAGGAAATTGGTTTTTCCTTTTTCTGCTTCTTAATCTACTTCCTGTCTTCTTTTACCCGAATTTCTGGAGCAATACGAAAAGCTTAAAAATCTTTTTTCACCTCACTTTGGTCACTTCTCTTGTTTCCAGCTTTGGGGAAAGCTGATGATAATGATTGCGTTCGTTGTAAATGTTGTTACTTTTGAAGTCAGAATCATAATATACATGAAAATGTTCCTGCGTCCAAAAATATGTCAATAGGTCCGCTGAGGTAAGAGAAATCTGTCATGTTAGTTATGGTAACTGTACACCGTAATCAAATATTCAAATTATGATAGAAAATATTTAATATTAAAAATTTGAGATTAATTGTTAGTCATTTGATTTAGACATATTGAAATTAATACTCACTTTACTGTTGATTTTGATAAATCGAAATTTAATGACAAAATATTTTTTAGATATTAAATTTTAACTATAGATTAGTTGATTCTGCTATTAAAGTTGGAGTTCACTAGCACGTATTTGTTTAATCCTTTTCATTTGATCCATTGTAAACCTTTTAATCTTACAGCCAGATGTTATCTTCTATCTACATTTCTGAAGAAATTCTCTTCAAAGATGATGGCCTAATTTTTCCAATTTTCCATAAGCATAGAATTGGTCGAAAATCCTAAAAGAGGTTTTTTATATAGTATAAATATTATTTTACATAGAACATATTCATAAGTAGATAAGTTAAAACCTTAAATTTTAAAATCAAAAGTTCAAAAGACCAAATAAATTCCAAATTTTAAAGAGAAAATATATAAATAATTTAATATACAAAACTCTAACAAAATCCCTACTAACTCTTAGAGCACCTAAAGCTAGATTCCGAAGTTGACTCATTTTAAACACATTTACAAATTCAAATGAGAGGATACTGACTCCCACGTGGCTGCTATATCACTGTTATATCTATAAAAAATTGCTAAATGACTTAATAAGAGTATTTCTATGGGACTTACGAGGTGTGTTAAGGACATAAGCTTTTTTAAATAGTTATTTTCACAAGTTCTGCTGTATTGGTGCAGACAATACTGAAATTACAGTTCCTATTCCAACTCAGGGCCCAACTCTTCTAACAAGATATGCTTAAATAAGTTTAACAGTTGCCCTGTTGATAATTTACTTCTTGTTTTAATTTTTTTGATGATTAAGGTGTTTAGATCTCTTAGAGCTAAGATACAAATATCGGCCGATGCATATCGTATCGGCCGATGCATATCGTATCGGCCGATATATATCTGTTTTTTAAGACCGAGTAATATCGGCCGATATAGCAGATATTCGGTCCGAAATATCGGCCACAATATCGGCCGATATTCATAAATATCGGTATTTAATTTTTTTTTTAAAATTTTTTTTTTAAAAAACACCGATACGATTTTTCACGGTTTTTACACGGTTTTCAACGGTTCAGGGTTCACGGGTTTCACGGGTTCTCACGGTTTTTCGCTATTTTTTGCGGTTTTTCACGTTTTTTTACGGTTTTTCAAGGTTCCGATATCGGAGGAGAGAGAAAATACCGATATCGGGATGAGAGATAAAAATATCGGCCGATATATCGGTTAAACTGATATTTTGACCCCTGTCTTAGAGCATTTGATTAATCTTCGAAATATGTACAAGCATCTCTACTTACACATACTGAGCAATTCTGCGGAGAGTGGCCTCTTAAAATGAATTGGAAATTAAACTCAGGAATTCCACTTCCAATAATATTTGACAAAATATAAATATTTTTTATTAAAATTTATATTAAGAATAAGGAATATACACATGGAATGAGCTAACCCAATAAGAGGATAGACCCATATGTAATAATAGTGTACTCAGGACTCAGGATTCAGGAGAAGAATCTGTAAGTGAAACTGTCGATGTACTTTACTTATAATCATGTGATTGATCAGGTGTGAAGTGTCTATTTTAATTCTTTTAATTTTGGAGACTTGACTAAGTCTATCCCAAGTTATCATTGAACGATCATCTTTCTTATAGATATGGGTGCACATGGGACGGGCAAGCTGCTCAGGCCCATGAATGAGAACGGGTCTATTCCGTGCCTTGAACTCTTGATATTGGAATGGGCCTCCATCAGACCATATGACGAAAAAGTCCCAGGGGTATAAATCTTGGATTTTCAATGACCAAGATATTAGAGAAAAAAGAAATTCGGCCGAGATCTTTCGACCCCTCTAAAGTCCCCATTTGCAATCCACTGACATTGGGCTTCATTTGGATACGAAGTGGGTGGGCAATTCTTTCACCCTAGGAGGCCACTCCAATAAAAAAAATTGGGTGACATTTGCACAGTAAAATTAATAGAAATTCAATATTTTTATTGTTTGCATCAAAATTCTATTTATATTGAAAATGAACAAGAACATGGTTTTACTGCTCCCGCTTAGAAAAGAGGTTCATTTTCTTTACTATTAGTAGAGAGCTGTTCTTCTATAAAAGAAGAGAGAAGTTTCTTTTTACCCATTGTGCTCTTTATTTTTCATCAGCTTACTTAAAAGATTTTTTCCCCTTTTAGGAGATCTTTGCAGAGCACCTTATCCACTTCCATTTTTCAGTCACTGAATATCAAACCCGAGTGGAGTGGAAAGTGAAGCTTCCTCTGAGTTCTCCAAACTTGTTTTTCTCTATTTATATCAAAATTTTAAAAATTAAAAAAAAATTCTGATAGAAATTTGATGATAAAAAAAACTTCCCTTTTGTGTGAGCACATTGCGATATGAAAAATTGAGACAATAGAATAATTTTTTATTTTTAATTCAATTCAGTCGAGTTCACATTTAGGACCCCTCTACCCAACGCAACCCAAATTTATTTTGAGGTGGGTCACGTCAATTTTTTTTTTTTTTTTAAATGTTTGATCTAAACCTGGTTTTTTTTTTTAATCGAATCGGGCAAAGGCAAATCTCGGGTAAAAAATTATCACCCCAACCACCAAACAAGTTCTAATAGATACATTTCAAAACAAATTTGACAAAGCCATTATCAATGAAAGACGACTGAGGGTTATGAGTGAAGATCACCAACTGACAGTTTTTGGCAATACATGAATTCAATTTATAATGAGAATACAAGTTACCAAACAGGCATACAGAGGTGAGAACTCATTTTTACAGAGAGATGATATTCTAGTTTTCTAAGCTACATCTAATTGTCATAAAATAGCTCTGTTTTGATGCAATCATGATTCATGCAATCAAATAGAGTTATAGAGCATTTCTATAAAATAAAAACAAGGTTAATCATCCGACAGCTGATCCTAAGACAGGAAAAACTCATCTGATAGATTCTCCCTACACGTCACACCTATGATTTGTCCGTCAAATGTTACCCACAAATAAGTCCTCAGTAAATTTGAAAACATGTAAATTTTCATTTATAGCTATTAGTAATCGTTATCATTATCATAGCTATCTTTCATCCTTTTGGAACTGACTTTTTGAGTTCTATATTTTCAATCTACTCTTATGTAACCACAACTGCGTGAGGATTTATCGAGTTGGCAGTGAAAATTAGGGTTGGCAATGGTCTTAGGCCTCTTAGTGAAGTCAATCCATCTTGAGGGAATCCTCAACCCAAACCCGAAATCTCCCTGGTCAAATATCCAAGACATTCAATCTTTGATCCTTAAATGGCTACACAAAGCATCTAACATAAAGAAGTAACATCATGATTTAAAAAGCTAAATAGAAAAAAAAAATCGTTTTCATTGAATTTCTTGTAACATTTACCGGCAGGATCTATCCTGTATCTCCTTGATCAGGACTGCTGAAGCAAATCATTAATACTGAGCAGAAGATTCTAAAACTTCTCAAATCCAAGAAAGTGGCCATTAATTATTTTGATGATGCATTGACAAATGACAATTGAATTCTGGACCCAAACTATGTTGGGTTCAAAACAAAAGAACTGGGAAAGGTAAGCAAACAGGCTATGAAAAAGCCGTTTGATTCTAAACAATGTAATGGCGACCACCTCATCTCACCAACTTTTATTCCTACAAGAAAGGCTTGCAAGCTCTACAGTCTACATCAATGATCATCATCTCCATGACCATCAGGAGGTCCACCCTCTCCAATTACTTCCAGCTGCAGATCATAGGAAAAGCAAATAAAAAATCATTATTAAAAATTTTAAATAAAAATAAAAATTACCTCAGTCAAAAGACAACTGGGTTTTTAAAACCAGTATAAGCCTATAATTCCATATAAGAACACAGATGCAGGAAATGATAATAGCCATACAATTTGCATAATCTAGAATCCTTTTTTCCAATGCAGGAAGAAAAAACTCCATACTCAAGAATCTAACGCATCCTGTGCTTCAATACCATAGCAATTTATCGAGTTCGAAATAAGGAACTCAATATAATAGGGAACTGTTCATTTGAGTATTTTAATCAAGCAGTACCTGATAACACTATAATATCAGTACCCTAAGCATTATGGTTACCTTTTATCCGGGAAAGATAAGCATGTTAGTTACCTATCCAAAGCATATGGTACCAATTCATAGCATAAGCTAAAGAAACAAGCCACACTGAAGGATCTCAGTATTTACCTATTGCAAAACTAAGACACCATTTTGCACTTTTTTTTTAAGTTCTTTTCTACCCAAGTCATTGTCTGGACTGACTGGCTACACTGATCTAGACAGAAAATTCATGAAAACTGTTGCCCATCCGAATGCCATTTCCAATTCCTATACCACCCTAATCCATGAAAAATGTTCCCATCCTAATGCCATTTCCAATTCCTATACCACCGTAATCCATGAAAAATGTTCCCATCCTAATGCCATTTCCAATTCCTATACCACCCTAAAAATAGATGTATGAAACTCTCATTTGTGTAGAATCGCTTAAATTGTGATTCAAACTTCGTAGAAGGTGAAATAAGAAATTACCAATTTAAAATGAACAGCATTCACCAATTCCAAAGTGCAACTTGGGATGGGTTCAACCTGAACTGAACTGACCGAGTTTAATTTGGGACGGATGGAGCTGGGCTTCCTAACTTCTGGTTGGCTTTGAGGAGCCTGACCGAAATAATAAATAGGTTCAAGGTAGAGATTAGTTAGGTCCTGGCATTGTATACATATAGAGATGACAATTTGACCTGAAAAGGCAAAAATGGGTAAAAAGTGGGATTCATTTTTAATTTTTAGCATGATAGTTGGTTGAGCTTATGTTTGATCAAGCCTATTTAAAAAATGGGCCAGACTCTGCTGATAGATGCTCAAGCCTGAAGCCATCACTCACTCACCCTATTCTCTCATCCTTTTATCATCAGTCTCTCTCACCGTCTCTCTTATTTCATGCCAGCATATCTCCCTCCCTCGTGGACTTGTATCCTCCTGTGACCCATGTGTGTCCCCATATCACCCCATGTCAGCACAAGTACACAAGACCTACACATGTGACCATGCATCACAACTTTTAAATGTAGTGGAACTTCTGAGGCTTCTCTATCCCAATAATAAACTAGGACACTTTTCAAAAAATAAAAAATAATAGACTTGAAGGACTTATGGTAGAATATAGACTTTATCCCCAAATGGCACTGGCTATCCTCCACTTGCCCCTGCAAATCTGACTGATAAAAGATCATCTGACGATGATCAAGAAAGGGTATACTATAATGGTTTAAGCAATGGTACAACTAAACCCAACCCAATTTCTGCAAATCAGGTCCAGCATCCATAGGCATGCACAACAAACCAACACACACACCCATGCATGTGTCCCCATTAAATTCTAATACATGCATGCACACACATAAATGACCACTACCATCATTCAAAATACACAAAGACATTTGAAATTATGATAATAAAAATGCCAGTTACCTTAAAATATTGATAGCACACAGGACATTCATGTGGCTTATTTTTCTCCAGCCAAAACCACACAACATCATGCTCATCCTCTGCAAAGAGAACAATCAATTTCGATCACATCACTAATTAGATGAGGCTTTAAGTAGATATCAACAAACCACAGATCATGAAAAGAACAAGAATAGAAGATCAAAACAACTTACCACCTTCACCCCCAGGACATCCAACTATTCTTTTGTCATAGTAAGATTTAACGATAGCAGGTGCTTCCTGTAAATAAAGGAAGCAAAGATATGAAACAATTTTAGTGCACAACTGTAATGAGTAATAATTATTAAGTACACCATTCAAATGGTACAACAGAATGAGCCTAAAGGAATTGTATGGTCCAAAAAGTGAAGGTATCCAACCCTCAGTACTGTTCAGTGTGCCAATTATTTGGTGATCCAATTCCAAACTGCTGATCTAATGAAGTGCACCAATATGTCCAAAGTAAAGCATTGGATTTTCTTTTCTCTTCTTTTTTTTTTTTGGGGTGGGGGGTGGGGATGGGACGCCAAAATGTGCATAGATGCTGTTTTTAAATTTTTGTTAATTGTAACATTTGTAAACTTTGCCATCCAAATCCCAACTAAAAGAACCCCCCATTCCTTAATACACAAAAATACATAGAAAGAAAGTGAAAAGAAATTCTACAGATTGAAACAATCTATTTCCATGGATTATAAGTTTGAGATCCCCCAAGAATTCTTGGTTTTATATGATGGCAAGTTTGGTTTTATATGATGGCAAGTTTGACTAGAACTACAACAATGGATTATTTGAGGTGGCATCAAATTGTGGTTAGTAAGTTTCCCATGTTTTCCACTGTGTAGACTTGAAAACAACAATCACCACTTTATCTAAGTTGTTGTGTGATTAAGTTTCCTTCAATTGTTCTCAGCTATCTAAGGGTCAAATCATGGCTAGGTTATTCCATTCGTCGTTATCTTCTGGAGCTTCCGTAATTTCTATCTACAGTTCATGCACTAACCAAAATACACATTCATCATAACCATCATCATCTGATCATCAACGTCATTTATCCCATCTATATCCTCTTGGAAGTTGTAATAGGAGTTGGAAAATTGCATTTCATTCATTGACTGCCTATCCGAAATTAGGGATCCATGCTACATAATCGAACACATACATCAAGAGCCATTAATCATATTCTTCAATCCTTCATTAAAATGAGATCACAACCACAGAAAATGACATCCATACTCACCTTGGTGCCAAATGGACCGAAGGGAGCATCCATATCGAATCTCTTTCTCCCCTGAGAAAGACAGGAAAACAAGATGGCACAATCGTAATTACGGATCAATTACAAGGGCAAATACGAAAAGCCAAAAACGCCACCTCGAGTTCGGCCTCGAGCTCCTCGCGTTCGTGCCCGGTCGCAATCGGCATTATATCTTCCACTCTCTTCTTCCCGGCATTACTACCTGCCCAGAAATCCACAAGAAATTACAATCCATAGCACGACAGGAGAGAAAAAGAATCTGGAAATAGGTGTAGAGTGGGATTACCGGAGATGGAAGTGGAGAATCGAGATGACGCGGAAGGAAGGAATGAGGGACTTCTGGTGAGTTGTAGACCGTTGGATCGACGGAGATTGAGAATGGATCGCCAAGATGGGACTAGGGTTTGGAGCTGAGAAGAGACACTTCTCCACATTCTCTCTCTCTCTCTGTCTGGAGAAAAAAAAAAATTGGAAATCTCAGTCACCAAAACAGACCAATCTTCCAACTCTGCAGTGAGTCTCCAGCGCCCAAATCAAATCATATAGGCCGCAGCAGTGGCAAACAGGGCTCAGAGCGGTTTCTCTTTCCGTATTCACCGGAGACATTTTCAAATCCCATACTCCAGTACACATGAGAACACACAACTGTAAAATGCCTGTCCACAAGGTGATGGGTTGTATATTATTTAATTAATTAATAATAATAGTAGCAATCATAATAACTTATTAGATAAATAACATACTTTGTATGCATAAAGATTAAAGAGGAATTTCATTTGAATTAATTATATTTTTATTTTAAGAAAATTGACAGTTTTTAGAAAATAAATAAAATTTGAAAGAAAAACAAATACAAAAAATAGATCTATATAGGTGGACATTTTCCAAATAGACTATTGTTGTTAGAAGTGATAATAGGTCAAGTTGGGTGAGGTATAAATACTAATAGATTTTTTATTTGACTGGGATTTTATTATCTACATGATTCAAATCAAGTTTAATTTTGTTCAAATCAATAAAGATGGGAGGATTTCCCTCTCATGTGGAGTCATTTGGTCTATGGAAATTGAAGACAACGGGCTAAAAAATTTGAACTTGGGATGAAGCAAATAAGCTAAAACCAAAAAATAAAAATTAAAAATTATCAAATGATGATTTTTAATTCAAGTTGAGCCCAGTTCAAGAATGAGAATGCATTCTTCGAAGTAGAAGTCCATTTTATAGAAGAAGTCATCACTAGATTAGAATATCAAATATCATCTTAAAAGAAAGATCTTTAAGAGCTTGAGTTGTAAAAAGATTTTATTATTAACCAACACAAAGGGAGTTCCCAACCAATAGGGGCAATGGGAATATTCCGTCCGCTGGGGGATAATACATTATCTTTAGCTCGTGGACTCTAACTTATGAGGAGAAAGGTCGCAACAATATTATGTGTCTGCACCCAACTTAAGATATGGGCGTCAAGTTGGCCATCCTAGTATAGTATATACTTAAAGGCTTGGTATACCACATTCCATCAGTTTGGAACTTTGGCATATTAATTAAGTACTGACATTTGGTATCAAAACAGACACTATATCCCAAGTTTGAATCCTGGAGGGGTGACATGGTGCTAGATTGAGGTATCCACAAAAGGTGGAAAGGGCTACATAGTCTGGAGTAAGAGCTATTATAGAGTGCGCCGTTGAAACATTATTATAGAGTGCGCCATTGAAACATTAGCTAGGAAACTTGTAAGTATGTTATGTGCCTAATAGAGCCTAACTTCGACGAGTTGATTTTTTACATTCCATTAACTTCAAAGCTTTTGATGTATTAGCCAAATACCTAACAAACAATAGTCTAAAAAAACATTCAAACCATGGGCTGGACAGAACAAGTGAACAGGTAAGAGAGATGACTCGAAAGTTGCCATTTCTTGTCTCTGGCAAGCATAAAGGGCTACATTTATTTCAAGAAGAAAGGAAAGATTTGGAATCACTTTCTCTTAGAGATTGTTTGGTAATTTTGTTGAGAAAATTAATTTTACAAACAGATTTATCTTTGAGTGCAATTCATGTTACCCGCCATACACTATAAACTCCAGCGTTGTGTTGAGCCATGAAATCCGTGTTTATATTTTTATAAAAAAAAAATATTTTCACAAAATATGAATGAAATATTATCTCACTAAACAAAGAAAATCTCCCTCTTTTCCTCATTAAAACTTCTGTTCTTCTCCATAGAAAATAAATTCCTTAAGAAACAAGAAATTGTCTAATATTCTGTACTCTTGACCAAGACTTTTTCCAAATAAGAAGAGAAAAAACTCATAATTTCTTTACACATCATTTTCTATAAGCTGGAAAATGACAAACTGCTCTTTAGAGCCTTGTCAACAGTCCATTCTTGCTTAAATCAAACAAGTAAAGATATTTAAACAATTTCTCATAATCAGCAGATCAGCACTCCCTGCGGTGGTGTGGTGGTGTGATAATAATAGTTAGTCTAATACAGTGATAGAAAACAAATTTGAGTAATGAGTTCTCATGACTTGGTAATGTCAGGTTAAAGGTCTCTTCCCAAAGTTGGAATTATTCCCAATCATACCCATTTAACATCTGCTAGTGCAGCTCACGGATAGACGTTCTCTGCATTGTTTGCAATTAGACTAGCAACACTTTAGAAAACTCACACACATTACTAACGTATGCACAAAGTACTCTACCAGAATATGGCTTTTGGAGTTGGATGATTAGTTGATAAAGTGATGATCTGTACTACCATTACATATCATTGAAATATTGAACAAGAAACCAAGTTTCTATTCTGCTGGATTTCTTAGAGAGAGAGAATCCCGGTTTTAGCAATCATCCATCTAAAAAGTTTGCGCATCTATAAATATTGTATGTAATTATGTACTGCTATTTAAAATAAAAGACACTCCCAAAGCACGTATGTAAAATACTTGGTGCATGCAAGATTTACTCTAGTAAGGTACATCAGGCCCAAGGCTCAAAATGCATCAAGCTGAGGCTCAAAACCATGTTTATTTATCTGTGATATATAAAATACTCGAGTCTTCACCCTTTCCATCTTTCTCCGGAATCAGGAGATCCATCTCCATATGAAACCAGTCTTGCATTCCCAGCAGGGCTGCTTGATGGTGACCGTGACTTCTCCATGCCCTCTCTATGTGGGGAGGACGGTGAGGACCTTGATTCAGATGAGTCATTGCTCCTAGAAGGTAACCTCTGCTTTGCCACGGGGCTGGGAGATGGGCTCCGGCTGTGGGACAAGCTCCGGCTGCTGCTCCGGCTTCTGTACCAGCACAAGTTTTTACATAACAAAGTTGGAAGATATGGAATATTCATTTAAAAATCCAATAAATAATAAAGGCTAAAACACCCACTTCTTTTAGATATAAAAACATCACCACTCGAACCTAAAATTCTCTGACATTTGGGTATCCAAAAGACCTTCTGTCAGAACTGATGTCATGGTCAAGTATAGGGATAGAGAAGCATTAGACGTGCTGTGCTGCAAGTGCATACAATGTCTAGAGGAACATCAGAATGCTGGCGCAGATGACTTTGTAGGGGACTGCCACCAATGACCAGGTCGTTATGATGGAAATGACTCCTTAGGATTGGAGGTGAGTCCTATATTTTTTGTGGGGAGGGAAGGGGAGGGGAGTTGAAGTGTTTAATCCATATAGGAAGACAGCTAAAGATATTCACATTTATATATCACTTAAAATAACGAGAACAGATGTAAGAGTTTTTTCAAGTCTTAACATGCCAAAGCTCACTCCAGACATGATAATATTTGAATGAAATGCAAATTCACAAGGAGAGAAGTTTTCTGAATTTGGATTTACCATAGATACACCCCATAAGAAGATTGCATATGGGTGCATACGATCGTCACATTTACTCTTCAAACATATCAACATGCCATCTTTTTTTTTAATAATGCTGAAAATGCAGGTGTCAATAATTTTTTTGGAATCGATAAGGTCTTCAGAATCATCAGCTACACAGATCCTGCATATGGATTGGCCCAGGGGTTTGAACACTAGTAACTGGCCACAAGCACACATGCAGCATCTCCCAAACTGAACATCCTGAGTCTATAGTCAATTACCTAAAAATTGCCCACATATTGATCCAACTACAGTCCAAGAATATAGCCAAAATTTGAAGGACCATGGTCACCATTCAATCAGGATTGTACAGGCATCCACTACCCCTGACTGGGACAAACACACCAATGGCCTGGATACATTGTCAAAAACATAGAAGTGGAGGTTGAGCTCACAACCCTATCAATTTTTCACCACTGTAAATGAATATATTGTTGTGACTGCAATCCAGCATTTCCAAGCAAAATCTTGACATTATTAGTTCACACATAATTTTTTACATCAAGAAAAACATGCATCATATGCCTAGCAAGGAGTAAAGAACTACTTGACAGTGTCCAACAATTCATCTAGAAAGCAAATATCTGGCCTCAATAGACAAACTTTAGGGCCACATAAAACAGGTTAAAAAATGTGGACCTTGGAGTTCCTTCTCTTGGTGAGCTCCTGTAATGCCTAGGAGATCACCCAGAATAGCTCCTCTAACTTGATTACCTAATCAAGGAACTGTCAACCTCAAGTCCAAAACCAGTAAGAAAAGGATTCAATAGGCCTTGATGATTCCATACCTGTCACGAAAACCATAGCGGCTTGACCTCAGAGGAGACCGATAAGGAGTTGGGGTCTGATATCTACGAACATAAGAATATCGCTCACTGAATCCTCGTCCCCTTCTAATGCGCTTGGGAGACACATCTGATGAAGCACTCCTTGACATACTCCTTCCTCGTTGCGTTGGAGCTCGATTCACAGGACTCTCAGGACTTTTTGAGTAGCTACGACGATAAGTCCTTCTAGGTGCCCTTACTGGGCTTCTGCTTATGCTCCTTCGAGATGGCCGCCTTAGAGGGCTCCTACTCCATCGAGATGAGCGCCTCCACCTTACAGGGCTCCTGCTTATGTTCCTTCGATACAAGCGCCTTATTGGGCTCCTGCTTATACTCCTTCGAGACAACTGCCTTATAGGGCTCCTACTCATGCTCCTTCTAAATGATCGCCTTATAGGGCTCCTACTCATGCTCCTTCTAAACGATCGCCTTATAGGGCTTCTACTCATGCTCCTTCGAGACGATCGCCTTACAGGGCTCCTACTTATGCTCCTTCGAGATGGCCTCCTTACAGGGCTCCTACTTATGCTCCTTCGAGATGGCCTCCTTACAGGGCTCCTACTGATTCTCCTGCGAGACAGCCTCCTTATAGGGCTCCTGCTTATGCTCCTTCGGGATGACCACCTTACAGGGCTCCTGCTTATGCTCCTTCGGGATGACCACCTTGCAGGGCTCCTGCTTATGCTCCTTCGGGATGACCACCTTACAGCGCTCCTGCTAATGCTCCTTCGAGATGAACGCCTTAGAGGGCTCCCGCTTATGCTGTGACGTGATTGCCGCCTTACTGGGCTTCTACTTATGCTCTGCCCAGGGCTCCTACTTATGTTCCTTCGTGATAGCTGCCTCACTGGGCTCCTACTTATGCTCCTTTCAGAAGAGTGCCCTACTGGACTACTACTAATGCTCCTTCGTGATAATACCCCACTAGTAGAGCTTCTGCTAGTGCTGCCTCGATCAGGACTTACTGGACTTCTACTTAATGATCTTTGTGAAGAGGGCCTAACTGGGCTTAGGCTTGTACTTCTTCGTAATGCTCTCACTGGGCTTAAACTGCCACTACTTTGTGACTCTGTCCTTTTTGAGTTTCTAATAGTACTTCTGTGGTGCGGAGATCCTCTTGGACTCCTACTAATATTTCTATGTTGAGATCTCCCTTGGTTTTGACTAACACTTCTTCGAGGTGGGCTCCTTATGGGGCTTTTCTTATCACTTGTAGATTTGCTTCTATTGCTGATACTTCTACTGGTGGGGCTTCTACTAAGAGCATGCCGTTGTGGTAACCAGGCAGGGCTTCTGCTGTGGTTTGGAGTAGACCTGCTCACGTTGCTAGGGCTCACACTTGGGCCCCTGCTCAAACTACCCCGAGAGCTTACACTCATGCTTTTGCTCATAGCCCTTTCAGGGCTCACACTCTGGCTCCTGCATATAAACTTCAAATAAGCTACTAGAAATGGAGAATTGGTAAACATAAAGAATAATTGAGATGCTAAAAGAACAATGAAAAAACCTGGGATTGCTCTGGCGTCCAACCAACTCAGACTCTTTATCTGCAGTCCCATCAGACTTGGTCACAGCATCAACCTTGTTGCGTAGATCCCCATTTTCCCTTGTAGATGCATCCTCTTTGTGTTCAATGTTATCTGCAGCATCCACATGCTCTTGCCTACTAGTGGTTGTCTCTTGATCAAAGACATAAGGTGACTGACTTCTAGCTGTGGCAGGTAAAACGGAATTTAATAAATCAATGCAAAATTATTCTGATAAACGTCCACTACGCTTCAATGACAGGGTCCAAAACATTTCAGTGGCAAAATAAATGAATCACAATCCAAACAAACTTGCCAATCCCAGATAGACTTCATGAAGATGATGAATCAAAGCAAACTCACCAATAAAAAACAATTGAAACAACTTCAAAACGAGCATTTCCCATATCATTGTATCTTTTTTCCCCTGAAAGATCTATATCCCATATGACCATAACTAAAATAGAATCAGTATTGCTAACAGGTATTGATATATTGAACATATCACAGCATTCTGCCCCAGTTTCAAATTAATGTGAACTTCTTGAAAACCACAATGTCAACACAGTTAGGCACATTCTTTGTCTTTTTCCCCCCTAAAATTTGCTAGGGCCACAAGCCATGTAAAACCCTAAATCAATAAGTTGAGTCCCTTCTCTCAAATTGTATCATGCTTGGTAGTGCAGATAGTGGATCACCAAGTGAATAATTAATAGATCTTGAGGTCGTTGATCCTATAATGAAGGTTTTAGGGAGTATGCTCAAGGGAAGATCATTATCAAAAGGGATTAATTGAATGCAATATCATGGACAAATGGGAAAAGCAGAGCACCTTGGAAGCTCTTGATGGTAACCAGGGATATTAGAGAGTGCAGGATTAGAAGTTAGATTGAGCATGTGAGACAATTAGTATAAGTGTATCTACTTGGCGAAGATGGGTGTAGAAAGACAGAATAACTATAAAGACTGGAGCAGGTTTTATTTAGGCTTCAAATGTGTCCATGAGCTCAGTATAGAGATGTTCTTTAAGCTTCTAGATATATGTCATTTTTCACTTGCACAATAAGTTCATCTGTCCAGAAGTTGTCTTAAGAACTAAGGACAAAAAGGATAAAGCAAGCATGTTAATAAACAAAAGAATCTGACAGTGAGAGTAGGATCAATCAATCAAGTGCCACTACAATAATAAAGATGAGATGCAGCCATATGACACCTAATCCAGACATCATTTTGTACAGCAATCCAACAGCCAGAATTTGTAATAATGTAAGGAATAAAAACTATAGAAGGTTGATGATAGTTCTGAATTTACCAGAGATCTTGGAAGAGCTTTTAGACTTGTGAGCTGAAGCTCGACCTTTAGCGCTATCATCTTCTGAGATACTTGCACTCGTGCTACCACTTTGAGTATCAGTTGGACTCTCGGAGCTCCTAATGCAAAACAAATGGGAAAAACTTTTCATTGTTGCAATTTCAAAAAAAAATATTTGGAAACACAGAGGTTTCTATGTAAAACAAGGAAATACAACTAAAAGTTTCTTTGCCATTGCAAATCATATACAAAGGAGGTAAGCATGTCAAGTTTGTCTCAAAAGAAAACTCTCTTGCACGATAAAAATGATCCTCCACGCAACTAATAATTATATTCACCACTCTAGTTACTTTTAAAGCCCACCACTCTAGTACAAGATCCACCATCTTCTTCACCCTCAACCTGGAATCATCTTTCCCTAAACTATTCCTTATAGCTCTCAAAATTACATTTCCATAGACTAATCCATTCAAATATTTTGCACCTTTCTCTGCCCAGTAAATAGATCCCGTCATAACAAATGAAAACAATGCCTCACTTCTCTTTTTCTTGAAATATAAACATCATGCACCCTCCCATGTCACCCAAAAGATTGCCACACTCCCCGAGGTATGTTCAATATATTTTCAACAAACAAAGTGATAATGTTCACCAAGGATCCATGTATCATGTTTATGAACCCTAACCTTGTCCAGCAAGGGCCATGGTTACCACCTAAGCTCCATCAAGTTTTTGCAAGTTGGCCTCAGCTTGCATACCACGTAGAAGGCCAATATGGTCGACATTTATACATCCCTAAGGTTTTGAAGGTATAAAGTTGTAAATTACCAATGCCACAAGTCACAACCCATTGGTAATTGGATGGAAATGAAACAACAATAGTCCATCACCATTGTCCAACTGTTAATGTTGTGGGTTCATTTTACAATTTTTTTGCAAAGGGGGGGATGAAACTTCAACCAACCCATACTTTTGGCCCTTTCACATTCCACCACATGCATGAGTCTGGTCCTGTAAGTGGTACAACAGTCTCATTGCATCCACAATTTTTCAAGGCACTTGATAAAAAACCTATGTGAATATAGGGATATGAATGGTAGCACAACCCTTTCTGAATGAGATACGAACCTGACCCCTAGGTAGGAATAGCCAATTACCTTTTTTCTGAGTGATTAGGAATTGTCAATGAAATGTAATCTAAACTAGTAATTCTAAGTCAACCCAGTTAACAATTGGCCCAGGTATGAGTCGAACAATTTAATATCAAGTTTGGGCAAGCCAATATCTGTTACCTAGGCATTTGACCTGAAGCATTGCCCTTCTACATGCACAATGACAAAAAATTTGTTGGTTGTCCAAGAGATTAATGTGAAATAGTAGATAGTGACATGGTGTCCATGTAAAATTTGATTGGAGTATCATAAACACCACATAGCAGTGACTGCAAAATGGACAAATGGAAGAATCAAACATAGTCACCTACTTCGTGATCCTTGATCACTTTTGCCATGGGATTTCAATCAATATGAAATTCCAACCATCAAAATTCAATATTAATGCTTTCAAATCCTACATAACTCTCTGAATTGAAACTCAACCAGGAGAACATTCTGCATCATCATCATCACAATTAAAGCCTTTATATCAAAGTCAACTCCTAAGCTATACTTTCTCAAATCTCTCAAAAGATATTCTCTATCACTCCACAGTTTAGCATGCCCTTTCTTACCACTTCAATCCAATTCCTTGTTGATTGCTCCTTTTTCCTTCTTCCTTGTAAACCTTTACTTCTTTGAAGTGGCTATTTTTCATCTTCTCAATACATACCCAACAATCTCATGTAATATTCCTAGATCTTCACTTTTATGACGCAACCTCTAGATTTCCTCCTACAAATGCATTCTTAATCTATCATATCTTTTCTCTTTACTCAACATATCCATCTTCTTGTTTATTCATCCCAACCATTCATCTCCATTCAACGTTGCAAGTGTAAACACCATCATATGGAAACGTCCTGTCCAAGTAAATAGCATCTGTCAATCATATTATGCCAATCCCATGTATATCCTACTTGCAGTATCCATAATAAACCCTCCATTTCATTCAACAGCTGCACCTAAGATTGAGACCTAACTAGCACCAACTCACCTTCAAAATTGATCAATTATCCTTTACTGAAGTTACACTCCACTATTCAAAAAAAAAACAACTGTACATACTTCACCATTTACCATAAGGTCAATGCTTGCACACATCCAGACAGGTATGTGCATGTTAGTCTACAATATTGAATGCAAAAAATTATTTGAAAATCTTAACATAGGCAACACAATCTCCAAAATGCTCATGTACCTTTATCTTATACTGTAAATTTTTTTTTTTTTAAAAAGTACATTATTTAATAAAATTAAAAGAATAATACATGAAATAAAAAATATTTTCGTGTAATTATTTAATGGAACTTTTGAACTGCAAGTGCAAAAAATGAGAAGCCATTTGTGCTAAAGACTATTTTCAGGAGGACAGATTTCAACTAAGTGCATTCACTCTTCCGAGGATGAGTGATGAAACAGATCAATTTGTACTCTGTTAACAGTAATCCATATACAGCCTTGAAGCTGTATGTTGAAGAAAGTAGCTTGCCTACAAGGGAGGGAAAGGCAAGATACATGTGCTTTACGGCAAGGATATATTAAATCAGCATCACGGGTGTAGCAAAAAAGGCATAGTTAAACATGGAAGTAAAAAAAAATCTTATAACAACCATTTTGACTTGTGCTTGGATCTCTTCTCACGCTGCCTACGTCTTCTGTCACGTCGCCTATCCCTTCTTCTTCTTCCATGCCTGTACTTGTCTCTCCTAGAGGATTTCTTCCTCCTCCTCATATGTGTGTCATCGCTTGAAGAACTAATGTAAGATGAGGACGTATATGAATCAGAACCACTATCTGATTCAGATGATTCAGTATCTGATGAGCTATCTGATTCAGATGTGTAGTATCTTCTTCTCTTTCTCTTTCTTCTATCCTTTGAAGGTTTCTTATGTTTCCTCTTCCATCGTACTTTATGAATGTCCAAATCAGATGCGACATCCTTGCCTACTTTTGATCTAATTGATTTCTTCTCATCTGCATTGAACACGCATACATTTTTACCAGAATAAAAACAATCTTATGGAAAAATTATAATACAGGTTCAGAACAGAGGAAAATACCATCACCTAACACCACTGCCCTGTTGATTCTGTTGCCGAGAAGTTCACCACAATTAACTATTTTCACAGGGACAACAGGTTTTCCATGATCGGTTTCAACACATTCAATCTTTCTAACAATATCATATCCTTCTAAAAGCTTCCCGAAGACAACATGTTTCCTGTCAAACAGACAAAAGCCAGTACAACTCTTAAGTTCACAAGGTAATGGAACCTAAATTGTGAAAAATTAATGGATTCTCAACCTTCAAAGTAATCTTCAATTTTTACAGGCACATGGTCCAAGGTGTGGCAGCCATGCAAATGACTTGATTGGAAAAATAAAAAATAAAAAACATGATAGGAGATAACCCAAAGGACCCATGAGTTGGAAGATTCTAGCAATGCAGTCAGTACTACTAAGTATAAACAGACAAGAACAAAATATGTGGCATCTTTGGAGACTGACCTTTCACAGGAAAGGAATTAATTTTCCATAACATATTGTAGTTAAAATAGCCTTAAGGATGACTTACAAATGCCATTCTATTTGGAATGGATAGACCTTGGAAATCTCAACCCTTTTTTTTCAATAACATGGGTATCCCCACCTGACGTGAAAGTGAGACTATTCCCACAGATACATAAAGTTGCCCGCAAGCCTCGTGTATCATGTTACTCCAAGAAGAGTTGAACCCGAGACCTTTAGGCTATTCCTAGAAGCTGAAGCCAGCTTAGCTACCTATTCTGGCTGAAATCTCAACCTATTTTTAGCAAGTAAAATCATCTAAATTGATGATTTTGCATGGCCCTCAATAGTAACTATTTGCTTCCAACTTAAAGCGATTAAGAGATCTCCCGTCATGGTATGGTGCAGGTCTCCAAGAACCACTGGTTCATGGCTATTCCAACGGATCACTAAAGACATGATTTCAAGAAGCCCACTGTCGCAAAGAACCAAAGAGATTTGGTTTCCAGGCAATATTCAGAAAGAAGAATCTTATATTGCAGAAAATATTTGATATCCAAGAAGATGTCCAGGCAGTGTCATGCCAACCCCTGCGTGCGCAAGGAAAAAAAAAAGAAGTCCCCACACTTTCAGTCGTTTTAGATACATCTAATTCCTCATTGTAGAAATGATGGAGATGAACATCATTCAGCATAAAACCACATCACCTGGTCTCTACATTTGACAACTACCAATAGCCAGTCAAAAATGCTAGCGAGGCAGCATCACCACAGAGACATCCTCTCCTACTGCAAGCTGTCAAAACAAAAGAAGGAACAACAGAAGCCAGAGAACATACCCATCAAGATGGTGTGCAGCCTTGAAGGTAATAAAGAATTGAGAGCCATTGGTATTGGAACCAGCATTTGCCATGGATAGGATACCAGCTGTATCATGTTGTAGCTTGAAGTTTTCATCTGGAAATTAAATGTTAAGAAATTAACAATTATAACTGACAATTGACAGAAGTAAGTAGAAAGATCTTGAGATGCATGTGAAAAATGTATAGCGCATAACATCTCATCAGCACATAAATCAAAGCCTGTCAATGTAAAAGCATTATGATAAAACAGTTGCATAAAAACATGATGAATGGTAATTCAATTTAACAGGAGGGGACACATCACACAAGCAAAGTTCTAAAAATCAGCCAAGTCCAAGACTACTTGGCTGAGTCAGCTACTCAGTTCTTGGATTAAACTCGGCCAAGACTACTACAAAAAGCAGTTTTGGACCCTCCTAAGTGATTCTAAGATGTTTTTAGGGGAAAAAAAGGTTCACATCAAATTAAATCAAAACAAAATAAAAGAAATTGAAACATGCATTTGTTGGGGAACATGGCCCTAAATTCTCAAAAGAAGCATGCATCCTAAAATAGGGCATCTCAATGCATTGGTGGTGGGATGCAAGGGTATATCCTTGAATTGGATATAGACACATCAACGTCATCATCATGATTGAGAAGAAAGTAAGACATGCCAATTAACAACGGGCAAGCGACAACAAGGGAATGACACAAAAATTCAAATCAATATGTGTATATCCTACCAAGCTGCAACCCACCCCCCACTTTTCTCTGTCTTTTTCCTCCTCATTTTTTTACAATGAAGAGCCCCAAGACCTCCACCTCTGCTTGACTACGAGGGCGTTGGGTAAAACTCCATATGCCCACAGACCCCCCGCAAGCCACGGGCACTGGGTTACTATGAGACTCGAACCTAAGACCTGTAGTTCTTGAGCCAAAGTGTCTACAATTGAGCTAACCCGTTTGTTATTTTTCCTGGGTAAAAATGTTGCATTATCCGCTTTAGTAAAAATGCCAAACTTTCAGGGGCTGTTAGGCGGCCTTGAATTCTCAGGTGGAACTGAAAGAATTAATAAAGCTCCAAAAGAATTGCAAAAACCAGATTAGAATGAAATTATGTAATCCCATAATTCCAATTGTAAGGAATTTATAACTTCCTACTCTTAATATATATATATATATATATATATATATATATGTTTTTCTACCCCACTAAAACTGAGTAAGTGTGAAAACCATGAAAACCCATTTCTCCCGTTCTTTTTTTCTGAATTACATTTGTATCCCACATTTTTTTATAATTCCATTTATGTCCCTGTCTTCTTCCTAAACAACCTCTTCTTCTTCCTCTCTCTCATTCTTTCTTCCTCCCATCCTTGCCACAAAGCCTTTCAACCCTTCACCCCTGAAAATTCACAGAAAATCAATTCATATCCCTCGATTCCATGGTATCCCTGAATTCAAAACTGAGTTTGATTAATGTTGCCCCAGTTGGAGAAAATTTTTGTGTTGTTGTGTTTGCCGTCGCCACTGCCATGCCTGGTGGCGGCGGCAGTAGCAGGAAGCTGAACTCATACCTCCTCACCTATCTTGATGAGATTTTCATCGAATGTCAGTTGCAAATTTGCAATATCTCAGCCATAGGCAATGAAATCAGGTCAGTTTCGACGCATTGCATCACAATCATCTCGATTGCAATTGAATTTGAATTAGCAGACATAAACTGGGTATTCGACTTTGCTTTTCTCCTCCTGCCCACACCTGGTGTTTCTTGAAGAAGAGTTTGCAATTGAGCATTAGTGATAGACACCATGAATTGATGAATCGGATGCATGGGAAGCCAAGAGAGGTAGAGGAGAAGACTAGGGTGACTTCAGGCCATCCTTCATCCATGATGGCCATCCTATTCAATCCCACCCAACCAACCCACATACACAAACCATCAGGACAGTGCACCTACCAAGTAGACCACATAAGAGAAATCACACGTGCACTCACCCACTTAAATAGAGCCGAGGGGCCAACCCAAATAATCTTCAAGAGAAAAGGGGTCAAGCCTAACAATATAAAATTAATTTGCAGGTGTTTTAGGCCCAACCGTAGCTCGAGCTTGACCTTGCCCAGCCAATGGCTGATCCAAATTTAAAATACCAGTTTCATAACTCAAGACTGACCTAGCCAAATATGTGGCTAACAAAAATTTAAAATTTCTAGTTGGCTTGGGTTCAATTTGTCAAGCTGGATCAACCTAGCCAAAGGCCCCAAACCAATGATCCTACAATTCTAAATCATAAACAAAATATAATGTACAATGTATATATATATATATATATATATAAAATATACACACAACAGAGTAGGTCCAAATATGAGTGCCAACCATTAAAAATAAAAACAATAATAATGAGTCCCAACCCCAGATAGACGGGGAAAATGGCTTAGAAGACAATAAGAGCAATAACTGAGAACAAATTAGATAAATGGATTTAACAAAAATGACAACAATAGCTAGGATCGCGTATCAACTTTGGATGGGTCCAATCATTTTGAGCCCTGCCAACTTTAACGTGTGGAACTTAATTCAAGGTCTACAAGTGATCAACTTACAGGCTAGTATATCTTCCAATTTGGCATTGATCCCCTCTCTCACACACACACATGATAAAGAAGTTATCTAACATGTAAGAAGTTATCCTATTCCATATCCCAAAAAAAAAATTATCATTAATACAGGTTATATTCGGGATAATTCCATATGGTATGTAGTAATTCATAGAAGAGCTTGTCAAGGAGTATAACGTGGCCACAGGTCACCACATGAAATGCTCTCACGTGTGAATGGTTCTCCCTTGGACTGCAGAACTCTAGTTTTGTGTGCACCACCATGTGAAGCCACCTAGATGCATAGGATGGGGTTGACTCTGAATGTCTCCACTTGGAGAATGGTTTAAATTTTGTGCCTTGAACCAAAGGTATCAGTTAATCAGTTGCCAAATTCAGCATGCATAAGTGGATGATTGACCCAAGTAATGCCTCACATGGCAGCGGCTCATGTAAGAGTTATGAAAAATGGTTCTTAAGATAATATTTGTCCACATGGCTTTCAGGTGCACATTTTGACAGCACCTTCTAATGTAAATTTTTTGTTACTATCCCAACCCAAAAAATAAGTCTCCACTTAATTAGGTGCCAAATTTAGCATGCACAAGTGGATGAAATTTTTTTTTTTTTAATGACCGGAGGTGTCAAGGTGTCTCACCCGACTAGTCCTTTGGGGCATGTGCATGCTTCCCTACACACGCATGCCGGTTCAAAAGGTGGGACCTTACCCTTTACATATCCCACGAAGAGTGACCCTTCATTGGAGTTACCAAAGATTGAACCCAAGACCTCAATCCTGAAGTCCTGTGTCTCAACCACTAGGCCAACCCCTTGGGGTTCAACTAACGCCTCACATGGCAGCGGCTCACGTAAGAGTTGAGAGAGAGAGAGAGAGAGAGAGAGATGTACAATGATCAATGATCATACAACATACGTGGTTTGCACAACAATATACAATCCCTAGCAAAGAAACATGAACCTAGCTTCTTCTTCTTCTTTTGAATGGTAAACATGAACCTATCATTACCTTCAAATCTCCCACCATATATGCTTTCGCCACCAGTACCTACAATTCATGAGAAGAAAAGGCCATGAACATTCAATTATTTTCAAATAAAAAAAATAAAAAGACCACAAACACACAAAATGTCTTTTCTTTATCAACAATATAATGAAATTCCTCACATATTACTTCTTAACAAAGATACAACATTTGAAGCCCATGGTCTGAAAACACCACTTGACCCCACTTATGAAGTATGATACAGAAATTACAGAGCATATAGATATCGATAGACACAGTTGCAGACCATCCAATGCACAGCAGCCAGTACAATGGATGTTGAATCAAAAATGAACACCAACCATTTGCATTCAAAGAGAAGCTAAAGTACTAGATTGAAAAAAGGCTACAAAACATACCATCTCGCTTCGAAAAATCACCACCCTGCAACATGAGCATAACTCATGAATACACCATAAACTAAATTCAAAATAACAATATAAAAATATCCTTGCCAATATGGAGCTTAGTAAGTTAGATGATGGTTAACATAGTAAAATACAACCTTAAATCTACATCACAAGAAAAGCGGTCGTGACCATCAGCCCTGTATCCTACAGCATAAACAACAGTAACTGACTAAAAGACAGACACCATCACTCCCAACTCATGCTAACTGGTAGACATTAGCATAAAACAGATAGCCACCAAGTTTTGTTAAGAGCAATCTGCAGAGTAAGTAGAAAATTGGCATACCTGAGCTATGAATCCTTTGATAATGCGATGGAACATGGATCCTTTGTAGTAAAGGGGTTTTCCAGTTGTAGATCCAGTACCCATTTCACCTAAAATGCATGAATCATCAGTCCAATTCAGTTCTACTTCTTTTTTTTTAGCAGGGTAACAAACGTGAATAATATTAATAGAAAAATTGAGTACAAAACCAAGAAAGAAGAGGGTCTAAAAGGGGTAGACACAGCAAATACATGTAATAAAAATATCTAAGAAAGATACATCAAGTAAAACAAAAGCCAAACAAACAAAAGTGCAAGCTGATGAGCTTCAAGCAGTCTCTAATTATGTATTCCTTAAAGTTGAAAGACGCGAGAGACGGAACTGTCAACTCCATTCTTGGCAAAAAAGTCTGCCACCCCGTTGACTGTGTGACTGACTTGGACGAAGGATAAGTCGAGTCCTAAAACAAGAGTACTAATCTCCCTAACCATTGTAATCAATCTCCCAGGAGGTTGCTTCAAACCCCTTGCCCATTTGATAGCATTGTCGAGTCTCCTTCAATTGCTAGTTTTCTATCCCCATAATCTGCCCAAATGGTCAGAGCTCTCCTAATAGTGAGTAATTCCGCCGCATTTGAATCTCTATTCCCCACTGATTCTATGAAAACCAATAATGTTTTGCCATTACGATCCTTGAGAACACCACATATCCCCCAGTCTCGTTTTTCCCCTAAAAGCCCTGTCCACATTGAATTTCAGAACCCCTCTTTGAGGAGACGACCAATTGACCGAGGTTCTTGGCTTCTTAGGGTATCCTTTCATGCAACCTTCCCATGATGACAAAAGATTGTTGGCTTTAAGGTCCTTGACTTCTTTGTTAGAAAGGACCCAAACGCAATGCCTCCATTTGGCTTTTTGAAAAAGCTCACTAACCTCAATGGACTTTCCTTCAAAGATTCTTGAATTCCTCTCCTTCCAAATAGTCCAAGAGACGGCAGCTGGGATAGCGTACTCCGGGCCATTCTCCTCCTAGTTTTGAAGCTTGGAAGGGACCACGACCCCAATAGTCCATCGAAAGAGTATGCAAAGCCCTATTATACGTCCATAAGGTTGACGAAATTGGTCAAACAGTTCCAGGAAACAAGGCATGTAACAAAGAGATAGTCAACGGTTTCCTCCAATGACTCACAGAGAGGACAGCTAAGGTCCTCATCAAACCTCTCCTTTCAAGGTCCAATTTATTTCTACTTCAGGCATCAATAGACACTCATGCACCATTCAGAGTGAACAAAGACCAAATTACTTCAAATGTACTTCCTACAATCTAATTTCATTTAGTGACTAACGGTAGAAGTGATGTAGGCTAAATAAGCTTGCTTCTAAATCACACATTTTCACAATGAATTTCAATTTTTGAACCACTTATGGAACATGCTTAACTCCTTTGATTCTTTGTATATTCCAACACAAGACCAAAACTTGCATGGAGAGAAATTTGCATAAGAAAAGAAGTCGGCTATAAAAAGAATTTGTCAATCGACAATGAGTTCTACTTCAAGATTAATTGAGATGGCTAGTGTGTCAGTGCATTACCAAAATCACCGCATTTCAATTTGGTCCAATTGCATTGACAAGTGGCCAGAGGTTGGCTTGGGAATCATAGACACACAACAAAAGCAGCCCGTTGCTATTAAAGAAGGGTATGACAGACACATACGTGGAGGCAAGTAGAGAGGTTAGCAAGAAAGTAATGTCTGGCCTCTTTTTATTTTAGATTGAGGTGACTCAAACCTACAACCTTGTGAACAATAATAAGCACATAACAACTCTGCTAAAGATTCATCTTTCACCTTTGGAGTTGTGGTACTTTGACAGGGAAGACCACTAAGTTAGAGAACGTTGTTAAGACAAGATGAATACAGCTTGTTTGCAAGACTCTTGGAAGAATGGTAAAGAAGGCCAAAAAACTCAGAAACAAACTAAAATTTTAGCATTTGGAGAACAGAAGTTCTTGAAAATAGTGTAGTAATTTTAGTCAATAGGGATTGCAAACTAGGAGAAGGAGAAGGCCAAAGAAGACAAAATGCCGTAGTTAGAAGGGACATGTTAGGCTGAATGATCAATACATTACCTATAAATAGGAATGAGTGCAAAAATAGAACTCCCACCCCCAAATAATGAATAAGGTCTTTATTATTATTTTTGGCAAAGTGATGATATAATTATTTGGAATTTCATACTTGACAAAAGATTTCTATATTCGGTGCATAAGAGATAACTGGATCAACAAATAAACAATAACAACAATAAGATACTTTGATTTAAACTGGAATAGCAAATGTTCATAGGGGAATTTGTTCTAGAGAACTCACAATTTATCAAAAAGGAAAGAGAAAGACCACTTGGATGCATCTAGAGAAACTTATAATCCAGAGAGCAGCATTGACAATGGGCAATACATGAGTACTGAAGACTGAGGAAAATTAAAGGGGGATACTAGTTCCAGATATTTGGTGTTCATGTAGAAGATGCATGGGTAGATCAGCATAGTTATTGGGGTACTTGCAGTTTGCTTCTAATCTTTCTTTTCCTGTTTGTATGACATGCAAACATTTATAAAGTATGGAAACATACTCGCATATGAAAATGCTTCTATCTACTCTGTAGTGGAATTATGTACTCTCCAGTTGAATCATCTATTCTGCAGTTCATTTTTAATGAATTATTCTATAGTCAAATGAAATTATGAAGTAATTGGATATATTTCAATACTATGCTGTCACTATGCAAAAGAATCTGATCACTGGGCTTAACAGAAGTCACCCCCAACCCCTTTTGTGTCAGTGTCTATCGCTGACATCATCTACAAAGAAGAAGGTTTTGAAAGATAATTAAATAACAAAAACATGAAAAGAAAGTATTGATACATATTAAACAAATGTAAGATCTCAAGCTTTACTTCCAGAAAATTGAACCATAAAATCAGATAGCAATCACAATATATTTTCACTAAAATCATCCACATGTGATGTGTGCCCATATACATATTATAATAAATAATCAAGCATGCCATGTCAAACTTGTCAAGCATAATAGTTCATGGCATTTCTCTGTAGCAGTGATACCATGGAGAGTAACCTTACCAATAATTCATTGGAAAGAAGCCACTTTTACAATCTTACAAGTAATTCCATTCACCTGCCTTCAATCCATAATACAAAACCAATTTCAAATCATTATTCATGATTCAAATCCATATTTTCCAACTTTTAGTGAACCGGATAGTTTATGCATGAATTTTGTCAGAGGTTTCAAGTCATGAACTCATGAACAATTTTTAAAAAGGGTTATGCCATTAACCATTTTAGTGAATGACAATGACAACACTAGATACTTAATTACTTTGGAACTTCTAATGCACAACCTTTGTCGTTGCAAAAAGAAAGCCCCTCATCAACATGCCATGGTCTCTTGTCAAGATAAACACTAGGATGTTTCTTGGTCCTATTAAGAATATAAGCTGGCTATTTTCCAATGACTAACTTCAGTCATATCCAGTTTGAATTTATGAGGATTCATGAGGTGTTCCTCAGCCACTTCATAGATAGTGTTGTCTACGGGGGGTGGCAGCAGAGAAAGAGTGGAGAATCAAAGGGGAAAAGATGCAGATGATATAGGATGCATCAATCACAATCAATAACTTCAAATAAAAATTATATTGTCTTTTTTGAAGATTATACAATATAATATGCACATCACTAACCAACAAATGTTGCACTACTCCCTGTTTTGATGAGTATGTTACGTTTAACATTTGACTGATAATAGGTAATACAATATAAGGTCAGAATTAGGACCATGATAAACTCAGCCGAGATAAAATGGGATAATGCTTCAATGATGATGATAGATGACTCCAGCATGTGCTGGTATTTTGCCATGCTGATCCCAGTCTGGCTGAGCATCATACCAATCAGCAGTCAGCTAAACTAGGCAACCTTTAGATAGCTCCTCCTTCAATCAGAAAGAATATATAACAAATCCAACCACGTGGAAATAGAAATAGCAAAGCCAATCAAAGAGGGGCTATGAGAGGGGATAAAATTTGGCAAGGATGAGGTGATGTCATGTCCAGACTGGCTATCAAACTGTTGTATGATGAAACATAGGTCACTTAATATAAGAACCTTTATATTTTTTTCAAACATTTTATTCTGATTCTTTTCAGAAATCCATCTCTTAATGGAAATCAAAGGGAGGTGGAATATCCTTTCAGTCATAACATAAAAAGAGGATCGATTAAATCATCCCAAAGAGGGATGCTAACATGCAGAACACACCCATCCATCCATCCACACACCCGTAACTGGGTGCTGGGAATGATGCGGGGAGATTTGCAGTTTCATGTTTAGCATTTATAAATAACAAAAGAAAGGAGCCATCATTTGAGTGAACATTTTATGAATAAGTAAAATTTGACAGGAAACAATCAAGTACAGGGCCTAGCAAATAAAAGGGACAGAGATTTAATTTGTCTGTAGAATTGAATACGAGTAGGCTAGGAATATCATCCAAAAATGTTGAGCACAACTAAGTATAATGTAAAATGCCCCGCAACACCATAAATCTATAATGTAAAATGCCCCGCAACAACCATAAATTTGCACTAATAACTATAAAAATTAAGCCATATATAGTCACTAAAAATAACTTTAGAATAGAATCAATCCAAAATAATAACAGCATACCAGTGCATAATGCACGGAAGTTCTCTGCAGTCTTTGGAACAATATCATAAAAGAGCTGCAAAATCACAACATTCATCAGTCAGATATCTGGTGTTTCTCTATGCTGGAATAAATAGATGAGACAATGTTATACATCTCTAATATAATTCCCAATAATTTGTGAAAGATGAGGTCATCTAGGACATTAATTTCAGATAGGTAGAAAATGGTATCCTGTCAAATGGAGTGCTGGTATTCAAACCCCCTTCCAATGCACAACAGAGCAAATTATCTTTACAAGATTCCTTCCGCTTCTGACTATGATACAGCATAAGGTGTCAAGAATTGGGGTTTCATGCATGGGTGAGACACATGTATCGTTTTCCCATAGAGGAAAATGGGAAAAAAGTAAAAACCCAGCATATCCGCCGCATGGCCTCTATTAGGCCAAATGGGAATGTAAGCTGAAACCAGGCCATGCTCAGGTTGTACAAAACGCAGGCCTGAACCAGCAATAGGGAGCCTCAATCCTGATCCCAAGTTGATATCTACTGCATGGCTTCTACAAGGCCAAATAGGAATGTAAGCTGAAACCAGGCCATGCTCAGGCTGTACTAAACCATGTCTGAACCAGCAATAGGGAGCCTCCAGCCTGATCCCAAGTTGAGCCTAGTAGTGAGCCCGAGTTATAATATACATATCGATAATGTTAACATTACCATTAGGTTAGCAGCTATTGCCAGGTACACATAGTGTAGACAAGCTAGTTGGAAGTAGTGTAATAGAATGGCAAAAAACATGTAATGTTGTATGAAACTAAAAGTTGGGCAATAATTAGGTGACAAATAAGAGGAAGTACATGCTGTGGAAACGTGTGTTAGGATGAATGATCATGTATGGAGTAACAACGAAGGAAATGATTGGATTAGAGTTAACTGCATCACTGCACCAATTTTTTTTTTTTAAAAAAGGTCAGAAAATTCCATTTAAGATGGCAGTGCACACACTGCACATTGGCAGAAAACCAAAAAGCCCAACACCCCCCCCCCCAAAAAAAAACCACTGAAAAGGACCACAATTAGAATAAACTAAGAGAAGGGGAATTTGGTTAATCTAGTAATAAAGGGCATGACAGATTGTGAAGTGGCAAAAAAACATAAATTTATAGAAGTCTAAGTAGAAACGAAGAGCTCAAAAAGCCAACCTCAATTTTATATTTCCACTCTATGCCATCAAAGATCATATACCTAGAACTTAGAAAACCAACCACAAAGGAATGAAGTAATGGTTCCATTTATGACGAAGATAATATATAACATGCATTGTAGAAAAGATAATATATCCATACAAAATAAGATTTAGAATTGGATTTTCAGTCTTGAAAACAAATAAGCCCAATCTTACCCTGAAGCCTAGTTTCTTACTTGTTGGGATTTCAATAGACCAAATTCACATCCATACTATGAAAAGAATGGAGGTGATTGCAACCCATATAGCTATAATATATAAATTCTGCAATGCATCCAAGCACTCCCTTATAAGTCACATTTGATGTCAAATTTTACTGTTCATTCTTACGTCTTCTCTACCCCCTTCAGTTTTTACAATTCATCATTTTTCCTATTGGTCTCTACCTCATCGTTGCTCACCCCATTCATTAACATCACCCAACATATTAGAGGGGGCCCAGAGTTCACACAAAAAGGGGGATTACACAAGATGTGAACTGATCTCAAGCCGCTTTGGAAAAAATGACCATCCATTCTACAAAATAAGTAAAAGTTGCTCGTTAAATCCGAATTCATTCCAGTTAAGTGAATTATAGTATACCTCAAATATCATTCTCTCTGCCGGATCTCCATCAATTGATATGTCTAAAAAGACTAATGGATTCTTCCTTTTAAATGTCTTCTCCATTCGCATGGTCTAATCAAGCGAGCACCACTGAAAATCTAATGGCACAATCACAATAGAATAGAAATAAGTATGAATTCTGATAAAATCAAATTAAAAGTATAGTTAAATTGGGGTGGAATGTGATGTATCATATTCACACATACCCATGATGGGTTTTTTAGATAGAATTAGATACACAATTCTTTCAGGAAAAAAAAAGTGTGTTCTAGTAAAATTTGCAATAACGACTGGAAAATTAAAAGGATTCTAATGAGGGCACACCGGGTTTGATAAATGGGACACAACTTGCTTTTATCTGGTGCCACTCAACTTCCGAATGCATCAGCATAGGGAAGCTGTAACTTTAACTGACGGAAATTGGTGTGCCCCTGTCAGAAATCAGCTAATAAAACATGTCCCTTTCACTATCCAACACGCCATCGCGAACACAAGGAAAGCGGAAACAATCCACTCCTCGGAAATCCTATAAACTGAACGCTATCTATTCTCTTACAAACAACACCATCTCAGAGAAGTGCAAAATTGAGTAAACAAGATTTGCAAAAAAAGAGGAAAGGAAACGTTGGATGAATAAGACAAACCCTGGAAATCTCGTGAGTTATGCCGAGCTGAAGAAGTTGAAGGAAATCGAATCGATGAAAATAAATAAATATAGAGAAGAAAACCCTAACCCCAGATTTCTTACCCAGAATAGAAGATGCGTGAGCTGCACGACGAATAAGGAAGACGAAGAAGGCGCTGGAAGTACGTCGATCCCTGCTCGTCAAGCTCTTAGCTAAATCGCCGTATAAATTTACGAAATTGTCCCCAGTCGTGAAAAAAAAAACTTTTTAAATGAAGGAGACTTCACACGTGTAAGTTGATATTTTTTTTTTATAATTTGCGGGTCATGTGAGGCGTCTCTGCCTCACACACTAGATCACTCTTTGGGTTAGGAATAAGTTAATACTTGACTATCAAGGTATGCTATAGATTTTTTAATTAAATTTATAAAAATTTATAAAAAAATATTATAAATTTGAACTTTATTTGATTATATTAACTATGTGATTTTAGATTTAAAATTTTGATTATGATAGAATATTGATTTTTAATAATTTATTTTACAAAATTATGATAATAGCATTGAAGACTTTAATATGTATCATCTATATAATTATTTATCCATTCCACCCTCTGATGAAAACTTATTTATAATAGATATATTGTCTCTCTATTAAAAATGAGAATCAAATTTCTATAAAACTGCCCAAACAAAATTCCTAGAAAGAGCCTCATGTGCCTTCTTTAAGTACTAACAATATATATGTTTTTCAAATATATACATATTTTCGATTAGATGTTTGAAAAATTATATAAATATTGTAAGTAATTTTATTTTATTTAGTCTGTGTAACTTTATTATTTTAAATTATCACTTTTCTTATGTTATAAGTAACTGACTTCTTCCCATCATATTTACAAAAATGTAATGATGGAATGACAAAAATTTCTCAGAGTACTCAATACATTCTATTTAATAATGTAAAACCCATCTTATATTAGATTTGCCAAAACACTCTTAAAACATAGTAAGAACATTCTTCTTAGAGTGGATCTCTTGTTTTGTAATAAAATTTTCAGTGCCAGGATCCCATCATTGATGAAAACAAGCTGGTTCAGGAGGAGATCTTACTGGAGAGGCAATTCCATAACAATCATTTTCATTTAACCAATTGGCTCAGTAGAAATGTGAAATCATTTAGAGTATGAGACTATTTTAAATGAATTACATATTAATTAAACTAATGGCAACTCTTGATTTAAGATTTAGTGTTAAATCTTTTATTTTGATATTAGATCAATGGTGATGGTGGTGGGATATGTGACTGATTGTTTCATACCTCCCGATAAAAGATCGACAAGAAAAACCTAGCCGCTGGATTGCTTCATTCTCTGCTAATTGTTGTGTCCTTTGCAAAGCCCCAACAAGGGCACATAATAATTCAGAAAAATAAAAGAAGAAGGTGCTCAATTGGCAAATACCAATGTTACGATGGTCAAGATGCTTAATCATAAAGTAGGATTTTGATTTCGATTTACTTTTAACTCTAAGGGCTATTACCCATAAATTTAAATGATGTATATAGATTGAGAAAATTTATATATACTTCCGAGATTAGTCTCACCTCTAATTTGTAACAGGTATACTCATGCTTTAAAAAAAAACATTATTGCTGATCGTAACCTTACGAGGAACGATAACACGAAATTGTCTAGTTTCTTGGTAGGATAGATTTGCATTTCATGTCATCTCAACTTGACCGCCGGCTTTAGCAGCTTTTGGATCTTCAACATCTATAACCGAAGCTCCATACTGTACCTCTTGAACCTCACCGTCTCCCCAAAGTGCATAAGCTTCCTCCCCATGAACGGCTTCATCTCCAATCTCCATCTCTTCATCTGTCATCCTCAGAGGCACAAACAGTCGCACAAGGAGGCAAATTGCACTGGTTACAATGATATTGAACACCACTACGAACACAATGCCCACTAGTTGAATACCCAATTGTCGGAATCCTGTGTGGACCTTGCCCATGTCGAAACCGTAGAAGAGGCCGACGTAGTTCCCTTGGATGCCATAGAAGAGGCGGTTCAGCTTAGGTTCGGCAAAGACTCCGGTGAGGATGCCTCCTAGACTTCCGGCAATGGCATGTGTGTGTAAGACAGCCATGGTGTCGTCGACCTTTTGAAGGAGCTCAGATTTCTTGTGAACAACCATCATGGTGAACCATGGGATGGAGCCTGAGAGCACTCCCATGATTACGGCAGCCCAGCCCTGTACCACTCCTGTCACATTTTACAGGCAACTTCTTAGTGTAAACCAAGTTTGTGGAATGCAGGTAAACGTGGTTGAGAAAGAATAACACAGTAGGGACCATGGTTTGCCAATTGGAGAACCATGTTGGCAAGTGATTATGCTGAATTGACTCAGCTTGCCAAGGTGCTGAGTTGAGTTTCTTGCGTGGCAAGAAAATGAGGCTCTTTATCCTATTTTATCGTATTGGACTCGACTGCCTGTATGACAAAATTATTGATGAATCACAAGTTTCTTTTTCATACCATACCTCTCTGTCAACCTTCTTTGAGGGCCCACTCTTTTTTTAAAGTGTCATCCATTTAAACATGGGACATTGTACTTGCTATAATACCAATAGTTTGAGATTTGATGAATATGTCAAAAGTTTTATCTATGCTCACTACTGTTAAAACACAGATAGAACTCATCCTTAAAATCAGATTTATAAAGAAAGGGTGTTCATGCATTTATAAACTCCAAGATCTCAAAGTCTACATGCGATGTGGGACATGCTCACACTTCTCCTCACTGTCAGAGATGGAGATAAGAACCTGATCCATCCTTTGGTACCTTACTCTGATACCATATTAAAACACACGGGTAAAACTCATCTCTAAAATCCGACTTATAATGAGAGGTGCCCATGTATTTATAAATCCTAAGATCTCAAAAAATGTGAGACAAGTTAACAACCACATGTTTGGTGGGTTCCAACTTTGATAATGTGCCATCCTAGCATAAAATATGATAAAAACCCTCATTTTCTAGGTTATATTGAGTTTAAAGCTTTTGGTGTATCGGATTCGCTGTCATGTCATGTATTAGATTCATCTTCACTTTTATCACGTGTCTAGTAGAGTCCAACATGAGAGGTGAAAACCATCTTTAACCACTTTTCACCCCCAACACTTTTACCCAACCAGGGAATCACCTGATTGCTGGTCTTTCATTTATGTATCTAGAGAGAGAGAGAGAGGAATAAAGAAGGTCATTTGATTTTTGAGAGGTAAAATACCGGCTGCAGGAGTGATGCAGACAAGTCCAGTGATCATGCCTTGAACGGCACCAATAACAGAGGCCTTTCCAAAGAAGAAAACATCGAGCAGAAGCCATACAAGCAAACTAGTAGCTGCACACACGTGTGTGTTCAGGACAGCCAAGGACGCATCAATACTGGCCACATATGGATCCCCTCCGTTGAAGCCTGTCCAACCCATCCAGAGGAGTCCTGCCCCAGCCAACATCAGAATGATATTGTTAGGAGGAAATCTCTCTCTATCTTTGGTTAGCCGTGGACCTACCTGAAACATGAGATTAACAATTTAGCCAATCTTTTTCTCTGCCTTATCTTTTTTATATAAATATAAAATGAAATGTTCATTACATCTAAATTTATTATAAAAACCTATATATATAATTGAAACCATTAAAATATTCTACACAATACAACACTCTTGAAGCTGCTACGAACGAGTCCCACAGTAGAAATGTAGAGGGAGATCTAGAGGTTTATAAAGGACTTGGGTTATTCTGGTTAAGAACTAGTCTTTTGTCCTGACAAGTCATATAAGAGTCAGCTCTCAGCTTACTTTATGTGTCCTCAAGAGATTCTCCAGGTGAATGGGATGGCTGGCATCGCTTTCTCCACCGGAAGGCATCGTTCGAGAGAGAGATTGTTGAGACTACTGCGAACTAGTAGGGATTTATAAAGAACTTGATTCACTCCACTTAAAGCCATTTTAAGTGGACACCTTTTTTTTCAATTATTTAGATTTCTAACCATTTAAACCCACTATGAGTTATACTTTTATATTTTTTTTTGGATAATACGAGTCTCCTCACTCCACATTAAAGGTAAGACTAGTCCCAGGTACACGTGAAACCACCCACAACTCTTCTAGTATATGATTTAACACTTAAATAGTGGAATAGATCAAGCAAGAAAGGAAGAGAGAGAGAGAGAGAACCCAATAAGCTGCTGTAAATCCTGCAACGCCGGATGACAAATGAATGACATAGCCACCAGAGTAATCTATAACTCCTGCTTTGGCAAGAAACCCTTTTGGTGACCAGATGCTAAATGCTACAATTGTATATGAGAATGTCAGCCACAGTGGCACAAACAACATCCATGCATAGAAATTCATCCTCCCAAGCAGAGCTCCGGCGATCAAAATCAACGTAATTGCGGCGAAGACGAATTGAAAAAACGCCATCGTCGCCGTGGGGAACATCCCCAAGAAGGCCATATCAAGGACATACTTCTGGCTCAGTGTAATCGAAGCCTTGCCCCAGAATGGAACCAGTCTGTCCCCAAACGACATTTGATAGCCCCATCCTACCCAACAGACCAACACACATGCGAATGCGTACAGCGCCATGAATGCCGAATTGACGGCCCATTTCTTCTTAACTGCTCCTCCATAGAGAATTATCAGGCCGGGAACGCTCTGGATGCCGACAAGTGTGGCGGCCGTCAGCTGCCACGCATTGTCGCCTTTGTTCATCCAATCGGGGCTAGCTTCATTGGGCTGAAGGTTTGCCGGGAGATAAGAATAATTGTAACTCATCTCCTTGAACTCCTGTTGCAGATGTTCAGAGAGAAGAAGAAGAAGAAGAGATTAGGTTCTTCAGTTGCAGGTTCAATGGTGGACCTAATTCAGATGCCATTCACAACTTATAGGTGCAGATTGATTGGTTGATTCTCACGATTTGCTGTCACTAAAGTGTCATGTTTGTGAATATGATTTTATCTGGGGACATCACTGTCATAGGCAGCCTCGCCCTTCTATATTTTTTTAATTTGGGCGAGCTCTCCAACGACTCCTAACGACAAGTCCAAGGTCACTTGCTCCAGAGCTGCATTCAGATTGAGCTAAGGCTTGGAGGCAGTACAGCTTGACGCAAGCAGTATGTCGGACTGATGAATCTCAGCCGTCGGTTCCTTTCATGTGGGGTCCATTGACACCCATTGTAGATTAAACTAAGAGAGGCTTGAGAGATTTGCTGTAGTATAACTTTGTACCAGGTGGATTTTGTTTTGAGAAGGTTCACTTGATGTCCCCTTCCACCACCTATTTTGCCTATTGATAATCATTTCCTTGTTTCAGATGAATGTCTCGAGTTTGATTGTGACGGAGTTTATGATGATTGTGGATTGAGAATGATTTTATTTTATTAGTTTTTAGTATGGATTTATATGACATTAAATTTTATAATTATGACCATTTTATTCGCTGATTTTAAAGATGCATTAACTTTATTGCTGTAAGAGCCAACTTGTATAGTTGTATGAGAGTTTGCCCTCTCGAAACATATGCAAGGCTTGAAATAATGGCTGAGTCTAGAGTTATGAGTTTCTAATCCAAGATAAAAGGAATCATCCCTGTTACGGCCTGTTTTATAATTGGTTCAACTCAGTTGATTTTTCCGATTAAGTCTTTAACATCAACAAATCTAAAATTTTATGGTCAGTTTTTTCCGTTCTACTTCTCCATTTCATTCTACATGAATTATACAAATAACCATTCCATTGTTTCTTACGTATTTCTTTATTAGTTTTCTCCATATCTTCAATGGTCTACCCATCTTTATTTACATTATCCTGTGGCACAACCAATAAGTGGATGCCATATGTATAAATTTAAAGATTATTTGGTTATTTCAAGATTAAGATGGCTACTAACTTTTTTTATAGTGGCAAACTTGATAAAATCTTTTAGATATATTTTGATTGATCACATTCCCTCTCAAAATTCTTTCTCACATAAATCATCATTTATTCCATTGATCTGAATTAGTCTTAAAATTTGTTGATCCAATTGTCTATATGATGTTCTAGAAATTATAAAACTGTGTATTGTATTTAATACATAAGTTATTACATGTATTTATAGCATCTAGCCGACTATAGGGCTATCACACTCAAACTCAAACTCTATGCTAATTATAAATCAAATACACTTTTTAATTAGAGGTAAATTCAAACTAACAATATTAATTAGATAATAACTGTTATTATTCCAACAGTTATCTACGAGACTTCAACTTATAATTTTAAGTTGTATCAATACGCTTTCATCTCTCGTGTAATAGATTCTTGTCCTTTTTCTTCGAACCAATTTATATTCAATGGGGTTCAACTGGTCATAGAATTTAACCTCACTAGATTTATTTTAATTTTTAAAATAATTTCATTATTTTTTAAATACATGGGCAAGTCATATATGGATTAGATTGGATTAAAGTCATCTTTATTCTTCCCTGCTCAAATCAAAGTGTGATACGTGGAAATTAAAGAGTGAAATTGACTTTCACAATGCAAAAATGTCATTACGCAATACAGCAATGGCAACAGAATCTGGGTCATTATCATTCTCTTTACTTATCCATGTAGAATACTACTCCACGATGAAAGTGATAAACATTCCTTTATAAAGTAGGGGTATATTGAATATATATATTTTTTAAAAGGAATTGGGATTCCAATAGTTAATAAGAGGAAAGATTATATACGGTCGATTTGATTGCAAGTTATATAAAATTTTATATATGAAGTGTATTTTCAGCAAAAGAAAGTGGTAAACAGTAAAATTAATATTTCATAAAATCCGATATCAAGAGATTAGTAATTTTATTTTATTTTTAATTTACGTATGAAAAATTACAAGATACCTAACGTAAAACTCTCACGGATGAGTTCACTATCTCTAGAGAATATTTCATAGAGTCCGATATCAAGAGATGCATTCTAGAGATTAGAGTCTTCTAATCTATTGTAGATCATGATATATCTCAAGTCAACAATAAATATTTATTATAAATGATTAATATATGAAACTCATTAACTATCATGAGAATATATTGAGATTTAAGTTTTTGTTTCTTTAAAAATAAATTTTACATGTAAAATTAAGTTGTGTAGTCAACTTTATTTAATCATATTTCGATTAATAATTTGACATCTTATCTTGTAAAAAACTTTCAAAATATAAAAAATATATTACCATTATATTTGGTCTAAAATTCTATAATCAATATTTTCATGGACATGTTTATTGGGTCGTTAAATTACATGCATGCCATCCATTGATATGGTGAGTTGAATTGAATTAGATCCCCAATGTATCCAAAGTGAGGTATTAGAATCCGATTTGGTCTAAATTATTCATGGCACCTTTTATCAGTGAAAGAGCATTAATATATAAAAAAAAAGAGATAATTGAAAAAGTAGAGGAGAAATACAATGAATTATGAAGTAACAAGGGAGGTGAATTTTGATAAGATAGAATCAGGGGTAAGAAATGTCGCCAGTCTATATAATAAAAAGCATGATAATTTTAAATATAGAATATTAACTTAAAACAAATTAAATAAATAGCTTTGACAATAATAATGAGAATAAGAGTACAACTCAAAAATTAAATAAAATTAACGATAACAATGACGTGGATATAATGAGAATCCATCTAATTCAAATCTATTGTATTTAAGAATTAAGAGCTTCTATTTATGGTTGCGTGCATTCAAATTTCAACTAAGTGTCAAAAGCTTATATAAATTGAAATTTTATATTAAATTATTTTATTTTAACTCAAGATTTTCATATAATTTTATTTAAAATCAATTGCACAAAATTTGTTAGAGAAAAAATTTAAAAAATTAACAAATTTAAAGGAATTAGAGTGATGATCAAGAATCCAAAGCTCTTCCACTTGAGACATATGAGACACAAAGGTCTCTCATTTGTCGAGAGTTGCACTGCATCCCAAATACCTACTCTCCATGAAATTATTTGATTAGTCAGATAATTTAAAAGACCTAAACACCTTAATTTTTTAGAAAAGAAAGATAACGATCTCATATATTTTATACAAAATAATAAAATAAAGATACAATATATTAATCAAAATCATAATATTGCTTAGTTGGTCATTGAGTCTTAGTTTTAAATATGAATGTCAAATATTAAAATATTAAAAATATTAAAAATACAGGTTTGCAAAATGCGTAGACTTTCAGATTAAATATTTTGACATGCCAGGCTCAAGGTCAAGGGTGGACCGCCTTAAAAGGGATAAATGGATATAGATATGTACAGTATAAATTTTTATGGCAGATTTAGTGTTTCTTCTTTCATTTTGCCAGAGATAGCATACAAAATAGTTTTTTTTTTTTTAAAAAAATATAATTAAACATATAAATGGCAAAAGTCAAAACAAATGTTTTATCATTTAAAAACAATTTATTAAAAATAAATAACATTATTGTAAAACTCTGCCATAAAAATAAAGAATATAAACATAAAAAAATAGAATAAAAATGAATTAAACAAGCAATATCCAGATGTTTTAACTAAAATGGATCCAATCAAATTAAAAGTAAGACAGAAAGGATGGTCAGTCAAAACTTTTATAAATATGTTCTAACATTTTTATATTAAAAGGGCCATGGATTAAGTTATACGTCGGATTATAGTTTAACTTTAAAGGTCAAATCATAGTTTCGGTTAAATTAATTATAGATCATAGATTGCGATTGGTTTGATTATGTATTGAGTAATAGATAAAGAGAATTTAGATCGAATCATGTGTTATAGATCAAATTGAAAATTAGTTATGCGCGTTGATTAGATTGAATCTTGAATCATGAATTGGATCAAATAAGACATTAAATCAATTGGATCATAAGTTTCGAAATCTACAAAGACGAAAAAAGAGCTTATCTATGAATTTTCCTTTTATATTTCCTCTGAAAAATAATTAAATTGCAAAAATCGAGAAATGTTTATATAAAACAATAGAAAATAATTTCAATTTGAAACTTGAATTTTATTTTAATAATAAATATTATGTGCTAAACAAGTTTGATCTAAACAAGCACACCTTTGCCTTTGACATCAAATACTCATCTTAGTACTTGAAAATACTTGATATTCTTTAATTCGATCATCAAAATTTTATAAGACAGATAATGAAAAAATCAATAATTTTATATAAAAAATTAAAATATCAACGAAATTAAATGGTTAAATAAAGTTGAAATTTTACTTATTAAATACACTTTATCATTCTTAATTTATTTTATAAAAAATATATGTAATTCAGGCTGTGAGAGAAACCGGAGAAGTATTCCTAAAGTTTTCGAATCCCAAACTACAATCCACCCACTAAAGCTATTCTTAATTTCTTACATCTTAGGGCAAGAAAAGGCAAACGGCTCGGCATATTCGACTTTGGAAGCACGTCAATGCAATCAATACGTACTCAAATTAAATCCCGTTTTGATAACTACAATAATTTCTCTTCCTTCGATTCCAATTCTAATCGGCAGAACTCAATCTTCCCAATCTCTCTTTCATTCTTTGTCCTCCGATTTCTCCATAATCACTCCCTTTTCCACCAGTGAAAAGAGACGAAATTCGAAAATTTGCAATCGCACGTTCAAACCCTAAGAATCATCAATCGGTAGGCTGGATTTTTTTTTTTTTCGTTTAATATTTTTCTCTTTCAATTCTATTTTTCTTGTTGCTGTTGTTGTTATTGTTACAGTATCGTCATTGTTTTCTTTTTGATATATGTATTGTATTGGAATTTCAGTGATTTTTCCCTAAGATAATGGTCATTCTTTTGTGAAGTTTTGGGTGCATGTTCGATGAAAATCTCTCATCCGCAAAACAATAGACATGTTTTATTATTGTTATTTTGGTTGCCTGATAGTTAGTTTTCTTATGCAAAGAATGTATCTAGAGTGAACATTTGAATCACTTTTGTTTTCCTTTTGAGGATTTTTATTTCTCCGATTCAGGTTTTTTAGTTTCTTTTCTCTATGATTTTCAAATTTATGTTTCGTCGGTGTTATTTTCAGTCTTTGAAATTGCTTTTTGCACCTCCACCCAAAAATTGCTTAAAAATATTTTTATTCATTTTTGGCATGTTGTTTTGAATTTTCTCTTTATTTTATTTGGAATCGTTTTTTCCCCCTATTTTGGCTTTGAAGATTTGTTGTATTATTAGAACATTAAATATTCACCGATGGCTATCACTACATCCTTTTTGTGCTGTGCTGATTATCATGATACCATGCATATGGAATACGAACCGTTAGTTGTCTTAATGCTCCATCTCTTTGCTAGAAAACGAAAGTACTTTCTTGGAAAATAACCGGTTTTTGTTTTTTTTGTTAAAAATGGTTAACAACGAGAAAAGTTCCTTCTCTGCTGACTCAGGCCCTTGTTGGATTACACCATCAAAATATCTGCTTGCGCTGGAAAATTTGGGAGAATCCAGCGGCCAAATCCTACATCCAGATCTGATACTTTTCTTTGGTAATGTTTTTCATAAGGGAAATTGTACGAGATGGCATCATGCCATATCATTGGTTTCCCCTACTCTTAACTCCTGAATACTACATCATCTTGGTAGAATCCAGTGTTCCCCTACTTTTGTACTTGAGGAGATACCCTTAGGAGGGTCCCCACAAGAGAGGATCCACTGAAAAGTCTTCTCCAATCCAAATGCATCATATATCTGTCCTTGTGTCAGTTAAAAATTTGGTCAAAATCCAAAATATCGGCCAAATTGTTTGGTTTGAGCCCAGTTTGAAATATATATTTTTGGAAATATCAGCCAAAAGTTTTTGCTCCCTACCGAGGCCAGATTTTTTTTTTTTCCTAGCCAAAAAAATTGTAACTCAGGTCCCTACTCTTGGATGTAAAGTTTTTAACTAATTTATGGTACAACTAGGAACAAACCTCGGATACCTAGGTTTTTATTGGTTTGTGGAACTAATCCATCTGTATAGTACATCTAAATAAATCCTCATGTTTATTCGCTCATTGTTTTGTTACTTTTTGGAAATTATGTAATATGGGCGGGTATTGCTTAATTCATCTGTCATTGTTTTGTTTGACCATGGCGTGTATTTATATGTTGTGTCAGTGTTGGTCTTTTATTTGTATTATTATTATTATTATTGGTTTCAGGGCTCTGATTTTGGCTATTTTGAAATTGCAGCCATCATGAGATACAGTCGAGGTAGGAAGGTGGAGGTGTTGAACAAAGGGGACTTTCCTTCAGGCTCCTGGAGGAACGCTGAAATCATATCGGGGAATGGGCGTTACTACAATGTTAAGTATGATCGTTCACTTGGTGACAGGGATGTCATGATTGCTGAAAGAGTGCCTAGAAAGGCAATTAGGCCTTGCCCTCCCATGGTTGTCATAGAGAATTGGGTTGCTGGAGATATTGTTGAGGTGTTCCATAATAACTCGTGGAAAATTGCAAAAATCCTGAAGGCAATTGGGGGGAAATGTTTCTACGTTACACTCCTTGGATCATCCCAGGAACTCAAGGTCCACAAATTTGATGTTAGAGTGCGGCAATCATGGCAGGATGATCAATGGGTTGTGATCAGGAAGGTAATTTTATTTGACCTATCCTGTTTTTTATTTTACTTTATATGTATAAGCATGTGCTGTTTTTATGTACATCAATGGTGTGTCCTCTAGTCCCATAATAGGGTATTATCTGTCCTCTAGTCCAAAGAAAGGGTATTCGCTGAGTTTATTTCCAACCTGTACCAGGATGGGGCCTGAAATGCATGGCATTAATTGTGGCAAGGAAGGCAGAGAAAATCTGAATTTCAACTAATTCTGCTCCAGTTTGCAACACTATCAAGATCTGTCAGGGATTTACAGTGACTTATTTTTTTTTCTTTTTGACCTATGTGCAGAATTCAGGATGCTATGAAGACAAACAAGGAAACAAACTGCCAGCAGAAATGCATTACAATAACTCAAACTATGGTGTGATGAAGCAAGCTGCAAATGTTAAAGTTCATGCTGGATACCATCATTTTCCTGTTGAGGATGACCTGAATTCTCAGTGTCCCCAAGGGGTTTCTGCCAGAAGCATGAAGAGAGGGTCGGAGTATTGCTCATCACATATTGACACACTTGTGGAATCTAGTAGGAAAATGAGAGCGCTGGAGGGTAAACGTCAGCAACTGGTTTCAGGGCATCCATATCCATTATTGGAAAAGGTAGATGCTGTTGCTTCCCCACAACCATTGTTGGGTGAAAACTACATGCATGCTTCCTTTAAGAACAGAATGACTGGATTTTCTGAAATTTGCATGGAGAAGGGCCAACCCAATGGATATGACAGATTTTTTATCCCAACAAGATTAGAACCCAGTGATTCTGAAAGTAGTGCATGTTCCTCTGTTGCGAGTTGTGGTAGTACTAACCATGGTCTCTTTACATCACATCATCATTTAATAACAGATCTTAGTAAAGATACGGATAGTCAGTTCGTCGATGCCATATCTTCTAGTGAGAGGGAATGTGATAGAGAATCCTCTTTTCCTACAAAAGAGGAATTAGCTGATGGAATCCACAAGTTAGAGTTACATGCCTACCGCTCCACCATGGAGGCTTTATATGCTTCTGGACCCTTGAGTTGGGACCAAGAAGCAATGATGGCAAACCTCCGTCTTATGCTCCACATAACAAATGATGAACATCTGTTGGAGTTAAGGCACTTAATATCTACTGAAACAGCCTTCTGTTAGAGCTAAGGCACTTAATAGGCTTTTCATTTTCCCTAATTTTTTTACACCATCAGAATATGAAATCTTTCCTTTAAATGCTGTCTCTTCTGCCATGTAAAATGAGTAATGAATTCTTATGTTCAGGAGTATATGTTTTGGGTTGAATTTTTGGGTCCAGAAATTTTTGTATGATAAACATTTGTAAAGAAATGAATGTCTTTTGAAGGCTTCTGCTCTCATCGTCATATTTGTGGCCTCTTTTATTGTTCTTTGTGGGTTTGTTTCATTGGTGTTTAACACTTCCTTATGAAGATGGTGGAATATTTAATTTATTTCTGAGAGAGAACATGAAATGGAGTATTCTATTATTACAAAGACCTCTTTTAAAGATTAGGAGGAAGATATGTCATTAAGTGAACCATTTATTGGCCGATATTGACCATACAATTTCTCTATTTCCTGCTTCTAGTTTGTGAAAGAAGTGCAAAAATATGCACTTTTTGATGTTTATTACATTCTCTACCTTTTCTTGGAACAAGAAAATCATGTAGTCTTGAGGAAATGTCTATTTAAATTTATGGAAAATATTGTTCAACAGACACCGTGGCTCCAACGATGGATGATAAACCATCATTGTTCATCTGCTTGGCAAGGGACACCTAGACTTGATGATTTATGTAAATGGAGAGTGGTAATGGGAGATGTAAGAGTTTATCCTTGCTACTGTTCACATTGCGTAATGATGGAATTTTGAATTTCCATTATATATGTATTTCTTTGCTACTATGTCATTTTTCGTTTTCAGTGGAATTAAGTAAATTACAACATTTTCAATGAATACTTGAATGTGCTTGCTGGATCCATTTGGCAATGTGAGGAATTTTCATTTCGAGGATATTATTGATGTATCCCCCGCGTTTTCCAGGATTAAAGTTGGAGGCGTACACATCTTGCTTCCAAAGGCCTAATGACAATGGTGGGGCTTTTTTGCTGTACGCCTTGTGGCAGCTTTGCTTCAATTCCCTCCAAAAGTCAGTAATGATGATCGGCTGCTATTATTAATTTCTTTAACTAATATTATCTCAGGCTGGCTTTGATTCTATGAAGCATGATGTGCTGAATGCAGTAAATTCAGAACTCTGTAAAGAAATGTTTCTGAATGCTTTGATATGTAGCTTGAAAGGTTTTATATTGAACCTTCTCCTCCGCTACTGGAACTTGTACATTAACATGCTGGCTTTCTTCCCATTTCAATGCCTTCAGATTCTCGCATTCAGACTTTTCTTTGCATGTCTATTGATTCAGCAACATATGGATGCAAATTAAGCGAGGATAACTTGTTTGACTTGTGAGCCCCTAAGCCCTAACCTCCCCAACCAACACAAACCATTGACCACCACTGGACTAAGCCTTAGGTGGTGGATCGAACATCTAAAAAAATTGGCCCGATAGGTCATTTCTATCTGTCTGATCCTAGTCATAAAATGGATACTCATTTTGTTTCCTTTGATAGGATACCTAGAAATGATCAATTGGTCTATGTTTTGGCAATCAATCACTTATCCGCAACCCTTGCTTAGTGTTTGATGGTATCGTTGGACCACGTCTTTAGGTGAGGTAACTAGTTAAAGTTGTTTTCCATTTAAAAAATGGTTAATGTTGTTGTAGGTAGCACTGTGCAGCCACAAGTAACAGCTTTTTAATCCATTATTCGAAGGTTGAATTGAACTCAATAGATTGGTGAAACTTCTTTGAACTTAGGGTGGTGTAGGGTTCTAAATGCAGCCTATGGAGGGAATGATGCTTTAGAGGTATGGGGAGTGGAGTTAAAAAAATTGTTCAGCGGTGGTGAGAGATCTTTACAAGTTATGCATAGACAAGGTAAAATGGGAGAGATTTTTGTGGGAGGGTTGAGGCTTGCGGTAAGCAAAAGGGATGGGATGTCTTTTGGAAAGATGTGTGGTTTAAGGGGTTCACATCTGAAGGAGATGTTCTCAGGACTTTTCATTCTTCTCTTAATAAGATTCCAAAATTTGCCATAACTATGAGTTCCTAGGAGGTATTGTTGTCAAAATGTTATAATACATGATTTGTATAATTCATATGATATGACAAGAGAAACAACTCATATTAGTTTGGAAATCTTAATTCTATTGGAATTTAAAAGCATTATATATTTGGTTTGATCCTTTTTAAGGCTTAAATTGTGGGGTGTCTAGGACCTTTGGATTTCTTCAGGGGTTTTTTAGTTTATTGTTGGCTTTGTACAACAATAGTCAGAGTATATACTAGTATTATGCTTTTGGAAATTGGAACTTTGAAATTTGAGTTCCAATGAAATGGTTATATGTTGTTCATTTTGCAATCTTTATGAGTAGGGGTGAAACTTGGGCTGGTTGGGCTGGGTTTTGATAAACCCAACCCACGTCACATATGGTTAAGCCTAGCCCAACCTGACCCGACTTGTATAACCTAGCGCGATCCTAACTTAGCTTGAGAACCCAACCCAACCCACTTTTAGCCCAACTTGTAGTCCTAGTCCTACCCGTTTCTACCATGATTCCAATTTCTAATGTAAAAGGAAAATTAAAAGGATTATGGAATCCACTCAAATCCACACAAAAGTTCTAGTGTCAAAACCAACTTAAAAGAAAATAAGAAAAAAAAAACAGCATACCTCTCTATGCAAAGGAAACGAAGAAAAGGGATACTTTGGTGGGAAAACAAGCGAGGAGAAACGAAGAAGAAGATGCTCCTTCCAAAGAAATTCCTGTGTAAAAAGACAGAAAAGAAATAATCATCATCATCAGCCAAAAATGGCAACAATTAGAAGAGGAAGGAGGGGAAGCAAGAGAAGTTAAAGGGAAGGTGAAAAGCTGAAAGAGAAAAAATGGGGAAAATAAGAAAAGGGGGAAGGAAGAAAAGAAATAGGGAAAAAATAAAAATTACAAATAAAAATGAATGAGGTAACAAGATGAGGAGGAAGAAGGGAAAAGGCAAAGAAGAATAAGGGGGAAAAAGAAAAATGAGAGAATTGGGAGGTGAAGGAGAAATGAAGAAAGAAGTGATAGAGAGGGGTGGAGAGGAGCCAATGGAGGAAACCCTTACCTGGCAGGTGGTGAGGAAGATGGGAGGTGCCATTGAACATCGGCGACCGACGGAAGAGAGGAATGGAGAGGGATATCGGCAACCGCAAGGATGGGTTTTGAAACAGTAGAGAAATGAAAGGTAATGTAGAACAGCCTGCAACTAGGCAGGGGGCGGAAGACTTGTAACTGAGATAAGCTTGGGATAAAGCCCAAGGCAGCGACAGCAGGGTATCTCCTCTGGGATTAAGCCCAGAATCAGCGATGGCCGGAACAAAACCAGCAATAAAGGTAAGGTCTGCAACTCGGCAGAGATGATAGAGGAAAATAAGATAGTAAATCTATATCAATTCATATATTCGAAAGAGGTGAGTCCCTCTCTTACATGCATTGTATTTATAAGAAAAAAATAAGAAATCAAAATAGAAAAGGACTCCTAAATCAAAATAAAAAAGGACTCTTAAATCAAATAGGAAAAGGACTCCTAAATCAAAATAGAAAAGGTCTCCTAAATCAAATAGGAAAAGGACTCCAAAATCAAATAGAAAACTAACTAAAGTTGGACTGCTAAGATCCCAAACGAAAATAACAAATCCTACTTGCTAATTAAGAAATAAATAAATAAAGAAATAAATAAAAATAAATAGAAGTGAAATCTGTGTGCTGCATCTTCCGTATCCTACATCAGTCCCCCGGTCTTGAAAAGAACTCGTCCTTGAGTGGAAATCAGCAAAAGCACACGGCACCAAACAAAGATGAAGACCAAGTCCGAAGATGCGAATGATGAAGCTTTGAACTGCACAATCTTCAAGGCACAGACGATGAGAACATTCTTTCTGAGGGGCGAAAAATTGAAGGACTGCAAACGGGCGTAAGCATGGACGAACCAAGCTGATGGCGAAGGGGTCGTCATATGGCACTGGAGTGATCACACAGTCCTGATGATCTGTCGGATGGTGGACAAGAGGCTGACATGATAAGGGAAGAATAATCATAGATGAAGTCCTGGTATCCGTAATGGGATCAGGTTTGGGTAATGGAGATGGGTGAGAAATTTGCGGTGGTGGTGGAGGTGTAGGTAGAGGTGGTGGCGGTTGATCGACACTCTTCGGTTGTATCGATGGTGGTGCCGACAACACAACTCGCTCTGTCTCCAACATGGGCATTGGTTGTGGGGTCACGACTGCATGAGGAGGACGCATGAATTCTGAGTCTGACTCCGGGGCGACATGCACGAACGCTGATGATGCCTTTGGAGTGGTCAGCACACATCTCGAGGAAGAGGGCACGTATTTCGAAGTTTTGTTCACCTTCATTGGGGTTCTGTATTTTCGGCCGAACAAAAGTTCTCTAAATTCTTGGAAAAAGTCGTGAAAGTCAGAGCGCAACTCAGAGCGCATCTCAAAGATAAACTCGGATTTAAAGTCATTGAACTCAGATTGGAGGAGAAATTGAGCACCATGTTTGTTGGATGCTAACGGAGCTACATGATGCTAGGAATGAGATCGGGGTGTCACATAATCCAAGACATGACGGTTGGAGTGGGGAAAATGTTTAATGGATGGGTGAGGTGGACACATAGCTTGTCAAATAGTCAAACTTGGTCAACTGGTCATTTGGTTTTTTTTTTGTTGTTGTGTTTTTGTTGTCTGTGGGAAAAGGGGTGGAGGATGGGATTGGGATGGTAGATTCGTACCTGGGATAATGACCGGATTTGGCGAAGATGGCGGGGATCGAGACCACTATCGTCCCTGATAACGCAGGAACCTGTCTCGGAACAGGAACGTCTCTGTATAACAGAGATACAGAGAAACTCGGCTCTGAACCAATTAATGTAAAACAGCCTGCAACTAGGCAGGGGGCGGAAGACTTTTAACTGAGATAAGTTTGGGATAAAGCCCAAGGCAGCGACAGCAGGGTATCTCCTCTGGGATTAAGCCCAGAATCAGCGATGGCCGGAGCAAAACCAGCAATGAAGGTAAGGTCTGCAACTCGGCAGAGATGATAGAGGAAAATAAGATAGTAAATCTATATCAATTCATATATTCGAAAGAGGTGAGTCCCTCTCTTACATGCATTGTATTTATAAGAAAAAAATAAGAAATCAAAATAGAAAAGGACTCCTAAATCAAATAGGAAAAGGACTCCTAAATCAAAATAGAAAATGACTCCAAAATCAAATATAAAACTAACTAAAGTTGGACTGCTAAGATCCCAAACGAAAATAACAAATCGTACTTGCTAATTAAGAAATAAATAAATAAAAATAAATAGAAGTGATATGAATTAGGGTTCATACAGCAAAAGATATATAATATAAGGTAATTCAGGTCGAGTCGTTCTTTAAAAGCTGAGCCCAGCCCAGCCCAAATTTAATGCGGTTATTTTTTTCACTCAACCCAACCCAACCCTAAAATTAAAAATACTTAACCCAACCTACTAATTTTTCAGGTCGGGTCATGCAGATTGGGTAAAAACCCAACCCAAGTTTCACTCCTAGACTTATGAATATATTCACTTAATACTAAAGGAAAATTGGACTGACTTTATGGTTTATGAGAGGTCAAATGGAGAAGCTGAACCTAAAAAGCCAATTCCAAATAGATGAGATTTTGTCACATGATGATGATAATGGTGATGTTGATTAAAAGTAAATTGGAAAACTGCTTATATTGTTGCTTATTCAATATCTTTATGTTGTTTCATGCATTTATATTATTTTTGGAGGAAAACGCTTATGAATCTTATGATTTTATGATTTATGGTTCACGATTTACAATTGAAGGTATAAAATGGTTTTACAATACAATCCGATTTTCACAACATTGTTGGGAGGTTCCATTATTTGGGTTGTAAGTTTTAGGAGGGTGTTAAGGGATGGGGAGGCAAGGGATTATATTCAACTCTTTGAGTGCTAAATGATGTTTGCATTTGTAGTGAGGAGGAGGATATAAGAGTTTGGGATGGTGATCCTTCTGGGGATTTCATAGTTAGAGCTAGAATTGAAGAAATGCACAAGGGAGTGCTACCCTACCTCATATGGCTGTCATATTTGGAAAGGTAAATCTCTACCAAAGGTGCAATCATTTCGTTGCTGTGTGGCTAAAGGAGAGGTGTTAGCAAAACATAATCTCATGAGAAGTTGGATAATATCAGAGGTCAGTCTATTGCATATTTTGTGGTAGGGAGGTTGAGGTAGTGGATCACCTTTTTTGTCATTGTCACTTTGCAAAGGAGTCATGGAACTTTTTTTTTTTTTTTGGGTGATCTAATGGGGTGTACTTGGGTGATGAGTAATTCGATTCCTAAGGTCCTGTCTAGGTGGTTCTGTAAAGCTTTTAAAGGAAGGAAAAAATAGTGTGGCAGATGATTCCTGCAACCATCTTGTAGCCAGTGTGGAAGGAAAGAAACTTGAAGGCATTATTGAGGTGACTGCACAGTGTGAAGACGGATGGTTATGCAAAGCTTGAGCAAAGAGCAAACTCTAAGAGTAGAAGTCTACATTGTCCACAACATAGAAAGGGGGATCGGTAGTAAGAGGAGGTTGGGGAATTAAGAGGAAGAGATCAAATGAGAGCAAGGCTCATGAAAAATTTAGGAGGAATACACTGTAGGAAGAAAATAAGAAGAAACACTGTTTGGGAAGGCAACATGAGCACAAAGTTTCTCCATGATGTGGCTAGCTCTAGAAGGATATTGGAGAACCAATGGGATTGCTGCTATCGAGGTCAAAATATAGGAGACTGGACATGAGGGAAAAAAATTACATAACATTATTTATCAACTTTATATTTATCAAAATATAAGAGACTTGACGGCCATTCTCAACAACCCATTTGATGAATATTGAAATTAAAACCATATGCATTTGATGAATAGGAAATAAAAAATAAAAAAATTGGTGGCAGACAGAGAAAGCATAACAATATTACCATCAGGTCTCCATATGTTTGTTCCTCTCTCTCTCTACCCATTTGCAGGCCCTTACTCTACCAAAGTAGGTCTTAAGTTGATTGAATTGCTCTCTTGATTTCTTTCAGCTTCTGGCTTTGATGAATAATGAAATAAAAAAATAAAAAATTGGTGGCAGACCGAGAAAGCATAACATATTACCATCAGATCTCCATATGTTCTTTCCCCTCTCTCTCTCTCTCTCTCTCTCTCTCTCTCTATCCATTTGCAGGCCCTTGCTCTACCAAAGTAGGTCTTAAGTTGATTGAATTGCTCTCTTGATTTCTTTCAGCTTCTGGCATTGATTTCCATCTTTTATTCTTTCCCTCCAAGGTTGCCACATGGTGGGAAAGTGAATTTGCCATGAGAATGGAAATTGCAGATTGCGGTGAATGACACTCATGGCCTCAAGAAATTTAAGAACTTTCCATTTGTAGAGATGGAAGCGACCACCTTCCTGTGCTTCTAAAAGTCCAATAGGATTATATAAGTGGTTGTGTACTTGAGATTTGGATATTGAATTTCATTTATTCTATTGTAGGATGACTACAATGCAACAGAAAGGTGGTTTCGATTTCATTTGGATGGTTGATTAATTTTGTGAGAAGCTGGGTCCATGTCATGGGTTCTCTGTTAGAAATTGATGGGTTACTTGAATTTTCATTTTATTGAATTGGGTTTTTGAATGTTTTGGATGATCCGAAGAATCTTGAATTGGGTTTTGAGTGCCATAGCTTTGACTGGTGGAAAGTGTGGGTTAAACTAGTATGGGTGTTCAGGTGGCGCTTTCAGGGATTTATACAGTGATGTTGAGATAGTCATCCATAATCTGGCAAAGTTGATTGGTTTTAGTTGAATTCCCCCCACACCCTCTTTAATGACGGATGTTTGCAAATGAAGCCGATTAATGAGCTGTATCAGTGAGGCTCAGCTGGTGATATCATTGAAGGGGACTCCTTTGTGATCCAATGGACTAAAAGATCAATCTGTTACTGGCACCTATTGGATAAGGTGGAATTCATCAGATGAGTCATCAAGCAGAAAGAATTTCATGTTTCCCATGTCCTTGGGTCTGCAAATCTGAGGGCGTTGATTCATTTGCTAAAGTTGGTTTATCAATGGGTGCTGGGTAATTTGGTTTTGCCCCTTTTTTCTTCAGGGCATTTCTTTTTTGTCTTTTGGGCTAGTTGTCGTTCAGATTCACTGTTTCTGCCCTTAGAAATCCATTTGAGATGGTTTGGCCATGTTAGTAGAAGACTAAATGCTAAACCTGGTGCATAGAGTGAAGAGGCTACAGATTGAAGGCACATGGAGGAGATGCTGACCTTCGACAACATGGAGGGGAGGGATAAAAAGAACATGTCAGACTGTGGAGTGATTGATGGTATGGTTTATGATAGGTTAATTGGAGAAGAACTCATAAAATTAACCCCAGATAGATGAGATTATTGGATGGTGATGGTGATGGTATGTTAGTGCTGCTGTTTCCTAGTGGCTGTATTACTTTCCCCTGGTTAATAAAAAGCAACCTTTTCAAAAAAAGTAGTTGTTTATGGATATAATGTAGTTTATTGTGTTTTGATGGCCATGGAGAGAGAAGGATGGATGAAGGAATCACATGGATTTTAGTAGGGTTTCCTAAATTTGGAAGTGCTTAAAACATTGTTGTGCTACATCCTATGGCCTGAACATGGGCTTGCAGCTAACTCTGCTGCAAACTGGTTTGTAGCTGTCCTGAGCTACCTGAACCTTGCATAATCATGTAAACATGATTGACAGACCATGCTTGGGTTTTAGGATATTAGCTGCAAGCTGGTTGTAGTTGTCACAAGCTCGACCTGAACCCAACGTAAACAAATGTGCTTGAGCATGTAAATTGGATTGATGCTATGCTTTGGGCTTTATAGAATGTTTCTTGGGCCCAAGTTGATGGGGTGGATTTTTTTTTTTGAAATGGTTCATATATTAATAGAAAAAGGGCACCAGAGGTGTAGATACAAAAAGAAAAAGCAGACAAAAACTACAACCAAAAATATCTGGACAACAAAACACCCATAGAAAAAGGCAACAGACTGTTTACTAACTTAAAACACTATGATCTCATGAAATATCAACACATTGTTTTTAGGCACGTAAAATCTCTGACATAGAGATATTCCTGAATTTCTGAAGAGAGGCCGCCCACGATGCACAATTAGTGTGACTACGCCTTGTAATCGACGCACTAGACTCAGCTGTATCTTTGAAAACCCTGTTATTACGTTCCCACCAAAGGATCCAGACAATAGCGAATAAAGAAAACTGCCACAAGGAAGAGCATTTAGGCGAGACGGAGATAATGTCCCAAGCAAAGGACAACTGAGCCATTGAGAAAGGCATAACCAAGCCACACCAAACTGATCTAAAATCGAGTTCCAAACTTCAGAAGAGAAAGAAAAATGAATAAGCAATTCGACTCTTCGGAGGCTTGAAGACGAAAAGAGCAAGCACTAACTATTTTTCTTCCTCTTTTCCGCAAGCTATCTTAAGCTAAGATTTTCCCCAACTCAGCAGTCCAAAGAAAAGTAATTGCCCTCGGAGGTGCTTTGGAGGACCAAATCTTGGGGTTAACGGTGGCAGTACCGGTAGTTAGATAATTCCAGTGTAGAAGGACTTAACCGAGAAGACTTCGGTGCTGTTAGGTCACCAGACAAGACTGTCCTCCACGGAGTTGTGTATTATGTAGGAGGAGATCCGAGAAGGCATCTGTTTATGAATTTGATAGGTTGCGACGATGAGGAATGTCCCAAACAACTTGCTCACTTCTAATGGAGTAGAAATCTGAAATCTGTCCAAGAGCCCTAAGAGAGAGGCAGTAAAGAGAAGGGAACCTAGAAGCCAAAGTAGAGCTATCACTCTTAAGAATTAGTCCAAAACTTAATTTTGTCACCACGGCTTGCCTTATTTCTCCATCTTGGTCAAGAGTTTTTCTTTTCAAAGGTTCTTAGAGGATTAGACGAGGTGTCTCCTTTGTATCTTTTTTAATTCAAAGTGGTTCTGGAAGCCTTAATTAGAAAGAAGTGATTACCTGATTGGTATCATAGGTATTGATTGATAGATTAATTGTTGGGTTGTGATTGAGCATTTGAAAACCGAACTATTGAAGTATCTCATTTACAATGAGGGTGACACCATTCTTTTCTCTCTCTCTCTCTCTCTCTAAAGCTAAGAAAGCATTTCTTGTCATTCTCATCTTTCTTAAATGGTTTGAGCTATATTTGGGGTTATTTAGTTAACTTACAAATTCGAGGTGTAAGGAGTCCCCACCCTGCTCTTTTAATTAGTTACTCACTTTACCTTCCTTTTTTTTTAAAAAAAAGTAACAGAACTTTAGAAGCATTAAAGCAAGAAGCTTTGTACTTTGATCACCAAAAACAGAACAATAGTGTAAGATCATCTGAAGGAAAAAAATTAGCAATAAAACCACCAACTAGAACAAAATATATTAACATTCTTTTCTTTTTCTTTTCTTCTCTCTCTCTCTCTCTCTCTCTCTAAAGCTAAGAAAGCATTTCTTGTCATTCTCAACCTTCTTAATTTGTTTGAACTATATTTGGGGTTATTTAGTCAACTTACAAATTCGAGGTAGAAGGAGCCCCCACTCTGCTCTTTTAATTAGTTACTTAAACCAACGACTTTATGATTGGAAATGATTAGTTGTCCCATGCCATCCTTTCTGTGGCCTCTTGCCATGTCAGGGGACAAGGCAGTGAAGAGAGTCTGTTAGAGATGGACAGCCAATGGTTTGGTTGTAAGATGGTGCACTTCTCCTTTTGATTTTTATTTTTGAAGGTAACAGAACTTTAGAAGCATTAAAGCAAGAAGCTTTGTACTTTGATCACCAAAAACACAACAATAGTGTAAGATCATTTGGAGAAAAAGTAGCAATAAAACCACCAACAAGAAGAAAATATAGAAACATCTCTAGTAGATGTATAACAATTTTGTCAATCAAGTAAGCTCCTTTTACTAGAGTATTAGCTTCACATGATGCAATGGAGTTACCATAGTCTAAAATTGGGCCATCTTGATGTAACAATGATGGCACTAGTTATCCACATTTATACATATCTACTATAATCTCATAATAACATAGTTGTTGGGAATTCATTTCGTTTATCACTCAAATTCCTTTTGACCCTTCTTTTTTGGGTGTGGAGGTTGGGTGGTATGCTGGTGATTCCATTAAAAAAGACGTCTAGTTGATTGATGGTTTGGTTGTGTTTGCGCTTAGATTAGCATCATGGAATGATATCTAGTTGCTTGTACATGAATGATGTCTAGGTGATTGGTTGTGTTTTCGCTTAGATTAGCATTACGTCCTTTCTTTTCTTTGATTCATGGTTTGGCTGTGTTTTCCCTTAATTGATTTGTTTGCTAAATGCTTATCATTGTTAGGTGATTTTTTTATTTACTCATTTTTTATTTATTTTCTGCTGTTAGGTATCTCTGTTATTTCTATCATTTCAGTGATCTGGGGATTGACATTATCACCTATTGTTTACATTTTAAAGGTGCTTATCTGAAAAAGGAGCTATCCCAGTCGGAAGATTGGATTATTCTATCATCTACCGGCTTGTGGGACTCCCTCAGTTTGGCAGGAAGCCAGATGTAGGAGTTATAGTAGGATATGGGTGTTACAGTAAGAATATACTCCTATCACTATTGGCACTTCTATTTCAATTATTTGTTTCATGCTTGACCTGAATTAGAAGTGGCAATTCTTGAATCAATAGTAGGAGCTTGTTTAATTGTTCCCCCCTTTTATTTCTAATTTGCAATTGTTTTGCCATCTGTGGAATTTGATAAGACTGGCATTGTCTTTTTATCAGTTGAGCTTAATTAGAAATGATCAGGTGCAGGAGACTAATGTCAGTTTCTACGTTTCCACCATCAATTGGAAAAAATATAATTATTTAAAATTTCAAAATTCACCAATGGATAGTGGATATGTAGGACCTGACCTTATTGAAGGCCAGGTCTCTAGCACCTGATCGTTTCTCAAGCTTAATTATATTTTGAAATCTTGGTGCTATGGTTGTCAGTTGGATGCCTAAATGTCCCTAAAGCAATATCCTGTTCTTATTCATTTCTTGCTTGCACGTGATGGCATATTTGCCGAGTTGCAACTTCTCATGTAAATTATTAACTAGTAGGATTATGCAGAATCAGTGAGATAATGATAATCAGAAATTGTCTCATAATATATTGGGAATGTCTGGTTGCAGAGGCTACTTAAGCAGGTTTGCCAATCAATCATTTTTGCTTGAAGTTAACCCCTAAACTGTCATATTTTGAATGTCCTTTTGATGCCTTTTATTTTATTTGGGTCATTGAGTAGGTAGTCCGTGATTCTTTTAGCTTCCCAGCCAAACTTGTATTTTAGTTTTTCACCTTCTGCTTTTCTAGTCATGGAATACAGCGACTCATTTGCCCCTTTGGATGCTACATGGAAAAATATTCTCATGAATGGGAATTTGGCTGAAGATGGATAAAGTTTTGAGTTTTTCTGCCAGTGTATATGGAGAGGCGTGCTAAGCGTTCGGTGCTCCATGCATTTTGATGAAGGGCTAATGGATGTTCTCAACAGCTAGCATGTAATTAATTGGGGGAAAATGTTCAATGGAGTGGGATAGTTGTGCCATTGTGGATTATGATTACATCAATGAATCAAATGAAATACTCCCAAGTCGGGGGTTATCTTTAGAGTCCGAAGTTGTAAATAATTTCTTATAATTTCATTTTGGGGGGTTGCTGTTGTAGTGCCTCTTTGTTCTTGTAATTTTTTTTTTTTTTTTTGAATTAATGAAGTTACTTTTTAAAAACTAAATAAAAGTACTCCCAAATCATGCATGCTCAGTTGGCTCATATTTGAATATTTTGATTTGCCTTCTATTAAGTGTATATTCATTGCTGCAATCATAAAAGTTGTGATTTTGAGTTATAGGACTCGGATAAGCAATTGATTATGAAAAATAATTTATTAAATTTAATTATGAATATGGACTTGATACAAATGAGATTGTGAAATGTGAACAATGCACTCCCCCCAATGTATCATGTAAGAGAATTTGGGTCCAATTCTTGCCCTCAAACAATCTCATCCAAATAGGGAGAATACTGGCTAGCAATAAGTTGAAGCTCCAACCTAAGTTCCTCTCATCCAATCATACAGATTTTAATTATATTTGGATCATTCGTTAAGTTGGCTTTAGTGCAGATGGATATACTGCGAATGAAAATCTTCCCCCTCTTATTTTTTTTTTAAGAAAATGCAATTCCTTTGTCCATACCTCAATTAGCATAATTTTTATTCCTTTTTATTCCATTTATTCATTTGTTATATCTTATTTCCATTTTTATCTCTTGTATTTTCTCTTTATTAATACATTTCTCTTTTGGGTCTCTCCTCATTCAAGAGAGGACAAAGCAAATCTATTTCTCCATTTTTACATGGTATCAGAGTCTAATACTAATCTCGCTAATTGAGGTAATTCAACTCTAATACTCGTAACTCGTGAATGAAATGCTAGTTTTTTATATCCCCCCAAACTTGGCAGTTGGCACAAGAACTTAGATGGATGGACAAAATTTTGGCCAATTTCAACCGATTTTAAATATTGCAAAAAATTGTAAAAGCAATAATTCAGAAAAGTTTGTATTTTATTTTTCGCTTTTTCGTTCTTTCTTACCATCGAGAGGAATCCTATCTGCTATATTTGTGACGAGAATCTAAACACAAGACATCCGACACCAATCCAGGGTGAAGAGAATTACATAGATTATTTATACACAATATTAATATATTATACCACCACTTATCTAACGACATCAAATAAATTGATGAAAGTACTATATTGTAAAAAATCGGAAATTGTACTGAAGCAAGATATGAGAGCTTAATATATGGGTTATAAATATGCAACTTGCAAATAGGGAAACATTCTCCACGACTTAAAATAAACTAAACGTGACTCATTATTCCTATTCAAATCATCAGAGTTTGTCACAATAAGACAATAAAATGTGCTAATATCATGTGTCCAAATTAGTTTAAAAAAAAAAAGGCATTTATTAAGCCCCAGTTTCTTAACAATAATGTCATGAAGTATGACACATTATGTGAATCGAATTTAGGCATTATTTCCAATTATTAATGTACTCAATATTTTAATAAATTAACTTTTGGGGATCGCGCTACTTGAATTAAATTTGAATGTAGCTATTTCTGTATAAATTTGAAAAACAAGCGACTCCAGTAACCTGCTTTGGCTTCACCTGTCTGTTCCTGACATCAACCTTGTTGCCACAGAGAACAATGGGGATATTCTCACACACCCTGATTTTTTTATCAACACAAAGAACAATAAATTAGCATTCAATCATATCATGGCATAATCAAACTTGCTCATATGTCCAGGCAATGGGTCAGGTCGGATAGGGTCTTTATTCAGTTTAGGTCTATTTGGGGCTCGGGTCTATTTCAAATCTTGTTAAGTCATGGTTCAAATCTATTTTGGGTTTGAGTCAAGTTTATCCATTTATCTAGTCATGGAGACTTCTTCTAGTTGGACACATATCAAGACCACTCTTTTTAAATTAGTGTAGATCGCATATGTAGACATAACAATGATCGTGTCAGTCGGGTCTCTACCTATTTATAAACAGATTTCAGTTTGGGTCACCATTAAATAAGTCAGTTCAGGTCAGCTCGGGTCATATCAAAACAGGCCGAGTTAATGTCCAGCTTGTATAGGACAATTCAATGCATGAGAAGTCAATGGGTTCCATGACTTGCTAAAAACAGGCATTCAGTAATGCCTTCCTAAAGCTAAAAAAACCATGTTGTCTCTTGCGCATTCCTCAAGACCAGAATGAATAAATAGTAATACACAACATCCAACTATGAGATGAATGCCAGAATAAATCATCAAAAGTAATCAGTTGCAAACAAAAGATCCCACAGATATACCGAGAAAGGTCCCTGTGCCATGTAGGAACATGCTTGTATGTCACCCGAGCAGTTACATCAAACATCATGATTGCTCATTGCCCATGGATACTGCACAAGGAAAGAAATTATCAACTATATTTTTTAGAATTAAATTGACTATAGTCAAGTAGAGATATAATTGATGAACAAATAGAACAAACATGCAAAAAAATGTGAAGGCATGACAAATCTGATCATGAAATTTCATCAAACAAACGCATCCTCAACACTTACTAGTATCCATCTCTAAGACCTCCAAATCTCTCTTGGCCAGCAGTGTCCCAGCAATAGAACCTGATCTTCCCACATTTAGTGAAGAAATCCAATGGATGTACTTCCACACCAATTGTAGCTGTAACAATGTTCAATTAAGAAAAAAGATTGCTGAGAATTACAAAAATAAAAAATAAGAATACAGCTATAATAACACAATGCAGCATTCTATGGTGTCACTTACGTTCATACTGCCTCTCAAAGTCTCCTGTAAGATGCCTCTTTAACAAAGGTTGTCTTTCCTGTAAAAGAAACAAAAGTTAAAGCCAAAACCATAAAATCAATAAAAGCAAAAAATGTTCCTGAAAGGATAATTGATCAGAAAACTCCACTAGAATCACTTTATGGTTTTGATAAGACAGCTATGGGACCATGTGGGCCCTTACCATCATAAAACCAAACAGTTTCATCATCCCTAATAAATTAGCAGCTGCTGAAGGTGCAACTTGGATAGGGTCAAAACCCAAACAGCCTTCACCCAACCCAAAAATAGTTCCTTGAGCAAAGATCTGCAGAAAGCGTTCCTTGAGCAAAGATCATACGCATCCAAATGCAAACCACAAGAAAAAATCAATATTAAACAAAATTCGATTTATGAAAATTGGACAAAACCGCCCCCAAAATCCACAGAAAGCATTTATTTATTTCTTCGACATCTAACGAGGAAAGGTCATATCAATCAAAACGAAAAACCATAAATCCGACATAAAACCATCTGCAAAAATCAACGGGGAATCACAAAATTTCCAAAACAAACAAATGCATCAAGAACCACGAACGAAGCAACAATAAAGTACCTGTTCCACCGTCACCAACGATCACGAGCTTGAAGCTCGGATAATCTACCTGCTGTTGATTGGGTAAGGCCTGCAAGGGAAAAGCAACGACTTTAGACCAAATTGGTAGCCAACAATTTTAAAATAAATCCTAAAACGCAGAAGCAGAAGGCATGAAGAGATTAAAATTTGTAGAAGAAGAAAGAAGAAATTAGCAGAATCTACCATTTGAGTTCTCTGCTGCTGACTCTATGTGGAGAATAGTAGAATACGCGCGCAACGAGAGGAAGAGATACTGACCGAGAGCGATGGCGATGGAGGGATTTTATAGGGGTTACCCGCGTCAGCTTCAAGCTAACGCGGGCTTTGCGTCCGATTTGAATGGGGGTGAATACAAAGGCTGCGTTTGGATGAGGTAAGAGGGGCTTACCCCTTGCTACCCTCGTTTGGTAATAAGGAGGTGAGGGTAAAAATTTGAAAATTTACCCTCTTATCCTATTTTTGAATACCCTTTTGAAGGTTGGGGTATTCACAATACCCTACCGTTCAATACCCCTTGCCTTCCTCTCTTTATCAATTATATATTATAAAATTAAAATTCTTTCAAAAAATATATATATTATATAATTAAAAAAATAATATATTTCAACTAATTAGCAATTTAATTTTGTTTGAAATTTATTTTAAAAATGTGTCAACATTTTCAACATGATGCATTTGGATGAGGGGTAAATTTTATGGGGGTTACCCTTGAGTAGGGGTAACTATAAGTAAGGGTTAACTCGCATATTAACAATTTTATGAGAATTAATATTTTTTATTAAATCTATCTAATATAAATAATAAAAATAAAATTTTATGAAACATAATTGTCAAAATATTCTATTTTTAAGGGGTGATTCTGTCGAAATTTCGATAAGGTCTCGAAACTCTAAAAGAGTTTGAGGTTCATCATAATCTCTTTCGGAGTAATTAACAATTTATTCTCTTGGAAGTTTATTTGAAAAATGTGTCAACATTTTCAACATGATGCATTTGGATGAAGGGTAAATATTACGGGGGTTTCCCTTCAGTAAGGATAACTGTAAGCTGGGGTAATCTGACATAACAATTTTATAAGAATTCATTTTTTTTATTAAATTCATATAATATAAAAAATAAAAATAATTTTTTATGAAACGTAATTGTCAAAATGTCCTATTTTTAAGGAGTGATTCTATCTAAATTTCGAAAGGGTATCGAAACTCCGAAAAAGTTTGAGGTACATGGTAATCCCTTTTGGGGTAATTAATAATTTATTTTGTTGAATGTTTATTTTAAAAATTTGTCAATATTTTCAACATGATGCATTTGGATGAGGGGTAAATTTTACAGGAGTTAAAGTAAGGATAATTGTAAGTAGAGGTAACCTGACATATTAACAATTTTATGAGAGATATGTTGATATTTTTTATTCATTTATTGGGATTTAAAATAATAATATAATTTTTTTTTTTAATGTTAGAGTGCAAGTGTTTATTTTAAATTATAATTATGAAAAATAATTTATAAAAAAAAATATATTATTATAAGTTATATTATTAGAATTTACTTCATGAATATTATTTAATAATTATGTTTTATAAAAAAATTCAAAAAATATCAATATATCAAGTTATCCTTGCTTATAGTTACCAAATAAGACTTGTTACCCTTAGGGTAAGCTTTTACTTTACCATTGCAATTATCAAAAAAGATAAATATAATCCCAGTTCAAGAGTCACCCCCACTCAAGGGTGACTCCTACTCAGGGTAACCCCTCTAAAATTTAGACCTCATCCAAACGGAGCCAAAATTGTGGTAGGTGGGTCATACGATATTAATAGGTGATTTTTTTATTTTTTTTTGAATTTACGTGTGGGAAACTGCACGATATCTAGTCTAAACCCCTACGGGTGGACCCTTACCCCTAAGGCACACCAAGGTTAGGCCGTGGGAGCTCGAACCAGTGACCTCCCACTTCCTGAAGCTGGAGGTAACCAGCTGAGATACACCCATGTGGTTAATACATGGATTTAGTCATGATATTAATTGCAATGGTAGTTTATTGAAATTTATTTTAATTTGATTAATAAATTTATATTTTAAACTAATTAAAATTAAAAATAATTGAATTTAAAAAATTATATTCAATCAATTAAAATGGTTTTAGTAAATAATATATTTACAGAAAGCAATTATAAATATAGGTGACGTTTAAAACTGGCTGATACGGACATCAGAAGCAAGGACGGAGTTATAATGCAGACATCAATAGAGATGAAGATGAGATCGTGCCCATTGCTTTAGATTTTTACAATAAATTACACCAGAAGTCTACAGAAAATGAATTCCATTAATTTCCCCGTTGTCAACTGGATCTGCTAAAATGGGCTGAGAAATCCAGCCCAAAAACCAAGCCAAGCCCAATGACTGAGGCCCAATCTGCTGTGCAGTGATTGTACCTGTGCTACACAGGTGGACCGACTCCTTGAGTGTCAAATTCCGTGGAGAATTTGGGTCCTAGTAAACTGTAAAAGTAGTAGTTGCTTTTCTTATTTATTTCCAACTATAGAGTGTCAAAGTTTAGGATTTACTTAATTCAAAATTTCCAATTTTATGTAAAAGGGGAGAATCGGCTCCTTATAATTAGGGATTACAGTCTGTAGTTTTTTTTTTTTATTTAAAAGGAGTTGTATTCGGTGATTGGAGCACGAGATTTTCAGCAAAAAAATTTAAAGAACTTCAAGAAACGAAACCCAGATTTATGATTTCTTGCGATCCATCTTCGGGTCTTGTGAGCTTGAACCAGATTTATCAGGCCCAAATCTGAACCCTGTCACGGCCATCCTTAGGGTCTTTTAGGTTAGTTTTGGGTATAAGAAGTCAGCCAATTTTTCAGATATCATTGGTGAAACTCGGGTCGGGTTTTGACCTGATGCGAGAAATCATGCGGGTCAGGTCGTGTTGAGAAGACAAAAACTCGCATGGAATTCAGGTTAAGTTGAGGAATTTACAAGTTAATCCAACCCAACCCAACCCAGCTAAATTGGGTTCAGAATGAGGGTCGGAGCAGGTCAAGAATTTCGGGTCAATAGCTCAAATTGGATTCCATAAATATTGATTTGGGTGGATTGGGTTTTAAGAAACCTGAACCGACCCAATTTCAGCCCTAGATATCATCAATTCAATTCCGGGAAATGGGAATTCAAACTGAAATGACAATTCCAAAGATTTTCTTAAAGTAATTGCACAGATTTTTTGGTAAAAACTTGTAGTAGTTCCACCAATTGATTCTCTTAAATCCAGTATTTAATTGACCTGGGTTTACTTTTTTAAGCCCAAAAATTTCGTTTAATCCATGTGGTTTTTAAACTTTCACTACCGGGATATTCGGGTTGTGTCAAAGCTTATACTAAGCGATTGAGTGAGACATTTCATCCACCGAGTCTACATCAGGTTAATACCCTTGAAAAGTCCGAGTCGACTAACTGGGACAAATTTGTCAACAACCCAAGGTCGAGTAGAGTCCTCAACTCCATTCGGATTGGAAACCTATGGAAATTCGAATGGGCGGATCCGAATTTCTGAGTGAGTCCAACGTTGAATCGAAATGGGCCATACACTTAACTCACATCTAAACCTAAACCAAACTTATTAAAAGAAAAAAGAATTTTATTTAATTTGAATTCAAATTTAAGCCAAATCGAATGGCTGAATTTGAATAGGTCTTCGACGTAAGTTGCATAAGACGTGTTGGCATGAGAATACACGTTCATGAGAGTCCTAGTTGTTGTTGCTGGACTTTAATTATACACGTTGTGGGGGCATTATAGAGTTTGCATTAGGTTAGGTCTAATGGAAATTGAACCTTATTGAAGGCCGTGAGTGTGCTGATTCACATCAGTATACAAAACGAAGATGTCATACTCTAGAATTAAGAAGAAATCTTACCAACACAATACAACAAAACATTTGATTGAAAAGAGATAGGGAAGGATTCATCCCACATTACCTTGGCATGAGCCATGTTTCAGACGAGCTTAGGCCTACGAATACTTAGCAACTTCACATTGTCAATAACAGGTCCACAGAGGGAGCTGAAATCATCGCTCCTCATGGTGTAGAAGGTACTGAGGAACATGATCCGAGTGCGTGTCGCGACGGCAGTGAACCGGAGGAAAGCGTGCTTGAATCCACCGGTGCCCTTGGATTCATACGGGACCTTGACTGTTTCATTGCTGGCAAATGCCTCAACCACCATGGACCCTTTGCACGAGTTGCTAGCATCTCCGACCACGAATGCGAGTGTGTAAGCTTTTCCAGGAATTGTACGAGCCACTTGAGCTATGGCGCTTTCCTTACCGGCAACAAGTTCAATCGCACGCTTGCCGGAAGGCACTGCAAAGTGGTCAGAATCAATGTACTTAACTGCTTTAAGGGATTCAACCATCCACCCTGGCAAGGGTGAGTGGTCATCCTCGATGTTGGGTGGGATCAGGACCCCCCACGACGTGTTAGGAAACACATATGGGCCTTCTTCAAAACCTCCATTTTTCAGCAAATTCTCTGTTGAATCATGGAATGAAAGGATTTATCAGACCAATCAAGAGAAAGAGGATGCAAAAATCTAATTCACAAACTTGGCATGAAAATAGGCACATGCTCTGCTGCATTGCAACACTAAAACAAGTGTGAACTCCCATAGTCCTACCTCTATACCCAGTAAGCCACAAGCTCACTTGGTTATGGCCCCCCTTATCCCCTGTTCTTTCAGACTTTGAGTTTGGGTAAAACCACCAGATTATGTTGCAGCATTTCAGTGCAACATGATTATCATTAGATCATGATCCTACGGTGAACAAATATGTAATTTTTGGTTCCCCAACCACAGTACCTTCAAATCACCTACAGTCAGGTGAGGAATGGTGATTTCTCTATGTCATTTGCCTGATCAGCCTCACAACTGGTTTTGGCCTCTCCAAGACAGTTTGAGTGCAGCCTGCTCTTGGATTGTTGAGGTGTGGGGGGGTGGGTTGGTGAAATCTCCAAAATTTTCTGAAATACTGATCGGAATTTTCCAAAATTTCTAAAATAGGATCCAAAATATGACTGAACTATGACAAAAATAGGCCTCTACAGTCATTTTCTGAAACATCACTGATATTTTCCAATACTTATATTTCGGCCTATACTAAATTGGAAAAATTTCAGCAGAAAATTGTGAGTCAGGACTGGAGTCAGACAACCCTGCATAGACATTGTTGAACCGGACAGGACAGTATTTGGATAATTTGGGTCAGTCAAGTGACTTGTTTTTGTTGGTTTAATATTCAAAACTCAAACTCAACTTGAAAATTCAATAAAAAACCTCATGGAATTTTCAACTTTTTGATCTTTTTTTGAGTTTCATAAGAGACAGACTAGAAAGTCCAAAAAGTTTTTGTTCAAGGTGTGCAGCCTCAGTTACTATAAACACATTTTCCCAGTATTGGCTGAAGGAGCTTCATCTGTGTAAGCATAGGTTTGGTCCTGAATTGTAGGCCTATAAATATATGATTGGGTCTTTATTTTGTCCGATACTGGATCATGTGCATTCAACAGATAATCATCGGATAGGTAGCAGCTTACAAGACTTACTATTGGTGGGCCTAGGAGGATATAGGGCCCTCATTGCCACTGAGTCTATAAGCGGCCCACATGCCGGATCTTCTTCCACCCCAGGATTGTGTAGCACCACGTCCACCTCTGCATTATCTGCTTGAAAGGCCCATGCATAAGAGTCCCACCCATTGCTGCTATACAATGTTTGAATGGGGAGTATGCCGGAATCCGGTGCCACCGATATATTCAAACGCTCCTCCTGTGCACATGTACGAGCAGCGCTAAACGTCAACGAATAGTACATCCCCTTTATTACCTTCACCTTCTGTTTGATGGATGCTTCATTCCCCAGCCTCACTGCAAAGGCTCCCTCAGGCACTATCAGCAACATGTCTCCTTGCTTGTGACCTGATTCAATGTACTCGACGAAGCCTGAGATCTCCCACTCAGGAATTGAATTGCGGCCAATCACTACCGTTCCTTTCATCTGCCATGGCTTAGGACCATTCTCAAAGTTGCCATTGCGCAGCAGACCTGTATCAACCCAACCATTAATATTTAGGGATTCATGCATTTGTCCAACTTGCATATGGTAGACAAGACATGGTTTAAAATTTTGAAAGATTTGTCACTCCCTTGGATTGACTTGATTCATAGGATTTGAATTGAGAAAGTTTGTAAACCGTAATGATTTTTGCTCAAGGAAAAATGATAAAGACATCGGTAATTTTTTTATAGCAAGAGACATCAATGTATTTTTTCACTATTTAGATGATAGTAAGTGAACAAAATGACAAGTATAATATTCTTTATCATAAAAAATACCACTGTCTTTGTCAATTCCTCTACTCGGACCAAAAAAAAAAGGTTTTTTGAGTTTTGAGCTTAAAGAGAATACCATTATTATTATTGTCAAAGATATTTATTCTATCAATCTGATATTCACAACATTTTAAAAGTTACTAGAGATTTAAGGTCGTAATCAGATCTGCGAATTTTATGGGATTTTCTTGTATACAATAGGAGTATTTTTTTTTTTATATATATTTAAAAAGTTGGATTCCACTTTTTTTTGGTCAATCCCAACCTTTCACACACCGGACTTATCCTTGAATTATCAAGAAAGCTCTTTGATACATCCATGTAAATGATTTTTATTGTCAAACTTAACATATTCATTATCTAAAGAGTTGAAGTAAAAATTTTAAGATAAAAAATTAGGATTATTAGATAAGTAACAAACTTTATACAGAATACATTCAAGTGATTGAATATCTCTCTTGTAATAAGTATATCGTTAAATAGTAATAGGAAAAAAAAAATCATACTCCTAAAAACACACAACTGCTCTATTTATTTAGCCGAGTGACACCCCACCATTTAAAACTTTTCTTAGAAGTATGTGATAGAGAAAGGATCTCTCGTTTGAATAAAGAGAGAGTTGATTTCATTCCTTTAAATACAGAAATTTCAATTTTAAATTAGATATAATTTTCCACGATGGCCTTTTATATCCCGCGGCTATTTTACTGTCTTCGTCGAATCTCCTTCTATTATTAGCTTCTTCCATAGAGTCTCCATAACCCTCCTAATAGCTAAGCACTCGACTCATACTCTAAACCCAAAGTTGGGTGACGCAACGGTTGGGCGGAGGCTGGTACCTTAATCCTTTTGAAGGTTGGTTTGAGTAATAAATATGTCTGTCATCATTAAAATTAGTGTAAAATTATCAGATTTTCTATCGTATTTTTTTTTTCTTTGTTAATTTGCAGATAAGTTGGTAAATATTAAGTTATTTTTAAAAAGCTCTTGAGTTTGCAATTAAAGTAATTTGCAAAGACCTCTTTATCTTTTACTTTAATTACAAGAACTACTTTTATCTTTCACCAATTAGTTGCATGTGTGTGTTCAATAAATATGTCTCAATAACATAATTTTATTATTACAACTCTTTAAATAAAGAATATTTTGAATATTTAGTATGTAAGAGGGGAGTGTTTGTCGACACTCCCATGTTAGAAATTATAGGACTCAAACAGCCCTAATTATTTGAAATGAAGTTAGTCTTTAAAAATAATGGTAGGTTCCAACCGGCTTTGGATCTTCAGGCCGTAATTCAATCAACCATTTTCCTTTCTCACTTCTTGTAACTAATATCTATCCTTTTTTTAGAAATATAATTTATATAAATAATCAATAGGACATACAACTATAGAAGGGGTAGCTATTTTGACACCCCACTTTTTTTTAAGAGACACTCCATTTTTAAATTTTACGTGAAATTACCATTTTCCTTCTCAATTTTATATGAAAAAATCATCTTTTTAAAAAAATTAAAAAGCAAAATGGTAATTTTTATAACTCTTAAAAGAAAAATGGGGTGGCCATTAAAAGTGAGCCCAATATACGAAACAGTGCTCAATAGTGGATTTGGATCTCTGTACAAGAGGAGCACAACCAAAGATTAAATACTTCCATAAGTTCCCACCTCCTGTGGACCCAACTCGCAAATAGGACACATTCAATTTTTTTTTTTTGAATTTAAATGTGAAAAACTACAGGAAATCAAACATAAAATCTTCACCCGGGTGATATCCACTATCCTTAGATTACACTAGTTGAACTACACCCATGTAGTTGAAGAGTAGTGGATTTGAGGAAATTTATAAGAATTAAGTTGATCTTAAAGTAGTAATGTTAGAACTTTAAATGATTTAGATTAAAGATTAATTTCTTAATTAAATTATATTATTATTAAAAAATAATTTGTAGTGTAAAACATGTATATTGGATATTGATGTACCTTTGAATTAAAATGGAACCCGAACCTAAAATCAGGCCGAGCTCTTAACTGTGCCATATTTTTTAAATTAAAAATTCAACTCTGATTATAAGTTATTGCCTTAGTTACAAATTTAACTCCACTTAAACTCAAGTCAAAATACACATTGATCGAAAAGAATGGCTGATATTTTTTAAATATCATTAATATTTCTAAATTATATTAAAAAAAAAAATCAATTCAATTACGGACTAAACAATTTATCCTGCTGAAATTTCTATCATCACCACAGATCGGAGGACCAACCCAAGTTCTATTGTTAATAGAATATTGAATTTTATTATATATTTTAAGATGCATTAAAACAACTATAAATTCATAGCATATAGTAATATTTATTTTTTTAATGACAGTGACAGTTAACAGATATCAAAAATTGAATTTTTGTTTTCTTTTTAGGTGACGTGATATTCTACATAATATATTTAAAAAAAATCCACATGTAATTTATAATTAAAAATTTCAAATGAAAAATTGATAAACGAAATGACCATTGTCGCCTTTATTTATTGGTTTAGAGCAATCAGCTTTCCGTCTTGAGTCGTAGTTTATCATGATGGGTAGTGCATCAGGGACTGCCAATTTCAGCTTTCCAAAGAGAGGGTACAACTGATTGAACATTTGAATTTTGAAATGCTAGTTCTTCAAAAAAAAAAAAACTAAAACTGAGATACGAATGTTTTTTTTTTTTTTTTCCATGCTTTTAAATCGTGAAAAAATATACAGAGATAAGAAGAACATGCTTTAAAATCTGAAAAAAAAAATATATTCTTCACGCAGATGCCTACACAAAGGTAAAGACTAAAAAGATATGGTAGTTTTTTCATAACTCTCTTCATCTTAATCAAAATCCAGAAGGACACAAAACAATGGCTGTGATCAATCGGCGGTTTCATGTATTCTTAGATCGGAAACCGTTTAAAGAAATCAAACGGCTGCGATCCGTTTGTAGGCTTGCAGAGTAGCGACAGAGCTAAAACAGAAGCTATGAAAAATTGGAAATGGAAAGATGGAAGGAAAATGCTAACCAGAAGCAGAAAATAAGAAATGTGAGGAGCGAGGGGAGAAAATGTGGGAACTTACCGTCGGTGAAGGCTACGGCGGCATGAACGGCGGTGCAAAATAGCAGCGACAGCACGGTGAAGGACAGCATTGTGGCCGCCGTTGAGTAAGCAGTTCGGGACTTCGGGGATGGTCGGATGGTCGAAAACAAGAGGGTTCGCTCCGGAGTTTATGCTGACCGGACGCTAATAAAGGTCCTGCGATTTGAAAGAAATTTCAGGAATACCATCTACTCAAAATCTGACACGTGGCATCTGTACATTTTGTCCGTGACTCGTAGTGCTTCAGTTACGTAACATGATTGCCAATGGGCGAATGGGAGCATAGGACACATCATTAAAAATTGAATTTTAATATTTAGAGGTATATTATTAAATTAATATATTATATTTGAAATTAATGCTCTACTAGTTAAAAGCATTTAAATACTTTATCATTATTATCAGCGTTTAAATCATTCATTACATTGTATCTTGTTTAGAGTAGCTTTTCTCTCATCAGTATTTTCTATAATTCAACACGAGTTTTACTATATTTTCAAATTTACCTTTCAATTCGACTCGTAGAACCTTTCGAATCACTTAAAGCAAAAAGTTTGACACGTTGATTCAAATGATAAAATATGTAATAAAGTAAAATCTGTGTTAAATTACAAAAAAATCTCCATGTGAATATCGGTGTCCTTGTTAGTTCTCAACTTTGTCTTCATTTTCGTATCAAAAGGTGGTTTGATGACCTTATGTAAGTTACAAAATTAGTATTTTGTCAATTTAAGGAATGGTCTTCTTTCAATGGGCTCAGATAAGCCCACGAATTTAATGGCATGGGAGTGTGAGATTGCTAGTTTTGTATAAAATTTCCTGTAACCAAAGTTTTATGTGGAAATTCCAATTCCCGTTCTCAAGAAAGTTAAGAAACTGGAACAAATGCCATTTGGGTATTTTGGGATATAGAGCCAAAGGTGTATAGAATGCTTTGGACGGTTTTATAAGAAAGAAGAAGGGGGTTCTTAAAGAGTCACTTGCAGATCATTCCTAGAGCAAGCGCTCCTGTTTAGCACACGTTATTCCATCATTAGAGGTGAGATTAATATTACGGATACTCAAAATCACATGAAAATCTCGTGGAGAAAAGGAGTCAAACTCAAATGGTTTAATCTATTTCTATAAATTTGGACAATTAAACTAGTGAAGAATCACATGAACTGGCATAAGCAATTAACGGAGATGAAATTTTCTTCATTAAATTAAGCTTTCAATTTTAAAATCGTAAGACGCAAAAACTTAAAAGATGAAAGAGGAAATAAAAATACAACAACTCAATTTCTTCTCTTCATAGTGTTAAATCAACCCTCTTTTTTTATCTCCATTTAGAGTGGAAAAGGAAAAATGAGACTGCAGAAGCTTTAAATGAAAATAATATTCAATTTTCTCCATTTGATTGTTCTCATCTAGCAACTTTCCCTCTCTCTCTCACCTTATATTCTTATTTCTTTCATGTTTTTAAATAAATTCTTTGCATGTGAAACGGATTTATCTCCGGAGAACATACCAATTTTTTTTTTCTTTTTTTACCCGATAAAAAAGAAACAGCAGCTCCCAAACAACCCTTTTCTATCCTTGGCTCATTCTGATTATCTAGAGATTAGTTTGTTGGGGCAGTGTTCTCTGTTCTATTGTATTTTTCCTTTTTAATTTATTTATTTTTCGTTTCGTCTGTATTTCTTTTTGGGCCTAAGCCTTTTCTTGTATCTTCTCCTTATATCCTTTGATTTGTTTTAATATTATTAGATCTTAATGTTAAAAAAAAAAAAATCCATTTTACCAGACATTTTTCCATTTCTTTGTTCCTTCTTTATTTTCATTTTCTGGTTTTGATTAATTTTGTTTATTAAGATCTGAATTTTTTTTACATGTGAAATTTATTTTATTTCTGTATTTTTTAGTTGTTCTTTTCATTTTTCTAGATATGAATCTGTATCTTTGAATTTTTTTTATAAAAAAATAGAGCTTAAAATTAAAATGGAAAATAAGGTTTTTAAAATAGAAGGAAAACTAAGTTATACAAAATTACAAACAACAAATCTGTTCTATAAAATGAAAATAGAGATTTTTTTTCAAAAAGTAAGAAGTAAAAACAGTTGCAAAATAATGAGAAACGGAGAGAGAGAGAATAATAACGTGTCGCAATAATAGTGGTTGCTCTACAGATTATGTATAGAAGTGAACTTTCAGATATTTTACTCGTCCTTGCTTCCATGGCAGTTGGGGGGACCCTAAGAGTTTAAACTTCAAAATAGTGAACAGCTAGGGTTGCAGTGCATGTGAGGGACTGAACAAAAGCCAAAAATGAAGGCGTAGGCTCTTTCTAGACGAGTGCAAGGATTCAAATATCGGCGACATAATCTTGAATGTTGAATGTTAAGATATTTTGATCGGTATCAGATGCTTTGATTTTACATATGAGATGTGAGTCGATAGAGCCGAGATTTGATAAAAAAAAAAAAAATCTCCTGAAATATCGAGTCTACCATTTTTTTTGCTCGTTATAAAAAAAATTATCTAATATCTGTAAAAGTGTGAAGCAAAATGTATCTATAAATGATAATAAATTTGATAAAGTTGATACATTTACGAATAATTATTTTCCTTTATTCTATTTCAATCCATCCATTGACAAGAAGACGCAAAAGCGAGTATGTACGTGCACGAGACAATGACAATGGATTCCTTTTTATTACTTGAGTGTTATGTATTCAATCTTTCCAAAAGTGTCTCTAAATGGTTGAATAAGAAAAAAAGATTATTTCCTTATGCCTAAAGCTACAAGCCTACAAGTTTGCTCATGTTTTGAACAAGCTCCCTCTTTTTTTAAGACATGAAAATGTTTAGAAGTCGCATCTGATTAGTTTTTTAAAAAATATTTTTATGAATCTAATTATATTTCTTCTTAATCTTAATCACTTATTATTTTACTTATTTTTTTCACACTCTGCAAAATTGATTATGTTCTCTTACTTTACCAATTTGTTATACAAAATCGATATCAATCAATGAAAACAATAAATAGTAAAATCAAATAAAACATCAAAGAAAAGATATAGATTTTTGAAGCCTATGTCCACATACAATCATCAAGAAAATTTTACTAAATCAAAGAGAAAATACAATGTACAATATTTTCTCTCAGAACTTTTGTTTTTCTGTTTTTACTCCTCACACACTACTGAGACTTTTCTTTCTTTCTTATTTTCTCTTTACCCCCGTTTCCACACAACTAAGAAAGGAAAGAAAAACAATAACAAAGCTACTTTTACCTCTTCACTTATCTACCTATTTACGTTGTCAAATTCAAACATTTTAAAGGATCATTAAATACTAAACTTTAAAAAGACTATATGCAAGGGAAGTTGACACCCAAGGAAACAATGTGAGTTTGTATGAAATTTCCTCTCTTGAGTTATATGATCTAACACACTCAATTTACTTCAGATGGTGAGTTGGTTTAAGACCATGGATGTCCTTAATCCTTATCTTCCTAACTTCATCACCCTCTTAATCTCATGATTATCTTATCTTACATGACCTAACTTCATGCAATTTTCCGGTCGATGTCAAGTCAATTAGACCCATTGAGAATATGTGATGACCCTTAGCAGCAATTTGAAAGATCCCTCACTATTCTCACACATGGACTGCTGCCCCATTTGCAGTTTTGCATCAAATGCTACTGTACGTTGTTCTGTTCTAGCCACTTGTAACCCTAATTATCATTGTACTGATGAAATTCTCCTTCCTTAAAAAATAAATCGTATAAATGTAACTTGCGTATCCAGATTTTTCATGAGGAATAATATTTTTTTCATTTTTTTTACAGTTCATACGAACACAAGAGTGCAAAAGATAAAAAGAGTGAGGCTAACCCATCACTACTTAAATATATTAAAAGACTAATAAGTAAGACTGAAGCAATTAGGTTCACTAAATTGATGTCACATGATGATCAAGAATTCGCTTCAAGTACTGGAAGTCTTGAGTTTGATTCACGCTTAATGCCAAGGAGCTATTCCCCATAATCTTATTCAATATATGTAGATAGGGAGATTTCTATATGTCTAAATGATTAGTCAGATGAGATACTCGAACATCTTCAATCAAAATATTAAGGTTTGAGTCTTGACATTAAACGAGAGTTAAAGTGATTACCTCTTTGAGTGAGGAGTTTTCACATTTGTACTGGAGAGGAGAAATTTAGAATTTTCTCGTCTCTTTATTTCGTTACCAAACGAGAGTAAACGAGGGTTATCCATATTTCAATTCTCTACTTCTCGTCCCAACGCACCCTTAATGTAAACATTACAGATTTTGTAGAGGTCAAGTGCAAATTGTTGAAAATTTCTTGGAGCTATTCATAAAATTGTTATAACACAAAGTTTTTCTCTTTTTTAATTACTTTTTTTAGACTTTTACTGAGTAATCGTAGCAAAAATCCGTTAGGAAACTTCTAATGAAAGTTTTGTGACATTGGACATTGGCTATAGACCATGTTAGGCAAACAGTGGACCCTTGATGTAGCTTCTGCTTTAAAGTTTAAACATGTATCGACATGAATTCTCCATTACCATTAGAAATGGGTAATTATTTAGACATGCGTATTTTCTTTTTGATACGGATTTTAATTTTTTGAAGGAAATTATCCTGTTGTCCTTCTATATTAGTATGGTCCAGACGCGAGATAAGAACATTTTTCCGTCATTCGTACTATAAAATCATTCGGACCATTATTCATGTCTAAATTCTATTCGTCCGGACGAATATATGCTACAACAATGCTACAGTAATTATTTAAAAATAAAATCTTGTTTAAAACTTTAAAGTTATTTTTTAAGCACTGTGTATTTTCAAAATTTCTCAAATTGAATATTCGGACTATAATAACTTGATAAAAATATTTTAAGACTTTAAGCTCTTTTGACACTCCTAAATGTTTAAAACATAGTGTCTTATAAATAAGGGTATCTCTTGGCTGTACCGAAAATACATTTTCGGAAGTCCAAACGACAAACCGTAAAAATATTTGAACTCCAAATTCAAACTGAACAAATATGTAAAATTTGAAAATTTAGATCTTTCAAATGATTGTTTAACTAGATTTTTTATTTTATTTTGAAGAAGGGATAGGATTTGGGATGGAAAAAAATCACCTATTTTTTGTAAACAATCATTTGAAATATTAAAGTTTTCAAATTTTACATATTTATTCAGTTTTGAATTTGGAGTTCAACGGTTTTTACGGTTTGTCGTTTGGACTTCCGAAAGTACATTTTCGGCACAGTCGATGAATACCCTTATTTGTATAACACTTTGTTTTAAGCATTTGGGAGTGTCAAAAGACCTTAAAGTCTTAAAGTATTTTTATGAGGTTATTATAATTAGTCTGGATATTCAATTTGAGAAATTTTGAAAATATACAGTACTTTAAAAATAACTTTAAAGTTTTAAACGAGATTTTATTATTCAAAATGCACTATGTATTACTGTAGCAGCCGCAACCTATACCATCCGGACGAATGGAATTTATGTATAAATCATGGTCCGAACGAAGGAATTTTCTTGATAAATGGAATTTATGCATAAATAATAATGATCCGAATGAAAGAATATTCTTAACTAATATCCGGACGGTGTAGGAGCGAACGAGCAAAATGATGATTTTCAATAAAAATTTAGAAACCCATCAATGCATAATGAAAATGTCCGTATGATCTACCTTTTTCACATGGGGAAAGAGTGGCTCTAGCCCTGCCCATTCTATCTCTAGTTGTTCTGATTTTTATTCTGAATTTCACATTCTGTTCAAAATTGTACAAAAAGTTCTTTGATCTAAGAGGCTGTTGGCTCCAATCAATTCAAAGGAAATTCAGAGTTTTTCTTGAAATTTTGTAAAATTCAGTTATTTGGATGAAAGTAAAATAGTACAATTTATGTGGAGAGTATGTTGGCTTGTATTTCATATAAAAAAAACACCTGCTGGATTGTGATTAAGATGTGATGTGAATTATGATTGGTTAATTTAGATTTTGATTGATCGTGAGAGATATTCTGTGTCTCTCTCAATTAGGAAAATAGTCTTTTAACCTTCTCTATACTCCCACTCGATGGAATAAACAAGAAAAATACTGTGAAATTTACAGTAAATTTTATTGTCTCTCCAATTTTCTGTTTACCAGAGTGCATCTACACGTCTTTTGCCCCCACCTTTGGCTGATTTAGAACTTAATCTATGAATAAATTTCGATTTATGATTATATTTGTGTTTGTTTGAAGTTGTTATCAGTGTTGCCCCACTCAGGGGTCAAAAAATCGGCTAGACCGATATATCGGCCGATATATGATACGGACGATATATCGGCCGATAATTTTATCTCTCATACGATATCGGCATTTTCTCTCTCCTCCGATATCGGAACCGTGAAAAAACCGCAAAAAACCGTGATGAACAGTGATGAACCGTGACAAAACTGCAAAAAACCGCAAAAAACCGTAAAAAATCGTGAACACGCCTAAGAACCGTAAACCCTGAACCACGTCAAACCGTGAAAAACTGCTGAAAACCGCAAAAAACTGCGAAAACCGCAAAAAACCGTGAATCCCCTGAGAACCGCGAACCCTGGAAAACCGTGGAAAACCGCGAAAAACCGCGAAAAATCGTGTAAAAACCGCGAAAAACTGTATCGGTGTTTTAAATTTTTTTTTTTTTTTTAAATACCGATATTTATGACCGATATTCGATATGTACGGCCGATACTTATCGTATCGGCTGATATTACTCGGTTTAAAAAAAACCGATGTATATCGGCCGATACGTTTAAACCTTAGGCCCCACTATCGATCCAAGTGTTTGTCATTGTCACTACCATTCTCTCATCTTGCCACTCTTTCTGCACCATCATCATCACCGCCCTTGCCAGTACTATTGTATGTCTCTGTGGCCTGGTTTGGTTTGTTTGTCTGTCTGTTGGATTTGATCATTATGGCAATGATTCAATTAATTCCTTCTTATGTGAATCTGTTTGATTTGTCCCTAGATTTGTTCGCATCTGGATTTATCTCCTCCTGTTATCTAGATTTTGTGTGTTTCAGATCTATTTGCTTTGATTGTGGTTCTAACTATTGAGATTATTGAGATTTGTCGATTTTATACACCAAAATGTCGATCTTTGTCTATTTTCGTTCATTTGCAATTTGAGATGCACATGTGACACATTGATTTTGTTATTGGCTTTCCCGACATCTCTTCTCCGTTGACCTGCTTTCGCTCCATCATCCAACCGTTTGATTCTTAAGTTAACTAAGTTCAAACTCAAGTGTGACCTACTTTATTTTGAGGGGTGCGTTAAGATATAATTTGGATTATGATTAAGATATGATTTGAATTATGTTGATAAATTTATATTATGATTGATTGTGTGAGATATTCTCTATATCTCTCAATTAAAATATAGTGTTTTATTATCCACATGGGTGTAGTTCGACTGGTTATCTCCGACCTCAGGAAGCGAGAGGTTATGGGAGGGTTTCGAGCCCTCCATGGCCTAACCTTAGCGTGCTTTAGGAGTAGTGGGTTGTGTTTGAGTTTCCCACGTATTAATAAAAAAAAATATAGTGTTTTAAGATATACTCTATTTAATTGTCATTTAGTAAAATAAACAACAAGAAAATACACTGAAATTTATACTATTATCTTTTACCCATTTTCTAACAACGCTCTCATTTTGCAGCCTTGCAGGGCTCCCATATTTAATTTTTAATTGATATTGTCTATATAATAAATAAGGTCTTTTAGAATAATATAAAATGAATTCCATTTTAAACCCATAAAAACTTGAACCCTAATAAACTTAAAAATATATTTCGAGTTAGAAGCTAGGGACCTACAAATACCATTCCAATTGGGCTCAAGTTGACCAACTCAGATTGACCTGATCCCGGGTTGGGCTATTTACTTGCATTTCGGCCGGACCCGACCTTTGCGTAACAAGAGATCCCAAACAAAGACGAGATCTTCTCCTTCCATCTTGAGAAGAATTAAAGGTTCATCGTCATCTTCTCTTTTGAATCTAGTTTACCTACTTATCTTAGTATATTTTAGCTTTTTAGGGTTTTTATCTCTCAATTTACGTTTTACAAATTAAAACCGATTTTTTATTATTTTATAAGAGAAAAAAATTATTAGAAAGAGAAGAAAGTACAAAAAAAGAAAAAGAAAAAAGTGCAGAAGGTCTAAGAGACATAAATCCAACTGACAAAAAATAACAACAAAATAACAAGAGAACACAAAAAACTAGAACAAAAGCACTCTGGAACACAACAAACTATCCCCCTAACAACCGAATTTTTTACTATTACTAGTGAAACTATTTTAGTAAACTAAGTGAGCATAATATTGTAAGGCCCATCTTATATTATAAAGATCAATTAGTTGAAATTTGGATATTAAGATACAAATTGTAGTTATGCTTGTCACAATATAAATATTGATTTATATTTGACAATTTTAGTTTATAATTTTAATTTTAAAATTTACAGTATTATAAGTCATTAATTTATATAATTTATTTTATAATTTTGTTAAGCATAAAATTTCACTCCGACTCTATCTAATCATTTATATATCTTTATATCCCATTTAATTATATATTTTAATAATAATTTTTAGTTATTATTATTATTTATTCCGCTTAGAGAGAGAGAGAGGGAGAAACTGAAATCCCGCCTTTTGCAACGAAGTGAAGCCACAATACGACTGTCAAAAATGGAAAGATGGACGTCAAAAATGGAATGCAGATACGAACGGAGGAAGAAGAACAAGTACGGACGAAAATAAAAGATACCGTACAAAGGAGAAAATAAAAGCAAGAGGAAGAGAAAGAAACAGAGTATTTGGATTTTCCTCCGTGAAGGAACAGAGAAGGTGGAAGCAATGGGAGAGGGATGGAAGAAAGGGATGTGCGGCCACGAAGCGGTGGAGCAGATGTCTAGAGATGGTAGCCATTATAGCCTCTCAAACGGAATGTTGCCATCCCTCGGCGCCAGCAGCCACCGGAGACTCAAGCTGCGTAGATTCATATTCTCCCCTTACGATCGTCGATACAGGTCTATTTATCTCAATTTATCTCCTTTCATTCAGCTCTTGAAATAGGTGGTTGGCGTTTTGCAGATCAAATCTCTTGATTTTTGCTGTGTCTTCATTGATTTGAGATCCAATAATGCCCAACAAATTGTAGTTGCTGATACTGTCATTGTTTTTTGGGTTCCTTCTTTTCTTCGTTGAAGGTTGTTTCTTTGTGTACTTCACTCATGAGTATTGGATGTAATGAATTCTGTTGTAGTAAGTTGGTATTTAGTTGTTTTGGATCGATTTGACGTTCACGTGCAAAAAATATAAGAGCATTGATTGGTGTCTTTTGAAAAATTGAAGATTTTGGTGTATTTTCTATCAGAGACAAGAATTGCATGCATGGCTTTACTTTCTCTTTGGATTCCATGTTATTCAATCTATTATAATCTTTTTCTTTTAAGATACGTTTTTCTTCTTTTTATTCTTTTTAATTTGTCGGTGGAGGGGCCAGGGGAGGGGGAGGGGGTGTTTTAGGATAATTAAGATAATCCTGTCATAACATGGTTGACATCTATGCAACCTACTTTGCAAAATGTATGATCCTTTATTTTTATCTTGAAGTACTTCCCTCAACCCTCACCCCCCCCCCCCCCCCCCCTTCCCCCTTCAGTTCTGGGATTGAAATACTTTTTGACCTCATCTTGTACTGAATGTGAACTCCAATTTTAATTAGATTTTTGTTCATTAACATTTCCTAGATGCATTTGTTGTAAATGGTGAAGACCATCACTGCTTGGAATGTTTGGTTACCTTTTGGTTAATTTGATGCAGAGAACAGTTGCTTTGAATAATAATAATAATAATAATAAACACTTGTTCCTTTTTCTACTAGTTGGTTGGATGAATATGGATCTCATTGACATGGGCATGTGCATTTCTTTCTAATGTGATAGCTCAAAATGTTTGTTGACAGTTGGTTCTTTATTTATTCTGATTTTTCAGGTTTCTCAGAAATATTTTGATTGGTAATATGGTTGAAGATGATTTGGCCATAATACTTTGTGACCTTATTGAGTCATTCGATAATAATATCTCTTTGCATTCACTTAAAGATCATCATGCGTTTTTTTCACTCTGCATGGAGCAAAACTTATTTTCAGTAAAACACAAATTGATCATATTGCAGCTTTTAGAGGTTTTGTAGTGAATTATTAAGAGAATATTCTTTAAATTGGTTAAAAATTGACATATAATTCTAATATGTGCAGGACTTGGGAAACCTTCCTTATTGTTCTAGTCGTCTATTCTGCTTGGGTATCTCCTTTCGAATTTGGATTCCTTGAGACACCAAAGGGAGCTTTATCAGTGGCCGATAATGTTGTGAATGGATTTTTTGCTCTAGACATCATCCTGACTTTCTTCGTTGCATACCTTGATAGAGAGACTTACCTGCTTGTTGACAACCAGAAGGAGATTGCATGGAGGTATGCAAGAACATGGTTAGCACTTGATATTGCCTCCACAATCCCAACAGAATTTGCCCGTAAGATGTTGCCCCCTAAACTTCGTTCATATGGTTTCTTCAATATGCTTCGGCTTTGGCGTCTTCGCAGAGTCAGTGCTCTTTTTGCCAGGTAGAAAAAGTTTGATTTCGTGGGAATTGGAGAAACTAATTTAAAGATGAGTTACAAGACAAAGTACTCCTTTTTTGGACTGCTCTTTTGACTAATCATTTCTCTCGTAACATTTATAATTTGCTCAATTAAAGTTAATGAAATATTTAAGAAGTGTAAGGTTGTCTCTTACTTCCTTTTTACTTCTGGAGCTCAGAACATTCATTCTTAGCATGCAAAATTGATTACCTGGTTATGTATTCACGGTTTGGAATAGAATTTTGACAAAGACATGAGATGATGCTGTTTCATAATTCTTAGAAATACTCAGATAATCTCAAAAGATTTTTCTTCATTCTTAAGAATGCAAGGCAGAAGGCACTGTCTTCACTCTTAATATGTTGACAGTGGATAATCATTTCTGATACTCTTTTCTAGAATGAATTATGCAATATTTGATAGGAGAATATGCATAGTATACTTTGGCCTTAAGTGATTGTGACCATGGTTTAGTTATCGAGTTGCTTTGTTGGATGACCCCCACCTTGGATACAACATGCATTTTATATCTCCTGAATGGGACATAAGTTTTTATGGCAGCCTGTTATAGGCCTTGAGAATGAATGCGATTACTGTCCACATTCAATGGGAAATAGGGTCCATATATTTTGTACTCTTTAGGATCAGCTAATCTTCAATCTTGATTATTTTCTTCCCCTGTGAGGCCACCAAGTTTAAAGATCTGGATTACAGAACCATGGGCCAGAAATGTTCAGGCTGAAGGCCTGATGATATTAATATTGTCACAGTCAAGGACAAGTAGATCCTTTTTTCTAGATCAGTTTTTATTATGATGCTCTTGGTTGACACTTCTCTTTGTTGCTCATTAGCAAAAAATATGGAGATTGCAGCTTTCTAGTAATTTGCAAAATACGGGTTTAATTATTAGAAACTAAAGTTGTCATAAAAAAGTATAATAAAATTGGGGTTACCGGATTTGGTATTTTGTTTCTTTTGGGTTTCTGATCACTCAAAAAAAAAAATATTCTTTTTGGTTTCTCTCAAGTTTAATTTCTCTGTTGACTATGGTCTCTGTATTTTGCAGTTGTATTTGAATGGTATTTATATCTCTATTCATATGGACCTTTTTTGGTAAAGATTTGAAAAGTAATTTGAATGGTATATTTGCTCATGTTGTTGAAGAAAACAAATTTCATCTCAGCTGCATGTTCTTTTGTTTTTCAATTTAACAGCTTAGAGAAAGATACGAAGTTCAACTACTTCTGGGTTCGATGTGCGAAACTTATTTTTGTAAGTGTTATGAATTCTGTTTTCTAATGAGCTCCTTTTAGTAGCCTGACTTGATCCCCATTGGTTTTGATTTGGGGTTACATCACTTCTCCCAATTGCTTGGACCACTGGCCTTTTCTTCTCTGTTTTTTTTTAATTCTTGTGAGGATCTCTTCACCAACAACAATCTTACTTTTTCTGAAACATTATTATAGGTAACTGTATTTGCAGTTCATTGTGCTGGCTGCTTCAATTATCTTCTTGCTGCAAGATACCATAACCCAAGTAAAACATGGATTGGAGCCGTAATTGAAAACTTCCATGAGAGAAGCCTCTGGATCCGCTATGTAACTTCTATGTACTGGTCAATCACCACTCTCACGACTGTTGGCTATGGTGATTTACATGCAGAGAATACAAGGGAGATGGTTTTTGATATCTTCTACATGCTATTCAACCTCGGATTGACAGCTTATCTGATTGGAAACATGACCAACCTGGTTGTCCATGGGACCAGTCGAACAAGAAAATTTGTAAGTCATACTTCAATTTGCTTGCAAGGATGAGGAATATGTAATCCCTAGGTTTATCAAGTCCTGAATTTGTGTAGGGTCTTACCAAAGCACTGGTCTGACTGTGCCTATGTGGATAGGCCATGTCCAAGAAGTAACTCAGAAAGATCCTTGCTATTTAACGTGACGCTCTTTTAATGTCAAATGTGGATAATTGATGTTTTGTTTCTTAATTTCCTATTTTCAGCCTGTTTATCAAAGGGTTAAGGCTTTGTCATTAGGAGCTTTACCTCTTTGTGGCAACGGTCCACAACAGCCTGAATCTATGAACCATATTCCGACATTTGTATATTAATTGTCCTTGGATACAAAACATATCCTTGAATTGAGGATAAAATAATTCCTTATCACAACTGTTTGGAAACCATTGATTTCGTTAAGAACAAATTCTAATAGAACAAGGACTGTAATGGAGTACCTGCTTGTGCAGTTTGCCCATCTAGTTTTATTTTTTGCAGCTTGGATATTACAATGTTTATATGGATCATGGTTTACATACTGTAGGCCCATAAAATCAATAAGCTATGATGACAAAATCATTCCTGCAAGACAGAAGATAAGTCTGGAGGATACCATGCATGTCCTCAACCAGAGGATTGCACATCTGTTCTGTATGCATGTCAGATCGTATAATTCCTCATTAGCATAACCATAATAGAATAAGGTGTCCTATGGGATATTTCTTTGTGGTTGTAATTTATACATGTTCATTATGGTTACTTCAATACATGGTAATGCACCAATTCTTGCCTTTGTTTGGATCAAGTGAAAATTAAAAGACTAGTTCACTTGGAAAATTGAATGCAAGGATTAAAAGCGCTTTTTCATCCTTTTATGTTGAAAAAAAGTTAATAAGTGGGTTTCACTTCAGATTTGTCTGGGGTTACTTTTTCACCCTTCTGCTTATCCAAAGAGATGCTTACTTGCTTAGAATGATGAGCATTGTTAAAGACTTCGGATTATTTCTAAAGTTGTAAGGGAAACTCCATTTTTTAGGAAAATTTAGGACTGGAAACTGAAATAGCAAATTATAGGAAATCTTTATTTTGTCATTATAGTTCGTCGTAATTTTCCTTTATTATTTGAATAATTCAAGCAGTACAATTTATTTCCAGTAAATATTTTCTCCATGAATAATTTTTTGTCTTTCCAAAAGAAATGGCTGATTTTTGTGAATCTTGGGAAAGAATTTCCATTTTTGATATTCCCTAACAGTTTTTTTCCTCACTGGTAGAGGGACACAATTCAAGCAGCTTCAAGTTTTGCACAAAGAAACCTGCTCCCAGTCCGCTTGCGAGAACAAATGATGGCACACCTCTGTTTGAAATATAGAACGGATTCGGAAGGATTGCAACAACAAGAGACTCTTGATGCCCTTCCTAAAGCCATCCGATCAAGTATTTCACATTACCTCTTTTTCTCTCTCGTTGACAAGGTGTATTTGTTCCAAGGGGTGTCAAACGATTTGCTGTTCCAGCTGGTATCATGCTTCCTAAAAAAATTTCACAGATGCTGATAGTGATACTGCTTGAATGGATTTCTTACTTCCATATATTCTTACTTGTTTTCGAAGGTCTCAGAGATGAAAGCCGAGTACTTTCCACCAAAAGAAGATGTGATCTTGCAAAATGAAGCTCCAACAGATTTCTACATGCTGGTCACTGGTGCTGTGGTATCCACTTTGCTTGCCTACTGGATTTTCTTTGAAAGGAGGATTAAATATGTGACCTTGTGTTTAAATATTCCAATGGACTGGATTGTAACTTTTTCTTTAATGCGTTTTAGACAGTATAATTACCAACTTTCTTATCTTCCAAAAAAAGAAGAAAAACCCAACTTTCCTTCTGTGACATGAAACAAATTGTAAATAAATAACTGTCCATTCTTATCAATATTAAAATTCACTCCCTCTCTTTTTTTAATTGTTATCACTCGATTTGTTCCTCTTTTTTTTTTTTTTTAAGCAATGCTTGCAATAATTGATTTCGGCATCTTCTTGCAGGACCTTCTAGAATATAAGAATGGAACAGAACAGGCAAGTTTGAAGAAAAACGGTTCTAAATTTTTGAGAAGTAAGAAGGAACAGGAACCTCAGAAAGTATTTGATTCCTTGAGGCATGCCTGTCTGTCCTTGTAGGGCCCATGGTTTTTATTTCCATCTTTGCTGCCAAGGCTTTTCAAGGCCATTGATCTGGTTCAGACTAGCTTGGATGGGGTTACATCCTGATCCTTCGTTTTTTGATTTTTCTCTGGATTCATGTTGTATTCTCTTCTTATCCATCTACTTCCAGGCTACTGATTTTAGGTGTATAATATCATGATAGGCAAGTTTTTTTTGGGTACTGTCCCACTATTGCAAATCAATGGTCAAGAGAACCTTATCATAGGCACTATATGCACTGAATCAGTTATATGCAACTCTATAACATGCTGGCTTCAGGATGGTTTACTTCCAATGATAATGTGTGAATGAAAACATGAGAATATACACTGACATGGGCAGGTAAAGGTTGCAGGTTGTTCGAGAAGCAAAGACAGGGGATGTCTTTGGAGAGATCGGTGTACTTTGTTACAGACCACAACTGTTCACAGTCCGAACGAAACGTTTTTGTCAGCTATTGCGGCTAGATCGTACTTCATTCTTGAATATTGTTCAGTCCAATGTTGGTGATGGGACTATAATAATGAATAATCTCCTTCAGGTCTGTTTGTCTGAGAACAATATCTGACTTTTATCAGTTTTATGGATGCATGTCGCCGTCCTTTTTTAGTTGTATTTTACATATCAAGGCCATATAGTCCTATATATATGGGTGTTTTATATTGTTGTGATTCAAAGCTAGAAAATAAACATAGAAGACTAGTAGAAAAAGGAGGAGGAAGAAATTGAGAGGAGAAAATATCTGGTTTATCTATCTTACAAAAAGAAATCTGGTTTATCTACCTTTGTGGTTGACGACCAGTTTCATCAATGAAGGCTTTCCAGATAAAGGGGGAACCAAATCCTCTAGATTATAATTGCTAATTCTGCCATGATCTTCTTATCATAATCATACCAAAATTGACAAATATTCCACATCTTGTAACTAAAATCATGTCATACATATTAACAAGAGGTGCTCCTCATGTGTATCCAAGAAATGTGTTTACTAGTGCCATTCGGTGTTTGAAGAGAGAGAAATCTCCACATTCTCTACACTCTACGCTGGAGCATAGATGTCAAGTAATTCCCTTCTTGCCCAGTATCCCTTTCAACTGCTTTTGAGATGCGGTCATAGTGAGGATATCTGCTAATTTTTTTGTGGCAATTTCATATAAGACTGGGACCAGAAGCAACATGAATTGATATTTAATTATCGAAGTAAAGAGAAATAGGGGTAGATATAAATCCCATTTCGGAACTTGCAAAAGCCATCAATTAGTATTTAACTTCATTAAATCTTGCTAGGCTGGTTGCTTCATGGTTTCCATATAACAAGATCTCATCCAAGAAATGTACAATAGCTACTTATGATCTACCACCATTAGATGATCCAGACCAAAAGGAATCACAATAACCTATAACTTCAAAATTTCCATTCTTTATAACAATCCTTTTTATAGAGCTGATTTGAGATTCATCAAGCTCTGGTGTATAACATTCATATGATGATTGCTGGGAGAATGCATGGACCGACTAACAATTCTAACTAGGTAATATTTGTTCAAATGATTGTCAGATGAATTAGGTCCCCTACCAGCCACTGTTAGGATCCTTGGTTGTTGAGAGGATCAAGTTGTTGATTATGAAGCCAATTATTTACTTTTCTAGAACTATTAAGTGAGCTTCAAAGATAGTTCTCTACTTTATTTGAAAAATCTATTTTCTTTTCATCCTTAAGTTCTCCAAGAGACTTACTATGGCAACACTTTAATGGTGCGAATGACATAATGAGGGATTATGAGATGCTCAATCAAAATGAATGGCATATTCCATTTGACCAAATAATGGTGCATCTGGCCCTGCCTTTCTGCAATTAAACACAAATTTAATAAGGGGCAAATTGGATGACCATCATTCCAATGGGAGATACTTGGTCATATGCCACCAGGGTAGTGCCAATCATATGAATGATTTGGACCATGAAAAGGCTGTCCCTGCAGGAGTGTATTGTGGAGACAATTAAATGATACAATTAAATGTTTTGTATCCTGTAGTATGTTACTTTTTATCCCTACTTTGTGCAGAATCTGGAGGAGTTGAAAGACCCAATGATGGAAAGAGTGTTAGCTGATACAATGAATATGATGGCTCAGGGTAGAATGGACCTTCCTCTTAGCCTATTCTTTGCTGTGGTTAGAGGAGATGATCTGTTACTGCATCAACTACTGCGATTTCACTTTGATCCAAATGAATCAGACAACAATGGTCATACAGCACTGGTTAGTTATTTTTCTTATTTCCTTTTTTGTACAAGTATGTGATCTGTACTCTGTAGCCACTGGCTCATGCTATCACTTTCGATTTTAAATGTAATCAGCATGTAGCAGCATCTAAAGGAAGTGAGAACAGTGTTCGTCTGTTACTAGATTATGGGGCCAACCCTAACTGTAGAGGTATACTTTGAGTGCTTCACAACTTCTATGCTTGTTTGAATCTGTATTTTGGATTGATATGCAGACTCAGCTGTTTCAGAAGCCCATTATTTGTTAAATGTGTAGGACGTTTGCATGTAGTGAGCACATTTTAGTGGTCTAGATTTGTAATATGATGAGCCCATCCCACAGGGAAGTTCCCAAAAGTGTCTCCCATTAGATGATTTCATCTGATTGGAGACCCAGTTAAATGTGGTTGTTGGTCCTAATTTTCCATTTTCACCTAATTACTTCAATTACCTGACAAGGGACCAGGTCTATTTCTTGAAAGCTCTGGTTACTTCTCTTTTTGAAACAGTGCTCCGGTTACTTATCTCCTTCTGCATTGGCCAGTGTATTTTGGATTACACTGCTCCTGAAGTTGATTTAATCACCTTGATGTATTTTTCTGCACTCCTTAGAATGGTGGAGCTAGGTATAATAAAGTCTTATCTTCTATACCTCTTGTAAAAAAGTTATTATGGTGCAAGTTCTATGATCTTTCTGGTCATTTCAACATCAACCATAAAAGCTCCATCAATTTAATAATCTTTACTTTCCAATGATTTAATACAAACATCAACCACAAAAGTCCCATTGTTTTTATTCTTTAGGTTTGTACAATGTTCCTTTATCCCCCTCCACAAGGCTGCATCTTTACACTCCCTTTAGAGATGAAGAGGTCCCAATTTCAATTGTATTAGATGGGATTATATTATCCTGAATAGCTCCCATTTCCATGTGCAAAGTACAAACATTGGTTTCATGTTCTATACTGAACTAATTCTCCATGATGGAAAATACTTCAGATCATCTGCTACCCTTCTCAAAATCTAGGTGTTTCACTTTCTAACTATCCAACAAGAAAAAAATTGGGTTTGGGTCATGCTTTCCTAGAAGAAATTTAGTTTCATCTGACCTACACTAAATTTGGGTCAGATTGGAATGAGTCCCAGACCTGACCTAGGCCAAATTACAAACCATCCACACAAGCATCCCATTCCCTTAGCCCAGTGGTTGTAGCCCTTGTACCCCACCCCCAAGCCCAAAGGTCCAAACCCTTCGCATAGCCCATAGTCTAATACTCCCCACATAAGAGGAAAGCCCTCTTCTCTTTTGATTTTTTTTTCCATTTCATTTTTTATTTTTCTATTTTCTACAAAAAAATCAGCCCAGTTTGGTCAGCTTGGCAGTCAAAATGTCTGATAGTTGCCTTTTAGCTGACTTTGCCCCTATCATAAAATCCATGCTTCCTATTAGTGCTACCCCCAGAATTTTGCAAAGGGCTACCATCCTCAAATCCAATTTGCTCGATCATCTTATCCATGATTCATCATTGACCCCAATTTTACTCAATTGGAGTGGGACCACTGTCGGATTGATCACTTATTACACGTCTACTCTAATCCATTAAGTTTATGAAAAACAGATATTCCAATGATGAGCCCCAAACAGACATAATGGGCTGGCAGGGTCAATCTCTAGGAGTAGAGCATCCCCACATTACTGTGTCCCTTCTATGCTAAAACGGCCAGCTCAACTTCCAATATTTCCTTTATTGATTTATTAGCGCTCTATGTGGCAATTGTTTATGTAGAGCCGTATCAAGTAAGTGTATTTTTTAGGCTCAAATAATACATGACTGACTTGTAGATGTTGGCTTTTTAAAAAGTGCCTTTACTTGCTGCATATAGTAAGTAAATTACTCAAAAGTTAATTACTTAGGCTAAGAGAATAGATTGATCACTTGTAGATGTTGATTTTCATATCAAGGGTGCTACTACTTTCTGCACTATATCTAGAGTCATATTCCCAGATTCACAATATCCTCAGTTGTAATGGTTTCTCTTTTTTTTTAAAAAAAAATATTGACGACTTAATTCATTAAAAAACAAAGAGTGAGTACATGAGGGGATCCAAGTAAAGGAGAGTTATACCCAGATCCAAGGAAAGAAAAGAAAGAGAAGAAGATAAAACATAAAGTAAAAGAAAAGATACAATAGCATGCCCCTCCCCATAAAAGAGATACTAAGAAGTCCTCTACTCCCGAAGCTCCCATAGCCGATAAGGTGAAAATAGTTCCATAGCCGGTTTTTGTTTGTGTACACCAACTTTCGTTAGGAAATCTGTCACTCTGTTCGCCGAACGAGGTGTATGAATGAAAGAGATGCCTCCCTACCTACACAACCTCCAAATATCTCTAGTAATGTGTGCCAACCTCCACGAGAGGGGGGGGGGGGGGAGGGGTTCTATTACTATGCTAAGAGATGACATTAGTCGAATCACCTTCGGTAATGAGATTACCGCTTCTAAATCTAAACCAAACTTGGAGAGCTCTCCTGATTACTCTTAGTTCTGCCTCATTTGACTCCATTATCCCTAATGGTTCAGAAAATGCTAATAACATCCTACCTCTAACATCCTGCAACACCCCTCTTATTCCTATCGGCCTGGGTTTACCCCTTGCTGCCCCATCCATATTAAACTTTCATCATGCTAGGGCAGCACTACTCACTCGACCTTACGCTTCCTAACCTTCCAATCCCTTTCATGCATCCTTCCCAAGATAAATAGAAATCCTTAGGTGCTAGTCCCAAAAATTCCTCACACAGACAACCAACCTATCAATTGCCATTTCGCCCTCTCGAAAACCTCCCTAGATGCTCCCCTCTTTCTTTCAAAAATCCTCCCATTGCGTTCTTTTCAGATTGCCCACGAGACCGCATGCGGTACCATTCTCCAAGCAACCCTACGTCTACCTCTAAAGGGTCCTCCCATCCACGCCGATTAAGAATCCTCCATTCCATTTCCTATAACCCATGATCACTCGAATAAATTCAACAAGGAATCTCATACATCTGACGTGAACCAGCACTTACAAAACAAGTGGTCCACTGTCTCCTCTTCTTCTTTGCACAGTGGACATACTATTAGAGCTTCCTCAGGAAGAGCGCCTCTTCTCCTAAGATTATGTCTAACTAGGATCCTCTTTTTCAAGGTCGTCCAAATAAATATCTAGATTCTAGGGGGTATCTTATTGTTCCAGGCAAGGTTGCATATAGACGGGGGATGGGGGGGGTTTCAGATTTGTTGTATATGTTGACCTTAGGATAGACTTTACCGAAAATAATCCTGACGGCTCCATGGACCAGATTCACTTATCCTTGTCCTCAGGCCACAAACTAGTGTCTCCTAGGATATCAATCAATGATTGGTTGTAGTGGTTTCTTTAGTATTAATTTTTATAAACTAATGCCTTTATCATTGTTATTTAAACCCATTTTTCCTTTGACTATATCTATTACCCTTTTTTTTTTAATAATTATCATTAACAACCAGTTTCCACACTCAAATCCCACGCAGCACCCAACTCTTTATTCTCATCGTTTGCTGTGAAGTTTAGGTAATGTCTACAATTTTTTGTTGGTTCTTGCTGCATCCAACTCTTCCAGTTTAGAAATTTGATATGGCCTAGATATTGAGATGAATATTATGTCCTTTGTTAAATGAACGGATAGATTTCTTTATTCTATTTTACCTTGCCATTTTTGGTGGGGTAAGTAGTTAATTTCACATGCAATGTCAACCATGCACTTGTGCAGCCCTTTCTTTAATGTGAAATGATCACCAACACCGTCTTTCTGTGCACACCTCATGCATACCCTTAAGTTGGTCCACTTTGGCCCTGGTACATCTGTTGGAAAGCTCTATGCTTGAATACATAGCTTATCGAAAATTACCTTAGATCAGTCAAGTCATGTTTTTAGTCCTATGGAATCATTTAAAATTATTATTGTTTTTTAAGTGGTAAAGAAAATTTTATTGCTAAGAGCACAAGAAGTGCACAAAATACAGGGAGGGCCTAAAGAATAAGGCCCAAAAGAAACCGAAGAGCACAGGGGAGGGTAGCACCTAGTAACTAGAGAACTGTACTAGCGAATGCCAATACTCTCCTTCAAGGCTGATTCAGATCCGGTTTAGGAATGTCAATTATCACATCAATTTATTTTTTAATCCCTAAAATTTCATAGTTTTCAAAATCCTAGTTGTTTGATCCAATCAATCAAGGTGATTATTAGTGGGTCTCATATCCACACATGGACCTTTCAAACAGACACATCACCTTAATGAAGCAATCATAATGGTGGGACCAATTAATCAAAAGAGATGGCTTTTAGTCAGCAACGAGATGGATCCACATGTTGGTGATTTAAGCTGTTGGTATGGTAGGCCCCATGAGATGGAGCATACTCAGATGCCCCCAATACTCCCTTTACTACACTATCTTAACCATCTAATTAAATAGGTAAATATCATATTTTCCCATTTAATATGTCCATAATCAGAAGGATCATCTGATGGTAGATGTCTAAACTAACCATGTCACCACTCACCACCATATGAATGCTATGGATCATTAAAAGGTTGATGTGCAATGTGCACGAACAGTTCAGTCAAGGAAGTATTTTCTATTTTTCCTCTTGTAATGTAATCCTCAAATCTAGAAAAGTTCTCCAATTCAAACTTGATGCTTTTATCTGTTCATATGAACTCCAGTTCCATTTCATTGTTCTTCTTTCTACAGATACAGAAGGAAGTGTTCCTCTATGGGAGGCAATACTTGGAAGGCATGAATCAGTAATCAAACTGCTGATTGAAAATGGTGCAACCATCTCATCTGGCAACGTGGGTCAATTTGCCTGCAAGGCTTCTGAGCAGAACAGCTTAGAACTGCTTGAGGATATTGTTCGGTGTGGAGGGGATGTGACACTGCCCAGCAGTGATGGAACAACGGCAATCCATCATGCAGTATCCGAAGCAAATATTGAAGTTGTCAAATTCCTCTTAGACCATGGAGCTCATATCGACAAGCCTGACAATCATGGTTGGACTCCAAGGACTCTTGCTGATCAGCAAGGCCATGAAGAGATCAAAGCTCTTTTCAATTCCAAGGAGTGCAACCACCACTCTGCTTCCGTATCTGAACCATGTGTTCCGCTCATCGGGAAGTTCCGGAGTGAACCCATGATCCGCCATTTCTCACAAGATGGCACCTCCCTCATAGGTGAGGGGTTGCTGCGGCGTAATAGCATTCGCAGGCGCAAGACTAACATCTTCCACAACTCACTCTTTGGGATCATGTCGGCCGCTAATGCAGGTGATAGGAGCTCTACTTCATTCACGGGCCCTTCGAGTTCAAACAGGACATATGGGGCTTATCCAACCAGAGTAACAATCAGTCTGGAGAAGGACAACCCAGGAAGAAAGCTAATACTATTGCCACATTCAATTCAAGAGCTGCTTGATATCGGGGCTAAGAAATTCGGGTGCACTTGCATTAAAGTCCTCGGCAGAGGTGGAGCTGAGATTGACGAAATAGAGACAATCAGAGACGGGGATCATCTTATTCTTGTTTGTGGTAGTAGTTAGGAAGGTGGGAGCGGCCGTCTGCTGCTCCCTTGATTTTATTCATTTTTTTCAGTTGATGTTGTGATCGTCCTCATCAATGAGAGGTAATCCTTGTTTAAGAAGAATTCAATAGTTAGTTGAATGATTATTTAATTTTTTTTAAGAGGTGCCAAAAGACACATGAGAATCACTAAGTCTAGATTGAAGGTAAATAAATGAAAACAGGCAATGCAACCTTACTCCCCTTCTAATGAAGTTCAGCTAATCAGATGGAAATATAAATGCCCCTCCCTCTCCAACTTGCCAAGGAGGGGAAATTCTACCATTCCAAAAGTTTCATCATATCTCTAGTACTTTGTTATAAAGGGGAATATATTACATGTATTTTCTTTTGTTAAAGAAAATCATATTTCAGTGAATTTTTATTATAAGTTATTTTTTGAAAATGTTGAATTGCCGTTGAATGTTTAAGTTGGATTTTCTGTAAATATTGAAAGTTGTTTAGATTTTATTTCCTAAAAATTAATCTATTTTTAAAGATGTTTAAAAGCTAAATTTTTGAATAATATGCATACCATGTAAATTTTATTAAAAGCGTATCAATTATTTATTTATTTTTAACTTATTTGTCAACACTAAAGTTCTTTTTACTTGAGTTAATTCTCACTTATATAAAAAGGATTCATTGCATACACTCTCAAATATTTTTTTAAATAAACTTATAAAATAATCATGTTTTTTTTAAATATACTCGTAAAATGGTAGATTATCTCCGGCTAGGAGAGATCACTTTATGATTTGTGGTGCATGTAGTAGTTTAGGTTTAGTCTCTTCGTCGTGGATTACCTCACTATTCAATATATCTCATTTAATAAAAAATTGATTAATGTAATACAGTACAGATTAATTCTATTTGAATAATCTTAATAGATTATTTGAACCTATTCTCCACTTTATATTCATTAGATAAGTTGACCTTATTTAAATACTAAATCAAGCTTAGATGAGATGATATAACTTAATCTATTTATTTAATAGTTGATCCAACCATTTCATATTTAATTTGATTCATTTATTGAATTAATTAATTCAACTTAGTCAACTCTTACATCATTGACCAATTTTCACACATTAATCCAACTCATACATCATCTAAGTCATTGTTTAATGTGTCGGTTTAACTCAAGTGCCAAAATAAATTTAAAAGAGTTAATCCAATGCAACCCATTTATTGATTGGTTGGAGAAATATTCTTCATTATTAAAAAAAAAAAAAAACAAATATTTGTCTTCAGTAAATAACAAATGGAAAATTCTTCTGCAAATCACAGACTTGTTGAGGCTTTCTCCATCCTACAAAACTGAAAATTTTGGGAAGGCGGAAAAGGTGAAGGAAGAATTTGGAAGGTAAAAAGTTGCAGTGGAATCTTAGAGAGGAGTCGGAAAGGGCGATGGAGATACAGAAACGTCGTTGCCGGCAGCAGCGTCTGCATCTCTTTCTTCTTCTATTCTTTTCCCTCTCCCGTCCTATCACCTCCTTCAATCTCCCTTCGCATGGTAACCACTTTATTCTTCTCCTAATATCAATCCCTTATTTCACTGTTCTATCTTCTGCAATTTTGGGTTTTCTTTTACTTAGATTTGATCTGCATCTTTCTTTTGATTTTCTCGCGCAATTGTTCATTTTTCTTGATTGAATTTTGTGGATCGGATGGATTTTTCTTTTCTTTTTCTTCTATCAAAAATTTTCTGTTACGGCATCGGGAATTAGGTCTTGTTCACGAGGAATTGGACATTGAGCTTCAGTATTAGATCATTTCATGGAATTGATTATGCTTTAGATAACTGGTGGCGATGAGTTGTTGTACTTTTAACGATAATTTTGTAAAACAAAAATAGTTGCCAGGATGATGGGAAATGAATTTGGCAAACGGAGCAACAATCAAAAGCATGAAGAATCTCAAAATTTGCGGAACTTCGATAATATTTAAAAAAAAAAGCGTAAAAGGAGTTTGAGTAAGAGGAAATGTAGGTATTGGGAGGGGAATTGTGTTTCATGATTACTAGTAAGTAGTAACTTGTTGGGCTTTAATCCCCAATGCTGAAATGAAATCAAACGGAAATAACACAAGCACAACACAATCAAAGCGACACAAGAGATTTTACGTGGTTCGGCAAATGCCTACATCCACGGGCTAAAGTCGGTAAGATTTCACTATAACAATGAGATACAAATACAACGGTATTTGGGTTACAAGGATTACCCAATCCTTCCCATTCTCATTCCCTTTCTATCTCTCATTCATCAGAGAATACACATTCTCTGGCTCACTCTCTCAAGTCTCAGAGAGAGACCTGGATTGCCTCTGGGATGCCCGGCCGGGTCCTCCTTAGTGTGACCTCACACACCCGCTCCATATGTGTATTGTTCTATCATATAGCCTCCAAGCATAGCCATCCAGCACACAGGTATATCAACGTGTATGCATACAACCAATAAAAGGCCAACAACCCATCTAGCTGATGTGTTGCATACAAAGAAAATCTCCACAGAATATCCTGTAAATAGTGTTACAGGCTGGCTAAGATTCTAATAGTTCCATGTGCTAGATTCTAATAGTTTGGCAGATTGGATGATTCTTCAAATTGTCATTGGAATCGGCATTTATAAATGATTTGAGGTGGAAAGTGACAGTTAAACAGTGCACAACCTTGTGCAGTTTCCAATCGCGGCATCAACTGTTTTATGTGTTTGGGGAATATGGTGATTGAATGGTTTGATTCATAAAAATGACCTCACACATGTGAAAGGATCTGATCACATGGAAAATTTCATGCCAATGGAAGTGCATGATTTTTTTCCCCATAGGTGATACTGCATTGGTAATGGGTCTTCTAAAACACCATGGCTAACTTCATTTGAAGGATCCATATCTAGTAATCTGCATCAATGGAACTATATTCCGATAATCTGATGTATAGTTAGTTTCCTTTTAAACATTGATTCTAGAACTGCCTATTACCCTTTCCATCTCATTGTAATTGTGTCTTGATCTCAAAACTAAGAAGCTTTCACACTGGCTAAACTGAGGGTTGTCTTTTCTTCTTCTCTTCTGAATGGTCTTTAATAACATTTTTTTATGAGTTCTTTAAGAGCATGATCATCTATATCTATCAATCACCGTCATCCAAAAACCTCTGTAACAAAATCAACCTCACCCAACTTTAGAGTTATTTCATGAGATATAAACCCAATACCACAAATTAAAAAGTAAATTTGAGGTGGACGAAATTTGAATATGTTCTTTGTTGATTATTGGCCCAGCGGCTCCATGCTTTTGCCTGAAGCCCAGATAGACCTTATATTTGGAATCTATGTAACGATCAATCTTTACTTCTTAAGATTTTTCTGTGTCTGATGCATATCAGTTTCCATAAATGCATTGAACATGCTGAAAATGGCTGGCAGGTGTGTGTATCATTTTCTTAGAATGATGTTAATGCCAATATGCGTTTATGTCAAAGTTACAAGGAATGACTGAATTGATACTATTGTCATTCAATGAATTATTAGATACAAATCAGGTACCACATTGTCTAAGGCCGGTGGTACAATAATTTCACAACATTACCATGAAGAGTGGACAAATTATGTTGTTTTTAACATTTTTTTTTCCTTTGTCATCCCAGTAGTTGTTGGATTGAATCATCATTAAAAAAGGGGATCGGATAACACTTAATGGTGTGTTTTAATTGTAGGATGCTACTGGACTGAGTCATGTCAAAACAAATGGATTGGGGGATGTGGCAAAGGTCATGTCATCATTGATCAGTCAGTTGATTGTAACGGGCTATGCACGGAGTCAAAATATTCACCATGCCTTCCTTTCTACACCCATTTCCGTTGCTGCAAACCAGGTTAGTAAATTCTCCTGTTGTAGTATTAGTTGTGACAGTAACAACAACATGATAAATGATTTAATTGGCTTTGTGATTTTTTGTAGTAACAGTATATATATATATATATATATATATATATATATAGAGAGAGAGAGAGAGAGAGAGAGAGAAATGTCTCTCTCTCTTAAAATAGATTCCTCTTTTCTTCTTCTTTTAAATTTTAAGACCTACCTAGATGCATGTTAATTACTAGAGAGTGGATGAATGGAAAGATCAATAGGTGAAATAGGTGTGACCAAACATTCGACCCCATCCCATCATCATAACCAAAACTTAATGGTTTATAGCCCTTAGATAAATGCAATTTTGCTTGAAAATTCAACTGTGTAAAGGGTGGATGGGTGCTAATTTTAGATATATACCAATTCACAGAAGGTAATTGAGTGTCATTTTTCCAGCATAAAATCCGTTTTGTCATTATTATATGGTTAACTGTAATCAATTCATAATTGATTCTTGCAATATTACTCCAATTGTTTTCTGGAACCTAAAATATCTTCTTAATTGGTATATGTGTCTTGACCATATTCCTGTGTTATTTGTGCCACCACTTTTTTGTTGCTTGTATGCCAACTGGGGTTCAAATATTTCACCCTAAGTCCCTAACAATGGGCCTTACCAAATCAGATGGGAATATGGCATTAGATGAAGGTGATGGCTCTTATCAAATGGTTGATTTGCTTTCCAGAAACAGTGCAAGACTCCTTTTTCTTGAGCTAGTAGACTGAATGCTGAGCAGTGTTTATGAAGGCATTAGCATATCACTGTGTTAATCCACACTTGTTTCTGTATTATTCAAAAAAATTATATGTATTACGCTAGTGAAGTGGCACACCACCATGGAGTGCTAAAACCTTTCATTTCATTTTGTGGTTGTCAGGCATTCCCCTTGATAGGTTTTTTTATTTAGAATGTAGATTGAAATGTTCACATTTGAACATGTATTCAGGAAATGAATGATTGCTCTTAAATTAACAATCTAGTCAATTTTGTAAGCAAGGGAAAAGCCATACTACCACTGCACTGCTGCAAACATATAGATTGATTTTCTTTGATTGATAATAAGAAGTGTACTGTTTGGGTGGGCCGGGCCTTGACTTATCCAAACCCAATTTATCAACTGAAGATTCTGGCCTGACTCGCCCTGTCCTGGTACCCAGGGATCTGGACTGACACCCAGCCCATTCTGCTATCAAAGTAAGCTAATTGTGATTTAAATGAATTGGTTACGTGGGGCCACTTTTAATTCTATAGGCAGACATGTACTCCTGGAAATGGGCCTGGTCTGATCCTCTAGTCTAATTTTCAGCCCAAACCCAGCCAAAGCTGCTGGACCAGGGAAAGATGGCTTCTAGAGTCCAGTTTCAAGTCTGATCATGTGTTCTCTAGTAGTCGGTGTTTTATCCCTGTCTTCAGCCTTATGCTGTTTTATCTTGCAATTCTATTTCATTTAGATTTTTTTTAATGGTTATTTCATTTTAGATTTATTACTCCTGAAAAGATATGATTGAAACATTCTTACATTGATTGCGTCAAGATAAATGTTTTTTTTAGATTATAAGCTCTCTCTTTTTTTTTTTTAATGATATGATCTCATTGTCATCTACTCCTTTTCTTTTTCATTGAACAGAAAGCCCAAAGGTGACAGACAGGTGTAAAAAATGTAAAAATAAGGTAGATTATGGTGACGAGTACATATGTTGCACAGATTGTTCAGATCCTTACCTCACCGACAAAAATACTAAACTTGGTTACTGCAAGACTGGTGCAGAACTAGGCATGCAACTAAAACCTAGAGGTAGTTAATATGTTTTTTTTGAAGACCAAGGTACTTAATATGTTCTTATAAAATATTGACTTGTGTTAATCAGTAGTTTTGAATTTCAAGGGAGTGAAAGCTTATTGACATGCTGCTTCTTTGGTTCAACTTCTCAGAGGTTTTCCAGTGGATTGCGAGACCATGGATGAAGTGTTCTTCTCCTTGTGATGGTGGAATTCGTTATAGGGATGTAGGTTGTTTTGGTAGTATTGAAGGCATATCTATTGCACCATATCCTGTAGATGATATTAGGTGCTCAGGTAAAGAAATGGTATGCAAGACTTGATCATGAAGTCAACTTTTATTATTAATTTGTGGTAGCATTTTTTTCCCAATATTCTTTTTTGATTTCTGATAATATATTATCTCTGTAATTATTTTTTTTTCATTTAATTTGGAAGGTTTTTGCATGGGAAAGTCATTAACATTACTCACATTTTAATTTATGAATGATGTGAGTAATAATAGATGGCAATAATGATGCTATAACCAGTTCTGACTTATTAGCTCCCTATCTCTTAAATCCACTTACTCAAGTGGTTGAACTTTTCAATAGAAACAAACTAAATTAGATATTTTGGGTATCAGATGCCGTGAAGCTAAAAAAGAAGGGAGAAAATCAAAGGCCAGAAACCACGAACATTTCTCTAACTAGACAGCCATTTGATGAACTCTAGCTGACCATAGTATTTGATTTTGCACAAGAACCTTTTTTTCTTCCAAGGTGTGTTTCTTCTTTTGGTGGATTCTGAATCATTCTGTATTTGGGGAGAATGACCATCCATTTCGCTGTCATTTTGAACTTTCTATTGAAATCCAACTTCTACTTGGTAGGCTTGGCTATTCTGAATTTTATGCCACTATTCAATCCAGTGACAAATGGTGGCAATATATTATTTGGGGGCAAGAAAGTGGAATGAAATAACCATCTGGTTTGGTTTTTCATTTGCTTGATTGTTTGCCAAATTATCTGAGGAAAAAATTATGTTTAGGTGCGTTCCATGTCATTCAGCAAGCACTGTGAAATCTTGTGCCATGTCAGGCCGTGGAAACCCAATGTTTTTGTTGTTTGTTTCAAATCCTTATTTCCATTAAAAATAAATGAAATGATGTCTCATAAAGTGTGGAAAGCCTCTCTTTCTTTAAATTTTTGGATCTCCCCACATCGGAAATGGATTCTTGGGAAGAAAAGGAAAGAGTCTCTTTCTCTGTGCTCTTGGCTTTATTCTATGGAAGAAGAGGGAAAGATCTCATTTTCATTTCCCATCAGCTGCAAAATGGCAAATAACCCTTTAGGGTAATAGATCTTCATTCTGCCAAATGAAATGACACTCCCATTCCCTTTGCTATGTCATATATATTTAACTTATATCTGTTTGTCATTGATTGTCTCTCTCCTTTCGGGGCTGTTTGTTATTTCCATTTGATGGAAAATAAAAATGATAGAAAATAAGACACTTCTATCTTCTTCCATGGTACGAAGAATCCATTTCCAATAGGGGCGATAAGATAATTTAATGAGGAAAAGAGGGAGATTTCCCAAGTTGGTAAGATAACAACGGAAATAAAGGTTTTGATACAAACAACAGAAATATTAGATTTCCATAGCGCCTATCAAATGACATGATTGAACCCAAATATAATTTTTCTATGGAGTTGATTTCCATGAGGAAATCAGCAAACAACCTCGTAGGAATTAAGAAATGTATCATTTGTTGCCTTGCCATTCACTTGGCCATGTAAACATCCTTGTCTGTGCCAACTACTTTTTGTCCTTTTTGCGATCATGCCCATTCATTTGATTTAGTCACATATTGGATAGTCGGAGGCATCAAATGGTGGAGAGAATAGGTTTGACCCATTAGATGATGGGTGCAAATGGGGTTAGGGTTGGTTTGACCATGTGCCATGTGATACCCAATTACCCATCACGATACCGTGCGAAGAGCTATTTTAATTATTTCTTAAGGGCATGCTTGTGCGCAACATATTCCATGAGAATGGAAAATGGTTTCTATGTTGAAATTGTTTCCTTTTGTTTCATACAAACCTTTTCCACATCTTCGTGGAAAATGAATCTTTAGGGGGAGGGGTTGGAAAGCTATTTCCACATCTTCGTGGATTTCAAGGCTCATGATCCAACACATTTACTAAACATGGCTCGGGCCTAACCCATGATCCAAGATCCGGCCCAACCACGACCAATGACCCAATCATCCTATTGACTTGATCTATTACTCATTCCATGATCCAACCAACTCAACCCATAACCCATGATTAACTTAACCTACCCTATGATCCGTTCCATAACTTGATACATGGCCCATGGAACAACCTACCGACCACAATATTTATAAATTTTAACTCAAGCCATGACCCAGCCCAACTGGTAACCCGTACTTCAACATCGCCTAATCTATGAAACAACCTAATCTAACCTAGCTTATGAATTTCTAGATTAAATCAAGGCTGGTGAAGTCATGATTTGAATCAATTGTACTCCATATTAATAATATGAACATTTTTTAAGTAAAATATGGGTTGAATTAACTATATTATATATAATTGTTATTGGTGTTATTATTATGATTATTATGATCATCATTGTAATCTAAAATCAAGTATGATCGAGTTATAACTAACCTACGCCTCACCTACCTAACAATAGAAAGAGCTTTCATTGATGAATTATTATGAAAGTCCTTTTATCACACCATACTAAAGAAATTGAAAACCTTGGAAAACAAAATCTATCTGGATTTCATTTTCTAAGAAAATAGGAACCATCAAGAAGAAAATCAAGTTCCATAGAAAATAATTGTGCCCAAACATGCCCTTAGTGTAGAGAGAGAGAGAGAGAGATGGGCAATACTTGTCTTTTGTTTAAGTTTTACCCTCTCGTTCACATGACAGCCTTCCAGTCAAGAGCCTTGTAATTTGAGAAGTTGTGAAGATCTCAGCTATGGCAGCCCAAACACAAGCAAAGATAATAGGATGTCAGGTTGGCTAATTATGTTGGTTGTTCTTCTTGGGGTTGGAACAGTTGGCGGTCTTGGGTTCGCAGGCTATACTTTTTACAAGAGGTAATTCTGCAGCTCTTATCTTTGATTTGTATGCTGAACTACTCTCATCTACATCTCTCTTAATAATAGGAAATTGGTCATTGTGATGATGGTTAGTTTGTAATGCTTGCAATACCTTGGCCAAACAAATTGCTTGTCTGCCCTTGCTTTTGCTGATTAAACTTGAATGATGAGCCCTATTGCAGATCATCTTTCTCATAGGGATCCTAGCTGCCCAGATCACTCTAGTCTTCATGTTTGGACAAGTTCATACACTTGTCTGTTGTAAGCTAAATAGGACTGTTAGGTAGGGAAGATTTACAACATTTTCTGTACCATGATGAGTTGATATGGCCCACTTGGTGAATAAGGTTATCAAATGTCGGACCCATTTTGTATGATTGCTGGTGGAAGAGGAACATGTTGCCCACTGGTACCAGTCTTTGATTCATCGCAGTGTCGCTATGGCTCATCAACGTCCCAAAATAAATTTAGAATTTTTTTCTTGATTGAGCATTATATGATACCTCTGTGATACTGTTAGTCACACTCTTTATTTGGTCACCTTTATGGACTAGGTAATTTACCATTAAGTCAACCTTTTGTCATCATAAACCCACCTCCCCCTTCCAAAAAAAAAAGGTAGCATGGAGAAATATTTCAAACTCACCGTTCAATTGCAACTTATTTCCTCTGGTTTAGGCTCTGGGGGACCTGCATTGGAACTCATACCTGCATTCATTAAGCAAGATTTTCTTTGACTTCACTTGGGAAAAAAAGAAGATGATTTTCGTTGGATCAAACAAAGAAATTAAAAAGAAAAAAGAAAAAACACGAGCAAATTTCTTTTTCCCTATTGAATATGGAAGAAGTGATTCGCTTAATGGTAAGTAACATTCAGGAAAAAGGGCCTTCACACCCCTATTTTTGTGGTACTTGCAATTAACTTGACAATTAGATGGCCTGAATGGGGACATCAGAGTTGGGGCAGGACAGTTCCAGCCGCCATACTAAACCGAGATGCCCTATTTTGACAACTGGGTGGATTTTAGTAAATAATTCCTGACAATCTGTTGTTTTATCTTCATCTGCAGGAGAATCTCAACTCAGAGTGGCTTCGTATATATAATGCTGGAAGGATATTCTTAAAACACTTGATTATTGACACTTCTTCAGAGCTCCATTCTTTTTCTTCCACTTCAATATTGATCATGTCTTTATTCCGGGCTGGTGTTGTAACATTTCCGAAGATTTCAAGACCTTATCTTTGTGATTCAACCGGCAACTGGTATTCATGAAACCTTCGATTGGTCTGCCATCCAGATTGTTGATCTTGTGAACCCCATTGTCTATAAAAAGTTATGCATATAATATTCGGCTTTAAATTTAATAATTACATTTTTTAATAATAATTTATTTACACTATTTTTAGTTGTAAAATAGTTCAACGATCTAACATAATAGGAACCAAACCTATTAGAGGTTATTGAAGGTCAACTATTTCAATTCTTTCAAACAATGGGTGGTCCCATGATTAAAGCATATGACATATTGACATGAAATCTGCCTGAGTAGCGGAACAATTTGCGGTGATTAAAAATATTTATTTGTTTGTTTGTCTTCTAATAAATAACGTGTGGATCCATGGAATGGTTCTGTAGCAAATGTATGTCGAATAACCCAAACTTGATCAAGACAAAAGCCAGTATGGGTGCAAAGAAATATCCATTTTCTGTTTGGCTGGCTGTATAGCTTAGCTGTACATCATCTTCACTTTCCAAAGAGTGAGAATCAATTCAGTAAACCAAATTGCGTAAATGGGGTGTTTGAAAAAATTACTTCTCTTGGTTGCCTTGGGTTACACTCCAGACTTCCATCTATGGTAGGGTCCACATTATGACATTGTGTATTAGACCTTGGAATGTTGGAGGAGTGATTTTGGCCATATTAGGAGGAGACAACCACAAAGTCCATTTGGTTGGGAGAAACATTCCACCTCAAAGCAAATCACTGGACCAAATTCTAAAAATTACAAACAAAAAAACTCCATTCAGGATTTAGAGATTGTTTATTTTTCTAGAAAAGTAATATTGTATTAGAACAGAAACATAAATAAATAAATAGCCCATGCACAAAAGTTTTTTCCTCCTTAGAATGAAACCCAACAAGATGAAACATTGGTAATATCTCATAATCTGAAGCCCATTTATATGTGTAAAAAAGAATGTTATGGTTCTCAAGTCTATTTGTATATGTATTGAAGAATAATATTTGTATGTATGTAAAAACAATATTATAAAGTGTTCAATTCAATGACATGTTTATTCTTATATAGGATTATACAGTATTATAGTGTGACAACTAGGCATAGGATCCATCAAATTGAATGATAACGAGTCTGTTGAATAAATTTTTATTCGTTATATTGGATAATTAAATTGATTAAATTATATTTTTTTTAATTATCAGTTTAAAAATTAAAATAATAACGTTTTAAGAACTCTAAAACTATAATTTCATCAATCAGATTGTAATAATTTTTCATAAATAATATATTTAAAAAATCATTCCAATAAATTTAATATTCACTCAATTTAGTGAGCGCTCGTGAACATTTGCGGTCCAATCAAAGATAAAGGCGGCTACAGTAAGTCATGGTGCTCACACTTGTGTTCTGATTGAGAACTCTGAAATAACTGAATCATGAAAATCATATTACTCAGTTTATTTAAATTAAATTTAATAATAAATAATTTCATTAAAATAAATATACATTTTTAATACAATGAGTATAAAATGGAAATTTTTAATTTAAAATCTTATTCTATTTGATTTAATTAATTGAAATTTGTTTAACAAAGAGCATCACTGATTCATTTTAACTGTTTATTTTATTTTATTTAAATCTAATGAATTTATAATTAATTAACTAAATTTTCTTGACTTATTTTATCAACGACAATATCTTCTCTTTTAAAGAGCTAATGATTTCATTATTTTAAAATATTTTATAATTCAATCGAATCATGAGAGTATAATGATTACTACATGCAGGAGTAGTCATGTGCGCGCATTTGTTGACAAGTCACAAATCAGAATTATTAAAATTGACTAAATTTGACGTGGCATTCTAACTATCGATGATGTATAAAGATAACATGAATAAAAATTCAGATACTTTTGAATGGATAGTGATTTTTGCAGAATCTTTTTTTCAGTTGATGATTCACTTTTAAAAGAAAATTTAAATTTGTATATAATTCTTTTCTTTTCTCTCTTTTTATCTTTCTAAAAAAATAAGGTAAAATTGATTTTTATTTTTATTTTTTGTTTTTTAAATTTACACGTAAGAAATCACAGAATACCCAGCATAAAACCTCTACGAATGAACCTATTACCTCTGGGGCACACTAAAATTAGGATATAGAGACTCGAACCCATAACCTCCCACGTGATGCACCTGGCGCACCATCAGAAAAATGATGGTACAAAATTTACTAAGCTTTTTGAATAGTTTATATAAAATAGTTAAATGAAATTTAAAGTAGATGAAGAAGGTTGTTAACTTGTTATGAATGAAAATATTAGGAAAATATAAAGAATATTGAATTTATCTTTTTAAATACTTACCATTATCTAATTAGTAAAAATATATATTGATATTTTATATTATTAAAAATACTGATATTCTTATTGTTAAATTACTACCGTTGTCCGTGCATATAAGAAGAAGTGAAGAAATCTTTTTTCTTTATAAAAAGTTGGGCGAAACTTACATTAAAATTTTTATTCAGTTGAAATTGTAGCTTAGCCCAAAATTTCAGCTGCAAATTTTCAAAATTTTAGCACAAAACTTTTGACAATTTTTCTAAAATTTCAATTAGAATTTCAGCCCTAATTTCTAGATTTAATTTTCTAAAATTTCAGCCCCAATATTGCCTCTAAATTTTTTGAATTTCACCCCAAAATTTTAGCTTAAAATTTCTAATTTTTTTCTGACATTTCAGATTAAAATTTCAGCTAATGTTTTAAAAATTTCAACCAAAATTTGGTCATGCGCTTGGTATCACCAAAGATCGATAACCCACTTCCACCAAACTTAACTAAATGTAACCACTCTATTGCACTTAGCAGAGGTGAGTTCAAACTTTTAAATAGCTGAGTTGATCACTTCGATTAAATGAGAATCAAGTTTGAGTTGAGTCTGTATTGGTCAAGTTAGATAAGAAGTAACTGTAAATCACTAGAACTAGAATAAAAATGACCGAGTCCTAACAATAAGGCTTCTATATTGATATTATTCTAAATGTCTAGAAATAAAACTCGTTAAATGAGGTGGTGATAGATCAGTTGAAATTGTATTTTTTTTTTAAATGTGACCCATGAAACACAATATTAATTAAATTAATCAAGCTATATTTTTTAAACTCTTCAAAATTTAATCAATTTTAATTATTTTAATATTTAAACTTTATCACCTTCAAAAAAATATGAACTGATTAATCTTGATGAGCTTCATAATACTCTTTAAGTAATGCATGTTTGTTAATATCTTCACGAAAATTTATCTTTGATAGCAATTCATGCTATCGGCCACATATGATATACTCTGGCATGATGTTAGGTCATAAAATTCCAACATTTATGTTTTTAATCAAAATCTTATTTCTTATGAATAAGATGTTGTCGGCCAAGCGAGAAAAATCTCCTTTTTTTTCTTGATTATATTTTTCTCTCTCATGGAAAATGAATTCTTTTGAAGATTTAAAATACTCCTTCTGTCCTAAAATATTTGTCATATTTAAAAAAAAATATTTATTAAGAATAAAGTAAATATAACTTTGATTTAATATAAAAATAAAGGAATAAGACAAGTAATTTGGGACAAATTCAAAATTTATATAGGACAAGTATTTTGGGAGAGAGAAAGTAAATCTCTTATGTGCTCTTGACAAAGCAATCTTGTTCCATATAAGAATAGGAAAAATTCTCATTTTCTTTACTCTTCTTTTCATAAACTGAAAAATAATAAACAATAATTATAAAAATAAAAAAAAAAGTGTAGAAAATGAAATTTTCTTTTTCTTCTGTAGCGTGGTGACTTTTTTTGCTTTCATAAACTGAAAAATGATAAACAATAATTATAAAAAAAAAAAGGTGTAGAAAATGAAATTTTCTTTTTCTTCTGTAGAATGGTGACTTTTTTTTAAGAAATTCATTTTCCATAAAAGGGGATAAGATAATTTATTTATGAATAAAAGGGGAGCACCAAAATGATACTCCATCACAGCAATGAACGAGGTTCTGAAGCTCCTGGCTCTGCTCTCTTTCCTCTTCCATCTCTCTCTCGCGGATGTAGGCACCGCCGCTTTCTACAACCCGCCCTACCTCCGTAAGTGCCCTCAGAGTAGTTTGAATCCAATTTGCTGAATTGCCGCCGCCCCCCGCCCCCCCTTTTTTTTTTTGTTTCAAACATATTCCAAACAGGCGTGAATTGATTGAGATACTCTGTTTTCTCTTAAATCTTTATGTATTTTGATGCAGCGACGGCCTGTTATGGTTCGGATTCAAGCCAGTTTCCGGCAAACAACCTATTCGCGGCCGCAAGCAGCGGGATATGGGACAATGGAGCCTCTTGCGGGAGAGAGTACTTGGTTCGGTGCCTGAGTGCGGCCGAAGAAGATGCTTGCATCGTTGGGCAACCAATTCAGGTGATGATCGTCGACAGCGTAGACACACTGAATTCAACACTTTCGGAGAGCGGAACCACCATTGTACTCTCCACTCCACCAATGCCTTTGCCATGATCGCCGATCAATCCGCCTCAGAGATCAACATAGAATTCCAACAGTAATACTGCCATTCCTAATCTTCTTCGAGTTTCATTTTTTATTTAAAAAAAAAGCCCAATCTTTCTTTTAATTAATTCATTTAATTTTTATTTATTTATTTATAACATGGGTAGCGTTAGTTACGAACGAGTCCCAAATCAACGAGAGGAAAAAAAAAAGGGTGGCAATATAGACACCGCAGAAATCTGTCTGTAGACACCGATTTCTGAAAATTGAGTGGAAATTACCATTCTGCCCTTTCCGCGCGAAATCGTGCGATCGGTGCTGCAACTCCATTTCGCGTCGATCGATCGATCTGAGGCGTATACGCTCGATCTGAGGCGTATACGATCGATCGATCGATCCGACAGTTCATTTTCTAATCGATCGATCGATCATAACACGGGTTTCAGTCGATCGCACGGTTCCATGGGATCGTGCGATCGATTTTAACTGAGAGGTCGACTGTCAAACCGTCGACCTCTCAGTTAAAATCGATCGCACGATCCCATGGAACCGTGCGATCGACTGAAACCCGTGTTATGATCGATCGATCGATTAGAAAATGAACTGTCGGATCGATCGATCGATCGTATACGCCTCAGATCGAGCGTATACGCCTCAGATCGATCAATCGACGCGAAATGGAGTTGCAGCACCGATCGCACGATTTCGCGCGGAAAGGGCAGAATGGTAATTTCCACTCAATTTTCGGAAATCGGTGTCTACAGACAGATTTCTGCGGTGTCTATATTACCACCCAAAAAAAAATATAAAGGTTTGTTCGGGGCTAGATATCTGCACCTATCGTACTAGTCTTTTGGATTGAAAGCCTAGTCCTATTAGTAGTATCAGAGATCGGTTCTCCAAGCGAACGCATGTAGATTCAGGGATTCCAAGTCGAATGGGATGGTTGACGACATTTTATCAGGAGAGCCTCGTTCAAGAGGGAGATTGGGTACGAATAATTCCCACAGCATTGAGAGGAAGAAAAATATAAGAATTTATATGGGTCTCAATATCTCCACTCGTCAAACTAGTCTTTTGAGTTGAAAGTCCAATCCTAATAGGTATCATCACTTCAGTTGTGACACACACGAAACCATTCGTGTATCAGATAAGCCTAGAAAGAGCTGAATTCAAAACTTCTATTTTAATCTTAAAATCTTAAACTAACTAAGTTACACGTATGAGTAAGCTGAATTTCTATTTTTTTAAACTACCAAAAGCTCTACCAGAAAATTTAGATAACTCCTGGATCACATTAACTGATAGTCAACTAGTATTTGATTACATTTTTTTATTAGTGTTAGGCAAATTTGGATCTTACTCTTTAACTGGCAGTGATTTTAAATTTTATTAAAAATTATTATAAATAAATTAAGGCTCTTTAAGAAAATTTATAAGTATGAAACTTTTAGACAATTACAAGCTAAGATTTTCTTTGATCATTTTCCGGTGGATGTAAACTTGTAATTGGCCTTATCTGGAGAGACTCAGTCACGAGTCATGAGACACGAGTCACGACCCATCACTATCAGTTGGGCCTTGACATGAGTCACTTATGGCGCTGGTAAGATCGTGACCGGATTGGACCACTTTTATGTTATCAATGCATTTTTCTTTAATAAATTGATATTTAGTATTTTTTAAGACTATTCAATCATGTTAAGTGAAGTATATTTGATAGATCATAGATCTACCTAAATTTAACATTTCCCCTTTTAGAAATGTTTGTTGAATTTAATATAAATCTTAGAAAATGGAAATTTAAAAGTTTTGTAATTTTGTTTGAACCATCCATTTTTAGTCTAATATTAAATATTTTATAAATATTCAATATGTTGGATTTGTTTATACAAAAAGTATTAAATCAAAATATACTTCTGCCAATTAAATTTAAAAAGGAGCCATCTAATTAAGTCTCTATTTCAACAACCGTTTAAAAAAGTCAAAAATATTATAGAGCGTGATGTACAGGAGAAGCCCTCGAAAATTTCACGCACCAATTTATTATTAAAAAACATTAGCATGCCACAAGGAGAGCTTTTTGTAGCTAACAAAAAAAGGAATAAATGCATTTGAATGAGGAGAAAGTTTTCGGGGATTTCCTCAAATAAGGAATTCTTCTCTTGAACATTAGGTTCTTTTTTTTTTAGGTCTGGAGGTGTCCACACGTCACACCTGATTAGTCTTTTGAGGTGTGTGAAAACTCCTTATCTACCCATACCGAGTAAATCGATGGGACATTACTCTATACGTATTCCCATGGAAAGTGGTCCTTCATTAGAGCTTTCATGGTTTGAATCCAAGAACTCACTCTAGAGATCTTACTTCCAAACCAATTGGGATAATCCCTTGGGGTTATAATGAGGTTCTTTTAGTGAAGGATTTTTTTATATTTTATTTAATAATTTTAGGAAAATGTATAATGAAAAATAAGGAAGGTGGAGAGCAAGAAACGATGACATTCTCATCCATCTCCAATAGAAATGAAATTTAAGTATGAAAAGAGAAATAGAAAAAAGTGAGACTTATTTTTCCTTTGCAGTAAATATCATGGCTTAATCTTGGTGTGTCTTAGAGGCAGTGGGTTCATCCGTAGAGGTTTGGCGCTGGGTATCGCACAGTTTTCCACACGTAAATTAAAAAAAAAAAAATACCAAATAAAAAAAATCCTTTCACTCTTCTCTTTTCCCCTCTCCCAAACACATCTGAGTTTTTGTCCCTTTTAATTCTAAAATGACCCCATAAACATGTTTGGTTTCTTCTACCTAATCTACAGTTCTACCTTTATCTCACAAGATGGTGTTTCTATGCAGGGTTTGATTAAGGGGTCATTTGGCTTGACCCAAATCGGTCAAATGTAGAACATGTATTTTTTATGTTGAAAATAAATTTATAAAAAATTCCATTGAGAAGGTTATTTCTTGAAAATGTTAAAATATCATGTGAATGTTTAATTTTTTTTTTCTGAAAATGTTGAAAAGTTGGATGCAAACTTATTGAAATTTGACACTTTAGTTAAGTAGGGAGTGTGTGAAATTAAGAGACATCCAAGCAAGCAACTCACTTGGGTGTATGGGCCCATTTTATGGTAAATCGAGGCAATTCAAAATATTGGTTTTTCATTGATACATTTTTACTGTTAGATTGAAAGTTGATTGTAAAATTTTGTTGGTTAACTCCATATTTAAATTGGAGTTCGAGATAGTTAAAAAATATGACTTAATTGATTTAATTGAAGTATTGTTTTAAATTGATCTTATATTCAAATACAAACTTTTTTCTATTAACGAATTTTGTAGATGCCACATATTGGTAAAGATTAGAAAAATTATAATAGAAAAAAGAATTTCTACTTGTTGGCCTAATTAATAATATATTAATTTATTAAAATAAATTAGTTATTGTCAATATTGTGATTTTAAAATATAAATCTTATTTAAATTTTTTATCCATTTAATTTAAGCGAATAAATTTGATAGTGGATGACAAATTTTATTTCAACTTCTTATTTTACTCAGTTTAAATCTCATGGTTGAACATATTTGATGAGACTAACATTTAAAAAAAAATTGTATCAATAATTATTTTAATTTTATAAAACTAATAGAACACATCTTATTGTTAAATATTATACAAATTAGATTGAGTTATGAAAATATCATGACTCAATTATATTATCACAGTGTTATATACTTATTTTTTGAAAAGAAAAAAAACCTTTTCCACTCTCTCTCTCCCTCTCTCTCTCTCTCTCTTCCAAGGGTAGGACTATAGGAGTACTAATCAGCGTGAGTCCTTACATGGAAATTTCCCTTGTTGACCCCAAAAGTGTTTCTACTCTACTACTTTCCAATGTGATTGGTACAACTCTTCAATTGACTCAGACTTCCAAACTGACAGCTTGTTCTAAGTTAGACCAATATTGGTGGGGCTACGAACTAATCAAATTATTTTAAAAAAATATTAATGATATTTAATGACATCAGTCAATAGGACCGAGATTTTCACCCATGGGTCTAACTACCAATTTATTCCAATAAATTAAAGGCAAATTGGTCTTATACTCTCTTTAAGAAAAATCAACCATTAAAATTAAGAGTAAATATTCTCACATGAGAGCATCATTTTATCCTTCTCCGGCGAAGTAAATGCAAATCATTTTGTGTTGGTTGGAAAGATAAAATGGAAATTTAAAAAAAAAAATTAATGAAAAAATTCTCCGGCGAAGATGTGTATTTAAAATCATTTCCCATTTTTCACATTATTTTAGGCTGCCCATTTAGACACCAAGGAAATTTGTCACCAGACACCAGTTTTTGGATTTTGAGGAGAAATTACCATTTTGCCCTCCGGTTAAAAATCATTCGAAGGATTCCGTAGATCATTTTCGAGATCCTTCGAATGATTCATACGTCCGAAGGAAGATTTCAGTGAAAACTGGGTTCCTTCGGACGATCGCTTCATACAACGACTGAATCATTCAAAGGATCACATGGGTCCTTCGAACGATTCAGTCGTCCGAATGAACAAGTCAGTGGAAAATGGGATCCTTCGGACGACTGTTTCCTACTGGCCTGAATCATCCGAGATCCTGGCCTCCTTCGGACGATTTCTTTCTACACAGTAGAATCGTTCGAAGGATCACTTAAGATCCTTCGAACGATTCGAACTCTCAGCACGACTGTTTTTTTTCATTTGTCTCAGATAAAATCCTTCGAAGGATCCAATGTGATCCTTCAAACGATTCTTTTGTGCAGATAATCATTCGAAGGATCACATCAGTAAAAAATGGGATCCTTCGAATGATCTAACCCTAAACAGTCGAATCGTTCGAAGGATCACAATAGATCCTTCGAAGGATTTTAACTGAGACGAATGGAAAAAAACAGTCGTGATGAGAGTTTGAATCATTCGAAGGATCCAATGTGATTAAAAAAATTCATTTTATCCTTCTACTTTTTGTGTTGGTTGGAAAGATAAAATGGAAATTTAAAAAAAAAAAATTGATGAAAAAATTCTCCGGCGAAGATGTGTATCTAAAATCATTTCCCATTTTTCACATTATTTTATTATCTACGGTTTGAAAAATGTTTGCTGAATGGTTTTGGAATTTGGATGCCGACAAAATGTGACGGCTGCATCCATGATCAAATATTCCATGAAAATAGACTTGACATTGACCAAGTCACAGTAACTATGTCCTTTCCGTATGACTTTAGATTTATTTTTTTTCATTTACATGAAAAATCGTACGATATCCAACATAAAACTCCGAGTCCCTAGCACACACTAAGGTTAGATCATGAGGGTTCAAACCCGCTTCTTAAAACGAGAGATAACCAATTGAGCTACGTTACGTGGATCTTTTCCTAGGTCTAATTTACCCATTTAAAGCCTTTTATGGATGTGCTCTTGCCATCAGCATGTAGTATCCTCATTCATTTAATTTTTTTAATTAACAGTAGATATAATCAGCAAATTGATATTTTATTCATTTAGATTTTATGATTTTTTTAATTTAACTTAACAATTTATGCTATTGACATTTTAATGCAGAAATGGGTGAACGTGGGATTTTGATAGGTTTTTATAAAATATGATGAGTAATTGAATATGCTCTTAATTTGTAAGAAAATTCGGGAGCAGAGAAAAAACATAAAAAAAATAAGTCTAAAATCCACTTTTCTTTCTTTCTTTCTTTTTTTCCCTGAAATCCATCATTAACAAGTCCTCATGGTAGGTTTTTAACTACAAATTTTACCCACTAAGTACATGATTAGACCCTTGTTTAACCCAGTTCATTCAGTGACATCTTCCATTTTAATGGGCCGCACTTGTTATAAGTAATAATTATTATTTATAATAAGTCTAAAAATAGTAAAAAAATAATTTACTTCATATTTTAATTCAAAATACCAAGTAAATCAAAAGTCGCTTTTGGAGCGTCTTCATGATCATCATGGATTATGAGATAATCAAGGTTAAAGTTTCTAAAAATAGAAAGTCGAACTTTGACTGTGATTTCAAAGAGAGAAACTATGTCAAAATGCCTCTAAAGGTTACGCTTATTCTGTATGACGTCTAAACATTCCAATGCGTAACACTTTGAATCCTCTTTTCAACACCTATGGAATCGCATCAATAGAATCCATATGAAAAAGTTATTCTTATTTTACTATCGGCATTTCGTTTGACAAATACTTTAATGTCTTTTAAGCCGAATGAGATTATGATTGTACATGTAGATCTTTATCAACTCTGCACGTGATTTGTGCTTTTAATTTAATGATTATAAATTCACAAGATGCTTTTAAACTAATCACTATAAACCTGCACTAGAGATTCAGTATCATTCACACTGGAAATACAAAATAAAAAATAGGGGTTGAAACAGATACAGTATACACCAGGCCTTGAATGGGTCGAAAGTTAATGGCTGAAATATCTGCCATTTATGTCAATTCTGGGCGCAGGCCCAGATTTGTTTCGAAAATATAAAAATCTAAAATATATTGTGGAATTTCAGTTCTGATGGTTTTCAAAATTCTCCGATAAAATCCAATAAATTGCAACGCACACCCCTCCTTTCTGAACTTGAAAAATATTGGCCAAAATATAATTTATATCAAAATTATCCCCATCTAACATATAAATATAATCTATCTATAACTCGATTTCCACTCACCTCAAAGGGCCACTGTCCATAGATTTATTTGCTGTGTAGAAAGTCTTACACATGTCTTAAGAATTAGTTAAACGGTCTAACAGGCGACAGAAGGAGACAGATTTTTGACAATCGTGCAAATCCATACTCTTGATAGCCTTGATCCAAATGGGCCGAACAGGCCAGCCCAATGTTGTCTGAGCCTACTCGGACTAGTTTTCACTTACAGTATCTGATATGTGGCGGTAGTTTAGAAAGTTTGGCCTGCCAAGCCCATTTTCTATACATTAGGAATCTATCTGTTAATTGTAAAACAAATTGGGTATTTCCACTATCTTGAGTTGTGACCCTGGTGAAGGCAAAGCCCAACTGAAGGTGTTGAACTGGGCTGGCTTCAGTTCTCAGATAGTAAGCTCGCACAAGTTTTCAAACCAAGCCCAGCCCAAAGCTGAGATTTAAATGTCACTAGAAACCAGCATTTCATCCTCTAGAATCTAGATTATTTTAAAAATATGAATCAAGTTTTTGACATAACCATCAATATTTCAGTTTGTACAATATCGTCATAATCGATAGTAACTAAGTGACAATGACTTTAAATATTAACCTCATTATCATGAAGTTCATTAATGGAACGTTAATTGTTCTTGTTTGTAAATTTCCTAAGATATTAAATGTGTAAATTTAAAATTAAACTGGGCTAGACTAAGGCCAGGCTGGTTCACGATTCTTGAGTTGTAAAGTTGGGTTGGTTCAGGCTGGGCTCAGGCATGCATGATGTGGGTTGGGCAGGATCGAACAAAATCCAGTCTGATCTGCCCGAGTTTCAAAACAAGAGTGTAAGATTGTTTTGCCCTCTTTTTTTTTTTTTTACGACCGAGGGAGGAAACCTTGAGCACACTCCTACTAAACCTTCTTTTGGATGATGTCCCACATCTCTACAGGATAGTCATTGGGTTATGTCATGGGGACTCGAACTCACACCATCTCGCTTCCTGAAGCAGAATGTTTTGAGCTGAATTACCCTATGTGGGGTAGGATTGCTTTGCCTCTTGTCTTGAAATAAAAGTCTATGTACCAAAAAAAACTACGAGTGATAGTGATGGAGAATGCAATGATGACAAAAAGATAATTAGGATAACTCAAATCATGATTTGTGGATAATATAGGCTCTTTAGTTTTCATACACTAAGTGTTCTGATCCGAGCTGACTTCAAACTTGAGCCGAGGTTGAACTCGATATAAAACCAAGACCCAGGTTGACTCATTGACAATCCTACCAGTCTGACACAAGTTATTCAAACAAGGCTGCTTCCTGGTTGATTTGCAAGCCAATCTCCTGCCGCTAAGCCGTTCATCATTGGGTCAGACAAAGCCCAGAAGACAATTGGGCTTGAGTGTGCCATTTTAGGCCCTTGGTCCAGGCCTATGTGTTATCTTCTGTCCCATCGCCTATAAGTGACAATATAGGTGTAACTTTCAATACAATGGATCATGCTAGGCCCAAAATGGTTGTCCCAACCACAAAATGGGCTGCGTTGCATGAGGATAGTTTTGGTCCAACCTATTTAAGGAAGGGCATTTTTGAAGTCTGAAGTCTGAACCAAAGGTAAAGTCGGTGTAGATTTTAAAAAGGCCAAAGAGAGAGAATTGTAGAAAATTTTGGAATCTTTCAATGTGTCGTACATAAAAGGGGCACTACTATTTCATGTGATCTAAAGATGTACAAAATACGCCAAAAAATTGGTAGTGAAAAAAGAAAAAAGAACAAGAAAAGTGGAGAAGGGGTACAATCACTTCACCAAACTTGTAAAAAATAAGCATAAAAGAAATAAGAAAATTAAATAAACTAACCTGTAGCTAAAAAGTAGAAATCCACAATTTTTATTTTTATTTTTGGTTAGTATGTCCTTGTTTTGACAAAGTAAAAAAGAAAAAAAAAGAAAAATATTTAAATTATTTTTGTAATTTTTTTTTTGAATTTACGTGTGGGAAATCGTAGGATACATAACGTAAAACCACCACAGGTAAGCCCACTACCCTTAAAGCACATCAAGGTTAAGCCATAAAGGCTCGAACCCACAACCTCTTGCTTCATGAGGCAAAAGTCAACCAGTTGAGTTACACTAAAGTGGATAAATTTATTACAACAGTCTCATTAAATCGATTCAATTTAGATTTTATCTCGTGGGAGATATCAATAAAACTAAAACGATTCCACTTGTAAAGTGTCTCATGACATCATCACTCTCTCAAATATCATATTTTAACTATATTTTATTTAAAATGTAATAAAGAAATACTTTTATTCTTAATTTTTTTAAAAAACTAAGATGTCTTAAGTTTTTTAGAGCATTCGACTAATGTTTTAAGATATATGTATCATACACACCAGGGGTCGAAATATCGGCCGATACATATCATATCGGCCGATATGTATCGATTTTTTAAGACAGAACGATATCGGCCGATACGATATGTATCGGCCATACAAAACGATTATCGGCCGATATGGTGACCGATATTGTGGACCAAATATTAGTCATATTGGCCGATATGCATAAATATCGGTATTTAAAATTTTTATTTTTTATTTTTTTTAAAAAAAAACCTATACAGTTTTCCACGTTTTTTGCTGGTTTTCACGATTTTTCACGGTTCTTCACGATTCTTCATGGTTCTTTCGATACAGTTTCCCACGATTTTTTTCGATTTTCACGGTTTTTTGCGGTTTTTCACTGTTTTGAAATCGGAAGAGAGAGAAACACTCATATCGGAGGAGAGAGAAATTTATCAGCCAATATGCACATCGGCCGAAATATTGGCTGGGGCATTTTTTTTACCCCTGATACACACTAGATAAATTTATGAAAAATAGCTTTTGATATAGAATGAGAATTGTATATAAAAAAAAATCTGAAACAAAAATATCAAAATAGCATTCAAATAAAAAATTAAATAGAAAATTATAAAGATGTTGACAATCTCAGCTAATCATACTTGTCTTTCCTTTTCACCAGTTTGTGGAAATTTATAAAGTTACTCAAGAAAATTTGTAGGTTAAAGATCTTGTTCCCAATCACTGTCATAAGTTTTTAGGGAATATAAAATCAAAGATGGAAGAGTAGATAAGTGAAGAAAAGGGAGGTGCGTACTTCGCACTTGGCGCGAATTAGAATACCTACCCCATGAAAGTCATCATTGACATTTTCCTCACTCTTTTGTTGGAGTTTTTCTTTGCTTTTTACCCTTTTCAACCCATTTTTCTCAGAAATTAAACTGCTCTTTTATCCTCTCTTCGATTTTCCCTGAAATCCATACCTCCTTCAATTTTCTCTCTCTGAATTCTTCTTCGTTTTTGTGATTTCTAGTGTATTTTTCGGAAGAATCTCTCTGCGGGTCTCGGGTAATTCTCTTAAACTACTACTCTTATTGTTCTTCATTCCTTACTTCTTCTTTTTTTTTCGCTTTTTTGGTCTCCTGTTGGAGTCTTCAAATGGTTTTGAATTAGGATCCTCTCGAATTCCTCTCCGTCAATCGATTTTCTTTCTTGTTAGCTTGCTTTTATTTTTAATTTCCTGCCCTTTTTCCTAGGGCTTCCTCAGTTTTATCGTTCTGGAAGTTTTATTCTCTGTCGATTTTGGTTTCTAGGGATTTTTAATGTTAAATTTCCTGGTACTTGAATTCCGTTAGGGTTTTGGATTTTCATACGATCATCGGGTGAGACTATCCAATGAAAGGAGAGCTGCAGCTAGAACCACTGGGAGAGATGAATCCCAAGGATTCCGATCCCCTTCTTCAGATTAGCTCTGAGCCGGTGGTGCCAGAAAGCACAGAAGAGATAATGGATGATGATATTGAAGCTGATTCTGCTGCTTGGTGCCGTATCTGTCTTGAATATGATGCAGAACCAGGTCAATTCTCTTTGTATTTGTTTAAATATGGAGGAAACTGGCTTTGCAGTAATTGAAATAAATTGCATTGTGTGTTTTGCTGTAGAATTCTGTAGGATAGATTAAATTTGTATCTCTTCTAGTGGAATATTACGATTTTTTTTAAATATCACTTCTATTTTCAGGTTCATGGTCATCAGTTTGGAAATTTTGATTTGAATACAAAAAAGGGTCTATTATAACTTAATCTGAAACCTTGGTTTTTTGGTAAAGTGATGCGTTTCTTTCCAACTGTGGGATAAATTGGTTAGTGTTAGGATCAGAAAACTGAATTTTCTATCTTTCTCAATAGACGGGTAAACATAAATTACGTGATAATGCCTAGGATGGTAAGTAGTACAATAGCCAAAAAAGGTGCTATGTATGAATTGGTTGAGTTTGATTGTCTTAGTTTGTGGTGCAAACTGCAAAGGGTCCTCCCACCCCCTTAAATTTCAGTAATTATGTTGAGAAATACCTTAACTAGAAGCTTGATGAATGAGGCAATTATACACTTGCGTAGGTAATTGCTTCTCTCCATGCATGGGACACTGCAAGACTGTTCATTTGAACTCCATCGTCCCCCTATGACAATCCGTGATACACTGCATTTAAAAATGCTTTTTTTTTTTCCTTCTGGAAATTGCATGTTTCAATGTTCATGAAACTCTACAGACAGATTCTTTTTTTGATTGACTGAAAAGAAAATTATTATGGGAAAAACTGCACAAGAAGATGCAAATATTGCACAATAAGGTTGGAAATATCATTTTTATAAATGTGAGCTTGTTACTTGTTACCTACGTTGCATGAGTACGTGTACGAGTGTCGGTGTCCAACAAGGGCACGAAGTGTCGGACATGTATACCCCAACAAATGGGACATGGGGACACGACACCATATCTAAATAAAAATAAATCTACATTTTTTTAAATGAAAATAAGGTGTAAATAATATGGATAGAAAATAATATACTAATTTTACTCTAAACATTTAGGTGACAGGTTTTAAGAGGGGAAATGTGTTGTAATATTTTTCTCATCTTAGAGAACAATATTAAAAAGCAGTAATATAGTCCATGAAGAATGGGTATGAGTGTGCAAGTATCCCACACATGTGTCAGTGTCTACAAGTGTCCACACTGGTACATCACACAATTTTGAAGTATTTGTGCAACATAGCTTGTTACCAATAACATGAAACACCTACATACAAACCTGGGTCTTGATTGGTGGATACAGAATTCTGGACTGACCTGTTTGAATGTTGGATCTAAATGGATTCCAAATCACATTTTCTGGTTCAGATCCTTTGGGTAAATGGGATCTGTTTTTTTTCTTTTCGAATGATGGGTAAATGGGGTCTTTTGATGGCCTTAGTATTGTTGGTGAGCAATCAAATACATTAATATGCTAGTCTCTCATAAAAAATAATGTGCTAACTGTTTGCAACATACACCTTAAACTCACATGTTATTTGGATGCAGGTGAAGATTTGATATCTCCATGTCTGTGCAAAGGCACCCAAGAGTTTGTTCATCGTTCATGCCTTGATCATTGGCGCTCTGTGAAGGTAAGTAATTTATACCTTGGACTTTTAGAGAGTAACTATTTCAAAGATTGTATAATGAGTTTCAGAAGCTCTGGAGAATTTAAAATTATTGTTTTGCCACCTCTCACAAGGTTGTTACTTTACTCTTTTTATAATCCTAGAAATCAGTTCAGGTGTATACATTCTCTCTTGGAAGTCCATTAATGTACCCTCCACTCTCTTTCTGTCCTTTGTCTGCAGGAAGGTTTTGCTTTTTCACACTGCACAACTTGCAAAGCACAATTCCATCTTAGGGTGGAATATCTTGAAGACTATTCATGGCGGAAAATAAAATTCAGAATTTTTGTTGCTAGGGATGTTCTCCTTGTATTCTTAGCTGTACAAACTGTAAGTCATTTTTATTGCTGTGTCTCTTTACATTGTTAACATTGCTATTTATCATGGAATTTCTCTTTTCTGTTGTTCTAGGCTCCGTAGTACATGTATGTCTATAATTTTATGACATTAACTAAGGACTTATCGTTGTTCTTACCTATAGTGCATGCATGTTCCATTTGTAAATTGGCATCATTTTAAATTGCATTTTCAGCTAATCCCAAATAGATGGGACAAGGTTTCTGTTGTGCAAATTTTAAATTTATTTCCATGTATTGTAATTTCAATTTCTTGTTTTGAATAAAATAAGGGTGTGCTGAAATATTAGTCTATGGTTTTCCAATTATTTAATTCATGTATTATGATGGTTTGATTTTATTTTAATTATTTTTTATAAAATACATGTTGGATTTAATTCTAGATTTTTCAAATTAGATGCACTGAAATATTTATGTTTGAAGAGAAAGTTTAAATTCTATTTAATCTAAGGTTTAATTTGAGAAATTCTTGATTATTGACTTCATGGCTTTTATATTTGGAATTTTAATCGATGAAAAATTTGAATGCAAGGTTAGTAATTTACGTGAGCTTTGTAGGCTAGGCCTTTGTTTTATTTTTAAAATATGAAAAATAATGTCTCCTTGATTCTTTGAGCCAGCTCCACTGTAAATATGTACAGAGGTAGTTTAGGTGTCTTTAATTTTATTTTTGTTTATAAATCCAAAAACTCTTGAAATTGATGAACTAGGTTGGAAATAATTTAATTGCAACTTAATTTTGTATTTTAAATTAGATTGAGATTGTTTATATTTTTATATTAATTCCACCATCTTAATTAAAATTAGTTAAAATTGATAGAATCTATATTTAAGTCTAGAATATTTTTAAATTCAAATTAAAACTCATAGATTAGATAAATAATTCCATATTTATGATTTTTCTCCATATTTCTCAAAGTTCTTAAAATACTTAATTCAATGGTGTATTTTCATGGATATATTTTCTTAAGTTCTGATGGGTTCGACTTCGCACTCAATCGCTATACTATTTAAATGGTTCGTGCGCTTACGAGTTATAAATTTAAAATTTGCAGAACAAGTTTCTGGACTTTCCAAAATATCAACTTATGCCCATAAATTACAAAAATTCCCCTTTTTAATTCTCATATCTTGCATTTCCCTGTAAATCCTGCAAAACATTCAAAATCTCATTAAACATATTTTAAAACACACAAAACAAGAGGCTAACTAGTCTAAATACAAGAGTAAAATAGTAATTTTCCAGTGCTCATCAGTTTCTATGATGATGAGGAGGATAGAGGTGTTGATGATGATGGATGAGGTATCCTATATTCTTTTTCTTTTTCCCCCTTTTTACCAGAGTATCATTCTGGGAAGAAATAAAAGTTGATATCAGTTGTGTCCATGTTGTTTTCATGGAGTACTTTATGGGGCTCTATGTTAGTTTTGGTTCATTGAGTTTCGCTTTGGATCATTGTCCTGAAAAAATACAAAAACAGTTTTTCTCCTTCTACTTCCCCATCTTCCAGTGTAGAGGGCTAGTGTAGGTGTTTTTCATATCTTTATAAGTCTTTATTTGATTTAAATATAGTTTTTGTTCAATTTCCTTGTTTTTGTTTGTCTGAAGTGGAATTTTTTTTTTAAGTGCAAGGTATCCAGGCCTCTTAGAGCACCTGACTAAGTTCTTGGGGCATGTGCAAACCTCCCTATCTACGCACACGGGGTAAAACTGGGGGGAGTGGCCCTTATATTTGTTTGGGGTGGATTTGTTGTTACAATGGGCTGATAGATTGGCAATTGAAGGGAAAGTGGGATTTGAACCCACGACCGAAACTCAATTTTGAATGTTCTCATCATCCATGGCCAGCATGGTTATGTTGATGGCTGTCACTCCATGGATGATAAGACACAATTCTTAGCAAATGATTTGGTAAATAATATTTGTGAGATACCAACGATCATTGTGCATTTGCTGTTGGAAAAATGGGTTCTATACCAAATCTATTTGGAGGAGAGAGAGAAAGAAAAGAAGGTGGGGGGGGGGCAATTATTTAAGTGGTATTTTATTACACTTGAATTGTGGAAACATGAGTTTCTTTATGCTTTTCATGCTAGCAGAGTTTGTTGTATGTTTCACAGCTACACCTGATGATAACTGAAATGGCCCTTTGTTCATTGAAACTTGTCTCTTGCAGTTAATTGCTGCCATGGGTGGCTTTGCATATTTCATGGATAAAAATGGGAATTTCAGGAATTCTTTCAGTGATGATTGGGACCGCATATTATCCAAGCATCCGATCCCCTTCTATTACTGTATAGGTATGCACCATTCTTTCATCTTTTTCTGACTCTTGGATCTCCACCTTTGAGTGTGTGTTTTAGTTATCCTCATATTGTGCTATGGATTAACAACTATTGCAGTGTATGTAACAGATGACTGAAGTATTCTGTTCAGGTGTATGTAATTTCTCTTGCTGAAAGTTATTAATCCATCTAAGGATTAGATCTATGTCTGGCCCACCCAACAGCATTAAATGAGTTCCCCTTTGTAATGGCTCCCAAAGCACTTCATCTGTTAAGTTCTTTGTAGCTGGGTTACCAGTGCTCTAACCTCTGCTCGAAGTAGTATTTAATAGATGCATATGTACAAATATATCATAACATTACAAAATTTATTTAATGTTTGCATTTATTTTAAACAAAAGGTTAATATGAAAAACCTGTTAGTTAGTACTAATTTTTTTTGAAAGATTAGTTAGTACTATTTTTTACTGGTAGTGTTTTTAACACTATCTTCTAATGGTGGGAGTGCCAAACCATGTCCATGTCCACAGGCCTATTAACAGTATTAACAGTATTTTTCATTTTTTTTAACCAGTTGAAAACATCTTATGTATGATAACATGGGATTTCCAAACCATTTCCTCGTAGACAAAGCCTATGATCCAATGAGTATCCCTGCTTAATGTTAGTGCCCCGGCTCGTCCGAGTCACCCATATTGTCAATTACGTGACTCAGTTGGATATTGCCTTGGAAGAATATGAAGATGACAGAATAACTACTATGCATTGAAGACTTTACACCGAATTTGTTATTGGCACACAGGTAAGTGAACCTTAGTAGACCTTAGGCTAAGCCCAATAACTTAGAAGTCAATAGTTTAACAAATGAAAAATTAGAAAACGATTGACTTCCAGCCTCGAGGCCTCAAAGACTGCCTTTGGCTGAGTGATATTTGTGACAACTGTAATTCAGCGTGAGATCACAATGCCTAGTGTCCTTTGACCGAGTATCTTACAGATTTAGTTAAATAAATCTGAAAGGGTTTTCTCTGATTTCTAAAGATCCTAAATTGGAAGTTTTATGGAAATAAGGAATATCTACCAAGATCAAACTCCAATTGTCACCTCACACAGATTGAACAAATCTGTTGGAGCCTAGCATCGTGGATGGCTATCTTTTACTGGTTTGGAAAGGCTTTTCAATTCGTCTAAAGATACTCTTAGTGTGATTGACAAGCACGTGCAAACTCTAAGTAAACCATTGTTTTAAAAGATTTGGAAAATCTTTTTGAGACTTTCGGTGATCTCAAAAGATCATTTAAAATCATGGTGTAATCCCATGATTGGTTGTTGAAATAATCTAATGGCCAATCACGAATAGGTGGCATGTAGATAAGCTGGTCATTATCTTAATTTCTTAGGAAAAAGGTTTGAATTACAGAATCTGTGTACTGTATTACCTTTTACAGCCTCGAGGCCTCGTAGGAAACCTTGAGGCCTCGAGACGTGACTGCCCACAACCAATCTGTCTTATTTATATCTCATGGGCTGAATGAAACGACTAGATAACTTTTTTGGAAAAAGAATAGTGTGACCAGAGAGATTATCTGCCTTCTCTTACACCTTCTTCATCATCTTCTAATAGAGATGTTTGGGTAATCAATACCTCAGTTTTGGTAAAGTTAAAGGTGTTCTCTTATGACCAGAAAACCAGTCATATATTTGTCCTAACACTCTCATACCGCTGTGCCAATAATCAACTCTGATGAACCGAATCTGAAGGAAGAAGCACAGAGACATTGAGTAAAGAAGAAAATACTTTCAGAAGATTGGATAAGGTCCAAGGCAAGTGTTTCTCCTTTTCTTTATTTTTATCATTGTAAGGTGGATTAGAGCATTGTGTTCAAACCACTCAAAAAAATAGGTGTCGAGGATTAGACTATTTGGGTCGAACCTCTATAAAAAACTAGGTTGTACTATTTGGGTGTGAGGCCCATTCATAGTATATTTGAGACGACCCTAGAGTTGGGAAGTCTAACAGTGAACGTAGGTTAATTGAAACCGAACCACTATAAAATATCTGTGTCTATATGTGGTTGATGGTTTGACATGAATGCTTTGATTGAATATTGTGTCACGTACACACGCACATATTGGTTCGACCATTTTTAATTAACAGTGGTTAATTTAAAGGTAAAAAAAACTCATTGCATATCTCATACAGTTAAGTTGTAATTCGGTTAAGGATTTTTTTAAAAAGGAAATTGAAATTGAAATCCGATCTATTCACCCCTCTCTAGGTCGTGCATTACTCTAGTAACGGAATTTCACTTAAGTGCTTCATAGTTCTTTTCTTGATGTCCAATCCAAAGATCTTCATTCATTATGATATATTGTCAGGGAAGTTTCATACTGTTATTGTCTTAGTGAAATTTAGATGACTTGCATTTTCTACTGCTTATCTGTTTACTTTGAAGGTCATACATAGAAGGTTGAGTCGGGTCACTCACTTATATTGCTTTCTTCAAATCATCAACATATACAGGGGCTATTCTCTTTAAAAAAAAATACATGAGCTATTGGTTGCTGATCCATCTTAATAGCCATGTATGACTCACTAAAATATTAATTACAATCATGGAACTCATTAATAAAGTCGAGAACTACTAGTAAATTCAATTTGAGAGGTTCTGAAAAAGAATGTTAGCAATGCTTCTTGGGAACCAGCAGTGTCAACTGTTGGGCTGGCTTCATGCATCAAATCCCAGGATCCAATTTGAAAATAAAGTATATAAGAAAATTGTTGGTGGTGATCATATAATTGATGGAATAGAATCAAAATGCTGATTCATATGTGACCAATTCCTTTTTTATTTATTTTTGAAATGGTAATATGAGTAGAACCTGTGACCTTATTTGATTGAAATGATTGGCACTTGCCAGCTTTCCCAAGCAGCTTTCTGTGGAGCCCGTCTTAGTTTCTTATGATGAATGGTTATTATAATTTATACATTTTCATGTTTTGACATGCTGTGTAATCATGCAGGCGTGCTAGCCTTCTTTGTGCTTTTGGGTTTTTTTGGGCTTATTCTACATTGCTCCTCCTTCAATAATAGTGACCCATGCATGGCTGGGTGCCGCAACTGCTGTTATGGATGGGGCATCTTGGACTGCTTCCCCGCCTCCGTGGAGGCATGCTTTGCACTGCTTATTGTCTTTGTAGTCATCTTTGCGATCCTTGGCGTTGCATATTGTTTTCTGGCTGCCACCATGGCAATCCAGAGGATTTGGCAGAGACACTACCACATCCTTACTAAGAGGGAGCTGACGAAGGTAAGCATTTTCTTTCTTTTTTGTTTGAAATTCCATATACTAAGCACATAAGTTGCATTTAATTGTTGGTGATGAGATTAGAAAATGAATGAGGAAGATGATTAAAATGTCACTGGTGGCTGTGGATCAGTCACCAGGAGTATATGGACTGTTTTGTCATGTTAGGAGAATGATAAACCTTTTACTCATGCTTTAAGATGAGGTTACTCTTAGGCTTGTTCACGGGCTGGGTTAGGGCCAAGCTTTCTCAAAAAAAAAAAAGGCCTGAGCACGTTCGAAGCCTGTTGGTCTTTTAAAGTCAAAACTTGAGCTTACCATTTAAAGCTCATTTATTTTGCACCTGTTATTTATTTAATTTATTAATTTCTATTTTGTAACTTGAAAATTTAACCATACAGATTCAAAGTATACTTTAAGTTTTGCCACCGTTAAAATTTTAGTTTAAAATTCAATTTCTAATTAGCAGACGTTCTTGAGAAGATGACTCATGGTGATTTTGATAGTTAAGTTCAAGTGATTAGAAATTGTTTTTGAGATGAAATTTTAATAAATGGTCAGTCTTTTAATTTTTTTTTTCCAATCTGTACATTTAGATTTTCAATTTACAAAACAAAAATAAAAAATAAAAAACAGTACCAAATACAATATTGTGATATATGTATATAATTTATAAAAAATAAACCGACCTAAAAGCCCAAGCCCGGCCCGTTGGACAAAAATCTTGTTCTAAGTCCGGTTATTTAAGTCGGGCTCGGGTTGAGTTTTGACAAATGAACACCCCTAGTTATACCACTATTATATATTCTATTTTGCACCTTGCAGGAATATGTGGTTGAAGATCTCCGAGGTTGTTACACTCCACCAAAGCTTGATCCCGAACACGAAGAACGTCTGAAGTTCCTCAAGCTCCTGTAGTGGTATTATGGTGTTTTTGTTATGATAGCCCATGGGTGTTGATTTTGGAGTGCTCTGTAGTTAATATGATATGGATTTGGAAGTTATAGAATGAGAAAATGGTATTTCCTTGAACAACAGACTGCTGATTTGAATTAGATTCATCAACCATTTTCATATCTTATTGTTGGTTTTTTGAGTTCACACACCAGTGGTTTAAATCAGACCGCAATGGACAATTTGAGTTAGAATCTCAATGGACTGTAGGTCAGTGGTCATCTTTACCGGGCCTGGTTCGTTCTCATTTTCTTCACGCTGCCAGCAAGTTCTTCGTCAGTCACAAGCCCCATGAAAATGCTAAGGATCTCATCACCTCATCTGTCACTGAGTCTAGATTGATCTGATTACCTCATGAATTTACATGGACAACTGTAATTGGATGTTGGGCCATTCTTTCTTTTAAGACTCGGTTGGCATATATTTCATGGGCACCATCTGGGGATGGTTTCTTAACGAGAGAGAATTTTCCCTACCCCTACCCTAGCCAAGTGAGGACTAAATTGTTGCCTTAGCCCTCCAAGTAGGGCTGAAATCGGGTCGGGCTAGGCCGGGTTTTTTAAAATCCAATCTTGTCCGAGTTACTAATATATGGAATCCGACCCGATCCTAATTATAACCTGACTCGACCCGCATTTTGAACTTACTTTAACTTACTTTTTATCGGGTTGGGTCGGGTCGGGTTGGGTTTAATTGGGTTAGGTCGGGTCGAGTTAACTTAAAAATCTTTTGATCCATCCTGACCTGAATTCAATGTGGGTTTCTGACTTCTCAACCTAATCCGACCCGTTGATCTGACTTTTATAATCCGACTCGCATGATTTTTGGGTTGGGTCATGTGGGTTCGGGCCAAAACCGACCCGAGTTTCACCCCTACGCCTCCGATACTAATAATGGCGATTCTGATTGCTGATAGGGATTAACAGCTACCGCTGTTGATGCATATTAGCCAATACATGTCAAATTAGCCTGCCAAATTTTGTTTCATAATTCTCTTCGTGGATGATGCTAAAATAAATAGAAATGGTGTATTAGAGAAATATATTTAATAAAGATACTAAATACACTTTGAAATCTTAAAAGTTCAATCAATCATTGTCAGTATTGAAATATAAAAAAGACATAATTTTATATACATATATCTATCTTTCTATATACATTTTCTATCGAAAAGAGTCATTCTCTTTATTTTGTATATTTTGTTTAAATAATAAACATAAAAATTTGCTTTTTAAAAGTAGAAGTATGTGAAATAATTAATTAAGTAATGAAAAGGTCAAATACCTAAAAGTTAAAACACTGTACAAGTTGTAGCATACATATGACACTGTGTGTCACGTGTTATGTGTGTCTGAGGGAGGCCAGAAATGGACAGTTTTGATACATTTAGTCCTATCCACTTTCTACATATCCACCAAGTTTTGATAAGTTTATCCTATTTGATAGATTCTAGAATAAAGCTTTGGAATCGTTTTGATTCTATAAAGTATCATGATCCAAAATTATGCCCCATTTAAATGAACAAAAAGATAATTTATTAAAACAGGACCCACACTTGAAATGTATATTAACATAATAATAATGTATTTGAATGGAAATTTTTTCATATTATTTGAAGAGAAAAATATTAAATTTGTTTAATGATTTTAAATCCAGTGAAGCTAGAGGAAGAGACTCGTGACTTCCCCGAGTTGTCTTGAGAAGTTGAACATTAGACAAGATTTCGTCACTGATATGTATTTTGAAATACTTTGTATCTGTTGAATGTAATATTTATTAGATGTTAATGAAAGCCGGATGTTCCAATTTAATTAGTTGATCCGTATAAGATTATTGGTGGTGGATGGTGTTGGAAGGGACGAGAGGTCACATATTAGATATAAGGAGTGAAAACTTATTAGAACTATTTAATTTGCAAATAAATTGGTGGCGTATAGGTGCGGGATGTCACTTGAAGGGGAGATTTTTAGGAGAATTAACCTAATTCTAGGAGTTTTAAAGAGATTTCCCCCACTTCATATTTAAAAAAAAATAGACTCTAACGAAATTTGAGTAGAATACCTCAATCTTAATCCAACATTTAAATCATGTCTCGGAGTTCAGGGCAAATAGGCTAAATATACACATGTACATTGGTTCAAGAACCACGTGTGAATCGTTTAGTTATCTAATGCCTGTGACTTGCAAAGTACTGCATATATTTAGAATTTTATCTAATACTTTTGTACTAACAAAGATAACTAAATGGGTTAAAAAAGTCTAATGAACTTCTATAAATTATTTATTTAGCTGAAGCTTGCAAAAATGAACCTTCAACCACTTGATTCCTTGAGTTAATTATCAATGTCCTATTCATTAAAATTCCAAATGCCAAAAGTGGGTGCACTATAATTAAATAATTTTAGGGGGAGTCATTTAGACACGGGCATTTTCTTTCTGTACACATGGGTTTTCAATTTTTTGAAGGAAATTATCATTTTGCCTTTCTACGTCAGCGTGGTCTGAACACGAGATAAGAACATTTTTCTATCGTTCGAATCATCCGATCGTTCGTCCGGACGATCAAGTGCTACAGTGATTATTTAAAAATAAAATCTCCTTTAAAACTTTAAAGTTATTTTTTAAGCACTATGTATTTCCAAAAATTTCTCAAATTGAATATTTGGACTAATTACGATAACCTGATAAAAATACTTTAAGACTTTAAGGTTTTTGATACTCTCAAATGTTTAAAACACAATATTTTACAAATAAGAGTATCCCTCGGCTGTGTCGAAAGTACACTTCCGGAAGTCCAAACGACAAACCGTAAAAACCGTTCAACTTTAAATTTAAAACTGAACAAATATGTGAAATTTGAAAACTTAGATCTTTCAAATGATTGTTTAACTGGATTGTTTTTTGTTTCGAAGAAGAGACAGGATTTGGGATGAAACAAGGTCACCTATTTCTGGTAAACAATCATTTGAAAGATCTATGTTTTCAAATTTCACATATTTGTTTAGTTTTGAATTTGGAGTTCAACGGTTTTTACGGTTTGTCGTTTGAACTTTCGGAAGTGCATTTTCGATACAACCAAGGGATACCCTTATTCATAAAATACTGTGTTTTAACGGTGTTTAAAATAACTTTAAAGTTTTAAAGGAGATTTTATTTTTAGATAATTACTTTTTCATGCTTACACGGAAGGGCAAAACAGTAATTTTTTCTGAAAAACCGAAAACCTTCTGCATTAAGAAAATACTGGTGTCTAAATTGCTCCCCTAATTTTAGTGTCTAACTTGAAATTTTTTGTGTAGGGATTATTATGAAATTATCATTATAATAATTTAATTTGTTTATTTTAAATTGATATATAATAAAATTTTAATAAATTTGTTACGAACTGAATAACTTAATTATGTTTCATAAATTTCAAACTCAATATTTGATAATTACAATATTGAACAGAAGAGGCAGGTCCTTTTACTGGGACGTTATGAGTTTCGAACAAGAAGTGCGCACGATAAGAGGACAAGTGAGCGCATGATAAGGAAATTCAAGTCCTATTAGATGCAGCTTCCCCTCTCATTTTCTCCTGCGTCTGAAACGTCGCCATTTTTCTTCTTTTTGATTGTTGTAAATTTCCTTCTTTCTGCATAACCGATACTCCCAACACTTTGGATCTAGGGTTTTCGTTTTAGATCTGTTCTATTAGGATTAGGCTTTTGGGTTCTTGAATTCTCTCTTCTCACTCTCCCTTCACTTGCCTTTTTCCCCTCTTTGTTTTTGTCTCTACAAAATCTCAGAAGCTCTGTATTGTTGGTATTAAAGGATCTTGTTTTTTATTTTCTGATTTTTGAATCTCGATAAGTGAAAGATTGGTAGCGTGGTTTTTTGTTTGTTGTGAAACATTTGAATCTAGGGTTAGTTTTTTTTTCTGTGTATTTTGGGATCAATGGACAAGAGAAAGCTGGCCGTCCCTCTCGTGTGCCACGGGCATTCGCGACCTGTTGTAGATCTGTTTTACAGTCCCATTACGCCCGATGGCTTCTTTCTCATCAGCGCCAGCAAGGGTACGTGCTCTTCCCTTCATTTGATTGCTCTTTTCGTCTACCAAAAATTAAAACATTGTAAACCCATTTGCTGCATGCGTGGATAAATGAATGGCAATATAATCAGTTGTGTCCATTGTTGAGAGGTTATTTATTGACTATGGCAATCGAACCATGTAATTAGATGTATTATCATTTGATTTAGGGTGAACTAATGGATAGTCAAGAAGAAATAGTCCAAATTAAACATGTCAATTTCCAATATAGAAGGGTTGTTTTAATCAATGTCTTTTAAGGCGGGCCTACTTAAAAAATGGCTGACTAATGAGTTTGGATTAGTCTTTTGCTTTGTAAAGACTGATACTAGGAAATAGCACGCGAAGCCTACTTCTGGAATGGCTCTGTGAAAGTTTTAGAGGTGCAAGGAAATACATGAGAGAAACAATGGGTTGTAATTCTGATTACTTGAGACTCTTACATCCTTTATTTGCCTCCTGCTATCTTTGAACCGTAGAAAAGTTTATAGCCCTCGTGAAAATGATATATTGTCTCTGAAAATGGCATCAAACCGAACACTACCTTGAGCCATTAAAGTACAGGAATGTCATGTACCATTTCTAGGTGAGAACCTCTCAATTTTCAAAATTAAAATATATAGAATTTCAGCATAAAATCAAATTGTGACATCAAGGTGTGTTGCATTTTAGCTGTCCACCTTGAGTCTTGAATTCTTGGAACAAGAAGTACCTTCCTCCTTAATTATTTATTTTACATCATGTTATCTGCACTGTATCTGAAAATGTTCATTTGCTGCTGCTGTTGTTCTCTGTTTTCATCCTTGGTTGTTTTTTGGGGTATTCATTCCCTGCCCATTTTCTTGTCTCATCTACCATCTGCCTTGCCTCCATTTTGTTCTATTTAAAGTCAACATGTATAGTCACATGATGCTACTCTTTCTTTTGGCCATGGTAATTTATGTTTACAAATGCATGAGTTTTTTTCATGTGTGGTTTTGCTGCATGGTGGTTTTTCTTAGGCTGATATGGTGAATGTTGTAACCCTGTGATGTTGTTGAGGGTGGCCTATTAGCTGTATGGAACCCTGAGATGTGTCATTCATCTTAAAAAAGAAGTCATTTACTATTTTCTTCACTTTGTTCCCATATAAATGTAGTAATGATTTATGTTTGGATCAGATTCAAGTCCTATGTTAAGAAATGGTGAAACTGGTGACTGGATTGGTACATTTGAAGGGCATAAGGGTGCTGTTTGGAGTTGCTGCCTTGATACCAATGCACTACGTGCCGCCTCAGGCTCAGCTGATTTTACAGCGTATGTTGAATTTAGTTTTTGTACATGGCCTTTTTATTGTCATGATGCAAAGCTCTTTGGTGCTTGCAACATTTGGTACATTGAAATGAACCCAAATTTGTTCTAAATGGTTAACATGAATATTGCACTTGTTCTTAGGTTTATTGGTGACATGCTGTGTCTTTGTGTTTATTTTGCTTTAGTATGTAGAAAATAATGACAAAGAAAGAAGTAGAAGAAAAGGGAAAAGAGACGATAGTGGAGAGAATCTTATTCTCTGTATTGTATTTTGTATCCCTTGAAGAACAATACATATCACTATAATAGATTATAGGGAGTCATTCAAGGTGGCGAAAAAGGAAAGAATAATCAATTACGTCAATAACAAATCGATTTACAGCTAATGAGATAATCTTGGTCAACTTTCCTGAATTGGTTTCACAACACTCCCCCTCAATCTAATTTGAAGATATCAATTAAGCCCAGTTTGCTTAGAACATGATTGAGCTGGAATCAAGAAATTGCCTTGGTAAGCATGTCAACAAATTGATCCTTGGACTGCAAATAAGGGGTGAAGATCTGTCTTGTGGAAATATGATGACTAAGAAAGTGACGGTCAACCTCAATATGCTTCGTCCTTTCATGAAATATAGGGTTGGATATAAAGTTGATGGCAACCTGATTATCGCAGAACATCAGCAACGGTTCAGAAGAGACAAATCCTAACTCGGTTAGAAGTTGTCGAAACCAAAGTAGCTCGGAGGCAATATTGGCCAATGCACGATATTTTGCCCCCGCACTAGACCGAGCAACAACATTTTTCTTCTTGCTGCGCCGAGAGACTAGATGAGATCCAAAAAAAAATACAATAGCTTGTGGTCGAGCAACGGTCGTCAGGAACCCAACCCAATCAGCATTTGAGTATCCACGAACAATCAAAATTGAGGTTGTTGTGGATAGAATATTTCTCATCCAGGATGAGCCTTGAGATAACGAAGGATCTAAAAGGTACCGTGAAGATGAGCATTATGAGGGACATGTATAAATTGACTGACCACTCCAACAACAATAGAACAAATCTGGCCGAGTGATAGTGAGGTAAATTAGTTTCCCAACTAATCTCTGATAAAATGTCAGATCATCAAGGAGAATCCCATCTGAAGAAGTTGATAACTTAGTTTTGACATCCAAAGGTGTGTTGGCGGGCTTGCATCCGGAATAGCCTACATCTTGTAAGAGATCTAGAGCATATTTTCTTTGAGAAGGAGATGTCATTTTAGTGGAACGAGTAACTTCAATCCGTAGAAAATAGCGGAGTAGCCCCATTCTTTAATATCAAAAGAGCGCTGAAATAATCTTTGATTTCAGTAATAGCTGTATCATTATCGCTAGTGAGAACAATATCAGCAATATAAACAACAAGAATCATCACAATAGAGTTGGCTCACGTTTATTTAAATAGTAGAAATTGAAAGTAATATATGGTATACTTGTTTTTACACATACACATTTATTTAATATTTATGAAAGCCACATGGCTTATGCATTTTAGTGGATTGGAAGAATAACATTGTATGTTGTTAATGTTAATGTGATAAAAACACCAAGTAATTGATATTCAGATTTATTCTAGATTATCAAAGTGAGTGTACTTGGCAAATTTAGGCTTGCGCATATAGATGCACCTTGTCCCTATGTGCCTAGATTCCTAGTGCCTTGACTTGTCATACTATGGTCAGGTCTAAATCATTGTACGTGCAAACTATTAGAACTATGACCTTGCATTTTTTTTATTATATTCATTTTCGTCATTCTATTTTGCTAAGAGGGTTTATTCTTTTGAAGATCCTTCTCGTTGATGCTTCAAACAACAACATCACAATGAATAATTTTTTTTTTTTTTTGTTAATTAGTTTTGCTTTATGAAATGCTATTGTGTTGCAAACCATGATCTTAAAAAGTTGTGCACAAGAACTAAATAAAACAACTCCAGTATGAAGAGTAAAAAGACTACAAGTAGAAAGTAATAGGAGGATAGGTTGTTAAAGACATGGATTGAGGTGGTGAATGGTGTTTCATTATCCATTGGAGTTGCCATATCCGTCACGGACTGCAAATATATTAAAAAAGTTGAGATCAATGCTGGGTTTTAATCTAAGGTTCCCTTTCTTCCATTCTTTTTACTTTTTTCCCCTGGTTTCTTCTCTATAGCCAAAATGGAAAGGAAGCTCCTCAAATGCCATTTCAGCGAGTATTTATAGGGGGTTCTAAATAAGATACCCTAATGCATTTAAAAACTACCCCTTACTAATCATCGTGATCATCACCACAACCACTAATTCTATGGAGCCAGATTTTTCAGTTCCTATAAAAACCCATACCCTTCGTAATCCTACAATCTATTACATCCTTACAAATTCTTTCAATATAAAATGCTAGTAGCACTACCGTCATCATATTGTTATTGTACCCATACCCCATTTTCTTTTTGCTTGTGAGGCCATACTTTGTTGGGTGCCTTGTATATTTATGGGGGGTTTTTGTTATTTCATTAAAAGTATTTGTAAGGGATAAATTTGTAATTTTGCAGACGGTGTATTAGGCATTGTTATAAAAATCAATCAAGTTTGAGTTCACTTGGCTGATATGACTTGGACCCAATTGTTACTGATATGTCACTTCCATAATGGTATCAGTTAGGACTTGGACATTTTCACCAGTTTTTTAGTCGTTTCTCGTCCATCTTATAACTTGGACTCGACCGAGACTTGGTTCCTATCAGGTCAACGACCGAATCTTATGTTTAAAACCTTTGTATTAGGGAACTCTTTCTAACTCATTTTTTGTGAGAAAGGAAAAGAAGAGAGAGGAGCATGGGGAAAACAAAGGCTCTCCTCTCCATTTGGGAGAGGAGGTGGGTTGGTTTCTTTTTCATATTTTGTTTGCAATTTCTTTGTCAGTGACATCTTTTGCTTTTCTTCCATTACATTCGTCTTCTGTTGGATTGGATTGTTTTTTCATGAATTCATGGTGCTTGAAAGGAAACACGGAATTTGAACCCGTCAGCAATCCTGATTTTGAAGGTTATCTTATCCATGTCCAGCATGGTGATGTTGGTGGCTGTAACCCCATGGATGGTGAAGCAATTGGTAAGATCGGATATTGGTGGTTGAGATTTGATGAAGGATTTATGAACAGTGAAATTTTATGAAATGTTACTTAACTCAGAAGCTTTGGTACTTAATCTCTTGATATCTGTTTGCAGTTGCTAGACGAGTTGATTGATGAATTAGTGATATTGTCATTTCATAAATTAATGATGACACATGTGCCCTTTATTCATTTGCAGAAAAATATGGGATGCATTGACAGGGGATGAATTGCATTCATTCGAACACAAGCATATTGTCCGGGCATGTGCCTTTTCAGAGGTAGTGTGGATTTTTTTTTTTTTAATTTCTACATATTTTGCTATTGCTATTGATGAACATCCTTGAAGCTCTTCATTTGCACTTTCATATATGTAATTCATGCAGGATCATAAGTATGTATACTTCAAAATGGCAATGTCACTCAAACCTGTAACTGGTTGTGATAGAGGATACTTCCTTGTTGGCTGATATTAATTTATGTCATGCACTTGTACTATTCAACCTTATTGCATTCTGGTTACATATTTTGCTCTTCATTGTTATTGTGAAGATGGCCAAAATCATTTCCTACCTATTGCTGCCATTGCCATCCTTGCTGTTATAATGGGTGCTGTAACTATGAATTTTTGGAGTTGCATGTTGTTTTCATTCATTTATGATAATATCTGGTTGAACCATTACATCACATCTTTTGGAAGAAGGATAATAACTAAACTTGTATTGTGATTAAAAAAAATCCCCAAATGCTGACCCTAAATAAATAGGATAAATGCTATGGTTTTGAATTGATGATGACGACAGTCCCCTTTGGTTTCACCATTTGCCGTTATTACTGCTGCTAATTCTATGTTTTCAAACTTTGTACAGGATACACACCTGCTGCTGACTGGTGGTATAGAAAAAATACTTCGTATCTTTGATTTGAACCATCTGGATGCACCTCCAAGAGAGGTTGATAAATCGCCTGGTTCAATTAGAACGGTTGCATGGCTTCATAGTGATCAAACAATATTAAGTTCTTGCACTGATATTGGGGGTGTTAGGTATGTTGACTATTACTGCATAAATGTTGTCAAGGTGCGATTGAGATATTGTTGCTGATTGTTTTGTGGATGCTCCATGTGTTGGAATTTTAAAATTCCTGTCACTCACCTGGTCTACTGATCTGTGTTGTGTTTGAATATGTTTGCAGTTTTTTTCTTAATAGAGAGAGAGAGAGAGAGAGAGAGAGAGAGAGAGGCTGTTTGCCTTTTGTTAACTATGTCGTGCACCATTTGATGACTACCTTTTCTTGTCTGGGGAATTATGCAGTTTCAATGCTTGAGAACTTGTATCCCTCTGGTGGGCTCCAGTATGAGAGGAACTAATAAGAGTTGCTCCAAGAGGCTGAGTTCGAAATGTTCTAGCTTTTAAATGTTCAATCCTCAAATACAGTGAAGGAAAGGCCAACAATAAGGACATTTTACTAACTTGAAATCTCTTTGACGTTGGTAGTTTATGTCCTCAATGCATGATGACACATATCTGTATTCTGTTTTGCCATTCCATGTACCATGGATAGATCCCATCATCTCATATCTGGTGGGCTCCACTATATATAAGACTATAAGAGTTGCTCCAAAAATACGAGTGCTAAAGGTTCCAGCTTTCAAATGTGTGCCCTTCAAATACAATGGTGGGAAGGCTACCATTTAAATGTGGAAGGATATTGACTTTGGGAAGTTTTAGGGTATCTTCATAGTATGAAAACTTGGTGCTGCAGTAAACTAGTTTCTTGCTCTGATAAATTTTGTCTTGTACAGGTTATGGGATGTAAGAAGTGGAAAGATTGTTCAAACCCTAGAGACCAAGTCACCTGTCACCAGTGCTGAAGTGAGTCAAGATGGGCGCTATATAACAACTGCAGATGGAACTTCCGTCAAGTTTTGGGATGCAAATCAGTAAGTTTCTGCTGAGGTTGGCTCAATTGTTTTTGATTCAGTCATAGGACTGCTATGCCAATAGCTTGGGCAAATTCATAATATACACGTGTGGAAGTGTGCACCAAGCAAACACTAGCTCGCACCAAATCGAATCCATCATACAAATAGTCTAGTTAGGAGTCAGGCAGTTCCACTCGTTTGGGTGGCAGCACATTCATTGAATATGAATCATCAGAGTTCTGTTTATAAATTGCAACTCTTCAATTGTGTGACTCCTGAATGTAGACTTCCTACTTTTGAAGTTGAGCCACAAAAATGATTGACCTAAGTGGCGCTCTGGTGCACAATGGGACCTTTGATTTTGAAATATGAATCATCAATTTTTTGTTTATGGTGTGGCTCCTGAACATTTGGACTGCTGCCTACTTTTGAGGTTGAGGCACAAAAATGAATGACCTGAGTGATGTTGTGGTTTGATAGCACCTTTGATGTGGATTTGTGCTTATCATGATTTATTTTCTACAAGTTGATTTGCACTATCTGTATGGCTGATGATGCATGTATGTATATTTTTCCCCTGTACAGCTTTGGTTTGGTTAAGAGCTACAATATGCCTTGCACTGTGGAGTCGGCTTCTCTTGAGCCAAAACTTGGCAACAAGTTTGTTGCAGGCGGAGAAGATATGTGGATTCGTCTATTTGATTTCCATACTGGTGAAGAGATTGGTGCGTTTCTCAACCACATCATGTTTTGCTGGATGCTTTCCTTATTATTGATGAGTACGATAAATGAGAGATTAGGACAGACTATGACAAGCTATGAAGTACGGATATTCCGAAACCATTCGAATATCCGTGTCGGATACGTTTCCGGCTCGGATACGTATCCAATTAAATAAAATATTTTTTAAATACGGATACGGCAGCCGACACGGGAGGCGGGACACGGCAGCACGGGAGAAAAGGGGAAAATATATATATCTTTCAGTATTAAATTTTTAACCTTAGTAATCATTCACATATTATATACTGTAATATTGTAAATATTTTTTAAACATATTATATATATCTTTTCATAATACTAAATTGTTAGTGTAATATTTATAATATATATCTTTAATAATCTTTACTAATATATATCTTTTGTAATGTATTATATATATATATATTGTATTCATTATAAATATAAAAATATAATTTTCTAATAATTTTTATCTCATAGTAGAATTTATGATATTTTTTGTAAATGTCTGAATTTATTTTGTTGATATATATATATATATATATATATATATATATATATATATATATATATATATATATATATATATATATATATATAATAATAAATAATTCTTTTAATTCGGCGTATCCCGCCGCACCCTTATCCTAGTTTTTCAAAATTTGTCATATCCCCATTTTGGATACGTGTCGTATCCGATACGCGTACCTGTATCTGATGCTCTAAATGACAAGTCATCAAACTGCAATAGAGTTGAGGAAGAGGTGACTTGGGAAATTGTTATTGGTATTTGATTTAGATTAAGTTTGGTCCATAACGTGCTTTTGTTCATGGGTTGGCATGGAAAATGGACGCTATTGTATATATGCATTTTTGCTTTTCAAGAGTTACTTTCAAATTGGCACTAAAAACAAACTTACAACCTGTTTATGGTGCAGTGCAAGCGGCACTACCCTTATCAAATTTTGACTTTTAACTTCATTAGCCAAAAGACATGATTTATTGAGTTCAAATCTCATCTACTGGGCATTATCCCATTCATCTATCCAGAGCTTCTAGATAAAGGATAGTTGCTGCTGAGTATGAGGATTTGAATGGTTTGAATCAGTGTTGAGCAATTGGCTGGCCTATGATTTCAGCTGAAAATCAAATGGTGATGAATTGTCATAACTGTTATGTATTACTGTGATTCACATTTCTGTGGTTTTCATTTTGATCAAGGTAATTCAATTCTGATGCATAATTGATGCTTCTTCACTGCAGCATGCAACAAAGGCCACCATGGTCCTGTGCACTGTGTACGTTTTTCACCTGGAGGAGAATCATATGCCTCAGGATCTGAAGACGGGACTATCAGAATATGGCAGACAGGTCCAGCTTCTACCCATGATGAGAACGAAACAATTTCGACCAATGGGTCGACGACGGGCAAAGTGAAGGTGACAGCTGATGAGGTGGCACGGAAGATAGAGGGCTTTCAAATCACCAAGGATGGCCAAACCCAAGAGAAGGCAGATGGGGTTGAGGCCTGACCGACGTATTTTAAGCCACTAGTGATGCATGCTATGAGCTTGTTTTTCTCTCTTGATTATATCATTTTGTAGAAATAATCGAGCTTCACATTTTGTACAAGTTACATTCGTGTATTAATGAATGGTTTCTCTGGCCATGCATTAACTGATGCAAAGCTTTTCTTTTTTAGGCCTGTTACCTCTGTCAGGTTTGATTTGGATTAGGGCCTTTAACAGGTCATTTTCTAAGAGTACAATTGATCTTCCTAAGCTCTAGGAGACCCTTCCTTGTCTCCCTATTTAGAGAGAGTGCACGTTGGACCACACATTTTTTAATGGAATATTTTGAAAATGACAATGGAATTTGAACCTCATTTAATCATGTTAGCAATGTGATTTTGAATCTTGAATTTTTGATCAGGGGTGCAAATATCGGCCGTTACATATCGTATCAGTCAATATGTATCGATTTTGTAGTGGTGAATAGCGGTCGATATATATCCTTATCTGTTGATATTCACAATATCGGCTGAAATATCGGCCGTATTATATCGGCAGATATCGGCCGAAAATGATTTTTAAACCCCTGATTTTGATTACTTCAAGCCTATCGAAAATTGATGGCACATTTCACAAATTTATGAGCAGGAATTATATCATCTATGAAACTCTTTATTCATCGTGGACTCTACATGGGAAATGCATTAGTCTCTATATTGAAAATAGTAACGGTCCCCTATCAAAGATTTAGTGTTGAATTTTGGAATCTAATGAAAACATTAATGGTAAAAATGGGGATAAATTGATATGGATTTCAATTATAAATTGAGAATAGGTTGAAACTAAGCAAGGGTATAATTTGAGGGATAGGATAGAGGGAAGGGGAGTTTAGGTGAAGCCTAAGTGGGCCCCAGAATGAGTTTATTGTCCAATAGGTATTAGTTAGACACGTTCACTGAACAACATATATAAGAGTACAGGAGAGAAATAATTAAAAATATAGGTTGACGTGATAAAGTAGAATATATGAAAATTAGGTATTAAAATTTAATATACCAATCTATATACCTAGCTAACATGGATCAATTAACATAAACCAATGCGATAATATATTGGCCTATTAAAAATTTTAAATTTGAAAAATACAAAAATATCAACTAATGCCGCTTATCATATATAACCAATATCGAAAAAATACATCTTGCCACTACATACATACTGTTCAAGGTCTTATAGCCAATAAATATTGGCCATTGTCTAGATGATAATTAAGCTTTGGGGGCTATTTGCCATTTTATAAATATGGAAAATAAGAAGTATGGAACCTCTTTTTTTTTTTTTTTTCTTTTTTAACGGAATAAGAGCATCATAAGAAATGTGATATTTTCTTAAAAATAAAACTTTTGACGCAAATAACTAAAACATTAGTTTTTCACAATTTCACATGACTTGTTAAATAATATGAATAGAGATCTAATAATTTTTTTTTTCACAAAATTGTTTTTCTAAATAAAATAGACAAAGTACCTCAAAAGAGAATATATTGTCGATAAACATTAAGATAGAAATCGAAATCCTAAACAAAATTCATGAGATACTACTGGATAAAAAAAATTGAGAAATTGTTTAAATATACTTTAGCATACTTACCTTTATTGGATCGATCAATTTCTTTAACAATCTTTTAAAGAGCTGTCTATCACATATTTAATGAATCTTTCCTTAATTCAAACACATTGACTCACTGTTGCTTCGATGCTTAAGTGAGCAAATCTTCAAATGAAGAGATTAGAATGCTTAAACACTTAGCAAGAATTTGTACTCTTAAACTCTTGAAGCTATTAAACTTCACAAAGCTTCTAGATCTCTTTCTAAAACATCCATAGAAAATCTGCATAATATTTTTAATTTTTTTTAAGCATCTAAGCTTCTAAGAATATTTTTTTAAATTAAAGTCTGAGAAATTCAGACAAATCCTATTAAAATCCCGTGAATGCCTCTTAAACCCGCAACCATATCGGCTTCGTGAGGATCTTTACACGAAAACCTTCAGCTTTTAGTTAAGCTTTACTTTGTAAAATATTTTGACACTTTAGTCAATAGTTATTTCAAGAATTGAGTCCGATGACACGCGGCTAAAGTTTTGAATTCTAGAAATGAGGGCCTAACTCAACAGGCTAAAGGTCCATCTGGTGACCAGTGGACAATAAGGACACGCCACGTGGAGATCCGTCCGTAACGACGACAAATCGATTGTCGTCGAGGGCTGGGATTGTGATTTTATGAGGGTCTTCGCCTCTTCTGTGTGACATTTCGACCTCGATCGCTTGAATCCGAAATCGAGCTGTTGCTTCTTCTTCTTGTGGTTTTTTCCGCTGATATTGTAGGGGCTTGGATTTAGTTTGGGAAGGGAGAAAAATGTCGGGGAAAGGGGCGAAAGGTTTGCTCATCGGCAAGACCAACAAAGACAAAGATAAGAAGAAGCCCGTTTCCCGTTCCTCTCGAGCTGGTCTCCAGGTCGGTCGGTCTGTCTCTCTGTTTCTCTCTCTCTCTCTCTCATAATATTTCTACATGGCTTTCGTGATCTTGGAAGAAAACTCCTTTCCCCACCGTCATTGCGTTGCGAAGTTACTATGAGGGATTTTTGAGCTGCATGCCGGAAAAGAATCCTCGGAATGGCATTGCAAATTTTGGGCTTTCCTTGTACATTGGTATTCGAAATGGGTTTTTAACTTAGGAATAAATAACCAAAAAGTTACTCTAGCAGTAGCAAAATCGAACCATTAGAGAGGAAATTGGCAAGATAATTGTCCGATCAAGGAATGTGAAGGGTATGTTAGCTGTCAGAATGGTTTAATTTTCTTGTTTCTGAAACCACAGTCCAAAAGCCCACATCCTGTGCCCCCCTACCCGTCTTTTAAATTTGGTGGTTGGATGCTTGAGGTTTCTTTTTCTTTCCTCTTTTATTCTTTTGGGCAAGTTCTTTGCGCTTCTAAAAATTGGTTGTGAGGAATTAATTGGTTTAATTTATTTTGATGAATTTGGAAGTCCTAGAGTTCTTCTCTTCTGCAGGTTGCTGGCTTTGGGAACACTGAATGTCTGTATAACGTGTGTTAAGGGATATAGAAAGTGTAAATTACTTGCTTATTCACCTTTTTTCTAATGATGCTTCAGAAGTTTCTTGTGTTCATTTGGTGTTTTTAGTCATTCCTATTTTAACGAGAATATTCTCTAGAGACTTCCATTTTGCTAGGAGAATGGTACCGCCATATCCTCAAATATTTGTAAAGGAGCTAGATATGTGCACAAACCATCTTAAACAATTTCCTTATTTTCCTTGTCTAATGACTACTTTCTAGAAGTTATCTCTTTTGACCAAGAGGACTAGTTTTTTTATAGGGCTTATGGATGGTGAGAATGAGCGAGTTCGGTGGATCTGCCTCTGCCCTTGAATATGAAGTATGATAAAAAAATTAACTTGAAAAATCATTCGAATTATATTTGAATAGACTAAAATGTTCTAACTGTCAATGGGAGTTGAACTTACTCCAGTGGTCAACTTATCTCAAAATCACATTAAATTGGATAGAAATCAAGATATGAGTATGTGGGAGGAAAAAAGTGTAAACATAGGCTTAACAAAAAAAGGTCCTTTATTCACTTTGAATCGGTTCACAACTGATAATTTCTCACTATTTCATGCTCACCCTGACCTGTTCATTTCTAATTGTATGTTTTAACATTGTTCATGCATCTCATTATATCTATATATATATATATATATATATATTATCTACTTGTCTTTTCATCATCACCCAAAACTTGACTCCATAAAGCATAACTGATCTTATCGCCGTTTTTATAGGATTGCCCCCTTTTAACCAACATGGTAGGCTTTTATCGCACAACATTCGACCAACTTGCCTATGCTTAGCCCATTTTGTTCAAATCCTAGTTGCCATATCCAAATATGATCTTCCGTTTCTTTTGATAGTTGCACCTAAGTATATGATTTTATTTCAAAGTGGTACTAACTCGTTTCCAACTTTAATCAATTCTTGCTCACTATTCTCTATTCTTTTGAAGTTCACTCCATATATTTTGTTTTTGTTCCCCTATTTTTGAAACTATTATCTCTAAGATTTCACCAAGTTTCATTTCATTAGTTTAATTGATTTCTTATCCCGTAAATTAGTACTATACCATATACAAAGAACATAATAATAGCAAATCATCCTGTATTTCCGATATTAACATGAAGTGGCCCATAAATAAAACCAATAGATGAGGGCTTAAACTACTTAAGTAGCATAAGTCATAAAATGAAATATTGGTTGATAAACTAGCTGCATTGAAGACAACTGTCTAACATTCATTGTCAGATGTTTTGAACCGTCTATTTAGTTTATCAATGATGTATCGAGAAGATGGAGTGCTTTCTTAGAAAGAAATACACAAAAGGAGAAAATATTGGAGAGACAAAAGAAGGATCCTTCAAATTCAATGTGGATGGGGTGGCCAGAGGGAAGCTAGGGCCTGCATGAATAAGAGGAGTTCTGCATAATGATAGAGGTGAGATGAAGGGTCTTTTTTCGCACTGATGGGTGTTAGAGACTAATGAAGTGAAGCTAATGGGATTAGGTAGGACTTGGAACTAGAGGAGGATACGGCGAGCATAACCTAATTATTGAGGAAGACATAGCTAATGCAATGGCATGGGCTCAAGGAAGAAGTAACGTTGGAAATTGTTGTCTATATCTGAGGTATTACACGACTATGCAGAGGAAGGGTGTGTCATTCAAGCATGTGAGGTAGTCAACAAATGATGTAGCTGATATTTTAGTGAAAGTGAGCTTTTAAGACAAGATTCTTTTGTTGGCTTTTTGTAATTGTTCATGGTATGCTTGTATACTTGGTATAACTCTCTTTACTGAAATTTATTTTGTATTCTTGTTCTTTCTTATTAATACAAAGTTTAGTTACTATTTCAGAAAAGGAAGAAGTTATGGTACTTCTTCCTTCTCATCTAGAGAGATGGGTCGTCAATCATCAATCGATTGTTTCAAAAAAAAAATTCATCAATCGATGTTGTTCAAAAGCATTTAACCCCTTTGCTCTGCCACTGTTTCAACTTTCACTCTAGTTTAAGATGCCTAGACACTAGGAAGACTCAACATATTGATTTGGACACCCTACCATGTTGGATACCATAATACTTGTAAGATACTATGTAAAATATGCTTTACTGATTTTATTATACTTTTTGTCATAAGATAGAGAAAAAGAGAGGCTGTAAAAACTCTCACTATAAAAAACTTTACGGAGTAATATTTACTTGATAGTTAACATGCTTGAAATACTAATTTTTTTAATCAAATTAAAAGAGTTAATAGCATGGGTAAAATATTTCAAGTGAAAAACCATAAAACTTAATATATATGCCACTCCTTTTGAGTATCCATGCCCTGGATTTTGTTTTTTTTTTTTTCTGGATTTTGAAAAAAATGTTTTGTTGTATCCCTGTTCCTTTGTCAATGCCTATACTTGCAACTGTGTCTGTGAATCATAGACTTCAATTGAAATAGGGCCAGTAGGATTTTTCATATAACAAAATCTATGATGATACTCACTCGGATTTCCAAGTCAATCATGTTTTTTTCCTGACAATTTTACAGCTCTCATCAGGGGCAATCTTATGGTGCATTTGGGGGGACATTAGCAATGCATTATTGGTGAAATGCTAGGCTATCTTGGGTTGTGAACCTCAAGGAGTTTTAGGGCATCTTGAAATGCGACCTTCATAAGGGCTAGTTTATTTGTTTGATGGCCAAGCTTTAGAATTTGGCTTGATGTATTTTAAGTGGGCAGTTCATCATCATCGTCATTGTCATCATCATCAACAAAAACCACAACAACCACCACCAACACCACCATTATCCTATCTATATGGGGTCGGTTTTTTGAGTCCCACATTTCAATTCCACACCACACAGACCAAATCTTCTGTTAATTTGCAAACTCTCACATCCTTTTTTATTCACTTAACATAAGTTTTTAATGGTCTACCCCTTCTCTTAGACCTTATTACTTGTTTATAGATTCTTTGTACCGAAGTTGTTTTTGGTCATCATGGATATGTTCAAACCATTTTAGACGTCCTTCCTCACCTTCTCATCTAATGGGGGTGTATTTAAAGTTGTTTTAATTTGCTCAGTTCTAATTCTCTCAAGTGGGCAGTTGTTTATTTATTTACTTATTTTTTGGTGGGGGATAGGGGTAGGTTGAGTGAAGGGGGTTTAAGGTTGGGGTTCGGGTTCCTAATTGGTCTTCATTTGTTAGCCTTGTCTTGTGCTTAGGCGTTCGGATGGTTGTTGGTGAGCTTCTAATGTGTTCATATGCTCTTACAACTTCTCCCTAATCATCTGGATAAAGGACCCTATAGTGAGGTGTCAAGTAATTTTATGCTTTGACACAGAGAAAATGCATCCAAAATAAATTATATTGAAGTTAGACAAGGTGTTTGCCGTCATTTATTATCTAGTTTCTATACAACTTAATGATAATGAAATGATGGTAGGCATATGGACACTTCAGTGGAGAGAAGTGGAGACAACTCACAAAGGACAACTTTTATCTTCTCCTTTTTTTATAAATTTTAAAAGGGCAACTAAATTTCCCACAAAGAGGCAACGAGTTCACAATTTCTCCCACTCTAAAAGTCGAATGCTTCACCCTTTTATTATTATTTTTTTCTTTTTTCAGTGCATTATCTAAGTTGCATGGATAGAGGTGTGCATGTCGAAGTTCGACATGGGTGCAAGGAGTCGAACTCAACAAACAGAAAGAGGACATGGGACATGGCACCATATTTAAATAAATTTAAATATAAAATTTATTTTAAATGAAAAGCATGTGCAAAATAACACCAATAGAAAATAATTTATTAGTTTTACTCTAAACAATTAAGTAACAAACATATTGATATTTTAATTTGGTTTTAAGAGGAGAAAGGTGTTGAAATATTTTGGTCATTTTGGAAAACAATGTTAAAAGGCATCAGAAGAGCCCATGAGAAGGGGGTGCAAGTGTTCGACATGGTTACATCACCCATCTTGAAGTGTTTGCGCAACATAGGTGCATTACCAAACAAAGCCATTCTGATACGAAAAGAAAACTAAAATTTAAGTGAGATTTTTCCACAGTGGGATGTTTCTCCCCTTGGTACCAAATGTGTCTTCCACATCTTTGAGTCCACCTTTCATGGATCCAAAGACTTTTGATGCAAGACCCCTTTGATCAGAGCCCATTATCTCATTAAAATGTAACCCCTACTTTGTTTGGATCAGGTTGTTCAGATTGAAGGGTTGGATTCATGAAAGGTGGGACCACTTGCCAGCCCTAGTGTTGATGACCTATGGTTTGGTTGTCAACCTTTTGGGCATTTCTTTGAAAAATAGGAAACCTCTCTTATCTCTCTCACAAATAAGTTAAAACCTCTCATTGATGGTCAATTGGACAATATTTGAACAAAACAATGGAGGGGTTTTATTTTGGAAGATAATGTGAACTGGAAAGGCGCCTCTTGTTGCACAATCTCTACCTTTTTTTTTCTTTGAAAAATATTAATCTAGTAAATTTTTTTAAAGATTTTTGGATGTCACTAAGAAAATTCTTTGGTAGGGTTGGTTAATAGGGATGTTTTGAGTTATAAGAGATGCCATAATTAAAATACAATCACTTTTGGTAAGTTTAGGTTGGTTTTGAGATCATAACGTTTCTTGATGGATCTACTCTACAAACTTGTCTTTTTGAGTGGTAGAAACTTGTGTTATCTTGTATTCTGCTCTGCTTGTGTTACCTTAGTTACAAGACCTTATCATTTCCTTGAGATGGTAAAGGGTGAAAGATTAAGAGAAAAGAAGGTACAAACAAGGGGTCCCTCAGTTTAGAAATATCCGAGGTCCAAATATGGAACAAACTAGCCATAATAAAAACTAAAATATAATGAGTTGCTGCCCCAAGACTGGCTAAATTATCAACCTCTTTGTTTGCTGATTGACAAACTTCACAGGCCTCGTGAGGATGAAGTGAGGTTATTTGGTGTAGGATTATTATATCTGTGGTTTCGTCAATCAAGTCTGCTAGATGCTAAGGGAAAGCTGAATCCATAGAACACCAGCTGAAAGCACACCATTAAGCGCCTTCTGTAATTTCATTATAGACATTCCACTGTATGGCAACCTTTATGGAAAGCTTTGATTCAAGCTTGTTTGCTGTCAGTCCTACAGCTGGATGAAAAAAAGAAGAAAATGATAGGACAGCTGAGTTTGTTTCTTTGATTAGACTGCCAGTACCTCCTTCACTATTTTCTCAATAAAGACTCCCATTTAAGTTCTTCATAGAATGTAGAGGACAATGTTCCATTGTTGCACAATACAAATTTTGGTGGTTGAAATTTGCAAACAAAGATTACCAATCACACATAAAACCAGGCTATTGAATATTTTAAGGGAGAGCCCGAGATTACCAATGCAGTACCTTATAATTACTATTCCTTTTTTATTAAGAACTTTTAGTTATTGAAGTTATTCATGATGATGATGAGAAAAATAACTAAGATGGAAATAATCACCTCGGAATCAAAGATGATTGGAACATTTTTGGTATTGATTATTATTCAACAGGTCCTTGAGAACATGAGGTAGCCTAGACTTGCCAAAGAGAATTTCCTGGCTTCTGATTCTAAGAGGCCTGCTTAGTTAGTTATATTGCTCAAAAATCTGATTCCAACATCTTCTTCAATGATCTTTGAGAGCACCGTTTAGAGTCATCCACCTACCATTTTTATACGATCGTATTTCTTCCCCAGGAGATGGGAGTTGAATAAAGACTTTCGTTGACGTGCCATTGCCCCAGATGGGATGCTTAAGAACAAGTCTTTGGGTAATGTGGAAAGTAGATACATCTAAGATGTTGACTTTCCTTTTTTCCTTTGGGAAGTGATATGGACAGGGGTGTTTTTGATGATAAGGGACATCGGTGTTTTTTATGGTAAGGGACATTGATGTACCTTTCTACCACTTAGATGATGACAAGTAGACAAAATGACAAGCACGATGTCCCTTGTTATAATAAACAATGGTGCCCCATCAATTCACTCTTTTTTTTTCAAATTATGGAACACGAAGAGGTGATTTTGGTAATTGTATCCCATTGGTTCTCATCAAAATGATAATAATAATAATAATAAACTCCCAGTGTTGACCCTGTTGTCTGAATCTGTCTAAATCTGTCTAAATCTGACTACCTTCAATGATGCATATCTGTGTACTATTAAATATATGGTTCTGAACTATGCGATGTTTCTATTGAAGAAAGAACAGTTGCGCTGTTGTAACCAGATTTGTTTTAGTTAGTAAAAAATCCATTCCCTGCTGAACTAATGTAGTAAATATTTTTTAATGGGTCTTTCTCATTTATATCACTGCAGTTTCCAGTGGGCCGAATCCATCGGCAGCTGAAGTCACGAATTGCTGCAAATGGAAGAGTGGGAGCCACTGCTGCCGTGTACTCAGCAGCCATATTGGAGTATCTGACTGCAGAGGTATTGGAGCTGGCAGGAAATGCAAGCAAGGATCTGAAAGTGAAACGCATCACTCCAAGGCATTTACAACTTGCAATTCGAGGAGATGAAGAGCTGGATACCCTTATCAAAGGAACCATAGCTGGAGGTGGTGTGATCCCCCATATTCATAAATCACTCATCAACAAGTCATCCAAGGACTAGTTCTCTCATCTTTAGACGCCTTCCCCTCTTTCTTCACACTGTTACCTCTCCTTCCTCCTTCTAGGGGGTTGAAGACTTCTGTGGTTTAGATCTTTATGTTACAGAACTCTCTAATCTGGGCCCATTGTTTTTTTTTTTCTTGTTCCCATGGATGATGCAGTTATCATTTGCCACTAGAATGAATGAATGATCCTATTGGCATAAAGCTATGGTGTTTTTCAAGGCATGCGTGAAATTTCTTGCTGTTTTTTTCAACTGTTTAATTATTATTTTCCTCTTCTGGAGGTCGATACCTGGATCGCTTCTGAAAATACATTTGACCTTGTTTTGATCTATTTAGAGATTGGTTCACTGCTCCCTGGGTCCATTGCTCATCACTATATACATGCTCGTAGGGACTGAGTATAGGCCCGTGGGCAGGACCTTGGCTCATTTTTTCTTGTTCAATGACTAAATGGTTAGGCAGTTATCTGAAAAAATGGGTTGGGCATGGGCATATCTATCTCTAAATACCTGAATGTATTTAGGTGCTGCTCTTAGCCTAATAGTCAAACAAGCTGTGCATGTAAAAATATGAATGCTTATGATGGTTTTTTTTAGAAAATGACTTCTTATGACCAAAGACAAGACTACAAGTGGGTATGTAAATATATGTTTAAAGAATCTTCACCCTTCTCTCAAATTTGGTGGCCTTTCGGTTCTCCTTTTCACTTTATTCCTTTGATAATCATTTTACAGAAAATTGTCTGGTGCTGCGGAAAGTGCTCTAAAATCTAAGTATACCTATAAAATGGATATTAATCAGATCCTAAATGGGTAAAACAAAGAGAGAGAACTTGGTTTTATCACTAAAAAACACTGGGTTTCAACAGTGTTTAAAAATATTACACATGGTGGAAGGCATGAGGATTTTGCCTTTTGCCGTCCCAATTTGATGGAGGTTAGGCATGGTTTGTAATCTTTCTTCAGATCTTATTAAGATGAAATCATCAAGATGCTACAACTACTGTTACCATTTCCAAAATATAGAGCTGCAACTCGGGTCGGACAGGTCGGGTTTTTATAAACCCGACCAACCCAACTCAAATTCTAACACAAATCAACCCGAATTGTGACTCGACCTGCGTTTTGAACCAATTTTAGTCTAATTTTAGTCGGGTAAGGTTGGATTAACTTTTAAAATCTTTAACCCAACCCGACCCGATCCGATCCACTGACTTGAAATTCTCAACCCGACCCGTATGATCCAACCCGAGTTGCAGCCCTACCAAAATATATAGCATTCACAATCTGCCTAATCATGGGTGATTTTTTAAAAGTTAAAATTTCATGTTGACTTGAAGTCCCAAATACATAATCCCGGTTGTGGAGGAATCAGGGGCAGGCGTACGTTCGGACTGAAAAGCTCGAGTTTTTTGACGGATCATGTCAAAGAGTGAAACTCATTGAATCATGCTACGTTTGAATTTTCAAAATTAAAAATACTGTTAGATAAATATTTTGACTTATGAGGATGCAATCAAATGGAAATTATAAAATATGAGATATAAGTCTTAAAAAGAAAAAGGGTGGCCATTTAGACACCTGACTTTTCCTTTATGAGACATCTGATTTCAAAATTTTGTGTGAAAATTATCATTTTACCCTTCAGTTTGATAAAAAAAACCTATTCCTCTATACAAAACTGACGGGTAAAATGATAATTTTGTATAAAGTTTTGAAATAAGATGCCTCTTAAAAAAAATCGGGTGTCTAAATGGCTAACCAAACAAAAAAATAGTTTTAACATAACAAAGTGGATTGCACATCGTGCCCGGGAGCCCCCACAGGTTTTGTAATTTTCCCAGAATCCAACCCATGCTAACCGATAACTGATAGATAGCCATGCAATACAATCAATCACGGAACCCTACTAATGTATGGAATAATAAAATTTAATTATTTTTATAGAAACATAAAATGTTCTCCAATTTATTTAACACTTTCTAAAATACAGTGAATATTATTAATTGATAAGAGTTCTACATCAATCCAACTTGAATGGTTGGTATGATCAAACGAACCTCAAACTTTATGGATCTCAGCTGCTATCTAAAACATTTGTCATGTATCCTTCAAATTGTGGGATCCAACTGCTCTGAAACACTTGTCAAGGGTAGGACCCATTCTCTGATATGGGCCATCAAAATTTTCAAATGCTAGAGTACAAAGAAAAGGCAAGAACATGTTCTGAACGTGGAAAGATTCTGAAACAGCCTGGCAACTTTGGCTGAAACAAAGTTAAAAGGGACCTTTCCTTTCATGTGATTTCTTTCATAACATCTTCAAACTGATATATCCTTTGTTAAAGATGGAGACATATACAAGTTGAAATGATCTTAATCACGAGCTTATGACAAAAAAATGTCGAAAATTTTCTTATGTATATTTAAAAACATCAGATCAATGTGTATTTTTTTTAGCAGTAAAAAAAAACTTCATTAAGAAAAAACATAATTTAAATACAGAGAGTGGGTCTAAAAGAATTAGACCACAGGGGAGAAAAAAGGAAAAAAAGGAAAAGGAGAAAGAAAAGAGAACAACAAAGAATGTCAAATGAAGAATACGCCTGTCAAATGATTGTCAACTTATAGTTTGGCGAAATAATCTGCCACTCCATTAGTTGATCGCCTGACTTGAGTAAAAGATACTCTCATCTATCTCTCCAACTCTCTCACCTCCCTGAGCATATTAGGGTGGTCGCCTCGATCTTGATGCCCATTTGAATGCATTTGCAGAATCCCCTTATATAATCAAATTTCCTCCTCTAGAATCTTTCCAAATTATGAGAGCTCTTTTTATGCTGAGAATTTTTGCTTCATTTGAATTCTTGATACCCACTGAGTCATTGAACATTATGACAAACTCTCCTTTATGATTTCTGAGGACTCTTCCAATACCCGTTGGCCCTGGTTTTCCTCTAGATGCACCGTCTACGTTCAATGTGTATTTTGACATAAAAAGTTAATAAAACACTTGAAAAACTGAAATATGTGATACGTCATAATGCATGAGAGAGCGCTTAAAATTTCATTATACTATTAGAAAGTGGTAGTGGACTTTTAGTTTAGTTTGTTTTTCGCTGTTTAACCGAAAACTTTGAATGCGTTAATTTGACAATATTTGACAGATCCAACAACTTTCAAGTGAAGAAGGGGAAAATTTGAGAAAGAAATGAAAATAGTATGACATCAATGAGATCAGTCCAATTTCAAATTAATTGGAAACCACCAATGAGCAATGGAGAGAAGGAAGCCTGAAAACAAATCAACCTCCTCTCGATCAGGCACTCTACCAAAACGAAATCATGATATTGCCTTCAGAAACATCTTTTGTTAGTACTCAACAAGCCATTCTCCCAAATCTCTAAACTACATTCAAGTCTCAAATGGAAGACCAACTCTTCCAAATCCAATTTCCTAAACTAAACTACAAACTACACAACAATTTACCATCCCTACATCAGAAAAATATGAAAATAGAATGCCTCCGTCAACCAATCTCCCGACCCAAATTACACTGCAATCACAATATTGCAGGAACAAATGCCATCCAGTTAAAGAATAAAAAAAATGAAAAAAAAGAAAGAAGGAAGGATAATTCTAACCACCAGAACACCACCCATGAATGACCTGAAAACTATCAATCATAGTTCAAATTTTTGAGACCTTCGGAACATTCACAGGGAAATGGTCAATCTCATCAAACCATGGGTTCTTCTCCTTGGCTGGATTGATGGTCCTCATAGCCTTCCAAACCGCACTATTACACTTGAACCCAGACCCAAATGCAATCTGCCACGTTCTATCTCCCTTCTTCATCCTCCCTTTAGCTTCTGAATAAGCCAATTCATACCAAAGAGAACTGCTTGATGTGTTCCCAAATCTGTAAAGAGTCATCCTAGAGGGTTCCATGTGCCAGTCGGACAGCTGCAGGTTCTTCTCCAATTCATCCAAGACGGCTCTTCCACCCGCATGAATGCAGAAGTGCTCAAAAGCCAACTTAAAATCAGGAATATATGGCTTGATCTTCATCTTGAAAAGTTTTCGCCCCACCAATGTAGCAAAGAAGAGCAACTGTTCAGACATGGGCAAGACAAGGGGACCCAAGGTTGTGATGTTAGTCTTCAAAGCATCACCAGCAACAGCCATCACATCTCTGGACAGGGAGACACCCACTTTCCCATTTTCATCCTCTTGTCGGGTAACACAGCCAAAGCACTTGTCATCGGAACCTTTGTGCGTCCGAACAGTATGAACCAATTGATACTTGGACCGACGACAATCGGAGCTCTTGTTTGATAGAACGATGGCAGCTCCTCCCATTCGAAACAGGCAATTTGAGACGAGCATTGATCGGTTATTGCCGAAGTACCAGTTTAAGGTGATGTTCTCCATGCTGATAACCAAAGCATAGGAATTGGGATGAATTTGTAGAAGATCTTTTGCAAGGTCAATTGAGATCAGACCAGCGCTGCAACCCATTCCACCTAGATTGTAACTGATAATGTTTCCTCGAAGTTTATAATGATTGATGACCATGGCCGAAAGTGATGGAGTGGGATTGAACAAGCTACAATTCACAATCAAGATCCCAATGTCTTTGGGTTTCAATGATGTCTTTGCAAAGTGCTCATCAAGGGCACCAAACATGACAACCTCAGCCTCTTTTCTTGCTTCAGCCATGGATGGGTTCGGAGGTACATTGAGAACAGCCTCAGGAAGGTATGTTGACTCTCCAAGCCCTGATCTTTCAAGGATCTTACGTTGGAATTCAAGATTCTCTTCAGTAAAAGAACCAGTCAAGCGAGACTGTTCCATGAAAATCTGTCTGGTGCATTGACGGGCATCATCGGGTTTGTAACAGGCAAAGTTGACAAGATAGACTGGGCGTGGCCGGGTGAGGAAGTAAAGGGTGGACAGGAAGACCAGGAGCGTCGAGCAGAGGATAACGGAAATAAGGTTGAATCGAAGGTGGTCCCAGAGATCATGGAGGTCTTGGGGGGAGAGCGTCGATAGTTGAGCAGCAATGAGGGCAAGGAGAGGCGTGAGGAAGAGGTACATTCCATGAGTGATGAGGTAATGGTAACCAAGCTTCACATATTTTAATTTGATTGATTTCTTGAAATCAGGAAGTTTCCGGGAAGGTGATTTCTGTAGCAAAGGCGCATCAGGTTTCAGTTCAGTCATCTCTGGCACTGAGAAGGAAGAGTCGAATTAAATCAAATCAGAGAATGCTTAAAAGGGGGCCAATAAGGTTGCAGCTCTCTCAATGGCAGTTCCAATCAAACTTGAGATCTTGGTAGTAGCTACACAGTGATGAGGAAAAATGGGTTTTCAGAACTGGGCTTCCCTGTGGAATTTCAATGTAGGTTGGGTGGGGTGGATTTGAACAAGTTTGGAGTTTTGAAGGTTGGGATTTTAAGAAGAAAGTAGCGTTCTTTCCCAGGAAAGGAATACAAAACCAAGATCTGCAGAAGAAGGATTGAAGAATATATGGTTAGAAAACTAATCGAAAACGAAAGGCAGGCCTTTTTTGCCTCCCACCAAATCAATATTTTTCACAGAAAGTAACCGAGAAAATGTCAGTGTAAGAACCTTGGAATCAAATATCCACGAAAAATGTTGCTATAAGCATTCCACATGATTCATTTATCAGGAAAAAAAAAAAATTGAACGCGGCCTAATTCATAAAACTAACCTTAGATTCTCGAATGTCATCCAATACAGAGATTGATTGGCTTTCGGGAATGGGTGGAAGAAACCACTCTCTGCGAAAAAGGAGGGAATGGGAAGAGCCGAATACAGAGATTCTTTCGGTTTCTAATAGTGTTTTTCGAACATTTGGGTTGTGAGATTGAGTTTATTTATATGTAGGGTGGAGGAGAATGCAAGGCAAAAATGATGGAAACGGGACGCCGGCCGTTTTTGCTGCAATCAGGCCTGTTATCCGTTATCGTCTTTGAAATCTACGGCTCCTGCAATCTACGATATCTAGTGTAGAAATAGATAAATAAATAATTTTTGGTGAAATAAATCATCCCATTTAGAGTAGATTTTCTTATGATTTCTAAAAGTAAATTAATTTTTAATTGAAATGTGTGAATCATTAAATTACATTATTTTATTTTTTAATAACTAAAGTGTTCAAACTTTTCAAAACATCCCATTAATTTTCAAAACATTTACAAGAAATTTAGATTATGTTTTGAGTTGAAATATTGATATTTTTATAATATAAAACGTTACACATGTATTTTATTTACTTTTATCACCTAATTAATAAAAAGATACTCTAATTTAGATTCACTGTATGTACGTAGACAGTTCATGTAGAGATGGGGCCCACATTTGTTGCATTGCATTGTCATTTCTGAATAAAGCCAGCCTCCGTTGCGTTGGCCAGTAATATTTGACAGAAAAATTGTACGAGCTGTACACGTTCACTTCCTTGTGAACGAATTCGGTGTTCTCATGGAAGCTCGTGACACCTTTCACAGAAATAATTTCTATCATTTAAAATATATTTATTAGATATATTAATAAAAAATTAATATAAAATTACAAAAATAGATGATTGGATCTAAACACAAATTTCAATTAAAAATTCAATCAATTTTTATTTAAGTCAATGGATAGAAATGTCCTTAGATTTGAACTCGACTTGACATAAATTTAAAAAAAAATACCATTTGGTCTTCTTACAAATTAAAGATTTATAAATTCAATGTCGACGAGGTGCTAGAGAGAAATTTAGTTCAACACAAATAAGGAGAGCATTTGTGACTCAAGCTACTTCCTTATTAGTCTTTTCAGAATTAATTGGGGTGAAAGAAACCAATAAAACTGAACTGAACTCGTAGCGATTATAAAATCTTTAACTCTTGCAAAGAAAGTTACATAAGGGCATTAACTCTATGGACGTCATTTGAGAAAGGGAAGTTAGCTGTTGAAGAAAATTTGGCAAATGCGTCAGGTAGGCTGTGGGGGAAAAGAGTCTCACTTGGAGACTCATTAATGAACTTAGGAAAATAAAGAATTTGTGTTTGGATCTAGAGATATGATTTAATTTTTTTAATAATAACCCGTCTCACAGCTTGCTGGCTGGTTCGACCGTAATTTAGGTCGGTTCAAATGCACTGAACCGTCCCCATCCAGCACAAGTGTAAGGATTTAGGAACCTCAGCCTTTGTAACCCCACGTTGCTGTAGTAAACGTGCAACGTTGCTTTCCACACTAACTTGGGTTACACGTTTCAGCAACGTTTCAACTCAGCCACAATTCCAACTGGGTTTCAACATGGTTGAAGTGATGAGTCCTGACCGAAGCTGACCGGATTTTAATACAGTAAACCCAGTTCAATTTCAGAATATTTAAATTAACAGTGAGCGAATTATGGATTGTTTGGAAAGTCCAAAGTCCCGAAATTACGAGTTAAAAAATAGAATAAATTCAGAGAGAAAGAATTTAAAACACCCGTTTGAAGATTACAACCATATTAAATAACAATAAGTAATCAATTCAGTCAATAATTCAAAACATACCTGAGAATTCTGCTCATTCAGCTCGATTTTCGACTCAGATCTCGCCCTTAAAACTCAGTATTTTCAGCAAGGTACTGCACAAAGCACGGCTTGTTGTTGACTCAGCAAGCTCCACTCTTAGACTCGGATTTTTTTTTTTTTTTTATCTCAAAACTCGGTCACGAAGATGGGTTTTATAGCATTAAGAGACCCAAAATCCTTGACCGATCCTTAGACCGAATCCAAGAGACCCAAAATCCTTGACCGATCCTTAGACCGAATCCCATGCAAACTCAATTGCATTACAACTCTCACGTCCCACCACCACAAACGTCTAGTCCCAATTAGTTTTGGAAAACACTTACGTTAATTCAATCAGTTGGGACTCTCTCAAAGAGTCGCATTCGTCCTATGCATGAATTCACGTGAAAATCAAACAGCTAGTAGATTTGGCCTAATTTTGAATTTTGAATTCAAATTAAATAAAAACCATTTTCTCACTCAATGAGTTCTGTTTGGATATGAGTCGAGTCCATGACCCACTGTGACTGGATGTTGGACCCTAAGGTGCAAATATCGGCCGATACATATCGTATCGGCCGATATATATCGATTTTTTCAAATCCATACATATCGGCCGATACGATATGTATCGGCCATACAGTAGTAATATCGGCCGATATTCATAAATATCGGTATTTAAACTTTTTTTTTTTTTAAAAAACACCGATACGGTTTTTACACCGTTTTCCACGGTTTTTTGCGGTTTTTAACGGGTTTTTGCGGTTCGCTACGGTTCACGGTCCGTCACGGTTTGTCAGAATACGGCTTTCACGGTTTTTTGTAGTTTTTAACGGTTTTTTGCGGTTCGTCACAGTTCGTCACGGTTCGTCAGGATACGGCTTTCACGGTTTTTTGCGGTTTTTCGCAGTTTTTCGAGGTTCGTCACGGTTTTTTGCGGTTTTTTCACGGTCCGATATCGAAGGAGAGAGAAAATGTTGATATCGAGAGGAGAGATAAAAATATCAGCCGATATTTGCATATCGGCCGATATATCGTTTCGGCCGTTTTTTAAATAGCTGGTTGGACCTATTCATAATTTATTTGGGTCGGTCCATTCAAATTTCCATGGGCTGCCCATCCCAGTTGAGTTGAAGAGTCCATTCAGTCTTGAATTGTTGACGAATTTGGCCCGCTCTGACTTTTCAAGGGTCTTTCTATGACATGTCATGACCCTGTCCTTGCTCCCTATATTTGTGTTGGAAGGTCCACGTTTTAAATTTCAAATATTCATTTATATTTCCACCGAATTAGTTCTCTATAGAATTTAGCTTAAAATTTCTTTATTGGATCCCTGCTTTGAAAAATGTCTAAAAAAATTGAAAAATATTATAAGCTCATATGTACAAGGGAAACTACTTCAATAAATTTTATATAAAAAATATCTTGAGTTATCTGAAAAGTCTTCAGCAGACTTTCAACTATTTCTATTCAATTGTTTTTAATGGTCCACGGGTTGACAATCACTTGATTAATATCCACTATTAAATTAAAAATTCATTGTCACTACTAAAATTTAAATTATCGCATCTAAGATTAGAAGGATGAGATCAAACTAATATTGTGCTCTTAAAAAGAATTTGTGATTTGGTAACAAGTAGGGATCCAACTCGAGTTGGGTTCCTTAAAATCCAACTCAATCTGAGTTGATATATATGGAACTCGAATCGACTTGACCCGAATTCTCAACCTGAACTTCATAACTCGACCCAACCCGAATTCTAACCTAAATCAACCAAATTTTGACCCGACCCGCATTCTGACCCATTTTTTTTTTGAACAATCAAGAGAAAAAATTCATTGAGAAAAACTTAAAGTTTAAATACAAAGAAATGGTCTAAAAGTATTAGACCATGGGGGAGACGGAGAAGAAGAAGGGGAAGGAGAAAAGAGGAACATAATACAAAACATCATATAAAGAACACGCCCTTCCAGTGGTTGTCAACTCCTAATTTGGCAAAATAATCTGCCACTCCATTAGCTGATCGTTGGACTTAAGCAAAAGATACTCCCAACTCATTGGCCAACATTCGCACCTCCCTGATCACATTAGTTAGTCTCCAATGTGGTCTTTTCGAACCTATAACCCATTTAAATGCATTTGCCGAGTCCCCTTTAATAACCAAATTACCTCCTCCAAAATCCTTCCAAATTGTGAGGGCTCTCAAAATATTAAGAATTTTTGTTTCATTTGAGTCCTTGATCCCCACCGACTCATTGAACATTATGACACACTCTGCCTTATGATTTCTAAGTATTCCGCCAATACCTGCGGGTCCCAGTTTGCCTTTAGATGCACCATCTACATTAAACTTCCAAGAATCCAGTTGAGGTAACTCACATAACTCCACCTTCTTACTTCCGACATTGGTTCATCAAACAACCTTCCCAAGATACCATATGATCATTGATTTTTAGCCCTTTAAAGTTGGGATCCTATTGTATCCTAATTTTAGCATTTTGAACCCATTGTATCCTAATTTTAGCAGTGTCGGGTTAGATTAACTTCTAAAATCTTCAACCCGACCTGACTTGAATTTCATGCAGCTTTTATCTGTCATGCGAGTCTGGCCAAAACCCAACCCGAGTTGTAGCCCTATTAACAAGCATCCGTAGTTTTAAGCATTTGATCAATTGATAGATTTTGAATTTATACAGGTAGATTTTAGGTGGTTGTGATCTAGAGAATTAACTCGAGAGATGCTCCATTGTCATCTCATCTATTTAGCGCCTTAACCAGAGGGGGTTTATACTTAATATCATCATGCATAGTCTATAAATCTGAATTTGTCATGCATTATAGAAAATTCTATTATCCTTCATCAAAATTCATTTTGCTCCTTATTATTATAATATTGGTGAGGTTTGCAAACAATCTTTACTTTGTAAAATTTTTTAAGACCAAAGTATCTAGGCATCTCAATTGACTAACTCTTGAGGCATGTGTAAACTTCTCAATTTCCATACACCGAATACAAAACAATAGAAAATGGTCATTTTTGTGTCGAGGAAAACTTGATTACAAGACTTCCCACAAACAATGGCGGATTTTGACCACCAAACTAACCCTCAGGGTTACTTTGTAAATATTATTTGATCTAGTGGAAGTAAAGCATTTGAATTTATTTATTGTACTTCTAAAATATATGGTCATCTCTAACCATTTTACAATTCATAAGTCCAAATTAAACCCTGCAAATCCATTTTGAACAACTTTTGGATATTATTGGCATACTTCAATAAAATGACTGTCATCATCTCTTTGCTACACCTTCATGCCAAACAATAGAACATCAGTCCAACATTTGTATCTTTGAGTTGAATAGTGAGTGTCTCCCTTAAATCATCAAATATGTAGTAAATATAAAGTCATCAACATATAAACACACAATCATTAAATCACTATTCGAATTTGAGTTAAAGAGTATGTCAATAAAAATATCGATTGTGTAAAATTTGAATATCATCTGAAACTTCAAAAACAATTCAAAAACTTATAAATAAGATAACAGGTTTATTCAGACTCCAAATCAAAGAAAACAAAAGAATACATCTTCAGTCTGATAAATTACTTGTAATCTACAGGACAAAACGATCAAATATTGCTCTGGAGTTCAAGAGTTCAAGAACAATATAAAACCCTAATTTGAGCCAACGCATTCAAGATAACATCACATGTTCCTCGATGGCCACGTCGCTTGAGCTGACATGATTATCCCCACAATGACTCCAAACAACCCAAGTGCACTACCAAAGATTTCGATCACTAGAATCTTTACAAAAAGCGATGAGTTTTGAGCATCAGACAGCGCACAGCTGCTTCCAATTATCCCCACACAAAGGCTGTTGGGAGAAACCAAGTGAAGTTCACACACAAGTATTACATGCACTAAATTTCAATAAACTGAGAAGGCAAATAACATACCCACAGACTAGATTGGCAAATCCGACTATAATCCCGGAAGCAAAGATTGCATATCCAGCTCTAAGAGACTCTGGTGCATATATCTTGGATGATGGCACACTCTCTAGTTTTGTTTGCAAAATGATTGCCACAATAACACCATATATTGCAACAGCTTCACAAAAAATAACACTGGAAAGAAAAAAAGATTCATTGCTCATGATTAGAAATAAGATATGGAAGTGCTTTATACCATGCTGACAAGACCATTACATATTCCATGATGACAGCATTCCATTTTAAATATAACATGATTCACAAGATGCAGGCAAGGAGATTTACACAAACTGATAAGCGAATGTAAATGTCAGATCCTAGCATTTATTGTTTCATATTTTTGTCGTATGCAACATTGAGAAATCATCCTATGAAATGGGATACCACCCATGACCCATCCCATGATTCCTTAAAATCCTATTGGGGCAACTTTCCAAAGAATTTTTTTTGGGTAGATTTTTTTTTTTCCTTTTCCGGATAACATGGGTATCTCCGCCCATATTAGAGGTGAGACTAATCCCATGGATATACGAAAGTACAAAACCACCTACAAGCCTCGTGTATTAGGTTGGAGAAGGAGTAGTTGACCCAAGACCTCTAGTCTAATCGCCTAGAAGTTCTGACCAACTGAGCTACCCTTGATAAATTTGTCTGTTTTTCCTTTCACTTTAACACAATATCATGATTTTCCTTGAAAATTATCATCATTCATCGTTGAGAAATTAAAGAACAAGATGGAATCATCACCATCAACAATCCATCATAGCCAGTTTTCCATCCATCTATGGTCTCTAAATTTCCAACGTGAAATTAAAAGAATAAGTTTCTAGCAGCAAACACATATGACATCAAACAGAAGCGTAACTCTCATTAGGTTCTCTCCAGCCAAAACAGAAGTGATCCTATATATTTGCAGATTTAGTTAATAGAGTAAATGCATGAATTCTATTTTCTTCTTATTCTTTGAGAGAGATAAACCGGTACTTTTATTAGAAAAACAGAGGGGAGAGAGAGACTGGAAAGCACACCCCTCTCCTTCCTCATGTATCATTTAGTCAAATAGCAGGCTAGCTCCAAAATCCTCATTTTTCTTGAACAAGTTGTCATCCCTTTGTACATATCCTGTATAATCTTATCATCCTCATTAGAGATGCATTTCCATTTCAACAGTCACCATATTAATTTTCTTGTACCCTAAAGATGTCTTTTCTAAAATAACAGAAACCATATGTAGGTTTTTCCTTTTCTTGTCTTGACTTCTCCATGAGTTGTTCCAATGCAAAAATAGTTTCTGACATTGACCTTTTTAACATAAATCCAAATTGGTTCTCTTAAAGATTTGAATCTTGTCCTAGAAAACTCTCCCAAAGTTTAATACTTTTAAGGGTATCCTCATAAGTTTATTAGCTTGATAATTGGCACAAATATGAATATCTCTGTTATTCTTATGGGGCGATTTCAACAATTGTGTCATTCCTCTACTTCTTCCTGTTCAACTTGATTGAAGGGTAACACATTTATTTTTTGTCTTTCTTCAACTGTACCAATGTGTTTTAGGAATATCTTTCCACAATGACTGCTGCCACTATAAGGGTCACAGTTTCAAGTCAATTACCATTTCAAAAGAGAGAAAATCCATAAATTAGAAATGACTCAGAGAATGTTTCATTGAACAAGTTAGCACATGTTTAGTTGCAATGAACTCCCCTCCATCTGGACCCTTGAAGAATGCCATGAGATTTTCCACTTTATCCATTCATATCATTACCCAACATCCATCCATCCAGTACCCGATAAATGCGTCAACGTTGCTACGTTTCCATCAGTATCAAGTTTTGGTGAAACAGCAGGAGAACAGCCAATAATTGGACTCAAGCCTGGATGAGAGTAGCAGGGCCTTCTAGCATCCCCTTACAATCCACATTGCTCTATTTACACACTGAAATTCCATCTTTAAGTGGCTAATGGGATAACATTGCATCTGATTTTTGAGGCTGCTGAGAAGATTGGTGGCATAATTATTTGATAATTAAATTTCTTTGTTCCCATAACCCCCACGCAACCATCAATGGAAGCATCCCCCATATTATACCGTCTGGAGGACTGGCCATATTATACTAATTGAAAGAAAAAAGAAGAAGGAAGGGAAGACCCATGAATATGCAAAGAAGTAAAGGAAGATATATTTCATATGCCTATTGCATCAGTCAATTTCCAGCATAATGGGTTAACGATGTTTTCAAATTTTTATGTGATCAAAGGAAAGGACCTGGTTGGAAATGGAAGATCAGCAAAATGCCTCCAACCCAAGGTCGCTGACCTACATAAAGACCAGCACTATGATGCTCACTAATTGCCAATGTAAGCTGTTGAGTCCCGATCCAATAGCTTATATTTCTACAACTATGCCTCGTATCTGAAAATAGAGTGTGATAAAGAACAAAGATCAATTATAGTGACTAGAGAGGAAGAATAGATGCTCTAAACACTAGAGCCTTCTAGTAAATCAATAAAATTGATCGAAAAGTAGAAAACACGAAGCAGAAAGAGAGAGAGAGCTAGCTGCATACCTAATGAGATTCTTGGAAGTGATACGAGGAGCTTTAATGGCTGCACCTATCAAACTGCTTCCCGTGATATAGATTCCCCTGTAACACATGGTTAAAAGTACCATAAAATTCAATTTGACTATTTTTTTCAACAAAAGAGATGAATGTGTGTGTATGAGAGAGAGAGAGAGAGAGAGAGAGAGAGAGAGAGAGAGAGAGAGAGAGAGAGAGAAGAGAGATGGGAATTGGAATGGGAATGCGAAAGAGAAAGGTACCAAGCGGCACCCAAGACAGAGACACCAATGGAGATGGCGATTCCAATAGCAGAGAAGGTGTAGGGGGAGATCTGCACTAGTGCTCGACTCCACGAACTCGCTTACGCCATATCAATCCAACCACAAGCGATTCCCGCCCTCCGATTCTCTGATTTCGTTTCCCAAACCAGAGAGAGAGAGAGAGAGAGAGCTGGATCGGGATCGGGATCGGCGGAGGAAAACTAGTTATCGGGATTATGATTCCAGTTCGAGTTTGGGCCAGGCTGGATCCGTTTGAGCTCGGCTCGCCAAATGTTGTCAAGGTCAAGATGGCAGTGTGGACATCCCAAGCTATATCTCACGTGTCAGATTATATTGGCACGATTAAAATGAGTTTCAGATAGATTCATGAACTGAGTTAAAAATGTTGGATGAAATACATTTTTCGGCCCTTGAATGACTTAAAAAATTGGCTAAAATTTATAAAATATTATTGTTTTTAGAAAGTGAGAAAAAAAAATCAGAAAAGTGGACTAGTCAAAATGGACCAGATTTTGGGCCAAATTAGCCCGGAATTCGCCTGAAAATTGGCCCTTTTCAAACAGCAAAATTAACAAAAAAGTGTGTTTTATTAGGGCCATATACTGAAATTTTTCAGCCGAAATACATTTTTGGACAAAATTTCAAGCTCAGCTCATACAACAAGCCAAATTCAGTCAGACTTCATTCGGTCCTACTTAATTAGGTTGTAATTCAAGCTCCGAACCCAAGCTTGACCTGGTTCACCTCGTTTCGAGGCTCACTTGAGCTTAAAGCCTTAAACTCTGCTTCCATGGGTTATAAAGAGCAGTCAATGGGCTGGGTTCAAGTTGAACCTCCTTTGGTCAGGGATAAGGTCAGGATCCAATATAATTGAGTTTTTTATGTAAGGTATATTAGCATAAAAACAGCAGAATGCATAATGAAACATTTCAGAGAAGTTAGCAATTAGGCATTAAAAATAAATTATATATTTGTTTCTTATGATTTATGACCTTGTTTTCGGAGAATAGAGTGGTGTGGGTTGAACCTCTTGACCATGGTCTAACCTGTTTAAAATGTTGGGCTTAAAATGTACCTTGACCTTAATCTCATGATCCATTTCACCCACCCATTTACCAAAATTATATGTCTAGCCCAGTTGGACTTGGGCCAAACCCATGCTCACTGACAGCCCTAGGTGTGTAGGGGTACAAAAAACGGTGGACCCGAGATCTCGGCCGAGACACCGAGATCTCGGGTCCAACGTTTTTCGGGTGATATTTTTTCTCTTTTTTTTACAAATCTCACCCATACGGCCGACTCGGCCAAGATATCTCTACCGATACGAGATATCTAGGACTTTTTTTTACCCCTGGTACACATGTATGATGCAAATACATTTATATATGCATAATTAAAAGTGTAAAAATGGACTGTAGAACCAAATTCAAACTCAAATACTCCATGTAATATTGACAAGAAGAACTTGGATTGGGCTTGATAGACATTAAAGCCGAGCTCAAACTGAACTTACGTTGGTTCCACTCAACTTGGCTAACACCCAAACACCCAAACCGCTTTCATAGTTCAAGGAACCCTAGTCCGGCTCAGCTCAACTCATTTACCCCTCCAAAGGTACATGGTCTTTTGGGTTGGACCAAATTATGTTCAGGACAGTTTCAACAAATCAGCCATATTAACATAGTCCTGGTGAGAGAGAAGCCCAACACTACCATTTGCATTAACTTTGAGTGGGTTGGCCCAGCCCAGCTTTGCATCAACCGCTAGAGTATCAGCATTCAAAACCTGATTTGCTTTGCATGGGACTGAAGTAATCTCTATATTTAAACTTCAATTCATCATCGGCATGAAGCCTTGTCCCATCTGTCTAAGACTAGATTTTGTGACTTCTTTCACTCTGTCTTGGGCTAAATTTTATCACTCCACAGCCCAACATGTAGCACACCGACTTCATTCCAAATACCATTTAGCCTCATCTTTCTCTTGATAGTAACTTTTTTTTTTTTTTTTAATGATCAAAGTGTCCAAGCCTTTTAGAGAATCCGACTAATCTTAGAGACATGTAACTCCCTAACCACAGACAATGGACTCCCTTTGGAGTGGCTTAGGAGTCGAACTCAGGATACTCGCTTCTTGAGGCAGGTTCTTGGCCATCACTCCAATTCCTTTGAGTTTTTCTCTTAGATAATACCTTGAACTAGCAACCCTCTAGTATCTAGAGTGGAAGATGTTCCTTCTTCCATCACATGCCCAAATCATTTGGATTGCCATTCATTCCTCTTCTTTTGGAGATACCGTAGATTTATTCTATCGATGGCCAGACAAAGTTACGCACACAAATTCCTATGCAGGCTCATGCTTTTCCCTTGATTCAGAAGCTCACCAGTAATCCTTACACGAACATGATCCGTTTTTAAAATGGTGGAAGCGGGTACGATCCCTCACAATAACTTCTCTACCATACAATTTTGATATGAATTTTGTTGCTCGGTGACAATCAATACACATCCTTAGATTCTTCACTATCCTAATGGCTACCCCAGCTTGCGAACTGATCAGTCCAAAAGCAATCGCTAACTTTTCACTGTGCAAATACAGTGCACTTTCTTTCTCTTCCTCTCCTATGTCAATCAAGACCTCTGCTGTATCAGGAACATAACCGGCAAATTTCAGTTCTTGAGCCATCTCATCCAACTTTGAGTAGATTTTGTCAGATTGAGGGTGACTCTGATCCCCAGCTACAAACTCATGAATGACACCGTTCATCTCAATCAAACTACAACCAGGTGTCTTCTTTATTCCCTTCCCTGTCATCAAACTTCGTATCCTACGGACATCTTCCCATTTGCCAGATGCTGCATAGATATTAGACAAGAGAACATATGCCGCACCATTTTCAGGCTCCAAATCAAGGAGACATTTTGCAGCTGTTTCAGCCAGTTTTATATTCTTGTGAACTCTACAAGCACCAAGAAGAGCTCCCCAGACAACAGAGTTAGGCTTTATCGGCATGCTGTCTATAACCTCAAAGGCTTCCTTTAACAGTCCAGCTCGCCCAAGAAGATCAACCATACATCCATAGTGTGCCACATTGGGCACAATTCCATGCTTTGATTTCATGTTAGAGAAAAGTTCTCCTCCCTTATCAACCATACCCCCATGAGTACATGCACAAAGAACACCAACATATGTTACTTCATCCGGTGTTATCGCAGCTCTAAGCATTTCATTGAATAGTTCAAGAGCTTTTTCTCCATGCCCATTAATAGCAAGGCCTACAATCATTGCTGTCCATGTAAACTTGTCTCTCGTTGTCATCTTTTCAAAAACTTCCAATGCACTTTCTATGCTTCCGCACTTTGCATACATGTCAATCAGAGCATTTCCCACACAAACATCAGTCTTTATCTTGTTCTTGTCAATGTAAACCCTTACCCATTCCCCCATATCCAGTGCTCCTAAATTAGCACAGGCTGTGAGTATACTGACCATAGTATATTTATCTGGTCTGATATTTGCAACCTGCATCTCACGGAATATTTCCAATGCTTCTTTATAACGGTTGGCTTGCAAGTAACCATCTATCATTGCTGTCCATGAGACAAAATCCCTTTCAGGCATTTGATTGAATAGCTTCCGAGCTTCATCTAGTAGGCCTAAATTTGCATAGCCAGAAACTATGACTGTCCAAGAAATTACATCTTTGACTTTCATATTCTCAAACAGCTCGAGTGCAACACCAATGTCCCCACACGCAGCATGCATATCAATCAATGCATTTCCTAATATCAAATTGGGCTCAATTGCATTATCTTCAATGTAACGATGCACCCGCTTGCCAAAATTCAAATCCTTCAACTTAGCACATGCAGAAAGCACTGAAACTAGAGTAACTGAAGTGGGCGTCACATCCTCCTTCTCCATGTCACTGAAAAGCCGGCATGATTCCTCAAACCTCTTAGTCCTGTTGTAGCCAGAAATCAGAGCGTTCCAAGAAACTACATCTCGTTTAGGGCTTTTGTCAAAGATTTTGCGTGCAGTGTCAACTCGACCGTGCAGTGCGTACAAATGGGTTAAAGCATTCTGGACAAAAACATTAGAATCTAAACCGAATTTGATTATCTGAGCGTGAAACTCCTCCCCACAATCAAAGCCAATCTTACGAGCAAACGCCTTGAGAATGAAGGGAAATGTGTAGTCGTCCGGCTTCACACCTCTTTGCAACATCCGCATGTAGAGCGAAGCAGCAGATTCTGGAGATTTCCTCAGAGAATAGCCTCTGATCATAGTATTCCAAACGAATATACTGGGTTCTGGCATTTCGTCGAACATGTGGCGCGCGTAATCCATGTCGCCCATTTCGTGGGTACAACAGAAGGCGATGATTCGGCTCTGTTCAAGAGTGTTTTGGATGCGCCCGGTTCGGATTAAACGGGAATAGATTTGTTCAACTTCTCTCATGGAACTGCAATTATCTAAGAGAGAGAGAGTTGGGGGGTCTTTGTTTAGAGGGGAGGGAAGATTGGCAGGCGGAGAGAGTTGTGTTGATGTGAAAGAAGACATTGACGACATCATCTTCCTTAGGTTGGAAAGAGGAGAAGGGGAAGAGAAGAATAGCGGCGAAGGGAGAAAGGTGTTTCTGAAATAGAATGGAAATGGCATAAAATAGAAGAAAAACCTTCATCAAAATGAATGAAGATAGCCTCTCCGTCGCTCGCTCTCGGTGCCGGAAGCGATCACATCACGAGCGAGCGTCTGTCAGAGTGGCTCGTAGTCACGCACTCAGACTTCTCTTAGAGCTAATCGTTAATAGCTAATTCCACTGTATTTTATTTTTTTTAAAAAAAGAAATTTACTTTAGACACTCGTGTTTTACTGGCGGTCAAAAATTCAAAATTTAAACTCGATTTAAAATTAAAATAATATTAAATTAAGAAACTTAGTAGAATTCATGAGAAAAAAATAATGAAAAAACTCAAAAAAAGTTATCATCAAATCTTATTGAGTCGAGTTGAGTCTTTAAACAATAATTTTTACTAATATCGAATATAGTTTCACGATAAAATAGATGATTTTCTAATTTTAATTTTGTCCTTCTTTATTAATCAATTTTTCAAAAAATAATAAATTGTAAAAAAAGAAACAAAAATAAAAAAAATTATTTTCTCACAAGTCTACCCTCAATTATAGTAAAATCACCTCTATCTGAATTAATTAACTCACCCCCTTCCCAATCAACTCCAAAAAGATAAAAAGATTATTATATGAATTGTAATTCTGGTGCCTTTTTCTCTTTCTTTTTCATTTCTTCTAAAGCTTTTAAAATGAGTCATGTAAAACAACTTGATAAAATTTTAAATTTTACAAGAAGTCTTAGTTGGATTTTCCTAAATTAAGTAGTTTTCTAATTTATCAGTTGGGTGAATTTAGGTATGCTTACTGCTTAGATCAAACTTGTCCAAATACTTTGGTTTTAATTCATATGAAATTCAAATTCGGAGGAAAATATTGTTAGCTCTTAGATCTCTGTCTTTTTAACTCCTTCCCTTATTTTACATGTAAAATTTCAACAACAATAACAAGGTTCACTTGAGAAATTATCCATAATAAATTGCTTCACAAAAATTGATGTCAACTTTCAATTAAAATCATTTAAAAAAAATAGTTACGTTTTATATTTTAAATTCAATCAAAAACCTCATCTAAATACTATTATTAAACGTTTAAAATAAATTATTATAAATTAATTTACAATAAATAATTTTTTTTGTATGTTGTTTTGCTTCACATGTTCATAAAAATCCTCTTTTTTCGATTGATATATAAAGTTTTAATTTTTTTATTCCGACAGCAGGAAGGATTGAAGAAGCAAGTCATAGAAGGGCCAACATTGCAGCCCAAGGCCCGAAGTTCGGCCCAGTTCTTTCTTGAATTGGATAACGGTCGCCGCGGACGTATCCTTACTCTCCATTTCCTCTGCTCCAAAGTAACAACATAGTACTGAGGCAAAACCCCCATTAAACCCAAGCTATGCGCTGCTCTCTCTCCTCTTCAAATGGCGGTTTCTATTATAACACCTTGTGTTCTTCTCCCTACGCATCTTCTTTTACCTCTTCCCTCCAAACCAAAAAGACCCACTTCCTTCTCGCTCTCTCCCAACCCACAAATCTCCCTTAGAAAGTCCCAAGAAACCTCTGCTACTCTCAACCCAGATCCTGTCATTGACATCCACAACCTCAATTCACAAATATGCGAGCTCTGCATCCATGGGAACCTTAAAGAGGCTCTCCAGCACTTGAATTATTCAACTGATCGAGTTTGCATCGAGGAACAGACCTTTATCTCCCTCCTTAGACTCTGTGAATGCAAGCGGGCAGCTTCCCAGGGTGCCCGTGTATACGCCCACATCTGTTCTTCCTTCTCTTCATCAAAGCATTTCAGCATACAGTTGGGGAACGCGCTGCTCAGCATGCTTGTTCGGTTTGGGAACATGCTCGACGCGTGGTTTGTCTTTGCCAAGATGGAAGAAAGGGACGTTTTCTCTTGGAATGTGATGGTGGGTGGTTATGCAAAACAGGGTTTCTTTGATGAAGCCTTGAATCTGTACCATCAGATGCTGTGGGTGGGAATTCGGCCTGATGTATATACGTTTCCTTGCATTCTGAGGACTTGCGGTGGCATTCCAGATTTGGTTAGAGGTAGAGAGATCCACGTTCATGTGATTAGGTTTGGGTTTAAGTCGGATATTGATGTAATTAATGCTTTGATTACTATGTATGCTAAGTGTGGTGATGTTCAGAGTGCCCGGTGTCTGTTTGATGAAATGCCCCTGAGAGATAGAATTTCATGGAATGCAATGATTTCTGGATACTTTGAGAATGGGGAGTGTTTAGAAGGATTGAAATTGTTTTTAATGATGCGCATGCTATCTGTGGAACCAGATTTGATGACAATGACTAGTGTGATTTCTGCTTCTGAGATGTTGGGTGATGAGAGACTAGGAAGGGAGTTTCATGGTTATGTGGTCATAATGGGGTTTGGAGATGATGTCGCTGTGTCCAATGCATTGATTCAAATGTATGTTACCTTGTGGAATATGGAGGAAGCAGTTAAGGTTTTCAACAGAATGGGATTTAGAGACGTGGTGTCATGGACGGCAATGATATCAGGTTATGACAAGAATAGGTTGCCTATAAAGGCTGTAGAAACTTATCAACAGATGGTGGTAGAAGGTGTAGTGCCAGATGAGGTCACAGTAGCAAGTGTTTTGTCTGCCTATACTTGTTTGGGACTTTTAGATAGAGGAGTCAAGCTGCATGAATTTGCAAAACGGAAAGGACTCATCTCTTACACTATAGTAGGAAACATGCTCATTGACATGTATTCCAAATGTAGCTGTATTGAAAAGGCTTTAAAAGTCTTCAGACGAATCCCTGAGAAGAATGTGATTTCTTGGACTTCTATAATCTTAGGCTTTCGGATCAATAGCCGGAGCTTTGAGGCATTGAACTTCTTTCGACAGATGCAGTTCGATCTAAAGCCCAATTCTGTGACATATGTTGCTGCTCTCTCTGCTTGTGCAACTATAGGAGCTTTGATGTGTGGAAAAGAGATCCATGCCCATGCAATAAGGAATGGATTTGAATATGAGGGTTTTGTACCTAATGCACTTCTGGACATGTATGGGAAGTGCGGGAGGTTGGAACATGCACAAATGCAGTTTGAGATAAATGAAAACAAGGATATATCATCATGGAATATTATGCTAACTGGCTATGCAAGACAGGGACATGGAACTCTTGCCATGGAATTGTTTGAAAGAATGATCAAAGTAGGGGTGAGTCCAGATGAGATTACATTCATTGCTCTTCTTTCTGCCTGTAGTCGATCTGGGTTGGTGAATGAAGGTTGGGAGTACTTTAACAGTATGATGGTGCGATATTCCATTGCTCCAAATATGAAACACTACACTTGCATGGTGGATCTACTGGGCCGTGCTGGGCGTTTGAAGGAAGCACATGAATTCATAGAAATGATGCCCATAGACCCAGATGCTGGTGTTTGGGGTGCCTTGTTAAATGCATGCAGGATCCATCGGCATGTTGAACTTGGGGAACTCGCTGCTCGCTTCATCTTTGAATTGGATATGGATGGTGTCGGTTATTACGTTCTTTTGTGTAATTTGTATGCTGACAGTGGAAAGTGGGATGAAGTTGCAAGAGTGAGGAGAGTGATGAGAGAAAGGGGTCTATCTGTTGATCCTGGATGCAGTTGGGTGGAGGCCAAGGGAAATGTTCATGCTTTTCTTAGTGGAGACAAGGCTCATCCTCAGATAAAGGGGATTTATGCTGTTTTGAATGGCTTGTATGAGAGAATGAAGACAGCAGGTTTTGACTTGCCTGAGCAAAGTTCCATTGATGAAATTGAAGCGTCAAAAGCAGAAATATTTTGTGGTCATAGCGAGAGATTGGCTGTCGCCTTTGGGCTTATCAATACTGCACCTGGGATGCCCATATGGGTTACAAAAAACCTGTACATGTGCAGTAGCTGCCACCAAACCATTAATCTCATCTCAAAACTTGTGCGGCGGGAAATAACAGTTAGGGACACTGAAAAATTTCACCATTTCAAAGATGGATCTTGCTCCTGTGGGAATGAAGGGTACTGGGGTAGACGTAACAAGCAAATTAATTGACATGCATACTTCCATCTCCTAAATCTTTGCATCTTTTACGCATTATGTTCCTGCATTAACACAGATGAAGGAAACCAGGCCGGTGCAAATGTGCCATATACAAAGTACAGAAAATAACTCTTGCATATCTAGATGGTGCTGAAGACCCATGCATTATGTGTTGTTGAATCTCCATATTCTTGTAAATGCCTTTCCAGAAATTCAATGCAAAATGGTGATGCAATAAAGCTGCTTCCTGGTATTTTCCGGCTATGTAGGATATGTAGATATCTGTACACGACGAAGTTGGAAGCAAGTTGCCTATGACAAGTTGAGAACAACTATGAATTGCTTAACATGTGAATGGGCCAAGTATTGTTGTTAAGGGAGTATGCTCAACTTAAGTGGCTGACTTTTGTAGGATGAAGTTATTTCTTCTCATTTCAGTGATCTATCAGATCAAAGCCCACATATACTGCTCTATGATAATGTAAGTTTGGCCTTTTATTTATTTATTTTTTAAAGTATCCATTGTAATATTCGCCATTCCGATAATAATATCACATTAAGAAGGCTCGTCAGTCTCGTCATCTGATGCTTTTGTTTCTCTTGAACAATTGCCAACTGGGCTTCTCTTTAGGAGAGAGCTACACTTGGAACTTCCTCTGGGTTCATCAGAAGTAGCTTGTAGTTGTTGCAGGTCTCCATCTTTCCATGGTTTTGTTTGATAACTTCCACATGCTATGGTTGTTTTAAGAGCTTTCTTGAAACACTCCATGAGATACTACAATGAAGTTGATACTGGAATCAGATGTTATCAGATTCTAATATCAAATCCGAAGTTCGGACCATGCTAGTATACTAACCATTCTATATTTGGTTTTTTTCTCTTAGTTCTTAGATGTTCTTGTTTGTGTTTCTTTTGATTGCCATATATACCTCTCTTATACGTGGTCTATCTCTCTTGTATCATCTTCTTCATTTATTGTTGCAAAAATAATACTAGCATGAAAAATATAATTTTTCTTCTTTACTAAAGTAATATAATTATGTTAAAAATCGGGTGGCAGTGGGCTCCTTGAAGTGGAATCCGATTCAAAATATTATGAAATGGGCCTCTCTCGCACTGGACCTGAACAAACCTGACCCTCTTTAACGTGGAGGGGAGCAAACGACCGATATTGCATATTTAACACAATTATACATAATCTGTTGCAAGGGAACCTATACATCGATTGCATTATAGCCGTACATGTGGCACAACGTATCTCTGCTACTATTAAAATGAGAATGATTTTTTTTATATTGTTTACATGCATTGAAGAATTGATGCATGCATTTATAGTCCATTTTCCCTTTTTTATTAAAAAAGAATTTATAAACACTAATAGAAAACTAATCGTATGCATTGAAAGTAAACTTGATGAGATATAAGTAAACTAAATTTTGTCCTAAATTTCAATTTAGCTATTTGATCTTAATAGTCAAAATCATTAGGTTATAGAAAAATGATGGGTCTCACCTGGTCTATTTCTCTTTTTTTTTAAAAAAAAAAAATCTTAACACTATATAAAAACCAATAATATGGATTTGAAATAGATTTGATGAGATATAGATGGATTAAATTTCAACTTGAAACTCAATTAATTGACAAAATCAGTGGACATTCTTGATTTTTTTTAAAGATGGATGGTGAAGATGAAGTTTGATCTACTTACAGCTCAGGAAGTCTATAAAGTTAGTCTTTCACAAAACAAATGAAATTAATAAGAAAATGATAAGTTAAATGACATGGGTGATTTCGTCAACTAAAGATTGTTTTTTCTTTTTTCACTTTAGCACTGTTCTCTCATATTTTTTTTTTCAGTATCACAAAATCACAATATGTCAATAGTCATTTTGGCTGCTGCCCAAATGCGAAACTATAGCATCGTAGGAATCGACATATGATGCCAACCAATAAAATAACATTCAAATTCGACTTTAATTGATTCATATATGTATGATATTTTCGTATTTTATTATTTGACTGAGGTAATTTTTGGACTTTATTTGACTTTAATTGGTTCTCCCGTTTCTTGAATTAGAAAATAATCAATTGAGCTACATCTATATAGGCTAATATAGACATCTTTACTTCTAAGAATTTTTGTAATAATCTAAATTATCAAGATCACACATGAGAATTTTTGGAGAGGTGAACCAAAGGATAGGTTTCTTCGGTGGATGAGACCCATTGGATGTAAGTAGAAGTAACATGATAATGTCAGCTAAAGCTACGGAATGGACACATACATCCAAGTGTCTGTCCCTCCAACAACATATTCTAGGGCATACTGGTCCCAACATCTTCATCAAACCAATCCCTTTTGTTTATTTAACCTATTATCAGTCATTTGAATGATAAAATTAGTCATTTGAGTGATAAAATACAACTCTTATAGGGTTTTGTACTGTTGAAAATATCAATGGAATGCCTTTGGTCCCTACTCCTCATCCTTCAGGACTATGACCATACGTCTGCTGCCACAGAAAGTCAGAGTATAGGGTAGTGTTTATACTTGAGTTAGGCTAGGGTCGCTCTCTCATTAGACTTCTATTAAAGGGATTATAAATTTTAAATAGTTAGATACGTTGGACAAATAATTATAGGGATATTAAGTGCATAAAGTTTCACTACTGACAGATTATTCCAAGTCGTATATTATTAGTCTTCTGAATTTTAATGAGTATAAGTCATTTATATTAGAAATTTAAAATCAAAAGACAGAGTGAAACTTCATTCACAAAGTATGCCCATGTTCATCTAAAGGGTAAACTCTTTTATTTTTTGATGACTAAGGTGTCAAGACATCTTAGAGTATCGGACCAATTCTCGAGATATGTACAAGCCTTCTTACTCATATGGAACAATACGAGAAGTGTTTTTAAATCGCAGGTCCATCGAATATAGTGATGAGCCACAAATTACACTGCTGAGAAATGACCTTGGATCTTATCTCTTTTCATTGGGTTTCTTTCTATCAATTGATGATCATTGATCAAGTGACCAGAATCATCCAACTGCTGAACTTCTGGGCTTTGTTTTGTTCATACTAGGGTCACTTGTTACCCACAGTTAATCACAACCGTCAGATAAGATTTTTTGTTGATGTTCCTTGTATTGTATCTGGTATTGTGGTGGGTGGTAGAGAAGGTCACATGGAATTTACATATTGGGGTTCACCCTTGACCCTACTATGGAAACATTAGAGGCCAAATGATAAACCAAATTATTAAATAAATAGATGTCCCATCTCTATTCCATCTTCATTTGTCAATAATTCTCTATAAACTTGGATGAAGCAAGCCTTGGTCACGTTCATGGATTAAAAAAAAATACTTTTTAAAAAAAAAATTTTAAATAAATGCTCATCAGCCATTAAAACTTGATTATGGGTGAGAAGAAGAGAAGGAATTTGAAAATGATATATGAATAAAGAATCCATAAATGATTCCCTCATTGTGTTTAGGGTTTAGAGTTTTTGGATTATTAAGCTATGGTCCCCCATAAACTCTCATTCTACTCAGTTGTTAATTATCTTATTCTTGCCATTTATTTAACCTTCAAGTTGCGCCGTCTTGATTGGTCCAACTTATATTTATATATCTGTCTTTTTCATTAATTTGGAATGAGATTTGTTCCTTCCACATTAGTTAGGGTTTTTCACATCCCTTGAATTTTCTATGTATTACTTTAAAAATGACAGCCGAACTTGTTAGCATGGAAATATTTTAGAAGGAAATGGAGGTTGTCTCCTGTCTTAGGAAGAGAGAGGTTGCGGATTTGAGTCTCCATAGTCTAACCTTAGTGTACTTTAAGAGTAGTGGGCTCATCTGTGAGGGTTTTAATAGGAATGTGTCTGAGTTTCCCACATGTTGATTAAAAAAAAAAATATTGCAAAAGGAAACATTAAAATTTAAAACTTTGTGTCAAAAAATAGTAAAATGAGTAGACTCTAGAGTAACAAATCTTCTTGAATCAAAATATTAATCTGACTTCTTCGGTATATATGGGTAAGGAGATTTGTATATGTTCGAAAGATTAATGAGATACTCTAAGAGACTTAAACATTTTGATCATTAAAAAAATATATTGATCCGAAGATGATGTGTAAATTTAAATTATTCTCTTCAATCATTTAAATTAACAATATACAAGAAAAATTAAAAGGATAAAAAAAATGTCACAGGAAGGAAAAAATTATCCCGACTTTTTTACCCTGTAAAAAGTAAAAGACTTCTACTATTTATAAGTTTCCTTCGTCGAACACAGCCAATGAGTTTATGGATTGAGCACTGGCACTCACCAATTTCTCTTGTCAGTATAAAAAGGTCGATCCCTCTGTTACGTCCAATAGTAGATGGCAGTGCAAGATTCTATTTAAAATGAAATTTCTATTATTTTGGTAATTTAAACAGTTTTTCACTTTTAGAAAGAGAAATTTAAATTGTTTTTCACAGATTGGATACAGGCTCCCAACACAAATCTGCCCTGAATTGAATTAAAATTAATATTTAAATAATATTACTTTTTACATATTAATTTTAGCCCACATACCTTACTAAATTAAAAAATATTATCGTATTGCATCGGTTTTCCATATCCAAAAATCTTACATGAAAGGAAATTCCTTTTATCTTTCATTTTCTGTTAAAAATGATTTTTTTTTTTTTTTTAAATTTTTTTTATATACATTTAAGTCACGACAAATCAAGAACTAAATTTTTTTGAATTAGGTCAAGTCGAATCAAACAAAAATTTTTGTTCTTACTTATAACGAAGCTCACCTGAATCCGATCCAACCCAACCCATTATTACCCTAAAATTGAACTGGTTAAATTCTTGGACCTAAAATATCTAAATCATTTAGTGTGTATAATATTAAAAATAAAATAGAAGGGAATGGATAAACAGGGATCATTTTCAAACCTAATAAATTGTTGAAATGTAAAATGCCTAAATTTTTTAGTTGGAAGAACAGTAAAAATATATAAGATAGTAAGTTCAAATTCATTCACCACTTTCTATTTTTTTTTTTAAATAATGTGTTCATATTTCTAAAGCACTCAACTAATTCTTAAGACACGTGCAAATCTCTTTACACACATTAGATTATTCAATGGAGACTGACCATTTGAGATAAATCGATAAAGTGAGAATCGAAGTCAGAATTTCTGCTTTGTAAGACAAATTCCTCGTTATCCACTCCAACCTATTTAGTTTCTTTCTATTTTTGTTTTTGCAATTCATTTAAAATAAATAAGCGACCCTCAAGAAAAAAATTTAAATAAAAATTCGTATGCCATTATTAAAGCAGATTTCACATACAATGATTTCAATCTTTATCTTTATCATTATTTTTTTTTCAAAAATATTACACTGATTTGAAGTCTGACTACAACAGATGAGTTCTATCTTGCATTCTTCACAGCCGTTGAAGAAAATTGTGATGCTTTGATCGAATCTTCTTTGTTGCAATCATGCACAATTTAGTACGCAATCCTTTTTCCTTTTTACTTTTCTTTTTTCTCCCTTTTTTTCCAGCAATGATTAGGAATGATGATCACATGTAATGTACAGAATGGATGCAGGATGGACCACAAAGTTTTCTGTGCACTACAGTGAATTTCCATTATCAGATTACAGGGTAGCCCTTGTTGTACAAAGAAGTGGTCCAGATTATCCTTCTCTTTTACATAGATCAGATTAGATGGCCAAATTCCATTAGAGGACCACAGTGAATCGTCTTGACTTAACTCAGATGAATCAGTCCCAATCAGTCTTTTTTTTTTTTGAAATTCAACTCAGTTTGTACCGTCACGAGAAACGTACGGCGCTACGTGCATGGGCCTGGGTGAGATGGATGGATCATTCCATGCATCTCTTCATACTGTGGCATCCAACCCCTTTTCCATCTCATCACCCCATTACGTCATCCTTCCACTCTTTATCTCTCTTTCTTTCTTTCTTTCTTTCTTAATTCAAAAACAATAACAAAAACAACAAAAATCATCTTCTTCCCTTCCTTAGTTCCTCTTAGCTCCCAACCCTAACCCGACCAGTTTCGAACATGAGTCCCTACGACTCGAGCATCCCAAACGGCGTACCAAGCGGCAGCAGCCCGGAAAAGGTAAGCGAGATCGATGGCCTTCTGGCAGGAGCAGGGTACCGTGTCCGTTCGTCGGATCTCTGCCATGTGGCGCAGAGATTGGAGAGGCTAGAGTCGGTGATGGTGGGCAACGCACCAGACATCTCCGAGCTGGCTTCGGAGGCCGTACACTATAACCCGTCCGACCTCGGCTCATGGATCGACTCCATGCTCTCCCACCTCAACCCCGATTTCTCCACTGTCCCTAACTATACACACGAAGCTCTATTCCCCACACAGCAGAATCCTCCCCCGGCTCCGGTGCTAGACACGTGGCAACAGACATCCGATCCTACGGCTGTGGTGACTTTGAAGGGGGAAGAGGAGGAGGACTCGGGCATTAGGTTGGTGCATTTGATGATCACGTGCGCGGATTGGGTGCAGAGAGGGGAGATGGGAATGGCGGGTTCGATAATCGAAGAGATGAGGAAATTACTCCTCACACGTGTCAACACCGCGTGTGGCATTGGCAAGGTCGCCGGCTACTTCATCGACGCTCTCTGCTGCCGCCTCTTCGAACCGGGTCAGCCTCTGCCGGATCCCGGCTCGGCCGGTGAGAGCGAGATACTGTACCACCACTTCTACGAGGCATGCCCTTACCTCAAATTCGCCCACTTCACCGCTAACCAAGCTATTCTTGAGGCGTTTGAAGGCCACGATTGTGTCCATGTCATCGACTTCAGCCTCATGCACGGCCTCCAGTGGCCCGCCCTCATCCAAGCTCTCGCACTCCGCCCCGGCGGCCCCCCTCTCCTCCGCCTCACAGGCATCGGACCTCCCTCTCCCGGTGGCCGCGACTCCCTCCGCGAAATTGGGCTCCGTCTTGCCGAACTCGCCCGCAGCGTCAACGTCCGATTTACCTTCCGCGGCGTCGCGGCCTCCAGCCTAGACCAAGTCAAGCCCTGGATGCTCCTAGTCGGTCCCCACGAGGCCGTCGCCGTCAATTCTGTAATGCAGCTCCACCGTCTCCTCGCCTCCGATAACGAATCGCCGGCGGCCGCACCGATCGATTCTGTGCTTGGCTGGATTCGCGGGCTTAACCCGGAGATTGTAACGATGGTCGAACAGGAGGCGAACCACAACCAGGCCGGGTTCCTGGACCGGTTTACAGAGGCCCTGTACTATTACTCCACCATGTTCGACTCGCTGGAGGCGTGTACGGCTCAGATGGAGAAGGCGGTTGCAGAGATGTACATACAGAGGGAGATATGCAACGTGGTGTGCTGCGAGGGCGCGGCTCGTGTGGAGCGGCACGAGCCTCTTGTCAAGTGGCGAACGAGAATGAGTCAGGCCGGGTTCAGACCTGTCCACCTGGGCTCCAACGCATTCAAGCAAGCAAGCATGCTCCTTACTCTCTTCTCTGCTCGTGGCTACTGCGTCGAAGAGAATGAGGGCTGCCTCACACTCGGGTGGCACAGCCGTCCGTTGATTGCTGCATCGGCTTGGCATCCGGTGGAGCCACCGCAGCAGCTCCGGCATACAGTCGCCTCCGACAGATTACAACAATAAGATGTATTTACTTCTCATTTTGCTCTTCTTCTTTTTTTTCCCTCTAATTTGACACCCGTCTTCCATCTTGCTAATTCAGGGTAACTTAGCGAGAAATTTTCATTTTTTAATGATATAATAGCTAGAAAAAATAAAAATCCTGTGGTAAAAACAAAGATGATGAGAAACCAATTGCATTGGGGGCGTTCGGCATTCTGGTTTTGGCTTATGAGATGCTTTAGTTATTGATACGAGCCGTCATTTATTTTTTACCGCGCTCCCATGGAAGTAGGGTTTCTGATGAGTTTAGAACTTGGTATATTCCTCTACAACTATTTAAAAAAAAAAAAATTTCTTTGGCAATTTCTATTTTTATAGGTCCAATAAGAGAACATAAATATTATATTACCTTAGACCGTGTTAAGTTGTGAATTGGTTTATAGCTTGGGTTAAGTTGAGAATTGGAGTTGGTTGGGTTCACTGGTATAAATCTCGCATATATTGGTAGGTACACACTGATTTTTTTTAAAAAAAAAATTAGGAGAGAGAGATATTAGCCGATATCCAGAATACCGAGATATCAGTTTTGACGCTGATATCTTAGTAAATCTGATTTTTGCACCTCTAGTTGGGTTACTGGGCCGTCCTTGAGATCCTCTAAAATCTCAGGGGGCCTAGGCAGAGTGAGATTTTAAGGAGCTTTTGTAACTGGTATATTAAAGAGTTTAAATGTGTAGAGGCCCTTTCTGTCTGGAGACCCTAAGCGGCAGCCTATACCGTTTATGCCCAGGGCCAGCTCTTTTAATAAGTTATAGATTAAATAATAGATCGGGTCAATTGAGTCATGGGTCATAGGTCATAGGTCATGAACCAAATCAAGGGTCTTAATTTAATCTATAAATATATAAGCTAAAGTAGATTAGTTAGGTTCATATGTCTTGAAATACATAATTTGTAAAAATTTCTTTGAACTTCTTTCTTTAAGAATTGATTTTCTATAATTTTTTGAAGAAATTAGTCAAATCACAGCAATCATTTTTTATTAAAAAAGTGTATATAAAATAATGAGAAAATTTTTAATATACAAATTAGAATAAATTCTTTCAATTCAAATTCTATTAAAAGTAGCTTTCCATTGTATCGGTAGTCACTTAATTGTGTTTCAAAATAACAATTATTTAATACATTTTACTTTTATCCATTTTTCATTTTTCATTTAGGAAAACGTTGGACCACTGTCACCTTATCTCCCCTAATTTTGGCAGGCAATCGTGGAGGCTAAAGTGTGGCCCATGTTGGAATTTGTAAACACAAATGGCTTGATATGTACCGAGTACTGACCACCGAGAAGAGGAATGGGTCTATATTAATATAAAACTTTAAAATTTAAAATTAATATTCTCTTTCAAAAGTTTTAAATAATAAAAATACTAAAAACTAAAGAAGTGATCAAAATCAAGTCATCAAGTGTAATCTTTTTAAAGACTTTTATCAATTTTAACTATAAAATCAAGTGATTAAAAATTGAACTCTAACTGAAATATTAATAATTATAGATATTTAAGTATATTTTTTATCTATACAGTTAAATTTTATGTTACAAAATAATTTTTTAAGAAATAAAAAATAGTGTCCGATGCAAAATACTTCAGAGTCTGAAGGCTTTTCTTTCTAAAATCTTGTCCCATGAGAGATTCGTATTTAAGTGAATATAGATCATTCAACATGTCGATTTCTTTCATTTAAAATTTAGATCTAATATAAAATTATATCTATTTAATATATACTCGTTGTTAGATTGAATACTATAAGCTTAAATACTTATTCAATAATTTTATTTTAATTTAAAAAAAAAAACTAAAATAATTTGATGAACTTCATTTTAAACATAATCTCTATAATGATCTACCGACAACGCTTTTTAATAACACAAGGCAAGTCCCATCTTCTGTCACGAGACCTGATTGCTAAATAAGGGCAAATTGTAAACCCTAGTGATAAGAATATAATTTTTTTTTTATATTGATAATGTACAAATGAGATTTTATTCTTTTACTTTTTAATTTATCAAAAACAAAATACAAAAAAAAAAACTTCTATTTTAATATCAATTATTGCCTTAAAAGTATTGGTGTATTAATTAAAACTCTAAACATAGAGAAAAATTAGAGTCCATGGTGTTGCATTTGATTTAAAAGGTATGATTTTCTATGGTCGCCCATCCTTTCTAAATAATGTTCAAACATATGAATAGAACTCATATTTAAAATATGACTTATAAGCGTAGAGACTGCTTAAGTTCTTATAAACATCATGATTCAAAAATCTATCGGTAACCTAGGACTTTGCTAATACTTTCTTTCAGTGTTAGATTTGGAGACATTCGACTCTCCTCTTTTAATACAAAGTTAGAAATACGAATTCAACCATCTAAGTAATATCTCTATTTTGATACCATATTAAAACATATGAATAATTCATCTTTAAAATCTTTATAAATTCCAAGACCAAAGATCCATCAGTAACATTGGACTTTACTGACAAGTAGGACATGTCTTCAAATCAAATCGTGGCAACTATAAAAAATATTTTAATAGCCCATCAAGTAGACATCGAGCCATGAAGGGCTATAACCTAGGCTAGATGTGGTAACATGTACCATTGTCATCCGACAGTGAGGCCCACCAGAAAGATGATCAACAGATCTTAATTTTACGGTGGGTGATATGTCGTTTCTTGGTGACAACTGGTTGGACTTTTAAAAAAGGCGGTCTCGTCCCGATCTGACAATGACCCGACAATGGCGACGACTCTGGCCCATCACCTGCTTCAACAATGCTCGATACATCTGCTTCCAACTCCAAGTAGAAGGAAAGCCCAATGACTCAATAACCCCTCTCACTAATCTCCAGATTAAGTCATGTGTAAACCTTCTGTCCACATAGGATAATTTTAAACGGATTCTTAACTATCACTTTAATCTTTTTAAATTTTCAAATAATTATTGCTTTCTAATTTAACGTCTCTCACTTTTGAATGAAAAGAATGTCGTACAATATTTTGTTTATGCTCATATATATTTAAAAAAATTATTGTCTTTAAATATTTAAAAAATATTTTAATAGTATATTTAATATGAATGTATAATACATTTATTATATTTATAATCTATAATTTATAAATTATTCAACTACTCTATTTTTTATTTATTCTCATCTTTTTAAACTATACAAAAATATAGTTTAATTTTTTTATTTTAAAAGTAATTGATATCGTTTGAACTTTGAGAAAAAAAGATAAAGAGATAAAAAAATTGTATGTAATTCAGTTATAAGTTTTTCTTTTACCTAAAATATGTTTTTAATAAAAGATTTTGGAAATTGGAATAACTTGATATATTCTGAGCTTTGGATGCCCTACTTAATGGATTCCTTTGGATTTTTGAAGGAGCCCATTCATACTTGAGTGAAACCTTTTGTCGAAGTGGGTCCATTTGTCAGTGCATTTGGATCAAAGTTAAAAACATTAGTGAAATCTGATATTTTGGAACTGTGCCAACCTTTTAAATTATAGTCGATATTTCAACCATATTGGCTGCCATTTCAGTCACCATTTTGAAATTTCTTAAATATAATTTTCAGCCAAAACAGGCCATAATGGACCCAATTTCGGCCCCACCCATATTATACTGAAAAGTCTAATGTCTTAATTTTGGGCCATAAAAAACCAGATAAATTTCGGCTAATATGTTGAATTGGGCTGAAATTTTAAGCTCGGATTAGGAACTGGTAGTCCATTTGGTTAATGCATTTCCACTTACGTGGACTAATTAATTAAGTGGTCCAATTTGTACTTGGGTATGCAAATTTTTAAATCAACTTTCAATTCGAGTGGACCATTTGACGATTTGTTTTGATTAAAGGTCTATTTTTTCGATTCATGGTAAGGAACTGCTTAAGGAAGTGGGAGTCTTGAGTTTGATTCACTCCCTACTCCAAAGAGTCACTCCTCATTGAGTTACCCAGTATATGTAGGTAGAGAGGCTTGTACATATTCTGAAAATTAGTAGCTTGCTCTAAGAAGCCTGACCACCTTGATCATTAAAAAAAAAAAAAAAGAGATCTATTTTATTGGGCCATTTGAACTTGGGTGGACCTCCTTTGGAGTTTGGTGAACGAGATAAGAGTTGACTGTTTTGGTCTGTGCTGCTTGGATTTCGTTGAACCAATTGAGAACTGAGAGTCCATTGTGTCTGATGGGCTCATACTGTGCCAAACCTAACTTCAACCCATGAAAGGCCCAAGCATGGGCAAACCTGAAATTGCAATATCAAAATTCAAACCGAACTCGAAATTCAATATACAGATAATAATATATTCAAGAACCAATGAGAAGGTTGGATCTCTTGGGCTTCTGATTTCATAACCTTCATCTCACTCCAATGGTTTTTTTTTTTTGGTTTGTTTCTGAAGCTTCTTGGTTTTTAGCATTATCTTCTATCCTCACTTTGTTCTGGTTACATGATGATGAATCTGTTTCTTGCTTATTTAACTCTCTGACTGATGTTTGGTTGCACTCATTGCACTCACAAGTTTTCATGTTATTGAAGCATCCAGGTTCATAGCATTCTCTTCTTTGTTGCTTGGTTCTTGGTTGCATTGTGGGAGTGCTTTTTGTTGGGGATTAGAAATTAAATAATGCAAACACACAATCACACGACAAAAGATTTACGTGGTTCGGCTAGAACGCCTACGTCCACGGAGCGAGATCAAATCTACTATGTAAGAAAACAAGTACAGAGGATTACAAGGACTCTCCCTTTCAGATCTCTCTGTCTCTCACTCTCTCTCTAATCCCTCTTCTCTGTGTCTTACACAGGAATACAATAATATATATAAGTCACCCTATTGGGCCTAAGCCCAATAGGCCCATTAGTGGGGCTGGCCCACAACAATCTCCCCCTCCAGCCCCAGGAGGAGGAGAACACTCTGACATGGATGTCATCTTCTGTAGAGGCCAGATGCCCCTACGCAGAACTCAAACTTGTTCTTTGAAAGAACTTTGGTGAATGCGTCTGCTGGATTGTGGTCTGTATGGATCTTCTTTACACTGATCTGTTTCTCTTCAATAGCTGCTCTCAACCAATGATATCTCAAATCAATGTGCTTGGTTCTTGAGTGATACATGGCATTCTTACTCAAGTCGATGGCGCTCTGACTGTCACAATACACTGTGTAGTCCTCCTGTTTGATGCCTATTTCCCGAAGAAATCCCTTTTGCCAAACCATCTCTTTCCCAGCTTCTGTAGCAGCAATGTACTCTGCCTCTGCCGTAGAAAGTGCTACACACTTCTGTAACTTGGATTGCCAACTGACGGCTCCTCCAACAAATGTGAAAAGATAACCAGAAGTGGACTTGCGACCATCAAGGTCACCAGCCATATCTGCATCTGTGTAGCCTGTAATAAAAGGGTCTCCACCAAACATGATGCCCATACTCGATGTACCTCGTAGGTATCTGAAGATCCATCTCACTGCCTCCCAATGATCATGTCCTGGGTCTGACATAAATCTGCTCACCAATCCAACTGCATGTGCAATATCAGGTCTTGTGCAAACCATAGCGTACATGAGACTACCAACCGCCGACTGATATGGAATCTGACTCATCTTGTCTTTCTCTGTCTCTGATGAAGGACAACATTCCTTACTTAGCTTGAAGTGAGCGGCGAGAGGAGTGCTAACGGAGTTGCAATCCCTCATGCCGAATCTCTCCAAGACCTTTTCAATGTATTTCTCTTGAGACAGGATAATCTTATTTTTCTTTCTATCTCTGTGAATCTCCATACCTAAATCTGTCTAACAGGGCCAAGATCTTTCATGTCAAACGCCTTTGACAGGTCTGCCTTCAACAACTTGATCAATTCAGAACTCTTTCCAAATATCAACATGTCGTCCACATATAATAACAGGATGATGAACTGATCACCCTTGAACTCCTGATAATACACACATGAGTCACCTGAACTATGTTTGTATCCTTGTCCTGTCATGAAAGAGTGAAACTTCTTGTACCATTGCCGCGGTGCTTGTTTCAATCCGTACAAGCTCTTCTTGAGTCGGCAAACAAGATTCTCCTTGCCCTTCAACTCAAACCCCTCGGGTTGTTTCATGTAGATCTCTTCGTCTAGGTCACCGTGAAGAAATGCAGTCTTCACGTCCATCTGTTCAATCTCAAGATCTAGACTCGCAGCTAAGCCCAACATAACTCGTATGGAGCTCATCTTCACCACTGGTGAGAATATCTCGTCAAAGTCCACTCCCTTCTTCTGTCCAAAGCCCTTCACCACTAAGCGGGCTTTATACTTCAGAACTTTTTCTCCATCCTTTTTCACCCGAAAGACCCATTTGTTCTGTAGGGCTTTCCTGCCAACTGGTAGATCAACCAACTCATATGTGTTGTTCTTCTTAAGAGACATCATCTCTTCTACCATAGCTTTCCCCCAGTGAATTCTGTTTTTGTCGCCTATAGCCTCTGAGTAACTCTCAGGCCCCCCCTCACTGGTCATCAACACATAATCGGAACTTGGGTATCTCCTGGATGGGTTATGCTCTCTAACAGATCTCCTAGGAGGTATAACATCCTCCGATGTAGAAGTACTGAGGGGATGCTCCCCCTCGCTCAACTGTCTATCTCTGTCCTGATCATCCTCCACTGTGTCCTCAGGTGTATCATGTACCGGCTCATTAACTGTCTCATCTGTAGACGTATCTGCTGGCCCACTGACACTGTCACTGTGACTGCTAGAAGGAACATCTGACCCACTGTCGTCTGATTGACTGACTGGCGGTGCAGGTGAAGGAGAAGGTGTTGCTGTTGTCTGAGATGTGTCAGGAGTGGAGATGGGACCTTGATTTAGGTCACTGGAATATGTGGGTTTATTGTTCTCATTGAAGAATTCATCTTCACGGAATACCACGTCTCGGCTCCTGAACATTTTCTGCTGAGCTGGATCCCACAATCTGTATCCGAATTCTGGACCACCATAACCAATAAATGCACACAATGTCGACTTTACATCCAATTTCTTCCTTGACATATCAGGGATGTGTGCATAGCAAACGCAGCCAAAAACTCTGAGATGCTTGTAGGAAACTTTTCTGCCTGTCCACAAACATTCTGCCACTTCACCATTTAAGGGAGCTGATGGTGAGCGGTTGATGAGGTATACTGTTGTCCTCGCTGCTTCGCTCCAAAATCTCTTGGGTAGATTTGCGTTGTGAACTATGCAACGCATTCGCTCAACAATGGTGCGGTTGTAGCGCTCGGCTACACCATTATGCTGGGGAGTCCCTGGCACTGTCAACTCATGTCGAATGCCGTGCTTCTTGCAGAATTCTTTAAACTCTCCCGATGTGTACTCTCCACCATTATCGGTCCTCAGACATTTCAGTTTTCTACCCGTCCCTCTCTCCACAGAGGCAACAAACTCACGGAAGAATGAGAAAGTCTGATCTTTGGATCTCATGAAGTAAATCCAGCACTTTCTCGTAGAATCATCAATAAAGGTAACAAAGTACTTGTTCTTGCCCAATGACTCCACCTCTATCGGTCCACAAACGTCTGAGTATACTAGGTCTAGCTTCCTGGCCTTTATGTGGCCCTTTAGATTGAAGGAAGCTCTTGTTTGCTTGCCCATGATGCAATGCTCGCAACTGTCTAACCGGGTGCACTCAGTCCGTGGAATAAGGGCTTTCCTCTGAAGAATCTGCAGCCCTCTCTCACTCAGATGTGCAAGTCTCCGGTGCCATAGAAAGAAAGCAGTCTCTCTCTGCACTGCGTGAATCTGACCGGTGCAAACCGTGCCGGTCAAAACATACAGGTAATCTCTGATCACCCCTCGTGCCATGGTAAGCGACCCCTTGCTGATCCTACATCGGTCTCCGCCGAATGTACTGATGTATCCCTCTGTGCCGAGTACCCTCGCAGAAATGAGGTTCAATCTGATGTCTGGTACATGTCTCACATCCTTCAAACTAATCTCACAGCCATGACTAGTCTTCATAGTAATGTTCCCAACTCCAGTGATAGAGGAACATGCAGAGTTGCCCATCTGAACTGTTCCAAAATCTCCGGATGTATACGTGGAGAAGAAGCTCCTGTGAGACGTATAATGATAAGTGGCACCAGTGTCAATGACCCACTCAGATGAGGAGGGGGTAATGGACAGACTCTCCCCCTCACTGGTGGTCACTATGACAAGAGTACGCTGCTCCTGACATGTGGCAACCGTGGTGTCTGAAGAATCTGGCTTTCGTGCCTGATACTGCACAGTCTGATTATTTTCTCTCTTCCACACCCTGCACTGATTCTTAAAGTGCCCTGCTCTGCCACAGTGAAAACACTTTTGCTGTCTCTGCCTCTGCTCTGAGATCTATGACCTCCACCAGGTCTGCTCTTGCTTCTATGGTCCTGTCGACCATGAGTTTTATGTCTTCTGCCCCTATCCTGTGACACATATGCTCCGGAAGAAGAAGTTACGATGCCCTTTTCTTTCCGTCTCATCTCTTCATTCATCAATGACTCCTTAATTGTCTCTAAGGATAGCTCGCCACCGGGTGCAGAGTTACTCAAAGCAATCACCAGAGTCTCAAAAGAATCTGGTAGTGTCGCCATGAGAAGAAGAGCCAAAATCTCATCTGCAAATATGATCTTCGCACTGGCCAACTGGTTCACCATACCTTGATAGTTGCTGAGGTGTTCTGACATTGACATGTTCTCATTGTATGTCAGTTTCACCAGTCTCTTGATAACAGAGGCTTTGTTCACTGGCGCCTTGCTCTCATACATTGTAGACAATTTAGTCCACAGTTCATCTGCCTTCTTTTCTGCTGTGATATGGTGAAGAATGCTGTCATCGACATACTCCCTGATTAGGCTCACAACCTTCAAATGCTTGTACTCCCATTCTTTGGGCTTTGCCTTCATATCTTCAGGCATAGAGGCATCTCCTAAAAGAGGATAATATAAGTCATGCTTAATCAGGAGATCTTGCATCCGGGTCTTCCAAAGGAGATAATTGCCAGGGACCAATTTCATGACTGTAGAACTGGAACTGGATGCCATTCTGTCACTGTCCTCTGTTCTGTTTGTGTGCAAATGCGGAAGCAAATAACCAACAGTGTAAATTAGTAGCCCTGCACAAACCTAGGGATCTACTACTGGCATCCAACCAAATACCCCCGAACTCCTCACCACTTGGGTGGTTCAATCATACACATAGCAGAATAATGTGTAAAAAAAATTGATAGTGATGAAAAAATAAGAGAAAAAAAGAACTCAGCTGATCTCCTTTCTACAAACGCCGCTGCTTGGCGCTCACTGTCAACTCTCCAGAAACTAGATCCACACCGGTCACTGTGTAGATCTCACTACCACGATCGTATAGGCGAAGACGGATCTCAATTCCGAGTTCTGGTGACTCCGGAAACTCCAAAACAAATCTGGACCGTTGATTTCCCACTGCAGGAGTACCTGAATCTGTAGTCCCTCGGTGCACTGGAAATGGTGGTCTCGCGGGTGCACCTGAAATGGTGGTCCCGCGAGTGTACAGAAAAAAGGTGGTCCTGCGGACCACGGTTTTTTTTTTTTTTTTCTTTTTCTTCCTTCGTTCTCAGATCAGGGAACAGATCTGGATCGCCGGTCAAAATCTGGCGATCTGGCTTGCTTTCCTTCCGGCCGAGATTTGCAGATCTGCTGCACTATGTCCACCGGCTGCTTTGTTTGCACTCTCAGATCTGATGATGTCTACCGTCGTCTTCAGATCGTTGCTCTGCTGTATCTGAATGTGGAACCGATCGGAGAAATCAGATCCGAAAAACCCTTCTGCTGTCCGCCGGCGTTTGGATTTCCACCGCACGATGTCGCAGCAATCTCAATCTCAGATCTTGTGCTACGATTGAATCTGGGCGAAAAAGAACCCTTTGTTCTTCAGCGCTGGTTTTTTTTTTTTTTTTTTCTTTCAGAACTCAGATCTGGGTTGGTGTTCCTCAGATCTGAAAAACACAGATCTGTTGCCGATGTTTCGCCGGCTTCCTGCTCAACCGAGAAAACCCCTTTGTCGCTGCAATTCTCCGATTCAGATCGGTTCTGGATCTGGCTGCTGCCGATCTCGGTTGGCTACCAAAAAACGAGAGACCCTCGCTCTGTTCTCCCGCGTTTCGCCGGCTGCTTGATCTGTCTGCCGGATTCCGAAAATCCTCCCGTTGCGATGAACTACTCTGCTGCGATTCAGATCTAAGCCCAGATGCCTTTTGATCTGGGTTTTCCTCTTGTGCCGACGCCGAGATAAAACCCCCTTTTCCGCCGACGCTGCTAACCACCGTCAGCCGACCTGCTCTCAGCAGATCGATAAATTTTTTTTTTTTTTTTTTTTTCAGATCGGTGAACAGTCCGTTCACGGTAAAAAAAAATTTTTAATCGATAAACAATATATCGTCTTCAGCCGACGCCGCTGATTTTCCGTCCGATGTTCTCCGACAATCTGTGTGATTTTTACCGACTCCGATTCGACAGAACCTTGTCTGAATCCGATAATCTTCGGCTCTGATACCACTTGTTGGGGATTAGAAATTAAATAATGCAAACACACAATCACACGACACAAGATTTACGTGGTTCGGCTAGAACGCCTACGTCCACGGAGCGAGATCAAATCTACTATGTAAGAAAACAAGTACAGAGGATTACAAGGTCTCTCCCTTTCAGATCTCTCTGTCTCTCACTCTCTCTCTAATCCCTCTTCTCTGTGTCTTACACAGGAATACAATAATATATATAAGTCACCCTATTGGGCCTAAGCCCAATAGGCCCATTAGTGGGGCTGGCCCACAACACTTTTTGAAACTAGACTTCACACAATGAATTTGTTCCAAGCTTGTTCAAAATGTAAAAAAAAGGGAGAAAGAAAAAGAAAAAGAAAAAGAAAACCCAATCTCCCATAGTTTATCTCTAGTTTTGTTAATGTCACAATAGAATTGTATGACCAAATCTTTCACATTTCAAGAACAAACTGGGATTTTCTTCGGCTTTAGAATGGATCACTGGATACCTCATACCAACATTGACACAACATCTAGTCTCAAAGGCACTGATTAGAACTATTTTTATTACATAAATCATTTCAAGATCAAGAAACATAAATCTAACAAATTTCCACCAAATAGATAGCCTAAAAGTGATTATTACAATGGCATAAATAAACCAGATACATATTTGACATTCAAGATGGCATATATATTGAAGCAAAAAGTTTCATTTATTGAATGCTTTCTTGATTGCTTGGGCAATTGGTGTTCTAAAGAACTTGTTGCCAATCAGTTCCTCATCATTGCCAGTGACCCTTGATTTCTTCATGTGATCAACATGTTTTCTCATGCCCAAAATCATTGGAGATGTTGGAACTGACCTAATGTCTGCACCACTCTCAGTCCTCACAAGCCTCTTCTTCTCCTTTCTGTTCCTCAATCCTCTCTCCTTCACTTCCAAGCTATTGCAGCTTCTATCACAACCACTACCCACATTACCAGTAGTGCCTTGTCCAATAATTTTAATATGCTGATTTCCTTCTATCTCTCGATTCTGCTGTTCAATGCACTTATCGTTCTCAGTGTGAGCCACTTCTTGTGATGCCTTAAGTTTTGAAATCTGACTCTCATTTTGTGGGTCACTGAAGTTCAATTTGTGAGCTATGTTGTCGGTCATGCCATCCTCTTGGTCTACGTTTTGAGGTGGTGAGTCTGGGAGAGAACCTCCATTGGCATTTTCCAATAGCATCAGAAGCCATTTGTCTACGTTCCCCTTCCCCACCTTCCTCCTGTGTTCTTCATCATCTTCCTCTAGTGGGCTATGAGGAATGGGACCAATTATTTTCCAATTGTCTTCTTTATGGCAATGACTCTCTCTGCCTCCTGATTTCTGAAGTTCATCATCTAACTGTTCTTCATCCCCAACAACAATGAGAGACTGGTTTGCTTCAGGCATCTCCACATCTGCAGTTTCTTCTAATGGCACCAAGCACTTATTTTGTTCTTTTTCTTCCTCTTCCTCTTCATCAGTTTTGCCAAATTGTCGTGCTTCCTTGTGAGAAAACCTCTTTTCCTCTCTCTCTTGTATAAACTGATTGGATGTATCACGTCTTGCATCAAGTGAAGTACATTCTATTCGTGATCTTTTTCTGGCTTGCTCCCAAGGCTTAACCTGATTCTCCATTTCACCTCTCTGTTTGAGACGTAAGCAAAGTTCTTTCTCAGAGGAATCAGAGATTGCTCTTTGTGCCTCTAATCTTGCCATAAGAGAACTGTTTGCCAACTGGCTCAATCGAATCTGCTCCTTGTAAACGACACTCCTGTTAAATAAAAATAAACCAATATATTTGTTAGGAGATAGTGAAATTGATTTATGGCAGTTTAAGCTTCTATCGAACTTACTGGTGCATGGCATCTCGGATCATTTTCTCTAACACTGCCTTATAAGATGACTGTGCCTCTGCTAACCTCCTGCATTTCTCAACTTTCCTCCTGCTTTTAGTTAACATTGATTCCAATTCTTGTATAGTGAGGCATTCTGTTTCATTTATCTGCTCCAGTTCAACCAATTCTTCCTCTAATTTGTGCAACTCTGTCTGTTTCTTAGTTGCTTCTCTTTGCTTCAATGAATCTCTTGCTATTGCAATAACTGTATATTGGTTATTACCCATGTCCAAGTCGCCATTTTCTTTCAACCCATTTGATCCATATTGCCGACTTGTCTCGCAAAGAGGTTCATTCTCCTTGACTGGTAATTTCCTAGCAACTAGGTAAGTCATGAATAAGAGTGGAAATTAGGCATGAGCCAAAAGAAATGAAATTATAAGATGAGGGCAAAGTGAAGCATATAACTACAAGAAAATAAGGGAAAAGTGTGAAAAGCCATGTCCTTATACTAACCAACTGAAGGGGAGTTCGACCTAAGAGGTCTATTGAGATCAATTGATTTCAGAGTTGACCTATCAAAATCTTTGCGCACTGAAACAATGGCAGCTGGAGCAAGTCCTACTTGCCTTTTTGTTTCTTTGAACTGCTGTGGAAATCTATGAGAATCTACAGCATGACAGTCATTCACTTCTTCAGTTTCACCTTCTAAGAACAAGAATGAAAATGCTCTGCTCCTGTAAAAAGTTCCAAATTCTGTTATCAGGATCTTAGAAGAGTTTTCAAACTTGAAATGAATTAGTAGATACAAAATTCAAGCCTACCTAAAATCCCAGTTTTTAGAAGCAAATATAGAAAGGAACTGATTTACAGAGACACCCAATTGTAGATCCCACCATGGAACGAGAAATTCCAGTTTGTTTTGCATCGTTTTACATACTTGCCATTGTAACAACCTTAGATTGTTAGGAACAGTCATTCCTCCTCCTACCATCAAAGGAGAGAGAGAGAGAGAGTGAGAGAGGAATTATAAATCAGTGATTAAAATTCATACGATCAAATTTCAGTTAACATTCTACTTGGGCAAGGAAACCAGTGGTTGATCTCCCAAGAGAGAGGAGAACCGGAATCTGCATGGATATAAAGAACATTGCCATATGCATCAATCCGAATTTTGGCAGGATCAAAGCCAGCATTCCTGGAAATTAGCAGCGAAATGAGAAACCTATAACATCAAATCTAAGAAATCCAACAATTAAGGCTGCGAGAACCAATTTGAAGTGCTCACCCAAGATGGTTGAGCTGCTTCCATAAAAGAGAGGCATAATTCATTGGATTCTCTGAAGGTTTTTTGTCTGGATCAATGATAGGGAACATGTGATTAAGCTCCCTTGCTCTTGTAGCCTGCAGAGAAGAAAACCCCCAATATAAGGTTTAAAAGTTGATGGATAACAATTGGTAGAACCTCCTCTACTCCAATAAGAAATGACTGAATTAGAATTTAAGTGCATTAGAGGTAAGCCTAAAAGTTAGCAATAGATTTGAGTGCATTAGAGGCTGTGGAAGGAAGGGCATTAAGGTGTAGCTAAGAAATTTCCCTTTACATTAGAATAGATCTGTAGATGAAATTGCTTTTGCCAGTAACAAGCAAATCCCAAATCTAAGTAGAACCCAGGACCCAAAATAGGAAAACAGAGTCCTCCAGAAGGAACCCATAAATGAGAAGAAAGAGGAGATGAGCTTTACTTACTTGTTCATCCTGTAAGCTATATGGAATGAAAGTGGAAGGAGGAGCATCAGTGTAGGGATTGAAGAAATGGGAGTTTCGACAGAGTTTAGCATAAGCTTTCGGGTATCCGAGGCCTTCATTGATGGACATCTCCTCTTCTGTAAATGAAAATCTGGTGGCCATTGCCCTTGTCGATAGATCTCTCGAAGAGAAGGTGGAGAGGCTCTGGTCAGTGATTTGGTAAATTAACGGTCCATTTATTTGAACTTTTGAATAGCGTCTTTGCGGGTTCACGGCCGAGGGAATTTCCACAATATTCGGCCCAATTCTTGAGAAGAATGTGAGATTAATTTTTTTTTTAGATTATACAGCCCTACTAAAACCCCCACGAATTAACCCACTATCCTAAAGACACACCAAGATTAGGCCAGAAGAAATCACCCATGTCACATATGGGGTCCATTAAGGGTCCATTCTCACACCTATTTATTTTTTATATTATCATTAGATCAAAATACATAAATTTTGATAATTGATAAATAGACATTTAAAAATCATAACCTTTTCATAAAAAAACATCATCTTAAAATGACTTTTAAATGTATCCATTCTCATGCATTAAACGCATCCTTGTGGACCTTACATAGCAAATTATTGGCTCGGGTGAGAGTGATATTTGGTCTTGGATAATGTCATAAATACCATTGTTAGATTATCATTGACCATCGGAAATATCAAGATATTTTTAAATTTTAGAGTTTTTATCAAGATATTATTGAGAAAATCTCATAAAAATATAATATTAAATAATAAATAATAAATTAAAATTAAATATATAAATTAAAATTAAAATAACTATGATATATTATAAAGTATAAATTACTTTAATAATTATCTAATAAAACAAAATATAATTAATTATCTATCGCTTCTTGAATTTTATCCAATGTCACATAAATACTACATTAAAGTTATCAAAAAATTAAGCCAAATTTCTGATAGTTATAACTTTTAATTTTTTTTTTTGAAAAATGCAGTTGATATCAATATTATTGGTTATATATCTATTCAAAATTGTTGTCACTCAAAGTCCCCAGATCACGAGGCATGAGTCCATCCATTGCAACGGCTAGAGATAAGAGGACGTGTGGCTGGCTAAGTTTGTGGGCCCACAACAATTAGAGGAGCCTGTATCAGTCATCAGCCGTTCAATTTGTGGGGCCACATCCATGCAGCAATAGTACAAACTACAGAGAGAGAGATTAAAATCCATTGTAACGGCTAGTGAGTGGAGAGACGCTCTGTCAGCGGAGTTTGCTGGGTTTTGAATGATTGAATCAGCAGCTGAGTTGTCTTGTCCCCCACCACACGCTCCGCTCCCAAACATTACTATTATTTGCCTATCTATTTATTTCCAATGAATCTCCAACGTCTCAAACCCATAGGAAAATAAATTTTAGGGATGCTACCAACCTAGAAAATATGAAGTCATCAAGTTTTAGATTGAGTTCGATTCTAAATTTTAAAGATTCAAGATGAACATTTTATAAAGTGGTATCTTGAATTCGATTCACGTTTAATCTCAACATACTATCTCTATAAATTTAACCGATGTACGTAGATTGAGAGGTTCATATATGTCTCATTTTCAATATACAGTAAATATACCTATATTATAAAAAATTAAGAAGTCCAAGGTTGGAGAACCAAATTGGTCTTAAATATTTTAATATATTTTATAATCCTTTATAGAGAAATGATGGGATGCATGAGATCTTCCATCTTCATCACCTAATTAAAGTATTTTATATTGTAAAAATTTAAAATTCACTAATGTATGATGAAGATGGAGAAATAAGATCAAGTCTCTCTTCACTTCATCATTTTTCTATTTTATATGCATTTGGACTTCTCAAAATCATGCTGTCTCTCTCATTTCTTATTCTATTTGCTTTTAATTTTTTTTTTTTTAAATGATATCTTTATAGTTCTTTATAGACATGTTTATTCTCACAGATTATCATCTTGACATATACAAGTTTTATCTTTCAATTTTATGGAACTTTTAATTTAAGTTCTTTCTATTTTTAGATCGATCATAGATGTCTTTTTTTTTCTTTTTCTTTTATATTGCTAATCTATTAGAATAGTCAAATTCTTGGATCTAGTTCTTAGATCTTAGATAATTTTATTACGAATCAGTGCTAGATTTTAATTGAGTTGAGTTGGTATAGACTATTGATTCTTTATGACCTATCTTATAAAATTAAAATCATTAGAGAATTTGCGTGGATTTAAAAGTCTCAATTTGAGAAGAGTTGGAACAAACTACAGTTCCTACTTACTTTGTGAATTAGACCTAAAATTTAGGAACAAACTACAGTTCCTACTTACTTTGTGAATTAGACCTAAAATTTAGGTCGAGTTTTAATTTAACCTGTATGATTCGACTGGAGAAATCAAGTAGATTAGGTTTTACATTTTTAAAATTAAGGTCAGATTGTGTTGAATAAAAAAGACCTTAATTAAATTCGAGTTGAGTTGGATCAAACTTTTTTTAAAATTTACTCGACTTGACCTGAATTAATCCACTCAAAAAGTTTAATATAAATCAGATGTTAGCACTCGGGTTGAGTTGAGTTGAGCAATTCAAGTCAGGTCGAATCGGATAGGGTTCAATAATATATTTTTTTTGAACAGTTGAGTAAGATTCATTCATAAAGAAGGGAAAGAACATTCCTAGTAAAATACAAAGGGGCACCACACCAAGGTGCAAACTGCAAAGCAAAAGAAGGGCCCATAGCCAGGGCCAAGCAGAACAAAAACAAACGAGAATCCCAATGGGGGACTTACTAGACAACACAAAAAGTGTCGTTCAGGGAATACTCCCAGTGGAGTTTCAATAATTTTTTATATTAATTGAATTAAATTTATTAAAATTTGACCGCCTGAGATTCAGCCCTATTGTGAAGATGAGGTTATTGGCCATCGGTGAATCATATAGTCCATACAGACCCCCTAATCATAAAAAATCAATGATTTATAATAATTATACTTTGAAATAGTAAAATTATAAAGATATGATGGTTGGATTAAAAAGAAAAGGCGTTCCGTCAAGAGAAAAGTACAATGTACATATCAAAACCCTTTGCAAATAAATCCAAAACATAGACCAAGGCCCATATTTTGTCCCATCGACCAGGTACTACCGTACTAACAATGGAATGGGCCTAATGAGGGTTGGTCCAGTCCTTTGGCAGGCCCAATTTCCCATCTAACTTGGAAATATTATTATTATTTGCTCCTGTGGACTTTGCTCACATTCACATGAAAGGCATTGTACAAGTAAGCATGACCAATTGCCCCTCCATCCATTATTCTATGAATTCACAAGAAAATGGTTTTTCCATGAACCATGGGCTGTTTCAAGAAATTTGAATTCCAAACGCATTTCTGTGATTTTCTAATACTATATTACATATACAAATCAGATGAAGTTGGGAATTAAGGAAGAATCTCAACAATGGGTGAGCTTAGCTATCGATGCAAGCGAACTGTAGTCAGCAGCAAGGAGGTTCAACCGGGCAAGTTCCACCAATTATCGCTTCTGGATCACACCATGGAACTCCACAGCATTCGCATCGTTCTTTACTACCGTTTCCCAACCAAATCCGGCGACCGTGAGGTGACAAAGAAGCTGATGGAGTCACTTTCTGAGGTTCTTACCAGCTTCCCAGTTGTTACAGGAAGGCTTCAGAGGACTCCAGAAGGGCAATGGAAGATCAAGTGCAATGATGCCGGAGTACGCATGGTGGAGGCGACGGTGAAAGGGAGTGTTGAAGACTGGCTACAGGTGGCGGATAGGGAGCAGGAGCTCCGGCTTGCTTATTGGGAAGACATGTTTCATGACCCATATTTCTGGTCCACGTTCTACGTTCAGGTGAGATGATGGGCCTCCATTAGCTGAATTTCAATTAAGGAGCCCATTCTTCAGCAGGGCTCGCTCCCTTGTTATAGTATTCAAAGGGTTTATTCAGTTGGCCCATTCTCAATATGGTAAATTTTAAAAAAATCATCCCGAATTCTACAATCCTTTCCATCCATCTTTAGTTAAGCTTGACAAAATTCAGCTGAAACCTAATGGGATTAAGGAAATGAGATAGATCGCACCCTTAATCCTTGATAATGTTCTTGATCTTAATAGATTCTATCAATCAACAATTTAATTAGATAAAATGATTTGAAACAGATATTTCCAATAGAAAGACTACTTTCTTTATTTGGAACTCACCTGGGGTTACTGCGTATCCCGCAGTTTCTCACACGTAAATTAAAAAAAAAAATATATCATGAATGAAATAATTTATCTGATTTGAAAGTGAAAATACTTGTAATTGAAGCAGGAAGAAGTTGAGTACTGATTACTTGGTTAGTGCTTAAATGTGTAGATGTATCCTGTTTTTGATCGAACAGAGTGGATTGTTTTTGTCACAGATTACAGAGTTTGAAGGTGATGGAGTAGCAATCGGCTTGAGCTGCAGTCATCTACTTGCAGACGCTACCAGTGCCACCATGCTTCTCAAGGCATGGGCAGAGACCACATTCTTAAACAAAATGCTCCTCCCTCCTTATTTCCATCCTTTTCCTCCAAGAAACATCCCCAATCACAAGCCAAACACCGATTTCATCGATTACTACGAGCTCGCCATGTCCGAAGACAGGCGTCCTCCAAGCTCAAACCCGGACAACTTGGCTACTGTCACTCTCTCCTTCACAGAAGAGATGGTCCGAAGTTGCATGGCCGAAGCTAAGTCGGGTCCTTTCGAGGCACTCGCGGCGCTCTTGTGGGTCGGTGTTTGCAATGCCAAAGGCAATAGGGAAGGACTCCTTGACATGTCCCTCTGTCTAGATGTTAGAGATGTTATGAGCCTGAGTAATGCCCTGTTTGGAAATGGCATGGTTTTTAGTAAGGTATGTGGGGAGGAAATAAAGAAGAGTGTGGGTCTGGTGGAAGCTGCTAAGGCCATCGGCGACGTTGTAAAGAACATAGATAAGAATGGGATCATGGATTTGATTGAGTGGTTGGAGTCAGACATGGGAGGAAGAAGGAAGCTCACTCATCACCTTCCTGTTCTGAGTGGTCCTCAACTTGTATGTGCTAACTGGGAGAACTTGTGCCCGTATGCGGCGATATTCGACGCCGGTGTCAGGCCAATTCATGCTTCATACTACTTTGAGCGTGCATTTGGAGAAGGGCACATACTGATCCTGCCTTCCCCAAAGAGTCATGGCTGTCTGGGCAGAGTGGCAATGGTCACCCTTCCAAAGGAGCAGGCAAAAGCTTTATGTGAAGAGCCTCTTATACTTGGCTACTCTCCCAATTTCCTCATGGCTGTCCAGAAAACTCAAAGTTAAGCAATGAATTATCTTCTCATACTGGAGCAGGCTAGTAATTTGTATGCTCTGTTTCTCTAAATAAAATTTGTTTGAGTAGAAAAGGAAACAACTTAAACAGAAATTTGAATAACTTCATGACCTTATTTGTCACCATAGCATTCACTTGTATGTTATTTTATACTTCATATGTCTCAAAATATTTGTCTTATATGAATTTTGAAATTGTTTCAAATTATTTTTCCTATTCTTTTATTTTTACATTAAATTAAAATTATATTTACTTTATTCTTAAGCAATATTTACACCGTCGACGGCAGAAAACTCGGAGGAAGAGGAAGAACAATGCGATCACCGTTGAACAGGGAAAAGAAGATAGAAAGAAGAAGGCCCGAGTCCAAAGGAGGGAGAAGAGATAACATGGAAAATTCCCAATTCAATTTTTCATAATCAATCCATTGCGTTTCTACAAACCGTGAATGAGTTCTTATACAATAATGGAAAACCAAATAAAGAAATAAAAAAGAAGGAAAGAAATGAAAAAAACAAATCAAAATAGAAATTGCTTTGATCGGCCTTCTAAATCCCGAGTTCTTCGGTGGTCTTGTTGGAGTTTCCTTCTTAAATCGTGTACTACATCAGTTAGTTTAGAGCCTTAGTGAGGGTGAAATCAAACTTTTTTTTAATAATTTGCTTTATCTAAATAGGACTCCATCAGTTATTAGGTTGGATCAATCACGTGATTTGGTAAGTCAATTTAGTTCAATTTTATATAATTATTTTTATTAATATATATTTTATCTTATATAAAATATAAAAATAACAAAAAATTAAATAGGGAACAAATTACGAAAATGAAGCCATTCTTTATTAAAGATTACCAAATAAATATATACATTTTGCATAAAGTATGTTGCACAAAAATTAAAATGAAGAAGAAAAAGGGAAGGGTTTCAAAAACTTAGTTGGTAGTAGTAAAGAAAGATACGATATGCCAAATGTAAGTATTGTGGTAATTTGATCTATTTTTATAATTCTTTTAGATTTGTAGATATTTCTTTTTATATTTTTATGATTTTTTAAAATGAATTAAATGTCTAAATAGATAAATAGAATTACATGAATTTAAATAGGATAATTGTCAAAAAAAAAAAATGTACACGATAAGTTTATCTATGAAGCCGACTACCTGTTGTAATTTTATTGATGCACCACAAATTATATGATGCCGAAACAAGGGAGGATCAGAATCAACAAACTAGACACTTCCTCTACTTCCTTCTTCGATAAAGAAAATCATCAAAACTCTATGGAAATAATACTAGAATTTCAGGTTAATATGATCACTTCCATGGCTTTCATCTCCCACTTCTCCCAATGCCACCAATCCTTTTGCCCCTCCGTTTTCATTGTCACCGCTCTCTCCTCCTTTCCAGCTGCTGCTGTCCGACTTCCCCTCCTCTTCAATACTCTCCGACCGGTCCCCGGCATCCCTAACGTCAGAATTCGGCGAGCTGTGGGTCTGGATAGGTGGTGGCCGGTAGTGGTGGAATGGGTGGGGTGGTGCAGGGTAGAAGTCCTGTACCACGTGGGGCGCAAAGTAGTGAGTGGAGGAGTGGGATGAGGGGTGTGCGGCGTAGAGCCCAGGAGAGGCACCATGCGCAGCCGCTGCTGCCGTGGCATATTCCGGCGGGACCCAGATGCCACCTAGGACAACCAGCTGAGGTGCTGGTGTGGCTGAGCCTTGCGGGTTCTGGCTCGGCCTCCTCGTATGGAGTCTGTACTTCTGCATCATGAAAATACAACATATTTAGCCATTTATAGACAAGTCAAAAGGTAGAAAAAATGGATTCAATATAGAAAAAAAAAAAAAATCTCGCGCATTTTTCCTTCTTCAATCAATTAAAATGTATTCAATGATCTTCAATTAGAGCTGTTCTGTTATTTAAAAATTAGCTTTTCTTCATAATATGATTTTTTTTTCCTTATTTTTGAAAGATTGCATGCAATCCTTGTCTGTGAAGTTTCATTACAATTTAGATTCTAGAATTCTATATTACTTTACACGCTAATGGAAAAGAGAGAAACCTGTAAATGGCTTTTCACTTCATCATTTGTCAGCCCGTCTACTTTCATCAGCTCCCGAATTTGCTTTGGGGTCGCAACTGTTCTTCGATTCACAGAAAGAGAGTGAGAATTCAATGAAAGCTGACCGAATTGACAATGATAAAATAATGGCAACTTTGTTTTAATTTTTTTTTCTTCTGCTTTTTACTATTTCATCGGTTCCAATTTAATTATCTTATATGCATTTTGAAACTATTCTAAAATAATTATCTGATATGCTATTTTAATTTTCTCTCTTTCTATCTATCTAGTCCAAAGAGTAATTCATAAGTCTTTTAAGAGACATTCTTCATAAAATTAAAAATTTTACAATAGAACCTAGGGAATATATTTCTGTTATGAACCATGTCTAGTGTACTAGATTGTAGGGCTTTTTGGTCGTAAGGCTTTTCTGTATTTCTAAGATTGGCGGTTTATTCTTATTAATACGATAACCATTTAAAAAAATCTTTATTATTCCAAAACTCGACTGAACTAGCTCTTCATAAATGGTTTTGGGCTTGAGACATACACCTTTCTCCATAATGTTATAAAAGTGTTAGGATTTGGCGCCTGGGCTGTGTTTTCTGAGAGACCCATCAGTCTCGGTAAGGGCTTTTTCTCTAGGGTTTTCTTGGATGTGAGAGAGAGCAGAGAAGAAAACAAGGAGAAAGGAGAGACCGAGATAAAGAGAAGGGAAAGGGTTTGTAATCCTTATAATTTATTCGGGATTTTTTTCTTAGTAAAATCATCATGTTGTTCCGTGGACATAAATATGTAATCTTCTTCTTGTGTGATTGTTTTGTACATTTTTCCTCGACAAAAAGTGTAGTATAAGAGTAGTAACTGCAAAAAAGGAAAAAAGAAAAGAAAAAAACCTAGGTACCTTGAGAGCCACCTAACATCTGAAGTGCATTCACAAACCGGCGGTGCAAATCCGGCGACCAACACCTCCTAGCTTTCCGGTGAGTCTGTGTTGGTGCTGCTTGTGCTTCAGTTGTGCTCATTTCTTGTTCTGCTGTTGTACCTGCACCAATTTCACTGCAATTCTCCCTCTTCCGACACACAACCGCCTTCTCCGATTCCAGACATTTCTTCTCCTCCTCCACATCTTTGTTGAGTGAAGACAACGCCAGCTCGGGAAGAACCCGAATCATAGAATTTGCACTACCATTCTTCTCTTTTGAAAATGGAAGAAAGGCTCCTCCATTTCTCTGTTTATTATCCAAACAGAGTTTCTGATTAAGGTTAAAACTGCTGTCTTTCCCCTCTAGAGCTGTCATCATTGCTGCTTGGTGCCTGGTCCGGTCGATTGCTTGGCTCCACAGCTGCGCCGATGCCATCCAGTTTGCCTTCTCCTGCGTGTCCGTTGCCTTGTCCAATTCTTCATTGCTGTGATGCTTAATAGGTATGAATTCTTCAAGGACTGGCCTTGATCCTTGGTTGGTTTTATAAGCCTCTAGCTGCAGCCTAGAAGTCTCCATGGCTGCCATAAAGAAAATGAAATCAGAGCATTTCATCCAAAAAACAAATTGTAAATGGAAATAAAATAATGTATTAGTATAATTTAAATTTTAAACCCATAAATTTATACCAAAATTCTTGATAATTTGATCAAGTTTGAAATTAAACAAGAGATGATTACCATTGTTGAGAAGCTGCATGCAGAGAGGCAGCTCACGTTTGAAGGCATCTATCTTGAGTTGTTCTTCTTCGAGACGTGCAAGAAACTCCTCGAGTTTCTGAGACTGATCTGATTCAGCTCCACATGATTTTGGAAGCACTGAGTAGCTGGTAGGCTTACATTCTAAGCTCAATTCGGATGGAGAACCCATCTGTATAATGATTCCCTTAGAGAATTTAGCAGAGAGAGAGAGAGAGAAATGTTGTGAACACATGCAGGATGGAGAGGGGTGGTCTTCCCTTTAGGGGTGAATTCGAGGGGAGAATAAAGCTAGGATTGGGAGGAAAAGGAAAAGCAGTAGATAAAGCAAAGGGATGGTTTCTTCTTGCAAAGAACAAAGGCAAAAGCTAATGGGAGTTCTGAGAAAGAATCAAGGAGTCCATAGTCATGTGCTCAAAGACCGATTTTAGAACCTCTGCTGTCTTGTACCAATTCAAATCGCCATTAAATTAAGATTCTTGGATTTCTTCTTTTCCTTGTGCTTACCCATCTACTCAGCTTTAAAGATATCGGATAACCTTCCTTATATCCATTGAGTCGTGTGAAATTTGAATACTTTTTTTTATATAAATATCCCCATAGTTAAGTGTAATCATCTAATATGTTTGGGGCAGCGAACAAGTCCCACATCCGTTAGCTAGTTGTAAATGATTTGGATCACTTCACTTAATGAGTTTGCCTTTTGGACTGAATACTCAGTCCTAATAAGTAGTATCAGATCTATATCCTCAAGTTAGGCGTTAGGCGATTCTGATGGCCGACAACGTTCTATCTGTCTGAAAGTCTCATTTGAGGGGAGGATTGTTGGGGAAGCGAACAAGTCCCAATTTTGTTGTAAAGGGGGAGATTAGAGACTGACAGATGACTTAGTTCACTCTATCTAATAAACTAACACTATACTCAATTACTCTTTACTCACAAGCCCTGTTCATGTTTTTGGATCTAGATGAGCCATATAAGTTCAATCACCAAAACCTGAAATTGGCACTGAGAGGAAGGTGCCAACATTACAATAAAAAAACAAGATATAAAATGTTAAAAGGCAGCACAAGGGATGTGATACCCCATCCCTCCCTCTCTTGAAGTCCCACATCGGTGGGAGAGAAAGGAGGGAGTGGGTTTATTAGAAAGCCACCCATGTGTAACTTAGTGTGAGGCCTTTTGGATCAGGCCAGGTGGGCTTGGGCCCAAATACAAAACCGTGTGGGTTCGAGCTTGTGTGCGAGGCCCAAAGTAGACAATATCACACTGAGTCAAGCCCTAAGCCTTGTGTGTTCGGGTCGGGTCGTTACAAATGGTATCAGAGCCGAGTTCAACACTCGGACTGTGTGGGCTTTCCTCCTTCCCTGCAGTTGTTGAGCTGGACCGGATCGAGCCGGGGACGGCTCGAGACTTTGGGGGGGTGATTGTGATACCCCATCCCTCCCTCTCTTGAAGTCCCATATCTGTGGGAGAGAAAGGAGGGAGTGAGTTTATTAAAAAGCCACCCATGTGTAACTTAGTGTGAGGCCTTTTGGGCCAGGCAAGGTGGGCCTGGGCCCAAATGCAAAACCGTGCGGGTTCGAGCTTGTGTGCGAGGTCCAAAGTGGACAATATCACACTGAGTCAAGCCCTAAGCCCTTTGTGTTCGGGTCAGGTCGTTACAAGGGAAAAAGAAATTCCAATGACTGTTTAGTAAGCATAAGCAGCTCCCATTTGCTGCAATTTCTATCCTCTGTTCCTTAAAAAAAAGTTGGTGTAATCATTTGGTAATCCAGATTGATGGGCGTATTGAGTGATTTATCCTTTTTGAAGGTTCCCTTTTATCAATTCATTCTTATTTTTTTTATGTGATGGGGTGATTCACCAATGCCCACCATTTCCCACTGGATGAGCTTCAATGACTACAGAATTAAAATATTTGCACTGCTCTACCTGTTTTCATAATGATCCCATCATATAAATGAAGAATATTGATGACAACAAGTGTAAAAAGATTCATAAGGCAAACCTTCTTAAAATAAACCTCGTAAAAACATTATTCTGTTTGCCTTAGATAAAAGAATATTGGAGTCCAAATTCCATGGGTTTCCTCTCTGGTAAGCCTCACACAACACAAAGCTTAAAGAGGAATACTTCTCCAAAAGAATGAAAAGGGAGAAGAGCTGGGAATCTTCTTCTGCTGCTAGCTTTAGTGAAGTGGCTAGGAAGGTAAGTAGATTCTCCAGTTGTTAGCAGGAATTTCTGAGAGATATAGAGGGAATGAGTTAGGATAATCAAGAGGAATTGATTGGCATGCTTGCTCATAAGCATTTGTGAATGTCTGGCTCATGGCTGAGAAATGGAAACTGCTGATGTGATGGGCATCTTAAAAAAAAATATTTAAATACGAAAAATATTTATATTATTTATAATATTCAAATTATTTATTCAATCAATTTAGAGTTAATATTTACATTTTGATACTCATTATCTTTCATTCAACTCGTAACTTTTAAATTTAATCTTGATATAATAGTTATAAAAGCAATTAGTAAATGCTGACTCTACTATTTTAATTTAGAAATTGAGTTTCTTACCTAGATTTATCACATATAATCATTAGTAAAATTAGTTTTTTTTTTTCAAAAGCATATTATTCTCCCCATTACTGCAAAAGTGAAAATTGAACTTAATGTAGAGATTCGATGGACCAGTAGATGGACAGTTTGGAGTGTGGATTTGATATGGACCCCACACAGGATAACAGGGGGCAATGGGTGTGGCCCAATGAAGCAAAAATGGGAATAAATGGAATTCTCTGTTTGAAAAACGAAGGGTCTTTGGCTTTCTATTTTGAGTCAGTGGAATGAGTCTTCAAGTACAAGAGTCCAACCCTCTCCTTTTGTGCAGATTCTTTCTCGGTTACTGCATTATCTTCGCGACACGTGGCAAGATATTCCGAAATCGTCCTTGAATGAATATACCCTTTGTCTGTTGTAATTGGTAAAACGAGGATGAGAATATTCCCCAACTCTTCAACTCGAAATTATTGACGATACCATCTTCTGTGTTTCTATAGAAATTGCTTGCCACCTTCTGCTGCAACTCGGGTGAGTTGGCCCACAAGAAAGTACTAATTTCTAAATACAACTCGACCCTGAACTCGGTTGGACCACAAACTTCAATTTAGCGAGCATTGAAATAGAATGGGATTCTAACCCTGGGTGTGTTCAAGCTTTGGAGGCTTCAAGCTTAGGAGGGATTTGAATGGATGCCAAGATTGTTTCATGTCACTTTTACGATGTCATATTTTTATTTTATTTTTCTATTTCTGACTAAAGTGTTCAGACATCTCACTAGATTAATACTCGAGACATATGTAAAACTTTTAATTTGCATACGCTAGATAAATCTATAAAGAGTGACCCATTAAAGTAGAGTGTGAATCGAACACAAGACTTCTACTTTAAAAGATAGGTTCTTTACGGTCACTACAACAAACTCTTACTAATATTTGATGTTGTTGTTGTCATCGTCGATACTGTTGTTATAGTAAATCTTTTCTTTACCATCTATTTTTTATATTATATCTTCATTCAACTTGTCCAATTGTTAGTATTGCACGATTACCAATGTCGATATTATTGTGGTCTTTCGAATTTAGATTTAGAAAAAATGAAGACAATCGGTCTTGTCTTTGATTTGTTTTCGTAATCGTAGTTAGATAATTAACATTGAATCTTCTCCTGTCTTGACCTTCAACTATAATATTTCTTTCAAGAACCTCATATTGCTGCAACTAGTGACGTAGTTGGTCTATTATATGCCCTTTGTTCTTGAATAGGAACTGAGTACTCTAAAATAATTTGAATAATTGATGCTACGAAGGAATGCAGAATGTGGTTTTTTAAATAATATGTTTCTCAACTTTTCGATTATTGATGGGTGCAACTCTTTATTATGTTTATTCCTGTATTTTACTTCATTTTCAGTATCAAAGAAGTACAACTAGAGGAACTTTGGATTTTTTTTTTTCCTTCCACCTAGCCGTGATGGGCAGTTGGTGATTTTTGCCCTTGCTCCTTATAGGTGTATACACCTTTCTCGAGTGTCGCCAATTCTTCGTTATCATTATCAACCCATAAAAACCAAGAAGAATGCATTGGTGAAGAATAGGAGAATAATCGATCAATAAGCAACTTAAGCACTTTATCAAGCAGTGCTGTATTCCAACACCGATTGTGGCGACCATTCCTCCCTTCCAATCCGGGCACGATGACTAGGGAACTATATGAACATATGCCATCCATCTCCTACAAGCCCCCTGCTCCGGCTTGGTAAGAAGAGGGTCTACTTACGTCCTTGAACCGATAACCATCTTTCTACTAACCTAACTTCTGCGAGTAATGAACTCTTGGATCACTCCTACTCGCAACTTTTGACCTCTACTGTGCTTCATAATTCGGATTAGGAGCTCCGTCAACTATGAAGCAGTTGCTCTGTATACGACGCCTATGCATCTCGCTTGATTTGCACGCTCGTTTGCTCAAGCAAAAAGAAAGGAAGCCCAGAGAAAAGTCACGGCCCAAGCCCAGCAGATCCACGAGAAACCGACTGGAAGCCAAGCTCAGCAAGAGAGAAAGGACTGCCACCAATGCCAATCCCAAGCCCAGGAGCGGCCCCATGAGTCCGTATAATCAATCGTATTTGACCATTCTGGCTTCTTGATAGTGTTCCTTTTTTTTTCTTTCTAGTGTATCTTCATGTCTTTTACATCTAACTATGATCTGCATTTTATATTTTCATATATTATTTGAGGATTTAATGAGTTATTTATAATTTATTATTGAGCATATAGTCTTGCAAAATTAACGCTACACATCTAAAATTTTGCAGAAACTAATTATTCATTATAATTGTAAATATGTGACATACATCATACGATCAAAATATACAAGATACCAAAATTATAGATTAACAATTATTTATAAATTAAGAAAAGATATAACTTACCAAATTAAAGTTTAGTAAAGAAGACTTGATAGAAAGGTTTTCAGAAAATAACTTAAATAGATAACCTATAATGGGACAATTGCCAACATTTGATCAAATTATATATAAAGAAAACTTATGAAAATTAACAAGATAAAAAGAGTTATGATTAAATTTAATGACTTTGAAAAAATTAACTCACAGTAAAAATACAAAATTTCTTTCTTTTTCTTCTCTCTTCTTCTCTCAATCCAACGCACGTATTTAACTTTAAAAATAAATAAATAAAACAAAATACAACTGAAGAAAGTCCAGCCCGGCACCTGTAACAACTAGTGACTGAGTATATTGTTTAGATTTCCCCTTATAACAACTAGTGATTAAGGAAACTGACAACACATGCATAAAAAATGATCGTCATTCTACAACCGAGTCTGCAGAGGAGTATTAAAGGATATTCTTCCCCCAGTTGACTTGTCAAAATGATGTATTCTATTAGTTGTCAGTTTTCCTAATTACGGAATTATAATTTAATTTATTGGTTGATTTTTTCCTCATTGATAGGCTTGTAATTTCTATATATATATATATATATATATATATATATAGATTTTAATGTTAGAGGCTTTAAGCCATTTTTCCCAAATATTACATAGAGAATTATTGTTTATAGCCCTAACTTCGATTATATCTTTGGAGATATCGACGTTCTCAAGTGTTTTTGTAGTCTATTGTCTTACGTTATGGCCATAGTTAGATATTATCTTAATCAAAGGAAATTAGGCATCATACACTTGTTAAAAAACGTAAACCAATCTTTCTTTTTCTAAGCTTATAAAAATTAAAAGTGAGAATCATACGGTAATATAAATAATACTTTGTAATTTGTATGAAGTTAAGCAAAAGATACTAATACATATAAAAAAGGTTGCAGGTGAGTGGGGATGTGGGAAAACAAGCAAACACGCCAACTATTATTGATGGGCTCTGTCATTACAACTGGGTCAGGCTTACTCAACAAATTAAGGCCCATTAAACTTCATTTTCAATTAGACCTTATTTAGGCTTGATTCTAGACATGGGCTAAAGTAACTTGATGACTAAAAATTTAGGGCAAAGATATGTTTTTCTCTCAAAAATAGAGGTCTTGGAATTGTTTCACACTTGCACCACTCTCTGTAGTTATTGATTCAGAAGCTGGCACATGTCCCATGAACTAGTCGGAATAAAATGTTCCTGATCTCAATACAAGTGAGACTTGTTTGCACCTTAGTGAGAAGTGAAAGTTTATTAGTCACGCTTGTCACCTCTGAATTCACGTGGACTTTAGATTATCCATTGATACGAGTTGTTGAGACTAAGCAATCAATCTGATGTACCTACAAATGGACCTTAATGTTTTCTACTTTCTCATTAGACAAAATTGTAATTTTTTGTAGACTTCTTATGTCATTCCAACGTAGAATAATGCATTGTAATATCCATGCAAGTTTGGCATTTTTCGTTGAAAAGGAAAATAATTTTTATTTATAAAATTTATATTTTGATTAGAAAACTTGTCAATCTTCTAAAAAGATTTCTCAAACTCAGAGTGGTTAGAGATTGAAATTTATAAAGTCTTGTCTGATCATGTGAATTTCTTTAGCTGAGTGAGTCAATTTAGATTATATTTCAGTTTTCTACTAATTGTTCTACTAATTTTAATTGAAATCTTGTCTCACTCAAGCTACACCAATCCAAGTACATTTCAATCCAATGAACGACTCTTAATTGATGAATCAAAATGGTGAAAAGTGACAAACATCTCATGATATATAAAAATGGGTGTCTAAGTAAATTAAAAAATAAATCAAAAGAAACATAGAGAGAGAGAGTAAAAATTACAAATTTAGTTATTTACTGAACACTATGCTTATCATTTTCAAAATCTTATTGTATTTATGTGTCCGTTATTCTGAAACATTTAATAGAATATTTATATTGGATCTTATACCATTTATATTGAGGTTGTGAACGAGTTGAAGTGTAGAAGGAGATTTAAAGATTCATAAGTGACTTAGGTCACTCCACGTAATAAGATAGTCCTTTGTGCTGGATACTCAGTCTAACAAATGGTATCAGATTCAGGTCTAAAGCTACTTCGTGTAGACTCAGGAGATTCCCAAGCCTGAGATCTAACTCTCATACTTATTAGGACTGGATATCCAACCCAAAAGACTAAATTAGGAGGTCCTCCGAGAGTGAAAAAATAATTTCTATGCCACTTATAAGAAAATGATACTTTTGCCGTCTTAAACGTGACCATTATAAAATGTCAAAATTGGCTGTGATTATCACAAATATTCATAAAATATAGGAATTTTCTCATGAAGAAGTTACTTTTCCCAAGAGCAAGAGACGTGAATAGTTGTATAATTCAAAGGTGATCATATATTATTTAAGTGGAGCTCGTGGAACATTGGCAAAGACTTAATAATTGTATGATAAATAAAGTTGGAGGTTTAAGTGACATTAGCTACACTTTGAGAAAAAGGTTCAGAGATGTATTTATGATGATGACTTAGCCACCATTTCTGTAATTTGAAGACCTGCAACAATCTCTTATCCCTCCTCTCTTGCCTCTTCTTTTTGGAGTTTGGATATACACTTCTTCTATTTCAAGAAATTTCTTGCAAGATGAAGATGAGAGAAACTTCTCTACCATGGCATTCTTGACTGCCACTTTCTCTTACCACTCCAAGGCAACTTGAAGGATTTTCACATCAACTTGGGACTGTTTTTCCAAGGTAATCACAGCTCTCTCGAAAAAAAAAAAAAAAACTCAAACTAAATTCGGGTATAGTCGGGTCAATTTTTTTTAAAATTGGCCCGATCCGACTCGAATTGACCTAACTTGATCCACTTAAAATTTTTAATATAGCATTCGGGTTGAGTCGGATCAGCAATTCGGGTTGAGTTGGGTTGAACAAGGGGTTTAAAATTCGGTATCGGCCGATACGATATATCGACCGGTATTTTTCTCTCCATTTTTTTTTTAAATGTGTTAATGTCGGCCGATATCGGAGATATATATCGGATCAGGGGTTGAAATATCGGCCGATACGATACGTATCGGCCGATATATATATATATCGATTTTAGAGATGTGAATATCGGCCGATATTCACAATATCGGCCGTATTATATCGGCCGATATTTAAAAAAAGAGGAAGAAAGAGAAAAATATTGGCCGATACCTATTTTTAAACCCCTGTATCGGATATCGGCCGATATCTCGACCCCTGGGTTAAACAATTCGGATCATCAATTTAGATCGGGTCAAGTGGGGTTTAATAATTTTTATATGAGTTGCATTTGGTTTATTAAAATCCGACCCGACTCTTCTGAGTTTCAGCCCTAAATGATCTGTTATGTTTTCCATATACACTAAATCATTTCATTTAGATATTGATCATCATAGTTGAGATCATTTAGTCTATTTAGCTTATGTCATTTTAATTAGTTTTACTTCTTCACTCAATTTTAACAAAAAAATTATATATTTATCATATTTTTCTACTACATTAAAATGTATTTTCGCGGCCATCCTTTTTTTTTTCCTAGTTCCTTATGATGTGATAAACTCACCTTGTGGGAGTAAGAAAGATATCATGGGAATTTCTATTAGGACCTTGTAACGGCCCATTCTGCTAGCATGATATTGTTCTTTATGGGCTTCACACACACCGCAAGACTTTCAATTGGCAAGCCAACCCATTATTGCTCCCAAAGACCTCATGTTAGAAGGAGGAAGGCTACCACTTATATAGGATTTTTCTCCTCCACACTATAGACCCCCTCTGGGGTAGGGTATTACAATCTACCCCCCTTAAAGCCAAAGTCGTCCCCAGCTTTGCACACACAAGAACCAAGCCCACATCCTCAAGCAGAGAGTTGAACCATGCTATGATACCATTTGTAACGACCAGTCCTACTAGCATGATATTATCCGCTTTGGGCCTCACACACGACCCATACGACTTTCAATTGGCGAGTCAATCCACTGTTGCTCCCAAAAAGCCTCATGTTAAAAAGAGGAAGACTACCACTTATATACCAGAGAATTTTCAAAACAACTAGCAATGCGAGACATTTTCTCCTCCACACTATAGACCCCTCTGGAGTGGGGTATTACAGACCCCGGTGTAATTTAGAAGTTTCATCAATTGCAAAGGCCCATATTTGAATAGGAGTTTACGAAATTACTTTTTGATTGAATTACTCAAATTATATTTTTAAATATTATAAAATTTAAATTTTCATAAATATTCCTCAAAAATTATATTTTCTTAAATATTATGATAAATATATCTTAATCAAATTATAGAAATTCAATGCATGAAAGTGGAAGGTGATTGACAGGATGAGCATGATATAACTCTGCAGTGATGAAGATACATTTCCACCAGCTATACTAAATGACATCTGAAGATATAAAAAGGTTTGAGTCCCAATTGCCTCATTTGTGGGGTTTTACGCTTGATATCCCGTGATTTCTCACATGTAAATTCAAAAAAAAAAAATATTAATAATACCTTTAACTAGATTTTGGAACCTTCATCCGGTAAGATGGGCCAAATCCAGGTTCAAGACAGTCCAGTCTAGTTGGAACCTTGTCATTGACGATTTTAACAATTTAAAGTCCACTATATTTTTCCTTTTCTTCTCTCTTGATGGAAATGACCGCTCCCACTGTACACTTGTATTCGATCTTCACCATTGGATCCAATGGAGCATTTTAGTTTACTCAATCCATTTAATAAATTACTATGCACATATATAAAGAGAGGCCCATTTACAACCAGTTGGCCATTTGTTGGTTATGTTTTTTCAGATGTATGCCGTCTTTGGGGCTTTTTATGAAAAAAAAAAAATCCACACTTGTGCATGTGCGTGCACGTGTCTTTACATGTGTAAAAGTGGCTGGGCGGATGGGCGGAGATGGTGGTTGTGGGGGGAGAGGGGAGAGGGGAAAGGGGAAAGGGGAGGGGAGGGGGGGGTGTTTAGGTAAAATTTTGTTTCTTTAAGAAAATTTCTTAATGAACACAAATATTTGATACTATTTTTTTTTTTCAAAAAATTGCTCGAAATTTTCAAAGATGACTCCTGACTATTGTCTTCTTAGAAAAAAAAAATGATGAAACTACAATATATCACTTTACTTGAACTTACCAAATTAGTCTCAAAATGAATTTACCCTATATACTACTTTATTTATTAAATGTTTGATTTAAGTCAATTAAATTGTCATCAACATTATGAAATCCAAAATCCTATTTATTTAAAGTTGACTTTTTAAGTTCTATTTCTCCAATTGACGTAATTATATATCATACATTCAGTCACATATCAATTTTTGTCGAGTCTTTCTAAATCTCTTCTCTCCTGGTTTGTCCCTCCTAAACAACTAGTAACCTCTCAATTCTACATAGAGACTGTTATATGATCTTTTAGTTACATTTCTAAATCATTTTAAACAAATTTCTCTCAATTTATCTTCAATTCAAATTATTTTAAAACTATTCCTAATGCGATAGGTTCTTACTCTATCTTTAAAGAGTTTGTCCACTCATCTTACGGGATATATGGATCTCCCTTTGTTGTCTTTTCTCAAGTCAATCATTTATTATAAAAAATATATAATTTATACCCCATCAAAATGGACCAATCTGACCCATATCCAACCCAACCTATTCATTAGATATTGATCCGACAGAACCTTTAACAAGTTAAACCAACTTAACCTGACACTTCCTTGATCTAATTATTGAACCCAATTCAACCCAATTTATCTCAAAGATGCATTGACTAAATTAGATTGTTCATTTATTAAACTATTTGAAACAACTTGACCAATTTGACCCAACCAATAATAGCTAGACTAGACCTGGTCAATATTTAATATATTGATTTAATAGAGTTTTCAACTTGACCTATTTATTTAATAACTTGATCTTAAATGGATTGACACTAGTTATACCCTTCCAGAGACAACCCATGTCTTTCAACTTTTTTCCTCATATGGGTGATAGTAGCAAATAACTATAAAAAATTTCCATTAGAAAATGAATTATACCTTGTCATTAATTAATTTTAAATAGCTATTCTTTTCTAAAAAATATCCATTGGAAATCAGTTCCCTATCAAAAGTGTCTTTGATCTATTCAGGCCTAGTTTTTTCTTGAGTTGGGTCTTCCTGGAGTTGGTATAACCATGTGAATCACCAAGGAAATGTAGTTCCCAGTTTCATAGCCATTCAGCTCCACCTGCAACACCTGCACAACTACATTTGAACTCTTCCAAACTTGAATGCTTCCTAAAAACCAAGTATCCTCTGCTACTCTTGTTTAAGTTACAAAATAATCCAAAGTTGCAGAAACCCTATTAAGAAACTTGAACCTGAAATTTTTGTTTCTTTACAATTTCATTAGAAGCAATGGGATATTTGCTCTATCTTCACTGCTACCCATTTCATTTCAGCATATAGATTATTCATTGAGAGGTTTGCTCATTTTGAAAATTCCAAATTATAATATCAGTATGGCAAAGACAGATTTTACGTATAAAAATGAAGTGTGCAACATGGACACATGATCTAGATTGAAGTATCTGTACAACATATCATACCATGCAATATTGTTGAATTAAATCTCTTTGAACACAAGAGTTCCTCCCAAAAAAATTCTATTAGTAATTGAAACTCAACTCTCTGTACTATCAATCTATAATTCTGAATAGACATCCTTCATTTCTGATCCACAATGACCCAGCAACCACCTGTTGACTGTAGAAATTATTGTTTTGATCTCTCCACACAGGAAACAGAAGGAAGAAGGAACAGAAACTTTTGGATTTTGGCGGTTTTGATGATTTCATCTCCAATCGTCAGTAGAATGCATTCCATTTCTCTGCAAGGAAACGAAAGAAGAGAGTTTGGCCAAGAACTTGAATTTTCTCTGAGTTTTAATACCTTTCCTGTCATTTAATCATTGGATCGTGAATGGAGCGTGGTGATATCTACAGTGTAAGTAGTTTCCGTCGTAACAGTTCCTCAATATGGAGGAACAACAGCACAGCTGATGTTTTCTCAAGAACTCATCGTGTTGAAAATGATGAAGAAGCTTTGATATGGGCTAACCTCGAGAGACTACCAACTTACGATCGATTAAGGAAAGGAATCCTAACAGGAGATGCTGGGGAACTCAATGAAGTTGATGTTCAGAAACTTGGATTTCAACAGAGGAAGAATCTTTTGGACAGATTAATTAGAATTGCAGAGGAAGATAATGAGAAGTTCTTGCTGAAGCTGAAAAATCGCATTGAACAGTAAGATATATTCTTAGATATATCGTTTAATCTCTTATGTTCGTTGACAAATTTAGTAAAATTCATAGCTTGCCATTTCTCTTAATTTACTCAGAGTCGGTATTGATCTTCCGACAATTGAAGTCCGATTTGAGCATCTAGAAATTGAAGCAGAAACTTATGTCGGTGGCAGGAGTCTACCCACCATCATCAATTTCACTATTAACATAGTAGAGGTAAGTAACAGTCAATAAAATGGGAATTGATTTGGACACCAGTACTTCCCATAAAATGGGGTACCAGATTATGCAAAAATGAGAGCTTGCCCATTTTCGCCTGATTTTGTCTTTGATAAATTAAAAAGTGAAGGGGCAAGTGGAAAAGTTCCCATTTTTACATCTTCCATGCCCCATGTTAGAGAAAGTATAAGTGCACCTTGGGTGTTCGATGATTTGGTAACTGTTACTTAAAATTTGTAGGAGTTCATGAACTATGTCCACATTCTACCAAGCAAGAAGAGAAAAATACCAGTCCTTCACGATATCAGTGGAATAATCAAGCCTTGCAGGTTAGAGAATTTCATTTCAGTGCCTCACGAAGGTCCGTTGGCATATTAGTCACTCATACCGTTTACATAAATTATGCAGAATGACTTTACTTTTAGGTCCCCCTGGTTCTGGCAAGACAACCCTTTTACTGGCTTTGGCTGGAAAGCTTACCTCAGATCTAAAGGTGAAGAACATTAATGCTACTGAATTAGAATTCATGTGTCAAGGATGTAATTAGTAGAACTTTGTCACCTACAAAAATCACTTCATGTGTGGTGGTGGAAAAAAATATGGTTTTCTCATCTTATTCAAACATCAGGCTTCTGGGAGAGTGACTTACAACGGCCATGAAATGCATGAGTTTGTACCTCAGAGGACTTCTGCCTATATCAGTCAATATGACCTCCACATAGGCGAAATGACAGTTCGAGAAACATTGGCTTTCTCTGCAAGATGTCAAGGAGTCGGCACAGGGTATGGTAAGCTAAACATGGTTTTGAGTCTAAAGACTAAATATAATTTATTGCAAAAAGATTGGAATCTTACCTTGCTTTTCTTGCAACAACTACAGAAATGTTAGCAGAGCTATCAAGGAGAGAGAAGGAAGCAAATATCAAGCCAGATCCTGATATCGATGTCTTCATGAAGGTAACTATAGAAGTTTTTCTGTCCCCTTTTATACAAAGTTTGACAAGTTGTTTAAGATTTTCATGAAGTTTATCTTTTCTTCAGTCCACATCCATCTTAAATGGAATTACTATTAACAACTTTTTTCACTATTTGAAGTCCACATATATTTCAAATATGCCAACCCAGTTAGATGGGATTCTGGCTGATGACGGTGATGATGATGAGTTTCTAATCTGGCTTGTCATACCCAGTTGAAGAATTGGATACATGAAGTAGGAATATGAAAAAATATTTTTCAAAATTCAGAACATGGAAAAGATAATGGATCCCCTCATTACTTTATGTACCATAAAGACATTGCCAGGAGTACAGAAATAATGGATTAGTATTAGCCATTGGAATACTACTTTGTTGTGGTCAATATGCAGCATCCTATAGACGATGCATACCTTAGAAATATCCATTTTTTTGCATCTTAGATCCCTATAGTATTGAAACAGTATGATATTGGTACCCTAATTCTTTAATATAACAGGTATCACGGTACCCTAGAATCTGGTGAGCTTTATACACCAAGTACAAGACAAGAAACTCTGTGAAGATATTTTTAAAAACAAGTCATGTTCGAGCTTAAGATTTTTTTTCCTGATGAGATTTTCATTTAATCTGTCACCACAGGCAGCAGCACTACAAGGGCAAGAGGCCAGTGTAGTTACAGATTATATTCTAAAGGTATGTGGCAAGGGAAAAGAAACATATTTAACAGAACTATCAAGTGTTGAATGACAAATTCATAGCATAGAGATGAAATTACTCCCTTTGTTTTCTATTGCTTGCAACTGAAGATTCTAGGACTAGAAGTCTGTGCCGATACATTGGTAGGAGATGAAATGTTGAGGGGAATATCTGGAGGGCAAAGGAAGCGTGTTACAACAGGTAAACGCCTCACATCATTATATCGAAACAGATAGATTACATTTTGTTTTTCATGTTCTGAGCTGAATTTCTGAGACTATGAAGGGGAGATGCTTGTTGGACCTGCAAAGGCACTATTCATGGACGAGATATCAACTGGTTTGGATAGTTCAACTACTTTCCAAATTGTGAATGCACTCAGGCAATCCATTCACATCCTAAATGGGACTGCTGTTATATCCCTGTTACAGCCGGCACCAGAGACTTATAACCTCTTTGATGACATCATTCTTCTCTCAGATGGCATGATTGTCTATCAGGGTCCCCATGAACACGTGCTTGAATTCTTTGAATCTATGGGTTTTAAATGCCCGGAGAGGAAAGGTGTTGCAGATTTCTTGCAAGAAGTAAGTTTCTGAAGCTATTTCCTTTCTCACTTACTCCTTTCAAGATTGTATCCAGAAATAAAAGTTAAATCTAACACCATACAGTGAGTGCGGCCAGCCAAAAAATTAGGATCTATGGATTCAGAAATTACATATCAATCAGCACTCAATGTTTTAAATATTCACTCATCAAAACCTGTTAGGAAGCAGCAGCTCAAAGACATGATAAATTTAATGCTTTAGGATAATGTACTTAGAACTAAGCAAAGAGAAGCCGTACTCTTATGTTTCCAGAGTTTGGGAATATTTCTGACATGAGTATTACAATGATGCCCCATGAAATATGAGTGATTCATTCATAATAACGTGGGATAAAAGAATCCTTGTTTATGATTCATTAGGTAACATCGAGAAAAGATCAGCAGCAGTATTGGATGCATAAAGACGAGCCTTATACTTACATTCCTGTCAAGACATTTGCAGAAGCATTCCAATCTTTTCATATTGGTCGGAGACTGTCAGAACAACTTGCAACACCATTCGACAAAAGTAAAAGTCACCCTGCTGCACTCGCAACTTCTAAATATGGAGCCAGCAAGAAGGATCTATTGAAAGCTTGCATATCGAGAGAGTTTTTGCTGATGAAAAGGAATTCATTCGTCAATATCTTCAAGATGATTCAAGTGAGTAAGAGAGCAAATTAAGATGTTCTCTCAAATTCCAAACATACAACTCCCTCACCTTAAACCATGAATTCTTCATAATTGCAGCTTACCGTCATGGCATTGATTACAATGACAGTCTTCCTGCGTACTGAGATGCATCGTGATTCAGTAACTGATGGAGTGATTTATTTGGGTGCTTTGTATTTTGCACTTCTCATGATCATGTTCAATGGGTTCTCAGATATGGGCATGACAGTTTACAAGCTTCCTGTTTTCTACAAGCAAAGAGATTTCCTTTTTTATCCTGCATGGGCATACTCACTGCCATCATGGATCCTTAAAATTCCCATTTCATTTGTGGAAGTTGGGATTTGGGTCTTCATGACATACTATGTCATTGGCTTTGATCCAAATGCTGGGAGGTAAGACTAAAGAAAGATACTATAAGAACTTATTTCCTCACCTGTTTTTTGAATAATCTCAGACAGTGTTTTTGTGCGATAACTACCAAAATTCCATTGCAGGATGTTTAGACAATATCTACTCCTGCTATTTGTCAACCAGATGTCCTCTGCCGTGTTCCGATTTATTGCCTCAGTGGGAAGGACCATGATTGTCACTAGTACATTTGGGACCTTGGTTTTGGTCATTCTACTTGTACTGAGTGGGTTTGTTTTGTCTAAAGGTACAACGCATACATGAAAGATTTTTTTCTTGTAGATTTAAAATCTAGGACCCATCTTATCTAGGCACATTATAGAGCACAAAAAAAGTAATGCTACCTGTAAATGTATGCTTGAATTGACTGCTCCAATTTCTATGTATGCAGAGGATGTGAAGAAGTGGTGGAAGTGGGGTTATTGGTCATCACCTTTGATGTACGCGCAAAGCGGAATTGCAGTCAATGAATTCAATGGGAGAAGTTGGAGACATGTACGACCCTTGTCTTCAAGCTTGAAAATGGCCTCATTTTACTTGAATTTGTAGTTTTCTAACTAAACTTGATGTCTCACTATGTTTAGATGATTTTAAAAATCAATTTAGTCATATAGGGGAATAACATCCCTTGTGTCTTTGCAGATACATGGTAAAAAGTAATGCACAATTTACAATAAAACAATGCAGAACATACTTAAAAGAAAAATGAAAGAATAGGAAGAAGAAAGCAGGGACAGAAGAACTTTGGTCCAACTTAGACACATGATTAAACTCAATTCAGAAGTGCCCTTTGACAAAATTGATTGACTGGATGAGTTCTACAACTATCTAAACTAGTTCATGTATGGATTGGTTATTGTCACAGGTTCCTCCTGGATCATCAGAACCACTGGGAGTGCAAGTTCTAAAGTCTCGTGGAATGTTCACTGATGCAGATTGGTACTGGATTGGAGTAGGTGCATTGGTTGGTTATGTGTTCCTCTTCAATGCCCTCCTTCCTATATCACTTGCGTATCTGAACCGTGAGTAGTCAATACCCTAACATGAAGAATAAATCAACTCTACATTCTCAAGATCTTTAGTATTCAAATCAAACTTTATGTTCCCCAAATAGTACTCATTTTGCATATTTCTGCAAAATGAATTACTTATACTGTCGACTGTCCGAGATGGCACAGACATCAGAAATCAGATTAGGGGGGACACTGTTTTTTATTACTTCTTCGGGCACAATCAGTAAAAGATAAGCTCCAAGAATGATGCAAACTGGACATTGGAGAAGAGAAAAAAGTATCCTCCCTGATGTTGTTTCTATAGTATAGATTTGACTATTTGAGCACATGAATTCTAGTGTCTGTCTGCGTGTGTGTGTGTATATATAATAGAAATTTTCTCTTTGCAAAAAAAAAAAAAAATTAAATTAAATGGCTTGTAATCTGGGATACATCGGACACCTCATATATTCTGAACCACACACTCCTTTTCTGATGGTTGCGAACTTGGGATGGCTGCAGCGTTTCAAAAACCTCAGGCAGTTCTATCCGAGGAGGCATTGAAGGAGAAACATGCAAACAGAACAGGAGAAATTATTGGACCAGCAGATGAAGGAGAGAGCTCCATTCTTAGTACTGTGTTAGAATGTATGATCCATCATGTTACTATCTGTCATTCATTCTTAGAATTTTTTTTATTTAAAATTTAAGTCTCTATATGCAACTGCAGCAAAGATAACTCAGAGCGGCTTATCTACAAGGTCTACATCTACACAAATGGATGCCATTACTGATGCCAATCAGAACAGGAGAAAGGGAATGGTTCTTCCATTTGAACCTCTATCAATCACATTTAACGATATCAAATACTCTGTAGACATGCCCCAGGTAGCTTCAGATCCACCCTACCCACACAACACCACAATCCACCCAGAAAGGGAATAGAAAAGATAAACTGATGAATCCATGTGACCATCTAAGACGCAGAGATTATTTACGTCTTTGAGCTTCAATTACTGTTTTCTAAGACTCTTGAGGCATATTTAGCAACACTACACAATTTTTTCGGGAAAGGAAATGGTTTACTATGATCAAAGGGACACGGTGTTAGGGCTGCAACTCGGGTCGAGCGGGTCGGGTTCTTTAAAATCCAACCCTACCCGACTTGATATATATGGAATCCGACCCGACCCGACCCGAACCTCACAACCCGACCGACCAGAATTCTAACCCGAATCAACCTAAATTCTGACCCGACCCGCATTCTAAACCCATTTTAGCCTAATTTTAACCTGGTTGAGTTGGATTGTGTCGGGTCGGGTCAGGTTAACTTGTAAAATCCTCAACCCAACCCGACTTGAATTTCATGCGGGTTTTTATCTTCTCAACCCAACCCGACCCGCTGACCTGAAATTCTCAACCCGACCCGCATGATTTCTCGGGTCGGGTCATGCGGGTTGGGCCAAAACCCAACCCGAGTTGCAGCCCTACAGAGTGTTAAGGATCATGGGTGCAAAATGAAGATCAACAAATTACTGTTGAATTTTCTATAATATGCTTGGATTCAATATTCTGAAGGGAAGGGCTGGAGATCAATTTTTCATAGAACATTTACATCACTTAAAAATTTGATGGTCGTTTGATGTTCTTCAGCTTATTCCCTCATAAATAGAAAACTGTACCTCATACAATAGGAGATTGCTGAACCGTTACTTACAAGTATCCAACAGCATTAAGTACAAATATTTGCTTAAATATGGAACAATTCTAGCACCATAATCATGTACATGCATCCGAAGCCCTTCCTTGGCAATCATATTTACTACGAACACTTGAATTTTTGTTAAAAATCACAGGGAATGAACGATCAAGGAATTCTAGAAGATAGGTTGATGCTACTGAAGGGTGTAAGTGGCGCATTCAGGCCGGGAGTTCTTATGGCTTTGATGGGTGTTAGTGGTGCTGGTAAGACTACTCTTATGGATGTGCTGGCTGGAAGGAAAACTGGTGGATATATAGAGGGAAGCATCACAATATCTGGCTATCCAAAGAAACAGGAAACTTTTGCTCGGATATCAGGATACTGTGAACAAAATGACATCCACACTCCTCATGTTACTGTTTATGAGTCTCTCCTCTACTCAGCGTGGCTTCGGTTGCCAGCTCAAATTGATTCTGCAACAAGAAAGGTTTTTTGGACTATATATTATCTTTTTCTTTCCCTAGATCTCATTGTATGTCCTTTAACTGAGGATTTGTATCACTATTTTAGATAGTGGCTCCATACTTGCCAAAACCAAGTCATAATAACCAAAAAGACTAACCCCGGAGGATTATTCGGTGCGACGCCTGGACACCTCCGGATCTCAAAAAAAAAAAACCAAAAAGTCTAGGTGGAAACCGTGTCAAGCAATATTTAAAACTGCGATCAAATCAGATTAATTGTTGCAAATATTGATTTCTTGCATTTCACTCTTTGGGTTAGATGTTCGCTGAAGAGGTTATGGAGCTTGTAGAGCTTACAACGTCGAGGGGATCATTAGTAGGATTGCCTGGTGTCAATGGGCTATCAATAGAGCAGCGCAAAAGGTTAACAATAGCTGTTGAGCTTGTTGCCAATCCCTCTATAATATTCATGGATGAGCCAACATCTGGACTTGATGCCAGGGCAGCAGCAATTGTGATGAGAGCAGTGAGGAACACTGTTGACACAGGGAGAACAGTAGTGTGCACAATTCACCAGCCTAGTATCGACATATTTGAATCATTTGATGAGGTGAGAAATGATTGAATGTGTGTTTGATCTGAAATGACCCAAGGAATCCTGACTTTTCTCTTTTCAATTGCAGCTTTTATTATTGAAGCGAGGTGGGGAAGAAATATATGTAGGCCCATTGGGGCATACTTCTTGTCATCTAATTCAGTACTTTGAGGTGAGGCAACAGAAACCGACATTTAACTTTACTGCAAAAGGTACTCTATGGACGTACCATAAATGGTATGAATGTTTACCAGAATGGAAGGTTATACAATGCATTATACATTTGGGCAGCTACTGAAACCAGATCGAACTGTAGAAGAAATTTTTCATGATCTGCCTAAATCAATCATGACAATAGGTGATATCATCGACTTTAAGCTGGCCAAAAATGTCACATCCGATCTCCACACAACACCAATTGTATAGCATAATGATAGTCATTCCTTCTGCTAAAATATTCAATCCATTAGCAATTCTGGGTACAACCAATTGCACCCTAGAGTGTGGTTCACATCATTTAATTTTGGTGCTTATAGAATTGAGTGTTATTTCATCAAGGCAATCAATGGAGTCAGCAAGATAAAAGATGGTTATAATCCGGCAACATGGATGTTGGAGGTGACTACAGCTGCACAAGAAGAGGCTCTTGGAGTTGATTTTGCTGACATATATAAAAATTCAGATCTGTATAGGTGGGTTAGCTAATATGTGTCTTGCATCCATACTAGAATGATGACAGTCGGATATCTGGTTCTCATAGATATGTGGGATTGTCACAGGAGAAATAAAGCCTTGGTGGAAGAACTAAGTAAGCCTCCTCCAGGTTCAAGAGATCTTCACTTCCCCACTCAATATGCACAGTCCTTCTTCACACAATGCATGGCCTGCATATGGAAACAATATAAAGCATACTGGCGCAATGTTGAATATACTGGAGTGAGATTTCTGTTCACTATCTTCACAGCCTTGATATTCGGCACAATGTTCTGGGATATCGGCTCCAAAACGTAAGCTATTCTCTTTGCAAATCGAACATGGTTAGGAGTTTTGATGAGTTCAGGATGGGTATAGACACAAGATGACAGGCAAGGGGATCTAATAAAAACCAAAGATGCATCATATACATAATTATAAATAACTCGTATTGAAAATTTTAGTATTATACCAAACTTTAGTTCATCACTGAAGAAAAATTGTAAATTTTGTTTATATAAATATGTAGAATTATAATATTTGCATATGAATGACATGATTACATAAAATGATTTATAAGTTTTCCATTTTCTGATAGAAGTTACAGGACTGTCAATGTGTCCAACTTGGACACATAAATAAGAAAATGATTTGTAAAGTCCAGACTTACAGGGCTCACATCTCATGCTTCTCCTCGACATGTCACTTTCATTTCAAATTTGGAGATAACATGAATCAGTATGATGTTAAAATTTTCAGGAGTAGACGACAAGATCTGTTCAATGCAATGGGTTCTCTGTATATTGCTGTTGTCTTCCTCGGTGTAGAGAACTCCTCATCAGTGCAGCCAGTTATATCTGTTGAACGTACAGTTTTCTACAGAGAACGAGCCGCTGGAATGTATTCAGCTTTACCATATGCAGTTGGACAGGTAAGTACTCTTACAGTGTCTTTTTAAAACCTATTTCTAAGAAGTATCATGGGGATGGAAACTGAGCTGCCATATATTGCTTCACAGGTTGTTATCGAGCTTCCATATATAATGGTGCAGACGCTGGCATATGGGCTCATAGTGTATGCTATGATTGGATTTGAATGGACAGGAACCAAGTTTTTCTGGTTCATCTTCATCATGTATTTCTCATTGTTGTACTTCACATTCTACGGGATGATGTCCGTGGGGTTAACACCCAATCACAACATTGCCGCAATAGTCTCTGTCGCATATTATTGCACATGGAATCTCTTTTCAGGCTTTCTAGTCCCAGAACCGGTAACATCATATTATTCCATTCCATGAACATTTGCTCTCCTAAATTCTACAATAGGACAGGTCAATTTAACCTGAGCTGAATATTTTAACATTGCAATATTTAGCAGAAATAATCTTTGAATCTTTCAACATATTTGATTTGTCTTTGAAGGCCATGATACATTGAGCATTAATACAAGTCATGTGTCTTTTACAGAGTATTCCAGTCTGGTGGAAGTGGTTTTACTGGGCATGCCCTGTTGCTTGGACCTTGTATGGACTGATTGCTTCACAATATGGAGACATATATGATACACTCGATACGGGTGAGACAGTGAAGGCATTCTTGAAGAGTTATTTTGGATTCAGACATGACTTCCTAGGAGTGATCTCTGTTGTGATTGTTGGGTTTGCTGTGCTCTTTGCGGTAGTCTTTGCATTGTCCATAAAAATATTCAACTTCCAGAAGAGATAAATATCTTGTTAATTCTTTAGTAAGGTTTAATGATTTTTCACCGAGACAGCTGATTTTGTTATGAAGTACTTACTTCAAGTAATTGATTAAGATTTCAATTCATAACACATTTAAAGATGCATGTGTTTCCAACATATTTGAGCTAGTTCATGTGATTCTGGATTCTGGGTTCAAAAAATTGCTAAAATGCCAAATCAAATTGCCCAAAAATCCAAGGAAGGAACCAGGTATCCTCTAAACCAATGCTAAAACAAACGTCTACTCACCAATCACCTCCTGCTTTTATTCTATCCTAGTACCTGGTACATGTGCAACAAGATCTCAACTGTTCATCTTGTGAACCTTTAAGGGAGAGACCGCAGCCCATAACTCTTGTTTACGAGACAATCCTAACTCTTCATCTGGAGAAGTTTCAAAGACAAAGGAAACTGCAGCTGAGAGAAACTCTGGGCCATATATTTAATTTCAAGGTGAAGGTGAGGATTCTCCTGTAGATGATTTTGCGTGGAACATCTACGGTCGATGCTTAGATGATAATCATGAACATCAAAGTACGATGCTTCCCACATGTACAATATCATCAGATGAAAAATAGAGAGAGAAACCCAAGGGGGTTGGCTCTATGTGGAATATATACCGAGTAAGATCCCACTACTTAAGCTCAGCCTGTGTGTAGAGAGGCATCCACATGCCTCCGAAGGACTAATCGAGCTTCCTAGACACCTTTGGTCATAAAAAAAAAAAAAAAAATGGCAATGGTAATAAAAACTAATAAAACTTTACTATTAATGGTTTAACAAAACTATTTAGAATTTCATAGATCACTATTACTATTAAATAAGCTATTAGTAAAGGGTAACATCCCACATGCATTTTGTGTAATGAGATATAGGTTTTATGGTATTGCCCATTTTACTCCTTCACCGTTGTACGAAAGCATATAAAAAAAAAAATCAGTGATCCAATTTGCTATTTTATATGAAAAAAACAATCTCACTTAGATAAATTTCAGTGATCCGGTCAGTCAACCGATTTATACCGCAGTGAAAGAGTAAAATGGATAATACCTTAAATCTCATGTCTGGTTATACAAAATACCCGTGGGAGAATCGCTACCGATTATTAAAAACTTAAACTGTTATTAATAGTTTACCAAAACTATGTAGAATTTCATAGAAGGGCAAAAACGGCAATCACCAGATAAGTTTGAGTGACTGCTCTAATAACAATCCAATTGGGAAGACAGACGAAACTAAATGCCAGCTTTTGTTTTCCCTTCCTCTGTTGCACCACAGGTTTTTGGTAGAGAAGGAATTAAACAGCAAAAGCACACCATAGAAATGAATTCTCTAAAGAATAATCCTGCAGGAAGAAGATACATAAGCTTACCGAAATATGGAGTGGGAGAGTATCCGAAAAACCAAATATACAGCGGAAACCAGTAATTTGTCTGTTTGTTCTCTGGAATTTGGATTTGGACGAGGGAAAATTGTGAGGGTCTTAATCTAATCTGAAATTACGGGTGCAACCGCAACTCATTTAAAATATAAATCAGTCTGAGTCTCATTTTTAAATTTGAGTTTGAGTTTGAGTTAAAGTTATAATTTTAAAGGGATTGGCCTACTTGAGTTTGATTCACGTTAAAATCATCCTTGATCACTTTTCGCTACTTTTTGTCGATTTAACTTGGTGTTTGTAGATTGGAAATTTTGCACATGAGATTAGTCTTAGAGATACCCATGTTACTAAAAAAAATTATAACTTTATATATCTAAATTATTCAAATTATATAAATATATATTTCTCATTTTCACATCATTATTTGTTTTTTTTTAAATTAACTCTTTACAAGATAAAGACTTTTTTTTTTTTTTAACTCAATTGAGAACACCCCCTTCTCAATTAGACCTGGCAATGGGTTTAGTCTGATCTAATTTCAGTTATTAAATGGGTTGCTCAAGTGAAGTCTAATTTGGATTCACGTCACCAATGCTCAATCTATTACTTTTTTATTAAATAGTTCTGTCTAATTAGATTTAAATTCGGTTTAATCACCAACCTCCAACTCATTATTTATTTATTAAATAAATAAATGGATCAGTCGAGTCGGTTCTAATTTGGGTTTGGGTCACTAACACCCATTTCATTATTTATTTACTAAATAGGTCAATTTAATCAGATTTAATTTTAGTTTATATCACTAATCCACAACTATAATTTATTTATTAAATGGATTAACACCCCTTAAACCCATACTCCTTCAAAAATAATTACTTTGGGTCTATCAAAACTCATTTACCCATTTAATTAAAAGAATTGGCCCATTTATCCATTTAGCCATTTTGTTCATTTTAAGAAGCCATCCATCAGCTCTCTTCATGGATCCAAACTCATAGCCCTAGAAGAGTAGAAGTATCAGCTGGTCTGGAATTATTGGTATCTTCCAATCTAAGTCAGCTCAATTTAGCAGAAGCATTGGTCCCCATTATCTGTAGCTGCATGTTTGGTTTAGGCCAGCTCTCCTCCTCTTTTTTTTAAAAAACGGCCGATATCGGCAGATATTTTGATATCAGCTGATATGATACGGCCGATATATCGACCGATATTGTGAATATCGGCCGATACGACATGATATCGGCCGATATAGTACTCTTCAAAACCGATATATATCGGCCGATACGATATGTATCGGTCGATATTTCGACCCCTAGTTCAGGCAAGGGTAGAAATCTCTATATCGACCGATATTTGGATATCGGCCAATATCTCGATCGATAAATTTCTCTCCTGTTTTTTTTTTTTTACAAAAACCACCAATATAGCCAAGATATCAAAGCTTTAAAAACAGAGATTATTACCCCCGTTCAGGCTTACCCTCTGGGCTTTGATCCTTGTTATGGGTTGGTTGGTGGGGCTTTCCTTGGGCTGTGGGCTTTCTTATATTTTTTGTCTAACTGAATGTATCTGTTTTTGTTTTTTCTTTGGGTTGGTCTTGAAGCCCATTGTAATTTGTTGTTGTGAGACTGCTCTGTTTTTTTATCTTTGGGTCGCTTTTCTGTTCTGGGGCAGTTTGTTGGCCTCAGTGGGCCAATTTTCTGGGCTTTTTCTTACGGCTTGTCCCAGGCCGTGGGCTTTTCTAGCTGTTTTTGCCTTGTATTTTAATGATCTATATTCACCCAACACAATATTGTCTGCCTTATATCTCCATACATTTGTACCATTTTATTTTTTTGGCACATGTGCGTCACATACATTCTTAAAAATCTTCGTACTGAGAAGAAGTGGTAAGGGGTCTCAAGGCATTGGAGGAGTGAGTCATTTGATCGTTGGAGCTCATAATTCATAAATGTGGCTCTGGTTTTCTTTTCCAAGCCCAGATCATTGAGGCATGAATTTCAACATTTAGTGAGTCACGTCCTTGACCAGTCACACTCAGCAATCTCACTCATCTGAAGGTTCTTACCCCTTGATTTCAACCTATAAATTAATAAAAAAATAACATTTGACAAATGCCATTAACTATGGAATTTAGACCAAAATCTAAAATGAAGAGCGTGACATAATTTAGGCCCACCGTGCTCGGATAGGAATTTGACTCATCTGACTGAGAATTCAAAGATCAACTTGGTAGACTAAGAATAGTCTTCGATATTTGAAAATTAGAGTTCCATGTGTGAAAATTTGTGAGAGACAACTGATAAACTAGTCTTTTGAGATGGATAATTAATTTCAATAAGTGGTATCAGAGTCAGGTATCAGACTACCTCATATAAACTCAGGAGATCCTTTAGGCGGATGAAATAGTTGGTATCGAGATTATTGGGTTTGACTGTGAACAAGTCTTACATTAGAAGTATAAAGGGAAATCTATAGATTTATAAAGGACTTGGATCAGTTCACCTAAAAGACTAGTCTTTTTGAATGGATATCCAATCTTAACCAAAAATAAATAAATATAGTAGATAAAGAAGAAATTAGCAAAAAGTAAGATAGTAATTTGTCATGTGATAAGTCGTGTCTTGATGTTTATCAATGACTTACAAATGTTTAAGAAGTCTATCTTAAAATATAGATGTATAAGAAGATAAAGATCAAGAAATCTATCTTAAAATATAGATGTATAAGAAGATAAAGATAGAGAATATGATTTTTTACATTCTAGAATCTTTTCTTTGATAAAGAGTTTATCTTAAACTATTGTCAGGTCCTTGAGACTTTGAGGTTAGAAAGAAAATAAGCATTGTAAGCAAACAAAGCAAGCTGATTTTTCTTTAAAATATGAAAGGAGTCGAAAGTGTGGGGCCGTGCTTTTTTCTTGATCTTTACTGTAAGAGTTTAAAATTTCTGATTTTGCCTGTGTTGCTGTGGAGTATCTCTTCCGACAGATGGAGAGAAGAAGTCTTATATTACAGTTCAGAATCGAAATGTTTTGCTACTGTGTAGAATAATAGAGGATTTGTTGTGTCTTCTTTAATTAATGAGAGATTTTTTAATCTTATTTATGGAGAAAAAAATATATAAATATGAAAGGTGAGATAAAAGAGAGATCAATAATTAAAAAAGATATCTAAATATATTCTAATACCTAAATATATCCTAATATAGACCTTTCCATAAAAAGACAAGAGCAGTAGCACACAAGAATGAAAGAAGAAAAAACAGAAACATTTGATGAGTGGGGCTGTGTTGAACTTTCTTTTCCTTGTTCCTTTGCATATTATTTTATAATTGAGCTCCAATTAGGTAAATGAAATCCAACTCGGATGGCAAATTGTTTACAATAATCACTGTAGTAAGCTTATACAATTAGTTTGAACTTTGAACTTCAAATTGCCAATAAATTATCAAGTGGGTTGGTGGGTGTTATTAATCAGTGTAATTAACAAGTGTTTAATAGTACCCAACTAGTCTGTAATGATGATTAATTTGAAAATTCGTCTTGTTGAAAAAGTCAGAAGACTACCAAAGAGGAGAAGAGTTTCTTAGTAATAAAGAAATAAAATAGCAGTTTCCTGGTCTAAAAGATAAGAAGAAGGCGACCGATTAATTTCTGGTCTAAAACGTTTCCGTGGTCAAGACGATGGAGAAGAGATTTCCCATTAATTAAGATAATTATCAGAGCAAAGTCATGTGATTAAGGAAATTGTCATATTTAATGCCGGTCTCAAGACTAATGTCTTGCAAGTTGCTAATGCTGTTAGCATGGCCTCACCTGGATTAATAAATAAATAAAATATTAAACAAAGAAAGGAAAAAAAATCAAATATTCAAAATCGTACACATCATCTTTGAAAATAATTGATACTATCGAGAAGATGTCGTGATCCATTTTCGGGATGGGAGAGATCGGTTCGAGTCCTAGTGGCCTATACCGAGGACTATAGGTGCGATGGCGCTCCCCACAAGAGTTTTAGGAGGGCTACGGCAGAGGCATAAGTTGGGGTGGAATTGAGGTTTCTCTTGAGTCTTAAAAAAAAAGTGATTAATTAAAAATAAACATGTGCAAAAAAATTAGGTATTTATCAAGATGGTAGTGTAATATCGTTGCAATAATCATTATTATCATTTATTTTATTAATATAAAGTTGATATTTTGTATTTGAATTTGACAAATTGACTTTGCAGATAATTATCAATGCGGCATTTACCAGACTTTAATCCATAATTTTTAAATCTAACAACGAGCCTTTACTAATTGTTTTATAGGACCTTGTCTATATTGTGACATTATCAATTATGGAGATGTTTTAAAAATATGAGAAAATTATCATGGCCTAACTTTGGAGTGTCGTAGGGGTAGTGGACTCACTCGTAGGGGTTTTACGCTGGGTATCCCGCGGTTTTCCACACATAAATTCAAAAAAAAAAAAAAAAAGAGAAAATGTTGATAAATGAAAATATTGATATATGAAAAATTTATTAAAATATTAGAGACAATTCTGAATTGATTTTAAGAGAGTTGCATCGTTATCTCGCAAGGGATAGTTCAACTAACACTCACTTTGACTCGGGAACCGGAGGACTCAAGTTCAAGTCCTATAGTCACCGTGATACCTATGGCTCGCGGGAGCTGCATGCATCTAGAGTTTTATCTAATGCCTCTTATTTAGAAAGAAGTGGGAATCTTAAGTTTCTTTGTCGGAGCAAAGTTTTAATTAATATTATCACTGGCAACGATTCATCACTCTTTCGATCCTTCACTCGTCGCCTTGGCACTGAATTCGAGATTAAGGATCTTGGTACTCTTCATTACTTTTTGGGGCTTGAAGTGACTCTTCTCTCTAAGGGATTACATTTGTCCCAAAACAAGTATACACTTGATCTATTTTGTAGAGGAAATCTTCATGAATGTAAACTTTGCTCTACACCTGTCGCGGCCAAGAAACAGTTATCTTCCACTACTGGTGATTTGCTTTCTGATCCTACTAAGTATCGTCAACTAGTGGGTACTTTGCAATATCTCACACTCACTCGTCCCGACATTGCTTATTCCGTTCATTTAGCATCACAGTTCATGAGTCAGCCTCGCATGTCGTATCTTGAGGCTGTTAAACGAATCCTGAGATACCTCAAAGGTTCCCTTGGTCGTGGTTTGCTTTTCACACGTGCACAACAGCCCCTACGCCTTCTTGCCTACTCTGATGCTGACTGGGCTGGTTGTCCTAACAGTCGTCGTTCCACCACGGGTTACTGCATCTTCCTCGGTTCGAATTTAGTTTCTTGGTGTGCTAAGAAACAACCGACTATTTCTCGCTCTAGCGCAGAAGTTGAATATCGAGCGCTTGCCTATGCTTGCGCTGACACCGTCTGGGTTCGTCACCTCTTACGAGAGCTTCAATTTCCTCTCTCTTCTCCGACATTGCTTCTTTGTGACAATCTCAGTGCCACTTATATGGCCGCAAATCCAGTCTTCCATGCGCGGACCAAACATATTGAACTGGATTATTATTTTGTTCGAGAATGTGTTGCAGCCCGCTCTTATCACATCCAATTTGTGCCCTCCAAAGATCAACTTACTACATCTTTACTAAGGGTCTTCCCAAGCAGCGGTTTTCTGTACTTAGTTCCAAACTCGTCCAGTTACCACCGTCGAGTTTGCGGGAGAGTATTAGCACACATGCCAAAGGACCTTCCTCTTAATATTTCCTCTCCCTAATCAAGATAGATGTTTCTTTAATATATAGATTATTGCCTCCATTAGAGAGACCTGTAATACTATAAATACTAGTGTTAATGAAATAAACATTATGCAGTTATTCCATATTCTACAATATTACTTGAAACATACCAAATAATTGGAGCAATTTCAAAAATCAAAATTGATAAAATTGATTAAGGTAGAAAACAATGTAGAGAATGTGTTTATAAATGAGACAGATACTGAAACGGCAAACAAGGAGTGAATTGTTAAATGAAAGGGTCTTACATGGCTTCTACCCATTGTTGTATACTTGCGTCTGTCTCTTTTCCTTGTCACAACTCACAACATTCCTGCTTCTTTCGTACGTGAAAGGGTCTTCCATGCACCTTCTTTGTTTTTTTCTCCCTCTCTACCATATATTTTCATGTGAAATGATAAAGATAATTTATTTTATAAAAATATTTTAAAAATGATTCAACATTTTTTTCACGAAAATGGTGAGGACACGTGATAAAAAAAATACTTTGTGTACATTTTTACTACTTAAACATTGATAAGTGAAATAAAAGAGAATTCTAATGTTCTTTTGTTCTACGACGAAAGTATTTATTCCTCTTACACTATTCAACTAATTATCGAAATATCTGCAAGTCTTCCTACCCATACGCATTGGGTAACTTTATAAAAGAGTGACTCATTAGAGTCCCGCTTCTTAAAACATGATTCTGATCATTACTCTAACTCCTTTGAGTTTAATTCTAATGTTCAGATTAAAAACGCCGTAACACCAAATAATCTAAAAGATAATGACTGTAGTCTTACTTTGACCGGTCACAAGGCCATGTTTCACATTCATGATTAATTGAAGGATTAAAAAAAATGTTTATGGAAAAATGCAAGTGGGAAAGGAAAGAAATTTCCTTAACAAGAGAGAGAAAGAGACAGGCATCTACAGATTCCACATTTTTCACGTCTTCCACTGAAAAAAGATAAACAAAGAATGCAATCATGAATTGAGGGTTTACAAATTGAAACAAAAATTCTTCCTTCTTTTCTTCTCTTCCTGGGTATGGCCAATGAAAAGATGAATGGGTCAGCTTCAAATGACTGGAAATTAGAAAGACAACCCTTGCTTTTTACGGCAGAAGCCAGTCTCCAATTTCCATTCACACTGGTCATGTTAAACATGGCTTCATTTAACCTTGACACATTTAATATTTTAAAACATGAACTATTTTTATTTCATTTTGCTGTAATTTAATCTATCTACTTTGAATCGTGAGGAAATTAGAAGGACTTGACTAGGAATATCCCTCAGAAATCAAGAGTCATAAGTTCTATTCCTACTCCATTGTAAATGGTCACTTTCCGTAGAATTTCCCAGTATAGATAGAGAGACTTACAAATATCTTTATATCCAATTAAAATACTTTAATTGTAGTGCCGTTTATAGTTCAACTAGATTGCCTCAAGGACCAGTTCCAATTGAACTTGTTCGAATTGGAGAAAGACATTCAGGGGTTTTAATATTGGCCAATACGATACGTATCAGCCGATATTTATTGATATTGGACGATATTCGATATATATCATTGATATATATTGTCGATATCGGTTGATATTAAACGATATTGGATGATATTTGATATATATCATTGATATATATTGTCGATATCGGTGGTTTTAATTTTTTTTTTAAATTAAGAGAGAAATTTCTCAATCGATATATCGGCCGATAACGAGATTTAAATCCCTGGTTTATATTAAACATTGAGAATGAGTTTCTTTGATAAATACACCTTTAAATAGGAAATTTGACAAAAAATAATTTGACAAAATTATTAGAAGTTTTGTTTTGAAAATTATGAAATTCTATATGTCTATATGACTTAAACATAATCTAGTAGTGAATAGAGTTCAATTTAAGTATATAATTCATTTTCATAGAGCATCCTTTATTAAAAAATTATTTAAATTCTCTTCAATTGTATCTAATAAAAAATATATATCAACAAGAGAGTGCATAACTTTAGAGTGCTATGTAGAAGTTCCCTGATTCGAATTCAAAAAAAATACGATAATGGTGAAGAAAGATATAATAAGAATTTCAAATAGCAAATTATTATTAAACGGGTGGAATGTGAGAGTACACCATTATCATCAGTGAGTGTAGGAGGACAAGTTTGATGATTAATCTAAATTATATATCAATTTTGTTAGTAGATTCTTTAATCACATTATGACTCTCTCTGTTATTATTAAAGCCACAACTATAAAAAAAAAATTGCAGTAACTTACATAATTAAAAAACAAAAATACCATTGATGTATGAATAGTTTTGATTTTTTTTAACAAGTGCCTCTAATAATAATAAAAAGAGGAGAGATGTGTTCCATTTTTCTTAATCAATTATATTTTATTCTTATATTTTCAAATAAATGCTGGTAACTATAGTGGATAGCGATACGCTCATAGGTATTTTGTGTAACATGACAGAGATTTCAGTGTATTGTCAATTTTACCCGTCATATAAATAGTAAAATCGAACTCTTCTCATGAATATTAAAATTTTGGTGAGCTAATTTACTGTTCATATGAATTTTGATGAGATGATATACTTTTCATATGAATTTCGATGGGCCAATATATTATTGATTATCAATTTTGGTGAGCAAATTTATTTATCAAAGGTAAAATTGACGCATGTACATGCATGGAAAGAATTTCCAAACGCCGTGTACGTTCAACGGTTCAAGCATTCATATGATGTCAGAGTCGAAGGAGGTAAGAAATATATAAAAAAGGAAGCTACTTTCTTCCGCCATTGATTGTAAACTGATGTGAGGAACTCTGTCAGATTCCACAGCCACAGTTCATGGATAATTCTTTTATAGTATTTTAAATCTCTCTCCAACAATCGCTCCTGAGTTGAGGGAAACAAATAGCTGCCCCAACTCACTAAGTCACTCCTCTCCTGGGCTCTGATTTGATCTCTTTTTCTTCCTCTTGGGACTTGGAGGAAAGGAAAAAGAAATTGAATAAATAAAAGTGGGGAAGTCAAACAGAATCGACTTTCAGATCAAAGAAAATCTCCAGATGTTATAAATTAATAGTTCCACACTCAAAATCTTTGAAGAGCTTTCTGGGTTTCTGTGTGTTTTGCGTGGGAGAGAGAGCCCATCTCCTTTCATGCATCTTTAGATTTAGATATCAATCAAAAGGTAAGGGTTGTTTGAAGTTTGAACTGGAACTCTGAGAGTTCAGTTGGGTAAAATGGATACCGCCGATCTGTACAGAGTGGCAAGTTTACGCCGGAGTAGAAATGCCTCTGGGATATGGAGGACTAGTAATGAAGTTTTCTCGCGGTCATCCCGCGATGAAGATGATGAAGAGGCTCTGAAATGGGCTGCTCTCGAGAAACTACCGACGTATGATAGGATCAGGAAAGGAATTCTGACTGGAGATACAGGGGAGCACATGGAGGTTGATATTCAGAATCTTGGCTTTCAAGAAAAGAAGAATTTGTTGGAGAGATTGATTAGAGTTGCAGAGGAGGACAATGAGAAATTCCTTTTGAAGCTTAAGAATCGAATGGATAGGTGAGCTTCACTATCTCTTCATGTTTATCTGTTTCTTGCTTTACTACCATTGGCAGTTGCAGAGGTCTGTGCCTGCTATTTATTTCGCCAGTTCTCTGTTGATGGATGATTGGAAAAAGAAAAAAGAATTCTTTTTCTTTCTTGACATTTTTCTCTTCTTTTTTCTTTCTTTTCTTGACTTTGTTTAGAGTCGGAATTGAAAATCCTACAATTGAAGTGCGATTCCAGCATTTGAACATCAACGCAGAGGCCTATATTGGAGGCAGGGCTTTACCTACAATGCTTAACTTCACTGCTAATATTGTAGAGGTAATCCACATATATGACTTCGACTCGGAAATTCGTTTGTCGAATTTGATGTCTAGATTTTTGTTTTAAGTCTTCCAGTTCTGATCTGGAGAAAAATTTCCTCTATTTGTCAGGGGTTCTTAAGCATTCTTCATCTTCTTCCAAGTCGGAAGAAACCATTATCAATCCTTGATGATGTTAGTGGGATCATTAAGCCTGGCAGGTAATTTCAATCCAAGAATGAAATGAATTTTATTTAGTTAAAGAATTTGGCAAAAATTTTGAGATTCATGGTCTGATAGAGGATCGAATTTGTTTTGAAAATTGTCCAGAATGTCTCTGCTTCTAGGCCCTCCTGGCTCTGGGAAGACTACTTTGCTGTTAGCATTGGCTGGAAAGCTCGACAAAAATTTGAAGGTAATGAACTATGTATTCTGCTTCTCTGTTTATATAATCAGTGTGGTTTGAAGGTCCTACAAGAATCATTTCTAGGAAATGAAAAATGAAACTGACGTGGGTTTTCTAAGCCATCAGGTTTCTGGGAAAATTACTTACAATGGCCATGGAATGGATGAATTTGTCCCTCAGAGGACATCTGCTTACATCAGTCAGCATGATCTCCACATTGGAGAAATGACAGTGAGAGAAACACTGGCTTTCTCTGCTCGATGCCAAGGAGTTGGAACCCGTTACGGTATGTTGCTGCAGTTAATGGAACTTGGTTCAAAGATGATATTCAGAATTCAAATAATCAGTTTTCGTTTCTGAAAATAATTTCAGATATGTTGATGGAACTTGCGAGAAGAGAGAAGGAAGCAAACATCAAACCGGACCCTGACATTGACGTCTACATGAAGGTAAACGAGTAGATATAAATACACATATAACGGTCCTAGGCACCAGTGCTCGTATTAGCACCATGAAAGCAAACTTTTTACTGCCTAGTTTCTGCTCCAAATGGTGAAGTGTGGGAAAGAACAAGTCTTGGGCTTGATTAGGAGTGACTAAATTTCAGCTCCAACTCCCAATTCTTTTAGCCCTTGATTTCTGGGCAGTAAAATTTTATTCACTTCAAGGTTTTACATTTTTGCAGGTTTTCAAAATCCCACATGTACATGCAATTATACAAGAGTTTCATTAAATTTTGTTAACACAATGATCCTCATGGGAAGTTACTCAAAAGATGATTTAATGGAGATTGAGATTTTGTCCTTGTTCTCACAGGCTTCATCATTGGAAGGTCAGGAAAGTGTGGCTACAGATTATATTTTGAAGGTACATGCTGCCACTGATGATACATGTAATTTCTGCAAGGTTAATGCTATCAAGGAAATTAAGAAAGTGCAGAAATTAAATTGGTTTATCTTCTTTTCCTTTTCCTCTTGAAACAACAGATTTTAGGATTGGAAGTCTGTGCTGATACAATGGTGGGAGATGATATGCTAAGAGGCATCTCTGGTGGACAAAAGAAGCGTGTCACAACAGGTACAACGATGGAAAAATTAGAATCAATTTACATACAATAGCTCAGATTGTACTCTTGAACATGAAATGGACGCATGGACTTGAAGCAGACCATTTTGTAATCATAAAAGCTTTGATTTCTGTTTCATATAGGTGAGATGATTGTTGGGCCTGCAAAAGCTCTTTTCATGGATGAGATATCTACTGGTCTGGACAGCTCCACTACTTTCCAGATTGTTAATTCCCTTAGACAGACCATTCACATTCTTGGTGGGACAGCACTAATTGCCCTGCTTCAGCCTGCGCCAGAGACTTACGATCTCTTTGATGATATCATTCTTCTATCTGATGGACAAATTGTTTATCAAGGTCCTCGAGAAAACATCCTTGAATTCTTCGAGTCTATGGGTTTCAAATGTCCCGAAAGAAAAGGTGCCGCAGACTTCCTGCAGGAAGTAAGTTTCACATACTCAGCCTAGTTCTTTCATGCAGTAGAGACTTTGTCTATTTCTTCTCTGAATTAGCTATATAGAGGCAATGAATTTTATCTCCACAAAATTAGGTAACATCAAGGAAGGATCAACAGCAGTATTGGGCATGGAGAGATGAGCCATATCGATATGTTTCAGTCAAGGAATTTTCAGATGCATTTCAGTCATTCCATGTTGGTCGCAGATTAGGAGAGGAGCTCAGCACCCCATTTGATAAGAGAAGAAGCCATCCTGCTGCCTTAACTACCACTAAATATGGAATTAGCAAAAAGGAATTACTGAAAGCTAATATTGAAAGGGAGTGGTTGTTAATGAAGAGAAATTCTTTTGTGTACATCTTCAAAATGATACAAGTAAGTATCACGGTGATGGGAGAAATTACATAAATTCTGAACCCATGATCTTGCAACTTACAGTGTCTCTTGTTTTCAGCTTATCTTTGTTGCGTTTGTCACGATGACAGTCTTCCTACGTGTAAAGATGCACCGTGATGACTTAGATGATGGAGGATTTTTTATGGGTGCTCTGTTTTTCGCTACCGTTACACTATTGTTTAATGGTTTTTCAGAAATTGCAATGACCATAGCCAAACTTCCTGTTTTCTACAAGCAAAGAGACCTCCTCTTTTATCCCGCATGGGCATATTCCCTGCCAACATGGATTCTCAAGATCCCCATCTCATTTGCAGAAGTTGCTATCTATGTTGTCATGACATATTACGTCATTGGCTATGACTCAAATGTCGGAAGGTAACTTCCATTACCTATGAAATCTTGTTTGTGCTTCATCTTGAGACCATTTCACTTTCAGCTGATACTCGAAGCTGACCATAGTTTTCCTTGCGATAGGATGTTCAAACAGTACCTGCTACTTACACTAATTAGCCAGATGTCCTCTGGACTCTTTCGTTTAACTGCTGCATTGGGCCGAGACATGATAGTAGCTAGCACATTTGGGTCATTCTCTCAATTGATGATTCTGGCTCTTGGAGGATTCATCATATCAAGAAGTATGATTATAAATTCAGTTTCAGATTTAGACTTCCCAAAATGTCTTTCTAGCTTTTAAGCACCTCTATGCAGGTGGTGTGACTTACAGGCATCTATACTGACCAAGTACCAATCTTTTTTCTTTTGAAAACTTAACAGATGATGTGAAAAAATGGTGGATCTGGGGTTATTGGGCATCACCTTTGATGTATGCACAAAATTCAATGTGTGTCAATGAATTTCTCGGGCATAGTTGGAGTCATGTAAGGATCTAGTTGACCAACTAGAAAATGATTTCAATTATGTTGAAATGGGAAATCATCTTATTTAAACTGTGCTACTGTGATACAGTCTCTTAATTCAACAAAATCATTGGGAGTTCAAGTCTTGGAGGCACGCGGAATCTTTCCCCATTCGTATTGGTATGGGATTGGTGTTGGTGGATTGATCGGATATGTCCTTGTATTCAATGGCCTTTTCACATGGGCTCTTGGCTATCTCAACCGTGAGCATCTTCACATCTAATGTGCAACATAATTTCTTATTATTCAGAATTGTTAATTTAAAATTGCTAATTGTGTGGTGGTTTGATGCCTGCAGCACTTGGGAAAGCTCAAACAGTTTTATCTGAAGAGGCCATGCAAGAGAAGCACGCAAACAGAACAGGAGATGTCAGCGGTCTTGAGCTATCATCTAGAGGAAAAAGTTTGTCCTCCCTTAAGTCTCCAAATGGTAAGTTCAATAGGGCATTAGCTTTACTTTTTCTTCATGCAAGTCACCTAAATCTGTTAGCCTACTTCAACTGCAGTTGATGAAATCAGATCTGCTGATGGTACTAGTAAGAGAAAGAAGAAGGGCATGGTTCTTCCATTTGCACCGCTTTCCTTGACATTCGACAACATCAGATACTCTGTAGACATGCCACTGGTAAAGTCAAGTTTCATTTAGATGATGTACTATATCAATGGCATGCTTTGTTGACAGAACTGATTGTTAATAATCGCAGGAAATGAAAGCTCAAGGGATTCAAGAAGACCGATTAGTACTTCTGAAGGGTGTAAGTGGAGCATTTAGGCCAGGAGTTCTTACAGCACTGATGGGTGTCAGTGGTGCTGGTAAGACTACTTTGATGGATGTATTGGCTGGAAGGAAAACCGGTGGATATATAGAAGGAGACATAACAATATCTGGCTATCCTAAGAAACAAGAAACCTTTGCTCGCATATCTGGATATTGCGAACAGAATGACATACACTCACCTCATGTCACCGTCTATGAGTCTCTTCTTTATTCTGCATGGCTTCGGTTACCCACTGAAGTTAACTCTGCTACAAGAAAGGTTAGTAGAACAAACACTAAGCTTGATCTGTTGAACATTCATGGACTCTTTGGTCTGTTTGGTGTTGACTGGTCAAAATGCTGAGTACAGATGTTCATTGAGGAAGTCATGGAGCTTGTTGAACTAAATTCATTGAGAGGAGCTTTGGTTGGGTTGCCTGGTGTGAATGGACTTTCGACTGAGCAACGCAAGAGGCTAACCATTGCAGTCGAGCTTGTTGCTAATCCATCTATAATATTCATGGACGAACCTACTTCCGGACTGGACGCGAGGGCAGCTGCAATTGTGATGAGAGCAGTAAGGAACACTGTTGATACTGGGAGAACAGTGGTTTGCACAATTCACCAGCCCAGCATTGACATCTTCGAATCTTTCGATGAGGTAAGAGAACAAAAATGAAATGGCATAATTTTCCTTTCCTTCTAAATTTTGACTAATACAATTCGACACCAAATTACAGCTCTTCCTGATGAAGAGAGGAGGAGAAGAAATATATGTTGGGCCACTGGGTCACAATTCTTACCACCTGATAAAATACTTTGAGGTAAAGATCTTAAGGAGGATACTGTAAAGAAATTTATTTCTTGAACGATAAAGTTGCTGATAAAAAATGGTTTTGTCATATCAAGGGAATCCACGGAGTCGGCAAGATAAAAGATGGTTACAATCCTGCAACGTGGATGTTGGAAGTGACTACCATGGCACAAGAAGATATTCTGGGGGTCAACTTCACTGAGATATACAGAAATTCTGATCTCTATCGGTGAGAATTGAAATCATACATGCTATCAAAACCATGTATTGAGAGTCTTTCACGTCTCTAGTCCCTAATGATCGTATGGCTAACTGTTGCAGGAGAAACAAAGCCTTGATTAATGAACTAAGCATGCCTCCTCCTGGCACAAAAGATCTTTACTTCCCCACTCGGTATTCCCAATCCTTCCTCACACAGTGCATGGCATGCTTATGGAAACAGCGCATGTCATACTGGCGGAACCCACCATATACAGCTGTGCGGTTGATCTTCACAACCATCATTGCCCTTATGTTTGGGACAATGTTCTGGAATCTTGGATCAAAAAGGTATGATACTACCATGGTGAACTAGATTTTTTATTTTTTCAGATGTTTGATGCTTCTCCCCCAGATGCTTTTCTCAATCTGAGGCTTAGCACTAACCGAAGTACACCCATATGACGGTAAATTTTGCAGTAGTCAACGACAAGATTTATTCAATGCAATGGGTTCCATGTATGCTGCAGTACTCTTCATTGGAATTCAAAATGCTTCATCTGTACAACCTGTTGTAGCTGTCGAACGAACGGTATTCTACAGAGAGAGGGCTGCAGGAATGTATTCAGAATTACCATATGCATTTGCACAGGTATGAACATATTAAATTGTTCTCGTAGATCACTTTTCTTGTGAAGTTACTTATCATACTGTCAAAAAACTGATGCTTTCTTTGACTAGCTTCTTCAGTGGAATTGCCAAAAACACAAAAAGAATTCTGTTTTCCTGTTCAGTCCACTGTCTTACTTCAATGTATTGTGATTCCAGGTCGCAATTGAGGTTCCTTACGTATTTGTTCAGACTCTGATATATGGGCTGATTGTATATTCAATGATTCAATTTGAATGGACAGCAGCCAAGTTCTTCTGGTATTTGTTCTTCATGTACTTCACTCTGCTCTACTTCACATATTATGGAATGATGGCAGTTGGCATGACCCCCAACCATGAGGTCGCTGCAATTGTCTCTGCTGCATTCTATGCTATATGGAACCTCTTTGCCGGCTTTCTAATTCCCCGTCCTGTAAGATCTTGTTCAATCCTTTCCATACATATCATTATATATTATATTTATCGAAAACTATATTAACATTTCTTGATCTGGAACTCAATGGCTTGGTTTCATACAGAGAATTCCAGTGTGGTGGAGATGGTATGCTTGGGCATGTCCAATTGCTTGGACCTTGTACGGATTGGTCGTTTCTCAGTTTGGAGACATTGAAGATGTTATGACCGATACGAATAAAACTGTGGCCCAGTTTGTGAGGGACTATTTTGGATTCAAACATGAGTTCTTAGGAGCAGTTTCAGCTGGAGTTACTGGATTTACCTTGCTCTTTGCATTTGTCTTTGCTTTCTCAATTAAGGTCTTGAACTTCCAACAAAGATGAGAACTGTCAAGTGAGCAAGCTGGTTCTTGAAGAGCTAGAGGACCCAGTACCATGTACACTAAGCTACTGTGAAAGGATCATGATCTATTTCTATGTCAATGATTTACTCATTACTTGATCCGCTACCACAAAATGGTGTATAAATACTAACGAATCATTAGATAATCATCCAATACCGAGAGAAAAAAATGGACTGATATATCTGTTATCTAGTTTAAATATAGATATGGTTGGGGGAGGTTTTATTTAGTTCGGGTCTATTAGAGTTCGAGTTTATTTCAAGTCTTATTAACTGAGTTAAAGCTGGTTTCTGTCTATTTTGTGTTTGGTTCATATCGCATTTATCCATTTACCTCACTAATGATACTTTTTTAATGAAACACACATTAAGACTACTACTTAAATACGTGTAAGACCTCATATGATTTGATGTATTCCAACAGACATAACAATAGGTTTGAAGTTGGGTTGGTCATCTATTAAATAGTTCAGATCGAATCGTGTTATTTATTAAAACAAGTTGATTCAAGTCTGATTGGGTTAAAACTTTTCTAAGTTTTGAATATCAGCTGAGAATTGGAGAGTTTTTTAGATAATGATATTTTGTTTTGCTTGAGCTTCTTTTCTCAGCTCCAAATAGATTGTAAATTTGTAGCTAACAGTAACTTCAAATTAGAAATCATAAGACTCATATCCTGTCCTCTCTATTTCGTTCAGTGTGAGCTTTTGCTGCATTATCTATTTTAAGGTTTTGAACACCAATTGCCGAAGGGTTGGGAAGTCGGGATTGTCCAAATTAAAGAATTTTAGGGAAAATTGCTTACCAAACAAGAAAAAAAAAATGAAAGAAGGCCCATCTACAGTGGGTAGTCATATCAACAATCTAGACCAGTGATCAACTTTGAGGCCATTGATCACACAAAAAAAAAAAAAAAATTCATTGAACCCCTTGCAAAAAAAAAAGCAGCTTTAGGGAGACTGGGGTACTCATTTTAAATTTGGAGACAGCATATTTAATTATAGAATGAACTTCATATGGTTGGATGGGATGGATGGAAGACTTCCTGAATGATATAATTTAAGAGAAATTCTATAAAACCCATCATCATAATCTTGTGATATGAACAATGAAAAATCAATTGTTTTGTAGCAATCACATTTTGAAAGTCTAAAACCACAATGTTACTATAATAAATAATAAGATCGAATCTAAATTTTACATATGTCCTTATTCTTCTCTACATATTTTATTAGAAAATATATAATTCACTTCAATATTTAGAGAGAAGTCTTCCCACAGTTTTTTATAAAGAAAAACAATGTTCATGTGACCTGGCAAAATCTTTACCTAATTTGTTTACTCAACTTGAATCCAAGTATTTTTAAAAAGTATGAGTCTAAGATTTTTACATGTTTATTAAATGGGTAGATCAGATATAAATCTATTTATTAAATGGATTGATCCAACTGAATTCCATTTATAAATAGATAGGCTCAACTCATATTCATTTATAAATTGGTAGCGAAAATGTTGGATAATTGATCCAACCCAACTCAACCATTTTCATATTCATGTCCAATACATCCAACCTATAGATTCTAAACTCATTTAAAGATTAGATCTATTCCTCACTCCATTCCAGAAGATTTGAAAATAATTAATATAATTTCTTAGCTGAAGTGACGTGTAATGTATAAATGAGATCTACTCTCTCATTACGAAAATAAAAGGATGCGAACTTTAATTGGGAAATTTTAATTTTAATTAATTAATTTCTTTACTTTTTATCACTAAAATTTACATTTTATTATTCTCATCATCCTCAAAGCTAGTAAATTTTATTTATTTGAATCCAATTTCTTATTTCCCTTTCTATCTTACTCTATTGATCTATTCTATCAAAACCATATTCACCGTTAAATTTATATTTTATACGTTTCACTATATCTCCAATTAATTTGTTTTCCATTTTGACTTGTTATTCCATCTAAATTACTAATGTGTGGGAACAAAATAACATATGCAAACAATAATTTTTACAATAGTAATTAATTATTGAGTTTGACTTGAACACTCAAATACTTTCCACTTTTTTACATATTGACACGTGTCATAATTTGTGAGGCCCCTACCTACTTATTTAGACCTAAATGTTTATTAAAAATTATCCTTAAAAATAATTTTATTTATAAAGTTAAAAATAATAACTAGTTTTAAAATATAAAACTTTAAAAACCTGCCATTTTCATAGATTTATACGAGGGTATAATCTTTCCAAAAAGGATTTTTTTACAAAAAAATATTTTCTTTAACATGATCAATGGACCCAACAAATCATAAAATATGTTGATGCATTAAAAATTACATTAATAATTTGAAAAAGTTCAAGAGCTTCAAAATATGGAGAACGGTAGCTCTTAACTGGTGTGATCATCCAATGGACAACTCTGGTGCCGGAGTTCTCGTCGGAGTGATTCTTCAGTGTGGAGGAATACTACTTTTGCATCGAAGCGGAGATGGTGGAGGGCTCAAGGAAGTCGATATTGAACATCTACGAATTCAAAAGAAAAAAAAAAAAAATTGGACAGACTAATTAGGGTTGCAGAAGGACAATGAAAAGTTCTTGTTGGAGATTTAGGGCAGAATATGCAAGTGAGATCCTAATTTGACATTGGCTCGATTTGGGCATCCTTAATTTTCGGATGTTTATTTCGAAATTTGACAAAACAGTTTTTTCTTTATTTGAGAAATAGAGAGAGAAGAAGAGCTGTGAGGGAGAGAGTGACCAAGTTGGAGAGAAACTCAACTACGGAAATTTTTGTGTCTTCTTATAATGGATGATTTCTTCAGTAGGGTTCTAGGTCTCGGTTTTGAATCTTGGAAGAAACTGCAACCAGAGGGGTAGAGACGGTGAGTCCTCTGTTACCCAGAAAACAGAGAGAGATTTTTGAGAGACTGGTTTGCTTCCAAAAGCTCTCACGGTCGTCGTCGCCCACTTGTCCAGTTGCTATTGCCGTCACTATTGCTGTCGATGAACGGTTCCTTCTTTCGTTGCAGTCGTCCTGCCCTTCTCTCTCAGTGAAGAAGAAAGGGAAAATCTTCAGATCTCGGTCGAACTCAGGCAGACCTTATCTCCGCCTCTCGTCCCTGCACCAGATCTGGTGCTCCGTCTCTCTCCCAGACGCTGCAGAAAAGAAACCCATTTTTTTCGATCGACTTTGCAGCCGAGTTTCTGGAAATCCGTCGGTCCTCTGCTGCTCTCTCTCCACCCAGACGCTGCAAAGAACAGTCAGAATCCGCCTCTCCCTCTCTCTCGACACTTAAAGTCGATTTCAGCGAATCCTGTGCCGTCTTAACCTGAGTATTCACAACCTTCGAGACCGTGTGCTGTTTTGACCGGGCAGAGCATTGAGTTTTTTTAAAAAAAAATTATCGGTGATTATTTGTGGTTCCTTTTTACGAAAATATGTCAAACAATTCGTCTTCTAAATTCTTGTCAGTCTTTGATGTAAATTTCGAAGTGAAGAAGTTCGATGAAATAAATAACTTCGCACATGGTGATGCTAAGTTTTAGATATTTTGATTCAACAACAGTTGGATATTGCTCTGCAGGATAAACATGTAGAGATAACTGAAGAAGATTGAGTCAAGATAAATTGTTATGCTTGTAGCACCATTCCACTTTTTCGTTAAGTATCAGAAATATTTTGTTATGAAAGAGATTTCAACTAAAGAGTTGTGAAAGAAACGGGAAGACATGTTTATGATAAAGAGCATTGTCTCTTTCGTATCTGATATAAAAAAGGTTCTTCTATGATGAAGAACTTAAATAAGGGAGCACTTACACACACTCAGATTTTCTGCTGAAATCGAATTTTTGGGTGAAATTACAATTTTACCCCTGTGTTTTCATTCATTCGAATGAATACCCAGTTCATTTTGGCATTCATTCGAATGAATCATTCATTCAAATGAATCATCAAGTGTATTTTCAATTCATTCGAATGAATAGGCTGAATAGTAACACGGAATACTGCTCAGCCCCATTCATTCGAATGAATGGACGATTCATTTGAATGAATGGGCCTCATTCATTCAAATGACCCATTCATTCGAATGAATGAGCTCATTTATTCGAGTTTCGTTCATTCCGTCATTTCGAATCATTCATTGGATTCATTTGAATCATTCATTCGAATGATTCGAATGAACCTTCAGTTCAGTATATAATATTTTTTTTTAAAAAATTTAAACTTATTTTTTAAGCATTATGTATTTTTAAAAATTTTCAAATTGAATATCCAGACTAATTACGATAATCTGATAAAAATACTTTAAGACTTCAAGGTCTTTTGACACTCCTAAATATTTAAAACACAGTGTTTTACAAATAAGGGTATCTCTAGGGTGTGCCAAAAATATATTTAGGAGTGTCAAAAGACCTTAAAGTCTTAAAGTATTTTTATTAGGTTATCGTAATTAGTCCGAATATTCAATTTGAGAAATTTTGGAAATATACAGTGCATAAAAAATAATGTGCATAGTGTATTAAATAATAAAATCTCCTTTAAAACTTTAAAGTTGTTTTTTATGCACTGTGTATTTCCAAAATTTCTTAAATTGAATATCCGGACTAATTACGATAACTTAATAAAAATATATTAAGACTTTAAGGTCTTTTGACACTCCTAAATATATTTTTGGCACACCCTAGGGATACCCTTATTTGTAAAACACTGTGTTTTAAATATTTAAAAGTGTCAAAAGACCTTGAAGTCTTAAAGTATTTTTATCAGATTATTGTAATTAGTTTGGATATTCAATTTGAAAAATTTTAGAAATACACAATGCTTAAAAAATAAGTTTAAAATTTAAAAAAAAAAATATTATATACTGAACTGAAGGTTCATTCGAATCATTCGAATGAATGATTCGAATAAATCGAATGAATCGAATGAATGATTCGAAATGACGGAATGAACGGAACTCGAATGAATGGGTCATTTGAATGAATGGGGCTGAGCAGTATTCTGTGTTACTGTTCAGCCCATTCATTCGAATGAATTGAAAATACACTTGATGATTCATTCGAATGAATGCCAAAATGAACTGAGCATTCATTCGAATGAATGGAAATGCGGGGGTAAAATTGTAATTTCATCCGAAAATCTGATTTCGGGTGTGTAGAGGCAGAAAATCCGGATGTGTGTAAGTGCTCCCTTAAATAATTATAATAAAAAATTTACTGATTTACAAAATCTTGATGTTGAAATTCAAGACAAGGACAAAGCATTGTGGTTGATAATTTCATTGCCCAGAACATATGACGAGCCTTTGACTAACACCTTATTGCATGGGAAAGATGGGAGTAAATTTGATGATGTGTCTAACGCATTGATAAATATTGAGTATTAGATTAAAGATAAGAAGGAACATAGATACTCAACTTCAGGAGTTTTGACAGTAAGGGGTAGGACAGAAAACAGGAAATTTGGTAGGTTGTTGTCTCGTTCTAAGATGAGATGAGCATCATCTGATAGAAAAATTCTTGTAAAGGATGAGTGTGCATTTTGTTACGATAAAGGACATTAGAAAAATGATTGTCCAAAGTTAAAAAACAAAAACAAGAAGAATCCAAATGCAAATATTGTACATGTTGAAGATGATGATTCTGAATTTGCATTTTTCTTTGTTCATCATTGGTATGCCATTCAGATGAGTGGATTTTAAATTCAGGTTGTACCTCTCATATGTGTCCCAACAAAGACTGGTTTTCCATCTTTGAGGAGTTGGATAGTGGATCAGTTTTTATGGGAAATGATAATTCCTGTAAAACGAGAGGGATCGGTAAAATCCATTTGAAATTGCATGATGGAGTGAGCAGTTAGAGTGTTGACAGATATTAGATATGTACCGGATTTAAAGAAAAATCTCATCTCACTAGATACTTTAGAATCCAAAGGCTTCAAAGTTACTATGGAAGGTGGAATTCTAAAGGTTATTTTGGGTGCATTGATAGTGATAAAAGGTATCTAACACAACAATATGTATTTCTTGCAGGAAAATACAATTGTAGGTGGAGCAACAACAATCATTGACAGATCGGAGTAGGTTGTTTCTAATACTACCAAATTGTGGCACATACGCATAGGGCATGTAGAGGAGAAGGTTTGCATAGATTGGTGAAACTAGGTTTGGCACATTCGCATAGGTGCCAAGATCTATAAACTTGGATTTTGTGAACATTGCATTCTAGACAAGTAGACTAGAGTCAAGTTTGGCACAACAGTTCATCGCACTGAGGGGTCAAGTTCAAGCATTGTTTGGACTTGATCAACATTCTGCATGCTTGAGCACCTTTCAGGTGCGTGGCGCCTACAAGAGCATTTGGAGGCAGCATGGATTGTTCACTTTGTTTGGATGGCGTGAGATTTCATGCCACGGTGGAGATATCAGCGGAGTGGCTTACAAATCTCGCCAAGGTGGAGATTTGTTGATATTGACTCGATTTGAGCATCCTTAATTTTCGGATGTTTATTTGTAATTTTGACAAAACAGTTTTTCTTTCCTTTCTCAGTTTTGTGGGAACGGGTGGTGAAGAGAGATTAAAAAAAAAAATTGTCTCTCGGTCGACTGTGTGTGTGAGAAAAAAATAGAGAGAAGAAGAGTTGTGAGAGAGTGAGTGAGAAAGTTGTGGAGAAACTCACCATTTGTATCTTGTATTTCCTTTTGAATTTAGTGAAATTTTCGATTGCGGCCCGTGGGCTCGGCCTAACCATGTAAAATTGTGTCTTATTCTTGTGGATGATTTCTTAGTTGTTTTGCTTGCTTCCATTGGATTGAAATCAATTTTGCACAACACCTAACTCCTCTCTATGTTCTTATGTCCGTTGAATGCTTTAGGGGCTTGAATCCCAAGTTCTCTGCATGATTATATACCCTTCTGCTAATGAGTCATTAATGGGTCTATTTTGTTCTGATGTTTGATGATACCCAGAGCTGAAATTCAGCTTTCCACGATTGACGTTCGGTTCGAGCATTGCTCTCATTTCTTGGAAATGCAATTTAGGAGGTGAATTATGAATGATTTTTTTCTGCATTATTAGGTAACATTGAGGAAACATCAGCAACAACATTGGGCAAGTGAAGTTAAACAATACTTTCACATTTCTGTCAAAGAATTTGCAGATGCATTCCATGTTGGTCATAAATTGAAGGGAGGAGCTTAGCTTCACATCTGACTCAGTAACTGATGGAAGAATATTTATGGGAGCTCTATTTTTTGCGCTTTTAGCATTGGTGTTTAATGGGCTACCAGAAATTGCCATGATAATTGAAAAACTTCCTGTCTTCTACAAGCAGAGAGACCTTCTTTTCCACCTTCATGGGTATATTCACTGCCTCCATGGATTCTCAAGTTTCCCATATCACTTGTGGAAGTCACCATTTAGATTTCCATGAGTTATTATGTCATTGTCATTGATCCAAATGTTGGAAGGGTGAGATTTATAAGTAAAATCAAAATAGTCAAACTAGTTTCAAGTAGAAATTCCACTGGATCGTACATTTGTTACTGCAAATTGTCTTTTTTTTTTTTTGGTAGGATGTTCAAACAGTATCTGCTACTTGTATTAATTAACCAAATGGCATTTAGGCTATTCTGCTTCATGGCTTCATTGGGTACAAACTTAATCATTGAAATACATTTGTAGCTTTTGCACTTGGTTGCAATTCTAACACTTCAAGGATTTATTCTATCACGAGGTATGGTACACTTCTCAAAGATACACTTTCTTCTTGAAGGTCCAGGTTTTGTTCCAAACTCAAATTTTAAGATATTTCAAACTTTATTATATAATTATATTTTACAATGCTCTGCAATGTGCCCCCAGTTGCCATTAGTTTGAGTATACACTGCAGTGTTTAGGAGGCATGAAAAGCAGATATGCAGGTGTTTCCCTGACATATCTAGTAGATGTTAATAATTAGGGTTGTAACTCAAGTTGAGCAGGTCGGATTTTAATAAATCCGACTCAAGCGGAGTTAATATTTATGGAACGCAATCCGACTCGACTTGAATTCTCAACCCGACCCAACACGATCCGAATTCTGACTCGACCCGCATTTTAAACCTATTTTACTTTAATTTTAGCCGAGTCGGGTTAACTTGTAAGATCCTCGACCCGACCCGACCCGAATTCCATATGGGTTTTTGTATTCTCAACCCGACCCCCATGATTTCTTGGGTCGGGTCATGCGGGTTGGGTTTTGACCCGACCCGAGTTGCAGCCCTATTTCTAATAATAATGATTTGGATCAATAAAGGTTGAAAACACCCTCATGTGCATAATGGAGCAGTTCATCAAAATCATGAACTTCTAGCATTTTTGGGCAACTGTTGATAAAGTGAATAGCTTTACTGAAAACATTTTATTTGTTTGCAGAGAGAGGATCTGAAGAAATGGTGGATCTGGGTTTACTGGATCTCACCTGTGATCTATGCACAGAACACAATAGCCACTGATGAATTTCTTGGGCATAGTTGGAGACATGTAAGATCTTGGCATCAAAAAACAAAAAAAACAAAAATTAAAGTTTTGTATTGCTTGAATAGGAAATTTCTTTTTAGATTTGATGGCTATACATTTTCATTCAACCCACCATCCATTAAATGCCAGAAATAGAAACTTGGTGCAACCAAATCAAATAAAAAAGACTGCAACTTGGGTTTTGGGGATTAATTAACTGTTCATATCTAATCTAGATCATGGTCGTGACAAAAATTTTAGATGTATTTGTCTTGGAGCTTAGGCCTATCATTTTTACTTCTCTTTTGTATTGTTATGCAATGATTATAGAATTATGATTAAAAAAATCGATGATCTAATTCAGATATCAAAATTCGACTTGCCGGTTGATCCACACGTTATGTGAAATAGATTTAACTTAAACATTAATATCAAAGATAATAGAGATTAACTCATGATTTCATAGTTTTTAATATAAACATCAAATAAGACAAATGGTGTCTAATTTTCTTCAGTAAAAATCAAATAAATAGAGACAAACTCCTTTCTCTGTTGAAAAAGTCTCTCCAGTTTTTTTATTTACTCAAGGTCTAAACATCATTTAAAGCATTTGTTTACATAAGTTTTTTTATGGTTTAATCTTAAGGAGTTGGAGTGACAGTCAAGAACCCGTCTCAGGAAGTGAGAGTCATGAGTTCGATTTTTTTTCTCACCTCAAAATGTCACTTTCCGTAGAGTTATTCAGTGTGTGGATAGAGAGACTTGAACAGACTCAATGATTAGTCGAGTGCTCCAAGAGAACTGGACACTTTCGTTAAAAAAAAAAAAAAAGGTTTTTCATTATTTAGGTTCACAACAACACATAAAAGAGAATGCAAATGGCCACTCCATTGCGAACATCATATGCAATTGACGGCTCTAAAGAAAACAATTGGATAAAAATCAAATAAACATAAAATTAACAATATCATCAGAGAATTTAAAACAAAAAATCACTTGAGTGGTAACTCTACATGCATGTGCAACCACAATCTATTTGGTGCGAATTGTAACATGTTTTACTTAAAACAAGACAATCTGAACCATCCAAAGTTGATGATTAGAATCTAAAACGTTTTATATACATGGATCAATAAAAAGAATTGTGTACACTTCAATGAAAAGGTGGTAAAAATAATTTTTACACGATATCATTGGAGTGCAGTAGCATAAAAATCCCATGTGTACTAGTGAAGAGACAATTTAAATTTGATTGATTATGGACGGCTCAGATTGACTTGAACTCCCAGCAGATTTGGATCTTCTCCAGCACCACATTTGAAGAAATTTTAGAGCATCGAATCAAAATGGCATAAATCATAAATGAGAAAGAAGGATTCTAAGGAGAGGCTAGGGGCGGTGTCAGAGGCTGGGGGCCCTTGGATGAGGGGTCATCGGACCATTGTGTCTCCGATGCGGCGAGGCGGTTCTTATGGATGTCCTCAATGCGGGCGACGGCGTCGTGGATGTTGGGTCTGTGGTCGGGAACAGTAGAGACGCAGGCCATGGAAATTTGGAGGAGCTGCATCATTTCGTCCTCAGACGAGCCATACTTGACGAGCTCAGCGTCGAACACCTCAGAGGTCCATTCTTCGCTGACAACGGACTGAACCCACCGGGGAAGGTCGATGCCGTCGTCGCCCACCAGAACCTGGTTCGGTGGCTTCCCCGTTAGCAGCTCCAGAAGCAGGACCCCATAGCTGTACACGTCCGACTTCTGGGTGGGCTTTCGGGTCTCGACCACCTCCGGCGCACGGTAGCCCGTGACTCGGCCTGGTGGGATGGTCGTGCCAAATAGTGGGTGGAGGCCGAAGTCGGAGATGCAGGCCTCGAGGTCCGGACGGAGGAGGACGTTGGAGGACTTGATGTTGCCGTGAACTAGCTTGCCGGAGGTATGGAGATGAGCCAGGCCCTGACCCACCCCTAATGCAATCCTGATTCTCTGGTCCCAGCTCAGGAGCGTCCGCCCCGATCCCCTGCTGCCTGTAATTCATACCACAGTCAATGCCAAAATCATTACATCATTAAAAAAAAAAAAAGAATTAAAAATGAATATATTAGAGATTTAATCATTAAAAAAATTATGTGAACTAGGAAATTAGAAACAACCCTGGTTGATTTGTGAACTGAAGAAGTTATAAATTAGAAAAGAAATTAAAAATTTGATCTTAAATAGATGATGATGACGATGGTCGTATAAAATGGGTAATGTGTATTTTGGATAAAGACGAAATAATAAACACTAAAGCAATACAGAAAAATGTCCCTATCATGATTAGTCTTTGACAGGCAAAATGATTCCTCAGTAAGGAAGGGGGCAAAATAATTCCTTACTAAGGGGAAGGAGCAGCAGCACGAGGGTTAGCTAGATACAAGTTGAGAGGTCTAAAATAAAAAATTTAGTTGAGATTTTTTTGATATTTAATATATTATTTATAAATAATATTTAATAAAAAAATTAATTATATATAATAATAAAAATAATTTAGCTAAAATTCTTATATATCTCTGATTCAAATATCTTGTTAAACCCAAAGTGAAAATTATTTCATCTCTATTTTGTGATTGAGTTTAGATGAGAAACTATCTATATTCTCATTCTCTTCGAAGATAATAATTATTTACAGTCGTTTTTCTTCAATTCTTCATTCATCCATTCGACCGCATTGTGTGTAGGACATTTCAAACAATGTCTTTAACTTTTATTCTAGCATATCCAAACATTTTCAACATCATTTCAAGACAGAAGAAATTATTATTCTACCAATATTCAGATATTTAAACCTGAAAACTCTATTGTTTTAATATTTTCGTTGGGGCATTACCAATTTAGTATCAATCACCATTCACTAAATAAAAAAATAAATAACTGAATTAAAAAGGTAATCAAAAGACAAATGAATTAAAAGAATAAATAAAGTAATCAAAAGATAAAGGAATTAAAAAAGCTACACCCTAAGTTCGGCTAACACAAGTAATGGTTGGCGTTCGATCAAATTAGATGGTAAATGGAGAAAAACTGATGTTATTTCAAGGGGCTAAAATAACAATATCAAATCTCAAATTTAATTAAATTAGACAAGGTTCCTTCAAATTTATCCCACAGATAAATCTGAAATCTTCAATTTAATTAAATTTGAAAATGATCCTTCAAATTTATCCCACAAATAAATCTAGCCTTAAAATAGCGAAGCCCAAAACTAAAATCAATCCCCAATATGAAACCAATTTACAGAATGACTAGTGGTTGGTGTTAGATCAAATTAAGTGAGAAAGGGAGAAAAATTAATGTTATTTCAAAGGGTTGAAACAACAATTTAAAATATCGAATTTAATTAAATTAGATAAGGTCCTTCAAATTTATCCCACAAATAAATCTAGCCTCAAAATAATAATATCCAAAATTGAAACACATTCCCAACATGAAACAAAGAATGGGCCTTCTTTTAAACGAAGTTTAAGGCGCTGACCTAACTTATTTTATGGTTAGGCCGGTCCTGAAGAGTACGCATGCATATGTTTTCACCTTTCAAGTTGAACAGATTAGAAGAAAATTGAAGAATTGCCCGTTTTAGGTGAAATTGGGAGAGGATTTTCGCCAGGAGATTCAAAACTCGAAGAGGGTGATTTCATTTCAGATGAGAAGGTAGTTTTCGTCCATCCAAAATCCAAATTCCAAGCAGAGATGGAAGGAAAGAGAGAGTGGGGTTGACGAGCCCCAATCAGAGTCAAATTCTACGAGCCCCCAACGAGTGGGAAACGCGGAAACTAAGACAGGGAAGAGGGCCCCAGGACCCTGACCAATCATACATCACATCACATCACATGGACCACACGCTCCAATCATTCACTTTTTTACCTTCTCACATGTTTTGTACACCAATCAACTTTTAAGTTTTAACATCTAAAGCCCAATTCCAATCTATAAAAATTTTAGTTGATATTTCAGTTATATCAATAATTATTTTTACTGAAATTTATAAAATAGAAGAAATCACCAAAATTTATGAAATTTAGATGTTTTTAGAATATGATGGAAACTTTAAAAAATTGACTAAAATTTCGGTCAAAATCTAACAAATATTAGCTAATAGAGTCTTTTCCAATAGATCAACAACACTAGAGGGATCTTTGAATCTCACATCCACATGTGTGCATTTTCAAACAAATGAGACACTAGACAATGAATGAATGAGATTACTTTAAAAAAAAAAAAATTACAATAGTCACATCAATTTGCTCATTCTTTAACTTGAATGATGGGATCTTTGAATCTCACATCTACAGTGGGGCTCTCAGATCACCGATATTCATATACATCAAATAAATCTATAAGGTGTGGTCCTGAGAAATGGAGTAAAAATCAAATTCATAACTCCCGCTTTTTAAAATGAGTTCTTAACCATCCTTTCAATCATTTAAAGTTTGAAAAGTTTGATAATCCAAATTAGCACAGGTGATGAAGTGATGGGTCCTTTTGTCCTCCAAATCTCCCTTTAAGAGAGGAAATTTTCAAAAGCTCCCCTAAAATTGTTTTTCTCCAATCTTTTTAATAAAAATGTTGAGCTTACTCTTGATCTTGAGATAAAGAGGATGGGAATAAGAGATGGTCTCTTAAATGACAACAATATTTTGAAATTTAAACTCATTGCATCCTACATTATGATGGAAATAGTGTCAATGGAAGTCATAAAGAATGGAACATTGATGAAGGGATAATCCTAACCGCTTGATCATTGTCTCTCAAAAATGGCCACTACAAACAACATCACTAGTTCTAATTGTAAATGAGAACATGTAGGATTTTTTTTTATAGAAAATTTAAAATAGGAGTAGAAAAATCGAAATTGGATTTAGAAAAGAAAATTCCAAGGAAAGTAAGAGAACAGAGGTGAAGCAAAGCAGAAACAGAGCAAGAGAGGGAAGCAATGGAAAACGTACCGTGCAGAATTGCAGACAAGCTTCCGGCCTCCATGAAATCTGAGACGAGAAGCTTCTCGTCCTTGGAGTAGTAAAATGCTCTCAATGGAACCACATTCTCGTGCGTTACCTTCCCTAATACCCACATCTGCTGCTCGAATTCTCTCTTTGAAACTGTTATGTCCTTCATTCTCTTCACCACCACCGTCGTCCCTTCTTCCAACACAGCCTTGTAAGAAGTACCAACGCTTCCTCTTCCCAAAACCTCTGCTGAGGCCCTCAAAAGCTCCTCCAAATCAAACCCATAAGCCCCACCATCCAAAAACACCAGCTTGTTCCTCTCCATTTCCTCCCCTCCCTCTCCAAAGATCTCATCTTTTGACGACGAAGTCCCCGCATCGCCTGCAGTTCCACTGAATGATCTCTCCACCGTCTTTGATGTCTTCGCCGGTTTCCTCAGGCGCCTCCGCTGACGAAGACAGAGCAAGTAAATCAGACCCAGAAGCAGAAACAGAGCAACTCCGCCGCCCGCAACGGCTATCGCTATAATTGCGGTCTTTGAGAGTTTTTTTGAGGACTTGTACGGCTGAAATGGAGCAGGAGATGGGATGAGGCCGCTGCAGGGAGGCAGCGGCCCACCACAGAGAGCTCCGTTGCCGGCAAAGGACGATGCTGGAAAGCGGCTGAGGGTTTCTGGGATGGGACCGTTGAGATTGTTCTCGGAGACGTTAAAGTTTCTCAAGCCTGTGAGATTGATGCTTGAGAGATTTCCAGAAAACCTATTTCCCTGTAGAAAGAGTCCCGTCAGGTGGGTCAGATTCCCAATGGAAACGGGTATTTCCCCAGTGAAACTGTTGCCGGACATGTCCAACCGATTCAGCCGAATCAACCCAGTCAAACTGGCCGGAAATTCACCCGAGAAGAGATTGTTCTGGAGGTAGAGGCTGCGAAGTTGCTGCAGGTTGGAAAAGTCTGATGGGAGTTCGCCGGAGAGGTGGTTGGAGCGGAGGCTGAGCACCCGAAGCTGCGTCAGATTGCCGATGGTCCCTGCCGGAATCTTACCCAAGAGGCCGACTGCGGGGAGGCGGAGGGAGGTGACAAAGGACTGGTTCGAGTCGCACTGCACACCGACCCAGCTGCATGCCGACTCGGACGCATTCCATTGGACTCGCCTTCCGTGGGGTGTTTGGGAGAGGAAGGAGAGGAGAGCTTGCTTGTCCTGAATCAGCACCGAGTCGACTCGAATCCACAAAGAAAAGAAGAGAAAGGAGATACAGAGCAGAGAAGGAAATGCCATTGCAAGTCTGCAACTGAAGTCAGATTCTGGGAACAAAGGCATAGTCACCCTTTATTGCCAAGAAAAAGGGGAAATGGAATAGTTTTCATGTCCATTCCTCCTTCCTATACAACAAGCCATGGCCCATCCCTTATGTGTGTGTAAAAGAAAGAAGAAAGAGAGGGGAAATGCAAGGAAAACAAGGAAACCAGCGTCTGATATAATTAAATAATAAACATTACCCAGTTTAAATGCTTAATTTTTTCCTTAATAATAACTTAAGTTTAGAAAGACCAATTGACTTCTATAAAAACTAAAACAACATACTTAAATATTCTTTATTTTAGTAACTTCCAATTAGCTTTCAGTTTTTAGGCACATCTGATTTACCATTCGAATGCCTGTTTCTTTTGGGATTTTAATAATATTGTGTCATTATTTCATATTAATCAGACCATTTGTATGAAACTATTAATCCCATAGTACAAATATAATAATATCAGGACAATACAAAAGGACCCAAAAGAATTTAGATTGCCACCATCAATATTTTTTCATTTCCATACACAAGTCTTGTATATAAATTGATGTATTCATAGAGATTTAGTCTCATCTTTATACAGAGTGAAAAAAAAAAATTTAAAAAAAAGAGGGAAAATAACCTGATGTAGTCTAAGGAAAGTGGGTATCCCCTGTGGAGGTTTTACGATGGATTTTCTACAGTTTTCGACACGTAAATTTTCTTTTTAAAAAAAAAAAAAGAGTGAAAATAAATTTAAAAAAATGTTTCACAAGACCCCGTAGTACTTCACCTATGTTTGGTGTGAGATGTGCAACCTAAATAATTACTTGGCTTAGAGCCTTAGAGTGATATCAATAGCTTATGTTACAACTTAATGGTGAAGGTTGGACCCTCTCTCAAACTACTATACTTTAAAAAAAGAGAAGTCCTTAAGTATAGAATGGTATTTGGGAATTACTTAGTGCAAATATATTAAACTTTTCATGCATTTAATACTATTAACGGAAATAGTTGATTTTCAGTTGGTCAATTTTCCAATCACGAGATTGTAATTGATTTATTGGTTGAGTCTTTCCTCTTTATATGGACTTGTATTTTCTATATATATTCAATGTTAACGAGAGCGACAAATGAACCACTTTTATAAATTCTATGTGTTATCGCGTGGAATGTTAATTTTAATTTTTTCCTCTCCTCTCCATTGTTCCTGCAGCCTCAGTCCAAATCTCTTCCAAACAGATTGACCCTTTTCTCTTTGTCGCATGCACATGAAATATATCTATCATACCAAAGTTACATAAATTATGTTATATTTTTAAAAATAAATTATTATCTCTTCACCACTTTAAATTATTTTTGTGTCAACATACTAAGAAGATAACTTTTCAATAGTCATCTTCATTCAAATTATATATATATATATATATATATATATATAAATTGCATCATTTTAGGCTTTTATGAGATTTCTTTTCCACTTTGTTGGACCCCTTTTGAGAGCCATTTGATAAGGACGCAGATTCTGATACGGGCAAAATTTGTTAAGAGAAACGAGATAGAATGAAATTCTCATTTTGTTATGCAAAATATATACATGCAGAGAGGTGTGTTATCGATACACCGATACTTGATGAGCTGTACACCAGTGTAGATAAAATAGAAATTTCAGTCTATACAGTGTCTCCTAAACCAACTTTGTCCGTATTAAGATGGCTGTCAATTTGATAAATGATAGTTGGCATGAATGTTGGCCATCTGTACATTTCAAGTTTAATTTCGAAAACATCGTTTTAACATAGGAATCTATACTCTTGCATATTCTTTTTCTACTCAGTTCTTTCTAAAATATATTAAAAAACTTATTTTGTATGCATTTTTATATTATAATCATATCTACATTAACTGTAATTTGAATGAAATAATAGGAAGGCCGGCAAAGGGTAAGCAATGAATCGGACTCAGTCCATTCAAGATGGAATGCCAATTGCCGGCATGAGTACCATATCCCAACTAGCTCACTTACATTCTTTCCTTTTATTTTATTATCTCCTTATTTTATAATATTTATGAATTTATAATTTTATAATATTTATGTCTCTCAAAACATTCTTTCTTGCACTTCAATGCAATGTGATACCATCACACAACTAAATTGTAGCACCACATAGGGGTGGCACAACTAAATTGTACCAATACATGGGATGGGATTTTTTTACTTAAACTTGTATATTCGTCTTAATTGATTAAAAAAAGTCATGTTTGGATCATACATTTTTTAAAAAAAAAAAATAATCAAAATTTAGATTGATCCAACTGCATCTGATCCTGATCTAAAGTAAATTCAAATCAAGTTAGATAGAAAGGTCGTTGACTCAAACTTGACCTGAATTCAAACCAAATCCGACTCGAATTGAATTAAAATTAATATTGTATTTAACTAATTTACTTATTTTTACCTACTAATTTTAATAGATGTACCTCACCTAAATTACAAAATCTCAATCTATTGCCTCAATTTTCCATAGTCCAATGGGCTCAAATGAAAAGAAAGTCCTCTTATCTTTTCATTTTCTATTAAAAATAATTTTTCCTCTCCTTTTTCTACTTTTTTAATATAAAAATTTAGGTTGAGTTAGGTTGTGCCGGTCAATAATTAAAGATTCGAGTAAGGTCAGACAAAAAATTTGTTGTTATCTTTAGTGAACCTAATCCAAATCCGACCCAACCCATTGTGAGCCTTAGCAACACATGCACTGTTCTTTATCATGGACTATTTATTTGCTCCAAAATTGGGGGTCAATTCTAATGATCTACTTGTGGGCTATTGAACATTGAACATAATCCTCACAAACTAAGAAAATGTGAATACACCATATCATTTTGAATGAATATTTTATAATAACATGAGTATCCCCACCGTATATTGGAGGTGAGACTAATCTGAAGGATATACGAAATCACATGCAAGTAGGGTTGAAACTCGAGTCTGATTTTAATAAACCCAACTCAACCCGTGTCAAAACTTATTGAACACGACCTGACCCAACCTGAATTACTGACTCAAATTACTTAATCCAACCCGATTCGACTCAACCCATGTGTTGCTTTATAACTTGATGCACTCGGGTCAGGTCGGGTCGGGTCGGTTGATTTGGAATTTCTCAACTAGACCCGACCGAGATATACAAATACATAACCCAAAAGCATTGATTTATAGGGTCAGGTCATGTGGATCAGGTTAAACTCGACCCAAATTTCATGCAAGTTTTTTCCCAACCTGACCCGACCAAGATATACAAATACATAACCCAAACCGATTGATTTATTGGGTCGGGTCATGTGGATCAGATTAAACTCTACTCAAATACCCTTACATGCAAGCTCTGTGTATAAAGTAAACCTCTAATTTAACCTAGAAGTTTAGACCAACCTGCATTACTTGTGTAGATTAAATAAGCATTCTGTTAATTGTAGGGTTTGTCTTTTAATGACCTAGTTATGTCACGACAAGTGTATTTGAAAGGGAGTAGCGAATGATTCAAATCTAACTCTTAGAATAAATAAATAACTAGAGCCAAGAAATCTCCCCACCTTTGCCAAAGACCGTTTCTCCTTGGGACTGAACTGGAGAAAAGAGAATGAAAAATCAAGCTTTAAAATTGCAAACTTGAATAGATATTCTTCAAATAAAAACATGGGGAAGAAACAGGCCGGTTGGGTCAGCCTTACTGATGCTAGTTGCGGGTTTCTTAGACTTTAAGGCCTTTGGACCAATTCTTACTATGTAGATGGAACTTGCCTGACAAATGTAAACATGGACAAGTTCAGACCTCAAAGAAAAAAAAATTGAATTTTTCTATAAACTATTGCTGCATTAAAATCTACCCTTTAGATGGGTTTTTGGTTTTGGATACGGGTACTGCTTGAACTTGAGTTAGGACTTAGGATTATTTACCAATTTTTGTTTCCCTCAGTTGGTGAAGAAATGCAAATTGCACTTCATTTTATCTATTTGTTTGTTTAGTTATTTATTTTCGTTTGGCCAAAAAAAAAAATAATTCACCATCTAAGAACGGTGGATACACCATTTGCAACCAAAACTTTGTTTTTCAATCAATTTGATTTGGTTGAGTCAAAGTTCAATATATGAATAAACAAGCCAAGCTTGTGCGAGTTTGGCTTGGTTTAGTACTACTTGAGGCTAACCTTTTCGAAAATTTTGACCAATACTTTTAAACATACACTTTTCATCTTAGCTAAAAGAGAAAGTTTAACAAAACTCATATGAAATGTGGGAGATTTTGCGTTCAAGTCACTTTCAACACAAAATGATCGCTTTTCATAGTGTTATCTGATGTATTTGGATAAAGAGGTATGTATATACCTAAGAGACCTGAACGCCTTTATTTTAAAAAAATATACAAATTTTATACATTGAATTGAGCTAAAGTTTAAATTCAAAGTATATTTATACAGCGAGTTAGAAATTTTAAATTATACTTTACTTCACTTGATTACAAAGCAAGTTCAAATTTGAAGCTTGATTAATCCATGTCAAGTTCAACTTAAGCTTGACTCAAAATTGACTCGCGAAAGTTATTACTCTTATTTCACAATCATTGTAGAAATAAGCAAACCTAACATGAACATGGAACAAAAAGCAATGAAATGTTCCCCTTTTTAAGTTTCTTCAAATTGGTATACATAACCTTTGATGCCTCTAATTATAACCTAATAATCTATTCAATTAGTTAAACTAGCTTAGGGTACTTTCAAATTTTCAATTATTATCAATTCACCAACCAATAGGACTATCTCTTGTTTTCGATTAAACGAACTAATGAATGAATGGATTAAATTAATTGTATTGAGATTTATCTTTCTTCACTTTTAAGATTGTGGCAAGACTTATACATAGATGATGATGATGATGCTTTGGATTTTATCATTGCTGTCAGTTTTGTGTACATGGCCACCATCATGTGCCATGATTTCAATTTCTTCTTTTCTTTTCCTTTATATCTTCCATTGCTAGAAAGGCACGTGGGACTCATATGGTCCCAATTTGGAATCTAATAATCATCCCAACAGGGATGGCAGATCTCTGGACCATTTTGATGGGTGACTCTATAATTTTTCTCATGAATGACTCTTCACATAACAAATTACCATGTTGCAACACTTGTATCTCTTTTCACCTTAAGCCGCTTTAGTTAAGATTCGAATAATGGATATAAAACCCATTTTGATACCAATGGTTAGAGACCTATCGTAGATATTAAGATAAAAATAAATATTGTATCTCCTCATTAAAAGATTTCCTCTTTATTTACTTTTTTTTTTTTTTTGTATTTCAATTTCTTTATAAGATTAGAGGGTCTCTTCTTGATTAAAGAAGACACCACATTACTCTATAAAAAAGTATTCGATCCTGATATAAAGACTCTCCGCATGTCCATTTATTGCTCGTGGGCTCTAACACTTTGAAGCTTAGACATTGAAAGATTGTTAAGATTTATAGTGTCTCAGTGCCTAACAAATATGTCAAAAGATTAAAAATGATGGAATATAGAAAATTAAGCCCTTTAAACCTATCTCATACTAGGTTAAGCATTAACGTACACTTAGACGCATGATAAGTCATCCATGAATCTCAATACTGTTACCTTGCCCAGGTGTAAGTTAGGTGAAGTGGGTGAGTGAAAATTGAGGTAGTTCACTTCACTAGTAGGGAAAAATCAGAGGTAAAGTAACCTCACTGTGGAGAAACTAGGGAGCAAGGTTGACTGAAGTAAATCATGGTTTCACCATTTTTGATAAATCCATTTGATTTGGTAAGCAGGGTAAATGGCCTCCACTGCTCTCTAATTTAGATCCCCACCAAAGGGAGAAACCCTTTATGGGTGTAAATGTTTTCACCACCCTTGTTCCTGCACATTCAACACCATCTTAAATATTTTATCAGATCAATGATCTCGATCAACAAATCATGGACCCCTTCTGTATTAGTTTTGTTGCAGAAAGTTTACGTTTTCACATGGCTAATAAAGCAGAGAAGTTACTTCAATTTAAATAAAATGAGAAAGAGACCCACCTGCTCTTTTTATCTGAAGCAGCAGTCATAGAGATTGATCTTTGCCTCCTCATTACATTTCGTAACCCAAGGCAATGTTCTTCCATATGTTGGATTGTAATCTTGGAAACGAAGCCTCTTAAAAAAAAAAAAAAAGTGGAGCTAAAGCTGCTGTCATTTGTGTGCTTTCTCCAGTTTCCATCCAAAAGAAAGAGACTTTAACCTTCTTTAGAAAATGAAAAGTGGAGCAATCGTTTCCATGGCTTCCTTCAAAAGACACTTTTGTTAACTTTGTAGAAAAGTAAAGTAATTTTGTAACATGGGTCCTCATGGAAAAGACTTAGCCCACACATTGGATGATGAAGAACAAGAATCTTATGTAGAATTTATTATGAAAAAGAACATTCTCAGTTGAATTGAATGGCTGTTTTAAGTATGCAAAAGGTCATTCTCTGTTGATTCATCTAAAGGGTCTGTGGATACGGAGGCTTGTCTCAAGAATTAGTACGGTGTTCTAAGTAGTCTAGACATCTTGGTCATAAAAAAAAAAAAATTCATTCGGTACTATTTTTTTTCGACAAAGAAACTCAAAAGTTCTAAACACCTTGATTATAAAAAGAAAACGAAAAAGTGAACACTCAATAAGTGGCTAGAAGTAATGTTCAAACTTTAAAATAATATTTGACTTGAATTTAGATCAAATTGAAAGAAATAAAAAATGAAATTCAAAAAATTGTAAATGAATTTATGAAATTGACAGTTTTGACACATGCATAGTATTCCCAGAAGCTTCCACTTCCCTCTTTCTTCTTCAACTTTGTATTGAGGGCCCGCAGAGTAGCAAGAATAGAAACGACACAGCCATCAGCTTCTTCTACCAATCACTTGTCCACTCAGAATATATACGTTGAAGTTGGGTTGAATGATTCAAACCACTTTGATGTTGTAAAAAGGAATATTATGGTAATAAAACACATAACAAAAACAAAAATTGGAAATGGACAGAAGAAGGAGACTTAGAATAATAAGTTTTATATTATAAAATAAAAAACACTGCTCGTATACATAAAATTGATTATTTTGTTTTAAAATTTTAAAAAAGCCAATTCAGCTCAAAGTTGGTAAGGAAAACATCGACTTATGTCACACTCCTATCTCGAAGTTGGTCCAAAAGATCTTCCTAAACTATCAATTCTAAATATTCAGTTTCTCTCGAGGTTCTGCTGAATTTCCAAACTGGCTCTTCAAAGAATTTCTTCTTTCTTCATACAGAGACATAGGTAGGCATTACACCCGATCTTATCCATATCATGTTAGCTATTGATGTTCATGAGATTCAAAAGTTTGGTCTCAATCTAGTTTAAGGTTTCCTTAGTACTTTAATAGGGCTGTGTTTGGATGAGGGGTAAATTTTACAGAAGTTATCAAAAGTTACTCTTGACCAGGTGTTACTTCAGGTAATATAAAAACTCCTTCGAAGGAAAAGGTTTTCAAAAGTGAGAAATGAGGCATAAAATTTTGAGTTTTTATTTATATCCAGGGTCGAAATATCGGCCGATTCGATACGTATCAGCCCATATTGATATATTTAAAAAAAAATAAATAAGAGAGACAAATATCAATTGATGCCGAATTTTTCACCCCTGCTCATACCATTTAGTTACCAAACAAGAGTAATGAAGGGTAATCACTCGTCACCCTTGCACCCCCTCATCCAAAAGCAGCCCTATCATTTAGGATAGAATGTGAATGTGAATGGATTACATAATGAAAATAATATTTTTTTAAGAGAATTAAAAGTGGCATAATAAACATAATAAGGCCAACATAATTTATTATGCATTGATAACGTTTCCTTCTTTGAACCACAAACATCAATTGCCGTGTCTGTACAGTCACTTAAGCTGACATTTTTATTTTTAAAATTGATATTTTGAGTTTTTTAAAGATCAAAAAGTTTTAGTAGGGATTTTGGCCACTTCAACCCATTTCAACTAGAATAGGTTGAGATTTAAAAAATTAAAAATTAAATGATTAAAAATTCATCAATAATTGGTGATGAGGGCATTTTCCAATAAAACAATAAATACAAAAAAAAAATGATTGCATTCAATATTATGGGAAAAATATATATTTTTTAAGGTTTGAATATATTGAACAAAAATCTCTAAGTCCTCTATAATTTTAAAATGCCTCAAAAAATTTAAAAAAATCTTAAAAACCCTGTAACTAATTTCAACTTCTCTTTAAAAATTATTTGTGTTTATTGAATAATTTACACTATGTGAAGTATTTTATGGAGTCCAATTGAGAACCTTTTCTTACTCATCTTCCTTCACAATTCTATATGTTGTGTTCTTGATATTATGGTGATAAAAGGTTTTTATTGTTGAATTGAAATTGAGTTTCCTTATCTAAAATCTCTAATGATTTGAGTGAGTTAATTTTTTAGATAATGCTAATTCAAGAAATTACGTTTTAGCCACCCTAGTCTCAAGTGATTTTGACCTCCAAAATAGTCTCTATATATCTAAAAGAAAATTCTTAAAACTAGCATTAATTAAGGGTTAATGAATTGTGGTCAAGGGTTTTTAAACTTTTTACCAAAAGTTAAGAATCTTTTTAAAATTTTGAAAAAAAAATTAAAGACCTTTTTAAAAAATTCCAAAAGATAAAAAACTTTTTCAAACAGTAGTTAAACTTTAAAAAAGAGAGTAAGAAATATCCAATGAGACCACTTTACATAACGCAAAGCAAAATATATTGACATGATATTTCTCTTTACAACTCTACTTGAGTGGTTCATCAAGCAAAGAATGGTAAGATAGGATCTCGAGTAGAAAGCATAATCTCTTTGATAAAAGTCTTCCATCGATTATGAGAAATCAATGACTCATATCAAACTTGAATTATTCTCCTCTCAACTGCTAGTTTTTAGAATGAATTCTACTTGAAGATTGTTATTAAATCAGGGTTTTCTAACACTTATAAAGTTTATAGTTTTAGTGAGAGATAATCTATGATAAATCAATTGATATAAACTTTTAACCATAGTTCTTTTCAGGGGTGAAACTCGGGTCGGATTTTGGCCTGAACCCGCATGACTTGACCCGAAAGTCATGTGGATCGGGTCATGAAAGTCGGGTCAGTGGCTCGGGTCAGATTGTGAAGTCAGAAACCGGCAATGAATTCGGGTCAAGTTGTGTTGAGAGATTTTTAAGTAAACCCGATCCAACCCGACCCAACCCAGTAAAAAGTAAGCTAAAGTAAGTTCAAAATGCGGGTCGGGTCGGGTTTCGAGTTGAGTCGGGTTATAATTCGGGTCGGGTCGGGTCGGGTCAAGAAGTCCAGGTCAAAAGTTCCGATCGGGTCGGATTGGGTTTCATATATTATTAACTCAGGTCGGGTTGGGTTTGAAAAAACCCGACCCAACCCGACCAGGCCCGATTTCAACCCTAGTTCTTTTATTGAATATTGGTTAAATTTTAAAAGTGAACAGTGACAACTTTTTGCTCATTTAAAGACAATAATTAAACATTTACACCAATTTCTCAGAACTATGTGGAAATGTGAACTTACAATTGGAAAAAATTGCAGTAGACTAACAAACTTCTCTCAAGCAATTTTCACAGTATCGGATGTGAATTCATGACGATATTTCAATGATGTTAAACTCATAAAATATGGCTATGCTGAGAATTCTCAGGATGGAAATCAAAATGGGACATTTATCTTTTCACTGAATGGGTAGGGTGGGTCGGGTCTAAGTTAAAAAAGAATTTTTTTAAGACCAAAGTATTCAAGCGTCCCACTTGAATAATCCTTAGAGCATTTGTAAACCTCCTAATTTACATACACTGGATACTAAACTAAAGGGTTACATATTAGACAATTTTTTTGGTTTGATGTTTAAAAATAAAGAAAATAGGGTAAAATATTGGCCCATTTCAAGCCAAAAAAAAAAGAATGAAAAAGTCTTTCCATGTTATTTGAAGATAAAAAAGGATAAAAATTAGGCCCTTTTCAACTGGAATTTAGTATCTAGGTCCAGGTACCAAGCAGCCAGTCAGTTTTGGCCTTCTGGGTCATGATCCTAAGCTAGGATTCCATGCAATGATGTGAAGCACTGTCTTTTATAGATCAATTTCAAACAAACAATTGAAAAAATTACGAATTTAAGTCACATGAACATCAGATAGTGAAATCGAATTGACCCATAAAATAAACTATAATTTTGATACCATTTTTGTCTAAGAAAATGTTCCTCCATGGTCCAGAGGGGGTTGTCTTGTCCAATCATAGTGAAACTAGATAACCCATACTGTGCCCTACACATTATGTAGGGAGAAAGGTAAAGAACATACTAAGATTCTATTATTCTTAATAAATCTAATTATTAAGGCATAATTAGCTGATGATCGATAAAAAGGAGGGAAACAAAGCAGCTGCCGGAAGAAGAAGAAGAAGAAAAGCAAAGATACAAACAAATTGGAAACTTAAAAGAAGAGATTGTATTATTTTGAAGCAGTCCACACCCACATGAAATGAAAAACACGAAGCAATTTGATTCTTTTCTCTGACTCTGCCCGGGTTGTGGGCTTGTTCTTTTGTTTTGTTTTGTATCTTAGCCTTTGGCTTTTGCCCTGCTATGGATTTCTTCCTTTATAATTGTTGGGGATCTTCCTCTCTTTTGAATGATATTTATCCATACGTTCAAAAAAAAAAAAAACAAGGGCAGCAAGTAGATTGGATAAGAAGAAAATGTGGATAGAGTGTAGTTTGGAGTGAGGTAGGAAAGAGAAAACAGTGAGCATAGTCAGGAAAGGGAATGTCACAGAAGAGAGACAAATAGCAAAAGGAAAAAGGCATAAAGTGTTGATAGAGGAGAGCAATAGACTGGGAGAAATAAAGACCAGTCAAGGAAAAAGACGGTGGAAAATAATGAAAGGAAGAGAAACAGTATAAGCAACTAGATTGTATCAAAACCATATAAAAAAAAAAAACAGTTTTCTGACCACCCATTTAGCCAGGTGACAAACAGTGTAAGGAAGCTCACATAAAATCATAATTCTATGAAGAGAATCTACTTTTTTTTTCCTTTTGATAATCAAGGTTTCGAGTCCTCTTATAGCATCTGACAAATCTTTGAAACATGTGCAAATCTTCCTATCTATATATTTCGAATAACTCTACAGAGAATAGTTCTTTAGGGGTGGAGTGGAATCGAACTCAGGACTCCCACTTACTGAAGTGAGTTCTTACCCATCACTCTAACTCCTTTGAGTTATCAACAGACAATGCCTGGAAAATAATTTTCTTCAACACTGCTTCTTTTATGAGAAAATTTTGTATAGTTGTGAATGTTTTTCTTGTTTGTAAGTTGTTTTCACCACAACGGTTGATAGAACTTTTTTTTGTTTTTAACAATATACATCCTTAATCTCCTCGTGTCTCGATATGGTTTGTTGAGGTTCATTGATGATTTATCACGTGAGTAGTGGTTCCAACTCCCAACCGAGGATCCAAATATCGGTTTGAGATTGATATGGCCAAATATTTGTGTACTGGTGATACGTAATGTATCGACAATATATTAGTGTTACCTGACTGTATCAGCTATTGTCTCGGTGATATCTCGACCTAATATCAGTGATACGTGACCAAATTAGCCAACCGTATTGACCCTCATGCATCACACAAGGGGCTCACCTCCAATCTCAAGCGGACCTAGAATTTTTTTCACTGGGCTGCGGACTTTAAATACGAAGGCCATTTATAACTTTATGCATACACTTGGCTCGACCCAATCAGTTTAACGTACAGTGTCCAATATCAGTTTTGATCTAAATCTGAGACCAAATAACAATCAATTCAAGAAAAATCTAAGTTGAGCTCACCATTCAGGTCAGCTGGGCTTGATTTAATTATACTTTGTTCTAATTTGGAAATTTTGGAGATCCGGACATCAATTAGGACTCATGAAAACCAGATCAGAAAAAAAACTCACCCAATACAGGCCCAGTAATATCAGATTCCCTTCAGTAATTGAAAGTACCATGTAATTCATTCCATCTCCTCTTGTCGCTATGCCATAATTGTCATGAAGCAAGAACAAAAGGTCATAAGTTATTAAATATAGGTTGAATTTATATATTTCAAATCTTTAAGCCAGCCCCTCCATGGGTTTTTATTAGCAGATAGGGTTTGTAGTGTCTCATAATGGGCCAAGCCCAATTGATTGGCCCAACTCCAAAGTTGCCCAAAATTAGTGATGAGCCGGCATTTCAACTCCATGAGCTTACAAATTCTACCACATATATAAATAGCTACAATGACTTTTCTTTTTGATGTTCAAGGTGTTAGGTCTCTTTGAGCATTTGGCTAATCTTCGGAATATGTACAAACATTCCTACTCACACACACAAGATAACTCCACAAAGACTGGACCTTTAGAGTAAAATGAAAATCGAAATTAAGACTTCCACTTCAATTACAATGATTTAAAGGAAACACTTTCAAGAATTAAACAGTCCACACAATTTGAGCTTACAAATTCTAGTGATTTAAAGAAAGCACTTTTATTAATTCCATTGTTCACACGATTTAATTTAAATATGTTTGTTCACTTGATCATATCAGAAAATGAGAATTATCGTTGCAAACAACTTAAAATTTTTATAGGTTTACCCCATATAAAATAAGGGAAATGATTTGTGCACCCCCCCATTTTACCCATGGTGCACTCTTTTAATTATTTTTTCCAATTTTACCCCCCCACCTAAAAAATATGGAAATGGAGAAAAGGTGGGTGGAGGGCAAAAATGGAAAAAAAAATTGTAGGAGTGCACCATAGGTAAAATAGGGGTACACAAATCACTTCCCTAAAAATAATTATATAAAACAAAATTTGTGTCATAGTTGGTAACTTTGGATTTAAATGTATTGATTTGACTTTGACACAGTGGACGGTAGAGTTTGGTTGATCTGCAGTTGCAGTTGGTTTGACATTAACACATAAATGTTGAAGAAGATGAGATTTTGATGTTCTATCTGAGTCGTAACTTAACCTGGTTGACTCAACTCAGTACTTTCGATGTTTGGGCGGCACTGCATACAGTACATGATAATCATACAGGTTCAAAACTCGAAACATCAACTTGGCGAAATTGCTCACTGAGTCCAGTCGCTGAGTTCAAGACCTGCTCACTGAGCCAGTTGAATCAAATATATTACCATCGTTGTGAAATATATATAAACTTAATAACAGTACACGAATAGCATTATTGTTGTTAATTTAATTACATAAGAAATTTTGAAACCTCATATTACAGTTTGAATTTTGATCAAGTCTTATCTAATTCCAAAGTTTAGCCTTTTATGTATAGAGATCTCCTTCTGCACTTCTAATTAGATACTCATTTAAATACCCAACAATTTTCAATTCGACAAAGCTCTCCAGTACATTGAACGTTGTCGATCATCTCATCCGATTAAAAAATTCACATGTAGAGAAGCCTGAGACCTAACTCTAAGTCTCTAATACTACTTGTTAAGATTACGAATCCATATCAAGATACTAACCCATTAAATAGAGTGGCTTAAATTCTTTATAAATTCTTAGATTTCGTTCTAAATTCCTACCTCTCGTTTTACTGTCCAAAGATACACTTAACCTTTGAAATTTGCTTTGAAATTTCCGTGTTTGACTCGAGTATCAATCATATCAGTTGCCATCGAGAAGGCGGTCGAAAAAAGAAAAGTTGGTCAGTCGTCCAAATTCAGCCGGCAGCCATGCATGAATAATCAACCACTCCAGGATTCTGGGTTTTGTCATGTTTGGAAGAAAAGAAGGAAGAAGAAGGAGAGAAGAAAGATAATCCACATCTGCGCACGTTTTCTACGCAACAAGTATCTCGGCACGGCAAGCTAAGAAGTAGCTTGATTGGTGGTGTGGTAGGGCCGCTTACTCCATTTCACCGTTCCCATCCTTGTCGACATTCAACAATTCTCATACGACCAACAACCTTCTCTTCTCTTAAATTTCACATCCCAACCATCTTCCTTCTCTGTTCATACTCTGTTTATAACACAAATCTCCATTTTCCAATCAAAATTCACTGCTGTAGTCGTACAGCTCTAAAAGAGGCATAGTTAAGGAAAGAAACATGGCCATTTCCATCAATTCTTGCCTCCAATCATCCCCTCCTCCAAACCCTTCTTCTCTCACCCAATCTCTCCCATCAAAAGCCACCCAGCTCCCTCGGTAAGCACCCATCTCTGATTTAAATTTCATATATAATTGTATTTAGCATGGAAATTATGATTGAAGAAAGAGAGTTCCTTCCATATTTGTGACTCTTTCTCCTGTGGGTTTTGACCTTTTAAGGATTTTTCATATAATTTTTTGCCTCATGATTGCTTTATGGGTTTATTGTTTTCTACATCTGACATTGGATTACTTCTCTTTCTTTCCATTCTCACTCCTTTTGTTCTTTCTAACATGACTTTCAGTTCATGGAGAAGTCGGTGCTTTACGGGTGTCGCATGCGTGATAATTGGAGGATCTTCGGTGGTTCTTCCGGCGGGCGAAAGCCACATTTTTGCAGAGGAGTTGCAAATTTCGGTAGAAAATGAGGCGCAGGGCAAGGTGATGAAATGGAGCGACCAAAGGAAGTGCCCACAGTGGCATCCGAATTCATTAGAGAGCATTGTGCCAGAAAACCTTCCCCGGCCATCAGCACGCCGGAGATACGAAGCTGTTGGCATCGATCAAAATGCACCGGCTGTTGGCCTCCTTCCAACAAGAAGAATCAGCGGCTGTTTCTATCTATAAATAGAATATACTTCTTTCATCAAAAACTTTAAAGAAAAAAAAAAAAATTGTGGTGATCGGTGTAGATAATCAGATACTATATGTGTTGATTAAGATGATGTTGTTGAAATTGATGATGTACTATGGATCATACATTTTAATTATGATCTTTGCTCAACTTTAATGAGATCCAAATCCCATATTTCTTTCCTACAAGTTTCAATAAACAATTATAAAAATGCACTAAAAATAATATAAATATCTATGTCAAGAACCTTGCTTATTGAAATTTAAAATCCAACAACACACTCTACTTTTTTTATTTTTTAGATTTACTTGTGGAAAACGCAGTGGTATTAAAACCCAACAACACACTTTACTTTTATATACTATCAAGCATTTCATTTTCGCACTCAAGAACCTTCAAGTTGATATCTTTTATTTTGTGAAATTCTCTATTAAAAAAGAACTTACGATGTTTTTGAGCTTAATTGTGAATGTGATTTGAACTTAATTTAATGATGAACATATATTAAAATGAATTTAAATTAGATATATGTATCAAACTTAGGATATTTTAATAAATATGAGGAGAAAAGAGATGTACATAGAAACCCAATAAAAAAAATTAATTAACTCATTCATAGTAAATTAATTCAGGGGAAATTTCAACAAATTCAAAAGGAAGTGCATCGTACTGAAAGCAGTACAAGGACGAAAGTAAGAAGTACAAGCAACTATTGCCACAAGTTATATGGTTTTTTCTTTCTGTCCTCGAAAATTCTGAAATCAGCCGACAGTTCTGAAAAAAATTCTGTTAGTATAATTCAATGAATTTTATTAATTTTAGTGAAAATGAGAAAATAAAATAAAATAAACAAAAATGAATGCCCACCAAATTTAAGTAAGTGAAATTAGTACAATCCCTCTGTCTCAATTTAATTATCTGATATGAATTGTGAGATTGTCTCAAAATAGTTGACCTATTCATATTTGAGTAGTATAAAGTATCTTGAAAATGGATGAGATCAGGTGGAATGCTAATATTATATAAAGAGGTATTATTTAAAAAAAAAAACAGTTTTATTCTAAAAAGTATAGATTAGTCACTCATTTATTTCTTTTTTGTTTTATCTTAATTAAAATGTTATAATAAATTAAAAATATTATCTATCTATTTAAAAATAAAATATAAAATTGTAAGTATGTTGGAACTTAAAGTAATAAAAAAGAAAGAACTCATATAAGAAATGACATGTTTTTCCTAAGCTGCATTTGGATGAGGGGTAAATTTTAAAGGAGTTACCTCTGAGTAAGGGTCGAATAGGAGTCACTCTTGAACAGAAATTACCCTTATCTTGTTTGGTAATTACAGTGGTAAAGTAAGAACTGACCCTAAAGATAAAAAATCTTTTTTTGTAACAATAAGTAACGATAACATGATATGTTAACAATTTTATTAGAATTAATATTTTTTTATTAAATTCAATATAATAAAAAATAAAATTTATAAAACATAATTATTAAATAATATTCATCAATAAAAAATATTTTAAATATTTTTGGTCCATAAATGCAAAGAGGGGTAAAGAAAGGTAATAGGTGCAAAGAGAGATAAAAGAAGGTGAAGAGGGATAAATAAGGGTAAAGAGGGTTTAGAAGGGTAAAGACGGGTAATAGATGCAAATAGGGGTAAAGAGGGGTAAACAAGGGTAACAAGTGCAAAGAGGGGTAAACAAGGGTAATAGGTGCAAAGAGGGGTAAAAAGGGTAAAGAGGGGAAAAGAAGGATAGAAGGTGAAAAGAGGGGTAAAGAAGGGTAAAGAGGGTTTAGAGGAGGTAAAGAGGGGTAAAGAAGGGTAAAAAGGGTTTATTAGAATTAATAATTTTTACTAAATTTATATAATAAAAATTATAAAACATAATTATTAAATAATATTCATCAATTAAAAATATTTTAAAATATTTTTCTCCATATATACAAAGAGGGATAAAGGGTGTAAAAAGGGGTACATAGGTGCAAAGAGGGACAAGGGTTTCATGAAAACTCTCATGCTCCAAGGGATTTTCAAAAAAGAAGGGGTAGAAGTAAAATTTTAAATTTTTACCCTCACATCTCCATTACCAAACAAAGATAAAGAGATAAACCCCCATTACCCTCCCTTACCTCCATCCAAACGCAGCCCTCATTTACACTAAAGCAAATCAGCAATTTAAAAAATAAAAATGTTTTCCCTCATCACTATATAAGATACATATTAATCAAAACATTAAATTCCTATTTCAAATTGAGTAAGTCAATTAATTTTATTAATCTTTTAAATTAATTTTAAAACATTTATCCAAATTACACTTAAATAAAAAAAAAAAACATGGGTGTACAAAACAATCCTCGATTTATTTCATAAGCTACTCAGAAATATCGGACGAAGCTATCTTCAAATTGAGACTCTACTTGATTCACGGGGCGTGCCACGTGTCGTCTAGTGGAAATAATTGGCCTTTTTTGTAATTATACTCTCTAGCAATACACGTTAAGTGGTTAATAACTCATAAATTAGTAAATTACTGCTTCCTAAACTAAGGCAATGGAACTTTTTCTTCTCATACGTCATGATATCTTTTACTGTGGTGAATTAATCATATTTAATACTTGAATATGACACTTTTTTTTTGGGAGAAGGTGTTGAGACCTTTTAGAGTTAAAAATATATATAAAAAAAAAAATTTACTGATATTTTATATATATAGATACTTGTTCTTGGCACTTGACACATCAATATCTGCAATCGGGTATGATGGAGACTTTGGCTAATTTGGATGAGATGGCCTTGTAACGTGTTTGGTTCTTCGTTTTCCACGACTCACTGCCATCCAACTCCCTTCTCTTCACTCTCTTCTCTCTCCCAGAAAACGGCGATTTCCACCGTCTCTCTAGTTTTGAAAGGAATCAGCTTTCAATTCTCATTTCTCTTTTACCATGGCGACTTCAATTTCTTCCATGTCTAGATTCCTTCAGAAAGATGCAAGACAAGAACCGTTTACAAGGCAGACTTCTTGCTTCCCCCGTTTTGGTATGTTGTCATCCTCATTCAGTATGCTATCTTCTTATTTTCTCATCGTCATCATAGCTTTAGATTACCTGGGTCGTCCTTTTTAGTTTTTCATTTTGATGCTTCTTATTTCTAGTTATCTTGTCAATTCATGTCTTTAAAAACCTTCAATTTAATTTTCACTTTTAACCCTTCTCGTGCTGGGCTGTTACTGATCTTTATTCCCTCCCTTAAAGTGCATGTTAAATAGCTTTTTTTTATTGTTTGATGAATGGAATTTATTCTTTTCTTTTAATTCTGTCCTCGGTCATGTTATTTCTGCCTATTTGTTACTTTTTCTTTGCTGTTCTGATTTTTTCCTTACAAGTGATCGGTCGGTGCTTGTCCTCATAATGGTTCTGGTGGTCTGCCAATGGCAGAGATAGGTTTGAAAAGTGGGCTTGCAGTGTTAAATGATGGAAGAAAATCTTCGTTCCATTGTGGCCATCGAAGTGGTGTCAATGCTACCAATATGCCTTCGTTGCTCGTCCGACCTTCAAGGTATGTTGCAGATCAGAACATTTGATTCTGACAATGCTATTGTTTCCTTGACTGTTAGAATAAGATGAAAGGATTTGAAAAATTCGATGTCAAATTCTACTTGGAACATTCGCACATCAACTGATTGAAAGAAGTACAAAACGAATTATTTGAGCAATTGAATGTGGTCATAATTTGGCATGAAACGTATATAAGGTTCTTTGTGACATTAGAGCAATATTTGCTTGGACCTTCATCGTCATCATTATCATCATCATCATTAAAGTCATTTTTCTTATTTATCTTCGTAACCTTAGATTTGGAAAATTTCTTTCATTGGCATGACTGACTGTCTGGTGTCTATATGATTCAAAGCACAACGTTTTTATGGCTGCCACAATAAATACTTGTTATGTTTGCTCTAAGCTCTTGTTGATTGCTGACAGTGCTGTTGTCGTCAGACATAGGAATTCACAGTTTACAAGTAATATCGAACATCTTTTTTTACTAAACCTTAACTGAACAAGTAGATCAAACTTTGAATGCGGTTTATGTCATCATGTTCTTTATAAGATGGGTTTGCAAATCATGTGCATGGGTTTACCTATAAAAAGGATAAGTATGTAGACCATGAAATGCTTATGAGAAACATGACATATGTTAAATACTAAAATTCTGAAACAAGTTTTAACATTAAGATTGTCTTGCATTATGACTATGACATAAGTGTCACTCCTTGGGAACGTTGATTCCTGTTTCTTGCTAGAATTTCTGACATGGCATAGAACTAATCTCAATGGTCTTGGTTTATCCCTCTAATTTTCTTATGTTTACTGTTGTTCTCCCTTGAGGGACGTGCCTTTTAAAACTTGCTTAGTCTGTTTCATAACCTATGCTCTACAATTCCTCAGGAGAAGCCTTGTTCTCTGCAAGGCTGAGGCTAATGCTTCCAGAGATATGTCTACTAGTGCTCCAAGGGAAGTGAGCCAGTATGAGAGGATAGTTGAATTGCTGACAACTCTTTTTCCTGTCTGGGTATGTTTTGTGTTTCATGCCTTTCTGGATTGAATCTCCACTCTCTTGCATACGGGCACACGACTCACACACTTATATGAGGAATGACGTTATAATAATGACCAAATTATTGGTGCCGTTTGGCTGCCAGTTGTGGGCTCAGCTTTCATGATTTGAATCCTTCACTGAAACCCCAAATTAGATTCTTGTCATTTGTGGGATCTACCATCAGATGGATAAGATGAAGGTACACAATCAAATCTAAGGATATTCCTCTGATCTGATTCATTGAATGATGGACCCAGAACTGGATGAGATAAAAAAATGCCCCTCTGCAACAAAAGTTTGGTTGTTATGCTATTCTCTCCATGCATAAGTCTATATGCAAACGCAGATATTGGTTGTACATTTACGTCAATCTTGGTTAAATTAATATTTCTGAACTCAGCTTCTGTTATTTTTTAGGTTATATTGGGAACAGTAGTAGGCATATACAAGCCATCTGCGGTAATCTTGTTGCCCATTTTTCTTCTTTTTATGCTCTCTCTCTCTCTCATCCTTTTTTTTTAGTTTGATTGATTTGATGCTTAAACACATTTTTGGATATCCTGCTCTGTACTACTTAATAGGCTTGGAGTCTTGGACTACCTGCAGGTTACTTGGTTAGAAACAGACCTTTTCACTGTTGGGTTGGGGTTCCTCATGCTTTCCATGGGGCTAACTTTGACATTTGAAGACTTCAGACGATGTATGCGAAACCCATGGACAGTAAGAAACTTTTCTTTTTCAATCTTGGGGTGTTACTTCTAGCTATCTAAGTAACAAACTGACTGGTTAGTATTTTATTTTTCTCTCTTTCTTGCAATTAACAAATTTGTCTGTATTCAGGTGGGCGTAGGATTTCTTGCTCAGTACATGATTAAACCAATTCTAGGGTTCTTCATTGCGATGGTATGGCCTTATCATGCAACAGATTATATGCACCTGTTTTTCTTTATCAAGATTGGAATTCATTGAATACAATTCTTCTGGAGTGTTACTTCCAGCTAACGCAGGCATCATTTTTTTACCTATAAGCATTCTATGGTCATATTTTTTTCCTTCTGGCATCATGTAATAGAACAGCTCTTATGAAAAGTTTAGAATTTTGAAACATAATTCATATATTGATAGCAAGAAGAAATCAGCTTACAAAAAAGGTACATACTAGATAAGATCATAATATTCCTGAAACAAAATAATAATAATAATAATGGTAATAATAACAAAACATAGGTTTCAGCTCCAAAGTGGAACGCTGGTTTCTTCTGAAGTCTAAACAAGAGAGGTAAATCCCACATTTGTTATTTCTAGAAAGCTACAGGAGTGTAGAATTATTATTTTTTTAAAAAAAAGACCCTTGTTGCCATGAAAAATACAATAGTCTTTATTATTCTACAAATTCTTCAATAATATAATAACCCACCAAATTGTAAATAATCTTCAAATTATTCAACAACGACTTTGGAATCATCATTTATCTTGTAAGGAAAAAACAAATAGTTGGGAATCATATTTTCAAACACAATAGTCTACAGTAAGAGTAATTTCTACAACCTGAAACAGGATTGTCATTGGTTACATAATGCAGTTTCCATTTTTAGAGTCTACCTATGTCAATCATTTTGCTAGAAACACCAATGACATGAGTAGCAAGTTCATCAAAAAGAATCCTTGTCATTAAAATTAGAAGTTAGCAAAATAATGATGTATCATCATCATCATTATCACCACGACCACTAATTCAAGAATGATGCACTTATAGATAACACATACAAAGGACATCAAATGCACAAAGCCCATAGGAGAATGAGTTTCCACTTTACTACATCCATGTTTACATCCAAGCTTCTATAAAATATTGAACTCTGAATTTGGGTGAAATTTGTAACTATTGAATTATTGCATCAATAATTGCTGAAATAAGCATTAGTGCAGTAGTTCATATGGAAGCCGAAATTATTGTATTCTTCTTGTGCATGACATCCTATAAGATTATAATTATGATTTGAATATTTTTTTTTTTTTATTTGCAGGCTTTAAAATTATCTGCTCCTCTTGCAACAGGCCTTATTTTGGTATCATGTTGCCCTGGAGGCCAGGCATCAAATGTTGCTACTTATATATCAAAAGGAAATGTGGCTCTTTCAGTTCTCATGACAACGTATGTCCATTTCACATGTAATTCTATTCATGAATTTTATTTGAATGCTTCAAGTAAATGATAATTCTTTGGTTGCTATTTGATTCAAATAGGGAGTATCTCTTTTGTGCACATCAATAGAATGGAATAGAACGGCCAACGGAGTGGCGGACTTCTTTGCTAAAAATGGGGTCGAAGGGTCGATATGTGGTGTATTTCACCTTCCAAGAGATTAGTTCCTTTGTTTTTTTTGGAGGTGTTCTTTAGTGTTTTCTTTGGTGGTTTGTTTTTTTCATTTTGACCTAATTCTCTTGGGCCTTTTGTAAATTCTTTTTGTATTGGCTTTGTCTTTAATACAATCTTTTCTGTTACGACTCAAAAAAAAAAAAAATAGAGAGTGTCTCTCTCTCTCACACACATATTTATCCACCGAATTTGTCGTAATTATTTCAAAAGGATACCATTTGGATTTCTTCATGAATTTATTTGAATTCTTCGATTAAGTGATGTTTCTTTGGCTACCATTTGAGATAGGTTCCTTTCACTTTTAGATTTTTTTTTTGGAATTTGTACTTATTAACATATTTAAACATTGGTTTTATTATCGTTGATGAGGAACCAATAGTAAAATAAGGGAAGTGTTGCAACACCGGAAAAGGTGGGTCACAACCAATGTGACAAATATCGGCGGTATTTTCAAATTTACCGCGTTTTTATCGGCAAAATACCATTACCGCGTTAAAAACGCGTTTTTATCGCCAAACGATAAATTCCCGATAAATTCCCGATAAAATCGCGTTAAAAACGCGATAAACGTTAATAACGCGATAATATCCCGAGAAATTTCCGGTAAATTCCCGAGAAATTCCCGGTAAATTCCCTATACCATTTTTATTTCATTAATTTTTTTATTTATTCTATTTTTTTTATTTTTTAAATATTATAATTTCAGCGAGATTTTCCCGTTAAATTCCCGATAAAAATCCGAGAATTTAAAAATATCCCGTTATTACCAATTACCGTTAATATCCCGAGAACGGTATTTGTCACTATGGTCACAACTAGGGCTGCGTTTGAAAACCCTTTTCAAGGGAGGGGTTTTCATATTACCTTGGGTAACCCCTCCAAAATTTAACCCCCATCCAAACGCACCCTTGGTGTAGAGAAGATGTTCTTGCTTTGTAGGAATATCTGCTTCAGCACTTGTCATCCTAGATATGTGGGAAATAGGAAAACAAGGCAAACTAAGGTTATAACATTCCTATATGTTCCACCTAGCAAGCTGATCTTCATGGATGGTACAAAGATAATCACATTGCTAATCATTTAGAGTAAGAATTGTTTATCTTCATTTGGATGTTTGGAATGGGATATCAACCATATCCATATCCCCATCCTTAATTTTTATAGAAGGGTCCATAATTCTTGTGTATCACCTATCCCCACTACCACCAGCACCACCAACAACAACAACAATAAAGAAATAAATGATAGAACACTTTCAGGTACATGTGGCAATTTTTCCCTTGTGAAAGGGTCTAAGCTAGTCATCAGAGGGGTCCTGGTAAACAAATCCCAATAGTTTGTCAGGATTGCCTCGCATATGAAAACAATGGATGGTTAGAGAGAGCCGAATGTCACAATCAGCCTAATATGTAGCCACCTACTGATAAGTGGACCAGATTAATTTTTGGGCCAGGGAATTTACTCAGTTGGCTCAAGTGGTTTGAATCATGTATGTATCATTACATCAAATGTTTCACAAATGGGTGAGAGATTGGACAGGTGCAAGTATGCTAGATGGAATTACTAGAGACTATATAGAAGCTCCATTTTTTATTTCATCTCCTCATGTTTATTTTCATGATCTGTTGATGGAATCATTGTGCTACAACAACTGCAACTGCCATTGATGTCAATGGCTTGATCATGTTATCCATCAACTTTTATGTGTTTCTGTGGTTTCACTAGTCAAGTACTCAGTAGCTTGTTAGCTACTAGATAACTTTCTGTCTTGAAATATGAGTTCCTTTTTGACATGACGCCAAATTCTACAATGGTTAGGACTCCTTGTCGGTATTTCACATTTTAGAAGAAAATCAGATGAAACCTTGAGAATTCTGATGAAATACTGAAAATGGGCCAAAATCTTGGAAATCTAGCAAAAGTTTTTTTGCAAGGGATCAGTCAGCATCGACTTGTTTCATCAAATTGTATGGATTCCAGCCAAAATCGGCTTCATGTTATTGGGTCAGTCATTTCCTTTTTCTTCAACAAAGAACCCTGAATGCCTGAATTGGGAGATGTTCATTGAGACTATATTTCTTTTTGTTTTTATTGTTTGTTGGATACTTGGATTGCTGTTGGAACTTCGTTATCTCAATTGCTAAATGCACAAGTACCCTTCGTGTTATTTATTTTGAATAAGCAATTACTTGAACTTTCAGTTGGGTGAATAAGGTTAGCTGATGATGATGCTGATTCGGGAACCTTTCACCAGTACATCACTGAATCACTTTATTTTCAGTTTTTATTCTTTGTATGACTGAACTGAAAATCAGTGGATAGCCATCATCTACAGTTAAAAAAAACCACACTTTGTGTATGTTGATTACTTGATGATCTTTTACTAATTAACCATTTCTTGATTAGTTAGTACCTGTGCTTATTCTACTTCAATTTTCCAGTTGTTCAACTATAGGTGCCATTATTATGACGCCACTTCTTACGAAGGTTCTGGCAGGTCAGCTTGTTCCAGTTGATGCAGCAGTAAGAACTTGCTAATTTATGCATTGTTCCTGTTTCAGGTCCTATGAGCTATGTAATTGTCACTGTTGAGCATATATCATCATTAAGTTTTTAGGCATGGCATAAAAAATAGGTTTCTGAGAATCGGATAGAAACAGTGGTTTATAATGGGTTGAAGTATTAATTAGTTGTCAATGCTGTGGAACTCTACAATATGTAATCATATTAATGGAGTGGGTTCTCATATTTAATAAATATATGAATTAGTGAAAAGCAAAAGTAAGAAGATAAGGTTATCATAATTAATTTAAAATACAGAAGAATCGTGATTAAGCTATTCTGTTCAAATTGTACTCTCAGCAGACTGCCAGTCTTGATTTACCATGGTTACTGAAATAAGGGGATGCACATGACAGACCAGGTTTCATTACTTTTAGGTGCAGACCATGTCCTCTGCCAATGGGATACAGATATGGTTGTTGTGGTCTACCCATTGTTTCTCTTACCCTGATAATCCTGTCAAAAATTTCTCTGGTATTGTTGTGTTTCACATCTCTCTTTCTTTTCTTTTCTAGAAAGGAATTGTCCTCATTAAGTAGTTGTAAGATGATTTTTTTTGTTCAAATTGCTGGTAATGTATTCATTCTTTTTCATGTCCTCTAAAAATTGCAAATGAATTCTCTAATGCCAGGGCCTAGCCATCAGCACTTTTCAAGTTGTCTTGGTGCCGACTATTGTTGGAGGTAACTGACGGGGTGGTTCAATAAACCTCCATTTTGAATTCTGCTGTCTTCTTATGGAGATCATGTCTGCTTTTTTATTGAAAAACTAATCGACCATTGAATTTCTCATCCAGTGTTATCGCATGAATATTTTCCAAAATTTACTGAGCGAATAATCACACTTACACCGCTGATTGGGGTTATCCTGACTACTTTACTCTGTGCAAGTCCTGTAAGTTGAGAGAGCTACGGTTTTTTTGTTTGAGTTGTGCAATAATGATTGGATTGCTGGAAATTCCTTGTACAAAATACTAACGTTGGGTAATACTTGATGCATAGATTGGGCAAGTTTCAGAAGTCTTGAAGACACAAGGAACACAACTAATTGTTCCTGTCGCTCTCCTACATGCTGCAGCATTTGCTCTTGGTTATTGGTTTTCAAAATTATCGTCATTTGGTGAATCCACTTCTCGCACCATTTCCATTGAATGTGGGATGCAGGTAATTTTGTTTGTGTTCTCATGTGTTATATCAAGATATACTATTTTTCAGATTAGGCAAGTAGATCAAGTAAATCTAAAAACTATGTTAAAGGGCTACCACCACCAGTTTAGCGTCACCAGGTTCATGCATGTTATTAACCTGTATTGTTTATGGAATTCATTTTGCTTCTAGCAACCTGAGATACAGACAGATATGGTCTCTCCGCTATGTATTTTATTCTTTAGTCTATTGTTTATGTTCGCTAGATGATTTTGTTCTCTTTATTACATATGGACCAATTTTCAAAACCTCCATCAATCTTGGTATTTGACTGAATTGATCTGTTTATTTGGGTTTAGAATATTAGCATGATGAACCATCAACTAATTCTGATTTCAGTAGAAATCTGGCAAGTGAGGCACTGATATGCTACAGTTTATGAAATGGATGTGTTTGGCCAACAATGCCTCAGTTGCGTTCACAATGGACTGCCTTGTTGGTCTCTCCAATGATGTAGGTACAGTGTTTGAACCTTAGTGAATGCTCGGTGATATTCTATGTTCTACCTGCTAGCCAGTGTGGCAGCTTAGCCAAAAAAGAAGGGCATGTTTGATGTTTCTCTTAGAAATATATCAACTACGGCAGTGAAATTCATAAACCGAAATATATTTTTATTTGGTATAAAAATCCAACTATGGAACTTTCTGAAACAACTGAGAAAGGAAAAACTAACTTGAACAGTTAAATGATCTTTATGTACAAACATTAAAATAATACCCTATCTCTCATTTGGTAATGGGAGATCCTTTGCTTAATCTTATTAGGAAAAGACCAGTCCTAATAAGCTTTTAAATTATTTAATTTAATTTCACCTTTTTTAACTGTTTGAAGAATGTTTATGCATCTTGGGGTTGATTCATTCTTTCTACTTAGTTCCTTTCCATTCAATTAAGTGACTATATTATATTAGACTCAGTGAAATGGATTGCAATCCCATGATGTGAAACTGTTAGTTACACTTTCAACATTAAGTAAGTTCACCCAATCCTTGCAGACTCTTATACCCATTTCTGTAGCTAAATCAACTTCTATAATTGCACCATGTGGTTGTCTTTTGGCCCAACAGCAGCCACATTAGTCAATGGATGGCTCATTGTTGACTAGAATTTGGGATTGACCATGTTGACTTCCCAATTTTTTGTGGGGTTGTAGGTTGAAAGGCTTGGACTTGTAAAAAGTAGGAGTTTTCTTGCATACAAGACAATGATAGGCATTTTCTGTTTCATTTGAACATTTGAATATTTCTGAGGAAGATGATTGAAAGTATCACGGTTTATTATTTTGCACAGAGCTCTGCACTCGGGTTTTTACTCGCTCAAAAGCATTTCACTAATCCACTTGTTGCAGTTCCTTCAGCTGTCAGTGTTGTATGCATGGCGGTATGACACTTTTTTCTCTATTTGAATATTCAAATGATCATATTCTCTTACTGGATGAAGGCATCATATCCTTTTTACAGCTTGGTGGGAGTGCTCTTGCTGTTTATTGGAGGAATATGCCCATCGCAGCTGATGACAGGGATGATTTCAAAGAATGATGAATTTAGACTACTCAAGGGGGAATTCATTAGGGCGACTACTTGGGAGGCTTTACCTCTTTTTCTATGGTTTGGTAGGCATAGTTTTCTCCTAGATTTTGTATATAGGAGACAATCTTCCATTAGGCTTTTGGTTCACTTACTAGTTACTGCTTGCATTTGAGTCGCTGTTGAGTGCTATTAGGTCACTTTTTTCTCTCTTATTTTTCTGTTTTCTTGTCAAACTATTTAGTATTGAGAAAATAATCTGGTTTCAATGGGTGAATTGTTTTATGGAATCATGGAATAATTTATTTATCCTACAAATTAATGCATTTCTGTCTTATGTTCTCTTTTGAAATGGGCAGTTGACGCAATACTGAGCAATTTTCAACATTGCTATAGGCTCTAAAACCATATTTCTGTCATATGTTCCTTGATCCTTGAGGCTACAAACCTTGTTTTTATCATTTCTCATCTGTTCAGAGTGTCGTGGAAGAATTCGTTTGAAGGATGCATTTCTTGCCAGAATGTATTTCTGTAGGGGAATTGAAATGGAAAAAGGGAACTGAGGTGAGATTAATCTCACAGATGCAACAAATTATCTGCCGACCCCGCGTATCAGGTAAGCCCAAGAAGAGTTCAATTTAAGACCTCTAATCTAATCTTAAAAGTTTAGACTAATTGAACTATGTGCACGAGTTAATGATTTGGAACTTTTTATTTCATAGCTATAATCATAAACAGCGCGACATCATTTCTCGTGAAATGTCCTTTTAAGTAGTAAAGAATTCCAACTTCTTCTCGAGTGATTTCAGCAACCAAATATTTGGTTTAGATACGTGACGTATAGCTCTGGATCTGCAATTTGTTCAGTGTATGTGCATTGAATATGATTTATGTTAGATTTCACTTGTGAGATTTGCTACAATGTTTCTGTGAGCGTAATCAATTCCAAACAATATATAATAGTAGATATAATCTTCACATATAATATGTCTCTGTATATTTATGATAATGATATTAAACTCTAGTGTCTACAGTACGAGCTCTCGTTGGTGTCTTATACTTGATTATTTCCTTCCTACGTGGGACTTGTTAGAAAACAAATAGATGGTGTATACTTTTTCTAATCATTAGATCTACTTAATGCCTTCTTTTTTTTAATTTACGTTTGGAAAACTACAGGAAACTCAGTGTAAAATCTCCATGGGTGACACCCACTACCTTAGGATACACCAGGTTAGATCATGGGGGTTCGAACTTGGCACCGCCCGCTTCCTGACATGGAAGGTTAACCAGTTGGGCTACACCTGTTTTCTCGAAGTTAGAGATTAAGACTTGTTTAGATGAGATTTTTTTTTATTTCATTCCTCAATATCCACATAGGAAGATGGATCTTCTGATGGATCATATGTCACAATGACGGATAGAATCTCTTAGACCTTCTAATGCGCTTCATTTAAAAATTCAATTAAAAGATTATAATTGAAAGTTCACTACAATTCATTATAAGTTAATTTACAATTATATAATTTCCTTTTTTTTATAGATAACTGTGTTCAGTGGCCAAGCCCAGTCCGAGTTGCTGATATATGTTATTAATCTTATATGTAAAATTATGATTCATTTAATATTTAACTATATTATAAGAATTAATAACCGAAACAAAGATACGCTCAACTTTATCTTCCAAAGTACAAATTGGTTTAAAATTTATTATCGACTTTACAGAGGTACATTGTCTGGGCCCAATTTCGATAAAATTGGCTCAGACCCAGGTTTTGGCCCAGTAATTACAAATTATTCTGCAGCTTAGGCTGGCTAAAATCGGTGAGAAAATATCTATCCTGAATCGGTTCAAAATAAATTAGTGTGAACTTTTAATCACAATCTTTAAATGTAACAAATATTTTTAAATTAAATGGATACATCTATTTTCAAATAGAGTTAAGGTTGCGTAAACTTGAATTCCATACATTTAAGAACAGCAAGGGAAAGGTTGAGTCACTCGAGAAGTTGAGAGGCCGTTTAATTTTACCTGGTTGGGACTTGGACAAATGGGCTCATCTTTATTTCTATATATAGAGGATGGAATGGGGACACTGTTGTTCAAGAGAGAGAGAGAGAGAGAGTTCTCATTTTCTACCTTTCCAAGGAAAACCAAATAAGGAAATTTTCTTTTAAAGAAACATTTTGAGCTAGGCCCAGTGCCTACCCAGATGGGTGAAAAGTGAAAAAAATGGACTGCAGTTGAAGAAGAAGAAGAAGAAGAAGAAGAAGGTGGTACTGGTGCCCTTTCTCTTCACTAGTTCACTTGAAATTTTAGTGAGTGGACAAGAGTTGATGTGGGTCCCCTTAGAATGATCATTTAAAGCTAGGGTTGCAGTCTGCCACAACCTACCTTGCTTCAGTGTGTAAACTTTTGGTGTTTGGAACACGCCATCTCATGAAGAATCTACCACTGACTGCTTGATGAGGATGAGAAAGATGATCCAAACTCCAAGCATATGATCCATGTCCATTAAAGTTGACAGTAAATGATACACAAAATGTGTAAACTGGTGAGTGTTGGTGGGTGGGATCATTTGGTCAGTCAGAGCTGTTTTCCAATGTGGGTCAACTATAGTAGAGTTCACTGGTAGATTTCAGGTCCCTAATCCCTACAAGACTAGCAGATTTTAGTATTTTGACAGGTAAACCCTAAAACCAGGCAGGGGATTTACCCCCAGGGCCTATGGGTTTGTCTTTGAGCCACCCCATACACTAAGAATGAAAAAGTGTTCTGATAATTTGATGTGGTTCGAGAAAATATTAAATATAGAAATGTGTTCTACCTTACCTTCGGGTGAAGTATCTCACTTTCACTGGACTCTCAAATCTCTGAAATTTGAAAGAAGATATATATATTTTTAAATGGAATAATGTGTAAAATGATAAAGACATGAATATGTAAAATGTGAACCTGATTTCAACTTGATCATTCTAGTTGAGATGATACTTTTCCATTTTATCCTTTCACTTTTCAATTTATCAATGATAAAATAGGGTTAGTGTGATAATCAAGAAACTGTATCGAAAAGCAAGAGTCTTGAGTTTAATTTGTACTCCATTTTAAAGGGTCACTCTTTATAAAATTACTCGGTGTATGTAACTAGAGAGGCTTGTACATGTCTCGAAGATTATTCTAAGTGCTCTAAGAGGTCTAGAAAGACACCTTAATTATAAAAAATAAAAAACCCATTAAAAAAATACTGAGTGCACAAATCAATTCAGAATTTATATCATATGGTCTGAGTTTTGAAAGTTGTGACATCCCTGGACCCCCAATTTCAACTCAATTAAGGTGAAATTCTGTATTCTTGCCAGTTCATAGGCCAGCTTGATATGGGCTTCAACTGAGTTGGCCCATACCCCGTAAATTGTGATTTCCTGAACTTTTTATTATTGACTTGATTCTTCTGAGAGTCTGGACTGCCGGTCCATTGATGTCTTTGAATGAATTTATTAATAGAAATCATCAATGCGAGTCCTGGTATTTCACTATCATGGCTGAAAAGTTGTGAAATCATTGGCGGACGGATACAAAGTAAATGTCATCATGACTATTATTCATATGATATAAAATGATAATTATATTATTTAAAGATCTCAATAATTTATTTTTTTTCACCGACTGGATCACTTTGAAATCAGTGTACCGATTTTTTAAGAGTCTAAATTGGTGCACTGACCGGATTATTTTATATATAAATTGATTCACTGAAAAAATAAGTCGATTTCTGCAGATGGAGACAAAGTGGGAAATTCAAAAAACCTGTGTTTACTAAAAGAGTATGTCCGTGTTAGGATGGATACCCTTTTTTAGAGCATCTGATCCTCTTCAGACTTTCTTACCCACACACATTGAATAGATTTATGAGCAGTAGTCTTTTAAGATAGAGTGACAATCAAAATCAGTAATCTCACTCTTACCTCTGGAAATGAATCATCAGGTTAAAGATCTCAATAGTTGATTCCTCAGTTTAATAGGCTCTTTTCAAACTATTCTAATCATCAGTCACGCAATCTATACAATCAAATATTTGCTTAGACATTTTAAGAATATTTATTTGTCTTTGAATAGTATAAAAGATTTTTCAGATCAAAATCTATTGCACGGATGATGTTAGGTTAAGATAGAAACTCTATGTGCTTCTACTGTATACTCCATTCAAAATTAATCATTGATTTTCTACTTTTAAAGTCATTTGTCTTCTTTATTAAATGATTAGGTATGATAATATTTTTATGTTTAATATTGATATGGCTGAAGCTCATGATCTTAAATTATAACAATGAATATCTATTAATGTGTTACATACCCTCTATCTCTTACCAATTATCTGCTACATTTGGTAGTTCCAACTTAGCTCAAATTGGATGGTGGATACCTCACTTGGGGTGCCGTACATGAACCAATGGGTAGAAGAGAAGATGAATTTGCTTTTGCATTCTAATAAATAATCGACATATATGAGCGTAGAAAGATATCAGTAAATATATTTATAAATTATATTTGTAAATTTACAGATTGGCTTAACTGTCACGACACTCGTCTAATGAAGTAAATTTTAGAGTTCGATTTTTATTCAACTCCTTTTTAGTCACTTTTTATAGAGTTAGTCTCTATCAATCAAATCATTGTATAAGGATTGAGATGTTTAGTCTCACTTTTAATTTAAGACAGTAAAGATATATCTTTTTAAAATATATAGAGAGATAAAATAGGGTAGCAATCCTTCTATAGGTGTTTTGTATAACTCTACATGAGATTTAGGATATTATCCATTTTACCCTTCCACTGCTGTATAAATTGGCTCACTGAATCACTGACCTTTCCACTGCAGTATAAATCAACTCACTGACAGAATCACTGACTGATTCACTGAAATTTATCTAAGTGGCATTTTTTTTATGCAGAACAGCAAATCGGTACTGATCGGATCACTGAATTTTCTTTTTATTCTTTCATACAACAATAGAAGAGTAAAATAGATAATTTTTTAAAACCAGTATCTCATTGTAAAAAATACATGCCTACCTATAAAATAAATATATTCTAAATAGTTGGTTGGCAATCGATTCATTTAAAAAAGAAATGAAAAGAAGGGTTGACCGTGTCACGAGAGTCCACTTGCAGGCATTAAGACATGTGAATAGGCTTTCCATTTTTTATTGAAGGTCAATCAATCAATCACAAGGTAGAGGCCCGGCCCGGCCCACCCTTTTATAAATTTTCCGTCCGTCGACTCCACATGTGACTGTATTTTAACTTACATGATCTCTAACATGATTTATAGAGAAGTGTCTATTTAGGTTTTTAATTTATAATAAACAAGTTTAGCAAATCTGCAAAAGAATCAGAATAAGATCTGTTGGACACAAGACAACTATCCTCACTTTGGACTAATTTCCAAAAAAAAATTTAATTTTTTTTTCCATCATCAGTTTTTTATTTTCTTTTTGCGAGAGGGTGACTTTTGTTCTTAATTATCTATATTAAATATTTTATAAATAAAAATATTATTCTAAAATTAAATCAATTTTTTCATACTCTCTACTATATCACAAGTTATTTAATTGACATCTTAACTAATTGTTAAAAAATTAATTAATAATAATTTGTCATATAAATTTAAATATATAAAATAATATAACTTAAGAGTAACTATAACATTTTTTATTTTTTTTTTCAACATTTTGAGTCTATAATCATGAAATCCCCCTGATTGGGCCTAAAATTGAGTCCACATATACCCTCGGTATGATGGCAAGATGCTGGCCTCAACAAGTGAGGTCTTTGAAGTAATTTTTGGCTAGCACCTTTGGAGTATTCTCTATTAGTTAACGAATTCAATATGTGTATATAAAGAGATATATACATGTTTCGAAAGATTAGTCGAGAGAGACAACTCTAAACATTCGATAAAAAAAAAAAAATTGAGTCTACATATAGTCAGCCTTAGAAGTACACCTCCCAACTTGCTTGATTGTAGGCTGAAACTAACAGAAACTCAGTATCACAGTAAACCGTGAAAAAAAAAAATAAATTTGTTTAGCCATGACGTAATATGATAGGAAGGTAGCCAAAGACTTGCTACGTCCACTCCACGTGGATACCTGCATGGCATTTGTCCCTCGCTGTAAAAACTTGGCTTGCCATGAATTTAATTTATATATTGTGAATATTCCATTCATTTATTTTAATTTTTTAAAAATTTTAAATATTGTTAAAATGAAAACACAAATGAGCAAATTACGTAAGATGTTAAATTTAAGAAGTTGATTTGATGGTCAAAATCTATGTAGAAAGGCTTGGAATCGAGTCTCATCAATTTCCCTTGTTTTATATCTGATGTGGGCCCTTAATCTTAAAAAAAATCATATAAGACAGACAGATGTAACAAAACACAAAATGTACTTAAATGTAAACAAAATAGATCCCTCGTATAAAGCTTTGTTTCGGGAGAAAATAATTTGAAAAACAAGAGACTTCTTTGGAGTATGAGAATTTTCTAACAATTTTTAGATTATCTCGTTAGAATGCTTATGAAGTGTAAATTTTAATTATTTGAGAGAAATTACTCATAGACTCATATGATTCGTATTTAGTTTTTAAGTCGATTTCATTAAATTTTATATCAATTTCAATGAAAATCAATCGATCAAATCAAATGCTCACTTGACAAGGCACATATGAACCAAAATTAAGTATAAAAATCAAATTTTAACCATTTGATCTTGGTGGTTAAAAAGCACAAAAATAAAAAATAAATAATAATAAGGGAACTTAATAATTTTGATTATTTAAATTAAAAAGTTTAAAATTTGAGTTTTTTATTAAATTTTGATCTATTGAATTATTAATACTCTAATCTCATTAGTTAGTTTTTTTTAAGTAATGTTTATGATTTAAAAGATGAATGAGAATTACAATTCAAGAGGGGGTTGGCGTGATCGTCAAGAAGTTCCTCCTCCATAAAAAGAGGTTTTCAGTTCAATTCATGTTCAACACCCTTCTCAACCACTCTAAAGACATCTAGGATGCATTTGGATGGGAGATTACCCCCATTACCCTTGTTTGGTAATGGAGGGGTGGGTAAAAATTCAAAATTTTACCTCTCCCCCTCCTTTTATGAATACCACTTGGAGCATGGGGGTTTTCATGAAACCCTTGTCCCTCTTTACCCTTATTTATCTCTCTTTACCCTCATTTATCCCTCTTTGTACATATGGAGCAAAAATATTTTAAAATATTTTTTAATTGATGAATATTATTTATTAATTATATTTCATAAATTTTTATTCTTATTTTTTATATTGTATGAATTTAATAAAAAATGTTAATAAATTACCCTCCTTACCCTCTCTTTGCACCTATGGAGCAAAAATATTTTAAAATATTTTTAATTGATGAATATTAATTAATACTTAATTTTTTTATTACATAAATTTAGTAAAAAATATTAATTATAATAAATCATCTTTACCCTTCTTTACCCCTCATTTACCCCTCTTTGCACTTATTACTCTTCTTTATCCCTCTAAACCCTTTTACCCCTCTTTGCTCCTATTACCTTTCTTTACCCCTCTTTATCCCTCTTTATACCTATTACCCTTCTTTAACCCTCTAAACCCTCTTTACCTCTATTTGCACCTATTACCCTTCTTTACCCCTCTTTGCACCTATTACCCTTCTTTACCCCTCTTTGCACCTATAACCTTTATTTACCTTTCTAACCCTCTTTACCCCCTTTACCCTTCTTTGCACCTATTACCTATTCTTTACCTCTCTAAACCATCTTTATCCCTCTTTACACCTATAGAGCAAAAATATTTTTTAATTGATGAATATTATTTATATATTTTTTTATATTATATAAATTTAATATTTTTATTTAAAAATTATCTATTCTAATAAATTGTTAATATATTATCCCTCTTTGCACATATAGAACACAAAAAAAGTTTAATTGATGAATATTATGTAGTAATCATGTTTTATTATTTTTTATATTATATGAATTTAATAAAATTGTTAATATATTACCCCTCTTTACACTTATAGAACAAAAATATTTAAAATATTTTTTAATTAATAAACATTATTTTATAATTTTTTTAATATATTGAATTTAATAAAAATTATTAATATATCAAATTATTCTTATTTATAATTACTAAATAAATTTTTTTACTTTTAAAATCAATTCTTACTTTATCAATGCAATCATCAGATGATACGAATAACCTCTGTTTCATATGACTCCTATTCGACCCCTACGGTGACCCTTACTCATTGTAACTCCTTTCAAATTTACCCGTCTAGATTTTTTTTTTTCACGATTGCTTTTCTCAGAACGCAGTGCCCTGCAATCCTGCATCCAATTAGGACCCGCAACGGTGGCTCGTGCAGCTTCAGCCGCCCAACTCAATTGCCATGTCATTGGTGGGGCCCAGTCGAAATTTGGGATATGGAGCCCCTCCGTGGTGGCGCTTTCCATCCCTTGTGCCGTCAGTTGTCAGACGGCCGTTTTCGTCTTTCGTCATTCTCTCTTCCCCTTCTCTCCTTTTCTCTCTCTTCTCTTGCCCCCGGTGATCGTACGCCTGCTGCAGATTCTATAGTCTGCATCCACGGAAGGTTAGGGACACGTGACCCCCTGTTTCCACCGTCATATGACCTCAGCAGTCCAACCCCGTTCCTAGACTCCGTAGATATCCTCACGTCACCACCGACTGTCCGTGCGAGAGAGAGAGAGGAGCAAAGGCAACTAGTCTCAGTCCTATGACTGACTTCTACGCCTCCATTACATATCTCATGACCCACGTCTTTCTTTCTTTATTTGCCAATACGTCACCAATTCTTTCCCTCTGTCTCACCCTCCCCGTCTAACATCCATCGGATCAATCATTCTAAGCTGGATAATGAAGAACTCACGATTGACTTTTAAATGTAAATCCACACCTCCCACTGTAGATATTTATAAGATTTGAAATAAGTCATACATAAAAGGGTGGTGATCCTAACCCAAAAAAACCCTAAACTCTGAACTCATCTTAATACAAAGAAAAACTCTTTTAGGACACAATTTTTTTTAATTTTTTACTTTATCCTCGTATAAACTTTAAAAAATCAGTTTACTTTTTAGTATATAGTTCACTATCTCGGTGTTGTCCTGACCAGATCACTTGAAAATAAAAATTTGAAAAAAGTTATTCGGTGAGTACACCGATTTGAACTCTTTCACGTATTAATAAATCAGTACACTGATTGGATCACTTGGAAATTGAAATTTGAAGAAAGTAATCCGGTCGGTACACTTTTCTTAAGATGTGAAAGAGTTCAAATCTATGCACCGACCAGATCACTTTTCTCAAATTTCCATTCCAAATTATCTGATCCGGTGCACCGATCCAGTGAACCGATTTCTAAAAGTCTACTAAAATCTGTACGAACGGATGGAGGTAAAATAAGAAGTTCACTACAACTCATGTCCCCTAAAAGAGTTTTTCAGTGTTATTATGGACACCTTATAAATATCTCAACTATTCAAAATGCGAGAGTTCTTTATTTATTTATAATGATTATAGTTTTTAATATGGTATTTTTATTTGAAATTGGAGGTGAGACTAAGGGTATAAATCTTGTTAAAACAAAATAATATCGGCCAATATTTCTCTCTCCTCATTTTTTTTTTACACACAATAATTCTAAATATATATTTAGATTTAGGTTATAATTAGATTTTCTTAATTAGCGGTGTTTAGTTATCAATTACTATTATTATATTTTCCTCTTTTATTTGATTCCCTCTCTATATCTGTATTTCATTTCTCTATATAATAAAGTCAGAGGCTCTCTTTAATTTATAAGGGAGACACCACATTATTTCAAAAGTGATATATAAAAATCTCAACTATAAATTCAAAATGCTAACACGCTCTGCATTTATAAATAATTTAATATGAATATTCTCATTCAATGTTAGAGTTGAGATTAATCTCATAAGTATATATAATCATTTCCATTCATATATACTAATTTTATCGAAAGAAAATAATCTCATTGAAATAGTTTGAAGAGGTTGAACATGAATAACTAAAAAACTTAGAATGGATTAAATTTCTTTTATGTGAGTTTAAATAACGTAAACTTCAATGTACTTGAACACTTGAAGGGTCACGTTGTAATCCAAATCTGGCAATCAGTGAACTGAACATTTAATTGGATCATATTCATGATGGGATAAACGCATGAGAGTTTAAAACGATGATTAGAGTTTGAATTGGCCATCTATTTGTGATGCACCATGCTCTTTAATCTCATGCCCAGAACCAATAATGGTTAAAATTTTGACTACTTTATTTTATATTTTTATGATTATAAATCACTCAAATAAAAAAAGATTTATAACCAAGATCTTGTTCTAGTGGTCAGGACATTGGACTCTGAATCGAGTAACCCGAGTTCAAATCTAATTTAATGGGTATAATTCAACGGGTTGCTTTTCGTCTTAAAATGTAAGAAGTTGAGAGTTCAAACTTATATGAATTAATTTTAATGTATTTTGGAGTTAGTAGACTCATCCATAAAAATTTAGTTTCCTAAACTTTAATAAAAAAAATATACCGATGATTTTACATATATATGCAGTCAAGTCTATCCTAATAAACTGTGACCGGAACTCAGTCTCCCAGATGATTTGTTTGGTGCAGTGCAGTGAAAATGCAGAGAGAAGGAGCAGGAGAGGAGGGCAGACTGGTATTTTTATGGTTATTCTTTCGCATCTCGTGAACTTGTGTTTGTCACACATCACATTGGTGAAGAGAGGCGGTGTTTTCCAGGCGGCGTTTCTACTTTCTACCGTCAAAGATCTCTCAAGGCAAATCGGCATTTAATCTAGTCTGGCAGCAGCAGCACCACCACCTCTTTCCAATTCAAAATCCAAAACCCCCCAACAGACAACAGGCCTATGGCATAGATTCTCTTTTTCCATTTCGTAATTCGCATCGAGAGATAAAGAGATGGGAAGAAGAGAAAGTCCAAGATGGAGGCGTAACAGATGGAGATGGAGATGGAGATGGAGATAGATGGATGGATGGATGGATAATTATAGACGGGACCATTTCATGCCTCCGGTGGGCCCAGCCTCCCGCCATTTTCTTGGCTCTTCATCCTTCATCTGCGATGTGGTCCGCCTGTTACCCCCTCGTCTCCTTTCAGTGGTCCTTCACCAGTTACCACTTCACTCTTCCATGCATCCACCTTTTTGCTTCACTGAAATGTCTCTCTCCCAACTCAGTCCAAAAAAAAGAGAGTCAAAAACATGAAATGAAATTGCTGGGAAATTGCCCACAGAACATTAGAGCATTAAATGTGGGTGGGGCCTCGCCTTGATCAAAATCTTTTTGATTTGATTGAGAGTTTGGTCTCCAAGATGGAGAAATTTCTCTCGTCAGGTCGTACACCTCGCATTGGACAGTGGACAGTCGTCACCTTGTAAAACCCAAGTTGTTCTGTGGCAAGTTTCTGACCATTGTATCTGATGGAGATTAGATTCAGTCATTCAGGTACCACATCCATTTTGGATAACTCGTTCCTTCCTTCATCTGTGGTAGGCTTTAGCCTGTAAGCCTCATTCATTGTTTCGGACATGCAAAGCTATGGAATAGATTCAGACTCAGAGGTGATTCTACAAATGTTTGAGGTTCACCGGTGGAACCCATTCTATAAATAAAAAAATTTATCAACTTGGATAATTCATTCCACAGATGATGAAACTTATATTATTTAGTTATAATAATCTCTTTTTCTTTTAATTTATATGTAGAAAACTCCAAGATATCCTTTAGGGTACATCAAAGTTAAGACGTCCAGAACCTCCCGCTTCCTAAATGTACAATGATAATCAAACAGACTATATTGATTCTATGCAATCAGGTGAAAAGAAAATAAATTATTTATCTCAAGAAGGTGCCGTGGAAAAAACCTTTAAAAGGTACAATAGAAGTCTGTTTTTACCGGTTGTATTTAATTGGTGTAAATCCAAACCATTTTGATTATCAAAATCTAGGTGATTTCTGAGTACATATAAGGTAGCATGTGATCTGACTTTGATACAAATTATTGAGACTTAGAGTCCTAAATATTCAGTTCAAACAGTGTCTGTCCTGAGATTTCAAAGGCCCTAGATGAACTCTTAAGATGGGCCTACACTTTAATTATAGGTAGGAGTCGAAAATTCGGCTTATATTTGATCTCAGCCGAATTTTTCTCTCTCCTCATTTTTTTTTAAAACCTCGAAAGTTTTTTTTTTTAAAAAAATCATTTAAAAAAATAAAAAATGGTTTTTTTTTATAAAAAAAATATATAAATATCGGCCGATATCTAGGCCGATATTCTCTCGTATTGAACTAATATAGGCCGAGATATCGACCGGGCCCCCTTTCAATATTTGTTTTTTTTAAATAAAAAATGAAAAGCAATCAATTTTTTTTATCTCTACCTAATACTATGCGTATCGGCTGAGATGTCTCGATCGTGGAAATTCCGAGATATCTCGACTGATACGCACCATATTAATTGAGATTTTGATTTGTGATTGTAGGACTCTTTCGCAACTCCAACAAATATAGGTATTGATAGGAGGATAACAATGACGATGGATGCAAGTGGTCAAACTCCTCTAATGTTGTCTCATTCAAAGGCATCATAATGAGTCATTGATGGATTGTTTCAAATGAACCCTGTTAACCATTTGGAGACAAGGAACTTCCATGGAAATCTTGTGGTTTGACAAATATTAGCCATGATTGGAGAAAGGACAATCATTTGTATTGAAAGGGAGAGAATCCAAGGGAAAGGAGACAAAAGGGGTTGGTTGTTAGGGACATAGAAGGTCTAAACAGAGATCTTCCCATACTGTATAAATTTGTCCATAAGAGAGGCTCGAAAGGTTGAGGTAAGATCACTTGTGAATTCTAAATTGAGGTAACTCAAATGAGTTAACTCGACTTCATGAGTGAAGAGACAAGAGAGCTTCAGAGAAATTAGATTAGGCACTTACAACTTGTTTCCATGGTTCTTCTAGAACATTGAAAAAAAAAAAAGTATGTATAATTTGATATTTTTATCTAAATGATCTATATGAATTAAGTGAAGGGTAAACATTGCTTATCAGTCCATTTTCTATTTTATACTTTTAAATACAAATTAAAAACTTCAAATAAAAGCTAAGTTGAAAGTTGAAACCCAACTAATCTACATATATTCCCCTTTTTTTTTACTGACAAATATATCAATGTCATTTTCTTAAAATAAAAGAAGAAATTTTTATGAGATCTACTTAGGTACTATAGTGCTCTTTTCCAACCATCATGGATTCAACAAAAGCTGCGACTGAATAATGTCATGATAAATTTAAATAAAACCATGTAGAAAACAAGCGTGAAATATCTAAACTTTGCAATTTTCTCTTCCGGGAGATGAATGAAATCCAAATCTAAGTCTAAATGAATATAAAATAACATAAATTTTCATTTGAAATTTTAAATAATGTCTGCAACTGTTTAAATTGATTAGAAGGTAGAGGTAGTGGCTACAGGTGATCTGAAATTAACCTGCAGAGTCATTCTAAATTTTTCTAAATTTACCCCTTTCACCGACTCCAGTATTCGTATTTCATACCGTCACCCTCGCTCCAAAAGGGTCATGGTCTTTTCCCTGCCATAAATTCCACACATAAATGTATTTATTTCAGCTCTCGCCCACCTCTACTGGAGAGCCTGGAACGAAAGCCTTAGAGAAATACACCCGAATCCTTTCCTTCAACTTCACGCCTCTGTTTCTCTCCAAACAAGGACAAGTTTCACTACCCTATTGATCCTCTTTCAATTACTTGCAGACACCTTATTCTCGCTTCCTCGCCATTAAATTATCCTCCCCATCCAATACCCAGAAAACAGCTTCAAGCGTAGAAAGTAGAGCTGTTCATAAAAGAAAAAGGAACAGAGGAGGTGAAATTTAAAAAAAAAACAGAGCTTTCACGAGGTAAGCAACTGGGAAGTGAAGAAACAGAGCGTTTTCTCAATGGGTAATGACAACATGCTAAAATGCGCGTGGGTGAACGGACCCATCATAGTGGGTGCAGGCCCTTCGGGCCTAGCAGTGGCTGCTTGTCTCTCCAACAGCGGCGTCCCGTCTCTTGTGCTGGAGAAAACCAACTGCATAGCTTCCCTCTGGCAGAGCCGCACCTACGACCGCCTTAAACTCCACCTCCCCAAGCAGTTTTGCGAGCTTCCATTAATGGGTTTTCCCGGAAAGTTCTCCAAGTACCCCTCCAAGCAGCAGTTCATTTCTTACTTGGAATCTTATGCTGCCAAGTTCTCAATAGAACCAAGGTTCGGGCAGTGTGTCCGGAGCGCCGAGTTCGACTCGACCTGCAAGTTGTGGCGGGTCCGAACCCAAGACGTCGAATATATATCCCGTTGGTTGATTGTCGCGACCGGAGAGAATGCCCAACCTCTTATTCCTGAAATTTCAGGAATTGAGAAGTTTCATGGCCCTGTTCTACATACAAGTGTGTATAAATCCGGAGCCGATTTCCATCATAAAAGGTTTTGGTAGTGGGCTGTGGAAATTCGGGAATGGAAGTTAGCTTGGATCTCTGTAGTCACAATGCAATCCCTCATATGGTCGTTAGGAACTCTGTAAGTTCCTATTTCGTCCTCTCTTCTTTTTTCCTCTCTTTGCAGTTCTCTGTTTTCAATCTTTTATATTGATTTTGATTCACTAAAGCTGGAAACATGCAAGTAAGCATTGTAATCTTTTCTTTTCGCAAGAATTTCTTCAAGTTCTTTTCTATTTTTTACCGATTTGTGGTACTACGGTAGTAGGTTTTTGTTTCTCTTACTGCTTTTACAAGCTTGTTACTTGCATATTTCTATTATCTACTACTATGATCTTTTACTCGTTATTTTCATCTTTAGAACCATATTTCTCCTATTTTGCTTTGATTTTTTGGGTATTTTATGACGTAATATTTGTTTTTTTCTTTTGGATGCGACTGTGATCCATGACAGGTAGTATTGGAAAGATCTGTCGTTTTTTTTCTTCTGGATTTTTTATCTGTTCTTGTTCTCATCTGTTTGTCCATGCATTTTGTAGGTACATGTCCTGCCTAGAGAGATGTTTGGCATATCCACGTTTGGAATGGCAATGGCTCTTCTCAAATGGCTTCCATTGAGAGTTGTGGACAAGCTACTTCTACTGGTGGCACATTTCACTCTAGGAAACACAGACCGGTTGGGCCTCAAGAGGCCCAAACTCGGTCCCATTGAGCTCAAAAACTCAAGTGGAAAGACCCCTGTTTTGGACGTTGGAGCATTGACTCAAATCAAGGCAGGAAACATCAAGGTGCATATACCAAGCCCTTTGTGTATAGTATAGTTCAAAGACATCAAACCATGTAGTTCTTCGTTTCATTGAACAGCCTCAACCCAACTTACAACAGCGTATGGTCTATTCAGATGGCTCATAACTTGTCCTTTGGTGTCTTTCAGGTGACGGGTGGACTGAGAGAGATAACGAGGAGAGGAGCCAAATTCGTGGATGGGCAAGAAAAGGAGTTCGATTCAATAATTTTGGCAACTGGTTACAAAAGCAACGTTCCATCTTGGCTCAAGGTGGGAATCAGTAGTAGTAATCTGCTTTTCTTTTATACTAAAAGTATGATCATCAGACATGTACAAAATGCTGGAAAGGCCGAAGAGCTCTTCTTTCTTCTGGAAAAACAAAAATTCAACATCTCTTGTGCATCATGGCGAAAAAGCATGAAAAAGAACGGCCAAGCTCACTTCTCTGTATCCAATCATCGCTTATGCTTACATTCTTTTTAATACAACGGCTCAGCTCACTTCAGTATCCAAAAAGAAAGTTGGGTTAACTTATGTGCTAAAAGCAGTGGCTGAGTGGCTTGGTTTTAATTTCTTTGTGTCAAGAGATATGAGTGTTTTTTCAACGCCGAAAACTTTTTATTGATGTGTTCTTTCTCTAAATAGTTTCTTTGCCTTAAATTCTTCATTAAGAAAAAGAGTACAAAAGTTTGATCCCCTGTGCCGTTCACATTTTTTTTTGCCTTGAAGAGATTTTGAGTACTGGAGTTGAGAACTGACAATGGATCTTTCTTGCATGAAAACGCCATGCATTAATGATGATGTCCATACTTTCTAAATAGTAAATTGCGTGCCCTCGTGTAGTTTCCACATCAACCTTCATTCTTACCCATTCTAGGTTTTACTTGAATGTGTGCAGGGAAGTGATTTTTTCACAGAAGAAGGAATGCCCAAGGTGCCATTCCCCGACGGTTGGAAGGGTGAGAATGGATTATACAGCGTGGGCTTCACAATGCGAGGTCTGCTGGGTACTTCCTCAGACGCCATTAAAGTTGCCAAAGACATTACCCATCAATGGAGGACACTCGAGGACACCAAAAACGCCTCCAATACCCATTTTATCCTCTGTAAACGGGCTCACACTCACGTTCTTCTTCACCAAACTTCTGCTTAGCAGAGACAGGGGAGGAGAGAGAAAGGGAAAGAAAGACGAAAATTGCCCCTTCTGTCCTTTTCTTGGTACTTTGACCTGGTCAAAAGTATTGGTCTTCGCCTTTTGCAGATTATTAGTAGGAGATCTTGTGCTCTTTTGTACATTAACCAATTTTGCATGGGTTCTTCTTCTTCCCCTCCCCAACTCCCTTCTTCTTTCAGATGTATTTATTTGTGAATGTTTCTGCTTTCTACCTTTCTCTTTCGCTTCTGTAATTTCATCACCTGATATATGGAGAGAAAGATCTTTGCCATTTTTTACTCCACTGCTGTCTTCTTCTTCTTTTTTTTCTAATTTTTCTTTCAGATTCATCAAGACTAAATCTTTGGGAACAAAAATGGAGAATGGTAGAAAGCGATAATTAATTAATATCTGAGTGTTGTGACAAGCATTCATTTTGCGCTCTGAAAGAGAAAATTCTCCAAAGGAAAGGAGAAACTCGAGTAGAATTTAAATTTAATTTTTGAAATCTTGAAAATGTTCCAACAATCTCTCTTCAAATGCGATCAATCATCTCATCTGTCTGAGAGATCTCTTCAAACTGATATTATTTATTAAAACTATGGATATCTATCTCAAAAGGCTGATATCATTTGTTAAAACTATGGGATCTAAAAAGACTATTCATTCACAGCTAACTCTAGCAAAAATGTATCAGAGAACATAATCATCTCGGTTTAACCAAAAAAAATAAGATTAATGTAGATGATATTGAAGTACATCAGCTATCATAAAAAATAGCACATTAAAACTTTGTAATGGAAGATAAGCCTCACATGATTTGGAAAATGTAATTTCAACCTTTTCAACGTGTTTTTTTTTTTAAACGAGGGTTCAAAAATGTTTTTAAGAACAAAATTCTTACTGTTTGTTTTTCCGCAAGTATGAATACTACGAGGGTAAGGATGACAATAGGTTTAGATTCAGATTCATAGTTCAGTAAATGGATACATCAAATGGGACAAAAAGAATGCTACATTTTAAGGTCTGATAAGGGAGTTCGATCCGTTGAATCTAACACTAATATATATATATATGGAAAATGAAAAATGTGTCAAGTACCTAATATATATATATATATATATATATATATATATATATATGGAAAATGAAAAATGTGTCAAGGGATATTAGGTACTTAACAAGGAAAGGACAAGGATCATTCACTTTAAACACGTGAGCCGATTGGTCAACAGTATTGTTGATATTTTTTTTTTTATCAAAAGTTGGAGTCAATAGATTAGTGTTGTCAATGGAACTTTTTCACTTAATTATGAATAATCAATGGTGCAATTGAATAGAGGATTGACTAATTTGTATTCTCTATTTTATTTTTCTTTTTCTTTGAGATTAATCTTACAACCACGTGTAAACCTCTCTGTCCACACACACTGGTTTAGTGGATGGGAAGTGGTCTGGAAGGTTTGACCGTGAATCTAATTCAAGACCTTACTTCATGAGACGGACGTCTTGACCATCTCTAGAGTTTTATCAGTGTAATACGGTTTCTCTCATAAAGATATGGTCTGTATATCTCTCATGTACAGTCATAAATCTTGTGTATATATTTTAACCTAAGATTAATGAATATTAGCTTGTTATCTTTTGTAAAATGACTCACTCTTTTCATTTTACTGAAATATTGATTTCATAAAGCAATCACTTATTAGTTTTGGAAATATAAAATTAAAGCAATCACTTTATTGCTTGATATGAACACACCACATTATAAGAATTGGCAACTTTATACATTGATCAACCAAATCCACTCAGTTGTCATTATTAGGTCATTATCAAGAGTTGGACGTATTTCTATTTTTTAGATAGACCAAACCATTATTAGCTAATCAGTTAAATCTAATCAATTATCATTATTAAGTCATTAGCAAATCAGCTCAGTTTGGTAGCATATACAAGATATTTTCCTAACTTTCATCGTTTCATCGATCGAATGTTTCCATATTCATCGGATATCGATTTGATTTTTTATTTTATTTTATTTAATAGACTAATTCACGTTTTAGGACTGTTTTATTGAAGGTTCAATTCAATCCAGCCCATTTTGGTAATGGATCCCAACTTTTAGAAGAGATGGGGGACGTATCCAACCTTTTGACAGCGCTAGATGGGGCGAACCAATCAATTTCTATGAAGATCAAAATGGCATTTGATGCTCATAAAAATATTGAAAAAGAAAAATATAAATGCATATTTCGAACCATCAATTAATAAATCATAAAGTTTACATAATTAAAAATTAAAGACCTAAAACTCATGAGGGTTGATTTGACGGTTCAGAATCCCATAAGTTGTGGACCAAATAAATTAACTAATTGATGAACTGCATAAGTGCACTCTTAATCTGTTGAAGTAGTTACACAAAGTGAATAGAATAACAATTCTTGTAAATCAGTTTCAATTTTTTTATTAAATACTGATTCATTTACTAGATTTTATAATTTAATGTGGTTTGATAATATTTAATATGAAATTATGTCAAAAATAAACTCATAAGCATGTCATCAGACAGATTACGTTCTTAATAAATAAAATTTAGGAATATAAAACAATTTAAAGTAATGTTACATACATCTTGGTGGAATCTAAGGTAAGTCCCAAGAAGCATTTCCACCTAAGTACATGAGCTCTGAATGAAGCCCACCTTTGTTGACTTCTAGCAAGTCTATCTTAATTTAAAAAATTAAATGTTAGAAGGATCCGACTTGATTTTGAACGATTCGATGGTCTCCATAATGAATAGGCCAATTATCTAATTTTTTCTCAAAAGACGAGTCTTGTCCTCTTGCTTGACTCATCAAGATATCTATACTTTTAAGCTCAGCAAATGTAGGAGTAGCTCATGTCTTACTCTTAAGATATAATTGTGATCGAAATTAATTTAGATTGTGATTGATTTAAATAAGATTATGATGTAATTTTAATAAATTTAGAGAGAGATTATGTACATATTTAAATTAGAAAAGTAATGTTTTGAAGTACACTATATATACATACCTGTCATTCAGTGGAATAAAAATACAAAAAATATTATGGTGAATTTCATTGCCTCTCTCATCTTCTAATATGGTATAAGCCAGATTTGAATAGGGACAGCAAGCACTGCTCTCTATTGGATTCATGATCTCATCCTGTGTTTGTCATGCCATACGCTGCTCAGCCTTGGGATCAGTCCTGAAATTTTAGAGGCTCTAGAAAAAGTAAATGGTGGATGCCTTAGGCCATTGATCAAATCGGAGAGACGCTAGGCAGTTGCCTATTTGGCTTTAAGTCAGGTCCGACGGCCCTATTTAGCACACCTCAATCCAAAGCTCTCTTCTTTGTCATCCCTGCGATCTCAATTTTTCAATGGCCGAAAACTCTCTTGTTAGTTTTTGCCCCACCAATGGATTAGATACTTGCCATCATTCTTGTTATCACTGCCATTGTTTGTTGTCTTACTGTTGCCATTGTTGCCGTGTATCTGTGTGGACTAATTTGATTCATTTGTCTAATGAATTTGATCAATGTGACATCGATTTAGTTCATTTTTTATGCAGATTTGTGCTTCTGTCTTTAATCGTGGTTCTAGCCGTTTAGATCATCAAGATTTGTCGATTTCATAAGGTAGAATGTCGAACTCTGTCTAATTATGTTCATCAATAATTTGTTCTAAACACGTGGCATGCTGATTCTATTTCTTGACTTCATCGGCATATCTCGATTGTTGATATGCTTTTGCTCCATCAGATGGCATCATTCGACCATTTGATCGTCCATTTAAATTAGTTCAAATTCAAGTGAGACTCACTTGAGTTCGAGAAGGGGCCTTAAGATATGATTTAAATAGGTTAAAATGTGATTATTTTATACAATAATGTCCCAGTGAGTGATGGGAGAAAATAGAATTATAACTTGGGATCGCAGAGGAGATGGAACTATATAACTAGGGATAGCAGGTAAGAGTGAAAAAAGGAAAAGGTCTCTGGTTAGTACGGGCGCATGCGAAGAAAATGTTTATCGCATTCCTGTGATTATTGAGACAATGATAGGGCCCCTGCTCTGCTTCGTATGAGACTTGATGGATGGATGGATGGATAGATGGATTGAGAGAGAAAAAGAGAGAATCGGAGAGAGGGAATCAAAGATTCTCTTGTTTGAGTTTCTGTCTCTTTATCTTTCTCTCTCCACCAAAGGAAAGGGAAAGAAACAGGGAAAAAGGAGACAGCAGATGAGTTAAAAATCTACTACATTCAATTCAATACAGAACAAATGTCCGTCACACGCTTTCCAGCACGCGTTACGGTATAGTGACGTCACACTGAGTTGCAGAGAGTAGCAGAGATGGGCAGATTGCATGGTCAAGGACTTGACGTTGCCATCTCACTCATCTCCCTCCTCTCTGGTTCTCTCTCTTTCTCAAACTGTTTTCTTTTGTATAGGCTGGAATATTATTAGAATATGAAGATGGTGGAATGTTATTGCATGAAGAAGAAGCATCATTTGCATCAAATGCCCAATCATTAAAATCATGGAGCTTCTCATTTCTTTCTACTTTTACTTCTTCCTTCTTACGGAAATGACGATGGAGGGGGTGAGGGAAGGGAACCTCATTAGTGTCGTTCCTTAATTTTTTTAGAAAATAATTTTGTAAAAAATTATATTTAAATTATCAATATATACTATAAAATATGTTCTTTAAGTACAACAATAGAAATCTTAACTTTTTCTTTACATCAAAAACTTTATTTGATTTCTTATCTTCTTTTTAATATGGGTGCCTCGTTGGAAGAGATTAATTTCATGAATATGTGTAAATCTCTCAATTCACGTAGTGCTCAAGTCCTTAGGGAATAATTCCATGAGGAGTATTCTGAAAAGGTGTACAAGACCTCACTTGATAAGATAAACATCTTAACCATCATGTGCAATCTTTATAAGATAATTTTTTTCTTTTTTATTAAAGAGTAAAAAGTTTAATTCTATGTATTTTTATTAGAGAAAAATTATCAAATAGTTTCAATTTATCTCTAAGAGTATTACTCTCTATTCTTTATGTTTCTCATTGCATCTCATTTTTCACTCTCTTCATTTTCATCAGTGAAAAAAAATTAAATAGCCTCTTTTTCTCGAAAGACTTATTTTTTTTTGAATGAATAGGTAAATATCATTCAAAGGCAAAAAATAAAAGAAACACCTCAAATATTTACAAGCAAGTTAAGGCCACAACATGACCAAACACTCCATCTAGAAGGCAGGGAGCAAAGGAATACCGCCCACAACCCGGACCAGGCAAACTACAAAAGGGAACACAAAATGTCATCTCTGCTGGTATCATCAGAAGGTTTGTCATTTGCCCAAATGTTAAGAATGTTGGAAAGGTGGTCAAAAGATGTAGAGATAGTAGTGCGAAGACATTGCATTAGAATGCAGGTGGCATTGACGTGAGTGCAAATCCTCCGGTTGACAGAATCTTTCTTTTACTCTCAATCCTCAAAGCACCTGCTTAAGCTTCACCCACCCTCTTCTTCAATCTATAAACAAGATAAGCCTTCCTTTTTTAATTAAAATATAAAAATCTAGTCATATATGATGACATACAAAAGTTTTTTAAGATTGGCATTTTCTCTCTTCTATTTCTTCGGAGCCGCTAAGGCTTGGATCGCTATTTTATGATGATGGCTTATGACCATTCTATCATATGGGACTATCCTGGGAAGGGATGCTTGTTATTGGGTCAATAATATTCAGGCCCTGATCTAGGCTAGAGGCCCAAAAATTGTGAGGGCTGTAAGTTCAGAACAATAAATTTCCTATGAGAGTTCAGTATTCATCCGCTGAGAGGGGCCTGATGAATGAATTTCGTCTTTCTTAGTGGGATAACTTGCAAACTTTAGTTCTTTCAATAGGGTAAAATAGTAAAAACTCACTACTTAAATTGAATTTTTTTTGTTTCTGTTGGGCTTCATTCCCTTGAGCTGTACAGGCCCAGGTCCGTTCCATTTCCTTCAGACAACCCATGTTGGCCCTACTTTGTTGGAGCCTCTAGCGACGGTCCTTTGGGCTTGGTCAATGATCAATTTGTATTTCCTTTTCAAACTTTGGCAAGGGCGTTGGGCCTATGGCATTTTAGTGAACAGAAAATCGAGTGATCTGACAGCCCATTAACGTCGGTGCATATGGGCCATGCTAACAACAGGGCCATAAAGGAAAAGTTATCTAGTTTAAAAGTGAATTTAGATTTAATTGTGTGTATTTTACCGTTTACTCAATAATCCCGCAACAACATCTGCTACCAGATCTCTACTTGATTGCAGACATGGTTAATGATAATGGTGCCAATCCTTGGTAAAAAATTGCGGCAATACGTATCGGCAATATACCCCTCTCTCTTATTTTTTTTTAATTATTTTGTTTTGAAAAATTACAGAAAAATAAGAAAAATAGAAAAAAATGAAAAATCCAGAGTAAGCATATTTAAAAAATAAATAAAATATCATATCATTTCCTAACCCATATCCACCATGTGGGCTTATCATTTTCTTCCTATCTCGACACTCATCTTTGGTCCTTGCTAATGGACCTCTAAATGTGAGATTTTGAGACTCAAAACATATCAGATCAGGCCCATGAGCCATATATCCACCATGTGAGCTATTTATTTTACATTTCTAGGCTCGTTTAGACCCTCAAAAAGGCCTCTTTTCACCATTATATTCATGAAATCCTAGAGTCCATGATTTCATCAAATTGTTCTTTATTATCTTCCATCACGCCTAAGATGTCTTCATCAGTAATATAGTAGTGGCTGAGTATGGGAGAAGAAAGATTTACAAAAATGGTGTGAACTTTCAATAACAACTTTTAAATAGAATTTATAGATGAATTTAAAAAGTAAAATCTGATGGCTTTTTACTCATCCAAAAGTTGTGATTGGAAGTGCATGCATATTCATTGTGAATCTGTTTACAAAAGATAATTTCTCTCAAAGAGAGGGAGTTGGGGACCTTTTTGGGCTTAAAGGGTAAATGGTCAGGGATTCAAGATATAAAGATGAAAATCCATTACAGTTATCAAAAGGTGGAATTACAGAAAATATAGAGATTTTTTTCAATATATCAAAAAGATAAAAGCCTCTAGAATAAAAAAAATAATACTTCAGATTTGAGTTTTAACAAATATATAACGATTAAAAACTGGATTTTTCTTGACAGGGACTAATGTGGGGGGTAAAACTGGATCCTAGTAGCCTCCAAACGAAATGTGGCCCTATGAGGCCCAATGGGCTTAGCCCTACGCCCACATGTATGAGCTAGGTATGGGTCCATTGAACCTGGGCTTGGTCCATGTACATAAGGCCCACATTTTTCTCCATCAATCTAAGAATAAATTACCGGGTTTCGTCTGGGTCATTGTCGGACTCATCACATCCATTTAATTATTTTAGCCATGTTCTTTTAAGCTCTTCGTAATTTAATTAGTAATTTTTTTTAAATCTTTAAGTTTTATATTTTTAAAATATAGTTTACTAAATTTGATTAATAATAACAAACAATAAAAATGATATTTTAAATAAAAATAATAAGAAAAACAAAAATTGGTTAAAGTCCAAATTTACTGTGAGAATTGTAAGAATCCGTCGTTAAGACTTAAGAAGTATAATTCTACCGTAACATGCGAGGTGGTGACCCCACAAAGCTGACATAGACAAACATCCACGCACACGGCCTTAAGAGAATCTAGATTCGTTATTTTAATAGTATCTTATGTTACTTTACACGCGTTATATTTGGTTGTCAGAAGATAGAAAATGGAATCGACTGTACTTTCCCTTCCATTTACATAATTCTTCTCTCCTTCTTTTGGACACTTCTCGGACACTGGGTCCTCTCTCTCCTTCACAAGTGTTCTTCAATTCCGACCTTTTCCTGTCTTTCTTCAGAAAAAGCGAAGGAAATTCAATGTCGAGAATCGAATGAGATAGGGATAGACAGAGAAAGAGAGATCTGTGTTGTGTGGTGTTTGCTTTCAAAGACGGAGTCTGATGTGAGGTTTTGGACTTGGAATCATGTCTCAGACGAGTTGGGAAGCAGATAAAATGTATGTTTTCTCTTCCCTTCTTCATTTTCTCATTTGGGCCTTCTTCTTTTCCTCTGTTTGGCATGCTTTCCTGTAAACCCTTCGGTTCTTGATTGTTCGGCGTCTTTCTCTGATGTTTTCACTGGGTTTTGTGCGCTTGGCCCAGCTCAATCATTTACTCCTTTTATGAAGTGTTTTGGGGTTTTCTCTGTTTTCTCATTTATGTTTTTCATTCTTCATTTTTCTCTTTCTTTTTCTTCGGGCAGTGGCTTTTCTTGGTTTGTTGGATGTTCTTGCACTTGTTTCCTTGTTCTGTTCTGTCGCTTTCTGCCACCACTTCTAAGGAATATATATATATATATTTTTTTTGGCTAGATTTTTGATAAAATGGGAATCTGGATTCATTTTGACAAGTATGGAAGAAAAAAAAGGCCAGCCATTTTATCAAAAGCTTCCAGCATCCAACTTATCTTCCTGTGAAATCTTTCTGTGCTACCTCTACATACATATGTAATTGTGCATATGTATCTTCTCAATGATGATATATTCTTTTTGGATTATTGAGAAAAAAACAGGTTGGATGTTTACATCTATGATTATATGGTGAAGAGGAATTTGCAAGAATCTGCGAAGGCCTTCTATACTGAGGCCAAAGTTTCTTCGGATCCTGTGGGTAAGTTCACTTGTATAATGAAGAGAACCGAGTTTTGCCTTTCTTTACATTTTTACTCTCTCTTTCTCTCTCTCTCTCTTCCGTTTTGGCGCTTTTGTTATTTTAGATTGGTATTGAAAATGTGGTTTGGTTGATTTGTGTTTTCAGCTATTGATGCGCCTGGTGGCTTTCTCTTCGAGTGGTGGTCTGACTTTTGGGATATCTTCATTGCCAGGAAAAATGACAAGCATTCTCAGGTTGCATCATCTTATATAGAGGTTGTGCTTTCTTCCAACTCCTTTATTTATGCAATCTTACTTTCAATTTTTCTTATTTGATCTTCTTCTTTTCCCCCCTTGGTGGTCTCATCTTATAAGTTGTAATTTTGTGGTCTTGTGGCATGTGTACTTCTCAAACTTGAGATACTACCCATTAGAAGAAGAACCAAAAGTTGAGTAATAACCAGCAAAATAGGCATTGCAAATTTGAGTGTTGTTAGTTCTGTCTTCAGCCGTCTAAACATCATTTTGTCGTAAGCTGCAGTTGCTAGTTCTGGATTTTGGGACTTAATCCTTCTGTTTCTCTAATGTGATGTCCCTAATATCTTTCCTTCATCTGCAATAGAAGTTTCCTCTGGTGAAATTTGTTTATGAAACATCGCCTGGAAGGGGGCACTGAGAAATTCTATGGTAGAACTAGATCATCCAGAGCTTGGTGGAGAATGCCCTAGGAATGCTGACTCCTCAAAAAGTTTCAATCACTATATTTAGCTGGTGTATCAGCTGCACGTTTGGCTCCTTTATAAATAGACCAAGATCTTTCAAGTTTCAATGTAGCAAATGACACAAATGGCACTGGATTTCCCTCATAAGTGAGAATCAGAAAGAATCTGTTTGGCACAATAATGTCCTCCATTGGACCATTTCTTAGGATACCCATGTTAAAATATTGGCTCGATTTGCCCAGACCCAATTTGGCTTTATTTGACCCAGCCCAACTTGTATCTCTTGCATGTATGAAAACCATATATAGTGAGAGAAGGTGAGAGGCTGGTTGGCTTGGCTTTGGGATTGTAGCCCCTCTCAGGCAACCGAGAGTTTGGCTTGAGAGAGAGAGAATTGAATGTGAGAAAATGGGTCTAGGAATATTTGTAAATTTGTCTCTCCTTTTCCTTTGATATTAGTGGAATTTCTAGTGTTGCCCGTGGACGTAGGCCTTTGGCCGAACCACGTAAAAATTGTGTCTTCTTTGTGTGGATTGATTGATTGGTTTGTATTTAAACCGTTTCTATCGCTTGCTTAAATTTGTTTTTCGCACAACAAATTGGTATCAAAGCGCGTGGGGTTTCGATTTTCTGGGATTTGTGCATTGTTGGAGGAGATCTGCAGTATTGTCCACAAGGTAAAAGAGAATACAACAGTGTGCCCATCGATCAAGAGTGTTGGGAGGAAACGTCTTTCCTATGTCACGGAAACAACAATATTGGAGTTAGAAAAGAGAAATCAACAAAGAGAAGCAAACCACAACACCAAAATTTTACGTGGTTCCTTTCGGTACGTCCACGGGGTTCAAACCGATCCACTATGCTCGAATGCAAAAAACAAAGAAGCGGCTCTCGTTACAGATGTTCAGCTCTCTCTCTCTCTCTCACAAAACGAAAATATATACTACCCTAATTAGAGTTTACATAAGACGCAATGTGAAATTACAAAATTGTCCTCCAATAAAAAAATGGTAGGAGAGATTCCTTCATCTACTAGGGTCCTTTTATAAACCTATTTTCTTCTGCTGTGGTTCTTCTTGAAGGCTTTATGGCACTTTGAATATCTACCCTTTGAAGGATTCAAAATGATCCTCTAAAAAATTGAAATGATTAGGCTTTCGAAGTCTTGTTATGGATAGAATTGTGATCAATATATAATGATGTTTTTTGTTTAAAAAAATATATTTCTGTGGAAGATGAAACTCATCTATGGGATCTGAGTTTGGTAGCAGACACAACTAATTAAAGCACGAGAGCAACAGCAGATGCAACCACAACAGCCACAGAACCAACAAGAACAACAGATGCAAATGCAAAAACTCCTATTACAGAAGCATGCAAAACAGCTGCAGCAACAACACCAGCAGCAGCAGCAGCATCAACTGCAGCAGCGACAGAGAGAGGGAGTCCATCTTCTAAATGGTGCCACTGGGCCTGTTGGCAATGATCCATTCATAAGAAAGAATCCAGGAACTGCGAATGCTTTGGCGACAAAGATGTGTGAGGAACGTCTAAAACTGCCACCTCAAAGGGCTTCTTTGGATGATATGTCTATGAAAGTATGAAATGAGATGGCATTTGACTTTTAAGAATTCTAAGTGTCTGTTTTGAAATAATGCCATTTTTTGTTCTTCTTTTTCTCTTTTTAATCATGTATGGAATTTCATTTTGTTACAGCAAAGATTTGGTGACTACGCAAGTCAGCTTTTAGATTCAAACCATGCATCGATTTTGAAGTCTGCTACTACACCCGGACAAGCTTCAGGGTACGTACTTTTGGCACTCCAGTTTATATGTTTTCTAGACTTAACAGCGTATTTAATTACATTGTATGGTTTTAATACCATTATCTTAATTATCCTGTTGCCTGAAGTCCATGCATCATCAGTTATAATACAAAACTTTTGGTAACCTTTTCCTTCTGATTCTGATACCCTTTATTTTCTCCATTTTCATATTATAATTTGCAGTGATGTGCTCTTTGGAATGGTCTGATATGTCTGAGTTCTTTTCTTCTTCCTTTTCAGGCAAGTTTTGCATGGTATAGCTGGTGGCATGTCGGGGCCTCTTCAACAAGTCGAGGCTGGGAATCAGCAACTTTCAGGAGCTGTACCTGTAAATATTGACAAACATGATTTCTTCATTGATCTGTAATATTTTCAATACTGGACAGTTGGTATTTATTTGTTTATATGTATTTTTGTGGTATGATTGGAATACTAAAATAGGACATGAAGAGCGAGTTGAATCCAATGTTGAATCCTTGATCTGCAGGTCTTGATGAATCCTTAATTGGAGTTCCTGGTACTTTTGACAGCAACTTGTCTAATTCTAGTTTTGTTGTTCCCATGTTTAGGTTCCCGCCCCCCTAAATAGCTGTAATAATTCCAATCACTAAAATGCCCATCATAGTGTGGGTACTTGGGAGAACGGAATGGTTTTAAAATTTGAGCCTCTAATTAAGTGATGATCATTGTTCTACTGTTTGGATTTCCCAATTTTATTTTTCTTTTTCTTTTTGCCAATCTGTCGGTATTACTTGATTATTTTTATTGGATATTCTTCTACTGATTTTTGGGTAGCTTGTCTTCATATCAAAGAGGGTCTTTTTGAATCATTATGATTGGCAATAATGTTTCCATCGTGGCAGGGTCAAATCAAGGTGGTAGTAATTTGACTTTGAAAGGATGGCCTCTCATGGTAAGCCATTTATGCAGTTTGTTATGCGCAGCAGCTTCGCTAGTTTTTCCTTATAATTGCAATTTTAGTTCACCAGGTGAATGCACACACTTTGCATGAGGATAGATTACTTATTTATTTAACAAAATAAATAGAACATGTTGGCCAGAAATTTTTAGTTGCGATATTTACAAAATTTTAAAGATACTTGGGTAAAATTTTATCCTATTTGAAGATCCTAGCCTTTTGATTTTGAAATATGAAAATCTATTTTTTCTATCATTGATTTTTCACGGCTCATCTCATAAAGTTACAATGATGGATGGTGGGGTTTTTATTGAAATTTCCTATCCTCATGGCTTTTATATGGGAAAGATATTAAGCAAAAGTCATGCTTCAACATGATGGAATTTACCCTAAAATACTTGATGAGATTAAGGAAATCTCGAAAGATCTGCCTCGAAAATCAGTTATTCTGTGAGCTTCTATGTATCAAAGTGGTGTGCTTCATTTTTCAATGCGAGGTTTTATTGCTTAAAACAATATGTGAAAGGAATTTGGTGGGTGTGAATGTAAACATGACAAATGCTACATAAAGTCTCCTCTTTCTAAAGGGATTTTATGACATTTTTTGCAAGTTCATAAGAGGATTTTATTAATATTGCATTGAATCACTTTCTGTTGCAACTCTCTGTTCAAAGAGACGAAAGTCAGAAACCGTTTGATATAATTTCCCTTGGAACCAGAAGTCCTGCATTGACAGAACTTCGACTGGGTTGTACATATCCTATCTTGGCTTCTAGTGTTAAAAGACTGGATTTCTTTTAGAGAAAACTGTGCAGTGGTCTCTGAAAAGACTAAGTGCAATGATTCCCCTTGCTGGAACTCTGGATTTAGAGTTAGATTTGGATCTCGAATTTTTCTGAATGCTTTTATATGAAGGGAGCGTTTTATGAACACCCTTGGAATTTCTGTGGTTAGTGGACATGCCTTCTGCTTTGTTGCCTATTTCCCTCTTAGAGCTAGTTCTCAACAGCAGCTGCATATTCATTTTAACTTTTAGGCTAGGGTCAGGAACACTTTTAAACAGCAGCCACATATCATGCTACTTGCTTTAAGAGAAATAGCCTTGTTAAGAAAAGTAGTTATCTTCCTTTAGTTGAAAATATCCTGGTATTAAATTATTTGATTTTTATTGGTAAAATGTCATGGAAAAATAGTTAAAAATAAGAAATATATTAAAATATTAAAAAAAGAACAAAAATTTCTATGCATTTTGTAGGAATATTATGTGCTGTCAATTCTCCCGCAGTAATTCGTGCTATGAGAAATTGGGAAGTAGAGTAATTGACTAGTGCTTAAGATAAGTATCAAATATATTAGACTCTTACCACTCAAAAAATAAATAAATTAGAGAACCTTACCACTCAAAAAAAAAAAAATTAGAGAACCTAAATTGAGTTTATGTCTGGTTTTTCAACAATAAACACTGTTTTGTACCAACTACCAAGACACAACTCATGGAGAAGTATAGGAAAAAAGGAAAAAATTGCATGTAGTTTTATCGACTTAGGAAAGGCTTATGATGAAGAATGAAGTAAATTAATTTTACAAACATTGAAAAGGAAATTCATCCCCAACAGATATGCTGAGTTTACTAGGGGATATGGATGATGGGATGACAACAAGTGTAAGTATAGAGTGAAGAGACAATGGAGTTCTAAATTGGATTTCCCTATTGGAGTTGGGATTCTTAAAATGGTGATTCCAATCTACAATACTGATGCAGATATAGAATTTGAAAGGAGCAATGGTAGTGATGGTAAAGAAAGATAAAAGAAGAGAGAGTTAAGACAATACTTTGAGAATAAGAAGATAATAAGAGGAGACGATGAGGATCCACCTATGAATGAGAAAGAGGAACCAAATAAAATTTCAATAATTTATTCTAAATTCGTAACTCCAGCTATACCCTTTTTTATAGACACCTTCAAAATCCAACTTTTACTTATGAAGATAGTCCTAAATCAACTTACCATAAAGGACCTATCTTAAGCAATTCCAACCTAAATTAGAATCTTATCTAACATAAAAACCCAATAAGATATGCTTTTACATGCCACAACAAAGTTAACCCATTACCACTCATCTATCTAGATTATCAGATTGGGACCTCTGATGGTGTGCTGCATGAAAATGCCATTTGTGTTTCATACGTCTTGCTTCTGTCTGCAAATATGTTTTTTTCATATTTCGGTTTTACTAGCTACAGGGGCTTGATCAGCTTCAATCTGGAATTTTACAGCAGCAAAACTCAATTATGCAGTCTCAATCATTTCCTCCATTGCAACTATTGAATCCACAGCAGCAGCAACTTCTCATTCAGGAACAACAAAGTACAATGTCCCCATCTTTGGATGATATTGATAACCAAAGGCTAAGAATGCTTTTGAACAATGGGAATATTGTTTTTGGAAAAGATTGTGTGCCCAATGTTGTTGATGTAAGTCAAAATGCTGGATCTCCAATTCAAGCTGTGCCCAATGTTTTGCCTCGTGGTGATACGGATATGCTAATTAAGGTGCACTTATACACTGATATTCGTTCTTCTTATTTTGGGTTCATGAGTTGTGTTGGGATCTGCTACTTCACAGTTGTTTTAACCCACCTCTTTCTTGCAAATCTCTTTTCCTGGGCACATGTTCTTATTATGTAACTACAGGGCCATGGCATTGGTGCATTTGTTATTGTACAGTATGAAATCCTTTTGACATACTATTTATTTTCATGTAATCCTGAGGTAGCAACAAGAGATCTTAATGTCATGGACCCATAGAATCACCCCCAGATTGAACGTGGTGTAGCACTTGCTCATGCCCTATGCACCAAGCGAGCTAGCTTATATCAGTTGCTCACCTCATCTTAACAAAAGGGGAAAAAAAAAACAGTTGCTCACTTCTCAGGACCAATGTGTCCCACCTCCAAGTTCACCCTTTTCTCACACAAGAAAATATGAATTCTTTACTCAAATGCTTCTACAATGCTCACTTGCAAATTTGACACCATCCCTTATTCATGCTTGAGGGCCTAGCAGGCGAATAACTAAGATCATGACACTTGTCAAACATCTGCAACGTAAGGAGCTTCTAGACTCATCTTTAGGACTCTCTATCTACGACAATCCATGGCTCCCCTTTATTCTGCAACTCTCTGGACTCTTCATTTCTAGACAACTCCATACATTTCTAAAACATTCTCCTACACTTTTCCTCATTCTTCGACATACCTCTTAAAGACTTTCTTACTAGTCTAGACACTTCGAAATGATACTCTAAACTTCTAACCATTCTAGAGGACTCCACAAAATCCTAGCCCCATGTATAGATTTTTCTGTTCTATTCAAAACCTTTCTACACTCTTCTTGATGCTTTTAGATCATTCCGAGCTCATCTTGATCTTCCCATGATTCTCAATGCCACAAGAGCTTCCATTCAATGAGTTAGGCTTCACTTTGTGCTCTTAGCTCACACCGAACTCAGCCGCCTTGGCCGATGCGCATGTCATGGAGTCTTGTCCCATGCCCTTCAGCTATATTGGTTGGTATTGAATAGGAATTTGAGCACTTAAGTGTCCAAGCATATGGCATATGGGTATTACTGAAACTTTTCTGGTATGGTGTTATCAAACATAATCACTTGGGTCAGCATAAACAGTTCTAGTTCCTAGGAAGCAGTTGCATATGCATTACAGGTCCAATGTAATTGAAAAAAAAAAAACTACTTCGATGGATGCAAGAAATCAAGAACATACTACCCTCTATTTTCAAAAGAAAAAGAAAAAGACATTCTCTATAGCTTTCTCGCTTAACACCAGACATGAGTAAAAGCGAGAAGTGGCAAATTGTTAGGACTGGGTATCCAGCCCAAAAGGCTAGCCAATAGGTAGAGTGACCCAAGTCCTTTATAAGTCCCTAAATCTCCCCCTTCACAACCAATGTGGTATTCGTTCGCTGCCCCAAGAATTCCCCCCTTCGAACGAGGCTCTCTGACGTATTGAACGTCGCCGGCCATCCAAGCCGGGCTAAGGGATCCCCTGAGTCCACATGCATTGGTTTGGGGATATGGCTCTGATACCACTTGTCAGGACTGTGTATCCATCCCAATAGGCTAGCCCAATAGGTGGAGTGACCCGATGTGACGACCCGTCCCGCTAACACAATATTGTCAGCTTTGGGCCTACACACGGACCCGCACGGCTTTGCTTTGGCGAGTCAACCCACTGTTGCTCCCAAAAGGCCTTGTGCTTGAAGGAGGAAGGCTATTACTTATATACCAGAGAATTTCCAATGCCACTAGTAATGTGAGACTTTTTAGGGCAGGGTATTACAATCTACCCCCCTTAAAAGCCAGAGTCGTCCCGGCTTTGCACACACAGGGGGGTAGATTGTAATACCCTGCCCCAAAAAAGTCCCACATTGCTAGTGACATTGGAAATTCCCTTGTATATAAGTAGTAATCTTTCTCCTTCTAGAACAAGGCCTTTTGGGAGCAACAGTGGGTTGGCTCACCAAAGTAAAGCCGTGCGGGTCCATGTGTAGGCCCAAAGCGGACAATATTGTGCTAGCGGGACGGGTCGTTACACCCGAGTCCTTTATAAGTCCTTAAATCTCCCCCTTCACAACCAATGTGGGACTTGTTTGCTTCCCTAACACAAATCTAGGCTAGGATTCTTTACTTTTACTTGGGAATGGAATCACCACATTCAAATGGAGCTCTAGTTTTTTATTTAGGTCACTAAGTTTGAAGCTGACTTTTGATAGCTGATTCTAAGATGGCTTGAGCATGTGTATAAAATAAGATACAGCTCTCATGCAAAGTCCTGTAGGTTGCTTCATCTTGGTACTAAGAGCAGAGAGCCAATTAGGACTTCAAGTAATTAAAAGTGACATGTTAGGTTGTGGCATGATGGACAATTTAGCCCCAGGTATATCGGATGAGAAGTCAACAGTGATGATGGTTGATTGACTGATGAATGTATGATTTTATGGCCTTTTCAATTACCATTACTCTTGATAGTTCTGTTTTCTTAATGCCGATTCTGTGATTCCTCATTCAGGTCTTTGGGTCTGACTCGTGCTCTATTTATCATGTTTTTAAGGGAAAGTGCACATTTTCTATGCATTTTCTTAGTGTCTTAGGGAATAGTACTAGTTGCTTTTGGTCATGTTAAAGACTTACACTTCCTGCTTTTCTTATTTTATTTGTTTGAAGTAGAAAATAGCTCATTTGCAGCAACAGCAACAGAACAGCAGTCAGCAAAAACATCCATTGTTGAGTCAGCAGTCATTGAATTTGAATCACCACCTGCCTCACCAAGGTAAAATGGGTGCTGGTAGCGTTACCATGGATGGGAGCATGTCCAACTCCTTTCGAGGAAATGGTCAGGTGTGTCTTTTATGGCCAGCAGCTTGAGATTTTTGATAGCACAAGTATTTGTACAAGGCATCTGGGCTTTGCCTGGCCTTCCTGTAATCAATATTTTGAATTGCATGTTCATTTTTACCTTGAATTTTCTCTCCTATACAGTCCTGAATTTGGTATTGCATATTTCAAGGCTTCAAAGAATCAGTGTGGAAGAAAGATAAAGCAGCCTGCGCCATCATCAGGGCCTGCCAATAGTTCAGGAACTGCAAATACTGCAGGGCCCTCTCCAAGTTCAGCACCCTCTACACCATCAAGTCATACACCTGGAGATGTGATCTCAATGCCTTCTTTGCAGCATAATATCGGAGCCTTTGACTATGTTTGGGTCTGATGGTAGTGGGACTCTTGCATCACCATCTAACCAACTGGTGGGTTTCAGTATATGTATGTTAAGTTTGTATTCAGATAGAAAATAACTATAGTTCTTTTACAAGGAATTGGGTACGCCCACCAGCACAAAATCTCATTGACGGTCCTTTTTGGACTGTGGGATGATAAACATATTGAATTGCAGGCTGATATGGATCGATTTGTGGATGATGGTTCTTTGGATGATAATGTTGAATAATTCTTATCACACGACGGTGTGGATGCCAGAGATATAGTTGGTCATTGCATGGGTGTTAGCAAAGGTGTCCTTAATGCTAGATTTTTTTTTCCTTTTTTCATTTTGCACCATGTTCATTTTTCATCTTTCAACTGTTACATGATCATCATGAGTATAAATTAATTGTTTCCTAACTTTTGCATTAAATGGTCAATTCTGTATCTTATAACTTTTTTTTTCTGTTGTCTGAAAGGTGTATTTTATTTCTTTTCTGTGGGATTTAAGTTGATATTGCCTTATTTGTGTCCCCTCTCAGGTTACATTTTCTGAGATGGGTATTATCCGAGCTAGTTTAAGTAAAGTAGTCTGCTGCCACTTTTCATCAGACGGAAAATTGCTTGCTATTGGTGGTCATGACAAGAAGGTGGCATCTATAAACCAAAGACAGTTATATATTTTTGGGAGTTGCACCTCCTTTATTAATAAGGGTGAATAAATTGGTGCATATGGTGCAATTTTCTGTTCAAAAACATTAATGAGGCCAAACTTACATGGTGGTTTTGAAATGCAGGTTTTTCTGTGGCACACAGATACTTTAGAGTTTAAGACCACTTTGGAAGAACATCCATTGCTGATTACTGATGTTCGGTTCAGTTCGAGCCTGCCACGACTTGCTACATCTTCTTTTGATAAGACTGTCAGGGTTTGGGATGCTGATAATGTTAGTGAGCCATATATTCTCATTCTTGCTTGGATGGTAATCTTGCAAGTGTTTGTTTGGAAAATCCTTTGTTTTGAAAGCATTGCTATTGGTTTTCTATTTATATTCCAGGCATTTTTTGCACCTTTTGTGTCCTTTATCTGATCCATGGAATGTTAATAAACTAAAACAATCAGTGAGATTTTTCTTGAATAGGTTCTGTGCTTCACTTTTCTTTAGGAAAACCAAGTTAGCTCTTCTTACAAGATGAGCACAAGAATCCTGGGCACTTTATGCTCTTGCTTCCCTTATTTGCTTGGGATTTATTTGGATGTCCTCTCATGCTGTCATTTCAAAAAAAATGTCCTCTCATATTGTGTGACATTAATTTTTTCATCTAATTTAGTTTATGTTTTTAGGCCTACTAATCCATGAAAAATACTAATTAGTCACCCTATTATTCGAGGTGTTTTTGTTACCTGAATAGGCCTCGCAATATATATATCTAAAATAATCATAAAACAAATCAATCGATCATAACGAGCTATTGCCAAGGGGCTTTTTCAGAATTTTTTACCAAAACTTAGGGGCTTTTATAAAATTATGGAAAACATAGAAACTTTTTTCAAATAAATCCAAAAGATAAGGGTCTTTTTAGAAAAAAAATCCAAATAACAACAGTAGAAAATAGGGTATTAGTTTTACTTAAACAATCAAGTGACAAACATATTGATGTTGTAATTAGGTTTTAAGAGGAGAAAGACATTCTGATGTTTAACTCATCGTAGAAACAATGTTAAGAAGTACTAGAAGAGTTTATGAAGAATGGGTGCGAGTGTCCTACACAGGCATGTCAAACATTGGGAAGAGTCTACAACATAGAATATACTAGTATAATTTTTTTGAAGTTGGAACTTTATCATTTTTGTTATTTCATATATTTACATAGTTTCTTGGGGAAAATTTATGGATCTTACAGTTTTCTGATTTATAAGTTGGTTTTGTGATTTGAGACATAAAATGGCTTTATGATATGATTCTGATATTATTCATTTTCTGACATATGCTTGTGTTCTAATTTCTAACTGTAGGGACACACAAACCCAGTCCATTCAGTTTGTTGGGACAAATCAGGTGAGTATGTTGCTTCTGTCAGTGAAGACTCAGTTCGGGTCTGGAAGCTTGGCTCTGGGAGTGTAGGAGAATGCATTCATGAGTTGAGTTGTAATGGCAATAAGTTCCAGTCCTTCGTCTTCCATCCGACCCATCTGTCTTTGCTGGTCATTGGCTGTTACCAGGAAGTTACATGATGCACAATTTCATTCAATTTCACCCTGTTAACTGGTTTGAATTGAGTGATCAGTCTTTACTGTTCCTGTGGTGTTTGCTTTTGTAATATAATAAAGCACCCTGAAGAATGCTGAACATTCCTCTCTTTTTTTGTTTTTGGTCTTTAAAGAAAAAGAACTTAATACTGTTGTGAATTTGGAAACTTCAGGCTCATTAGTTCTGTACAGTGGGGACACCATTCCCTGAGGCATTGGATATCAACTTATCATAGCTCTAGACATTACTATGATCAGATTTATTTCTCACTCATTTTTAGATGATTGAATTGTGCAACTAGACATGATTTGTAATTGGTCAGAACCCTTGATCTCTTTAACCTCTTTCACTGGATTGTTGTCAATCATCCAGTATTGGAAGTCCTTTGGGATGACTACATCTTCATCAGATACAATGAAGGCTCTACTGACTGAGCCGAATCACTCCACAGAAAATGGGGGTGAATTCTCTAGATCTCCCATAAACCATGGGGCAGGCCTGACCAATGTCTTTGGTAATGTAAGATCCTTTTTCACAAAGCATTCAAGTAACAAGAAAATTGTTACATTGGGTTGAAAGAACAATAGCTAGACTAGAAATATTAGATACTAAAAATGAAGGAAATGAGGTGTAATAAGGTTAGTTGGGTCAAGTGAATATGGGTTAAGTCAATTATTTGAAATTGTAAATATTTGTTGACTTCTTCAGCACCTTCATTATTTCGTAACCATTTGATTGATGGTGTGGTGTTTCGAGCATTTCTACAGTCTCTGGAGCTTTGGGACATGGCTGTGAACAAGACCATGACTCTCACTGCACACGAGGGACTGATTTCAGCTTTGGCAGTCTCCAATGCGACAGGGCTGGTGGATTTTCAAGGGTCTATAATTCATGGTGAGAATAGGCGAAGATTTTTTAATTTACGTGTGGGAAAAAACTCCCATGAGTGGGCCCATTACCCTCATAGCACACCAAGGTTAAGCCGGGTTCGAATCCGCAACCTCCCGCTTCTTAAGGCAGGATACTATCGGTTGAGCTACACCCATATGGGTAGATCTTTATGGATTTGAATCTAGATTTTAGTTCTATAGAGAATGTGTGAAGTTTTCCACTTTAACATTACAATGCAAAATTCTGCTATAATAATCGTGACGGGGTTTAGACTTGAAAAAAAAGAAAAAAACCTTTTGTCTCGAGTTTTACTTCTATTTAAATATGTAATTCTAACGTAGTTGAATGGAATTTGGCTTTTTAACTTTGTGTCTCCGTTCCTTTCTTCTCTCTTTTGTATAATTTTAACAGAGAAGACACAAATATCTCTAAGGATCGAGCCATCTTCTTGGCCAAACTAGAGGTCAAAATTTTGGTTGACCTATATGTATACCCAGTGTTTTTATGTTGGGTATTCTGTGGTTTTTCACATGAATTCAAAAAAAAAATAGCATTTTTCTCTTCTTTTTTAAATATAAAAAATATCAGAAAAATTTCGTGTGAGCATATTTTTTTTTGTTAAAAAAGTCTTTGCTTATGGAGTATTAATTAGACTTTTGGAGTCAAAATTTTGATAATTTTGATATTAATAAAATATGTTCTAAATTTTTAAAAAATATCAAAAAATCTTAGAAAATAGAAAATCGATATGAGAGACACCTAATATGAAATTATATTATCAAGTATCTCATAGTGACATATATTCTATTATAATTCATAATTTTTTTGTCATAAAAATGTGAATTTGATAAAAATATTAGAAAAATCACACAAATACTCTATAAACTATATCAGTCACATTAAAGGCACTTTATTTCATTTATAAATATTTGTATATTATTTTGTTAATTTTTTTAACAAGAAACTCTAAAATGAAAATTATCCTAGAAAGTTTAGATTTTATGAATATTTTGGAAAAAATTAGAAAATGACAAATGCGCATAGTAATCACATCAAAACATCTCCATTCAATTCCATAGGCAATCAATATTATTTTATTAAATTAGTTTCAATAAAAACTCCCAAAATTAAGATTATTTTAAAGCAAAAAATAAAAAAATATGAAAATAACTCAAAATAGGCAAATTTTAAAGTAAAAAAAAGTATGAAATTGACAAATACCTTCGTAGTTACAGAGTCGTTGAAAGATTCATCAATGGTGGGTCCCATTGTTCATCACTTCACGATTTATAGTTATTAATTTTATATATTTACAGTCTATTTTCTGACTTCTTCTCTTTTCTTTATTCTATAAAAAAAAAATTATACTTTAACTTTGCTCTGCAATCCATTACATCCTTCTTTACTCATTTTAATAAAAATTAGAAAGTGCTACATTTATTACCTTTCTACTTACTTCCTTTCAATTTTCTTATTACTCCGACCTTATCTTGCTCTTATTCTATTGGCAATAATAACCGAAGAAGTGGTAAAATCTTGACTAATGGAAAATAGTATTTTTCTCGATATTATAACAGTAAAAAAAAAAATACTATGGGTATTTATTATATTGAGCATGCTTTAGGAAGAGGAAGGTGTTAGGTTTGAACCCCATTTATTTTCCATATTTTCTACACATAATTTTTTTAAAAAAAAAAAAAACTCATTTTTAGCATTATATTCTACCGTATTTGATCATCATTTCTTCTTCCAGGCACCAAAAGCGGCAGCCCCATATCCAGAGAGTACTGATTCTGTTCATATTCATCTTAGGAGCCATTAATGCAACTTAACATTACGTCTGGAAAAGGGTTTCTCCAAAAAATGTTGAAATGATTTGGAAATGTAGCCAACCTATTCTCCTTTTGAATAAGACCAAAATACGAGGAGACTTTTTTAAAAATAATTCAGTGCAGGACATAGAGTTCGTTGTTTAATCGACACGCTCTCTGTCTATTTCTTGTTGAAGTTCAACATCCCATTCCAATGCATGAATAAGTGAGAAGGAAAGCTTCACAAAGAACAATTATTGAACTACCAATATAATGCACAAACCTCTGTCTAAGATAGAACTGATTAACTTTTTTTTTTTTAAGTTTTTTTAACAAAATAGAGAGAGACTATCCTAGGCTTGAGAATTTAGTTTTGGGTAAAAAAAATTAGCGAGAAAGAGTTGGAAATTTGTATTTTGTATTTTGTAATATTTTTTTTTGTGAATTTGTGTGTGAGAAATTATGGGATATCCAACATAAAACTTTCATATGTGAGCTCACTACTCTTAGAGCACATTAAGGTAACGTCTTTCGAAAGAGAGCTTGAGAGAGAGATTTATATTTGTATTATGATTTGGAATCAATGGCACTTACCCGATTGTGGTATGTGGATATAGGCTGCAGCCCAACTACATTAAAATTGTATTGATGTTCGTCATTCATTATTTGATTTGTTTTTGACTTGCACTCATTGATGTGGAAAACCCTGAGAGGCAAGCACTGGTTGATTAGCCGTAGTCGAATTGCTTCACAAGTTACCCCACATTCCAACTAAGCAAAAATGTCCAAAAATCATATTCGGCAGTGACAGCCATTGCAGGTCATGTACAAATAAATGACGTATGGAAATGGATATTTGGTCGTTTAATGGGTTTCCACTTCTTTTATTTCTGGGTGGTGGTCCAACTAAATCTCCTCCCTTCTATTATTTATAATTCTATTTGTATAGAATAAACACAACTTCAGTTCGTCAACGTTCATTCCATCGCTATTTCCCACTGCAGATCAATGGAGGCTGGCTCGGAAAATCCAACCCAAATCCCATTTATCGATTTTGCAACAGACCCTCGAGTGCTGGAGCCAGGATCAGAGGGGTGGAACCTTCTGTGCAAAGAGGTTCGAGTGGCTTGTGAGGATTATGGGTGCTTTCAGCTGGCCTACGATGGACTGCCGCTGCAACTGCACCAGGACATGTTTCAGGCCATGAAGACCCTCTTCGACCTTCCTGTGGAGACGAAGAGGAAGAACTTCAATCCCAAGCCATACCATGGCTACATCGGCGGCTCCGACGTCGTTCCGTTGTACGAGAGTTTGGGGCTTGAGGATGCACACAACACAGATGCAGCTCGAGCATTTACAGACCTCATGTGGCCTGACGGGAACCCCTCCTTCTGGTGAGTCTGATTTTTTTTTCTTCTTTTTGGGGTCCTGACGTGGGCAAGAGTAGCACCCAACTAGTCTTTCGGAGTGTGTACACATGAGTAATCTACGGCAAGGGAAGAAATCTCTGCCAATAAATTTCCCTCTTATTTTTCCTTTTTACAAAAACCACTAATATTGGTAGATATCAAGGTTTTAAAACAAGTAGTCCTTGGCGTGGAATTTGCTCCCTCATGTTCCGGGATCAAACCTTGGTGATACCACCTGACTTATCTGAGCTGGCTGTGTGGATAATGACAGTGCGGGCCTTGGCGGATTAGTCTTGTTGGGTCAAATACCCAAAAGATACTCTCGTTATCTAAAAAAAAAGAAACCGAGATATCTCAACAAATAAAATACGTATCGGCCGATATTATTTCTCCTGATCTATGGAAAGTGTCCCTCCATTAGAGTCAATAGTGATTGAACCTAAGACTTCAATCTTGACATCTCATATTAAATGATTAAAAATTTCTTATTCATTTAAATTATTTAATATAAATAAATTTAAATGATTCCTTTTACTAAATATGGCTAATTGATTCCATCACTTTGCTAATTGTATTTAGAAAATACTGCGTGGATTACACTAACTCAATGGATTCTCTTCCACTCTTAACTTATTCCTATCTTGACCTTCTTTTTTATGTTTTTTTTCCAATTTCGGGTCAGTAATTTGAGGAGCAAAATCAGTTTAGACTTGGATCAGTGAAGCTTCTATAGCATTAATTATGTGATTCAAGCTCTTTTTTCTTTTACCCGAATCTGCAAACAATGACGAGTTTTGACCACCAAATTAACTTCAAAATTAATTTTGTAGTTCAAGCTATCTCACAATCTATTTACCCGTTTAATAAAATGAGAGATTTGCATGGAGGTTAATCTTAATTATTAGGTATTAAGTAGGAAAGCCAAATGAAAAGATGTTTTTTTCTAAATACAATCAATGGATAAACTCTTAATAGAAAGGTGCTGAACCACTTTATTAAAAGGTAATTTGATCAATTAAAGAATAAGAACTGTGGACTTGAATTAAGAGGTAGGAAATCATTGTTAATGAATTTCTTGTGCTTTTCTTTGTAAAAGAATTATTTATGATTTTCTCTAATTTGAATGCAGCAGATGATGTTGAATATCATGAACATACTTTGCGTGGTTTACAATAATATTTTCTGATTAAATTAATATGATTTTTAACTTGACAGGTAATAGTCTTTTTCAAAAGCTGGCATGTGGGGCATCCTTTACATTATCATATGGTTTAAATATACTTATTATATAGTGATCAGATGCATTAAGACTTTAAGACCTTGTGATTAGGTGGTTTCACAAAGAGTACTGTGACTAATCAAGAACAAATTATAACCATTTAATGACCTCAAACCTTCCTTTACATAGAGATAAAGAGTTATAAAATCTAATTAACTTTTAAAATTCTTATCTTGACTTTCATAGCTGTGGGGTCCACATTTCATTCACATTTAAAAAGAAAGTGCTAAAATTACTATGAATTTATGTCTTTTTATAGCTATATAATAAATCGTTTAATTAGTATTTTAGTTGACTCTTGAATGATTAATCAATTGTGGCTTAGCTTGTAAGCGTAAAAAATAAAAAATAAGTTTGACATCTTCAAATTGAGAATCATCACCACTGCACCTGTACGTTTTTTTTAATTTCTAAAAACAGGAAGATGTATTCTATAAAACCCTTCTCAATATCTATTTACACTTCCAACATATAAATAAAATAAAATAGGGTAAAACCCAGATCTTGCTAAATGTAATTAGAAAATTCATTGTAAGTTTTTCTTTTCTTCTTTTCCAATCAAGATATCCAAGCGTTTCACCTAAATTTTTCAGGCGTCTCAGCTAACTAATAGACAGTGTAAACCTCTCAATCTATACATATAGGGTACATAATTAAGGGAGTGACAGTTTTTGTGTAAATCCAATTTAAACTGATGGAAATTAATATTTGGCATCATTATTTTCATTGTTGTTTTGCTTTTTAATTTTTTTTTTGAATTAGTCATACCATCAACTCGATGGGTAAGAAGATGAGGGAATTGGAATTCATAGTGAGGAAGATGATTTTGGATAGCTATGGTGTGGGCAACTACTTTGACTCGATGGCAGAGAACAGCTGCACTGTTTTCCGAGTGATGAACTACAAAGCACCTCCGAGTCATGACTCAGCCATTGGCCTTGTGCCCCACACAGATAAGAACATACTCACTCTGTTGTGCCAAGACGACGTGCAAGGGCTTCAAGTTTTGTCCAAGACAAATCAATGGATTCAACTCACCCTTAAGAAAGGCTCTTTCGCAGTCCTTGTTGGTGAAACGCTCAAGGTATGTTTCTCTGCCTTGTTGAGTCATTGACTCAGTTGAGTTAACTCATTGTGTCAATCACATTTTTACAAATATTAGGCAGGCAACAAAGCTTTATTAAATTTAAGTAGTAAAGAGGGTAAGACGACAAGCTTTGGAAATTATTATAAGTAGTCATCAACATTATCATCTCATGCTTACAAAGCAAAGGCAAGGTATTTGTTGCTTTCTCATTCTTCTCATCAGTAATTGATGGTGCTTTTGTCTTTATTGTTGTATAAAGAATCCATGGCTTACTGTAATAATATCTGATTTGTAGTATTAATTATTAGTTAATAAAATTAATATATTGGAGCCATTAACATTTTGCATGAGATAAAGCTCCTAAATTGTCCCATATTTTCAAATCTAACGACTTTTGTCATTTTTTAGTTGATGAAAAATGAAGAGGATGAAAAATGAGATCCTTTTCTCTTCTTTTACGACACAAGAACTCTTCTTTTATGCACTATACTGATTATAAAATAAATAGATGAGATTAAAGGGCTCTTATTTTCATAAGACAAACTCTATAATCTTTTAATATTTAATCAAATTTTAAATAATGCTACGTGTGTGCGCGCAGAAAAGAGGAGAATAAGTCAAAAGAAATGTTTGAGAAAATAGCATATTTGTTTCTAATGTTCTCGTCTCTTCGCCTTCAAAATCAAGAAAATTTTAGAGTAAAATGTTGCTGGGATAATACATTGATGATGATGATAATGATGAATATCATATGATAGTATTTTAGAATAAAATGAAAGATTTTTTTTAAAAAAAATAAATAGAAGTGATGAATCCTAAGTCTTACTCTAAATTATGTTGGTGCAGGCTTGGAGCAATGGGAGGGCCCATCCAGTGAAACATCGAGTGGTGATGAGTGGCGGAGGCGGCAAAGAGAGATTCTCTTTTGGACTGTTCTCAATGCCCCAGGAAAAGCGACAGTACAAGTGCCTCAAGAGCTTGTCGACGAAGAACACCCTCTTAAATTCCGACCCTTCAACTATTTGGATTTTGTTTCCTTTGTCCATTCTGACAAGATCGCCATGAATAAGGACGATGCACTTGAGATTTTTGCAGGTATTTGATACTTTGGTACCCTGCTTCAATGTCTCATCAATAAATTGAAATTTGATGAAAGTGTTTCTATCATAATTAACTATCAGTTTTAAATTGTGATAAAATTGCAATTCAATGAGGTGGGTTTGTGTTACCATCATTGGTAAGTCTAAATTTTCTAAAATCAATCTTTCTCAATTTTAGTTATGAATACATTCATAATTTCAATCACTCTTAGATCATGTTTGATTGCAAGAACAACTAGAAAGAGTTGCCACCCATTTAAGTACTTTCATAGAATAACTCGTGCGTCTATAATATTGTGTGATCGATAGAGATGTATAATCGTATCAATGTTGTCAAAATTCTATTCGTCTCGATTCTTTGATGTTGGAACTACTAGAGATTTGTCATTCCGATTAGCATCTTAAATATTGCTTGATTGATTTGATCAAAATAATTTTTCATGGACTCTTATTCTGCTATAAAACTTTTTGATAAATGTAATATCTTATGGGGCCTACGTGTTTTAGTGACTGCAAAGTTTTAGCGATTTACAAATAATTTAAAGTGGTTAAAACTTGGGGGCTGGTAAAATGTGACTTTGTTAATTTTATCAAAGTGTTTTTTCTTTTTCTTTTTTGTGGGATCTTATATTCAACCATGGAGTTTCTTAATTAGACAAAAATTTGAAAGCCACACATGATATTAATGACCATAAAAGTGAGAGTAAAACAATTTAAAACATTGAATTTTAGAGAACATACAAGTTTATCTTTTTATTGTTTAATAGATAACAAAATCTATTTTAGACTTATTTTATGAACAACTTTATCTGTAACATTAATTTTTACTTTTTAAATTAGTTTAACAACTCCTTCCTATGTAAGACAGATGTGGTCATCCAATGCTTTAGCACTAAAGAATTTGTGGTACTACCAATCAAATAAACTAGATTGAACTTTTCTTTCTTCAGGTTTTCAATTTTCCAATCACATTCTTAAAGCCATCTCTCTAGTGTCTCTCTCCCATGTTCACCATATACATTGAAAGCAACCTTTTCTCTTCGTTTTTCTTCTCAAATTAACATTGATCTTTAATTAAAAGGAAATTGGCAAGTCGGTCAAGAAGTTTTATTCATGAAGGTCTTAAATTTAATTCACGCTTAAACTCCTATTAGCCACTTCTCATAAGGTTACTTTTCATCAATTTACCTAATGTATATGGATCAGAAGGTTTACACATGCTCATAAAATTAATCTCACTTCCTTCCTTAAAAAAAATAAAAAATTTGACATTAGTTTTTTTATCTTTCACGAAAGCTGGATATTTTAATGATTGGCCTCCAATAGAAGACAAGATTGATGGTTGTTCTTTTCAAGAAATTACAAGACGGCGGTCGTCGTTTTGTGTAGTGTCTCGTAGCTACACGGCTTAAATCCAAAATACTGTGATAATTGGCTGACAACAGCAAGAAGAAGAAGTTTCCAAAAGTTTGATAAGAATTATTAAAATTGATTATGATTGTTTTTCTTTCTTAGGATTACAATATATGTAAATCCACCACCTGAGATACTTTCAAACTTAACCCCTAATATTGTTCTTCTGAACTTTCTTTTATAATTGTCAAGGATCTTCTATAAGTTAGAGAAATTGTCTTTCGTAGCGTGAACTTCTGTAATTATTTATCGTAAAAAAAAGCGAAATCTGACAATTCTTTATTTATTTAGGACTGCGATTGAAAGTGTTCATAACAATTTTTATAAGCAGTTTACCACAGATAATTTCTCAATGTTTACCAAAGAAGAAGAATTTCAGTCCCAGTCGTTCCTTTGGCTACGTCGGCGGGTCTGACATGGTTCCTTCGTATGAAAGTTTGGGGCTTGAGGAAGCACCGGAGCTGGAGGCCGCTCGAGCTTTTACAGACCTCATATGGCCAGATGGAAACTAATGGTTCTGACAGTACCAGCCCTGAGATGTATCAAAACCTCAGGAGTCCTAAACAACCTTTTAAGATAGGGCCTTTCTGTAATTAATATCTCTCTTTTATTTTCTAATTTTTTTGGAGTCTCATGCGGCGGTCTACTTCGCTTATAACCAGAATCGGCCCTGGGTTCTGGTCAGACTTTTGACATCCTCTAATTACTACTAACAATTTTTTACTAGACATAACAGTAAATCAAATGTAATCAACTTAAGTGGTTTGCTCTGATGGTCAAGATAATCACTTCATATAGTGAGGTCTTGAATTCAATTCACGGTCAATTCTGATGGACTACTTCCCATAAATTTAACCGGTGTGTGTGGATTGAAAAATTTACAGATGCTTGTGGGATTAGTAGGGGGAGACACCTTGACACTCCGGCATATGCAAATTGAGAAGTTTTCACGTACTTCAAATAATTATTTAGGAGAGACACCTTGACACCTTCTGTCAAAAAAAAAAAAATGAAGAATCAAATTTAAAAACTCTCTATTTTCAAACATTATTATCTGTAACTGCCAATTCTCTTCGATCCCATAATCAATTTCAGATAAATAGGATTCCGGCGGAGGAGCTCTCTCTCCTTCATATGATTTGATGTTTATATTGGCATAGGCTTGGAGCAACTGGAGGCTCCATCCGGTTAAACATCAAGTGATGATGACGGGAAACAAAGAGAGGTTCTCTTGTGGGATTGTTTCCAATGCCTCAGAAGGAAGGGACGATAGAAGTGCCGGAGGAGCTCGTCGACGGAGACCACCCCCATAAATTCCGACCGTTCAAATATTCGGATTATATATTCTTCGCCTATTTAGATGAGAATATCACGAGGGATGACGATGTACTTGAGATGTATGCTGGTGTTTGATGCCATGTCAACAATTTCAGTTTATGCTTCCACTCTGCAATTGGTGATTGAGTATATGAGACCTAATAAGAATAAAATTATTTTTCTTATTTTCACAGTTGAGTAGTGAAATTTGAAAAATTAAAATAGATGATAAAAATGCATGAACGAATTTTATTATAAACTAGACTCTTGCTATGATCATTATTATATAAAAAGAAAATTAGTAAACAAAAGTAAAAAATAATGCGCCGTTGCCGGGGATCGAACCCGGGTCACCCGCGTGACAGGCGGGAATACTCACCACTATACTACAAGGACTGGTCTGTCGGGCCCAGTTACATATAACATATTTATACTAAGTTATTTTATGACTGGTGAACACATTTTAAAAGGGTATGAAAATATTAGGTATTTAAAAAACTTGTGAGCGTTTAAAAATACACCTTGAGTAAGCTTTAAATCTTGGTGATTAAATAAATTTAAATTAGTAAGACCTTAGGATTGAAGTGATTTTTTTATCATATTCATGTGCAATTTTTCTAGCAATGTCACACAAACAAGCTCATGTAAATTGGAAGATTTTCATCATAAAAAATTAATTTTGAAAAGCTTGAAAAACATGGATTCAATGATTGTATTAAGATAATTTTTAGACCTATCATTTGGGTTAAAATTGAACCTATATAGGATATAAAATTTTAGTAATTAATAAATATTTTCAAATTATAAAAATGTTCAGAGCTAAAAAAATATAATTTCTATAATTAGATTGAGGTAATTTTATTTAGGCCAGATATTCATTAAAAATATCATATATAAAGAGTGTTCAAAAAGTTATAAACATTCTAGTTTCATATATACTCGTATAGGTTGAAACTTACAAACACATATCATCATTTCCATAAGCTTAACAGGTGAAGGCAAGGCATCATGCTCATTTCTACCAACGCATTTTGTTCAATCTCCATTTTTGTATAAAGTGATTCACCTAAATTATTACAATAATATTTGGTTTGCACCTGAGTTTTAAATTTTGATTAATAAAAATTAATATATAAAGTTGTTATTTTTCATATTCTTATAATATTTCAATAAATATAATAGAAAATGATTTGAACACAAGTATATTTGGGTCCCCGTTTACACACCCGATTTTTCTTCCGGGTGCGGGTGGCTAATTACCATTTTGCCCCCGTATTTCCATTCGTTCGAACGAATTCCCAATTCATTTCGGCATTCGTTCGAAGGAATAGACACATACCCCATTCAATTTTAATTGGTTCGAACGAATTCCCGTATAAAATCAATTCTTTTGAATGAATCAATCATTCATTAGAATGAATCGATTTTTTTTTTTTTAATTTTAAAGTTACTTTTTAAGCGCTGTGTATTTTTAAAATTTCTCACATTAAATATCCGGACTAATTATGATAATCTGATAAAAATACTTTAAGACTTCAAGGTCTTTTGACTTTCTTAAATATTTAAAACATAGTATTTTACAAATAAAAGTATCCCTAGGGTATGCTGAAAATACATTTAGAAGTATCAAAATACCTTAAAGTCTTAAAGTATTTTTATCAGGTTATCGTAATTAGTCTGGATATTCAATTTGAAAAATTTTGAAAATACATAGTAATTAAAAAATAACTTTAAAATTTTAAAAGAGATTTTATTATTTAATACACTATGCACATTATTTTTTAAGCACTGTGTATTTTCAAAATTTCTCAAATTGAATATCCAGACTAATTACGATAACCTGATAAAAATACTTTAAAACTTCAAGGTCTTTTGACACTCCTAAATGTATTTCGACACACTCTATGGATACCCTTATTTGTAAAATACTGTGTTTTAAATATTTAGGAGTATCAAAAGACCTTGAAGTCCTTAAAGTATTTTTATTAGAATGAATCGATTATATCATTCGAATGAACGGGTGAACAGTAACGCGCATTACTGTTCACCCGATTCATTCGAACGAATTGATTTTATACGGAGATTTGTTCGAACGAATCAAAATTGGATGAGGTATGTATCCATTCGTTCGAACGAATGCCGAAATGAACTGGAAATTCGTTCGAACGAATGGAAATGCGGGGGCAAAATGGTAATTAGCCATCCGCACCCGAAAACGGATGTGTAGAGGCAGAAAAACCGAGCGTGTAAACGGATACCCGTATATTTTACCAAGATAGAACATCATCTCCATTAGCCTTTACTTTATAATAATAAATTAGTAATATTTTAATTTTATTATGTTAGATACGACGAAGCTTGTTCACTTACTTGTTTGAGCTCAAACATGTAGGCATGGACTGAAAAAAATAAAGCTTCCATGTTTTGCTTAATGCTTGATTAGTAGAGTGAAATTTGAAGAAAGAATGAGATTGACTACCCAATTTGAAACTAATGTAATTTCTTCTAAACACATGACAAAGTCTATAATCTATATATGGATTGAGTGAAAGTTCTGAATTGCTCAAGTTTTGTAAGTGAATATTTTGGCTCCCACAGTCTTTTTAACATCAGCAGGTGTATGGATGACCACTTTCTACACTGTTCAACCTAAAATTATTAGCAACGACCAATATATGGGATTACCCAGATGTCAAAATCAGCATGCAGCCTTGATGATCTTCCACATTGGTTGAACAAATGGTTGCCATACTGGCAACAGTACGTTCAAACTACAATCTGGTAATACCTTTCCAACAAATGGATCACACGGACAAACTCGGGTTGTCGACTGTGGTCAAACCTGTAGGTAAAATGAGTACATTCATGTTACCATGGGTGAACTGTCCAATAGTTGGGCCAACCAAGCAAACTGGGTTGTCTGCTGAATGTGAAACAGGTAGAGACAGCAGGTAAGCCATTGAGGGATGGTTAAGAAGCCGAAAGTTTCCAAGACTGGATGATGCTACAAATAGACAGCTAAGATATTCAAGGACCACTGATGAGCTCCATATTCACTGGATTGTGAAAATTCAGGAGACATTGCTCAGCCTTAGGCTCCATAACCCACAAGGCATGGTGTTCGTTTCTTTTTCAATTCAACGTCAACACTCTCTCACACTGTTTGAATCCCTTCTATCATGTCCTATATTGCCCTCCTGCGTCGTAGTTCAACTTATACTGTTTTTCTTGAATGCAGAACTTGAACCCAAAAGCAATTCGTTTGTTCGGCCTGGAGAGCTCTATCACCCCCCACCCACAACAAGAAGAAAGAAAAAAAAAAACATAGTGGACATCAGACAAACACTGAGGCCTTGAATTGCACAATCACTTGCAAGGCATAAATTAAATTGCCTCTATTTTTCCAGTTTTGCTTGCAGGTTGGGCACCAACAGCATTTTGAAAGAACACAGCTATCATCTTAGGGCTCCTCAACCCAGCATATCTAATGACTCTTAAGCAGCATGCAAAGTAAAGGAAACCAATGCTCAATAAAGAGAGGAAAAATAAGTCCAAAACTTCTGGTTAATCCATAATGGATTGGGAACACGAATCAAAATTCATAACAGCAGCTACCAAAAGGAGCGAGGTCGAGAGACTAATGGCCTCTATCATACCTCTCTTTTGCTTCAGTATTCGGCTCAGATGGCTGGGCTACAATCCTAGTATCACTTGCTGGCTTGATGCTTTGATGACCCCCTACCACCCAGATGATAATCAAGAACCACGATTAATCAGCAAACCAAATAGAATGTCTTAAAATCTGGGTTTAGAACTGACACAAAAGGTCACTCTCCAATGTAATGATGAAAAGTTGAAATTACCACGAATAGCAATTTGCCTGTCCTGGCTCAATCCATTGGAAGTTTCCATGGTGGATAGCCTGCCATGTATATCTTGTGGATTTGCAGTGTTTTTTATACCCATCTCATTCTCTGAACTCCGTACATGACTTTCATTTCGGGGTGGATGCACATACGACTTTGAGGAATAGGTTGTTGACCATGACCCACCACTTGATCCAGCTAAGGACATTATTGCATCTGCCTATTATTATTCCGGAAAATGTCAATTCTTAGTAACATCTCGCAAAATAGGTCTCAGTGATCGAAGAAATTAGGAAGACAGATAACCAGTACACTTGCATAGACTTCACTCACAGTTGCTTCAATGATGACATAGAACTAGAGAATTCATCAAAAAGGGGATTGATCTTTGGCTAAAGCTTAAAACAAGTAAAAGACTACATATATCCAAAGCAGTACAGTGTTGCAAATCTATAGTAGAACTATGAAAGGGATAGCAACTGTTTGACTACCAACTTGGGAAGGTGCTTTCTTCAAAACTGCAGCCTGATGAATGCATGCTTGTGCACAAATTGATGTAGAAAAGGATAATGTGGATATCATTTTGTTGGACAACATCCCATAAACATGGAGAAGTGGGAGCAACCAAATGGGCCACCCATCTCATCTTAAAGTAATTGTTACCAATGAATATGCTCACTAGCTGACCTTCAACATAAACAAGCAAGCATTGTATTACGTCATGATGCCAATTGTGTGCGACAGAAATCAGACATGTGGATGATAGTTTGATCATGAAACAAATTTATGGGCGCTCCACTGGTCCTAGGTAACACATTACATTTGCTCCACTGTAAATACTGATGCATCTGGTGATGATCATGCAATGAACCTGATCGAAGAGTGCATAATAGCATTCATGGACCAGTTTGAACGCTTTCATGGTAGCTCTAGAAGCTCTGGGCCCAAAGCCGACCACCAGCCCAAAACAACCAAAAGATGTTACATCCAATGTGTCTAGGCATCCCACCTACTTTCTAGTTTTGCTAATACAATTCATACAAATTAATAACTTTGCATGCCATTGGGATTTAACACATCATTGAGAAATGATGACTTGTCGTGATTTAAGGCTGGGATTTACTAGGGTTTTTCTATATTATTAAATTCTATGAAAACATGCATGTAATGGAACAAGGTTGGCATTTGGGTTTTTGCAAATTTGACTTTATTTTCGTTGTGGGAAGAGAGCTCTCACTAGAACCCAGCAGATGGACGCCATACAGACCTCTCTCTAGTTCATGGAGACCTAAGGTGTGTACAAGATAACGTGGGATGAGAGATCCAAGCGAGGTTCAAGCAATTATCTCATTTTTCTATCATGTCTTTGATTCTTCACCATATTTGTGGATTTTTTTATCTTTGGAGAAAGAGTTTGGTTCTTTGAAGAATCTTATTGATAGGTTGTAGTCTTGGGAGATCACCTCAACTGCATCAAATACAAAATTAGTGTAAACGGTTGCAACATATTGGATATGCTAGGTTGTAAAATTTATTGCAATTTTCAGACAGATGATAGCTTACAGCCGCCTCAGGTATAATTACCAAGTTCCTGATCAATTCAACGATGCTTTATTTACTATTAACTACAAAAACTGGCGGCTTAGTCTGCTAAGTGAATTCTTTAAGATAATTAGATCTGTTATGATCCATATGACAAACACAATAAGTTATTAAATATTTGAAAAATGGAAAAATTAAGCTCTCAAAGATTAGCTAAAGCAAAGAAGTGGCATACCCAGATAAGAACTGATGCTCTGATCATTAGAACAGAAAATTTCTTGACAACAATAAAGCAGACAGCAATTGGAAGTAATCAATGCTTGAGTGGATGATAGAATCATAGATATCAGAAGGTGGTCCAAAGTTATATATCATTTTTTCTTATATATTAAGCCAACATAATAAAAAAAAATTGATAGACTATAACCAATGTAAAAAAAATTAAGTTATAAAAACGGTTTTTTAAGATAAATTACAGAAATAATTAATAGGAGATAAAGAACATATAAAAATAATTTACAAAAAAAACACGGGGAAGGAAAGAGCAAATGATGCCATGCATTTGTTGGAAATAAAAAAATAACTTTATTCATACCTACCAAAGCAAAAAATCCTAAGCTGACCTTATTACAATGAACTAAAGAAATTGTAGAAATAGTTACTAATAGAGATCAGAACATCAAGAAGAATTTTATGCAAAACAGAGGGAAAAAGAACAATAGAAGCCATGCATTTTTTGGAAATAAAACATTCATTTTCTTCAAAACCCTACTCGAATGCCCAGGCAAAAAATCATAAGCTAACCTTATTTGGATGAACATCATCAAAGACATGTGCTTGGCCAGCATAGAAAATAGTCATCTGCCGAGTAATAGATGCTAAGCTACGGCAACTGGAAACAATACACCAAATAAAAGACAGCATCAAGCTCCAATCACTTCATATCCAAACCTATATTCCATACAGCATTGTTTCAGGAAATGAGTGGAAAAGATACACTTACCTTGGTGGATTAGAAGTCTCAAGGTTCTGAAGCCCAGCCTTTGATCGATTGCTACTCAACATTGCCCCAGTCTGATTTCTCTCAGCAGCACTGCTACTGGTGTTAGCAATATTCAAAATACCAGAGCCTTTCATTCCTGTTCTAGAACCCTCATCTGCTGCAGGTTGAGAAATAAGTGAAGTACCAGGTGCAACATCCTTCAATCTGTCTGAAGAAGGTTTCTCCACATATGTTGTAAATTGGCCAAGGCGGGAAGGGTGATGCATCACAGGTCCCATATTCAAAGGATAGACCTATCCCAACTGGGAATGACTAATTCAGGCCTACTGCTAGTAAGTGGTTGCCGTATGAGAGGAGAAGTAGAGTTTGGCCTAGGTGGTTGCATTGCAAATGCTAATTCTTTTTCATGTGAGCTTCTTGCTTGCTCTCCCCCTGCCTCATTTTGGAGCATCTGCATGCAAGTCAATGACATACTACAAATTTAAGATGGAGAAAAAAATTAATAATAGCTAAGGAGGCAAGTTTTAAAAAAAATGAAAATTCTCATGATGATGGCAATCATGGTGCACTTCTACAGTCATGAAGCTAGTAAAGTAGAATGGAAGACTATGATAAAACAACCACCAGGATTAATTGTCCAACACAAGCAAGAAGGTTTACATCAAAATGTTCTATATACTTTCTATACCTTCAACAAGCGTCCACTTTTAAGAGAATCTGGTCCCATTTGGTATAACCTATTTGTCACTGAACCCATAAAAGCTGAGTCTGAATTGCTCCTCTTTTTCCCTTTATTTATCTCAGCCCCAGACAAATCACTCTTTAGACCATGAAACTGAACACCCTCAAGACTGTTTGCTGCCTGCCTCTCTACAAAAATCCAAAAGTAGTAGAAAGAAAAAAAAAAATCAAGTTCAATTCTACTCAAGAAAGTTACGTGGGGAATAAACAGTCAAAGACTAGAACCAGACACAGGCTAAAAATGTTTCAAATTCAGGGGGAACAATCAATAAGGTCTACACTTTTGACACATTGATGCTACTTCCATGCATTACAAAAAATCCAGCTCATAAAACTTTGTAAAAGGAAAATTTTAAGTACAAAGTAGATTTATGCCAAATCTCATTAACAGAATATCTACAGTGATCACAGCTCAGATATATCCCTTAAGAAAGTTTTGTGGCAGAAGCCCCTTCGAGCTTTGCATCATACTGAAGGTTCTCCCACGGCCAAGGATAATTATGACAAATACCAAAACACTCAAATATAGCCCTCGTGTGTGGACAAATAAAAATTCCAAGATGCTTAAAAGTAGCGTCAGATTGCTGAAAGAATTATTTGAGACCTTCCAAAACCTGTACTTTTTCCAACCCCGGAAATCTTGAATTTCTCACCACAGCATACACCAAGTCTATTCTCAACATTCCCCGATGGTTCAAGTCAGGGGGTTTCAATCCTGAAAAGCCACAAAGATTTAAAGACGCAGTACCTGAGTCAAGGAATATTTAATACTCCATTTAGCAAATCCATTATATCACCATCAATCTCGAAGTCATTTATCATATCTTATATCAAATGAACTTTCACATCATTTGATGATATTAACTATTTATTTGTCATTATCATCACCATTAAAGCCAATTATCCCATCAGAGTTGTTTGTACGAACTGACTACCTACCAAATGCCAGCACACCCACGTTGCAACCTTGAGCACTACCAACTTTTTCTAAGTTGAAGTTACCTATTTTATTTGTCTATGCAAATAAAAAGCTACAAACCTGGACATTTAGATTGGGAGGAGTGTACCCAAATGCCTAATAGTAGTAGAGTAATGCTTCCCTTCCTCAACGACTTCCAAGAAAACCAATACTTGGGAGCAGCCAAACGCAGTCCACAGCAAGTAGAAACCATCAAATTCAACTTGCAATTTGTTCCTTTGGAAATCCCAAAACTGTGTTTTCCCTTTTCTCTTAATACCCAACAACATGATATTGGCGAAAAAAACCAAAGGAAATGAAACAAATGATGCCGAACATAAAATTGACTGCAACTTCATCTCACATTCTAACTTGAAAAAAAATTAGGAAAAAATGGCCAAATTCATAACTCCCTAAATGGTGCTCCACTAAAAACAATAAAATAGAAAAGTAATAACCAAACAAAAGCAACATAAGTAATAATGAAAAAAATGTAGCCCCCTAGAAAATAACAACAGATGGTAAAGTCATTTCAATGTTTAGCTTATAAATAGTTATTTTCCCAGAAAGTAATTTCCTTTCAATGCATCCAAACGAGCCTTAGAAGGAAGGGAGGAGGGAAAAAATAGAAAGCAAAAGAGCCCAAGCAGAGACGAAAAACAAAATAGAGGACCTGAACCCAGATCAGAACTGGTGGAGAGAAGGCCATGACCGCCCGAAGAAGCTCCAGGCGATGCAGAGGCGCGCGCCTCGGTCACTCGGATCTTGGCTGTGTCCTCACGGCTGGTCCCGAGGAAGTCGTGGAAAATGGGGTTTTCCTCATCATTACCCATCATCAGGATTGCCATTCCCTCAAGAAACAGCTTGGAGCCTCTTCATGGCTCGAAACTGAAGAAGAAAACGCGCTTCAACCAACCGCTCGACGAAAGTCCCCAGAGAAGAGAAGCAAAAGAAAAAGACGCTCGAATTTTCACAAGACAAAAGAGAAAGCAGAGATTACTTTATCAGGGCCAGACAGAGAAAAGCAAAAGGAGGTATTTTTTCTCTTCTTTCTTTTGGCTTTCATGGGCTCGGCTTCTCTGCTCGTGCTTCTGCCGTCTTGCCATCGCAGGCACAGCACAAGCAGCAGACTCAGCTTAACGACAAAGTGAGAAAGAGAGTGTGAGAGAACTGGTGTCGGCTCACACGTGTTACTCTCACGTGCCCCATCACCCAAAGAGTCTTTTCTCTCCTCACGTGCCCCCAAGCTTAACGTGGGATGATCCTGACCCTTGAATCTTGACTGTCAAGTCCACTATTAGTGGGCCACCTGCCACGACTCCTTCACTCGAGCTTTTCAGAAAAGCCCACAAATTTGACTCATACTCGGCTTTTGAGTCGGAAAAAACTTGATTTAGTGACTTTATTATTTCTTTTAATATAATTATTTTTGAATTTTATGAAACTAAGTAATATTGTTTATTATAAAAAAAAATACATTTTTTTACTTCATTTAATCAAATAAAATTAATAGTTGTTAGAAAAAATTACTTTAATTATAAATTTCATTTAGTTTAAATTAAATGACATATATTTAGGAAAAAAAATCAAATTCTGTAGAAATAACCACGTAGTTGATTTTCTAAGGTTAACTGGCCTTAGCTCATTATAAAACATTATTTATTTTAATTTGAGACACTCGTAACTCAATCATGCAATAATTTTTATTTTATTAAAAATATTGAATTTATTTTTACCGCTGTCATTATTTCATAATTTTAGAAGTGAAAAAGTATGCCAACATCTCTAATAAATAAAATCTGTAATTGTCTTCAACATTATCTTATTTCTATTTAAGTTGATGATGAATTTATTGAGTAGTCCTTAGTCTTTGCTTCTAAATTTTTTTTCCAGAAACAAATCTCAGCCAATACAATTTGAGATATTGACTAATAAAGGTGGTTTTAAAAAAATAGGAGAGAGAAAATTCTCGACGAGATATTCAATACCGAGATTTAAATCCCTGCTTTTATCCTTTTCTATGCTTCTTTTCTTATATTATATCTTAAGTTTTCTATATTTAAGAAGAAACTGCTTTATTTAATTACTTTTATACAATGGATTATAAATAAATAAAAATTATTATAATTAAATTTCTCAAAGTCCAAAATTATAAAGACTAAATAATTAAATGACGTTCAGATGTTATCTATTAACTTAAAAATGTATGAATCGCTTAAAATTTATTAAAAGATTTCTTTTAAAATTAATAAACTAATGTTATATAATGAAATATTGTATACTTCATTGATCATATTCAGATGATTTTTGGCTCTTTCAATTTCCACCGGAGAATCTGGTTATACTCATGAAAAACATCTTTTTCATAAAGAGAAAGTTAAGGAAAGGTAAAATCACTTTTGTCATTTTGACAAGTTACACGTGCATTGTGAAATTGTGATGGTCATAATAAATTTCTTTAAAAAAAAAAACTTTAGTAAAAATAGCGGAAAGAACTCACTTGTTTATAATAAAATTGTGAAATTTCTCATATAATATAATTTTTAACTGTAAATTCTCGATAAAATTGTATTTTTAATATCACGATAGTATTTTGATAAATCTCAATAATATTGCCTTTTTAACAGATTTTTTTTTTTTCAATTGGTTGTTAGTTAGTTGTTCACTAATGGTATTAAGATTCTTTTAATTTTTTATTATTTTTAAATATTTATATTTACTGTGATTTTTCCATTAATTTATTGATCCAAATCTAAGAATTTAAAAATATCCCCGAGAACAATTTTTATGACAATGCTCGTGACTAATGAATATGTTTTCAATTTTGAAATTAGTCTTACAATTCTGTTGGACTAAAATTTCTTGGTCACGACTTTGCTGATGAGGAAGAAGGGTCGATTTCTCTACCCATTGACTTTTTAAAGAGAGAATTTGGAATTTTATTTTTTTAAATGAGAGGAAGTACACAAGTGAAAAACCCCCAAACATCAGTCCATTTTATTTCTTGATTAACACTTTTGAAATTCGAAAGATCATCAAAAGAAAAAGATTACCATTAATATTATTATTACATAACATTGAAGATATTTAGACTCATGAAACAAATTTAAATATTTTTGGTGTCAAAACTCAAAAGATTCTTCATGATATCCCTCTACAATTAGGTTTAGATAAAAGGGTAAAAGTGAGTTTGAAAGATGAGACTTTCTAGTGTTCTCAATTCCTGATGTTCCCCTTTCTTTCCAATTTTAGAGCCGGGTATTTCTTTCTATTTCTTTTTGCTTGTTGTAGTTACTATTAAAAAAAAAAAAATTAACAATATAGATTTTTAATATCGGGTCTTACCATTAAAATGATAGCATAGGATCATTCTTAAGTATTTAGATAAAGTTGATTGAGACGGTGATATTATTTAGCTAATAGATTCCCTTCTCATCCCAAAGTGAAGATAAAACCAACTTTCTTATCTCTCTCCAAGGAAAGTGGTTTCCATGAAAATGACCCTTAATGTAGAAATACCTATTTTTTTACAAATTTTCTCCGAAAATCCCATCTTTTAACAAATATTAGAAAATAAAAAATTGAATTGAAAAACTTTAAAAAAAAAAAAACTACCTCTGTTTTTGTCTAAGAGTCACATTTCTTTGAAAGCCCTACTTTCAATGAAAAACAATCACATACTCTTTAGGTTGGATGCGGGGGTCGAAATCTCAACCGATACGCATAGTATCGGCCTGAGATAAACAATATTCGGCCAACACGGCCGAATATCAGTCGATTTTTATTTTTTATTTAAAAAAAAACAAATATCAGCGTAGGCCCGTTCGATATCTCGACAGACAGGGGTTTAAATATCGGCCAATAAGTTTCTCTCTCATCAGTTTTCGGCATTTCTCTCTCCTCCGATATCGGGAAGAAACCGCAAAAAACCGTGAAAGCCGTAAACCCTGAACCGTTAAAAACCGTGAAGAACCCACGAAAAACCGTTAAAAACCGCAAAAAAATCGTGTAAAAACCATCAAAAACCATATCGGTGTTTTTTTTTAAAAAAAAAATTAAATATCGATATTTATGAATATCGGCCGATATTGTGACCGATATTCGGTATGTACGCGTATCGGCCGATATCGTTCGGTATTAAAATACCGATACATATCGGCCGATACGATATGTATCGACCGATATTTCAACCTTAGTCGGCAGATATTCATCCGATACGGGCGAATATCGACCGATATTTATATTTTGAATTTTTTTAAAAAAAAAGGAAAATGATTTGTGCACCCCCCATTTTACCCATGGTGCACTCCTTCAATTGTTTTTTCCAATTTTGCCCTCACCTAAAAAATGATGGAAATGGAGAAAAAGGTTGGTGGAGGGCAAAATTGGGAAAAAAAAATTGTAGGAGTGCACCATGGGTAAAATGGGGCGTGCACAAATCACTTCCCAAAAAAAAAGAAGCAGCCTTTTTTTATTTTTTTAAATAAATTTAAAAAAAAAAACCACCGAGATTTTCAAAAAAAAAAAAGAAAAATCTCGGCCGAGATCTGCCGAATTTTCGGCCCCTGGTTGGATGGAATTCGAGAGACCAATTTGTCAATGACTGAAGTTCCATCTTCTCATGTTCCTCCCATAATCTAAGAAGGAAATTAAAATAAGGTCATTGAAAATAAGAATCATACATTTATGAATTTAAATACAAATTTGAGTCCAAATCTGACACGATCTGAATAAGACACTATTAAGTGAATACAAATTCAGATCTAAGCTAGCAAGATCTGAAGCGAGTACTACCTGTAAACCTTCCTCATTTTAATGTCCAAATCTTAGTACCACCTGTATTATTCATAGCTCTGCAAATTCAAAATCCAAGCAAGAACCAGATAGACTATGTTATTCTACAGAGAGAAGAACCCTTTCTTGAGAGTAGTTTATTGACAGATAGGATACTATCAGGATTCATATTTGCAATAAGCAACTTCAAAAACATGGAAATAAAGAAGGGGAGAATATATGCTGCTATACAATTTTCCTAAGAAACTAATCAATCACTTGCCATCATCAATAACTGCAACTAATGAAACTTTTCTACCTCCTAAGGAAGTTGAGGGATTTGATTGCAAAAGCAAAAATCAAAGCAAAGATGAGACAGAAAGTAACCACCACAATTCCAGCAATACCCAAGAAGTCGTGCCGATATCCAAAGTAGTCGACTAGAAATTTTCTTACACTTACTGAGTGAACTCCATCCCATAACTTCATTGGTTCATTGACATCACCATATTGCGATGTTAGAAGGCCATACAGACTCCAGGAGATTGGATTTACCCAATAATACCATCTCCACCATCCAGGCAAACTCTGAAATAGAAAAGGAAAAAAAAAAAAAGACATTTCACTAACTGTTCAAACTCACAATTGCAATATACAATCTCATCTTCTCTTTTGAAATGAATATCCAGCCACTCCTTTTTATCAGTTAAGAATGATGAATAAGAAAAACCAAACCATCATGGCTATTCGACTCACGAGTACGAACCCTTTTTTCTTCTTTTTCTTTTGTTTTGTTTTTCTTTTTTCCGAGAGATCACACTAGTAACTTATTTTCAAGGTATCCTAAGCTACTCCGATGATCCAGTTCCATTTTAGGGCCTTGATATATGAGGCTAGTAAAAGTACAGCCCATTGCCTCACCGCGAAGCTCGAGGTTCTCACCAATGACCAATTCGTCTCTGAAGGGTATTCCTTACGGTCTTCATTTTATAAGCCAATGAGTTAAATGGATTGGTTGGCTCACAACTCAGCTGAGCAGACCCAGTTACTCTGGCTTGAGCACAATGCCCAAAACTGTGAAGAATCAGAAAGTTCCTCATTTACAGGATAGAAGCAAAATCAGTGAGCAAGTGAGCTGATATTGTTAAAAGATGACTGGAAAACCATGAGGAACAAGTCTACTGATGAATAAGCTAATTGAAAGGTTCCTTGACACGAAGAGCTTTCAAATTATTACCTTCTGTGGGATCACAAACCTTGTCACAAATATCGACGGTATTTTCAAATTTACCACGTTTTTATCGGCAAAGTACCATCACAGCGTTAAAAATGCGTTTTTATCGCCACGACGATAAATTTCCGGTAAATTCCCGATAAAATCGCGATAAACGTTAATAACGCGATAATATCCCGGTAAATTCCCGATAAATTCCCAGTAAATTCCCTATACCATTTTTATTTCATTAATTTTTTTACTTATTCTATTTTTTTATTTTTTAAATATTATAATTTCCGCGAGATTTTCCCGTTAAATTCCCGGTAAAAATCCGAGAATCTAAAAATTTCCCGTTATTACCAATTGCCGTTAATATCCCGAGAACGGTATTTGTCACTTTGATCACAAATCCGCAAAAGAGGTTCCACAGCATATAAAATGGGGGCGCCTATTTAGACACCAGGGAAATTTGTCACCAGACACCAGTTTTCGTATTTTGAGGAGAAATTACGGTTTTGCCCTCCCGCTAAAAATCATTCGAAGGATTCCGTAGCTCATTTTCGAGATCCTTCGAAGGATTCATACGTCCGAAGGAAGATTTCAGTGAAAACTGGGTTCCTTCGGACGATCGCTTCACGCAACGACTGAATCATTCGAAGGATCACATGGGTCCTTCGAACGATTCAGTCGTCCGAAGGAACCAGCCAGTGGAAAATGGGATCCTTCGAAGGATCCTGGCCTCCGCGGACGATTTCCTTATACACAGTAGAATCGAGATAAAATCCTTCGAAGGATCCAATGTGATCCTTCGAACGATTATACTATGCAGATAATCATTCGAAGGATCACAGCCGTCAAAAATGGGATCCTTCGAATGATTATATGCACAGTAGAATCCTTCGAAGGATCCAATGTGATCCTTCGAACGATTATATTGTGCATATAATCATTCGAAGGATTACAGCAGTAAAAAATGGGATCCTTCGAATGATCTAATCCTACACAGTCGAATCGTTTGAAGGATCACAATGGATCCTTCGAAGGATTTTAACTGAGACGAATGGAAAAAAAACAGTCGTGCTGGGAGTTTCAATCGTTCGAAGGATCCTTAGTGATCCTTCGAACGATTCGACTGTGCAGAGAATCATTCGAAGGATCACAGCAGTCAAAAATGGGATCTTTCGAATGATCTAACCCTATACAAGGATCCTTCGAAGGATTCGACTGGAATAAGTCACGAGTTTGGTCATTTTCCCCATTTCATTCGAAGCCCTCTTCCTAACCCTCATTTCCAAACCCTTCGAAGCTCTCCTCTCTTCCTTCGAAGAAATCCCTTGACCATTCCATTCCTTCGAAGGATTTCCTTCACCTCCGACTCCTCCTAGCCTATTTCCTCCGAACGATTCGGATTTGCCCCTTTCCAATCGTTCGAAGGTTTCCATTTCTTCCTCCTTCGGCCGAGCCACCAACTCCCTTTATCCCTACTTCAGCCAAACATCTCTTTCCTTTGAAATGGCATCAAAGGAAGCATCCACATCACAAAAGAGGAAGAAGATAGTCGCCTCCAAAAAAGGGAAGAAACAAAGGACCGAGCCGGAATTTGACCGCAACAACTTCGTATCGTTGGAGGCCGCTTCGGTGTATCAAGAAGACTTCTCCAAACGAACATACATTTTTGGTAAAATTGTCGACCTTGATTTTTTCACACCGTTTGGATTAAAAATCAAAGATTATTTACAGAAGAAACTCATTTACAGAAGCTGCATTCTGAGCTTACATCAAAGGAGAAGACCAAAAGCCCCAAATCCACCAACTTGGAATGCTATCTGTTACAATGCAACCATTAAGAAAGGAATCGAGAAGACCCAGCGATGTTAGACAGCTATAAAGCTTAGCTCTAACCTTTGGAAATGACAAATCCTCCAAGAACCATCACAACCAACAATGCAAAAGATCCAAAGGTATTGGCAACTATCATGTTCCGACCCAACGATGCCATTAAACGGAATAAAGGTAAAGACATCTGATGAAGAGAGAAAAACAACAGGAACTGCTGGAGGAATCTGCAAATCAATACATTAAATAGGATAACATATTCCAATTCAACAGAAAAAATATTTCACACTTTCACTAAATTTCCATCAGGACATCAGACATGTAATTACCTAGTTGTTTGAGGATCAAAGCCCGTCACATAGTACGTAACTGCCACCCACATGCCAGACTCCAAAAGTGAGGTTGGGATACTTAAGATCCAGGAGGGAAGGGTATATATCCAACATGGGTAGAAATGTAAGTCTCTATGCCTGTAGAGCACTGGAAGTTTGGATACCAACAAGGCAACTTCTGTAAACCCATTAAATAGAATCATGATAATTGCAACGTACAGAGCACCAAGGTAGATGCCCCCATCATCAAGTGTGAGATGGTGCATTCTTGTCCGGAAAAACACACTTATTGATATCAGTGCAACAAAAAGGAGCTGCAAAATGGCACCCAGTACCAGTACTTCAGCATTTCTTTAACACCTTCTAATTTGTGTATCAATGATATCTTGATTAAAATTACATCAAAATCATAAACTAATAAGAAAGAAGCTCATAATCAGGTCCTACCACATTATGGTTTAAGACAGGTTTATTCAGCAAAGATTTTCGACGGCTCAATATTCAAACTTACATTATATTAGTACCAGTCTGGATACTAAAGATCTAGATATACAGAATCATTACCTGTATGAACTTGAAGACATATATAAATGAGTTTCGTTTCATCAATAACACCTGCCAGGAAAAGCTGGCCTTGAGAAGCTGCAATTTCCTCACACCATAGCTAGAAGTTGAAAGGGCAGCAGGATGATTTTGATGTCTGTCAAATGGAATAGCTAGTTCTTTGCACAAATTCTTGCCCACGTGAAAAGAACGGAAAGCTTCCACAAACTTCGGAGCAGGCACATATTCATAAGGGCAATCAGGAACAGACCAATACTGCTGCTGATCCTTTTCTGATATAACCTAAAAGAACACAAAATCTAAGAATAGAGCAACAAATGTGATAGTGAAGAAGATGATGGTGATGAGGAGCAGCTATCATCAAGGTCAACCAACCCCCACCCCAAAAATACTGAAAACTAATATTGTACAACTAAGCGGTTACTTACTTCTTGCAAAAAATCAGAGACATTTTTACGCTCAGGACACTGAAAACCCATGAATGCAAAAAAGTCAAGGGCAGCAGCACGAGGTCCCTGGTATATAATCCTCCCTTCGCAGACAAGAATGATATCATCAAATAACTCATAAGTCTCAGGGGCTGGTTGCAACAAAGATATTAGGGTGGTTCCATCAAGCGCATGGGTTGAATGCCTTAGATACTTAATGATTTGATATGTTGTTGAGCTGTCAAGGCCAGTTGATATCTCATCCATGAACAGCACCCTAGCTGGCCCAACTAACAATTCACCTACAAAATGCACACATCCACCACTTCATTACAAATTCAAGAGTGATTTATAAGAGATAGAAGTATTATCCAGAAAATCAAACATAAAATGGATGAATGCCTGTAGTTAGACCCTTTTTCTGTCCCCCAGAGATCCCTTTATGCATTTCATCTCCCACCAAAGTGTCGGCACAAATATCCAAACCTAAAATCTTTGTAAGGTAGAATTTAGTACTTCAGAAAACTTCCAAATATTTAATGAAAAAGATCTCTCAGAAAAATGCACAGGTCTTTATGCCAAAAGAAGACCAGACTGGTTATTTCATGAGTTGAGAAAATGAAGAACCATTTCAGATCCATTGCATAAAGAAGTTGACATACAGGGAAGACCAAATAGAGTCAAACAAATAACAAAGATGGTTCTTCTTTGATAAACATAACATGAATGAAGACAACAACATCGATGGTTCTGCCATTGAAAAACAAAACCATAAATCTCAACTCATCCCCATCGTAAGTGATGGAATAAAAAAACAATGGTATAGAAGGATATTCTGTAGAAAATAATGATAAAAAAAAAAAAGGTTGAAAAGAAAGATAATATAGAGAAGAATTCTTTATACCCCTTTTGGGCGACTTTGTACCACCTCTTTGGGATCGGATGACATTGTCCATCGTAATTTTCATCCAAAGGGTTTTGCTGCTTCTCCTTCAGCTTGATCAACCCCTTCATGAGCTTTTGTTCCCTGAGGATATTGCTTTACTAATCAACTGCTCGACTGTTAAGCATTGGTTCCATCATGACCATGTTTGTGCCATCAGGGCCCTAATGAAACTCTTTGGCCCTGATGGCCCAAGGATTGCTAACTCTGGGGATGCTAAAATCCTGCATCATATTGATCATCAATATGGCGGGAATTCTGGGATTTTTGGGCAGGCTCAAATCTAACTCTTCTTTTTGGTCCTGTTTTGTTTGGCCTGACTGTGGGCCTCCTTTTGTGTTTTTGGGTCTTTGGCCCGCAATTCTTTTGTGTCGTCTAGGACGACATCTTCTGGCCTAGCTTGGGCTGTGGGCTCTTCTGTATATTGTCCTTCGGACTTCTTTGAATGAAATACTAACCCATGATTCACAAAAAAAAAAAAAAATTCTTCTCTGTATTGTATTGAATGTATCTAAATGATACGAGATTACAAGTACAGTAAAACCTCTATAGTATATTACTCTATAAAGTTATAACCTTTCTAAAATAATATCGACAGCCGGTCCCGACGTCGGCCCATACAAAATGTAATAAATCTCTTTAACTCATTACTCCATTCAAAATAAAAAATGTACTATCCCAACCATTTTGTAAAGTAATATTCCAAACATTCAGAATACAAAATTAGTACAAAAATGACTAAGGACCTCACAAACTGCAAGAGTCTGACGATGTTTTTTTTTGCTATTGCTGATCTGGTGTTGCTCTGTAAACCTTTTTCTCTGCTGTCTCTCTTGAGAATAACTCTAAAAAACGATACTAGGATAATTTCTTTCCAGATCTGGCCGAAATGGTAAAGTTTCTCATTGGTCCTAAGGGTTGCAGAGGGATAGGATCCAATGGCGACGATGGGCGGTAATCTGGCTTTCAGGTAGCAATGGCCGATGGGGCAGAGAGAGAAGGAAGATAAAACGATTTCAACCAAAAAGACTTTTTACGATGGGGAGAGTTTAAGGAGTTTTTTTTTTTAAATGAATATTGAATGTCAATTTGCTAGACCCTCTAATTAATTAACTTCTCTAATGAAATATATGTACCATGGTCCCATCCATATTACATTATAGAGGTTTTACTGTATATACAATGTACAGAGAGCCAATCATGGTGGCTAAACATAGAAAGTGTAACGACCCTGACCCCGACTTCCCGAGTGTGATATTGTCCGCTTTGGGCTCCCCGGGACAATACGGTTTTGTTCCTGGGCCCTGGGCCACATGGCCAGGCCCAAAGGCCCTCACACAAGGGAGTGGGGGCTTCCCTCATATAAGCCCCCTCCCACATCACTATTGCAGGGTTATCACAATCCACTCCCTTAAGACCAGAGCTGTCCCAGGCTCTATCACATCACAAAGGTAAAGGGCACACACAATCCGAGTGTTGAACCGTGCTCTCATACCACTTGTAACGACCCTGAACGCGACTTCCTAAGTGTGATATTGTTCGCTTTGGACTCCACGGGCTCACACAGTTTTGTTCCTGGGCCCTGGCCCACATGGCCAAGCCCAAAAGGCCTCACACAAGGGAGTGGGGGCTTCCCTCATATAAGCCCCTCCCACATCACTATCTAGTCGATATGGGACTTGTAAGGATATCATAGAAAGAAATAAAAGAATAATTAGTTACATCAATTACAATAAGTCACTAATTTGACTTTCTAGAATAAGACGATTTTGGTCAACTCTGTGCAGAAATGGGTCTCACATGATCAATTGTCCTGTAGTGGGTCCCACAACACTTCCCCTCAAACTGGTTCGAAGATGTCAAGTAAACTCAGTTTGCTCAAAGCTTGGTCAAGTTGAGGCCAAAAAACTGTTAGTAAGCATATCCTCAAGTAGATCCTTGGACTGAAAATAAGGGGTGAAAATACGACCAGCAGATATGTATTGTCGAAGAAAGTAACAATCCACTTCAATGTGCTTAGTGCGTTCATGAAACACAGGGTTTGAAGAGATATTCATGACAGCCTGATTGTCACAGAATATGATAAGTTGATTATCAGGAGCAAGGCCTAACTCAGATAGAAACTATCGGAGCCAAACTAACATCGCACGATATTCCTTTTCAGCATTAGAGCGAGCAACAAAAGTCTGTTTCTTACTACTTCAAGAGATTAAATGAGAACCCAAGAAGGCACAGTAACCAGACTTGGAGTGGCAGTCGTCACGAGAGCAGGCCCAATCGTCGTCAAAGTACCCACGTACGAAGAATGAAGATTGGCGTGCATAGAACAAACCCCGGCCAGGATGAACCTTAAGATACTGAAGGATGCAAAAATAGCATGAAGATGGGTATCCCGTGGAGCATGCATGAACTAGCTGACCACACCCACAACATATGATAAATCTAGCCGAGTAATAGTTAGGTAAATTGGTTTACCAACCAATTTCTGATAAAAGCAGGAGTATCAAGCAGAGTCCCTTCTGCAGCTGACAACTTTGTGCCACATCTAGCGGAGTATCAGCAAGTTTACATCTAGAATACCCGTCATCCTGTATGAGATCGAGGGCATACTTTTGCTGAGAGAGAGAGAGAGAGAACTCGAGAAGAACGAGCGACCTCAATGCCAAGAAAGTAACAGAGTGGCCCCAAATCTTTAATATCAAATGTGCGTCGTAGATACTCTTTGAACGTAGAAATGATTGCATCATTATTACTTGTGAGGACAATATAATCAGTATACACCACCAGGATCATCACAATAGAGTGGAGACGGTAGATAAATACAGAATGATCCATCTGACATCGAGAAAAATCGTATGACAACAAAGCATTGCTGAACTTATCAAACCAGGCCCGCATAGACTGCTTGAGGCCATAGGGAGCCTTCTTGAGCCTGCAGATAGAGTTAAGCTCCCCTTGCTTGACAAACCCCGGAGGGGGGAGCTTATACACTTTGTCCTGTAGATCACCATAGAGAAAAGCATTCTTCACATCTAGTTGATGAAAGAGCAAGTCGTGAGTTGTGGCAATGGAAATTAAGACTCTAACAGAGATAATCTTGGCAACAGGGGAAAAAGTTTCATGATAGTCAACCCCATAAGTTTGCGTGAAGCCTTTGGTAACCAGACGAACTTTATATCCAACAATGGACGTATCTGAATTCTGCTTCAAGGCGAAGACCCATTTGCATCTAACTGGAGTCTTTTCAAGAGGTAGAGGAACCATGTCCCAGGTATTGTTCTTCTCGAGTGCTACTAATTCACACTATCCAGATTTATCATATGTTGCTGGTGTGTTCATGCATGCTCCACAAGATATCCGTGTTCATGTTGTCTTTCTCATTCTTCGGTATCTTAAGGCTCATCCGGGCCAGGGGTTGTTCTATGCACACCAATCTTCCTTACCCATGCGTGGGTACTCAAACGCTGATTGGATCGGCTCTCCTAATGTCCGCAGCTCCACATTTGATTACTGTGTCTTCTTGGGCTCTCATTTAGTCTCTTGGTGCATAAGAAGCAAGTTGTTTTTACGCACTCTAGTGCTGAAGCAGTGCGATGGCCAATACTGCAGGAAAGTTGCTTTGGCTCCTACAATTTCTATCCGAGTTAAGCCTTGCTCTTGCTGATCCACCAATCATATTCTGTGACAATCAAGTTGCCATCAGCATCACTTCAAACCCTGTGTTTCATGAATGCACTAAGCACATTGAAGTGGATTGTCACTTTCTTCGACAACACATCTCTATTGGACGTATTTTCACCCATTAGCTTTAGTCCAAGGACGGAGGACCAACTTGCGGATATGCTTAACTAACGTTGTTTCTCGGACTCAACTTAATCATGTTTTGAGCAAGCTATGTTTACTCGACATCTTCGCACCAGTTTGAGGGGGAGTGTTGTAGGACCCACTACAATTGACCACGTGAAACCCATGTTTGGTCCCAGTTGACCAGAATCATCCCGGTTTGGAAAATTGACATGAAAGATAATGCTAGCCGTGTGATTTATTGTAATTAGTTATTCTTTGATTACATTCCCCTTTTGCCATCGTAATTGGTTGTTCTGTAATTAACTAATTATAAATTCATGTATTCTCTTTTAGATTTCAACACAATTTAATACAAGAGAAATTATTCTTCTCCATTATTCTCCTTCTTACTTTCTACATTAGTGTCTAATTTTAGCATCCACTTGGTCTAATATTTACCATGTAATTTGACATTCACTCAATCTGGTTTGTCTAAAATTCCTTTTACAAAACATTCAAAAGGAACTGCAGCTACAAAGTAATGTAACAATTTATGGTAAGAATGACTGATGGCACATGACCAATATGAAGAAGAACAAGATCGTGATGGAATTGAATGCCTCACCAAAACATATTAGTGTCACAAATATGAAACAGATTTTATCATTTTCAACATAATTTATGAAACATAAGTAACAAGGAAAAAAGAGCAGTTTTGTGACAGATGGCAAGAATAGGCAGAATGCTTTAAAACAAAGTGCTCCCTAGATTTGTCTTAAAGAGTGCAATCAAGGAGAAAAAGGTAAAACACGATGGAACATTTTTTACAAATTAAAATGGTATAATCCAACTAAAGAGCAATCTAAGCAAGACATAAAGCACATAATGCCAGCAACACAAAATAATACAAAGCAACGAAAAGCATAATCATATTTGTCTTCACTATTTGGTATACTGAAAAGATGAGGCAGCAATATCACTGAATTTCGTTGCTTTTACATTCACGTTATCTTATCGAGTACCTTTAGTATGTACTCCACGGCAAGGCTTGTCTGTTCTTCCCCCAAAGCCAATGCCTCGAAACAATAATACTAATCAGCTCCACCCAATTCTGAAGTTCTGCAGATAAAGTAATAGACATTTAATCATTAGCATGTACCTTCATGAACAAGTCAAGATCATCATCAGGCTTTATTCCAGCATCCTTCTCTCTTCTTGTGAGTTCCATTAGCAAGTCTGTAACAAATGTTCAAATTTGCACTTCAGAGCAACGAAAATCAAAGGAAACCATGTACTGCTAGTGCCTACCATATTTTATCCCAACACCCTGACAACGTCCTGAGAATTCAAGAGTTTCCCGCACTGTCATCTCTGGCACATGCCAGTCCTGTTGACTAACATAAGCTGATGTCCTTTGAGGAACAAATTCCTTTAGACTGTGTCCGTTGTATGTAATGCTCCCTGATGTCTACAGAATCCAATGTTATAATGAGCCACCAATCAAGAAAGTTGCAGACCAATTGCAATAAATTTCAGAGAAGGCATGTCATTGGATGGCAGTTCAACTTAGATATATGTCAGAATGGGAAGAAAATCAGATTTGAGACAACCATCATCACCCCCGATACGATAGGTATTGGCCGAACTGAATAGATATTGGCCAATATTAATTTATTTCGTTTTTTTATAAAAAAAAAAAAAAAACAACTTTTTCAAAAAAAAATTAATTTTTTTCAGACAATTTTTAAAAAAAACACCGATATTCTCTAAAAAAATTGAGGAGAGAGAAAATTATTGGCCCAATCTCGGTTGAGCCGATTTTTTGACCCCACGGTACCACTCTTTAACATGGCCCATCAGAGTATCCAAACTTTTCAGCCAGGCATCTACTAGACCTGTCCGATGAAAAGAATGACATAACTTCTGCAGAGCAATTTGAGTTCAGGGTAGTCTAATCAAGTGAACTAAATGATTTGCTTCCTAAGCAAATAAAACCCCACATACCTGCAAACCGGGTCTTTGCCGTCCTGCAAGAGCCAAGAGCAAAGTGGTCTTCCCAGAAGCAGGAGGACCCAACAGCAGCGTCATTCTGTCAAATCATCAATGTAACAGCCGGGATGAGTTACTGAATCAGTAATTCCACAACAATAAGTTCCTACTTCACCTGGAAGGTCTGACAATCCCACTAATATTATCCAATATAGACAACTGGCTTCCTCTCCCTGGGAAGACCCTTAACTGCCTCAAAAAGGCCTTGCAAAGATGAGTTAGTTTAGATTAGAACACCCGTGTCAACCAAAAGATGTATGATGAACAATGCTCAACCCTACCTCTGTCGTGTTGAAAATAAAGTTGGGAATTGTGGGCAATGCTCTGCTTCCATCATGGACATATGCATCCACTTTCAGCTGCTGAAATCGAACCTCGATTTTTGGAAGTTCCATACCCACTCTGCAATGCACGAAATAAATAAAAATATGTAGAAAATCAACAGTCAGTTGCTAGAGATTTTCTATCACAAAGAATAATAAGCTTAGATTAATAAAACAAATTCATAAATGCACATAGAAAAAAAATCAACTTTTTTAGATGATTTGGATGATGCCCACCAAATCAGGAGTGGTGGAGAGATTAGATTAAAACTATAGAAAAAGATAATACTGTATATATTCTCAAATCCCTATGATATTACATGTATTTATAGCCTCTAGCCGACCCTAGGGCTATCACAATCAACTGTAACTCTTAACTAATTATAAATCAAATATACCTCTTAATTAGAGGTAAACTCAACTAGACTCCTAATCACACAATAACTCTATTAATATTAGAACTCTAAATATATTCCAACACGCCCCTGCAAGCTGAAGCGTGGATAAAAGCGAAGCTTGGAACGTGGAGAACCGGCAGATGAACTGCGAAAGTGGCACACTGACTGGCCACAGAGATTTGTTGAAGCAACATACTGCTTGGCTGCAAAACTTGTAGAAGTGGCAGCGTTGACTGACTGCAAATATGTGTTTATGTGGCAGCGTTGATTGATTGCAAAAAAACAGGCGGCGAACACCAATGGTGGCTTGAAATAGAGAAAGAGGCTCGGACAACGGCAGTGGCCGTAAGACAATTGTCCGGCAAACAATGATCGCAATATGCGATAAATGCAGGCAATGAATGACCTGCAAAATAAGGGGCTGAAGCCATCATATCGATCAATCAGATCGTAAAGGCCAGCGAACAATAGCTGTAGCCATAAAGGCCAGCAAATAAAGGCTGAAGTCATAAAGACCAGTAAATAGGGCTGTAGCCATGAAAGGCCAGCAAATGGGACTGTAGCCATGAAAGGCCAGCAAATAAAGCTATAGCCATAAAAGGTCAGCAAAAACTGTAACCATGAAAGGTTAACAAAGGCTGTAGCCATGAAGGCCAGCAAAACTTGGGGACGAATCAGTCCTCCAGATAAAAGGAGTGGATGAATTCCACAACAAATGGAAATGTGTCTAAACATGCCGTCTCATTTTCGAGAAACGACAAAAATAAGGCGTGCTCGTAACAAAGGGCAAGTTGCATCCCTTTCTTCGGCTAAAGAGGTCGTTCATATGAGAAAAAACGGCAAAACAAGACTATTCGAAAGACAGCTAGGTAGGAAGAGAAGGTCAATTTGTGTCCCTTTCTTCAGCTCTCCCCCTTTCTTCTTGGCACAGATCTCACCGGTCGTGACGAGAAGAAATAACAAAAAAACACCTGCAAGTTCACCAATTATGGTGTTGATCAATTGTGGAGCAGATTCATCTTGATCTTCCTTGTTAGCAACTGTAGATGGCACTACATCTGGTTCCATTGGAGCACACAATGATCCAGTGCTTTGCAGTAAAGCATTATCCCAGGCAGATAGGTGGCTACTTAGGTAAGGAGACTCCCATATATAGAAAAAGATAATACTGTATATATTCTCAAATCCCTATGATATTACATGTATTTATAGCCTCTAGCCGACCCTAGGACTATCACAATCAACTGTAACTCTTAACTAATTATAAATCAAATATACCTCTTAATTAGAGGTAAACCCAACTAGACTCCTAATCACACAATAACTCTATTAATATTAGAACTCTAAATATATTCCAACAAAAACAGATACGTGTTGCATCTGGTTACAGGACAAGCACCTATTCTGCATCCATGTTATGTTTTTCCACCACAAATCACAAGGCGGATTTGAATAAAGGAGCATCCCATCAATTCATTCAACTATGGTTCTGACTGACATCCAAACACACCCACAAAAAAAAATGAGCAGCGCAAGGCCAGGGAAAACAGAATCAAAATCCAAAAACAAAACACAACAATTGAATTGTGTAGTACAGTATATAATTTGTCCAACTCCAAGTCATTAATGAAAACATAAAAATTAAAAAATAAAAAAGCCATCTTAGAAATCAAAAGATAATTGAAACAAAAACCCATTGAGAGAAACAAGTAGTAATTTGGAGAAAAATGCTAAACTAGAAACTGAATTTGTGTCCACAGTTCAAACTATAAATTCTCCTTCGATGGAGAATGCAATTCTACCAAAGGATCAATATAATACAAATTCAGCATAATTTAGAAAACTAAGAAATAAATTCAAACAATAAGTACATGAAATGTATACATATTTATTTACTGCATTCTTAAAGCCAGATCACTCACCAAAAAACACAGCCACGAATTAAATGAAAATTAACAAGGAGAATATCAGACTAGAAAGTTCAAAGAGGAAACCGAGAAATAACTTGCCCGTCAAACCGCCTCCGCATCCTGTCGAAGAATCGCTCGGTGTCATTGGAATCGGTGGCGTTGATGAGGCGATCAAGCACAAGCTTCCGCTCCTGATGCTCGAGGCTGCAAACATCGATCTCGGAGAAATCACCGTCGACGTGACGGAAGATGCCCCTGCGGACGCGATCGTAGGTGGGGAGTCGCTCGAGAGCGGCCCATCTGAGGGCCTCCTCGTCGTCTACTTCGCTCTCCCTGTACGAACTCGACCTCGAGAAGATACTGCTTCCCGACGAATTCCACATCTCTCCTTTGCACTGGATAACGATACCCAAAACCCTAACCGTACAAGAGGAGAAAGAAGAAGAAGGATCACGAAGAAAGGGAGGGAAGGGGGATTTAAAAGGGCCGGCATTTTACTGTCCGAGGCGCAGCAGAAAGAAGTCGTTGAGCAGAGCATTAATGGCGCGCGCGAGAGAGAGACAGAGGAAGAAGGGGTGGAGGGCTCAAAGTTCGGAAATTGGGAGGGAAGATAACGGTCTGAACTTTTAATTAAAGTTAGAAATACCGCTTCATTGCTATACAAAATAAGTATATTAATATATTTAATTTAAAATTAGATATTTAAATTAACAAAATTAATAGTGACATCAGTGTTTTGGATAACAATATATACTGAGTTTATATATTCACTTGCCATCATCTAAACGATGGGAAGATACACAAATATCCTTTATTATCAAAAATACTGAAATAATCGATCTTTGGATACTCGATTTGAGATAATAGAATATAATATAGGTTGAATAATAAAGAAGAAACTTGAATTGTTGATTATTTGGCATTTCAAAAATTAGTTAAGATAGTCATTAAATGATTATTATATTAACATAGGGTACAGATGGTATTAATTAAAAAAAAAAAAAACTTTTTCATTAAGAAACTCCTTTGAAGCAGCAAAGTGATATTTATCACTAGGTTAACATATTCATCATAAAATGATTGAAATTTTAATTTTAAGATCCACCCGACCCTATTTGAATTTTTGACCCGAGACAACCTTACTTTTATTCCATAACTTAGTGCGCTCAAATCAAGTTAAGTTACGTTAGATTAGATTGAGTTGATTTTAAATTTCTCAATTCAATCCAACTCGAATTTTATACGAGTTTTTATTTTCTCAATTCGACCCGACCACTTTTGAAATGTACAAATACATCATTAGAATAGATGATTTATGGAATAAGATTAAATGGAGAAATAGAATTTAAAAAATTGACTCTAAATAAACGTGTGCAGTTCAATTGTCTTCATCCATAGTTTGAACGTGCAGTTGTATTGTCTTCGATTATTCGGTCCCTTACTTAAATCACTTGATTTGAAAAAAAGAATTACCTTAATATATCGACCCCGTTTTGTGATGATTATAGGTTAAAAATGACATCACACCTACAAGTACTATAAATCGGATTTTTGTGTCTTAAAAATTTAAGGGCAATACCCCTTAAAAGATGAGAATATCCGACCATTGTTTAAATAAAGCGAATGGTACGTTGTTTAATGAACCAATTAGTTGATCATTACATGTGAGCCAAATTTCCAACTAAAAAAAAGAAATGCACCCATCAAGCATTAATACATTTGATCCTTTTCAGAACAGATACAAATGATAAAATACTTAAAAATATTGGGCCCAATTTATGAAAAATAGTTGTTGCCAAGTACATTTTAAAACATATTTAAATAATATCTTTATTTAATACCTAAAAACTATATTATGCAATTATTTAGTTCAAATGATTGTGTATCCCGTAATTTTATACATGTAAATTAAAAAAAAAATTATAAATATTTATCAAAAAAATATATGTACCCAATCAAATAGAAATGATCTTGGATGGAAGAGACACTTGTCATTTGTACTTTTTGCACATACATTGATTAGATGGTGATGTGTACAGAAGTCCAATCCCATTAAATTCATCCATATTGTGTTGTTGGAGGTTCATGACTACAGTACTACACCGCACAGCCGTTGAATAATGGGCCACAGCAAATGAAATGAAATTGTGGCCGTCATTCTTCCCCACTCCCCAGTCCCCACTCTTCAATAATTGGGCCCAATATCAGTGGTCATGTGTTAACATCCCAGTCCTCTGTCCTCTTCACTCCTTCACATCTTAAATGCATTGGGCTTTTGTTCCACTCATGCATTCCCTCGATCTGCCTCCAAACCTACATGGATGTAAAATTTTATTTCATATAAGAATATTTTGAATTTTGAGTTAAATTTAAATTATAATTCTGTTTAACTCAAAATATTAGATAATTTTTTTGGTCTATCATGATTAATCACATGATGAAGATGCATCAAATAGAAATTATAAAATGTTGGATCTAAAGTTTAAAAAAAACATAAAATTTAATCAATTACGTAAGTCTCACATAAAACCCTTTTGCGTAAGTGTCAGAAATGCTAGGGCATTTTGTAATTTCCTCCTTTAGATTATCTGTTAGTCTCCATGCTTTAATGACTCTTAAAATATTTTATTCAATCACAATGTTATTTATAGAGTACAAATTCAAACTTTTAATAAGATCATCACCATAATCTATTTGCTTTTATTAGTTATAAAAATATTTTTATGAACAATTGGATTGAATTGGGATGTGGGGTGAGTTAGAATGGAGATATTTTATTCATGTAAAGAGGTTAACCCTACTTAATAAACTTCAAATTTGCTTTGCAAATGTTAACCACCAATGAAGTTTATGATCACTAATGTAGGATGAATGTATGAGTTCAATACTAGGAGTCCATGTATACGAATGAACTCATTGATTTCATAATTTCGATTTCAGAATAATTAATAAGCGTTCATTGTTATCATTATTATGAGCCTGAATCTTATCTATTTAAGTTCAACTTTTCAAGTTCTATTCGCTATTTGATCCTTATGAGCTTTTGGTGTTGTATACACCAAAATGTGGATTGTAATCTTCTCCTGACATTAGGTTGGCAAGTGGGCCCAGACCCGAGTGTTTTGAAAAGCCCGTTCATTTGTTGAACTCGTATTCAGATCAAGTTTCAGCCAAAAGAGATGAAAGTAAGGTCCTTATCTATTGCACATTTCCACTTGTAAATACTAGGTTGTATTGTGCTAAGATCCAGATCCATGCTGTGCCATCCAGTCTAGACATGAAAGAGATGGGCCCAGACCCCACATATTTTCTTTGGGCCCAAGAAATCAGAGATGAACTGCAATCACTATGGCAATTCTTGAATATGGATTGGTGAAACTGTAGATTATTTAAAAAGTGGAGGAGTAACAATGCCACAGCCATGGATGCAAGAGTAGGCAGGCAGGCCGGTTGGGCCCTCAGTCAATTCAGATAGGGCTCATTTGTAATTTTATAGGGCCTGATATTAGATCGGGCCATAACCACTAGTAATTTTAATTCAGGCATGGTTCCTAAAAAATAAATGAGATCCTAAATGGCCTTTGGGTTTTTGGACCTTCCTCACTTTACCTTACCCTCTTTTTTTTTCCCACTGCTATCCTGATATTGCCAATGACATAGGTCAAATTTTGAGAAGAGCTTGTCTAAGCATATGGATTTGGGTGAATTTATATTACAGATTTGATTTAGACAATCGAGTTTAGAACTTGGATGGTTAGGCTTTAAAGCTATTTAAATTAAAAGTTGGATTTTGATTACATTATCATAATAAAATATGTAAGATAAATATACAGAATAGAAGTACATATTGTGTAGGATGAGCCTGGGTTTGAATCTAATTTTAGACTTTTGGGTTAGGTTAGACCCTTAAAATGCAAGGCCTAGGTTTAAATTGGGCCTATTTTCAAACCCAATTTGAAGTTAGGGCTCCAGCCTAGTCAAATCCGTTTAAATTTTCCAAGTCGGGCTGGATCAATGTGGGTTGGGCTTGACCAAAGTTGCACCCCTGCCCATTGCAATTGAATTTAAGGTACTCGTGGAATTTACCCAAAAAAAAAAAAAACAATTATGGAATGGGTTTGAATTGAGCTCAGTCCACTACAAGGTGGATCATTTAGTTTTAGCGGTTGACGTCATAAATATCAAGTGATATTTGTTATTTTTTCATATTATCATTATTATTAATTTATTTATTTTATCAATATATGATTGACAATTACATATGAATTTGACAAATTATTTCCATTTGCGAACTATCAATCTGACACTTGTGGAACTCAAAATCAAAGCATTGTTTATCCTACTTTAGTCTCTTTTAACTTATTATCAATAGTCTCTTTTAACTTATTATCAATAGTTGATATCCTAAAAGATAAAAATAAATCTTCCAAAAAGTCCATGCTGATTAAAAATGATATAGATGGATAGATTATACTATGAGTTATCTAACTCAAGGGTCGAAATATCAGCCCATACATATCGTATCGGCCGATATGTATTGGTTTGGAAGAGCCCTATATCGGCCGGTATCATATCGTATCGGCCGATATTCACATTCTCGGTTGATATATCAGCCGATATCAAAATATCGGCCGGTATCGGCTGGAGAGAGAAAAATATCGACCGATATATCGTATCGGCCGATAACGGTATTTTAACCCCTGATCTAACTGTCAAAAAGAGATATATTGAATCATCTTAATTATTAATTTTTAAATAATTTTACTTATTATGATCAATTTAATAATTATGATTCATCATATTATAAAATATAAGATTAATATTTGAAAAGTAAAAAATAACTTCAACAATTTGATTTTACTGTACATTTTACTGTAAAGTGTAAACTGAGTCCTATATAAGACTCTTATGACTCGGTGCAAAAAATGACGGAACGTTTTATAATTTTCTCCCAAATAATTAGTGTTTTCAGCAAGCAATATATATTCATTGTATTTCAAAAATAATTGTATTAACACACTACAACAATAGTGGGTCTGGGTCACATAGATGTAGCTCAACTGGTAATCTCCTACTCCAGAAAACATGAGATGTTAGGTTTGAACCAATGTTATCAGAACCGAACCATCTAACAAACCGTCTTCGAGGTATTTTGGGTTCAATCGGCTTCAGCCACGGTCAAAGCCGGTCAAGAAGTAATATAATATAAATATTACATATAACATTAAATAAGAAATCTTTTACCAATAACATTAACATAAATATTAAAAATAATATTCAAACTCTGAGTAATATACCAAAACGGTGAAAGATGTGTGATAGAAATAGTAATAAACATTTATATTTCAAATATACACATTTTTTAATATTAATTTTTTATTATTTGAAAGGGAAATTTAAAAAAAAAAAATCAAATTTTGTGAGCCGCGGTTCGCGACTCACGATTTATGGCTCAAAATCGTAGAAAACCACGGTTCTGACCGGTTTTCTGCTGTTTTGACCCAAAATTAGTTTTCGATCAAGACCGAACCGCAGTCATCGCGGTTCCAGTCGAACCGCCAGTTCATCTGCGGTTCGGTCCGATTCTGATAACATTGGTTTGAACCCCATGGCCTCATCTTGTGTGCCCTAAAAGCAGTGGGTACCATCTAGGACTGAAATCGGGCTAGATCGGGTCGGATTTTTTAAAATGCAACTTGGCCCAAGTTACTAATATATAGAACCTGACCCGAACTTTTGAGCCGGACATCTTGAAACGAGCCGACCCAACCCGACACGAATTATAATTCGACTCAACTCGAAATCCGAATCTATCCGCATTTTGAACCTACTCTAGCCTACTTTTTACCTGGTCGAGTCAGGCCGAGTTAACTTAAAATATCTCAACCCAACCCGACCCGAATTTAATGCGGATTTCTGACTTTTCAACCCGACCCGCTAACCTGACTTTCATAACCCGACCGGCATGATTTTCGGGTCGGGTCATGCGGGTTCAGGCCAAAACTTGAGCCGAGTTTCACCCCTAGTACCAGGGATAGAAAAAACGGTATCGACCGAGATATCGACCGATATCTCATTCTCGACCGATAAATTTCTTTCCTTTTTTTTTTTTAACAAAAACCACCGATATCAGGCGATATTGTGATATCCGCCGATATGATGAGGCCGAGATATCAGCCAATACGAATCGAATCGGCCAATATTTAGACCCCTGAGTAATACCATCCGTGGGACTTCTATGCTGGGCTTCTTGCGGTTTCCCACACATAAATTCAAAAAAAAAAAAAAAAAATAGTGGATCCGACAGTGAACATCGATAGACAATAGAAGAATGTCTTTAGAAGGTAGAAATCTAACTATTGAAGTAAATTTCTTTTTACCTTTGTCTGAATGCTATCGTTAAATTTATCTATCCAACTATTTGAAGCAAATTTTTAAATTATACTTTCTATGTAATTTTACAAAACATATATTTGAGAAAAATAGGAATATTTTGATGTCTTTTATAACAAGAAACATTGAACTTATTTTTAGGCTCTCCATTCAGACACCGCACTATTCTGTCAGTAGACACCGATTTTCAAATTTTGAGTGAAAATTATCATTCTGCCCTTCCGCGTGGAATTGATCTGAAGAAATCGATTAATCGATCAATTGAAGCACGAGTTGGAGAAATCGATCGATTGATCCCTTCTGTTTGCGAATAAGCGGAAACAAACAAGCGTAACAAATCGATCGATTCATCGTCCCATCGATTATGTTAATGTATGCTACAGTAATTATATTATTTAAATAATAAAAATTCCTTTAAATTTTTAAAGTTATTTGTTAAGCACTGTGCATTTTCAAAATTTCTCAAATTGAATATCCGAAGTAATTACGATAACGTGATAAAAATAATTTAAGACTTTAAGGTCTTTTTACACTCCCAAATGCTTAAAATAGAGTGTTTTACAAATAAGGGTATCCCTTGGCTGTGCAAAAAACACATTTGGGAGTGTCAAAAGACCTTAAAGTATTTTTATCAGGTTATCGTAATTAGTCCGGAAATTCAATTTGAGAAATTTTGAAAATACATAGTGCTTAAAAAATATTGTTAAAGTTGTAAAGGAAAGATAAAACTTTAACGGTAATTTTTAAACACTGTGTATTTTTAAAATTTCTCAAATTAAATACCCGGACTAATTACAATAACCTGATAAAAATACTTTAAGGTTTTTTAACACTCCCAAATGCTTAAAACAGAGTGATTTATAAATAAGGGTATTCGTTGGCTGTGCCGAAAATACATTTAGGAGTATCAAAAGACCTTAAAGTCTTAAAGTATTTTTATCAGGTTATTGTAATTAGTCTGGATATTGACTTTGAGAAATTTTGAAAATACACAGTGCTTAAAAAATACCGTTAAAGTTTTATATTTCCTTTAAAACTTTAACATTATTTTTTAAGCACTGTGTATTTTCAAAATTTCTCAAATTGAATATCCGGACTAATTACGATAACCTGATAAAAATACTTTAAGACTTCAAAGTCTTTTGACACTCCCAAATGTATTTTCGGCACAGTTAAGGGATACCCTTATTTATTTGGGAGTGTCAAAAGATCTTTAAGTCTTAAAGTATTTTTATTAAGTTATCGTAATTAGTACGGATATTCAATTTGAGAAATTTTAAAAATACACAGTGCTTAAAAAATAACTTTAAAGTTTTTTTTAAAAAAATATTACTTAAATAATATAATTATTGTAGCATACATTAACATAATCGATCGCACAATGAATCAATCGATTTGTTACGCTCATTTTACTTTCGCTCGTTCGCAAACAGAAGGGATCAATCGATCGATTTATTCGGCTCGTGTTTCAATCGATCGATTTCATCAATTCCGCGTGGAAGGGCAGAATGGTAATTTTTACTTAAAATCTAAAAATAGGTGTCTGCTGATAGAATAATGCGGTGTCTAAATGGGGAACCTATTTTTATTATCTATTTGTCAATTTTAAATAGTCACAAGGTACATCCCAATATTAAAAAAATAAAAACACCAATTTTCTTATCATTTTCTTCAATAACTATTTAACAATGTTTTTTACCGCCACATCCCCTCCACTTTTAAATTTTAATTAAACATTTACTTACTGTCTTTAACCGGCTATGTTTGTGGAATTTGCATACTCCCTCTACAGCCTATCTGATTTTGGATCCAAATGACCACATTCACTTACCCCATAATCCCAAATTAATTATCCAAATCTCTCCAACACAAACAACATTAATTCAGTTTATTTTTCGGCCTCTCTTCATTTCATTTTACAAACTGAAGATTGGAAAGGAGTAAATCCCATTTATAATCTGCATTAGTTAGACATTTAAACAGCAGTAACACCAAATTCGTTGAAAATCTTTAATCATAATTACCCATTAATTACTGTCTTGTATCTACCCATCAAAGTTTTATAGATGAAAATATTAGAATAGAGGGTTTCTCTGGTAAAGTGGTAATAATATAATATATATTTTTATCTGACAAAGTGGTTAGTTCGCATGTGATATGCGCTATAAAATAAAATTCAAATTAAAGGCCATTATGTAACTTAGCTGTCCATTCTGTAATTCCACCAATATTCATTCATCGCCTTTTATTACTTAATTTATTTTCCTACATAAATATATACTTATTTTTCTTCTGTTTACTCGCTCGTGAATGATACAACTAATGATTCTGTCGTGGCAAACATCGGAAACATACACGTACATGGGTGGCACATTTTTGCATGATCCTGACCATTCATTTCAATTGCAAGTTTGCAATAGCCCCACAGATCCCGATCCAGACATGAACGGTTGAGATCTTGTCAGATATTAGGGCGGATAAAAGGGAGTCTCACGCAACGTAGGGCTCTCTGTTTAATCAAAGAGCACTTTGGAAGACACGTGTATTCGGATGGAGTGGTCAGCTCATTTAAATTTTTTTCTATTAATTTAAGATTTATATATTAATTAGATCAATCAAGTCAAAATTTCAAAATATAAAAAAATAAAAATTAATTTAAAATAATTAATTTTTGAAAATTTTAAAAAAGTATAATTTACTTAGTCTAATTTAATTAAAAATTAATAATCCTTATAATTGAACGAAAACCTTTTTAATAATAAGTTTATTATCACACACACTTTTAACTTCATGATCAATGCCACAGTGGAATAAGCAGCTCTATAGAAGCTGGGTCTGAAGAACTCCCTTTAGAGTGTGGTCAAGGTGGATCCTAGTCAAATTTATCATATTCATAGTATTTTAAGGAATATAAATATTATATTTTTAATGTTTATTAGACAACTTACTCTTCTTGAATTATTTTTTCCCAATATGTATTATAGAAAAAAATATATTTTAAAAGTTACCTTTCTTCTAAATTTTTGGTAACCACAAAATTAAATTCAAAACACAGATTTAAGTGTACCTTTTAATTTATAATCTTTTATAACATTACAAAAAAGGCACAAAATTATTAAATTCATATAATAATGTAGTTGAGCTTTTTTGTCTTAAAATCTTTCAAATAAAATATCCCATGTCTACATGAATTTGTTTCTAATTTTTTTAGGTATTTACATTTTTAAAGGCAAATTGTTAGTCATATGAAAAAATCAAAATCATACACAAATTATTTTTATTTTGTATTTTTACTCTACACCTAATTACTAACTATAATTAAGATTGCATTTGAATTAAGAAAAATAAATTCAAACAAATCACTTAAATACAAGATACTCTTATATAAAATTTCTCTTTGGATATAAAAGATACTCTCTCCATCTCAAAATACTTGTCTCATTTCAGATTTTTTTATTATTAAAGATTGTTTTATAAAATATTATTTTTCAGTATTGGTATTTTATTATTTGGACATGTTAAAGTTTAAAAGGAAGTCGTCTTTCTATCATGTTAGAATGCGATTTAGAGTTAAAAATAAACAATCATACAAATAATTTAGGATAATTCCAAAATGCATATAGGACAAGTATTTGGGGCCGGAGGAAGTATGAGCTTTCAAATGTTAGTCCGGACTTAGAGTGTGCCTAATTGCAGGAGAATATAACAAATTGTCACAATCAGAGGTGATAATATCAGCTGATATTGGTGGTTTTTGTAAAAAGGAAAAATAATTAAAGGGCGGATATCCAATCTCGGTCGATACCAAGATTTCTACCTCAGGTCACAATGTTAAAAAGTAAAAAATTCTATCACAAAAATTATCAAATATAAATCCAATAATTAGTAGCATTATGGTCATAGATTTAACAAAATATGTAAATTGTTTACTGATATAGAGCTTTTGCATTTAATTGTTTTATCTCTTATTTTATTAATTTAAAATACAATAATTATATAAAATAAAATATGTGAAATCTATGAAGTATAATTTTAGTAATCGGAGAACATGGAAGAGGAATCAATTAAAAGTAGAAATAAATCATTATCACATTATGGTAGTTTAGGTGCTTAAGCATTATGGTTAAATCAAATAGTGGAATAGGTACAACAAATTAAATTTGAGGTTTTTATAAAACAACGATTAACAAACAATAATTTATGTATTAAAGTACTTGCCAACTAAGAAAATATAAACAAGGTAATTAATTCTAATCATTTAAAAAATTATTCTAAGCTTCAAATTTAAATTTGATTTTGGCAAATTTATATTGAGTTTTGAGTATCAAAACTATACATATGCAATAAATGTATAAAAATTGAAGTTAAAAAATTAAAATTTACTACCAACACAATAAAAACTATTTAATTTAAAATTCGAATTCCTCCCCTAAAAATAAAATAGGATAATGATCACGACAAATATGCTTACCACAAAATCACAAACTGACAAATTTAAATTAGGTTGAGGCATATGGCTGGCTACGTTTAGTGACATAGCCAGCCATATATGGCCACCCCACACCGGTTGCCCTTATCTAAAAAACTTTGGGTTTCATTTTAAATCGTCCACTTTTAAAGCAACTGGTGTGGTGACTAGCTGGCCATATGGCCACCATGTTTCAACGGTATAATGCTAGCTAAAAGTGGAGCCCACATGAATCTTTTTAAATGGCGGGCTACATGTAACACATGTGTAGCCAGCCATTTAACTTCTCTCTCTTATTTTTCTTTCTCTCTCCACACACACACATATATAACTTGTATATAGTTTTTAATTTTTTTAATTTTCTCTTTTTATTTATTTATTTGATTATTTTGGATTTTTTGTTTTGTTTTTGGGTATAATTTGTATATTAGGGCAAATAATTATTTTTTTCTTTACTTTATTATTTTATTTTTTATACAAAAAATAAAAAATAACTCTTTACCTTTTGATTTTTTTTCCTTTACATTTGTAAACAAAATATATGAGAAACAAAAAATTTAAATTATTCTGTACAAAAAATTAAAATTATAGCTATTGAGAAACAAAAATACTAAAAATAATATTTTATTCATCGCAAACAATATGAAAAATTACATTTCTAAAAATATTATCTTTAAACTTCTTCATTACCAAATTTATTCCACAAATGTTCCATGAGATCTCTCCTGAGATCCAGATTGTTATCTGCATTGTGAATCCTGTTAAGCCGAGTGGAAATGTGTGCCGCTAAAAATGATCGGTCTTGATTTATGTACGTCTTTTTAATTTATTTAATTTCTTGTGAGAGAATTTGTATGTTTTTTAATTTATTTAATTACTTGTGAGAAAATATGTATGTTTTGTTAATTTATTTAATTACTTGTGAAAAAATATGTAATGTCTTTATATTTATTTTCTTTTAAATTTGTTAAAAAATGTACATAAAAAAATAATAAAAAAATATTAAAAAATAGCCATTCTAGTTAACATTATACCGTGTGACGAGACTGGCTAAAAATTATATCCAACCATATCATAAAAAAATATTATTTAATTATATGGCTGGCTACATTTAGTGACGTAGCCAGCCATATTTTGGATCACCATACCGGCTGCCCTTAGAGCTTGACACCTTAAAAGCATAGACTCACTTTTGAAAATTTGCTTTAGTAACATAGATAAATTTTGGCAGATGTTTCATTCCGATGGGTGAATGGGTCCCACACTTAGGCCACGTGGAGTGCAGACAATGATGCTACATCGAACGCGGTCAGGACATGGTTTAGAATTTAGCAGTGTTATTAGAATCGGACTGACCGCGACTGCATGGTCTGCAGTTCGGTCCAGGCAAAAAATCAGCCTTGGGTCAGAACCGCGGACCGGTTTTATGCAGTTTTAACAAAAAAATAGGAACTGTAAACTGCGGTTCATATATTTGAATTTTTTTTTTTAAAATTTTTCCCTTTAAAAAATGTGTATATTTGAAATATAAAAGTTTATTACTATTTCTATCCTATATATTTCACTATTTTGGTATATTACTAAAAGTTTGAATGTTATTTTTAATATTTATATTAATATTATTAGTAAAATATATCTTACTTAATGTTATATATAATATTTAACCGATTTTGACCAGCTTTAACTGCAGTCAAATCTGATTAAATCCTAACCTCCTCTGGTACGGTTCGTTACATAGTCCGATCCTGATCATATTGGAATTTAGATAATGGTGACTAGACGAGACATAAGTGTAATGGGAGCGTCGTTTAAAAGTCAAATTACGTTCGGACAATGGGGAGTTTTATGTAATTTCATGCGTCTTTTGCTCTCAGATTTTTGAACTGTATTCCGTCCCGCTCACGCTCCCTTTTTTTTTTTTTTTTAAGCTGTCCCTTTCTTTCTTTTTCTCTCTCTGCATTTTTAACACCAGTCTCTCACTCCCTCTCTCTGAGTCTCACTCTCATCTCTCGCTCTTGGGCGATCGACCCTACAAGAGAAATCCTAATTCTGCGCTTTCCCCAGCTCGGAAAGCAGGGGAAAAGGTCCGCATTCCTCTCCTTCTTCTCCCTATTCTACTGCGTTTTTTGAAATTTCATTCCATCTTTTCTGCATTTTGATTCGAATGGTTTTCTTCAAATTGTTGAAACTTCCACAATGCCGATGATTAGGGCATAGATCCGTGACTCCTATGCCATTTTTTCTCTTTTTCCTTCTTTAGCTCCATTTTTCTTTACCTCTCTCTCACTTTTTATGCTCCTCGTGTGATAATTTCCATCTACATTTTGGATTTTATGGATGGATATGTTTCTAACCAGGTCTGGATAAGTTTCTGTAAGAATCCTGCAGGAGAGAGATAGGAATTAGAGTTTCTCCCTTCTTTGGTATCTCTTGTTACTTCTATGGATTGTTGTGTCGTTTAGTGTTGGGATGAATCTCATTTTGGAAAAACAGGGTTCCGGATTGTTGAAGTCAAATCCTTAACAATGCCGGCTTTCCTGCTTCTGTTTTTTCATTTTTTTATTTAATATTTTCTCATTTAGGGATTTTTTTTTATTTTTTTAAGGTTCGGAACGTTATGGAATGAAATGAATTGATTTCTATCAATTCTGCGTCTGTTGAATATTTAAGGTGCAATGGCCATTAGATATCTTCATCATAAGAATGATTTTCTGATTATTGTCCAAAATATTGTGATAACGTATTGTATCTCCTCTGTATGATGCTTGTTGCATGAAGTTTTGCAAATTTAATTTGTAATTCGAAGTTTCTATTTTTTTCCCCTAAAATTGTAATCCACAATACTTTGATGACACGGTTGATATTTTTCATCATCATCATCAAGGTCATTTTTTTATCTATTAAATTTATTGATGATGCAAGCTGCTAAAACTATAATTCCATCATGTTGTTTTGATCACATTGTGGAAACTTATATCTATTCCCAGCCTTGAAGTGCATACACTATGCAATGAGGTACTATTGTTTTCAGCGACACCTATTGACACTTTTAGTGTCTATAAAGCACTGGTCCTTTAAAAATTAAATCCTATGGCTGCTGCCTTTGATCAGTTCCTTTGGTTTCTTGGAGTAACGGAATTGTGTTTTGAAATTTGCTTGATACTAATTGGTTGGAAGATATGATGCCTTCTTTGGTGCTATCCAAATAACCAAAACAAGAGAAAATTTAATAAATATAAATCTTCAAACAGAGACAATCTCTAATCATCTATACACATGCCCAAACCATGTTAGACAGCAGTCCTCTATTTTTTTTGTAATTTAGAGTTTCCTGTGGGTTACCCCTCATACAATCCTTTATAATTCTACCCTTTTCATAAGTGCACACATCTATATTAGGACATACACATCTCAGCTACATATGTTTTATCTTGTTGTTTCTATGTTTCCAAATTTCCATCTTGGCATGTATGTCTACATTGTCTTCTCATTGTTTTTCTTTTGTTGCTCAACATTCAGCACCATATAATAATGCCCACTATTAGATGAGGAGGTCTAATTGCAAACTAACATCTTATACAAAAGATCCCAAGAACAACAAATTTATTGCTTGTTCCTGTATGAGGAGAATGTTCTTCCATGAACTAGAATGTGTGGTCGTTGCCAATTTGTGAAGAAAAGTATGCAGATTGCCTATCTTTCAAAATAATAAAAAGTTTACAGATCACTTAAGATGTAATTCTTCTAGGAAATGAAGAAACAAGTTGTCCATTACCAAAAGTGACAAAAAAGAGGTAAGTACTCTTTCAAGGGACAAGCATCGAGATCTTTAATGCCGACCCTAAGTTGTGCTGTCAATTAGGAAGATTGTCACTCCTTAATGACTGGCAAAAATTTCAAGAAATGTGATTGGAGGAGGTGAAAAGGGTGGGAAATGAAACACGTAAAATTTCTTGACAAAATAGAAAACAAACATATACTTTTTATGCTTATGAGAATTGTCTTCTATGGAATAATAGTGGGACCATTCTTGTCCATATATAGTAGTGTCACTGTAGGTTTCTGGATGTGAATCCACTTGTCAAGCATGAAAGAGCATAGAAATATGACCCTTTTGCAAATTGTAAGGCATGGTCTGTTATTAGATTTTTATAGTATTTTTAGGCTGTTTTCATGGCATCAAAGGGCTTAAGCCTAGACGTGATACTTATGCGATCCCAGGTTTTTAAAATGCCTCAGTGATGTTTACGCTTCCGACCTGAGGCTTAAGATTCATATATTGCATGCTGAATTCATGTACACCCCTAGTTTCTTTTGCATTTGTTGGCACAATTTATCCTTTGTTTGCAACTAATTGCTATATTGCTTCAAGGGGAAGGTTTGTTTTCAACCCTTCTTTTCATGTCAGGAGCAGAGTTATGAAACTTTAGATAACTCGGCGCATAGATAAATGGATATGTAGATGCTTGTACATACAGTGCTGTTGGTGATGGTTTTAAAACAAATCGGTCCCTAACCTTTTTTTTTCAGTATGTAGATTTTGAATTTTGTTCAATTTTGATTGCAATGGACTTGATGTCAAATATCAAGTTGAGGAAGTGATGGGAGAGAAACATGACATAAAGTATGGGATGCATACTAAAATGGCTTTAGAACACTGATAAGTGATAACACTTAAGATATGGAACAATACACATTCCTTAAGGAGTCGAAGAAACATCTAGTGTTTATATCTTTTTTTATCCATCCTTTCCCATGGAAAAAAGCTTAAAATGAAGGCAAGTTTTAGTTCATTTCGTAGTTGCTTTCTTTCTGCTCTTCATCATGTCCTTTGAATGAAGCTATATGGAAAAATGATTAGTTTGTTCACTTCAGTTTCAGTTAGTTTTCACATGCTGTTGTTCTCTTACATATTAGAGCTAATAAATGTATACAAAAGGAGTCCATAATTCTGCTGGTTGTTTCATTCTAAACCACTGGCCTCATCCTTTAATCACAGATAAATCTTAACACATTCTCCCATTGTCTTGATGAGCCAATTCCGTGGGTCACTCATTGTAACTAAGGTGCAGTTTTGGTCATGACATTTAGACCCAATTATTGGATTTCCATTTAAGACATGCACCTGGGTCGCACAATCTTGCATACATGAGATTTTTTTTCTATGCCTTTTCTTATTGCCCATGTATTTATAAATGATGAATCACTTTTGTTTCAGTTCTCTTATGATGTTTCTTATGCTGTCTCTTTGATTGTACTATTTTTCTTTAATGAAACTCACAGAAATGAAAACTCAAACAGGAAATATGCACCACCATATCTCTGCATTTTTCCACTACTCTCTTGTTCTTTTGTTGATATCATGTAGTTCACACTAATGCAGGATTGATGAACAGTACATATTTTTCTTGAGAGTGTGTCTTAGCTCTTCTTAAAGGTCTCTGATCATGAAGAAAGAAAACACTTTAATTACTGGAAACGGAGAACCTACTACTCGAATCACTCGAGCTCGAGCAGCAGCCTGTCGCTTAACTGGTGGGATGCTTCCTTTGAAGCCATCATCTACAAAAGAACCAAAAAGAGTTCTCCGAGGAAATTCGAAGAGAACTGCCATGGGTTCAAATGCTAACACTGATTCTGTCACAGTATCACTACAGCATAAAAGGAGGGCTGTACTTGCAGATGTCACTAATGTCTGCTGTGATGGTTCATACAAGAACTACATCAACTTAACAAAAATACAGGTTAGAAAGCCTCCTTTATAGTGGGTGTCATATATGTATTCTCTACTCTGAAAACCAAAATCTTCTTGTATCTTAATAGTCCACCCTCACTTGATTTATTATACATTGTGTTTAGTTATTAAGAACCAAGAAATTCAATTGCTGAAGCACTATTGTTTTTCAGGCAGGAAATATGTACACAAAATTGTTAGTATTTAGCTTTTAAAACCTATTCACTTTTTAATTGAATATTCTTCTCATACTGCAAATTTTATTAGATGACAAATTGACAACACATGCTTATGAGGTTTTCTTTTCTTTTGCTGAAGAGTCTGAATTTGACTGTCTGCTTTGGCTGGTCACTAGGCTAAGGATTGCAAAAGGTCAAAACAGGGTACAAGCAAGGACTCCAAGGTAACCCCTGTTGTAGCTGTAGAACCTGTGGCTGCTCAGGATAACACCATGGATAATATTGCTGAAGAAATATCTGAAAAAGAGAGATCAAAACCACAAGAAGCTAGGCCTTCATTTTTAGCTGAATCACAAAAGAAGATTGTAACCCAAGAATGTTTGCAGAGTATCACAAATGAGGAGAGCATAATAGCAAGTTGTGCAGTAAATTCATTGCTTGAGAAACCGAACTTGAAAAAGCCTTCTGAGACGATCATTCCTTCAATAAAAGGTTTGTTTCTAGCTCTTTATGTCTAAAATGAGAACATCTATGCTGCTATAATTTCTTTGCAGCATTTCGGAATGCTTGGCTAAGTAAATTGAAACTTCTCCATCTCTACCCATGGAGATGAATTTCCCTTCAATTAGCACCAGGAATCTTCCTAGGATGTGGTCCTAACAAAAAGAAGGAATATGGGTTTCACTGAAGTCACATGGTAATAAAAAATTGGTGTGTAGCTAAATTGCATAGGTACGAGTGTGAATGTCAAAGTTTAATATAGGTGTGAGGCATCGTACTCAGCAATCTAGAAAACATGGGACACTGAGACATGGCACCATATTTAAATAACTCAAATGTAAATGAAAATAAGGTGTGAGTGCCTGTGCAACATAGGTGTGTAAGTTTTGCATAGCCAATAAACTATTGATGGGGATTGTTAGCCCCATTGCAAATACACACTTTTGTCCAATACTCTGATAATTGTAGGATACTTCATAAAATATGGTTAATGATTTATTGTGCTTTTGTCACGACATATACAAAAGAAGTGCCACAAAAAGATTTTAATATAAAAAGCTTTACAAAATGAATATTTATATGACATTTATCTTGTTCGAAAGACTAATTAAAAAAATAATAGAATAGCATGGTAAAATTAAGTAAAATTCATAAAGCTTAATATAAAAATATATTTAGAATAGAACACCCACATTCATATCTGTCCTGTGTTTGGAAAAATGAAGTGTCATATCCCCATTACTATATTTGTGTCTGCAATGTAGTTGTGTCTATGCATCACAGTTGAGAGTGTTAACGAAATTGGTATTAGGTTAACAATTTGAACAAAAATATTGATGTTTTATTTAAAAAATTGCTTGACATTTTTATGATTGAGTGCAGATGAAGAGAAGCTGTGTAAGGACCTTGGAAGTGGAAGTTCAAACAGTTTGGACATTATGGACATCGATTCTGATCATAAAAATATTCTATTATGCAGCCTCTATGCTGGTGACATTTATATGAATCTATGTGTCACCGAGGTTCGTATTTATGGTGTTTTTTTTGGTAGTATGCTCCTGCCTTATCTTTTTATACGTTTATGATTGCCTGCCATTCCACCCATAGCTTGTGAACTAGGCAACTAAGAAGTCTTATATTTATGAAGTTCTTCCATACTGCTGATTTTGTTCATAATACACATAAATACCACCTATGGTATTAGACCACAGACCATCTCCCTTGCTCTATTGGCTACAGGATCTGATTATTAATCCAGTTAAGTTGGTGTTTCAAAAAGCATAAACCATGTTTTATGACTTCTGTTGACAGTAATAGGCACCGGCTCCCAAAATGTTTTATTGTAGTCTAAGAAATAAGTGGCATTTCATAATACATTTGTCATCTAAGTGTTTAGCCTTACTTGACTGATGATCTTTTATGCTGGTTGTGGTTCAACAGCTCATTCGAAGACCTTGTTTAGATTTCATGGAAAGACTACAACAAGATATCACTCAGAGCATGCGAGGAATTCTGATTGATTGGCTTGTGGAAGTATGTATTGATTCTTTTTCCATGTAATTCTTTTCTATTATCTACTCTTTTTTATTTTTTCAAGATACTGGACGTTGCATGTGTTATTGCACACTTGGATCTCCAATGATGATATCATCCTCTCCTTGCTGCTGCTGCTCAATGTGAAATATAGTTATATTTTGAGAGAGAGAGAGAGAGAGAGAGAGAGAGAGAGAGAGAGAGAGAGAGAGAGAGAGGGCAAGTTGGTCTCATAATTGGTGTAGTGACATCAAGTTTTTTCTTTGTTAGGCAAAATAATTTCATAAAATCCTTGAAGGCAACACTTTATTAATTTCTTGACTAATGCCTCTAAATGTATATGTTTGCTCTCCTTTCAGGTTTCTGAGGAATATAAGCTTGTTCCAGACACACTTTACCTTACTGTATATTTCATTGACCGGTTTCTCTCTCAAAACTTCATAGAAAGAAAAAACTCCAACTGCTTGGCATTACTTGCATGTTAATAGCCTCGTAAGCTCCCTCTTTTTGCAACTGTGTGTTCAATCCTTTTACTTAATGGAGCATATTTGTAATGCAGACAAGCTTTATTAGGAATTTAATTGCTTGTAATAAAACAATTTTTTTTTTTCTGATTCTGGCATGCTGTTGCTTGAACACTTATGGATCCAATTTTTTTTTTTGACAGCAAAGAAAAAGATAAAGATTCATTAAGATAAAGTAGAAAGTACAAAAGTATCTTATGGTTTGTATAAGAGAGTAATACAAACCATATCAAAACAAGAAAACAGGTCATACATGTAAGCCTTACAAAATTAAAGGAATGTCAAAACAAGTCCTCTATCTCAATACACCCTCCACAGTCGGTACCAACTTATGAATTCCAACCTTCGCCCAAAAATCGGCTACGCTATTGGCGAACTGCCGCATCACATGTTTGAAGTAAATGACTCTATTCCTTATAAAACATCTTATCTCTCTCACAAAATTAACCATTATCTGGGGGGTTTCTTCCTACCCACTAGCCCAAGCAATAACATTAACAGAGCACGTTCAAATATAAGATTGCCATTCCCACACGTTGACCAAAGATAGATCGCTTTTCTAATAGCTAGTAACTCTGCCTTGTTGGATTCCACAACTCTTGTTGACTCGAAAAAAGCTAGTATCATTCTCCCCCTATTCTCGTGTACAACCCCCCTTATACTTGCCGGGTCATGTTTACCTTTTGCAGCCCCATCTACATTGAATTTATGGAATCCAACATCAGGCTTCGAGCAACTTACTTTGGCCTTAACCCTCTTCTTTTCTCCCCTCAAACACCCCTCCCATGAGAGGTAAAAGTCCTTTAATGAATACCCAGTGAACTCCTTACACAATGATAGCCATCCCACAAAATCCCATTTTGACTTCTCAAAGACATCCCTAACATCTAGTGACTTACCTTCAAATATTCTATTGTTCCTCTCCCTCCACATAGACCAAAAAAATCACAATTGGGATCAACCTCCACACAACCCTCTTTTTTCCTAAAAAGAGCTCCCCACTACTCAGACATGAGACTCTCCACATCCCTATTAAATACCTATCCCAAATGAACCTAGAAAATTGACACAGGTCGTCAACAGACTCTACTCCTCTTCCAATCCACATAAGACACAAACCTTTGATGTTAAGAGGGCCCTATACCCTTTACTGATATCTTTCCTTTCATTGTGGCGCAGGTGAACACTTGATTCCTGGAGGGTATTTTAATTATTCCAAGCTATATTACATGGAAGTACCTGTCTTTGGTTGACATAGATTGCTTTAAAAAGTGCCTTCACTGAGAAATTCCCTGAGGAGTCGAAGGTGTAAATCCATCTATCTTCCTCTAAACATACTTGAGTTTCCCCAAAAGTCATTTTAGGAGTGCATATTGTTCGATTGTTCCTCTTCAAAGTCCTTTACAGCATTCCTAAAACTCACCTTCCATTGTGGTTGGCCATCCAAACAAACATAGTAATCTTCCACAAAAGTCTACTTATTTCTAGCTGCCCTATACAACCAAAGATAGGGTTCCCTCAATGTCCTTTCTCCCAACCATGTGTCATTGCAGAAGGTAACCTGTTTCTCTTCCCCACCAACTGCCTAATTTCTTCCCTAAAGGCTGACCCTATCCTGCCCTCTCCATTGCCTAGTTTAACAATCAATTTTGCTACAGTTTGAACTCTACTTGGCCTTCTTTGCACCCAATCTCTAACCTCCCAAATCCTCTACGATGTACCTAGAAATCAAAACACATCTCCAAAGAGCATCTTTCTCTAGATCAAATCTCTAGGGCCACTTGCAAAGGAGAGCATGATTTCTATCTTGGATACTAAATATGTCTAGACCCCCTCTCTCTGAGTTTCAAGATTTCCTCCCATTTCACTAGGTGGATCTTCCTCTTCTCCCCTGTGCCTTCCCATAGAACGTATCTTTGTAAATTTTCTAATCTTTTAGCCACTCCTTTTGAGATCTCAAACAAGGAAAGATAGTATGTTGGTAGGTTAACCAGGACTGATTTAATGAGAGTCAATCACCCTCCTAAAGATAGATAGTTTTTGCTCCAAGAGTTCAGCATTTTTTCCACTCTCTCAATAATGAGATTTCAGAAGACCTTGGATCTGAAATTTTCTCCCACAGGAAGCCCCAAGTAAGAGAATGGAATTTTTCCCACTCCACAACCTATTTTTTCTGCCAAGGATTTCACTTACTCTTCATCCACACCGATTCCCATCATGCTACTCTTTTTTAGATTAACTCTTAATCTTGACACCAACTCGAAGCACCTCAACACTGTTTCACCCCAAACAATTGCTCTCTAGATGCTTCACAAAATAAAGGAGTGTCGTTTGCAAATTGCAGATGGAAGAGAGAAAGACCTCGACATTAACCTCCAACCCTTTCACGATGTTGCTTTCTTTAGCCTTCTTTATTAGCCCATTTAGGGCCTCAACCACCACGGTGAAAAGGAAGGGGATCCCATTTAGGGCTTCAGTTACCATGGTGAAAAGGAAGCGGGACAAAGGATCTCCTTGTCCTAAACCCCCTGGATGCCTTTGTTGGAGTGACGGGGGATCCATTCACCAAAATAGAGAAGGATGAGCCTTGCACACATGCCCTCATCCATCTCCTCCACTTGTACCCAAAACCCATTCTCTGAAAGAGGAAATCCACAATTCCCAATCAACATGGTCATATGCTTTTTCCATGTCTACTTTCACTAGAATCCCTGATTTCTTATCCTTTTTCTGAGCATGTTTCAATTCATTGGCTACACCATCTAAGATTTGTCTTCCTTCAATAAATGCCCCTTAGAGTCTCATCTATTATTTTCCCAAGGACCACTCAAATCTTACAAGCTAGTACTTAGTTGGTAGCTTATACACACTTCATACAAAACTGATGGGTTTAAATTGTCCCAATTCCGAAGCCCCTTCCATCTTTGGAATCAAGGAAATGAAGGAATTCTTAAGCTCCATATGATTGTTCCCCCTGTTATAGAATTCCTTAATTTTTTTTACAAAATCCTCCCCAATGGTTTTCCAACAACAGCTAAGGAATCTAAGATTGAAGCCATCAAGCCCCGACGCCCTATCCCCATCTGAAGTACCTTGTTCATCTAGGATCTTTTCTTCACAGGAACTCTCTCAAACCAACTTTTCTCCTCTTCCGAGATACGATCAAAACTAATCCTATCTAATACCGGTCTACCATCCTCTGTTCTATCTAAAGCATGGATGGGATGTCTAAATGGAAGCGAAGGAATGCTACCGGAAGAGACTATTGGGAGAGAGGGAAAGGATCCTATTTTATCATTTCATTACCAAACCTGAATTAAACCATCATTCAGTTTGTTGAAATTAAGAATGGCCATAATATTTTTTTGTCTGGTTGGAAGAGTCCTCTGAAAATTCTGGGTTCGTGTATCAGTTTCAATATCTTGGAATAGGAACAGAGAAGAGAGGATGGGCTCATTAAGTAATTAAGTCCTTGTTGATTAGGTCTCTGTTTACAGTGCAGACGTTCATTGTTAGTCCATCTAGGTATGTTGGTGCAGTTTCTGTCAGCAAATGCTTATGGATGTTGACATTCAGGCAATATAGCTGTCCTTCTATACCATTTTTTGAAAAAATATATTTGAAGTTGGCCATTGGGCTTGCCCATGAGTTTGGATGTGACATTAGAGTTCTACTGTTGCCATGAGATGGTCATCACTTCAATCAATGATTAAAATGATGTTATGGTTATTATGATGTTTACATCTAGTTTTGTCATGCTTTAAAATAGGAAGGGGTGAAGTAGAACTCACAAAGTTGATCTTGGATAAATTTGATATGTTATGATGATTAATCAAGTTCCTTTATGAATCCAATCAATTGGATTGCCTGATTTTCCCGACCTTTAATTAATGAATTGCTAACTGTGTTTCTTTCTATGTTATGGTTTGAAGGAAATATGAAGAAATTTGTGCACCTCGTGTGGAAGAGTTCTGCTTCATGACAGACAATACTTATACAAGGGAAGAGGTATGACCAATGCTAAGTTTTTCCCAAGCTATTTTAGCATAATATGTGTACATGAAATAAAAAAAGTACAACTTAAAATGACTTGAAGAGGCTGAAATATAATAGAAGTTTTCCTGGGGAAATTATGACCACATAATTTGTGCATATGCGCATGTAAGTATGTAGATGCCCAGCAACTCATTATAGAACAATTTTTGTACTATGTAAACCAACAGGTACTGAAGATGGAAGGTCAAGTACTGGACTATTTGGGTTTTCAGCTATCAGCTCCCACTGCAAAGACATTTCTGAGGTTAATCTGTCTTTGCAAATATTTATCGTCCTCATTTACAGCAGAATATCTTGCATTGTCCATGGGATTTTCTAATTTTGCTTGTCTCTGGTCTTCTGTTTACAGGAGATTCATTCGAGCAGCACAAATTTGCTTCAAGGTATGCCAGCTTTTTTCTCTATTCACATCTTGATCGTTCAGAGAAAAATAGACCTTGTAGCTTCTCTCTATTCACATCCTGAGCTTAGAGGAAAACAACAGTCTCATTGTAGGGGTGCAACTTGGGCGGGGCCTAACCCGAGTCGGCATGAAAAAACCTGAAAAAATCAGGTTAAGGTTTCCCTGGCCTTGGCTAGGGCTCATTTTTGGGCTCGAAAATATCAGGCCTGAATTAGAATTCTGCATGGGCCTAGGCTTATTACCTAAAAACATGAGTTTGGCTTGAAACCTGAATTGGAGCCACATTTATGTAATATATAGTTTTTATTTTATAGAATAATACAAAAAATTACCTTTTATGCCTAAAGAACCCGAGCCTGTCTGTTTGAAATTGGGCTTGGGCCCTACATATACAAATCCGGGTTGGGTTCGGGTTAACTTGGGCCCCTGGCCAAGGTTCGGGTCTTTAATTGCAATTTGGGCCTTGGCTCAGGTGCACCTAGGGGTAGAAAATTCGGCTGAGATTTTTTCTCTCTCCTCATTTTTAATAAAATCTCGGTGGCCTTTTTTTTTAAAAAAAATCATTGAAAAAAATAAAAAATGTTTTTTTTTAAAAAAAATTAAAAAAATATAAATATCGGCCGATATCTAAGCCGATATTCGCTCGTATCGGACGAATATCAGCCGAGATATTGACCGGGCTCACAACTGATATTTGTTTTTCTTAAAAAAGAAATTAAATAAATCGGCAGTATCGGCCAATTTTTTTTTAACTGGCCGATACGGTATTATCTCAGGCGTCCAAAACCCAAGACATCTCGGCCGATACGTATCGTATGGGCCGAATTTTATACCCCTGGCTGCACCTAAAAGCCAAACCGGTGCCCTGGAGTTGCAGCCTCATTATATTCTCATGGTGTTTCTATCTGGATAAAGAAATTTCTAACTTACTCTGGCCTACAGGTTCCTGTACCTGCTCTGGAGTTCCTTGCCAATTATTTGGCAGAACTGACACTGGTTGATTATGAATTCCTGAAATTTCTTCCCTCTCTAATAGCCGCATCTGCTGTGTTCCTCGCCAGATGGACTCTAGATCAGTCCAGTCACCCATGGGTTTGCATTTGTCTCTGCCTTTTTTTTTTCCTGTCTATTTGATAACTTGCTACAATGAGTTCATTATATTTCTTGCAGAATTCAACACTGGAGCATTATACATCATATAAAGCATTGGATCTGAAACATGCAGTCTTTGCAATGCAAGAATTGCAAATGAACTCCAAGGGCTGTCCTCTCAATGCTATTCGTGAAAAGTACAAGCAACAAAAGGTATGTAGATGCACAACATTAGCCCACTGTTTGAGACTATTCACCATGCCTGGTTGGATTTAGTTAGAGCACCTTGGCATTTGATTTAGTCAACTTCGAGATAATATTAGAGAAGATTTTGTGTAGTGTCCATGAATAGTCCAGTTCTTCTCGCTTAAAATTTCTTATGAATAGCTTGAAAAACATTGAAATTCTACTTGACTTGATCTAAGCTCTATTGAAGTTAAGGGTAGCAGAATTTTTTCGAAAGCTGAAATCTTTTTTACTGTTTGACTACTTCAACATTTTAAAGGCCAGATTTCTAAAGCTCTTTAGACATGAATATTTAGTTGGGAACTTGACCATGTCTTGAGAGATTTCAGGTTCATGCTTATTGAGTTCTGAGTTTTTCCAAGCTTGGTTTCTGCACAAGCTTAGTATTAGCATAGCCAGATAACGTGCTTTACCTGAGTATCTTACTGTATAAATATCAATTGGGTGTGGAAGTTACACTTGGTAAATTGAAGTGCCGGAGAACAAGTGCGCTGCCTATTTTGTAGCTTTATATGCTTAGCAATTTCTACTCGATCTCATAATTGCAAGTTACCTTTACATTGACAGTTCAAGTCTGTAGCGGCATTGTCTTCACCAAAACTGTTCGAGACACTCTTCTGACGACAGTGGACTGACTGTTAACAGATGCATCTTACATACTAATGGGTCGTCGTCTCCTAAACGGATGCCAGCAGCTCTTCATTTGAAGTTACCTGATGTCTGCTCATCAAATTTTCTTTTTTCATTCTAAAAATTTTGTTTTTTTTTTTCCTTCCTATTTTCATTGTTGTCTGTAGCTTTCTATCAGGTTCTGGTTCTTCCAAGCCTGTCCATGTAAGGTGGAATTTCAAGAGAAAGGGTTATGGGAGGTGATTAGTTTGAAATTTGAATGTGAAGACGCTAACTTATTTCGAACTTCTCTTGCCCCATGTAATTTCTCAACTGAGCAGCTAAATTATCTGTTGGGTTGTAAAAAGGAAATGTCACTGTTGATGGTAAACTTTTGTACTTAAACTGATTCAATTTCTAAATTCTCGTCTACGTCCTGTTCGTTCTTTCTTGACATGCTACTTCTATACTGTTGCTTCTCTTGATACAGTAAATCTTTACTGCTTATGCAGCTTCTGAGTATTCCAGTTTCATGGGAATAAAAGACCATGCCAATTTGTCAAATCATCCTGGGTAAGTCTTGTTGTCAGACAACACGAGCAATGACTAACTTTTGAAAGAAAATTATTAGGAAGAACACATCATAGCCTTATCCAGGGGTGAAAAAAATGCTCCGGCCATTAATTTGGCCGATACAATTCTCTCTCATCTTTTTTTTTTAATATCGGTATTATTTTATTATTTTATTTTTTCTGAATTAAAAAATATAAAAAAACTGAAAAAAGAAACTGTTTTTTTTTTTTTTTAAAATTGAAAATGATCAGCCGATATGTTAACTTGGGCCCATCACCGTTTTGATTTTTTTTTTTTTTAAAAAAAAATATCGATATTAATCATATCGGCTGATATCGGACCGATATGATTTGGTGATACATCGGCCGATATGAAGGCTGTACAACTGATATAATATGTATCGGCCGATATTATATGGAGTTTAAAATCCGTATCATATCGGCTGATACATTTCGTATTGACCGACATCTCGACCCCTGACCTTATCACACTGGCACATGGACAGATGAACTCACTTTTTGCCAATAAGAATGAGTTGATTTGATACCTTTCATGAATCGTGAGTGATCTGAAGAGCGGAATCGTCGACTTGCCGCCATAGCATATGATGCAGAGTCCCCGTCCAATGCTTAACGGCAACGTTTGCATGTTTCTTTTCAATGAATATGAGCACTGACATTAAAAAGAAAAGGCTATTTTTCACTGCTCTTCATTTTTCTTCCTACACTTGAAAACAGTTTTTCAATGAAAAGGTATATATTTTTTATGTGATCCTCTTCAAGGTCTATTTGGATAGAATCCCTTAGATTCGAATTTAATTTTAATTGGATTTGTTTTATCTCAATGATCTTGTTATTTTGAATTTGATTACGTTATCTTATCTTCCTGTATTGTATTTAAATACGATTCTATATATATATTCAAGTGTTTGGCTGTTTATAATGGCTAGCCAAAATATGATCAGGGTGTATTCCATTACTTCAAAGGTGACTTCGGCGTGGCCCATTGTCAGGCTCAAAGGGCTGGCTGGATCACCTTCTATTGCCTTAACAAGGGCTGAATGTAGATGAAAAACCCAGAGACTTGCACAGTTAAGAGAGAACTCAACTTATTATTGAGAGGAAATTAATTATAACATCACTCAAATCATTGTCATCACCAGCGAGCACAATGTCATCCATATAAATTAAATACGATAATACTACATTTTCTCCTTCACAGACATAGAATACTTAATATTATTATTGGCTAATGAGCACAATTTTTTTTTGAAATTAATAGATTATAAATATTAATATTAATTGTAATAATAAGACGATCAAATTTAACAAGTAATTAATACTGTTGGCCTCACTCGGATGAATTAAACATTCTTGAAACTGAAAAAATCTTTAAAAATTTGTGAAGTAGTCCCTTGCATGTGTTATATAATATCCAACCCACTTAGGTATAGAATTCATCAATTACGTCGTCATGCATCTGTTGAAAATATAATTTTTGAATACATAGTTCACCAAGCTTTTAAATAATTATCACTTTAAATTACTTTTTAATGATTAAATTTTACAATCTTTAAAAATATGGTTTAATTGATTTAATCAAGATAATTTTTGTCGATTCTCATATTTGATGAAGAACTTTTCAATAAATTCACCACTATCTCATTTAATGGTTAAGCATACAGTATGAAACTACCACATTTTTTAAAATATATAAACTAATAAATATCTTGTACATAATGCAGTTCACTTTTCTATTGATTTTAGAGCAAACTGTAAATTAATAAGTGATCCAAAAACAAATTTTATTCTTAAGAAGATGGGGAGTACTAGGGTGAAACTTGGGTTAGGTTTTAATTCGACTTGGGAAATCAATGGGTTTGAGTTATATATTTGTATATTTCGGGCCAGGCCAATTGTGAAAATAAAAATCCGTATGAAATTCATGTCGGGTTGGGTTGAGAAATTTAAAATCAACTCGACCCAATGTGCTGTAATTTGACTCGACCCAAGTACACTACATTATAAAATAATACTCAAGTTGAGTCGGATTGGATTAAATAATTCATATTAACAATTTGAATCAAGTTTAATAAATTTTAACATCAATCTAGTTAGATTTATTAAAACCTGAACTAATCTGTAGATGTGCATGAAAGATTAAAAAGGTTATATATAGAGAGACGGATTCCGCATTCTGCATGCGGCCCAACCGACGGCACAACCGACCGGAGTTATTTATCCTATGTCTGTTTCATTTGTGAGCTGCTCTACTAAAAAAATATTTTTAAATTAAGGTGCTCTACTTTGATTATAAAAAGTATGCTATCAAACAGTTTTATAAATTTATAAAATAATTACGTGAACGCTAGTAAATAGTGTATTATAGAATTCATCAAATAAAGTAATGATAAATTTATTAGATTTTTTTAAATGTATAAATCTATAAAAATCATTTTCGTCAAATTATTTTTTAATGATAATAAAATTTAAAGATAAAGAGTTTGAAAAATACAATTTTATTAAGTCAATCAAAATAATTTTTGATATATTATAGATTGATAAATAAATTTTATATCTAAGTGGGTAGAATAATCACTGCACACGAGAGTGCTAATCATCTTCTTTTATTTTTTAAGTTTAAACCCTTGCTATGTGATTCACACTTACAAACACGTCCTTCTCTATGCAGTTGTATATTTCATAATAATACATGACAAGAGTGTTATGTATGGTTTTCTCTTTTTAAAAACACAAACATGACACATGTTTTATTTATAATTATCTCAAAATGGTTTTTCTTTTTAAAATAAAATTTTGTACAATGTTTTGAATAATGACAAACAAAATCACTTGCTATAAGTCAAATAATTAATTTGTAATTATATTTATTTAGTTTTTTATTAAGGTGTATAGATTTCATAGAGAATCTGACTAATCTTCAGAGTATCTGCAAGTATCTCTATCTACAAACATCTGATAATTTTATAAAATGACTCTCTTGAGATGGAGTGAGAATCGAATTTAAGACTCTAAAACGGTTTTCACCATCACTCCAACCCCCCTGGAGTTTATCGAGTATCTTTGATGGGTGAAAAAAGTTGGAAGATAATGCTGCATGTTAAATATCAGCATAGGATTCTATTAGTTAACATATATTGATATTAATTAAATTAATATTAAAATTATTATTCAACTATTATTATTTTCAATAAAAGAGAGCTCTAAAACAAAGGTAATAGGATATCTAACAATATGTATCATTTATATCTTTATTAATATGTACCCTATTGCCTATAATACTAGTTGTAAAATAGTCTAATTTGCGAAAAAAAATTAATATTATTATTACGTTTTACTTTGAGTTAAATGAGACACGTCTCAATACTTTGTTATTAATTTTTTTTTTTTAACTTTGAGTCTTGCATTAAATAGAATTTTAATAAGATTTAAAAGAAGTTTTTCACGAAGGTATTTTGCAATCGAACCTCAATTACTTTATATGAGTTATTTTTAATAGTTTTTTTAATTTTTATTTTAATATTTTCATTGGATATAAAATAGTTTCCTAATACATCAGTAATTTTTAGACATACTTTATAAGTTAATTTTTTTTCCTATTTTTATAATTTTTTTATAAAGTGCGCTTTATTTTCTCCATGTCCGTTGTCTCTTTCTTCTTCTTTAAAAGAAGAAACCAGACTTCAGTCTCCATTCATTCAAAGACGATTTTCCAGGATTTCATTCAATCTCCGAACTCTAAGAAGGGGAGAGAGAGAGAGAGGAATTCTGATTTGCAATTTGTTAGGGAGTGAGGGGAGATGGAGGAATGGGTGATTCGACCGTTGGTCTCTGTATTATTATCTTCTTCAATTGCAATTAGAGCATTCAAGCGCAAATCCCTCGATCTTTCTGGAGCCTTTGCAGGCTTTCTCGTCATGTCTCTACACTTCCTTGCTGGTTACCGGTTTGTACTCTTTCTCTATTCATTTCAAGTTTCACTTTCAAGTTGAATAGAACACTTATTTTTTTCTCAGTTGATTTGCGATTTTGGTGGGATGGTTTGAAGGTTCGGAGCGCTGCTTCTGGTGTTTTTCTTCACCTCGTCCAAGCTCACCAAGATGGGTGAGGAAAAGAAGCGAAGCATCGACGCCGATTTCAAGGAGGGCGGCCAGCGCAATTGGTATGTTTGCTTTCGAAGCATTTTAATGGAATGATATGATTCCTTTTTTTTTAATATGCTTAGATTCATTTTCCTTGGTAGCTTGGTGGAGATTTGGCAACTCATTTTCGATCAGAAATTGAAGTCCACTAGCAAGTTTTTTATTATCACTTGTCGATCTTTGCACTTTATACTTCTCAATTCACTCCCTTTTATCTTGCATTAATCTGTTTGTGCCCTTTCTATTACAGTCAATGAGGAAGTGACATATAACACGAAGAGGCATTTTTGTCATTTTAAATGGAAATAAAATGACAAAGATACTCTCCTCTCCTCTCATGGTGTGTCACTTTTCCTTAACCAAAAGTGGGAATTATTACTGCAATTACAATAGGAATAGCAAGTGTTTCCAAACGTGCCTCCTTGTATTCTGTAATTTTCCTGGGTTCCAATTGATGCATAGAAATGTAAGTATTTTTTTTTTCTGGTAATAACCCTTTTAGCATAAAATAATTGAACTCATTCCAATTTTTCAGATAAGAAGTTACTTTCTTTGCTTCCCTGCATCCAAGCAGAGTCCAGAAAAATGGTTTTTAACTCATACCTGAAGAAGGTAATCATCCTATATTCCTTGGAAAGCATTTCTCCATGGGGGAGAAAGGAAAGAACTTAAATAGGAAAATCACTTATTTAAAAAAACATTTTCCTGCAAAAGTTTTGCAAAGTTACATAGTTGTGGTGTCTTCTCAGTCTTATATTGTTGCCCAGGTATTTGGGTTTAGGCTGAAAAACTCTTTTGTTGTCCATTTCTCCTCTCTAGAATTCTTTATCAATCTTGAATTTCGTGTAGACACTGTAGAATATAATTTTTCTTTTAAAGATACTGTACGAGTATATGTAAAGAGTTCATTCCATAAGACAATCTTCTAAATTCTTGGCACAGGTTGGTATCTATTAAAGCTGGGTTGGGCACCTTGCTGTTTTATGAACTGACAAAAACCTTGAATGAGTTACTGATTTTTGATGTATTCTTCTACTCTAAGAAGAATTAAGGAAGGACTCAAAAATTGGGAGTAAGTTTATTTGCTCCAAATAAGGTGCCAACACAATTGGGTTTGTCAATTTGTTCTTTCCTTTTTTGGAGGTACTAAAATGGCTTTTAGAGCATTCAGTGGCTTGTATCTATGCCTTGCATAGGATGGCCAGTAAAGTCCTTTTTATTTGATCATTAGTATCTGTGAATCCCCAAACTTCCCTTTTTTTGGGAGCTGAACCACATGCCATATTAACCCGAAGTACTTTTCTAGTTTTACTACTAAAGTTACAGTAGGTTCCTCTTTTCAAGCAAGGTTTGAGCACTTGCTTCATCAGTCATTGTACATGAGGACTTTAAATGGCTGGACTTGGGTGAGATCTACATGATCCTAGGCAAGCATGCAGTTAGTATTTGACTCCACTTTATATGAAATAAAAAAACCTAGGGTCTGTCTGCTCAAGGTATGGATCTGGGTTTGAATCTTCTATGTTGCCCTCAAGTGTCAAAATCTGAATCTGACTGGACAAAGGAGAATCTATCAGAAAAGAAGAGACATAGAAAGCAACCCACAAAAATGAAAGGAACCGCATATGCTGTTCCAGATAGTCTGATTTTTTCCCTTTTTACCACTTTTTCTCCATTCTTTGGGGGATTTTTTCAAGTCTATAAATATGTCTCTTTTGAGGCACCAAGGGGACTTTTTTTGCAATAAAAAATTGGAGTTTCAAAACACTTTAAGCATCTGAAAAGTCCAAATTCAAATTGGATCCTTAGGGATCTTTGCATGTCATCTTTGCATGCAATCTCCACCTTGATGTTCGGGGAGATTAATCAAACAATTTTTTTTTTTTTTAATTTACATGTGGGAAACCGATGGATACTCAGCATAAAACCCCCACGGGTGGATTTCTACCCTTAAGGCACACCAAGGTTAGGCCATGGGGGCTCGAACCCGTGACCTTTGTGCTTCCTGAGGCTTGAGGTAATCAAACATTTTGAAGGATTGTTACTTGAAGTCCTCGGTGTATTTTAACACTTTGAGGACGTCAAATCCTTGAAGTCTTTGAGGTTCTCTCTTTAATTTCTTGGAGTTTCACAACTTAGAACTCTCGGGATTTATATTCCTCGAGACAAAACTATACATTGAGCCTTAAGGACTTCAAGTCCTTGAAGTCTTTGAGGTTCTCTCTTTGATTTCTTGGAGTTTCACAACTTTGAACTCTGGGGATTTATATTCCTCGAGGACAAAATCATACATTGAGCCTTGAAAGGAACCTATCTCCTCAAGTGGATCAAGTCTTTTAAGGCCCCACCAGAGGCAACCTCAAGAATCAGAACAACATTAGGCTTTCATTTTACTTTGAAATTCTGTTCTAAATTTATCATAATGCAAGAGTGCCAGACTAGTCTTCCAAAGGAGGAGCTAAGACTTGACACATTAAACCCTTTGTACTCTTCTTCAAAAATCAATCGAAATTTTGTTGGTCCAAACTTGAAACTTGTTTTCAAGACGGGGTTTCGTCTGAAATCAATGCTTTGGCAGTTAGGCTGGGTCAGGACCATTGAGAATTGACAGCTTCTTTTGAAATAAATTCCACCACTGTCACAAATAATCAAAATATTACCAATCTTTTTAACTCATTTTATTTTTGCTAGAGTATTATGGAACTGTCGTGAAATTTTCAAGCCATCTTAAAATATCGGTCTTGCAGTCTTCTATCATGATTTTACCATAATATCTAGAATTTAATCAGTGGATTTTATTGTGATTTGACCATTATTGAGATTTTCATTTTTGACTTTTTATTTCCAGTTTTTAGAATTTCTTTCCTACGTTCAGGGCTCTGTTTTTTCAATGAAGAGTCATATTTTTCCCCCATTTTTCTTCTATGATGTGTCTTGACTTGAACTGTAGCCTTGTGGTTGCATAAGTCAGCACCTTCCAACTGTACTATGGATTCTTATCAGAGAGTATTACCCTTTATACAACTTTTTTTTTGATACTTGAACACTTGTTCTGTTTAGAAAAAAAAAAGATTTTGTTTCCAAAATGTGGCAATCTTAAGAGTCATTGCCCTTGTTACATAAATGTGCAAGCTCGACAAAATATTTGGTGCTTTCTTTTGATGGAAACGTCCTTCGTACTTTACAGGATACAAGTTCTGGCAAATAGTGGCATTGCAACTATGTTGGCAGTAACTGTTGGAAAATTGACGGGTTGGCAGGACAAGTGTTTAGATTCAAAAGAATCTGCACTGGTAACATCCCTCATTGGTGGTATTATTGGACAATATGCTTGCTGCAATGGGGACACTTGGTCGTCCGAACTTGGGATGCTTAGCAATGCACAGCCTCGATTAATCACAACCTTTAAGGTAGATAAATGTGTTTTATGAGTTCGCTCTGATTTTGCTGAAGTAACATGGATCATTCTTTCTTTACATTCAGCTGGGTTACGTTTTGCTGCCAGCGTCATTTTAAATATGATGGTTCTCTATTGATAATGACCAAATGGTAGGTCTGTGACCATCTATATTGCCTTTTGATTCTCATTGGTAAGTGATACCGAATCTTGTGACCTTTTCCTTTGTCTTGATGAGCCATGATGGATAATGATTTAACATTAAGAGGTGCAATTTGGAGCAAGTGATTTTGAAAAAGACAACATAACAGGTTTCTATTTCAATTATTCCATTGTTTCACTATTAAAGCTAATGCTTAGCAAACCGGTGTTTACTTACCATCTTTTTGACATTGTCGATCATCTTTATGATTGAAACCTTTGTCCCATTTATTTGGCGTTGGCTTTTCATCGGTCTCCATAGATTGGGAGCCTCAGTCGTAATTTCTTGTCTTTTCCTGCACAATTTAAGAATTTCTGATGAGCTTGAAGGGTTTAAAATTTAATCTCTCTTCCTTGATTATGATGACATATTTTGTAGCTTTTGTACAGGCTCATGTCCCTTTCTTATTTGTTGGAGTCTCTCCTTGTTTCATGAATAACAACCGGTTGGCTTCTATTAACTAACATTAAAGAAAGCAGATCAGGGCTCCCATTTGCTTCATGTTTTAGATTACATTGGGTTCTATTTAATTCATGCATTATTCACTGTGTTTTACATTCAACATATCCATTGTGGTGCATGGTCTGTTCTGCTTATAAAAAAATATTATACCTAAAAAAGAAAAATGCGTGAAAACAGGATTTTTTTTTAAAATAGAGAGTAGGGAATAGGGGTTTCAATTTCAAGAGAAACCATATCTCCGCCAAGCTTATGGTCTCAATTGGAGGAGAAACCAAACCTTCTAGCCTAAGCTGATCTTAGAAGTACTTATCTCATGCCTTTCATTAATCAATTTAGCCCATATATAGGCTTGAGTTGTAATTAAAATAGAAATAACTACAAATTGGAAAGATTGGGAAACAAATCCCTTTATTTAGCAACTCTAATCTCATATTAAATATTAAAATTGATAAACTGGAAAATAAATTTGTATTGTGGTTGTGTGCTTTGGTTATTGCCTAGTGCTTCTTCCCAATACCCATGTTTCCACAATTGAATTTACAATAGAGGTCTGCAAGTTGAGAATTATTTGAAGGACCATGAACTGATAGAGAATATAAATTCTGTGCTGACTTATTTCTAAAATATTATTTTTTGTTCAAAATCACTCAACTTTATCAATTGAGCAAAAATTCAATGATGTTACACCACTTTCATTTTTTTTTTTCTTTTCTCTGAATGAAAGATGCCACTTTAATTGTTATCTTGTTGTTCTATTAGAAATTGCAAGGCCTTGATTTATCTTCTAAACAGTACATAGGATTAAATTTCATCAATTTAAAGGCTTTCCAATTGTTTGATGACAGATAACATTGAGATTGGTAAATCATTTAACTATTTGACATATCCACTTTGCAGATCCCATAGTAAATTTAATTGTTATTTGGTTGACTTTACATGATTTCTTACAATTGGACATGGTTTCCTTCTGAAAGTAGCTCCTTTTTATTAGTTCTTAGCACTTTTTCTAGAAATAAGGTATATTTACTTTCTATTCAAAGATGGGCATCATCATCTATCTATGTTTATCATCACCTTTTTTTTTCTTTTTCTGTAAATGAGATATTATTTACTCTACTTTTAATTCAATGGTGTGTATGATGATCTCTGTTATATCAGCATTTGGTTACTCAAAGCTTTACTAAATCGCTGAACTTTTGAGCTTTGAGAAAAATAAATTTGTTTCCCACTTCAAATTTTGAAATTGTGGAAATCTAATTATCTTTCATAATTCCTGTCCAGCCGGTTCGAAAGGGTACAAATGGTGCGGTGACTACAACGGGACTCATAGCTGCTGCAGCTGCTGGTGGTGTTATTGGACTGACATTTGTCCTGTTTGGAATATTCACAGCAAACTGCAATACAAACTTGGCTCTGAAGCAACTGTGGATAATACCACTTGCCACAATGGCAGGTTTATGTGGAAGCTTGATTGATTCTCTGTTGGGTGCGACAGTTCAATTCAGTGGATTCTGCACTGTTCGCAATAAGGTAGGAAACACTTCTCGAGTGTGAATTTGTCAGTTTACTGGCTGATGGGCATTTAATGATACTTAGGGCAGAGCCCATGGACCTGGCCTGTCTTTATGGCTCACCTGCAATCTGAAGTCCTGGGCTTGCTTGGTGTGGCCCTGTGCAATATATAATCATAAAGTTTTCCCATGAAAACAGTATAGCACGGAGCCTCCATATAATCGTTTTGTAGAACCCAGCATCTCAAAGGTTAGACCTCCATCATGATGTTTATGTGAAGCTGACCACAAAGGTCTAATTCCTTACTAATGTGCCCCAGTGCTTAGAACAGACATCTTTGACCATTATTTGGTTACATATCTCTGTCCACTACCTGTCAGTCTATTCAATCCAGTGCTGCATTTCGTTACCTGGTTCCTCTGCAGTTTAAGAAGTTTCTTTCATGTGGACTACAGAAGGGCAGATCAATAATGCACTTATGATTTGGAATAGGTAGGCTTCCATATGTTTTGGTTGGCCAAGTGTGGAGTGGACTCAACACAGTCTATACTGGAAAGTCATACCCTATCCCTTAAACCCATTTGCTTTTTAATTGAGCTTAATTGATTTTGAAAAGTTAAATTAATTTCCTAAAATGGGTTTAGGCTGCAATTCCACTGTGGCTGAGAAGTTTTCCTGATTTCCATTAGGAATCTCAAAAAATCCACAGAATGAGAATACGGTTCTCCAATCTCTAAGCAGAAAGGAGTTAAGTAAATAGGGGTGTTCTTCAGTCGGATTGGGGCCGGGCTTCACTAAAAAAAAAGCCTGAGCCTGTTCAACTAAGTTAGATTATTTGCAAATCAACTTTAATTTTTTTTTAAATTACTTGAGAGAGATGGAGAGAGAGAGAGAGAGAGAGAGAGAGAGAGAGAGAGAGAGAGAGAGAGTCATGTGGACTACAGAAGGGCAGATCAATCATAAAATTCTAAATGCACTTATGATTTGGAATAGGTAAGCTTCCATATGTTTTGGTTGGCCGAGTGTGGAGTGGACTCAACATAGTCTATACTGGAATGTCATACCCTATCCATTAAACCTGTTTGCTTTTTAATTGAGCTTAATTGATTTTGAAAAGTTAAATTAATTTTCTAAAATGTGTTTAGGCTGCATTTCCACTGTGGCTGAGAAGTTTTCCTGATTTCCATTAGGAATCTCAAAAATTCCACAGAATGAGAATACAGTTCTCCAATCTCTAAGCAGAAAGGAGTTAAGTAAATAGGGGTGTTCTTCGGTCGGATTGGGGCCGGGCTTCACTAAAAAAAAACCTGAGCCTGTTCAACTAAGATTATTTGCAAATCAACTTTAATTTTTTTTAAAATTACTCTCTCTCTCTCTCTCTCGAGATCGAGATCGAGAGAGAGAACCCAATCCCTTGTCCAATTATCCCTAATCCCCTATTTCTCTTCTTCTTGAACGCGGATTCACGAAGTGGGAACTGGGAAGTGTCTATATATATAAACGGGCTTAAGTTAAGCTCGATGAACACCGATAGGCTTCAAATTAAAGCTCGACCCCAGCCCGTTGGACATATTTTTTGATTGAGCCTGTTTGTTTATGTTGGGTTCGAGTTGGACTCGGGCTGGGTTCAGACAAATGAACACCCCTATCAGTAAACCATTTGGGTGTACTTAGACCTAGCAATTGGTCAGGTTGGGTCTTATTTGGTTTGAGTCTATTTTGGGCTGTAGTCTATTTTCGGTCTTGTTAAACATATTTAGTCAGTTCGGGTCTATTTTGGGTTCGAATCGGGTTACTCATTTACTTAGGAAACTTTCTCGTGAGAGACGTACTAAGGTTACTCCTTAAATGTATGTAGACCCTATATAGTTGGATGTGTTGCATATAGACATGGCACTAGCTAGGTCAGTCAGATCTATCCATTTATAATTGGTTTTGGGTTGGGTCTGATTATATTAAATGGGTTGAGTTGAGTCAGGTCGGGTAATTGCGTCGTTTAGATTTTGCCAGGTCTTGATGTCCTACTCTCACTAATGGAATGGATGTTGCATTGATGGCTTTTTGTGATAAATTTGTACTGGAGGAACAAACATTTAAGAGGGGTCTGCAATTGTGGTAGGTGCCACTCTTGGCCTTGGTTTCTGTTTCAAGCTTACAACATTGCCATTTGGATGGTTGGATGGACACTGATGTGACAAACATATTTTGAACACATGATCTTAATTTACCAAATTTTCTATCACCATTATCTACCTTCAGAAAATCTCAAAAGAAAATAAAATAAAAAAACTATTTTTTTTTTGCTGATGCTGTTTATGGTCTTTACCTGCGGATCCACCTGGAATGCCACTCAGTATCTTTCTGGCCTAGAGCCAACTGTGGCTTCTTATGGATCATTTTAATTTCTTAATCCATCCTCTATTGAGTCTCCACACATCCGTCTTTAATTCTTCAAACATACATTTTAGCCTCTTGTACTTTTTTGTGTCACTTTCTGTTTTTGTGCCCAACAAGGGGTTTCGTTAAAAATCTTGAATTGGTTTTTCATAAAGGTCCATGAGTATTCATTAATGCTGTTGTTATCACTGTTTGCATGCCTTGATATTATGTGTAACAGTAAAAATACTACATGCAGCACGTAGGTTGTATTGCTTACAATTGAAATTGTATAGTGTTCTGTTATTGGCCATTACAGGTAGATCCATCTTTCTGTGGCAGGCCATTCATCCAGTGGAACCTGTTTATGCCTTAAATATCTATCCCACTGGAAATTTTCATGGGATTGGCTGATTTTGTTTCAGTAAAGTCACCTTCTTGAGACATGGCTCACTGATAATGGGGTCCACAAGATGAACTGCTTCAATCGCTGAGAGCTGGGTCCACTGGGAATGAATGATCTTTGGTGGTTAAGCTGGCAATGAACCACCACCTCTTGTTTTTCATACCCATTGGAGCTCTATCTTATTCTTAACTCAAGGATTGCCATCTGATCAGTTGCGATTTCAACTCGTTTCCCTTTTCACAAGTTCAATCGCTACATTTTTTATTCAATTTTCATTTTAATGGTATTTTTGGTATGTTTTGTTGAATCAAGTTTTGTGCTTGTGTTTAGGTGGTGGAGAAACCGGGACCAACAGTGAAGAGGATATCTGGTACGAGCATTCTAGACAACAACGGTGTGAACCTCGTATCAGTGTTGCTAACCACTCTTCTCACTTCTATCGCCTGCTTGTACCTTTTCTAGTCTTCCAATTTTTATCTTCTGATTAGTGAAACCATAAATTTCATCATGTTTTGAGGCTTGTTTCCAAAATAATTCCTTGCAAGAAATGCTAATGGTAATATTCTCTTCCAAGTGTCGTAATCATCTTGCATTGATCGAGTCATCTCTCTTTTGTATCGTGACATGCACAGATAGTAGCTTGCACACCATCAGGAGATATGACCATCCTTGATTTTGTGGTCTGTCCTGAAATACTGAGACCCCCCCACTGCAAATCATGATATCTAACCATACATAAGAGGAGAAAAAAAATATCTGGGCTTGCACAGTAGTATCTCCCACTATGTCAAGGCACGTTCTAGACTCTGATCTGGAATCAGAAAAATCCAGGATTCCATTAAACTTTCATGGTTCATAGCTTAGATTGAAATATTGGGCAGTATTTGTTTGGTTCTCTTGATATTGATATGATATTTTTAGTATCTTGGCTATATATCAATTTGTATAAGATATGATATGAATAGCGTGCATGGTTGTAGCTCTGTTGGTTTGAGCTTCTAGGAAGAGGGTCTAGATTCGATTATTTCCAGAGTCATCTGATGCACTAAGCTTGTGGGCGGTTTCTGGTATCCATGGGATTAGTATAGTTATTAATTTTGTTTTGGCTTAAATGGATTGAAATGTTTTGTTTTGTGGCACAAATTTGAAACGGAACAATCTTTCTGTGTTTTGTTCGTAGGTATATAATTTTAATTTTTTTTAAAACAGAATGATGAAACAATTGAAATATCGCAACATTCCACATTAGCTTAAAAAAAAGCCGTTCTTTCTTATTTTTTGATGATTGAAGGTGTCTTGTTTGACTAATACTTCTAGACATAAGCACACTTCCCTACACACACATGTTGAGTTCAAATGATGGGATTTTATTCTATACATATCGCACGGAGAGTACTCCAAAGATAGTGACCAGAAATTGACTCCAAAGACCTTGCAATGTTTTCGACTTATCTCCAATGTTGATTTGACTAAGTAATCTAACTCAAAACAGTAATTTTTAAGGGGAAACTGTTTTTTACACCGTAATTTTTGTTCATGGTACATGAGTTTTCCAAATTTTTTGTTTACGTAAAATTGAAAATTTAAATGATGGGTCCAACTTAAATAATTGAATTTTTTTAAAAATTAATAATAATTTAAATAATAACTAATGATTGGTCCAACGTAATTTTTTTTTGTAAATTCTCATATTTAGAAATTAATAAATAATTGAGATTTTTAAAAATTGAACTTTACATATCCTAAAAACAACGTCATCTGTAAATCTGATTGTGTTTGATCTGAACCGTCTACATTTCTCCTATATGTCACAATCATTGAATTCCTTACTTATCCAGGGTTTTCAGCCTTTGGAATGGCAGTGGTCCTTTATACGCTGGATAATTTAGTTTGGCATTAATGGGGTGCAATTACATTAAACTAACTATTTAATGCAATGGCCAATGGAGTAATTTCACTATAATTGGGCAACTAATGGCCTGCGCCCATGCTATTGGCTACCCACCACACAAATCTTCTCATCAAAGTTCTGATCAATTTTTAAGATTTGGACAATATCAACTAAGTATTTCAAAAAATGTGAAAATATAAAAATTAATGTAAATCAAGTAAATATCATTGAAATTATGTAGATCTTAATATGACATTTTCACTAAATTCCCTAATCATCCAACATGCTATTAATCATTTTTTCTAAAAAAAAATTAAAATGGAGATTATCTTAAGCAAACATTTAAAAAATAGAAAAAAAAACCATCCACACTTGCATTAAGTACATACAAGGATTTTCTTCCATTATTATTGAAAATATTATGCAAACCAAAAAAATACCATTTGAAAATATTATTCTTTTCTTTTCTTTTCCAAAGAAAAAACCTAAAACTAGAGAATCTTTTTTTAAAAAATCTACTTTCAAAAGAATTTTATGATTTTTTTTAATCTTCCAGATGTCTGACCTTTTCCTCCTAATCCTATTCATTTCAGCTCTGTTTGTATGCAATAAGATAGATTCTTAGACTAAGGTATGGTATCACAAACATTATTTCAATTAACCATCTAGCTCAATAAATGATCCGACTCATTCAAATTAATTGACTCAATATTTTTATTTAATCAAGTCAATTAATTATTTTATAATTTTTATGCACAATATTTTGTGCTTTGAGAAGATTCTAAAGTTTAAGAATTGTAAAACAAAAATGACTAAACAAATTCGAAAGTGTTTGGACGGATGGCCAAGAATTGGGTCTCAAGAAAAGAGAGACTTGATTCTCACTCTATTTGAAAGGACTACTCTCCTTAAAGTTACCTAGTGTACCTAGGTAAAAAGGCTTTTACATGCTCCGATAATGAGTGCTCTAAAAGACGTAGACAACTTAATAAACAAAACCAAATGACTAAAACAAATTAGTGTTTTCTTTTTTCACTCTACTACAAAATTCATCTTTGTCACACACAAAGATTAAATTACAAATGCCTTATCATTTGTGTAAATATGATATACTTTACTCAGATCTATGAAATATAATGTATGAACCAAAAGTATAAATCAAAATCAACTTTCTTAATTGTCTTTAACCGGTGTATAAACATTCCGGTTCTTGCATAATCAAAGCATAAAACAACTATTGCTACTCTACCCAGTAATGGAAAATGAAATTTTGAGAGAGAATTCTTCATTGAATTCTTTGTTATACTTCATGCATTCTCGTCTTCTCTATCTCCAATTTTGTGTCTTTCCAAACGTCCATGAGTGCTTCTCAACTCTAATCCGAATCCGGCTGCTTCCGACCTTTTCATTATCCTCAGCCTTCGGCACGACTCGGTGAACATCCTGTAATTATCATTATCAACATAATTAATTTATACTCTAAACTCTACAATATAATCCTCAATTTCTAATTTAATACAATCTAAAGGGGTTTGAGTGATTGTCAGAAATCCAATTCAGGATGTGAGAGTTTTGAGTTCGATTCTCACTCTACTTTAAAACGTCATTCTGTGAAGAATTGTTCAGTGTGCGCAGGTGCTTTAAGAGTATTTTTTCAAATAAAAATGATTTTTTTAAAAAAAATTGTATCCTTTCTATGCATCCAAACATAACGTTAAGATAAATGATAGAAATGTGTAGAAAACCTATCTTGGAGTCTTTTAAGGAATCCACTGCCCTAAAAACTTAAAAGTAATAAATCTCGAGGCACATTTTTATTATGGAAAGAAGGCCAAACTTTTGAGGATTTGAGGATACACATCAGCATATTAAAATCTGTGGTTCATATCCATAGGTATTTGAGGATTTTTATGAAAGTTTTAGAAAATTTTGTAATATTTCAAAAAATATTGAGTTTTTTTTTTTTTTTTTAAATTACAAGAAACTTAAAGAGTTGTTTTAGAATTTCTCGTGTCCAATACATACATGACCTTGTTTTCCTGGCCCTCCAAATCATGTTCATGATCTGTTTGTGGGCCACAGTGAATGACTCTTTTTGGTTTCAAGGTGGAAGAAAGCAACAGCAGTGAGATTTTGTGAAGATCGTTGAGATACTTACTCCCAAGGAACATCTCCCACGAGCATCCAATCTCCATCTTTGTCCTCATAGATTGGAACGAAATCAGAAAACTCGGGGTCTTTCCCAAATATGTTGCCTGAAACAGAAGCAAGAATTTATCATTTTTCTTCCCAATACTGAATTTTCATGAAAGCAAGAAGTTAGAAAGAAAAGAAGAGCTTAAGCTCCTCAGATTAAAATGTTAGAATTGGAAATCCATTCCAAAAGGTTAACTCGATAGATGGAGTGACCAGTTCCATATAAATCCTTAGCTTTCTTCTCTCACAATTGATGGGGGTTCGCACTCCCATAGTTCCCTCTCAAACAAGGCTATTTGGGAGATACAACGTCACCAACTATTTCGTTTGGCTAAGGATTTCCAAGCCACAACATGTGGACTTAGGGATCCCCTAGTTGGGATAGTTGGTAACGTTTTATCTATCGGATAGTTTCGTTCGAGGAGAAGATTGTTGGTTTGTGAATGGGAGAGTCCAATCCTAACATAAAATAAATAAATAAATCAAACTCACCAGTGGAGAAACACCCAAAGAGCTTCTCAAAGGCATGTGAAAGAACAGAGTATCCTGTGTACATGTTCAAGTCGATTTTGCGCAAGAAGGGTGCACCGTCCATGCTGACCTTCACGTAGCATTTGGAAACTTGGGATCCATGATTTTTCTCCTGCTGGTGATTCTTCTGCCTATAAGAGCAGATAGGAGGCCATCCAACCACCTGGTTTTTCACCTCTTTCCTCCCCTGTTCCCTCCTTCCATTTTCATCTTCACCTGCCGGAGTCATCTCTGAAAACACCCTCTTCTTTCCATTCTTCTCCACCGACGGCACATTTCCTGGTAGACCCAATCTCAGCTCAGTGATTTCAAAACCAAGAACCTCATTTGCCATCTTCAGAAACCTGGCTGGTTTTTTTTTTTCTCCTTTCTATATCTCTTCACTTGTTGTCTTCTCCTTTACTCTGTGCTTTGATGTTCTGCTCTGTAATGGTTGGATGCTCTCTCTTTTGTAATCGAAGATGGACGATCCTACGGCCAGTTTTATACACCCAAAGGGAAGAAGGAGACAGAGAGGGAACACAGACAAGTCACGAAGGGGTCTCTGGTCGGCCACATGAGAGGCAAAAGGTGGGCCTTCTGCCTGCTGGAATCGTAATAAGGACTCGGCAACTTAAATTAGGATACTGAACAGATCCAACGGTCGGCAGACAGAGAAACGTTGGCGGGTTTGAATGTGGGCCGGTGGCTGTGGTGGTGAGGGACCAGTCACGTGAGCTTAGCCGGTAATCATGCAAGGCATCTAACACGTATTCTGTTTGGGTCCTTGTATTTATTGTTGTATGTAGATAGGGAAGCAAATTTGCAGGTAGAGGAAATGGGTATTTACTTTTCTTGGAAAGAAATCATATTTCTTTCTACACAATTGTAGCAAATCAGCAACAAACTTCTGCACAAAAATTATAAATTATGCAATTTATTTATTATTATTTTTATGTGAGAGAGAAGGGCAACAGACAATTGGATTCCAAGCTCCAAATGGAGGAACAAGTGGTATCCCCTCTATTAATTTTTAATAATTAAGCTGCTGAGACTAAAATGTTAAAATAATGAAAGGGTCTCTCTTATTTTACTCTACTTTTTAAATTAGAATAGAATAGTTAGTTGTGATCTCTCTCTTTCTTTTCTCATCTTATTTTATTCCGTAGAGTTGAGAAGTTATGATCTGAAAACATTAGAATAAGAGGATGATTTTAAAAAAAAAATTGGAAAATATAAATAAAATAAATATATTAGATTGTGATAGAGTCAATTGGAGAATGAGAACTTATAAAGTCGAACTCAGATAGATAAACGCCGGTTGTTGATAATGATTTGTCTTACCTTTTTTTTTATAAATTATCAAATAAAATACAAAATAACCCTTTATTCAGAAAAAAATCATTTGAAAAAATTTCTCCTGAACCAAACACAACCTAATGACCCTAGGAAGAAATGTTTTTCATCATTACCATCGAAGTGACTCCCTTAATTTATTATGAAATTCATTTTTTTTAAAAGAGGATCATAAAAATCCAAATGAAAAATATCAAAGTTCTTTACTACTTGGAAAGAAACTTGCATTTTCCATGGAAACAGGGACTAAACTCAAACGAGTGAAAATCCAATCCTCCCTTGGGCTAGGTTTGGATGGGTGGTAATGGGAGGTAATCCCCCACTATCCCTCCTTGGAAACTAGGGGGTTAAAAAATCAACTTTTTACCCTTCTCCTTAATTTTTGAAAATCCTATTTCATCTTGGTTAAGAACTGTTCTTATTACTTCAAATAAATAACAAAAATAAACTAATAAGACCCACATGACCCAACTGCAGAAGATGTTGACCATAGATGAAACATGCTGCAGATTGAATATGCCTTAGACCCATGACCAAAAAATTAAACTAATTTAATGCTTATAAATCATATGATGGAAGAAGATATAGTGCTGCAAACAAATTCACATATGCCCACTTTAAAATCTTTAATTTATAGTTAAAAAATATAAAATAGGCAAGTTGAATCCTTTGGATTCTCTGGTTCTACCATGTCTGATGATAATGATACCTGCAGATCAGTATTCTAAATCTCATACACATGTGCCATGTACCTAAGATTCTTTGGTAGATTGAAAACAAAGAGTGGAATTTCTAACTGCAAATCAAACATTTGATTCTATGATTCTCTATCTCAATACATCAAAAGCAATCAAGACAGAATATTGAACAAGGCTGCTGTTGTTCGATTCCATCAAATGTCTGAATATATTAGTAAGTTTAGGATTTTGTGATCTTCTAACTAGGAATGCTTCTTTTTAGATTGGATATTGTTGGTTAATATGCATCTTGACATATTTCTATCCTATTGTAAGTTTGTAAATCATATGATAAAATAGTCAAATTTTTTTTTTTCCAATGAGAACCATTGATTTTTTTTTTTTTAATTTACGTATGAAAAATCGTGAGAAACCCAACGTAAAACCCCCACGGATGATACCCACTACCCTTAGGGTACACTATATTAGGCTATGGGGGCTCGAACTCGTCACCTCCCGCTTCCTGAGACGGAAGGTTAACCAGTTGATATACACCCATGTGGACAAAATCATTGATTTTATATTTATTTGCTTCCTTCTTCATCCCGTCCATCAATATTCTATATGCTTATCAATATTTTTTGATTTATTCCATCTACCTGATTGGAACGTTACCTTCTCATCCAATTTTTGACAATGACCAACATTGTTGCCTTTATGTCACTGCGTTCACCTAGTGTTCATTTGTGTTGGGAGAAATCGTCTTCTCAACCACACACACAAGAATATAAAAAAATAATGAAAGAGAAACTAAGAAGGAGAAGTAAACTACAATACAAAGACTTGCGTAGTTCTTTTTCAGTACGTCCATAGGTTCATACTGATCCACTATACTCAAAAATAAAAAAGAAAAAATAGAGAACTCTTGATACAATTGTTCATCTCTTTCTCACATAAAGCAACTATATATACTACTTTAATTAGGGTTTACATAAAACATCATGTGAAATTACAAACTTGTTCTCCAAAACCTCAGTACACCTCGGATGTAACCGTGAAAGTTGGATATACAATGCATGCATCTAAGATCAATAGTTCACCTATGATGACAGGTTGTACAGAGCCTAACAATTTGGACATAAATTTTTTAAGTGCTATAAATTTCTTAACACACTATTGAGTTTATGGCATTTGGGTTGTTTGAGTACTTGGGGTAATTTGTACAAACAAGGCGAGCAGGCCAGCAAATGTTCATAGATGGATTCACCATTAGAGTGGCACTCTAATAGATATGGCAATTTAGTCCATAGTCAGTGAAGATCTGAAGAAGTAATTTTCCAAAGAAGCACAGATATGGGAGAGATTTCCAAACTTGGCTAATCCAGTTAAACAAATGGGATAATATCTGTCAGTCTACATCAGTAAGCAGATGACAAAATCTCCATTATCTGATATTTTATCTTAAGAATTAGATAAGGTTTTAGTTTAAGAGGGACAAATTACATCTTTGAAAAAGATGCCCACATCAATGAAAATGACCCAAGAGGGTTGGACTGACTAGAAATGGTTTGAAAATTTAAAGTGGTGAGAAGAAAGGAAGGACACGGAAATACATAAAAAGAACTAACACTGTCATGTCCAGAACGAAAGAAATGGTGCTGTGTTTGGCCTTTTCCGGGAATCTCTGAAAGATTCCAGTGTCTTTTTCCTTTATGAAAACCTGTCATCTGCTGAGATGGAGGAAGAAGAAGAAGAAGGAAGAGGAGGCATGCATGTTTGGACCATTATCAATTCCATCATGGAGAAGACGAACGTGTTGCAGAACGTGTGAAAGTGATAGGAGAACAACCGGATTTCAAGCAAGAGTTAAATGGACCCAACCCATTTTGGTGAAACTTGAAGGGCACAACATCACATGTCCAACTCGTTTTGTTACCGAGTTGCACATGGAAGATCGACCCTTCATGTCTCTTTTTGCTCCTTTTTTTTTTTTTCTTTTTTAAAAAAGAAAATTAATATCTTTTCTATGTAATGCAAATTAATAATGATATATGTTAAAGGGTAGGTCTATCTCTTTGACACATTAAATGAGTTTGATGAATGCCCAATTTTAGAGTGTAGATATTTATAAAATTTAGAGCAAAAATTCAAAAAATGATGAAAATAATTGAAAATGGTTAAATTTTTAGGGGAAAAAGCTTTGGAATTGACAAATACCTTTAACACTTGAATGCTTGTTTATAAATTTTATTAAATTATACAGAATAAATGATTATACTAAAAAAACAGTAAAAAATTGAATATTGTCGATACTATGCAGTAGCTCTCTAAATATTAAGATGCACATATTTCCGATAGAATATGTAGAGAACGATAAGGATGTTGATTAATTTAAAATTTGGAGTCCGTCTAATCATAATCGCCTTCAAATTTTGGACTTTGAAAATTTGATTGCTACAAAATTATTGACTTTTCTCACTCAGTGTTATAAATTATGATGATTGGATTGAAGAGTTTTCCTTGGTTTATTTCTCTAATTTTATCTCTAATTTTTATTTTATTTTCTCTTCATTGAAGTGTTTGGAGGACCCATTCAAATGGTCAAATGTCTAATAATATCACAGATGTTCCTCTCCCACCGATCATATGTTCCCTCTAGTCCAGACAAGAATATCATCATGGGCCTACCTTGTTATCCTACATCTCAAAAGGCCCACCTCACATACACATGGCTCGATGTTTTCAATAATCATAAGGTCATTGGGCCCGACATGAGAGAGAGAGAGAGAGAGAGAGAGAGAGAGAGAGAGAGAGAGAGAGCTGGAGAATGTGGACCAAAGGCAAGAGTCGTGGATGACTCTCAACTAGAAGTTGGAGGCCCTACATATTAGATGATGTGAGATAAATGAGGGCTTAGGCCCACTTAACACATGAACTTCATGTGGGTGCAACAAGTTTATCACTACGGAGGTCCTGTTAGTAATTATTATTGGCCCACATTAATAAAATGTAGATAGAAATGGTGATGTTACTTTGTTAGTGAAAGATCCATTCATAGGCTGCCGACTATTGAACCAGGCCCGAATTTTAAGATCCATGCAAATGTGTCACTTGTTTGTTTACAGAAAAATTCGAATTGCATTGGGCCAACGTGGGTCATCTTGGGCCCATCTCTCGAAGACGGTTTTTATTCAAGAGTTTGCTATATTTCGTCAAAAAACAACAAAGATACTTTTGTATTCTCTTTAACAATCAATATAATCTCAAAAGACTTTACGAATAAATTACCGTCATCTAATAGAGTTAGAGACGCCTCAAACTCGTTTGAAATAGAATTAACCTTTGAATTGTGCTCCAATTTCCTTAAAATCAAAACGCGTTATTTGAAACAGCAAAACATGTTGGCCCAGCTTTAAAATTGTGATGGGTCAGTGTTTGGCACCAAACTACTGTCCTTTGCCTGTTCAAAACTAAGAGGAATGAATGAATGATTGATAGAGAATTAGAGATTGTGGGTGATGTGGGGCTATTATGTTCTTGATTGTCATTTGATAAGGATACATTGGGTACCTCCACCACACCATATATACCAAGCCTTAAATATACAGTTGAGCCATTAAAACAAAATGCTGTCAAGATTGGACTATTCATTTTCAATGTAGACACATGAAATAATAACTTTTATGATGATGTGATGAATCTTGACCCTAGAGTGAATGTGAAAGGGAACCATGAATCGAAGATGATCACAAGTTTACACAAATCTTTGATTTCAGGCTTACATAGGTGGTGGGATTGAATTGTCTTAACAAACAAAAATGGGGTTTGCCCAATTGTTATTTCTTTTAAGCCCTTAACCTACAATCTGAGCTCTAACTCCATCTGGTGAGGCTAACCATCTGGTCATTGATCAAGGCATTGGTGCCATACTGCTAGATGGCTTGAACTATCTTAAAGTATAATGACGGAGCCCAGTCTAGTGTCGACGATATGTGACTGAATTGTTTGCATATAATACATATCAGCTAAAATGTAATAAATAGTTAAAAAATAATGAGTAATGTATTGGCCGATATTTGGACCATTGTCTGTTTTGAGTTCATTTTTTGAGTTCGAATACTCCAGTTGACCATGAAATAAGTTATAGATTCAATCAAGTTTTTTTTTAATCTTTTCCTTATCTGCAATTTATACCCTCTCAACTATACGTACTAGGGTTGTCTCTGGACTTCTACAAATATGCTCAAACCACCTTAAACGAGTTTGTATTAATTTGTCATTTATTAGAATAATGATTAGATTATCACTAATATGTTCATTTTTACTCTTCTTATAAAAGGTGAAATTTACAAAACACCAAAGTGTTCAGAGCATCCAACTACAATGGCCCATGTGAGACCCACTTGATGATATAAATCATTGAAATTATTATTTTCTCTTTTAAATTTAAATTCAAACCATATTAAATATCTAATTGAAATATCTTAATCACTGAATTGAGTGTTATAAATAAAATATTTTATCCAATGATTTTATTTTGATATTAAAAATTAAGAGTTAAGACTATTGGGTGTGCTCCATTTTCAACATTTTAATAGTTTCTATAATGATTTATTCAACTTTTTTTTTTTTTATCATAATAACAGTGCCAGCCTTTGACATTTACTATATAGAACTCGGGCCCTGAAGTTTGGGCATCTCTAAGACCCTCACCTTATAAATAGAAGTGGATGATTAAATGGAAGTTCTTATCTTTTTTAAGAGTTTAGTTTCAATTTTCAAATTTGACCATTCATCTTCATGCCTATATATCAAATGTTGAAAAGTTGGATCATACAAACTTTAGCCTTATGAATCTAGAGGTTGAAATTATTTATTGTAAATCAATTCACAACAACTTATTATGACAATCTTGGAATAAATTTAATGATCGTAATTTGGTCCAAAAAAATATCTGATTGGACATACGAGACAGTTTGATCCAATAATTTTTTTTGAATGAAAATGATTCAAAATCTCAAATTTCGAAGTGTTTCCATACAAAAATCCCATAAAACTTTTTAAAAAATTGTCTAACTTACAAAGTGATACAAGAATGAGAGAGAAATTCCAGCAACACCCATTACTCATCGAAGATCCCTAAATTGTAATTGAACTCTTCATTTAGTTGATTGCCTTCTTTTTTAAGTGATTAAAGTCATAAAAATAAATTGATGAATATAAAAATAAAATATTTTAATGTAAAAATGGCTTTGCAATATGTGTGTAGACTCAACCATCAAATTTTATTGTTTTATATAAGAAAATAAAATATATTTTAAAAATATAATTTCACATTCTAAAATATTTAATAAAATGATTCAAATAATATAGTTTGTACAATCAAGAGAAGACATACATCAAAAAATTAAAAAAAAAGAAACATCCACACCGAGGTATATATAGCCAACGCAAGATTGAATCTTTCTCCATTTATTCTTGTAATCTTTAATCTAAGACATAAGAAGCCTTGTTCAGAGTTACAAACTTTAAATTAAAGCAGGATCGATAGAAACACTTAGTGGTTTTTATGAGAAGAAATATACTAATGCGATATTTATAAGAAAAATTGTATTAATATTCTGCGATTTTTCACATATAAATAATAAAAAAAAAACAAGTGGGAAAGAAAAAAAAACTTAGTGTTTCCCTTATTAATAATGCAATATGGAATTACTCTAGGTACGCTTGGGTTTCCACTTTGTTGTTCCCCTCATGACCTCAGGCCCATCTTCAAGCTGGAGCAAGTGCTGAAATTCAACCTCAGTTTCTTCCATTGATCCGTCAATCCGGCGATCGGCGACAGCAGTCAGGGACTGCAACATGCTATCCTTCCGGCACTCTCTCCTGTATTCAAGAGTCATGCCGGAAAGCTCGTGACTTTCTAAGATAGGAACCGGGACACTCTGCAACCAAACAATAACTTAACACCAACCAGATGATAAAAGAAAGAAATGAGGCCAATTCAAGATAAAGTAAATTGATAGAAATGTGTGTGCCTAGATGAAGCATTCAGTACCACTAAATTGGCTTGACGGTGGAGAAACTTCCCTTAAGAAGAAATGTTTTAGGTTTGGTTGACGTTCAAATTCCTCTCGACTACTCATCGACTTATAAGTGTTTGTGGATTAAAAGATTTACACGTATTCGTAGGATTAGTCTCACCTCTAATGTGGAATAGGAATATCCATCTTAAAAAGAAAGGATAAAATCCAAAGTATGAACATATTTAATAAATTGGAAATAGTTTAGTACTACAAATAAAATATATTATGTCAAAGGGGAGATCGTTAGAAACATATATTGATGCTTGCACATCTTTCTAAGATTATTTCCGGTGTTCTTAGAGGGAAAAAAAACATGTATTAATGCAGTTAGATAAGAACTGTGAAGTGAGGAAGAAAGAAAGTGATAAGATTCAGCGGAGATTTAGAAGTCAAAATTCTAAGCTTGATCTTCATAATCTATTGCTATTATTTTGTCATTTATTTAAGATTGATTTTTTTTTTCTTTCAAAATCTATATAAAGTTTTTATCCACTTCTATACGAGTTTTTGTGTTTTTTTCTTATACTCCCTCTATCTCAAATTAGTTGTCCTATATGAATTTTGAAATTGTCAAAAAATAGTTGTCTCATTTATAATAGAGTAATATAAAATGTGTTGAAAATGAATGAGATCACATACAGTGCTAGTCTTATAGAGAGAGTTTCTTAAAAAATACAAATATTTTAAATGAGACAACTAATATGGGATGGAGGGAGTATATAATTTTTCTACTTTACAGTTGTTAATAGAAAATGTGTAAATGCCACTTCGAGTAACATTTTTAAAGTTTTATGTTTCTCTATTTATGTTCTTCAAATGGATGATTAGCTTTTAAAGTGAGCTTAGATATTGTGTTTAGTCCCAAGTAGGAGTGAATAACAATTGTTAGTGACTTGATTCATACGTTAAAAATTTCAGAGTTGACAGAATACAGAAAACCAGTTTATTTAAACTAAATTATCGATGGATTTTAAAAGACGCTCATGTATCATTCATATTGAAATTTGGTGGCTTGTTTGACTGTGAGAACTACCTCAAGTATCCATTCTATGTACTTGACATTGTTTACATGCTGATTGACATCCAAATCACTCCATCGGGACTGCAAATTTGGGAAATAAATTTAAAAAAAAAGATTAGAATATTTACCAGTGTGAATGCTAAAAAAAAAAATTGTAAATGGGAAATTCAAACTCACAGTCAACCCTCGTCGGACGTAATCTGCAATGCTATGATCGACCTTGGGCGGTTTTCTGCCTTGGTCCTCCATCACAGTAAGATTCTCCATGAAATAAGGCTCTAATTCCCTTCTAACTGCATCAGGTAATATGGACAATCTCCTCGTCCGCTTATTCATCACTGCCCAAACACTGCAAACCACCACAACTTACAATATGAATGAATCAAAATCAGAAGAGATATCCGACATGAACTTAGTTAAAATTTTCGGCTAATATTTTAGTTGTATTGACTATCTTGATCAAAAATTATAAATGAACAAAATGATAAAAAAAAATATGATCAAACTTTTAAAATCTGACTGAAAGTTTAACTGAAATCTAATAAATATTGCCCGACACAGTTTTTTTTTTTAAAAAAAGAAGCAAATCGTTGGTATTTTAAACATTAATAGGTGCAGACCTGGTAGCTCGTGTAAGAATTTGACCAGTTTTGCTGTTCCGGATTAGCCATTCTCGGCGGTGGCCATGCTTGCCACATGCACCAAAGCATGTCTCTACTTTAACAGTGTCACCCCTACAACAATAACAACAACAACAACAATAATAATCTATTTGTAAATCCATATCCAAATTTGGGAATAGTGTTGTGCAACCAAACCACACAAATCAAATCACAAGATCAAAATAAGCAATCACACAAGAAGCAAGAAGAACACAGATGTTACGTGGTTTTGCAAAACTACCAACGTACACGGAGGGTGATGATTCCACTAAGAATAAGTTCCCACACAGGTTACAAGGATTATAAACTAACCCTAGAGGAAAGAACCTTATATATGTGTGCCTATAAAATACAACTGGGTCTGGTGGGCCTTTCATAAATACAGACCTGGCCCAATAAAGGCCTTTCGAGCCAAAACCCAACAATAGTTGGGGAACCGATACTTTTTCTAGAGGAGGGACTATCATGTCAATGAAATGTGCTTTCTTATTTTATGTATGATTTTATTATTGATAAATAAAAAGGTGAAAAGGTAAATGTAATTTGATCTGATTTGATCGAAGTTGACTCATTTTAGTAAATGATCCTATTCGGCCCGATTCGAGCCTATTTATAAATGGGTAGACCCAACCAACGTTGATGGAATGCTTGAAATCAAACTCTTTATCCAATTACATATGCACAAATCAATCCGTACTCTACACTAGGGCTCCATACCCACATGACTAATCATCGATGAATCTCAACAATATTGACTTGAGGTGCACAAACCAATCCGTACTCTACACTAGGGCTCCATACACACATGACTAATCATCGATGAATCTCAAAAATATTGATTTGAGTTGCATAAAAAATCAATGTCATCCACAAATACTCAGATCAATAACAAATTCAACATTAAAGGGATAATCTTATCAGAGTTCTCAAAAAGGGGTTAATGAAAACAAATTGAAAAACTATTAATAATAAGAATATAGGGTAGAAATACCTCATGATAATATAAATAAAAATAATAAACTGTTAATAATAAGAATGATAAATCTCATCAAATTTCATATTTAAGGAAGAAGCTAAATACCAAGCAGAGTAGTAATCGACGATAACCTGCACACGAGTTAGAATCCATATGAGATCTCTCTTACACATCTCAGCTGTTGCACCAAAACCATCATGTAAAAGCCCAAGACTCTTTGCATGGTTGAGTGCAGTCTCCTGCACATGTTTAAAGTGTTTGTATAATAAGAGAATTTGAGTTTATTTTTTTCATTTTTCATTATCTAAATAGTGAAAAAGTAGGTATACCATTAGTTATAAGAAAATAAACACCAAGATTCGGTCATTTCTCATTTTAAAAAAATGGTAAATTGCATGTCTCTGTCATACTTTGCTCGATTTTTTTAATGTTTTAAAATATAAATCACATGTCAGCATTATATATATCAACGTGGTAAGAAAAATGAAGTATTTTTCTGATAACTAATTCAAACTCTTTCAATTTGAGTTTGAATTTTATGCATCGAGGAAACTCTAGATCAAATCTCTAAGGCAATGTAAAATCAAATAAAAAATATCATATCATCATTTGAATCTTATTAGATATTGTTTTATGGATAATGATATAGACACCCCACTTTTTTTTCATCGTACACCGCTTCAAAGTTTATTCCATTTTTACCCCTTCTTGCCTCGACCGTTTTCCACAGGGGTACAGTGGTTTTGAACTTTTGATGCAAGACACAGGAATACAGCGGCGCCAAGAAAGCAAATCTCCTCTCTCTCTCTCTCTCTCTCTCTCTCTCTCTCTCTCTCTCCTCTCTTTCTTCTTTTTGAAAGAGCAGCAGGTCTTCTCCCTCCTTTCACGTCTCTTCTCTTCTCTTCTCTTCTCTTCCTTTTCTTTCTCTTTGCTGCAGAACTACTGCTGCCAGATCTCTAGATTGCTGCTTGCCACGCCTTCCACGTGCCATATCAGTTGCAGGCCGTCTGCAACCCACTTGTTGGTGCCCGGGTGAAGCCAGCCTTGAATCATCACCACCGTTAAGTGTCTGCCCAGGCTGCTGACTGAAGCCCATTGCTGCCGTTGAAGCCTCCTTGTCTGCAGCCCAACCAACGGTCCAGCCTTCTGTCTTCTTCCCAGATCCACAACCTCTGCTGTTGTCTGAGTCTTCTGCTCCCCGTTCTTCACCCAACAGAGCCACTGCTGCGTGCCAAGCCTCCAGCCGCCTGCTGCTCCCTCCTGCCGTTGCCATCCAGCCTGTCAGAACCTACCCATAGCCCATCTAACTGCATCTTCTGCTTGACACCCAGCCTCCCAGGTTTGCCACAGTTATTCCCATCTCCATCGACCTTCTCTTCTTCTTTACCTTTTCCAGCCCCCCTCTCCTGCCCAGCCGTCCTCACCTCTCCATCTTCGTACGCTCAGACCCATCAACCGTCCATAACTTCACCCAATAGACCACATCCCTGCTGCCTTTCCTGCATCCAAACCTCCCTCCACACGTTACCCAGTATCTATTCCCAACAGAGACTACTACCAGCCCCTGTCTCAAGACCACCTCCATTAATCCTGTCCTTACAACCGAGCCAACCACAAACCCATCACAACCCCATTCGCCCAATTCAACTGAGCTTGTTACCATATCAAATTATCCCCTTTTAGGCCCCGCCGCGTATTGATTTGTGGCCGTTCGGGTGTTTCGAGGCAGTTCGTCGGACTGGTTGGTCATCAAATCCAGTTCCCGCTCGCCCGACCGTCAAGAGAGTTCCCCAGATCCTGCTACACGCTGCGTCAGTCACCATCTTCGCAATTGTCATTGTTTTCATTGTTGCCGTTGATATTGTTGTTGTCTGCAGCATCTTCAAATTGGAAGAAAGGAAGAAGGAAGATGCGGAATCAAGAAGCTGAGAAGAAGGAAATAAGGCGGGCCTGTGGGAGCGAGCGAGGGAGGGAAAGGAAGCTCTTTATCGGATTGCTTGCACCCTTAACTGGCACGTTGAGCCGGTAACAGATGTTTCCGCTTGGGAAAGTAGAGTTCATTGAGTGGCACAAGAAGGGGTAAAAATGGAATAAGGTTCAAAGTGGTGTATAATGAGAAACAAATGGGGTGTATATAACATTATTCTTGTTTTATATGTTTCTAAATATATCATGCCTTAGTAATTCATGCAAAGATTTGAGGAGAAAACATTAACATTAAGGAGTCAGAGTGACGGCGAAAAACCAGCTTAGTTCCGAGTTCAATTCTTACTCTACTTCAAAAGATTACTTTTGATAAATTTATTTAGTGCGTGTGGGGTAGAGAGGCTTACATGTGTTTAGTGTAGTGCTCTAAGAGACTTGAACATGTTGATCGTTAGTAAAAAATAAAAAATCAATTTGAAAGCATCGGGCCTCTGACCAAACCCTCTTTCATGGTAGAGGACAAAAAGACATTTTTATCATCTTTGCAATTTGGCAATCCACCTGCAAATGATTCATGACCGTCTTCATCGATGCCGTTTGATCAACACCTATCTCATATGACCTGATTTTGAAGTCCTCACTGTAAACCAGCCTATCCTGCATCAATCTCCCAATACGAAACTGGTTGGCCACAACATTCGGGGAGGCTCCGCCGTTAGCTTTCACTTGCAACCCACTGGACAGAGTAGGCTTGGACTTGATGCCTTGGGCTGGAAATAAAAGAGCAGATACAGTGCCGGCGACCATGCTGACTATTCCACACCTCCGCCAATGGGAGTCCAATGCTTCCCAGCAAGATCTTAGAGGACAAAATGGAAAATTATCACTCCAAACATGGAAATACAATCTGAAAAATAAATCAGTATATTTTATTATAAAAATATTAAAGAACTAATGTTTCCATTAATTTTTTGCCCGACATGGCCAAGGAGAGATCTGGCTTATATAAGAGTATCTTGGAGTTGCGAATGACTTTCAAATTGGAATAGTAGAGAGAGATTTAAGAATTTATGAAGGACTTAAGTCACTCTACAACTAGCCCTTCACCAGCTCATTTAATGGGCTCTATGCCTAAAGGTGCACGATCATACTATGGGATCCAGTGAACGTGAACATTTCATTATGAATTATATAAACAATTCTAAGGAGAATGGCCTTCAAAATGATCATTGAAGCAAATAATTGGGTGAGATGTGTAATGTAATTAATATATGGATGGAATGTTGGTGTAATTTCATGATTAATGAATCTTCCCATTTCATCAGATGAGCCATATAAAATCAATGACTTTTGGCATCGCAATTTTTAAATATCAAGATCACATGACAAATGATTAATCAGAGGTATAATTTCATATATATACTATTTATGTGACACCCTACATATTTCATTTAATCCCGTGGGCTCCTAATTCATTTTTAGGGCTATTCTCTTTATCCCATTTTCCTTAGCTAATTATCCTTTAAATTTCTCATATTATATTGTCACCATAGTCTTTAAAGACTTGCCTAAAACTTTGAGTTTTTAAACACTAAGGTCACATGCTAATATAATATCATTGTCGTTATCATCATAAACTAGAATCTCATCTATCTAAGATCTAATTTTCAAGTTCTGTAGGGTCAAATGGTGAAATAGAACTTGAAAAACTGATTCAAGATAGATAAGATTTTTATTTATATTGATGACGATAATTGTATTATATTAGCATGTGACCTTAGTGTCTAAAAAACTGAAAAATAGTTAGGCGAGTCAGTTTGAGTTGACTCAACTCGATTGAATTTTGAGTCAATGAGTTTGATTGAGTTTTTCTAAATGAACTCTGAAATTTTAGTTGAGTTACTCAACTCAAAAAGATTTCTAATTGAGCCTGAGGTTTTTTTTTCCAACTGTGGAACAATGAGAAAGTAGACAAACCTTGCACAGGGTAGTCTAATGGATAGACACTTTGACTCAGGATCTAGATGTCTCAAGTTCGAGTCACATAGTTTCTCAATGCCCTTGGCTTGCAAAGAGTTGCGTGCATATGGAGTTTTACCCAATGCTGTGGTACTTGAAAAGAGGTGAGGATCTTGGGGTTTTTCATCGTTTAAAAAGAAAAAAAGAAGAAGAAAGTAGACAGCACATACCAATATTTGAGAAAATAGATCTTAATCTTACATCCATATCATACACTCATCTAGATGAAATTAAAACTCACTGAGATGTAGAGAGACTCCAAATCCTAATTCATCGACATATCCATATCACTGTTTCACAGCCAATTACATGCGAATATGCACAGCAATCCAATTCTCCAGCCCAATAATATTAGAAAGAATTTTGGGTACAAAGAGAGAGAGAGGTATTCTTGTGAATATGATAGACAAAATGGAGAGAGAGTGAGAAAAGATATCAGAGGCAAGATAGAGAGAGAGAGAGATAGACTATCTTCATCCCGGCAAGTGCCCATATATAGAGAAGAGAGAGAGAGATCTATTTTAAGGAAGATAGCGAGAGACACCGATTACTTGTACCGAAGCAAATATACCACAGAGAAAGAAAAAAGGTTTATTTGTGAAAATAAATATAAGAGTTAGAAATGTTGAGTGAGACGTTAGAGTTGGATTTGATTGTGTAAATAGGGAAATAAATGTAATTTTAGAAACAAATCTCATTAGTACTTTTGAAATATGACAAATTACCTTCATACAAGCAATTAAAAATTCAATCCAAGAACAGTCTCTTACTCTCTTTGCACAAATGAGATAGGGTATAATACAAATTACAGCCATTCAATGCGAAAAAAAATGTGATTAATAGTTATGTAATTTTATTTTTTTTATGAACAGAGTGTCGAGGTCTCTTGGAGGCTGGAAGCACCCAACTAATTTTCAAGGCGTATATAAGTCTCTCTACCTATATTTCATGAAAAAAACAGCAAAGATACTTTTGTATTCTCTTTAACAATCAATATAGTCTCAAAAGATTTTACGAATAAATTACCGTCATCTAACAGAGTTAGAGACGTCCCGAACTTGTTCGGAATCGAATTAACCTTTGAATTGTGCCCCAATTTCCTTAAAATCAAAACGCGTTAGCTGATACACCAATACATGTTGGTCCAGTCCAGCTTTAAAATTGTGATGGGGCAGTCTTTGGCACCAAACTACTGTGGTAGATGGTTGCTGTTGGGCTATTATGTTCTTGATAGTCATTTGATAAGGATACATTGGGTACCTCCACCACACCATATACCAAACCTTAAATATACAGTTGAGCAATTAAAACAAAATGCTGTCAAGATATGGACTATTGATTTTCAATGTAGATACATGAAATGATGAGTTTTATGATGATTTGCCTTTGTCATTAAGGTTATTTGCTTTGGAGGAAGGCAAACAACTGTATTCATGGCATGGAAGGGTAAAATGGAAATTTCAAAAGAAAAATTGAATTCCCGTATGAAATAAAAGAATTCTTCCGTCTGAGAATATTTACCCGCACGATAAACCATTGTCAGTGGAATTTTTAGAATAAAGGTTATGAGCCATCGACATGCTCTTACTCTTCCATCCATTTTTATTCCATTAGATCTAGTGGTGAAAAAGGTTTGAAGATGCTACATTTGCCATACAATCTCAGAAGATGATTATCCATGATTTGAACCATTAACTAGTAGTTGTTTGTCAAGCTGATTTCATCGTCTTAGATTAAAATAATTAGCCTTTCTTTTAAACTAAATTCTAGTATATAACTAATTTAAAATAATGTATGAACTTTTATGCAAAAATAAAAACTCAGCTAACATGTCTTAGATCTTTTTTCAATAGGAGTATAGCTTGTGCCTCTCTGTAGTTCAATTCTAAAAAGTCAAATATGAAAATTACACCAACGGCCTCGAAATCGAATTTGAAAATTTGAACATGTCTTGATAAATAATTCTTTTACTACTTTCTACATGATTAAAATGATAAATTCACGCATGAATTGCCCACGTAAGATGAGAGTAGACGATTTGAATTCAATCCTCCAAGGACTGTCTTGCCTCTCCAGATTTTTGAAAGGTAGGCACCACCCAAGTAACTTTGGAAGATATGGTGTCGTAGAAACAATAGATGACAGATAGAGAAACACTAAATCAAATTCTAAAAAACTGATTCAGGTTGAAATTTTAGCAAATATAAATATGTTTGTCAACAATTTTTGGCATTCATTTTAACATTTTTTATTAACAATATAAGAAATCTTATTTAGAGTTGCAAACATCAAATTAAAGCAATACTAGTATCCTTTTCACTTTTTCATTAAAGCAAAATAAGTAAAAAGAAAGAGAAGCTAAAAACACTTGGTGTTCCCCTAGTTACTAATGCGATATGGAATTAGGGTTCAGGGTACGCTTGGGTCTCCACTTTGTTGTTCCCCTCATGACCTCAGGCCCATCTTCAAGCTGGAGCAAGTGCTGAAATTCAACGTCAGTTTCTTCTACTGATCCGTCAACCCTGCGACCGGAGACGACGGCAGTCAGAGACTGCAACATGCTATCCTTGCCGCACTCTCTCTTAAATTCAAGAGTCATGCTGGAAATCTCGTGACTTTCTAAGATAGAAACCGGAACACTCTGCAACCAAACAATAACTTTAAGACCAACCAGATGATAAAAGAAAGAAATAAGGCCAAATTCAAGATAAAGTAAATTGATAGAGATTTTGTTCAAGAGGAACAGTGACTCATATTGAAATTTATTTCTTTTTTGAATGAAAGGGTAAGCTCATTCAAAAGGAGGAAGGGGGGAAGAAAATACAAAAATGAGCTCACAACGGGAGCAAAACAAAACAATCAGCACCCACAACCCGGGCCAGGTAAAACAAAAGATAAAGCCTCCGAGGGACATTATAAATTAGTAAAGACTCCCGTAAAAAAAAAGACAAAATAGGAGTGATAATGTTGTTAGCCAAGGATTTAAGATTCAAAAAAGAAATATCATTTTTGTTTGCAAGGTACAAATGCTTGATATGAAAGGTATCAAGAAGCCCAGCAACAGCACGAGCATGAGTTCAGAAACTCTAGTGGCAGATAGTAGGAAAGGTGATGGCTAAGAAAGTCTCAGGATCAAGGAAAATAATCCGACTGGCAGTCAAGTTCTGCATCAAGCAAGATCGAAGGATCAACAGATAGAAATACAAAGTAGATTGCGTGCAACATAGAGAGTGGGCCAGCAAAGCACAAGAGCCTAGTACCTGCCAATTAGCTTCACAAAGTTGGGAGCCAAAGATGAGACAGTGTTGGACTTGGAAGAAGTTGAAAGACAGGGTGGAGTAGAAGGACAGGGGGCGGGGAATAGAGGAGGGGGGACCGAAGGCTCATAGGGGGGAAGGTCCCAGATGGCAGAGAAAAAATTACCGGCCAACAAGAGATCGTGATTGGAGAGAAGGAAGAAGAATCTCCTCCTAATATCAGAGGCAATGTTGGCAAAGATTTTCCTAGCACAGCTGTGGGTGTTTTTAAAAATGAGCAAATTTATTTACCTCCAGCCAAGGGGTTCAAATATCCGCTGATACGAATCGTATCGGTAATATTGATATCGGTCATTTTTTAAAAAAAAAAAAAGGAAAGAAAAATATCGGCCGATATATTAGCCAATACTGAATTTTAAACCAAAACCCCTGCCTCCAGCAATACCAAACAAGAACAGGTAGAGAGGCAGGCAGCAAGCTTGTGAAGAGGAGAGGCCCTGGAATTAATAAGATGAGAAGCCTGAGCAGTAATGTCAGGGTTGCTGTCTGGAGAATGAAATTTGGCACAAAAGGAAGTTCAAACGGAGGTGACGAAATTGCAGTAGAGGAAGTGTGGATTAGACTCATTCATTAGCAGATAGGCACAACAAACATAATATAAGTAGTAAATTTCTAAATTTAGTGACTTGTTTGAGTGTGAGAACTACCTCAAAAATCCATTTAACGTATTTGATATGGTTTACATGCTGATTGATATCCAAATCACTCCATTGACACTGCAAATTTGGAGGAAAAAAAAATCAAACATTAGAATATTTATCACAAAAATAATAATTTGTAAATGGGAAATTCAAACTCACAGTCAACCCTCGTCGGACGTAATCTGCAATGCTATGATCGACCTTGGGCAGTTTTCTGCCTTGGTCCTTCATCACACTAAGATTCTCCATGAAATAAGGCTCTAATTCCCTTCTAACTTCATCAGGTAATATGGACAATCTCCTCGTCCGCTTATTCATCACCACCAGAACACTGCAAACCACCACAACTTACAATAGGAATGAATCAAAATCAGAAGAGATATCCGACATGAACTCAGTTAAAATTTTCTGCTAATATTTTAGTTATATTGACTATCTTGATCAAAAATTATAAATGAACAAAATGATAAAAAAAAAAAATATGATCAAAATTTTAAAATCTGACTGAAACTTTAATTGAAATCTAATAAATATTGCCCGACACAGTTTTTTTTTTTTTAAAAAAAAAGAGGAAATCGTTGGTATTTTAAACATTAATAGGTGCAGACCTGGTAGCTCGTGTAAGAATTTGACCAGTTTTGCTGTTCCGGATTAGCCATTCTCGGCGGTGGCCATGCTTTCCATATGCACCGCAGTGTGTCTCTACTTCAACAGTATCACCCCTGCAACATCATCATCATCATCATAATAATAATAACAAAAAAAAAAATGTAATCAGACAAAATTTGATCCAATCTGATTCATATTGGATCGTTTTGGTAAATGACCCTATCTAATCAAATCTGAACCCATTTATAAATGACTAGACCCGATTGACTCGATTATTGCCACAGCTATATGCAACACATTTAATTGTACGAGCTTTACACCTATTTAAAGCGTAGTCAATAGTAAAATCTCATTAGTCATATAAATGGTTAAATACGACCAGAATCTAAAATAGTCCCAAAAACAATTTAGCCCATTTAACAAGATTTAAAATTGATCCAAACTTAAAACAAACCCGAATTAAATAAGATCTAATCCAACCCGACTCATTGCCAGGTCTAGTAAAATGAGACAAAACTCTTAATTTTAAATAATGCGGTGGTCTTTTAAAAAAAAATATGTGCCCAAATCATTTCTCTAAAATTTTCATGTTCTGTCTTCGGGCTTCGCGGCATGGTTCCACGAAGGAAACGTGCAAACGGGAATGGGAGGAGGTATCATGGTCTATTAATCCGAGTATTTTTCTATGGTGGCTCGTACAAACACCCAAAAAATCTTTCTCTAAATTAGATGGAAATTATTCTTTTGTCCTTCCACCCTGCATCCTCAACGGGTGATTCGTTCGGAAAAATTCAAAAATTAGTTGGAACTAATGTGTTGTGAAGTGGGATTTTCAAACAAGTTGTTTCTCGACCGATTTCTACAAACAACGTATCAAAATTCATCTAATCTGAATTTTATGAATTTCGGGACTGATTTTAAGTGAAAATGGTATAATTTTGGGCTTAAAAAATCGTACCCAAAGAATTAAAGAACTTCTCTTTTAATTTTTTGGATACAATTTTTTAAGTCCAAAACTATACCCTTTTCACTTAAAATCAGTTTCGGAATTTATAAAATTCAGAGTATATCAATTTTGATACCTTATTTGTAAAAATCGGCAGAAAAACGGCCTCGTTTGAAAATCTTACTTCAAAGCCTATTCGTTCGAACGAATTTTTGAATTCGTCAGACGGAATTCCTTTTGGAGATGCGGCATTTTTAAGTGGAAAGGCAAAAGGATAATCTTATCAAGGTTCTCAATAGCAAATTCAACATAAAGGGGATAATCTTATCACAGTTCTCAAAAGGGGTTAATGAAAACAAAATGGAAAATTATTAATAATAAGAATGTAAGATGGAAATACCTCACGATAATATAAATAATAATATTAATAAACTATTAAAATAAAATTGGTAAATATCTATCAAATTTCATATTTAAAGAAGAAGCAACATACCTAGAAGGATAGTGATCAACGATAACCTGCATACGAGTCACAACCCATATAAGATCTCTCTTACACATCTCCACTGTTGAATCAAAACCATCAAGTAAAAGCCCAAGGCTCCTAAAACAGTTGATTCCAGTCTCCTGCACATGTTTAAAGTATTAAAAAACAGATGAATATTAAAAGAAAATGATGGAAAATTCATGTTTTTTATAACAAGGGATGTTAAACTCCGTTTTTACTTAGTTATTATCTAAATACTAGAAAGGTACATATATCATTTGTTATAAAAAATACTAGTGTCCTATATTTTTCGTGTTAAAATGAAACAAAATTGAGAGTCACGGATAAACTCTTTCATTTTGAGTTTATCATCTTACCTTTATTTTATGACTAAGGTGACCCACTATATTTTTTTTATAACATTCCACTAATTTTTGGGTCACGTCCAAACTTCAAGCATTGAGTAGGCGACTAATTATGAATAGAGTGTCATTTGGGATAGATTTGGAATCGAACTCGGGAGTCCAACTCCAATTTGATTAAATCTTTCCCATGTTTTAAAACAATATTGTACAAAACGGATGAAACTGGTGTTAGAATATAATTAGATTTGTGTTAGAATCTATTTAGATATTAAAATATAATTAGAGATATATTTTGATTATTTCTTATTAGTATTGTATTTGCCAAGTTTAGGCCTTTCCGATGATTTACTTGTACATTTGTAATCTCTTTTCGCTATATAATAAAATACAGGTATCTCTTTAATTCATAAGGGAAGACAGCTCCAATTATTTTCACAACTGGTTGCAATATGGAAATCCACCTGCAAAAGATTCATCACTGTCTCTATTGATGCCGTCTGATCAGCACCTATCTCATATGACCTTATTGTGAAATTCTCACTGTAAACCAGCCTGTCATGGCCGAATCGAAACTGGTCGACCACAACCTTCTGCTTCTCAAAGATGGTTGTAATGGCGGCAAGTAGCATGCTCCAGTCAGGCAACAAGTTCATGAATCTCCTTGTGGACGAGGCGTTCGTGCCCTCTAGGCCGACGGTCACCTTCGGACCGTCAATGCTGGGGGAGGCTCGGCCATTTGCTTTCACGTGCAACCCAGCCGGCTTGGACTTGATGATGCCTTGGGCTGGAAAAAAAGCAGCACCTACACTGCTGGCAATCATGCTCATTACTGTACAGAGAAATTAATCATTATCTCTTATTATTAAAAACACTAATAATTCTATCAAATCTTTTAGAGATCAATAGAGTACAATACTCGTCATGAGTTTCTTTACCCAGATTCAGGGTAACATTGGAAGCAAACCAAAACTTCGTATATTCATCATGTTAAGGAATTAAGCTCGAATGTTTTTCTAAGAAAAATTGTCACAGTACAACTCTCCAAAGAAAGTAGAAAATTCTAGAACTCTATAATTCAATTGGAGATCCCTTAGCAAAATTCGCCCAAGGATTGGACAATTTTGAACAAGACTCTTCAACACTAAGAAGGAATTAAAAAATCAAACACAAAACCATAATTCAAATTAAAACTCACCTAGAGAGAGAAATGGGAAATTTGCTTAGATTGCTTCAACTTTGGATGCTTGTACAGTAAACTAAGGTCTCTATTTATATCTGGACGTCCAAAGTACCAACTTCATCATGTGGCATGTGCGCCGCCTAACTTTCTCTTAAATTCTTGCCTACTTTGTGCTCTTCGTACCTAGGATTTAGGTAGCGAAAGAAACTCTACATCAAATATCCAAAGCAAAGTAAACATCAAAATAAAAGGGGTAAACAGTCTCACATGTGACTTCAACACAATTTTTTTTTTTTTTTGAAATTCTCATTTTATCCTTCCACTTTCTGCATTGATTGAAAGAGTAAAATGGAAATTTAAAAAAAAAAAAAATTGAATCAAACAATCTTATACAACCATATAAATATCAATTTTGTAGGTGCATAATTTATTCCATGTTGGGAGAAAAGGGTTTTTATATTCAATGCATAAGTTGTACAAATTTCATCATGTTACGTCTTCAACTTGGGTTCAAGAGCAGCATCATGTTGCAGTTAAGACAACTAATGATATCACTTTTGGAGTGTTAAGAATTTACCATATTGATTTTTCTAATTTAGAAAATAAAATATTTTCTTAGATAATAATTTGATATATTTAGAAATTTAAATTTTTAGAATATTTATCAGATTTGTTAGGGACTTGGTGAATATGTTAAAAGCTCGAAAGTTGATGTAATGTGTGAGATCAAATTCTTTATCCAATTACGTATGCACAACCCAACCTCTCACTTTAAACTAGGCCGCCAAGGACACCCGTTTCTGAAATTTTGGGTAAAATTACGATTTTACCCCCCGATTTTCATTCATTCGAATGAATGCCCAGTTCATTTTGGCATTCATTCGAATGAATGCCCATGTGTAATTTCAATTCATTCGAATGAATGGATGATTCATTCGAATGAATAGTAATAAAATGACCTTCATTCCATCCATTCATTCGAATGAATAGACCATTCATACGAATGAATGGACGTTCATTCGTTCATTCGAATGAACACGAAGGAAATGACCGTCACGAATCATTCGAATGATTCATCACGAATCATTCGAATGATTTAGATCCGAACATGAAGGGAGTCACGAATCATTTGAAGGGAGTATACAGTATACAGTAAATTCATTAAAATTCTTTTAAAATTTTAAACTTATTTTTTGATCACTGTGTATTTCCAAAATTTCTCAAATTGAATATTTAGACTAATTAAAATAACCTGATAAAAATACCTTAAGACTTCAAGGTCTTTTGACACTCCTAAATATTTCAAACACAGTATTTTACAAATAAGGGTATCCCTAGGGTGTGTCAAAAATACATTTGAAAGTGTCAAAAGACCTTAAAGTCTTAAGGTATTTTTATTAGGTTATTTTAATTAGTCTAGATATTCAATTTGAGAAATTTTTAAAATACACAGTGCTTAAAAATAACTGTCTTTATTTTAAAACATAGACCATTATTTTTTAAGCACTGTGTATTTCCAAAATTTCTCAAATTGAATATCTAGACTAATTAAAATAACCTGATAAAAATACCTTAAGACTTCAAGGTCTTTTGAAACTCCTAAATGTGTTTTCGACACAGCCTAGGGATACCCTTATTTGTAAAATACTGTGTTTTAAATATTTAGGAGTGTCAAAAGACCTTGAAGTCTTAAGGTATTTTTATCAGGTTATTTTAATTAGTCTATATATTCAATTGAGAAATTTTGAAAATACACAATGCTTAAAAAATAACGGTCTATGTTTTAAAATATAGACAGTTATTTTTAAGCACTGTGTATTTTCAAAATTTCTCAAATTGAATATCTAGACTAATTAAAATAACCTGATAAAAATACCTTAAGACTTTAAGGTCTTTTGACACTTTCAAATGTATTTTTGACACACCCTAAGGATACCCTTATTTGTAAAATACTGTGTTTTAAATATTTAGGAGTGTCAAAAGACCTTAAAGTCTTAAGGTATTTTTATCAGGTTATTTTAATTAGTCTAGATATTCAATTTGAGAAATTTTGGAAATACACAGTGATCAAAAAATAAGTTTAAAGTTTTAAAAAAAAATATTTGAATAATATTATGTTTACTGCTGAATGAATGAACGGCTGAAAGAATGAATCATTCGAATGAACATTCATTCTAATGAATGAGGCCCATTCATTCGAATGATTAGTTTATTTGAATGAATGATGCCCATTCATTCGAATGAATTGAAATTACACATGGGCATTCATTCGAATGAATGTCAAAATGAACTGGGTATTCATTCGAATGAATGAAAATCGAGGGTAAAATCATAATTTCACCCAAAATTTCAAAAACGGGTGTGTAGAGGCAGGAAATTCAAGTGTGTGTAAGTGCTCCCAATAGCAAATTCAATATAAAGGGGATAATCCTATCAAAGTTCTCAAAAGAGGTTAATGAAAACAAATCAGAAAACTATAATATCTAGCAATATGAAAAAAATAATTAAACTTTAAATGATAAGAATGGTAAATTTCATCAAATTTCAAATTTAAGGAAGAAAAAGCAGAGTATTAGTCGACAATAACTTGCATACGAGTTACAATTCATATAAGATCTGTCCTACACATTTTGACCATTACACCAAAACCATCATGTAAAATCCCAAGACTTCCCGCACCGTTGAGTACAGTTTCGTGCACGTATTTAAAGTGTTAAAAACTAAATGAATATCGAAAGAAAGTAATGAAAAATTGGTGTTTTTTATATATAAGGGATGTTGAATATTATATTTGGTATTGTTTAGATATTATTTTATAATTTCTTAATATATTATTGGTCAGTAGCTCATCGAGAATGATAAAATATTTCATGTCTTGGTAAAACATTTTCAATACCAAACCCATTCATGGTAGAGGACAAATAGACAGTTGAGACGATTGAGATCACGGCCTTATGTCATCAAATGAGAGGGAGACACGTGTAAAAGTCAAACAGAGGAAGGGAACAACTCTAGCAATTTTATCTAATGACGAAAATACCCTTAACCTTTATAACACGTTTGACTTTTTCTCATTCATTTTTGAGAGTTTTAGCAGTCTTACTGTGGTAAAGAGATTATTTTAAGGTTAGCGATTGGTATTTTGTGTGATGAGATATGGAATTTAAGATATTGTCTATTTTATTTTTTTACTATTTTATGAAAGCATTTAAAAAAAAATCAATGATCCGACGAGCTGTTCAGTGAGCTAATTTATATCACAGTAGAAGAGTCAGTAATCCAGCAAGCAGATTCAAAGAGCAAAATGGACAATATAGTAAAATCCGTGTCGAATTACAACAAATGCCCGTGGGAGGATCACCTCTCTATTTTAACCATTGTTTATATGAATTTCTTTTATTGCTGAGCACTTGAGCATATAAAAAAGTATAATTTAAGAATAAATATACCATTTCCCCATATTTAATGATAACTGATATCAATTTGATGCATATCTAACTATAATTTTTTTGAAATTAAACGATAAAATAGTTTAGTGAATTTTCTTTTTAAAAATATGATCATGTTTATGATAATCCACTCATCCATCAAAATTTTAATAATAAAATAATGTCCACACTCCTGACTCAGCTACTAGTGTCCAAGGGTGGAGCTTTGTTTTTCTCCAAATTTAAAACAGCATCCCACTTTGATATATTAAAATTAATATATATTAAAAATTATTTTTAATTAATTTTGATATAACTTCATCCAAATACTTAATTCGATGTTATTAGTAGATTTCAAAGATTATAAGTTATAACACATGTCAACATATTATAAAATACTATTCTCCACCTGTTATTGCCATTTTTTTTTGGTTTCTTCTCCGTTTTCAATTTCTTTTTAGTTTTCTAAATTTTATTTCATTTCTTTTTTTTAAGGAGTGATAAGTATTTTGTTTAAAAGACCGCAATAAACCCTCTGATGCTTAGTTTAGGAAGTGGGAGGTGCCAAGTTCGAACTCTATGGACTAATTTTAGTGATGCTTAAAAAGGTAGAGGTACCACCCTGACGGTTTTAGTAGAACTGTGTATAAGATTTTCTACATGTAAAAATTCAAAAAGGAAAAAAGAAGTGTGACTCCCCAGAGGCCCAGACAAATAGAAAGAAGAGACGGCATTAGAGCCCACCAAAATTAAACCCACAGATTGGGCCCAGCAAAGCAAGAGAAGGCCCACGATCCAGATTAATGCATTCCATGGCCCAAACGGAAAGGCCCTAGATAAGATACAGAAATAAAACCCCGACCCAAAGACACCACAGTGACAGAAATTGATATGCACAGTTCGGTAGAAGCCCAGTGAATCTGAGTGCTTCTCAACGTAAGCACTGAAGCAATGAAGCTTGTGGTTGGTTTGCTTAAAAGGCCTTATTTGGCCATGATGTGTTTATGTATGGCCCACCAGGCCTGTCTGGTTTGTGTTTGTGCAATATTCAATATTCAGTATATAAAGGCTTTTTTCTCTAGGTGAAAGAGGAGAGAGAAGAAAACCGAGAGAAAAAGAGAGACTGACGAGGAAAGGATTGAGTGATCCTTGTAATTATTGTTAGGTGTTTTTCTTCATAGTAGAATTGTGCATCACACTCCATAGATGTAGTCAAATTTTTATCGAACCACGTATATCTCTTTGTTCTTCTACGTGACCTTTGTGGAAGCCCTGAACTTGGTCGAAAAATAGACACAAATGCCAATTACAGCGAATGATTGAGAATGCAAGAAAATGGAATGAACGATCTACATTCATCTTTCGATTCCATTTTATTCATTCGTTAATAAAAATCCACACAGTATAAGGACAGAATAAGATCTGAAAAATCACATAAATTTACATAATATACAAAAAAATAGAAAGCAACATCTAAGAATTTTATTTATTTATCTATTGGTTTAAATTCATTTACCAGTCTAAATTAAAAAAAAACTTTTTCATTATCTTCATTTTTCACAAGTCAATGGGTCTCATGTAAAAGAAAAGTCTTTTCATCTATTATTTTTTTATTAAAAATGATTTAAGCTCTCAATTTTATTTTTTTAAATTTATATATATAAAAGATGAGTCAAATCAAATAAAACGAAATTTAAATTAAATATAAAAAAAATTATATTATCTATGGCCACCTCGCTCCGAACTAGACCTTTTCGATTGCCAACACTGAGATGCATGTTCAATGGAAATCTCATTTATGGAAATTGTTAATGGTTGAATGACATGTTTTGTAGGTTTTGTAAATTGATAGTATCTTATTATTTATTTATTTATATTAAGTGTTCGGGTCTTTTAGAGCATTTCGTTTGAATATGTCTAAGCTTCCATACCCACACACGGGATAATTCTACCGGAAGTGACTATTTAGAGTGGAGTAGGAATCAAACTAAGGACTTTCGCTTTTTGAGGCAGATTTTTAACCATCACTCCAACATGTTTTAATATAATGAGTATTTTGTACAAAATTGAGATAGTGATTTTTTATGACCAAAATGTTCAAACTTCTTAAACACTTCATTAATTCATGTTCAAAGCTCTCTACCCACAATCTCACGCACACTACATAGAGTAGAGTGGCCATTGGGGATAGCAAAATAAAAATCAAACTCAGAACTGGAGAGAATTCCTAACTATGACTCCAAATCTCCTTACTGACTGGCCAAGGGTGGATTGGTAGGAGCATTTGAGAGAGAGCTCCTCTATTTTTTTGAAGAACACCCCTAATAATAATAATAATATTATTATTATTATTATAATAACATCACCACCGTAGCAATGGTAAAATAATGAGAGTCTAATTGCTATGCTACCCATTTAGTAAATAGTATGCTACATTTTCATTGACAACAATGTCGTCCGATTCAAGTACTTTTATTATTATTTTCTTCTTCTTTATAAAATAGACATTGTTAAACTTATTATAGCCCGATAGACAATGCGAGTTGAATTTTTAGAAGAAAGATTATGAGCCATTGACATCAATATTTTAAAATTCGGCCCGTAAAGGAACTCATCTTGAAAGAATGGTGAGTTAAATAAGGTTCAACTGGTTTTACCCATAGTTAAACTCGTGTTATTAATATAATATTATAAATAATATTAAATTATTAACTAAGATTATATTTCATAAAAATATTTTTTTCTCTCACAAATACAATTGTAAATACAAAAAATTAATAATCCAAAAATCATATTCTCAAAAGAACCAACATTTTCATCTTCATTTTCTTCATTTAAAGAAATCAAGGGTTTTTAAGGGTTAAGGATCAAGAGTTTATTAGAAAAATTAGACTGACCTCCAGATCAAAGAGGGTTTTTAATCCATAAAGGTTTTTAAATGACATGACCCGTGTTGCAGCTGGGTTAACCCACGAGTCAAGTCGGGTTTAATGACATTGGTCGACGTACTCTTACCTTTATAATCAATTTTCATTCCATTGGATCTAGTGGTGAAAAAGGTTTGAAAATTCTATATATGTAATCAATCTCAGAAGATGATTATCGATTGTGAATCATTAACTAGTCGTATATTTTATCTTATAAATTTTAAATATAATATTATAAATAATTAAAAAGACTGAAATATACTATAAGCCATGGTATATGAAAAAAATCTCTAAGAACAAGTAATAGAGGTGAAAAATATGGAAAAAAAAACTAAGGAAAAAGGAAGAAGAAGGAAAAAAAAACTGATTTTGTTGGAAAGTAACATGTATCGGTGTTAAGGAGATGGCACCAGATTCGCACTGAATGAACATAGGGCTCATCAATTGAAGTGGTGATAGATCTCTTGAAATGACTCTTTTTTTAATAAGTTGTCCATAAAAAAATTACATTGTTTGGATTGATGAAGTCATATTAAAGCCCTAAAAAGATTATTATTTTAAATTATATGTTGGGTCTAATACTTAATAAAAATTACCATTTTTAGGAAAAATATGATCACAATAGATTTTCTATTTTTTCCCATTTTCTCATAATTTTTATTTATTTATTTTTTTTAAAAAAAAAGAGAAACAATATTGGCAATACATATTAGAAACCGATTTTTATATCTCAGTTAGGAAGACTTATCTTTAAAATTTGAAATAGGCCACAAATTTTAAATAAAATATGAGATAATACACTGAGAAGAAAACTTAAACATCATTCAATCATTTTATTATTGTGATTTTAAGTATTACAAATCTAATTACTACAATCTATTAATTTTTCATGTTTCATATTACATACAAAGTTGTGATTAAGTATTATCTATAAAGTCCTGTGGCTATCTCATTTAAATTATACAGGACTTAATTTATAATAGATTTACAATATCCCTATTAAAAGTCCAGCGATCCTTCCACGAACAATTTGTGTATATAGACATGAGTTTTACCGTGATGCCCAATTTACCTTCTACTTGTCGTACCGAAGAAATATGAATGCCAGAAATTCATAAATAGTGTAAATCGGCTCGCCAAAATTCATAAAAAGTACAAATTGGCTCGTCAAAATTCATGAATAGGGCAATCGGCTTGTCGAAATTGTAAGTCGGCTCGCCAAAATTCATGAACAGTGCAAATCGGCTCTCCGAAATTGTAAGTTGGTTAACCAAAATTCATGAACAGTACAAATCAACTCGCTGAAATTGTAAATCGGCTCGTGAAAATTCATGAAGAGTGCAAACAAACTCGTTAAAATTCACATGAAGAATAAAAACTAGTCCTATCAAAATTTTACTGTTAGATACACTAAATCGATGTTGCTAAACACAAAATATCTGTGGAAGGATCGCTGGAGCTATTAAAAATCAATATTTCATTTTTCATAAAGATAATCCTTAAAATATATGAAATTATAAATAATGTGCGATGAGTTTTAAAGTTATTTTTACATTTCTTTTTAAAGTAACATTTTTTATTAGTTCGAGAGACGTGGCATCATCTAAATGGTTAATCTGGTCACCCAATCCAAACATTTCTCACGAAATCAGGAAATAGAAAAGTACGCCTCTCTCTCTCTCTCTCTGTCTCTCTCTCTCCTCTCATGGTAGTGATATAATGATAAATGATATTCTGAAACGACACAGAGAAGCAAGGGAGAACGAAAGCTGAAGCTATTACCGAAGCAGAGACAACGAAGAGAAGAAAAATGCCAATCACAAGCGTCTACTCTTTTCTCTCTTCATTATTCTCTGTAATGGGCTCATTTTAACACCATCTTGTACGTATTCTTCTCTCTCTCTCTCTCTTCCTTTTTTTTAAAAAAAACAAAGGCCTTACTACTTTCTATCCATGTGTAAGAAATGCATAAGCCCTTTTTCCATTCTGGGGTTTTTCTCATCTCTGCTATTACTTTTAAATTCAACACTCAAATAATGGGGTCTCTGCTTCGGATTTCGAATTAAAGCTCAACCAAACGGGTTTGTGACGCTCTTTTTGGTCTGTAAGAGTTCATTTTATGTTGAATGCCATTCGAAGATTACATTTTCTTAATTGAAATTTATTTCGTGTTTTCTCTAATTTTTTTTTTTAATTTGGGGGGGGGGGGGGGGGGGGGGGGCGAGAGGGGGTGGGTTGTATGATCTTTTATTTGTACGAGCCAGCTGAAATTGGAATCTGGATTTTGTTTATAGCCTTTAACTCGGTCTGGGTTTACTTTCTTTTCAATCATTCTGATGATTTGATTGATGACATGATTTTCTTGTCTTCTCTGTATTTTGTTGGGCTTTAATTTTGTCAAAGTAAAGGTGAATATGTACATGTTGAAAAAAAAAAAGGAAAAACTGAGGAGTTGACGGACAAAATTGATTACAATTGAATGGATTCTCTTTGGTTGGTTCCCTTTAGTTTCGTTGTATTATAGGTCTACTTGGAGAAGGTCTCATGATTTTGATCGCAGCTGTTGAACTTGATTCTTATCTACAGATGAGACCTATATTTGGAAGAGTGTGACTTGAATTAAGTGAATATTGGTGATGGGTTGGCTTGACTTGGTATTACTTTGAGAGTAAATTACAAGACATTGTGTTGATTTAAATATAAGAAGATATTTATGAGGTGTGCGGTTATTGAAGATCTTCATGATTATTGTACTTGGACATTAACATCATGATAAAGATTCCAATTACTTTTTTCTTGAATGATTGCAATTGGTTGGTCATTATATTCATTGATTTATTTAAAAAGTAAATCAAAATGATTGCAATTGGTCGGTTATTGTCTTCATTGATTTATTTAAAAAATTGATTTATTTAAAAAGTGCCTCATGTTCTGTAGGTTTTTGCCTTCTTAAGTATGTCATGCTTTGTTTAACTTGTTCCTCTTTTGATGCATCCCTTTAATGCAAAACAGAAAGGAGAGATTGAAGCAGTGAATGGGTTCTGTTGTAGGGATAGTTTACTTAATCTTTTGAAATTGGTTTTGTCATAAGTTGGATGCCCATATGTACTGTGGGAAGTCACAAATAGTTCATTATAGCTCTTACTGAACTGTGTTATATAAGCTCAGCTTCATCTTGTGTTGAGCAGTTGGTAGCCTCTGCACGGTGGTTAACTTGCTGCTTGTTTATGCTCCTTTTTGTCTCAATCCTGTTAGTGGACTTTGATGGCTGCACCCTCATCTGAACTACAGCGACTAAGAGAATCTGGCAGCCTACCTTTACTAATGGAGCAGCCCACAAGTCATAGTGGCCAAGAACATGTCATTGATATCACTTCTAGGGGTACTGTTCCTTCCTCATCTGGTTCTCATGCTGATGATCAGCAACGTAACTCAAATGCAACACAGCAAGATGATGGGCATTTGATCAGCCGACAGGAATCTTCATCACCTTCTTCCAATGGATCTACAACCAGAAGAAATGGGTCATTCACAAGGAGAGGTGATGCTCATGGTCGCCATCAAAGAAGCCCATTAGATTCTGGGCTATGGATTTTGATTGAGCTTCTTGTCACTGTAAGCCAAATAATTGCAGCAATCATTGTTCTATCACTGTCTAGACATGAGAATCCACAAACTCCATTGTTTGCATGGATTGTGGGTTATGCATCAGGTTGTGTTGCCACCCTTCCTCTTCTCTGTTGGCGATATCTACATCGCAACAATAATGGATCTGATCAAGAATCAATACAAGTGTATGGGGATTCTGGAAATAACCCCACTTCTGGACCCACTTACACTGCTATTTCAGTTCCACAGGTGCTGGAAGAAGAGGAAAACCATGTCAGAGATGCAACATCACGGAATGCACAAGATACAGGAATGGGAGCTTTGAGGCCAAGGTACTCTTTCAAGGCAAGGAAATGATAAATCAGTACGATTTGTTTGTTTGCATCTCTTCTTTATGATGTTTCAGTTACAATGTGATAATGCACAACATTGTCCATGCAATTCCTTGCCACCCCTCAAAAATAAGGTCCATGCAACATTTTATGTTTTACACTGGTATTTCTCTAGTTGCTATCAATAAACATTCAAGTTTTTGGTTCCAACTGATGTTTTTAACTTTCTGTGACTGAAATATGCTGTATTGCAATTTTTATTTGTTGAATAAGTTGAGTGCCCAATGTCCCATTTATTGATACGATTTGTGACTAGGACACACCCTGATAGCTCCCTATCAGAATTGGCATGATGCTTTTGAACTACCTTGTTCTACATAATAAACTATAGGAGGTGGAAACACTTTAATGAGGTCCAGCGGCTTATACCTATGAGATTGGGAGATATATTGTTACATATGGAAAAGCACGACGTGTTACCAACCAATGTTACACCAACATGAATGTAGATGTCAATATCTAACAAAAGCCAGTTTGGTTTTGGAGGTATTAGAGCACCGGGATGAGAATTCAATATTTTAAAGAATCAATTTGGTGTTATGCCCATCAGATCAACAAAAGCCATTTTTATATTGAGACAACTTATGGAGAGATATATGGAGAAATAAAAGATTTGCACTTGGTTTGATTTGACTTAGACAACCTATGGTAGAGTGACAAGGAAATTAATTTGGCAAACATTGAAAAGGAAATGCTTTCCCAAAAAATCTGTTTAGGTTTTATAGGATATGTACAATGGAGTGAAAACTAGTGTAAGAATACTATGAGGAGAGTGGATGGAGTTTCCATTTAGAGTTGGATTTAACCAAGAGTCTAGTTTGAGCAATTATGAGATGTACGAAAGAAGTTATACCCAATTTTCTATTAAGGTATATTAGGGTCATGAATTTCTGTGTTTACTTGTTTTAGGATTTATTTCTATCTTGGGTTGCTTTATATCCAAGTTGTAATGTAAGTTTAGTTGTCATAGGATTACAAATCTTTTTATACTTTATTTGTAATAAAGTAATTATCGATAATAAGGAGAGAGTAACAAATGCAAGACTCCTTTTCCATTTTATTTGGTTCTTTTTTGAAATTTTCAATTGGAGAAGCCCGAAGTACACTTAAATCGGGCTAGGACTACGTCATGTTGTTTGTAGACAATGTATTAATGTAGTACTAATTAGCGGGACAAGAAATCAATTAAACAACAAATTGGAATTGTGGAGGAAAGCTTTAGAGGCACAATTAGAAAATTAGTGGAACAAAGCATTCAAAAAAAAAAAAAAAGGAATGTAATTTTAGAGGGTTTGAGAGTAGGGAAGATGAACCAATTGAAATTGAAAATGGTCTGGTAGTACCGCTCAAAAAAAAAATTGGCCTAGGACCATGTTGTGATAAATTGGTTAAACTATAGAACCTATGAAGGATCTAATTTGGATATATCCAACAGATCGAGTGCTATGTGTGCTAAGTGCAAACAAGAAGAGTTTTATGTGATAGGAGAGTGCCACGTCAATTGAAGGGTGATTTGATAGGACAAGAATAAGATCTAGAATGCTATATGACACTATATGTTAGGCAATGAAGAAACGAGTAGACAAATGGTAACAAAAATATGTATGTTGAGATGGATGTGCTAAGTAACATTAAAAGATAAAATAAGAAATGAGCATAGTAGAACTCTGGCCCCAATAAATTTGAAGACTAGGGAATACCATTGAAAATTGTGATCCACAGATACGTATATTCCAACGTACACATGCAGATATGGTATGACATGGAGACACATATGAGACATTAGATATGGATGGGATACATGCCTATCCCAACCATGTCTTGTTGTCTCAACCAAGAGTTGTTACAAAAAATTAAGTACAAAGTTCTACAGAAGTGAAATACTGCAAGTTGTGACAGAGAAAGAGTTATAACTAAGGTTTTCCTTTCCATTATGGGATTAGAAGAGGCAATGATGAGAGAGGAGACGTGGTGATGAGGACAAGAGGAAGCAGACCTGGAGGATGTGTAGGTGCCTTTCTTTCTAAATTGCCTTTCATACCAAAATCCTAAGGTTTGTTGATGACCATTTTGCGTGGGGCACATTGTCTATTCATTTAAAGGTGTGGGTAATTCCTATGAGGTCCCTATATTTTGGACCATTTGTAAAAAAATCCTCGAGTCTTATAATTTGGTGATTTTGTATCAGACATTTGAAACCTTATTGCAGTTCATATTTGTCTCTGTCCTCTTCACTCTGATGTCCTAAACTTTTTAATTGGTGTATCTCATACAAATTCCCATGTCCAGTGCCCATTCCCATGTCTGTATCCATGCAGGTTGAAAATGGTTTGGGCACATGCATAGATCAGGAACAGCCCTGATGTGAAGAATTAAAAGATTACAAGCAAAAGGTACTAAGATAAGGAGGAGACCTTTAATGACTTGGATCGAAGTGATAGGAAAAGAATTTCAGGAAAGGACATTTTAGATTGTGGAGTGATAAAAATATGATTTTCAATAGGGTAGAATGGAAACAAAGGACTCAGTTGATTCCAGATAGATGGAAAAATTGCTATGATGATGATGATTTTGTGAGCCAAAACATCTGATATACCTACTCATCGTATGAAAAGTAGATGGCCCTTTTAACAAACCTTAAGTTTAGACTGCAAAGTTGTCTGTCTACGATCTTATCTATTTTTGTTTGACTTGGTATTGTTATTATGTTTAAAGGAATATTGTTTTCTCAACAGGCTTCATGCACTGGTAGACCACTTTAAAATGGCATTGGATTGTTTCTTTGCTGTATGGTTTGTGGTGGGCAATGTGTGGATCTTTGGCGGGCATTCCTCTTCTTCGGAGGCTCCAAACTTGTACAGGTACCAATGGCGTTATTCCATTCTCCTTATTTTTCTTATCCATATCGTGTTAACCAAACCCTTTCCTGTGATTATTTGCAGGTTGTGTATGGTGTTTCTCACATTCAGCTGCATTGGATACGCCATGCCATTTATTCTATGTGCAACAATCTGCTGCTGCCTGCCTTGTATCATTTCTATTTTAGGCTTTCGAGAGGACCTGGGTCAGAACAGAGGAGCTACCCCAGAACTGATTAGTGCTTTGCCAACGTACAAGTTCAAGTTAAAGAGAAATGGAAACAGAGAAGAAAATGGAAGTGATTCAGAGGGAGTAGGTGAGGGTGGAATCTTGGCAGCTGGTACTGACAAAGAGCGGATTATTTCTGCAGAAGATGCTGTAAGCTTTCTATACATTAATCACATTTTTAAGCATTATTTCCAAACTCTGTTATTCTTTTAGACTCGTATCATTTGGTTTGTTCTTTCCTCTTTATATTCGTGTGATTTGATTGGATACAGGTCTGCTGCATTTGCTTGGCAAAATACATCGATGATGATGTACTCCGGGAGCTTCCCTGCACCCATTTTTTCCACATGGAGTGTGTGGACAAGTGGCTAAAAATAAATGCATCATGTCCGCTCTGCAAGTCTGAAGTGGGGGATAGTGTGACATGTCCAGTATCCAGCATGGATACTACCCTCCAAGGTTCATAGTAGGGTGGGAAATTGGTCAATTGAGAAGCATGCAAGCACCATGTTTAGTCAGGGATCCTGACAACATATTATACTTGAATTATTCTTGTTACTAGCCTTTCATAATTTATATGGAGTCCTGGAGACGTCAAGATTCTGATGCCCTTGATTCGCATCCATTGGTTGTGTTGAGATGGCACTCAATCTGAAGCAAGTAATGTCTCCATGGCGAATTTGTGCATGGTGGTATTTATATACATGGTTTGGATGGTTGGAAATTCAAGCAGACTGTTTGGAATGGGAGAAGGGAAAGAAAACAAATGAAAACTTTAACGCCAACGTACAGGCTGGTCTATTCACTGGATAGAAAACGTGCATTCAAGCTTCTGAACTCTTGATTGTTAGGTATGAAATGCAGAACTTAAGCTTTCTATAATGCACACTGTATAGTTGTTAGTTCCCCTGCTTTGTTTCTTGCCAAAGAGAATCTTTGAAATATAATATTTTGCTATGGCAGGCAATACAAGCTCCATCCCAATGGACTGCAGGTAGAATGTGCACATATAAAAGCAATATAGAGGCCATTAGTTGATGATCATTGTTAGCTTATGTAATAAGATCTTTGGAGATTTCTAGCTTTGATGGCTTCATAAATTAAAGAAATGTTACATATCTACAGCCTCAGATGACTTGAGTCATGTACAGTATACATGTCTCTGAAGATGGTCTTATTTGAATGTGGAGGGATTATCAACATGATAGCATGTATTATTCCTGAGCCCCGACTTTGTAAATGCAGGACCTGGTGCTTTGATGGACCCAAAAACCAACTAACGGTTACTGAGTTTTGACAGACATTCCAAGATGTTCTGGTTTTGCCAGAGTGAATTTTTTAGTGGAAAGAACTTGCAAGGGGCAAATTGATTGGCTTGCATCGGTTTTGGACTAGGCCTATTGATGATGGAACCTATTAAGAAGGAACCCATTAACCATGAACTGTATGAGCTATTGAAGAATGAGATTCTAGGGTTTCTTATAGCAACCCATTTTCCATAGCTAACAGAACCCTTTTAACCGATAATCTCCAGTCACACCCACTGCTATCCATGAACTAAGTAGATTCATATTTTATCATGATCAGAGTAATAAGCTTCCATACTTACCCTACTGTTATTTTTGGGGCCGAAGATCCACTGGTATGTTCTAGTTGTTTTCTAGCATACCTGAAATATTGGTGGTTTTAGGTGGGGCAAGGGGGGCCATGGTTATCAGAGTAAAAGTTCACTGGTAAACTGTTTGCTATAGAAAATTCACCGTCGGACATGATGAATCACTATAGAAACATGATTATTGACATAGATCATATGCATGATTGTCAGATTTGTTGCATCACTATTCATGTCTCATGTACATGATCTCTCTTTTTTCTTTCATTTTTTTTTTTTTTGGAAAAGCTTATTCCATAGATAAATTGTTCATCGTTTGTGTACTTGACTTGGATTATTGATTGTTCAGGAACACGAAGTGACAAATCTATACAAGTGGTTTCTCATGGCTTGCTGATGCAAGCTGTTGAAATGACTCGGTGTTACAGAAGGTTTTCAAGATTAGAAGTTGAGCCCAATTTCAGGGCAGCTGCTGTATTTATTTTTAGGGCTTTATCTCTGGGTATAGATCCAAGAAATTAGATCATCTGATCTGAAAAGCATTCTCAAAGGGTAATCGGTGTGCCCAGTCAATCATTGGTTTCTATCAACATTCCATGGGCCTCACTTTAAGCAAATGATTGAATCAGTAAATATCAATACCGAACTGGATATTACCACAAAATCTGAAGTATGAAATGCTTTTAGGGATGGATTTAATAAAGAGTTTGGATATTACCCACTTGAAGTAAGAGATGTTCAGAAGCTAATCCATCATGGAGCAAAAGTCAGCTCTATCAGTTATTTATAGTCGTCCAATTTGAAATTTTGAAATGACTTCACTCGAAGTTAGAACAATCCACTTAAGATTGAATGGTATTAGTTAACTTTTGTGGGAAAAAAAGAAAAAAGAAAGAACTTCTGATGGGTTTTGGGACATTATAGATTTATTGCTCTTATAACCAGCCTTGGTGTTATTTGTTTTTGGAGGAAGAAAAGGAAAAAAAGAATTATTTGAGAATAGAGCAGATGGTAATGACTGAGGTTGTTTTTGGATGAGAGAGAGAGGTGGAGCCTCTTTTCCCCTGTTTGGATGTTATTTTGAGAAAGCAAAAGCTCCCTCTCATAATAGTCCTGTATGGAGTTCTGCCCTTAAAATATACTCCATATGTCTCAAATTAGTTGTCCTATATGGATTTAGAATTGTCTCAAAATAGTTATTTCATTTATATTAGAATAGTATAAAGTGTGTTGAAAATAAATGAGATCATATGGAATGCTAGTCTTATTTAGAGAGTTTCTTAAATAATATAAGTATTTCAAATGAGACGGAGGGAGTAGTAAGGATTTGAGGAAAGATTTCCACCTAATTGTCCCTCATTTGAGGACCACTTGTGTCCAAATTCACTCTCTCACACCAATCTACCCCTCCCTCTCCTCACTTGAATTGTATCTATACTCAATTTAAATACACTTCGAGTTGATATCAATGTTGGATTAAAATTAAAAATTAATTTTATTTCAACAGTTGATCTTCTGAGTTCTTAAAAATTATCACTTTTCAAATTTAAAAGATTTAATTCTTTATGAAAACTATAATCCTGAAAAATAGCTTCAAAAATGAAAATATGATGAGATGAATAAGATGGTGTATCCATTACAATTAAACAAATAAAAATAATATGATGATTATGTTATTCAATCCAATGTTATTATATAAAAAGTTTTAATAATTCATATTTACCACTATTACTGTCATGATCATTATTATTAAAGTTATTTATTTCATCTATTTATCGTCATCATTATGAGTTCTTCTATTTCATACTTTCTCATAGAAAATAATTACCCTCCATTACCTTACAAACGATCAGCTCCTTTTTTATTCCATCCAACCAAGTTTTTAAAGATTTTTCTTTCCTTCTCTCTAACATACTTGCATCTTTCAATTTTCCTAACATGAATCTGTTCTGGTCTTCTACTTCGAGTCCAAACTACCTTAACCGGATTCCTATTATTTTTTCATATATTAGAGCTATCCTAAAGATTTATCTAATACATTTATTCTGATTCTAAATTATGAATGAAAATATTTTCAATTAAACAGTAGATGTACAAGGGGTTGAAATATCGGTATCGGCTAATATATTGGCCACGAAATTTCTCTGTCTAATTTTTTTAATTAAAACCACCGATGTTGGCGATATATCGAATATCGCCCGATATCGAGAAATATCGGCCGATATTAAAATCTCTGGGATGTACCGGTAAGTCATCAATACTAAATTGGGAAGAGACATGCCATGCAGTGTTCCCTCGTATAATAATATGATTTTCTTTTCATGAAAACCTTTATTGTTGTTGAAAATAAACTAAGTGTTGTCTTAGCGAGCAAAGAGAACTTCTCTCTTTTCCTCATTAAAAAAAAATTATCCTCCTATGATAAATAAATTCCTTGAATTCTTTGGTAAAAGATGAAAATATTTAATTTTTTTGTGTTCTTGCAAATACCCTTAATGCCAGAAACATTTATTTTTCATGCCCTTCATATTTTTTTTTCCATATTACGTGGTCCCTTTTAGAGTTCTAAGTTGTCTAGAATTGGGATCCAGACTCGAGTGGATCTTTTTGTATTTAGATCGTGAGAAACATATTCAGGCTTCGATCTTTCGTACAAAGTGGACTCAGATGTAGGTCTCAACTCTCAAATCTGATCTGATGAGAGTTCTAAACTCGGTGCCTTGATGCAACTCGGTATTTAATGCAACTCAATTCATCACATTCAACTCAAAAGAGTTAGAGTGATGGCCAGGAATCCGTCTTGGCCAGGAATCCGTCTTCTCAAGAATCAAGAGTCTTAAGTTAGATTCTCACTCCACTCCAAATGGTCATTCTATGTAAAGTTACTCCGTGTGTGGGTAGGGAGGCTTGCACATGTCCGAAGATTAAACGGATGCTCTAATAGGCCTAGACACCTTAGTAAAAAAAAAGAGGCATAATACCGATAAGAGCAAATTTTCTATAAATACTTCCTTTGTCCCAAATTAATTGTCCTATATGGATTTTGAAATTGTCCCAAAATAGTTGTCTCATTTGTATTTGTGTAGTACAAAATATGTTGAAAATGGATGAGATCACATGAGTGATAGGTTTATATAGAGAGTTCCTTAAAAAATACAAATATTTCAAATGAGACTATTAAAATGGGACGGAGGGAGTATAATTCTTTTTTCAAATCCCGATATATTACAAATACTCTTAAAAAAATATATAAATGCCTAGAAACAAGTTCTCCAATTGGAAAAAAGCGGGGCCCATGTAGGTCGGCAAAAATGAATACCAGTATCAAACCATGTCGAACGCGACCATATGGCTACATGTATCTCTAAGCTTTCATCTCGACCCATCATTTGGATCAGTTCCCCACATTAAAAGAACAGACGGCATGGATCGCTCCTTGTAAGAGAGGCCCTATTCTTTATTTGGTAGGCTTTGATTAGCAAACCCACCAGGGCCGGCAATACTAACTCAGCCAATAAGACCCAAGTTTTTACTCTGTGTCGGCCCACTCCTGAATTAAGTTAGGACCAGAACTCCTCAATCCCAACTGGGCTAAAGTTGCTTGGGCCGTCCGACCTGCGTCAGCAGGCCGAGCCACAGATCTGCATGGGGAGATCACCTAGAGACACGTCTCCAAATTTTAATTTGATAAAATCCTATGTTTTTTAAGCTCTAGAAAATTCAACTCCCTTGACAACAATTTTCATGAGATCTTCATGTAAACAGTCCAATGGGCCTCACTTAGACCAAATCAATTGGTGGATTTAAAAGGTTCAACTTGATCAAATAAATGAAGCCATAACTTTTAAAGCCTTCCAAATTTTAACTTTATTTGACACTGGAAATTTATAGGGTTAAATAATCATCTAAGCCAACATCCCATCTATCTAGGGTCAGTTTTATGTATTCTTATGCAATAAACCCTATTAAAAACCATACCATTAGTCACTCTACAATATGGTATATTCTTTTTTATCCCTTCCCTCCATAGTTTCAATGGTAGCCCTCTATTCCTAGTGCCTTCGACCTCTCAACTCTATACACTGGGACCGTGTTCATCTCTATACACTGGAACCGTATTTGGTCTTCTACTAACATAACCAAATCACCTCAAACGAGTCACTCTCATCATGTCATCTACTGAAGCTATCTTTAAACTATCTCTAATGCCTTCGTTCCTTACTCTTAGGATTAATCCACTTATCCAATATAACATATACATTTTTGTTGTCCTAACTTTATCTATTTATAACTTCTTCATTGTCTTAACACTTTGTTCTGTATTGCACTGCAGATTTAATTTCAGTAAAACTATCAATAAAAAAAATTATCCTAAAAATGAAACTAAAAACTAACTATTATGTGCAAGAAACTGGTAATTTGATGTATGCCATATTATGTACAAGATTCAATTTAGCAATGCAACGAGTTCAATTAGTAAATACCAAACTAATCCAAATTCAAAAAACTGATAATTTTTTTTTTTTACCAAGGTGTGCAGAAGTCACACACAATAATAACCCTTTGGAGTGAAGTGAGAACCCATCACAAGACCCATTGACAAGTTGTAAAACAGATAAATAGATATTATAGAATATGAAACATTTAAAACTATATATTTCAGGCAAAATGAATTTGATATTGCAAACTAATCAAATGCTTATCTAAGTGGGAATAAACACGATTGTAAATCCACTTTAGATAATGCTTTCCTCTTTTAAGGAGGTGCAATTTCCTACTCTAGTTTAAAGACGAGGGTATGTAGCTCGCAACAACTCCCACATGATAATAAAAAGATTCATAAATACTTTGGAGCTTAGCATAGCCACTGGACTGATTAAAATATTTTATGAAAATCAGTCTATAACTAAAAGTAATTCAAATGGAGCTAAGAGTTGTAAAGATACGCATATTAATTTAAAACCCTCGTTCTTAATTGCTTCGATTCTGTGAATTTCATCTTCGTATTTTTCTTCTATTTTCTTCAACAAAATGTGGGAAGATGGCACCACCATCCATCTGCAAAACAGAGAATTAAATGGCTATGTATTCACAATAATGTAGCCTCTGAGTAAAGTCATCATAAATCCCACCGAGTGAAGAATCGGTGCCTCAATTACAAATTTCGGCCAAACTCTACAACATAAGCCAAAAAAAATCGGTCAGAATACCACCCCAAACGTGTAATTTCAAAAATTTCAATTGATATTTGAAAATTTAGCCAAAATTTTCAGCCTATGTTGAGAGCGAAGAACTTGTATTGGTCGAACTTTGTAATTCAATGCCCAACAGATGCATCATACTCTTGACCCCAACAAACTGCAATGTGATGCATTTATGCATCACTGCGTCGCATACTAAATTGAATGTAAGTGGAATGAAAAACGAAATTAAAAAATTTTATTTGAAATCTTCTAACAATTAAGACAGCATAGTATCATGATCGCCGCATAATAAAAGATACAAGGCAATTTTTTAGCCAAAACTTCTCATGTATGGTATTTTACAAAGGCCAAATGAATGCAGCTTCAAGTAGCCGAGTATCGTCGGCAATGCTGCTGCAGTTAAAAGAAAATGATAGAATGGATTCTCATGGACCAAAACAAGGGCCAGCAGAGCTTCAAAGCATTTTTCAGAGCAATAGTTACACATCTTGAACAGAACTCCTTTAAAAAATATAGAAATAAAGAGACCTCCTGAGGGGGGCAACTTTCTCAAAACAACAGCAAGGCCCTCGTTGCCTTGGTACTCGCAAAATCTAGCACTCTCCAATGTGAAGCTGCTCACTCTTCTCAAAGCCTAGGGTATTTTGCCTTTCCCAAGATCATGTTTGTATCATTTTAAACTATCTGGTTCTTCTGGTGAGGTGGGTTAGGACAAGAAACGAGCTGAACATGATTTAGATAGCAAGGCCCTTCAGCGCTTCTATATTTCCATTCACAGAGTGAGTATCTCCAGTTTTGGCATCTGGATGGTTAGTAATCCCACCATTTTCAGGAGGGTTGTGAATCTCCTGACTGGCACCCTCTGAAACAGCTGAGCTGCGATGGCCACCAAAATATGTTGAGAAAGGGAAATATTCTGCACAACGTACTTTCCATCCTGCAGAGACAAAGCATGAACATAGATGATCATTTCATATCGTGCTGGAAACATGTATGTAAATGTAGGTGTACACAGCTTCACAAATATGGAAATGGAATCCCATGAGTTAAAAATAAAAATTTCAATCGAAGTCCAACTAGTTTAGAACTGAATAATTAAATGAAAATGAGAACACAATAGGTTCTAGTATCACTTACTAGCAGCAGCATCAGGATCCACCAGGACAGTTTCAAGCAGTTTATGGACTGCGATACAGTCTTTAAGTTTCCATTCCTTGACTGGTCTAAATGCTCTGGATTGCACGAACACGTACACGATCAAACTTTTCAATAGAGTGAAGATATAAAGACCCCAACAATCTAGAAGTATATCACATTTAATAAAAGAAAGTATTACGTTGATACAAGGTTGTTAGTTGATTCTTCAATTAGCTTGATCACCTCAAGCTTCTTGGCAGGTTCCAAAACATAAAGCATTTCGGCTGCTGCTGCTCTATGCATCAATGAATCTTCATGCGATCCATAAAACCAATGTCAGCAACATTATGATACTAATAACAATGCGGAATATGACTAAGGGGACAAGCCTGATATTATTATATGGGATGCAACCCAAGCAGGCCAGGGTAAGATCAGGGCAATGCAGACTCCAAGCTCATACGCATAGGACCAGCCATAGCTTCAATGAAAACTTTGGTCCAAGCCCAAATTCCAAAATTTAGCTCAAGACCAAATAACAGGCCCCAACTCAGCCCCCAAATCACCAATGGGAGATCATACTGATAGAAAAGAACAGCTCCAGAGAAAAATGAGTATAGTGCTGCTGGTCATTGCTGAAGGGTATATGGAGAGGTGGTGAAGCAAGGGCCTGAAAATGGGTGTGATAAAAAGGGAAATAACCTAGGTTGTTCATGTATAGCATAAAAAACAGTCTCAGGCCATTCCTGGGTGAGGTAATAAAAGTCAGGCCCAGCCCCAGCCCAACTTAAAACTCCGCTCTCAACCAAGGCCCTGGCCTGAGCTTAGGTCAAGACTTCTAGAAAGTAGAGTTTAAATTATGAAGATACAGACCTTTATGTTTCTCAAGGAAGGATCTATTTGCTTCAACCAGGGATTTCTCATGCAGTTGACTGCAGAAGAACAGCTCTTATTAAAAATCCGGAAGTCTAATGATAATTTTGAGTGAAGGTGTTCAATGAGACTTAAAAAATTAAATAAAAAACTCAAGAAGAAGTTAAATAGTACCTCAAAGAAGGTCGCTCTGCCTCTATGACACTCCAAACAAGTTTCTCCGAGTCGGTCACTGGAGCTGATAAGCTGCTTACTCTGTGAAAGAATCTAATCTGCAAAATGACAAGTTGGTATAAAGACATGATTGAGAAATAAAAACAGTTTTTTGGGATTTAACTTGATCTAGATTAAAGAATCATCATCAAAGAACAATATCTAGAGTGATAGTACAAATAAGGAGTCTGGAAGCCACAGCATAAAGGGCTTAAGCTACATTTTTCATCATTAACAATCTAATTACATGTTTATAGAGAAGGCTTTTTCTTTCTTTTCTTTAGAGATTTACATTCCTAAAAGCTAATACTGAAGTTACCTTCTTTAATTTTTTAAAACAAGCATTTTAAAATTTTAAAAAAATTAATAAAACATTGCATAATTGACAGGAGTATATGGGTGGAAAGTAAGAAATAATGCATGAGACACTCCATTTTGCAAAATTTTGAATAGTACTAATATGAGAAGTATAACACAAATGCAAGAACTGGGAAACAATACACACATTTTGGAGGGGAACAAGTTTTCCAGTACCACTATAATGTTCTAGGTTTGATGAAGAAAGATGATACAGACAAATGACATCTACTGAAATTTATGGTTGAGATATGGGCATATAGCTTAGATGCTTTCAAGACAACATTCACAAGGTGATTGAGAAGGGGGAATTTTCGTCCATCCATACACCACAGCCTGGCACACGGATGCAGTTAAACAGGGAATCCACATTTGGCTTGTTATCACTGAGTTTGGTTAAGGTTGGAACCATACCCAGTCACCCACTCACGTCTCCTGTTTAGTGGAATTAGGAAAGAAAATTATAGTATTTGTTCCAGCTAAAAATTATTTAATGCTATTTTAAAATATGAAACTATAAATATAGGTCATAGCTAACCTTGTACATCATTGAATTTTATGATAGAGTTTTGAGAATTGAATTTAAATTCAAGAAATCAAAGTGTGGATTCGTGTTCTTATAAGTTCTTTGCATTCTAGTTTCAAAATTTGATTGAATTAAATTTTTGGTTTGCATTTCCTCTTTGCAATTCAGCTCCGTTAAAGTTATTTAAATTTTAATTATCATTGGAATTGCATTCTTTTCAGTTTCTTCAATTGAACTTAAACTAGTTTTCCTTGGGAACTAGTGTTACCAAGGATTGCTATTAGTGACATCTTTGGTCTGGATCCACTTTGAACAGAAGTTCATTTGGTCCATTTATTTGATCGAAGTCTAAGGAAGGTTCTTACACTACCTTAGCCGTATCAGAAAACAGACCTGACCGTTAGATATTGACAAATGCATGGATGTAACATGCACAATGTGCACGCAATATATATATATATATACACACACACACGTGTGTTTGTACTATATTTTCAGCATTAAATCTGAATCATCAGTTAAAACTTCATCTAAAAGTGGGGACGAGTAAGATCATTTAAAAAAAAAAAATTAAAAACTTGAATGTAACATGTAAAATAATATATCGAGTACTTCAAAATGATCCATTGAATGGGTCCCATCTAAAGGCCTTATGCTTGGTTGAAATTTCCACTTGCACAGTTCTTAGATTTACTGATTTCACAGATTTTAGCAGCCATATCAAGGGGGAATCTCTTGCTGATATCCTGGTTCCTGTTCTACACAGAAAGTGTATCAGCCTACTACTTTTTTTACTTTCATTTAAAACAAAGAGCACCGCCTGTCCTTTCATCTGGAGGGTAGATGGAGACACCCAAAAGTTGTAACATATTGTTTAATTGTTGGTTTGACAAAGATCCAAACTGTCAAACACTTTAGAGTGACACCATATTTTACCATTAATGCCTGCTACATTTGGCTTCGTGGTCCCAAGTTCTGAGTTTCATCATTGTTACTTCCTAGACATTATGTGATGAGGACATCATGGGACACTAACAAAGAAGGATGCATCAAAATCTATATTTCATCTAATCATGGTAGGATGATGAATTTCTACACAATCTCTACATATCTGACCATGGATAGAAACAAATCCAGCCATGAATGGTTTTCCTCTCCATTTTTTAATGTGTGGAAACACACAAACATACCCTAATGAAGCTTAGATGTTAATGGTTAAGATAGAAGCAGCTACCTCTAACATTTTTTTCCTTAAAAAAAAAAAAAAAAGAATTGAACTCCTAAGATATATAAGAAATGGATGGCATTTCAGTAAATGAGTACCTTTTAGAAAAACCAACAAAATAGGAACAGATTATTGACTGAATTACAGTATTATTACTTGTTAATACATACCAAACAGCGATGAGTATCAGGGTTCTCCCCATCCAGTTTAAGCAGCTGCTTTACAGCCTGGAAAAGAAAAATAAATGAGACCTAGTAGCCTAGAAACAAAAAGACAATATTGCTCTTCCATCAATATGAGAAAAGACTAAAAACATGCATGAGGTGCATGTGTGTGATTATTAATAAATAAAAGAGTACATGTATTTGGCTCCAAAACTCAGACAGAGAGATGAACTGTCAAAAGTTTAGCTGAGTCACTAAGTTGAGGTGGGGGTGGAGGGCGAGATTTGCTTCTTCAAACAGGAGAAATCCAGGTTTGGTGGGAAAACAAAGGGAGCATAGCCAAGCAAAATAACAGGGGAATAATTTTTTTTTTTTTCCATAAGGGAGAGATCCATGTTTGGTTAGAGTGCAGAACAAATAGAAAGAGTCCAATTGTCAAACGAGGTCTTGCAGGTAGGAATGCCACCTCTCATGCCTTCGAGAGAAAGAAAGCTAAGAAAGGCAACTGCAGTTCCAATGTGAACGGGGCAAGTGGCAAATGACTCATGAGGAATTACTTTTTTTACAGACGCAATCAAATCTTGATGAATGGTGTAATGACATCAAGTTTTTGATTTGTTAGGATATCCCAAGTGAATAATTTCTAATGCAGCTAGATGGATTTCTTTGCTTTGCTGGTCCTGCAACGCCACAGCCACAGCAAGCCAATCATGTAACATAATGCAATGTAAGATTTGATAGTATTATAAGAGAATATTCTTCCACTTTGGTCATGTTCAGGAATTGCAGAGAACCGTTTCAGTTATTTTTCACTTTTGACATTCCCACAATGAGCTATGAGTATCAAGCAGTGAGTCTCATGTACTAAGACATAAAATGGTAATTATTCCAACGTTGAACATTAAATTACCTGAAATGCAAGCAAAATCTTCTGCTTCCTCATATTTAACTCAAAAGAAAGTACATGTGTCTCCAAGGAATTTGACGAGTTGTTTTGAAGCAACTTCAAGTACTTCGTAGCTTCTGCCAGCGGATCTTCTACCTGCATTCAAGCAAATCAGAGGATATTTAACCATCCTATCATCCATGTTTTCAGCTTTGCATGTACCTCAAAAGGCCTGGTATTGCAAAATGGAATTCAATAGGAAGAAAAATGTTGAGAATTCAAAACCACCTGCAATAATTTCTCCCCGTGAGGGTCTAGATCAACTGGTTTGGCATGTTGCTTCTTGCCAGTTTTATATATGCCAGAGGCACTTGATTCTTCCTCATTTTTATCTTCTGCCTCCTAGAAAAATGCAAAACACCATTAATTTAAAAAAAAAAAAAAACCTTCTCCTAAAGTAAGATCTCCTAGGAAATTTAAAAAAAAAAAAACTTTATGTACTTTCTTTGCACGTGCTTCAGCCTTTCGCTGTTTTTGTCTCAGTTTCTTTTTCTGAGAAGGAGGTAGTTTCAACATTTCTTCATCATCTGCACTTGCTGATTTTGACGGAGAATCATACAACTTTATGTAGCATCTACATCATAACCAAACAACAATAAGGACAAAGAGAAACCAAGACCAAAGAATTATATTATACATGTATTATATACATAAACCCAAAAAAGGAGACAGTAGAAAGAAGAAAATAAACAAAACTCCCTCAATAAAATAAAATAAAAAGATCTCCAACAAACAGTGCAAAGAGAGAGCCAGTTCAAACAAAGTGACAAAAATCATTTTCCTAAAAAATGCTGACAACAGTGGCAGGGGGGACTTTTGTAGATGACATATCGACAGTGATGACACACACATTTAACCACTATTCAAACAGGAAGCAGATCTAATATCCTCTGAAGATCAAAGGAATCTCTAGAAGTTTTCCAATCCTGACAATCCAAATTATGGCTTAGAACCAACCCCCACTAAAAGTAGATGACATTGCATGATTCTAATTTCTCAAAATATGAAAAGCACTTCATACTCCAAATTTCAATGCACCTTATAGCTCCAGCTGCGGCTTTATGAAAGTATGTATGCGAATGTAACCGATCTTGAAATTTGAGCATTTCCACATAGGCACGTAGAGTCATTTTCCGTAGGCAATAAGAATGGAAGTCAAACTGATCCTCAGTCATATCTGCGTAGTGCTTCTCAACAGCCAAGAACTTTTTCAAAGCCCTCCCAAGATCACCTTGTCGAAAGTAGCTTTCACCAGAAGCAAGCTCATACCTTGCTCGGGGCACATAACAAAAGATTAAACAGGGAGAATCACCATAACGACCTGTGTGCATTCACTTTTCTTAATTATGTACAATTTCATTCAGGGAAAAAGTGACAAAGACATACCACATGCACTGCATGTCATGCAGGTTGTTGTGCTGATCCCCATCCTTCGTGAACAACACAGCAGTCCTCTCTGCTAATGCCACCTTCAAAACAGGTAAATGCAAATAGCAATATGAAATAAAAGTATTTTCCAATTATAAAATGCAATGTATATGAGATAAGTAGAATCAACACACTGATTATTTTAGCAAAAGAAAAAAAATACAGGAGAAAACTTGCATGTATCTATCTACTACTGTAAAAGTGTGAAGGGGACATTTTCATCCACATATACATCATCTCAATGGTGTGTGAGCACATCACTACCAAGTAAAAATATAGAAAAAAAAAATCATCCAAAAGATGGCTAAAAATAGAAAAACAAATTGAAAGATATAATTTGACGAGTTTTAAAGATTTGGCATACTTTTATTGTATTACTATTAAAAAATTGTTAGCAAAAAACAAAAAAAAATGAAATTCAAATCGGATTTGGTCAATTAGATGGACTTGGTCCACCCTTATGAAGTTATAAGCTTAAAAATAAAGGAAATTCACGCAGAAAAAGGACCTTTTAATGAAATAGAAAAAGGAGCTTATGATTAGATTTGGTGTGTTTGAAGACTATCGAAAGAATTTTGACTATTTGTTCATCAAATGGTTGTGATTGCATCTTATCAAGCAACATAAATATAAAATTGAAAAGTCTAACCACACTTGAGCAAATCTCATCATCAAAACTCTCCTAAAATCAGCACATAAATATTTAGGGAACATTTGTTAGAATAGATTTTCTCAAGAAAATTTGATTTTCCTAGGAAAGAGATTCTCATGTTTGTTTGCACCAAATTTACTAGAAATCTAGATTTTCATAGCCAAATTTTCCTGAAAAAACGGTACAATTTTTTTCCCATCATGACCTATTGAGAAATGCTTTCTTGGGGAAATTTATGAAGTTCACCTATAGGGACTTGATCAAATAAAACTTAAAACACCTTCATCTACATGTATACCTGACTTCACCCATCATTAAACGGGTTGACACGACCCAAGTAAGCTATGAGTTGACCTGACCCAACTCATTTATCATAAGAATTAATCCAACCTAAGATTAAATGGTCGACCCAACTCAACCCATTTCCAAAATGTATTGACCCAACGGGTTCCAACCCATTTATTAAATAGGTCAATCCGATTTGAGTATATGATCAAGATTAAATGGATCAGCCTATTTATTAAAAGCTTAACTCAACCAACTTATACAAACTTGATCCACTTACTAAATAGGTTAACCAAACACGAACAATCATAAAGAGGTTGGTCCAACTATAATATACAAAAATCCCATATACAACCAAAGAAAGACCTAGGGGAACATTCACACGCCATAGCCCCAAGAATTTTATATCTATATACAATATCAATTAAATTAAATTTTATAAAATGTGGCCTAATTCAGGCCCTCGAGCCAAACTTGGACTGACTTCCACATACCAGGCCTAGTCTAACCCAAATTCTAATTCAGGCCTGATATTTGGAGCTAAAAATGAGCCTGTCCCAAGCTCGGGACAAGCTCAAACCGATATTTTCAAAAAAAAAAAAACATGCAGGCTCGGGTTAGGCCCAACCCAAGATGAACCCTTAGTGGCAAACAAACATAAGAAATTTTTTAGATTAGAAAACAAATTCCTACCAAGCCATTTTCCTAATAAAATTTTCTTATCGAAATCCACTTTGCCATTGGATTTCATTTTCCTAGGAAACTAAAAAACGTACCCTTGGGGATTCAAAATAATGACAAAAACTCATCCAGAAATGGAAACAAATAAAAAAGAAGGAATTTTAGATGTGATTTGGTGAGTTTTAAAAGATTTGACTGATTCTTGTCATGTTAGTACTAAAAAGAATTAAAAATAAGAAAATGGATTCTAGGATTAGATTTGGTGAGTTAGAAGGATAGGTCTACCTTACCATGTCATTATTAAAAAAAGATAATTTCATGCAAAAAAATAGTAAAGAATAAAAAAGAGATTTTATGATTAAGTTAAGCACATTTGAGCGGTTTAACTTGCCTCTAATAATCACATCTAAAACTGGAAAGTTTTGTGAAGAACTAAGCAAAGAAATGAATAACCTACTACCAATTTTTTTATCAATGCCTGCAAAGTGTATGCTTCTTACTAGTTTTATACGGTAAATACATAATGGCATACCTGATCAGCCTGAAGCATGCGCTTAACGCACTCACTATTTATGAAGCGATCAGCAAGATCCATTGACCTAGCTTCATCAGCCAAAGAAGCTGCAGCTACCAAGTCACCAGAATGTTTTAATATTCTGCCCTGTGATCAAGGAAACATATGTCAACAACATTCACTCAAAATAATCCAAACAATTTTTCCCACAGAATTGCTTTCCTCAAGAAAATAGACAAGCAACCTCTAAACACAAAGGGCTAGAAAGGCAAGAGTTTCTAGCTTGTCTAGAAGCACCCTATTATTCCATTTACCCCACATGCTTGCAGTCATAACCATCTTTCGTATCAAATTAAAAAAATATATATTGATGCCATGAAAAGAGGACATTTAGCCAGATTGCACTTGGCATGCAACACTTCAAACCACAGAGTTAGAAAGTGGTCCCACGTTGTTGAGGTAAAACAGCAATTGATGAAACACCTTCTAAAGACTTAATACCTTCTGGCTAGCACAATCCTGATTCAGAAAGCTTGCACATTTTAATAAAGACTTCCCTCCAAAGGCTACCCTCCTCTCCGATCCTCAAAACCATTTGACCAAGAAAATGTCATTCACCTCGCCTATGGCCTGGATTCCTATTTACCCTTCATACATTCACGAATGTAATTGCCTGATCCATATAGTAGATTACATAGCTGCGTCCAACTAGGATCAAGGAGACAACATGGCCACTTACCAATTTGAGCCAACCAGTAATCCAATGGATCAAACATGCAGGTCAGTTGACTAATTTTGAAATGCATTGATAATAGTTATATTCATTTAACATTTAAAATAAGTCATTTAGAATAAGAACTTGTAGTACAGTTGAATGGTGCTCTATACACATCCACAAAAGATTCATGTTAAAAAAACATTATCAAAGCATTTGTCCCATCTATCTGGGGCTAGCTTTCCAAGTCCTACTCTTCCACATGTATAGTAAAATTCATTTGGATTTAACAAAGTTCTACAGGGGCCAGCCTGCCTCTTGAAACTTATAATAGTCATCCTCGATCTTGGTTTCCAAACAGCACAGTCGGTAAGTGCTTTTATAGTCACAACCAAAAAGGTTGTGGGTTCAAGTCATGTCACCATGAGAGAGAGAGATGTGCCCAAAAACACACACAAAAAAACCTCTCCTCCCTTCTCTCTTTCATCCCTAAATATGAAAATAATAAGCATATAACTAGTGAGGGAGAATAGAAGATATATAAAAAGGATCCATTTTAAAGTTGGATGTAGATCTTGTATGTAGGGGTAGAGATGGCACCGTGGCCCAACAATCCATCAGGATGAAGTAACTGGCCCAAGAGAAAAAGGGTGAGCATCAATTTTAGCTTGAACGCCAACTGGGCTCAAGCACAGGTTTCAAGCCCCTTTTATAATCGAGCCAAGCTAAGGCTTATATCTGCTTAGGTCCAAAAGCATGGTTTGCAAAAAAAATATAATGATGAAAATGTAAAGTTAAAAAGTCTTGCCGCGTACCCTACATGTTAGACACCGACACAAGGTCCTCTAAACCATAGTTAAATCTTCAACCATGCTTAAAAAGATAGGATATAAAATCCCCCAAAAGAAATGAAAGGTGAAAATTCATTAGGCTTGGGCTTCCTATCAAGTCTATTGGATTGGTGGGGCTCAGGCTTGGCACAGCATAGGCGCAACCAGAACTCATCCAATTTCTATCCCTATGTAGGGATCATATTAAATTATAATCCAAATCAAGATCTGAGTCTGCTTAAGATATGACTAATATGACCCAAAAACAACCCAATAGGATAATTGAACCAACTATCAATGGGTTCTTTTATCAAGAGATAAAGATGAATTCTGTTCAAATAATACAAAGTCGAGTTGTTCATAAAGACAGTGGACAACTAATGAAAAGATAGATAACGCAATGGGTGGATTAGATTGACTTTTTCTAAAAGTACTCTTCATATAAAAACATAGAGACTCGATCAACAACTCCTAATTGATTGTCACATACTCAATTGGATGGTTGTAATGCAAGCATCTGGATGTGGTCCTTCATCCATATGCTAGCTAGACCAGCCAGTAACACAAAACAAACATAGATCTTGTTCTTCTCAAACAATTTCCAATTTGGCACATGCAGCATTTACAATGTCACTCAAACCTAATAGAAATAGAATGCTTCGAGCAACTTCACAAGAAAACAAAATTAGAACAATTCGAAGATGGAACACCTAGCTTAGAAGACATAAACAAACCTTCACAGAGTAAAGATCAATCACAGTAGGTGTATGTTCAATAGCCTCATCAATTTTAGTGAGTGCATGCTCATGCTGACCCCTTCTGTCAAAATGCTGCATCGAGATAATTTTTTTAAATAGTGTCATAGGAAACAAAGCATCACAAAAAAACAGACAAAACCAACTTAAACCAAGACTTGAACCTGGGCCAATAAAAACAAAGTCCACATGAGTGTTGATGGTGCCTCTTTTGTTGGACTGCAATTCAAATTTATCCATTTCCATTTAGTTAGTAGTGGCACATTTTTATGAATGCATATTGCTTTTTGAAAAGTAATCAACCATTAGGAAACTCACACAATTAGCAAGAAACAGTGGAGGAAACATATTTATGGCAACAAACAAAAACAATTCACTTAGCGCGTATAAAATAATTCATAAGCTTAAGTCCAATTGCACTTGTATGGAGATGAAGTCTAGAAAATTCACAACTCAACACCATTAACAATAAAACTTCAAATTTTCACATTTTTCTAACACTGGAAATACATTAGGTCAAATCAATTGGCTTTAAAAGTCAAATTAGTGTCAAATTAGGTATGAGTACAATTCACGGGGGGTAGGTGAGGTGTGAGTAGAGTATTGGAACCATTAGGTCTAGTGTGGGTCCCACAAACCAAAATACTCATGAGAACTATTGTAGTGGCATCAATCAGAAACAAGACGGAAAATAACTTGTCTTGGTCCTCAAAACAAATACAAAACAACCTTGCATTAGTCCCCCAAAAGGCCCAAAAGCAGCACTTCTATTTCAGTTACCAAAATGGCATCATATAAATGGGGTTTTCTTTTGAGAAAGAACACCATGACAACCATGTTCCATGCCCAAAAAGCCTCATTTCAATACCCAAAGCCTCTTTGTCTCAGTTGGTAAAGCACATTGGCACATTCCAATCATTCCCAAAGTAGGGACATTATGGATAGGGTTTTCACTTCAGGAATAGTGCCCATAACAACATGTTTCATGTCACAGAACATTCCAAACAGCCGTTTATAAAATTATAGAAATAGTGTAGTTTCGCATTAAAACAACCCCAAAATACATTCCGACCATCCAAAACCATGGTCTTCACACCAAGACCAAGGTCACAACTCGGCTAGCTGTTATTTGACGTTGATCAGACTAAATAGGTCAACCAAGCATACCAGATTAGAAGACAAGTCAACCAACCACTTCAACTCTGAAATTGCAAGACCTTTTCAAGCGTTTGTTTAGCAATATGCATATTTGGGCTTGACTACATGCTTTGTAACTATACCCAACATGCTTGGCTTCATCTAATTGTCCTTAATTTTCATAAAATGTCAATTTAGCCAACTTGCAACTGACAATTGAATTGTGCTAAGTGCTAACTTCAAAATTCAATGATCAATTCTGATAAGAAATCCTGAAGTTCTCAAGGTTCCCATGGAGGATATTTTTCTCAAACTACAGTTGAATTTCTTCCAAGATCTTCAAGAATCTATTTGGAGATAAGCCCATTAATCTTTGAATGGAGGATCTCATCTTGACTAACTTTTGAGTATGTTTTGAAATTGTGACCCATTAAATGCTTCATCATATTTTCAAGATCTCCAAGGATCGCGCTAGGGAATCAACTTGGTGATATATATATATATATAGAAGGAATTATGAAAACCAGTTTCAATCAATAGTTTACATTGGTTGACCATGAGAACCAATGGTTCTCTTCTAGTGGAATTCTAATATCTTTGGGAATCCATCTAAGGACCAACTCAGATCGAGACCATTCAGACTATTATCCAGTGATGGTCTTGGATTGACACTTCACTTGATCAGCATTCAAGATGGATGACTTGGGGTTGATGATGCCAGCATGACCCAATTGGCCTACTTCATTTTGAATTCGAGTTGTTCTTCTTCTTTTTTTGACATCATGAACGTTTCATGGGTCAAATGGAGAATTAGAACTCAAAAGTCGAGCCCAAATATATGAGATTTTGGCTTTTGTTGCTGGTGATGATGTCAATGACGACAACAACAGTGAATGTTTCAAGGGGACAATATCTCTCAACTCGTGCTTCATTAGAGAGCAATGCAAAGGCATTTGATGTCATTAAATCATCTTTGGACCTTTGTTGTCCATATTAATCATAGAGGACCAAGTGGCACTTTTAGTGTCACCAATTTGAAATTTGATCAAGGAGTACAACTTTTCAACTTGAACCATTGTGACGCATTTGCAATTCCATTGTATTTAGCCCATCCATACCATCCTAATGGAGAGAGTGTCATTCCCTTAGCACTTAACATCTTTTGCTGTCTACCGTGAATAAAAATCTAAGATAATATTGGCAAGCAATTGTTATGTCCCATTACTTGTGCCAACATTATCCATGAAGGCAAATAATAGCATAGGAGTCATGGTATATCGGTGAATTTTGATGCTTGTTCAAATTTAAAACCAATAAACAATTTTGATATTTCCTATAAACACCCAACTTGATTCCATTTGAAGGACAGACTTAGAGAAACATGACAACTGATGTTTAGAATCATACACCAAGTTCATTCAGCTCAATCCATTCCCCTTTGACTTATTCTCAAAATCAAACGTGCCCTAAGAGTTTTTGCAAAGGGAGAGTGGAGAGAGGTGCTCTTGATAAGGCAAAATTATAAAGTGATATTGAGTTTTGGGAAGGGACGCTTCCAGTGTTTTGAGAAAAGATTCCTTTCCAGGGACATCAAAGAAAACACTCATTTTCTACAAGAGTAGGCTCCATCCTTGTGTTTATTCTTTATTTTTTCTTTTCAAAAGGAAACATAGGTACTTCATTAGTATAAAAGATAGGACAAAACAAGTACAACAATTAGAGAGTATAAGAGATGAATGCTCAAACTAAGAGAAAGTGCATAGAAAATATGATAATAAAAACAGATTAAAAGAGCTAATCCAAAGAAAACTCGAAGAAAAACAGACTATCCACTCAAACCCATTCCATGCCAAGAAGTCCACAACTCCATTGTGTTGTTTCTTTCACTCCCAAACACAAAAAGCTTGTGACAAAACTCTATTAGAATTACTTGAAATGTTAAGCTTTAAAAGGCACACTAAGACTGCAACTGAAATGGAAAAATTATGAAACCAATCATAATAATTAAAACATACAAAATCTTAAATATTTATGTACACAAATATGATAAATCAGAATGAAGTGATTGATACAATAAAACCACAAAATAAATATTAAACCAACCATGAAATGTGTTATTTCCAATATATATATATATGCAACTCTATTCATGCTTTCAACTACATCATACAACACATAGTAAAACAGTTCTTGATTTACCTCCCAGGAAATCCTCCAGTGGTCCTAATTGAATTTTCCAGCTCAAGAATCAATTGCTCTAAAATATCCGCCTGCTCAGGTCATATAACAACCAAAATAGCTATTCTTGAAACATCCAGAACTTGTATGCAGAACAAAATAAAATAAAAAACTTTTAAGTACAATAACTTAAATTAACATGATCATATTAACCTTGCCAGGGAGATCATAAAGAGGAGAAAGATCAGAGAACAATGAAGGAACTCCCTAAATAACAAAATCAAAACAAATTAAGTTAGTGAGAAAGAATAATAGCTAAAAGATTCTATCTAGTAGAAGAATGGAGATGAAGGAGAATACAGCAGCTTGTCCAAAAAAACCAAATGAATGGTAATGGTGCAATTTGTCCCCTTAAATGATAAAAGCACAGTTGGAAGATCACTTAAGCTACAAGCAATGGATGTCACCTTCCTATACGTTAAAAAATTATAAAAAAGGATATAGAAATAACCTTGGTTAAGAGAGGCCTAATATAGTTGTCTGCTGCATCCCGGAATTTTTCGCCTTCAAGAAAATCAAGTGGTATTCGCTGAACAAAAATAAAAAGCAAAATTAAATACAATACCGTAACATAAAATATATAAATGGTCCCTCAGATGCATAATATGATCAATATGAACATACAGGATATGAGTAAAAAAGGGTCCAAGCATAATTTTAAACATCTCTTTTTGCTAACTTATGTCATTTTAAGTCTTCTAGTCTCCCTGGTTTGTCATATCTTTAAATGTGCTTTTTATTCACCAATAGCCTTTTGGACATCTATAATCCACCACATGTTTCAGGATGTGCATGACCTTGCCTTAGATTTTCCAATCACATTTAGCTAGTTCTTCGATAAACTCGCCATTTCATCCCACAATTCGTTGGGATTCATGTCTTGGTTCCTTTCCCTGGAAAATCTTTCTTTAAAATTGCTGCATTTTTATGGTTTGGGCAATTATCACTCTATTGTTTGCCGTCCAGATTTTGACATAACTCTCTGAAATCAATTAGTAGAATGTAGATTTTTTTTTTCTGTACATGTTTAAGCCTTTGAAGAAGCTTTTCATAACTTCTAAAATGATGAAAATGGTCAGGTTCCAGCATACATGCATGTAGAAGTGTGTTCATCTAGAAAATAGTCTACAACAGTTGAGTTGATACAAGTAAATGAACTACTCATATCCTGTAATGAGCATCAATTTCACAAAAAATTGTACCTTAACAGCAGATGACCAAGAATATTGCTTTGCAAGAGATTGATACAAGGCATCTAGATGATCAACTTCATCACCTGAGTACTGGCCATTTACCGAATATAACCCAAGACATTTTTGTAGCCCTTCATAATATCTGAATTGAACAAATTAGCATCCAGATGATAAATCAGTAAATTTTCAAAGCACTCAAAATGCAAGCTAAATAGCATTGGTACACAGTTACACACTAAATGTCACATGCATAATAATTGTGCTAACATGCAGGTTAGCTAGCAACTAAACATTAGGAATAGCAATTTAGCCTATTTGACTGAAAGCCCCATGTGTCGGGCTTGGAAAAAAACAGGCTTGAACGTGATTTAGAAGACTGACTGATATTCAGGTTCAAAGTCGGGCCAAAATTAGAAGCCCAGCAAATAAATGGACTGGGCTCAAGCTTATATATTGCCGATCTTGAAAGATCAAAGCCCAATCCTCGTACATATGCATGTATCCTGTGCTTGTAGAACCCACTACCCTTCTTTATTGATTTCATCTCCAACCACCCCGAAAGAATCCAACCCCTCTTTCCCCTTCGAAAAATCTACCGTACTTCAAGCCACTTTCTAACACCACCTCTTCACTACTTAAAGTTCCCTACCTGAACTTTCCCTTCATTTAACTCCCTACTACCACACCACCAAAATCTCTTTTCTAAAACGGTAGTCTCTCTCAACTCAAGGTTCGATGCCAACATGAGTGTTGAGTTGGGGAAGTTCTGCCACGTAAATTCCCTCCACTCAGTAAAAACTATCAACTCAATTTGGTCAGTATGTTCCCTTTTTTGTATATTCAGGGTTTGGTAAATGGATTTTTTTAGTTTCTTCACTTCTTTTTCATATTCTCTTGCATAGTCTGGATTTGGCAAATGGGTTTTTTATTCTTTGCTACCCCTTCTCCCTTTGTATTATGTGTTTTGCATGCATCTGTATCAGGCTGTTCAGTAGGCTTGGGCTTTCCATCTGGCCTGTAGGTCTCAGCAGGCTTTGGCTTGGCACAATATAAGCGGGACCCAGCCATTGTCATCCCTGCTGAACACAAAGCGGTTTCACTCTGCTCTGCAATACATCAAAAACGATAACAAGCTAACAGCAACATAACACAGGAGAGAAGAATATGACTTCATTGCATTAGGAAATATTCATTCCTAAAATTCCGCATAATCCCCCAGAAGTTTCAAAAGTAGCCCATCAACTTTGAGTTTGAGTCACAACATGACTTCCTAGTTGCAATATCAGATATGTACAAACAGAACTGACTGTTTAAGAAGGCTAATGAATCGCACATGCACATACAACCAACTCCCAAAGAGGATAAAAGGGGAAAAAAGCACCCACTTCCACACACATTCAAGCAAAGTTGTGAAAATCAAATCCTATCGTAAATCATTATATGCCTTGAACTACAAATCATGTATCATAAACCCACTCCCACACACATTCAAGCAAAGCTGTGAAAATCAAATCCTATCGTAAAATTGTTATATGCCTTGAACTACAAATCATGTATCATAAACCATAGAATCGTAAAATTCATGTGTTTTCCCTCAAAAATATTTAATATATGAAGTAACATAAAAGATATCTAAAACATAAACGTAAGCAATTTTCCAACTTTCATTCTTAAGTGAATATCATAACTATTCCATTGGAGCTCAAATTTCAATTTCCAACTTCCAAAAGTACAATACCAATATATAATTAAGGTATAGTGTGAAAAGTCAACAATGAACTAAGAAGCCTCCAAAAAATCCAAAGGTTCTAAATGCCCAACAACTCAACCCTTAAAAACCATAAAAACAAAAAGTTTCATGCTTTCACATTCCAAATATTCTCAAAATTCTATTATGTATAAAAATCATAAGATTTCTTCATAGATATGAATCGTTCCTCTTATTATATCATACAAATCATAAGATATGAATCATGTATCGTAAGATTTTAACAACAATGCATGCAATTAAAAAGACATAAGAAAGTGCATAGTCCAGACATGTGCATAAGGCACACATCAAATACGTCAAAGCCTATATTCATATAGTATCTTCTCTCTAGCCCCTTTTTTTAAGGGCCAGCTTTTGATGTCAGTGCTCTTTTATGTACTCTATTTTCTTATTTTTAATAAAATTTGTCACCATTTCAAAGAAGAAGGGTCAAGACTTATTACAAAAAATGGATGATGAAAAACAAATTCCAAGACATAACTTTCTAACATCTTACTCACCTATAATTGTCAGGGATCATAGAGAGCAAGGCCCTATATATTTTTTCTCCTTCCTCTAGGCGGCCAAGCTTCACTAGTAAAGAAACTTGTTGTTCCTTGTATGCTAATTTATCAACCTGAAAGAAAAAAAAAATCGGTCATAAACTGAACAAGTTTCCAAAATAACAAATTTAAGTCTCAAACTCCATTCTCAGCACAAGTATCACTGAAAAAAGGTACTTCTTTTGAAAGGTGAAACTACTTACTATTTTATTCTCTTTTCTGTACAATTCGTCAATTGCTCTTTCAAGAAATCCACACTCCTCTAATAAAGATATCTGCAGAACAAAATCATATAACATCAGTAATTCCTATAAATACATATACGTCAATAACTCCTATAAGTGTTACTCAAGTGACATTGGCATATAATAACAGTAACTGATATTAAAGTAACCGCAAGCATATGAGAACAAAAACAATAACAGCTCTGCGATATGAAATGCAAACATAACCCTTAATACTTAGGAGAGGTCTAGTAAATGCTTGAGCATTTAGGCACTAGTCTTCCAACAGGTTTTGTCGAGTGCGCTACACACTCCAACATGGTACATGGCATCGTTGTAGAATCATGAGGAGACTGTTCAAAGTGGACTCATAAGGTCATTCTAACCCTTGATTTCTTGCTTTCAAAGATGGTGACTAATTTAACTTATCTTAAAGCATTTAACCTATAGGTGAAGATCAGTATAACAAGTATCAGTCTCAACCTGATTTGGTGTCAAGGTTAAAGTAATTGAGAGCTTCGGTTTGATCACAGGTGGAGCCCATCCATGAGCCATACACCCAACATATTGCAGTTTTGCCCATACTTGAGAAACAAAGAAGTTGACAATATAAAGCATTTAACGATAATATAGTCAGTCTTAGTACAATGAACAAGGAGATGTGTATCATTTTCCTGTTTTCATTATATGCTCTCATCACTTGACGTAGTTTAATCTTTTGTTTAATTAAACTGGTGAAGAATAACGAGTGAAAAATATTTAGACACATTGCATTTCATCAAAGTTGCAGGGCCAGGCTTCTGTATCTAAATTTATTCTTTCTCCTACAAGGTATTAGAATGACCAATGCCTTTGATTGTCGTACTGAAAGGAAAAGAGAAACAAGAAAGAACTTATTTGTCCTTAAGTAGAGTTTTCAACCTAGTTTTTTTTTGTTTTTTTTGAATGATGGTGATAACTTTATTTAGAAGAGAAGGAAACAACAAAAAAGCATGGGGAAGGAAGGAAAGCACCTGAAGTGAAAAACAATACACATCACAAGAAAGGAAAACCCACAGCCACACGATGAATGGACAACTGCAAAGCCTGCTAAGAACTACACTGCTGAAAATCACCAGTTACCACCTGAGATCTCAAAACACCTATCTTAGCCAGCGTATCTGCATCCCCACTGATTTCTCTAGGAGCATAAGATAAAGAAACCACAACACCATCACAAATATCCAAAGTTTCCTTAATGATATTAGCAATTTAGAAAAGGGATACCCTTGGAAACGCAGCTAATTCCACCAGCATGGTCACCTTCGAGAATAAGCGGCAACATTCTTCTCTCAACTGCTAATTTAAGACCAAAAAGAAGCACCGAAGCTTCAGCCTTGCAACCAAAGCAAGGGTCCGTTGGCCCAGAGAAGGCAATGGTATTGAGGTTACAATCATCTTTAATTAACACGCCAATCCCAACCGGACTCCGTCGAAGTTCAGCCTGAAGACACCAGAAGGAGGCAGCTTCCAGAAGAGGAAAACAGGAGGAGGACAAGAATGATCCAAATAGGGCTGCAACTCAGGTCGGGTTTTGGCCCGACCCGCATGACCCGACCAGAGAAATCATGCGGGTTGGGTTACAATAGTCGGGTTATAGGGTAGGGTCGGGTCGGGTTGAGAAGAGAAAAACCTGATCGAAATTCGGGTCGGGTTGGGCTGAGGGTTTTAAATTTCAATCCGACCCGACCCGACCCGACCCGAGAAGGCCTGACCCGAATTTTATAACTTAATATAAAATCCCTCCTAACCCCTCAAACCCTAACTTTCATTTCCAATAGGGAAGTGCTGATGACAACACTACTCTATCCCATTTTAAATTTTACTGGAAAAGGGTTTTCTCTATCCCATTTTTTTTTTTTAAAAAAAAAAAAAGCAAACAAATTATCATCTAAACTAATCTCGGGTCAGGTTCAATGGGTTGCAACTCGGGTCGGGTCGGGTTAAGGGTTAAGGGTATTACAATCTCGGGTCGGGTCGGGTTCATTAAATTGGATTTTTTATTCGGGTCGGGTTGGGTTCCATGTAGTGTGAGTCGGGTTAGGGTTGGGTTTATTAAAACCCGGCCCGCCCGACCCGAGTTGCAGCCCTAGATCCAAAGTAACCTCATCCCAACAAGACAGCAAGGTTTGAGCGGAATAAACTCTGAAATCCAGGAGGATACATAGTTGTCCAAAGACCCACTGAATCATCAACAAGTCTCCACAGCCACTTTTCGAACAAAGCAGAGTTCAGAGGTTTGATTTCTGGAATACCCAGACCCCAGCTTTAACCGGAAGACAAACTTGAGACTAGGAAACTAAATGGTACTTGGGGGGTCACTTCATTACTGCCATAAAAAGTCTCTTTGGAGTTTCTCGATGCGCTAAATCATGGAGGTTGGTCACTTGAAGACAGACAATAAGTAAATAGGAAGATCAGCAAGCAAGGATTTGAGAGACCCAACAGAGCAGCCAAACTCCTAAGCCAAAGAATTCACCACATTTTCATCCATATTAATTCCAATAAGTTTTGCCTTCGAGGAGTTTAGCCTTAAACCTAACATCTTCGAAACACCAAATACTGGTTTTAAAACTACGGATATCCTCCACATTGCCACCAGAAAAGAGTATCACCAAAGTATTTGGTTCAGAGAATGCAAACCCCTTATCTTGCCCTCACAGAAACAAGCCAACTAAAAATTAAGATAGACCAATGCACTCTTTCCAAGCTCTCGAGATGTCAGAAATGGAAAATTCCAGGAATTCTGCAAGGGAAAAAGCCCAAGCAACATATTTGGCCTCAATACTGCAACAAATGTCTTGGGGGCTCACTGCATTATTCCTGAACACCCATAATAACAAAGAGGAAGGGGGAAAGAGGGTTCCCCTGCTTTAGACCTCTCAAAGCTTCAAAGAATCCCAGTGCAATCCCACTGATGAGGATGGAGAACTTGGTTCAAGAAAATTCAAAAACCTAGTCTCTCCATCTAACCCCGAATCCCATGCTTCTTAATAGGTGGAGTAGGTAAGGTCTCTCCATCTAACCCCGAATCCCATGCTTCTTAATAGGTGGAGTAGGTAAGTGCAAGTCCACATGGTCATAAGCTTTCTCCCTATCCAACTTGCATAACACCCCAGACCTACCACTGAGCTTCCTAGAATGCAAACATCCAAAGGTAGCCAACACACTGTCAAGAATTTGTCAACCAAACACAAAAGCATTTTAAGAAGGGGATGCGACAGAGTGAAAAGTCCCCTTCTAAATCTAGTAGAGAGCACCTTGGCCAAAATCTTGTAACCACCACCGATAAAGCTAATCGGGCAAAATTCCTTTCAATCCCCTCTTTCTCTGCTACAAGAGTGATGAAAGATGCACCCGTACAATTTGACAACTTGCCATTACAATGAAAATCTTGCATAAAAGCAACCGCATCCTCCCTCAGCATATCCCAGAATATATGGAATAAAGCCATCAAGCAACCATGAAGATCTAGAGATTTGTCCCTAGCCACAGCAAAGATAGCATCCTTGATCTCCTCTTCAGAAAAATTGGCATTCAATCTGGTTAGCCATCTCAGGATCTACAGTATCAAAGAACAAGATGTCCACATCTGCTACAACAGTAGACTCCTTTTTAAAAGAAGTTTGAAATAATTGATCACCTCCTCACAAACTTCCATCTTTCCCTCTAGAACTCTCTCTTCTGACTTTAGAGAGGTGATGTGATTCCTTCTTCAACTCACACCTCTACTCGCCTCATTAGCATTCTGCAATTTGGTTTCCTGAAGAAGAACAATATTAGCCTTCTTCCTTTTAATTAGCTCCTTTACCATCAAATGGTTATTCAATCCTCCCCAAGCTACAAACATTCCAGCTTAGAATAATAATTGAGAAGAAGTAGCTTTCCCCTAAGCTCCCTGAGCTGCCTCAAGCACTGCTCCTTTGCTTGAATGTTCTTCTACCAGGATTCGGTTCCCCTTATTTCTAGCGAAAATCAACAAATTGATCAGATTCGCTTCTTTGTCTCCAACAGCCACACCAGTAGCAGAACGTATCTCAATGAGCTTCTATTGCACCCAAGCAAGGTCCTGTTCAAATCGCACCTCCAATCCAGAAGATTAGGATGCTTCCCTCTGCCCCCAACTATCTGGCACCATTTCAACCTCTATCATCCCAAGAAAGAAGGTCCACCTAACGAGGATCAGAGACAGAACCAACCATTCATTCTAAGGATGAGTTGGCGGTTGAGTAGGCGGCTGGTCCTCCAGGCTTGCAATGAGATGGCTACCTCACCTTCCCCTTTTCCTTTCCACCTCTCATGCTTTCTTTTTTCACAATGAGATCCAACAAATTCCCAAGCCGTTGTCACATTCAACTCCCAAACTTCATTGCCCACTTCTTCAGCTTCACCAAGGTCTTCCTCCGCTGCAATGGGTTTTCTGAGGTGCCACTGACTTGATTGATGGAGATTTTAACCACCACCGGTGAAAGAAACTTTCAAGCAAGCCAAAGGGAGATAGACCCAATATTTGTGGAGGAGAGGAACTCTCTAGATTAGGGCAGCTAACATAAGGGCTACCGAAAATAAAAATGCAACCTCTTGCATTTTAACCCCCACCGGTGCCACGTCTTGCATGCAGTAGTGGATAACACAGCCGAGTTGGGCCCATCTATTTGAGCTAAATGGGGATTAGCCATGTTAGGTCCACCCAAATGGGGATTAGCCATGTTACAGTCCACACCTGTTGGACCCAAGGAAGAGATCAACCCAAACCGAACGTGATTATTTGGGCTGAGGTTTTGGGCCCAAGAGGAAGGTCTAGGGTCCATAGGGACTTGATTTTGAAATGCAAAATTACTTCCTTTAAAAGAGAACCCTATGAAGGGAGGATTGGCTTCCTCCTTTCCTTTGCCAAAAATAAACATCTTCCTTGAAGTCCTGCATAGGCGCACCGAAATCTGAAATCTTGCCAGGGTTAGATCTTCCATTCTGTAATCCGGAGAGCACTTGGAGGTGGCACCATTGAATTTGGGTTTTCTATCGCCACTCTCAATTTGATCCATCTATCGCCCACCTTCATCAGGATCTATTTCAGCTCCTCCAATTCTAGCTCCATAAGACCTTGAAACAGGTAAAAGGAAGTGCTTCTTGGATGACGTGAAGTCATCATCGATCTAAACAACACCTCCCAAAAAACCATTGACAGTCTCCAACATAACCCTAACCCCCACCATCTTCCAATCTTCAAAAGGATTCCAGAAATCGACAGTTTCCCAAATCTAGGTATCTCCTCCTTGAGGCGAAGACACTCATCAAAAACCTCAAAGGTGGATGTAAACCCGATCGGCGTCAATCAGAGCCCCCTAGAAGTCACCACAACTTAGCCACTCCTTTTGAATCCACTCCTCCACTGGCACAATTGACTTGTGATGCTCTTTCAAGTCAGCCACCAACCCTTTTTTATGACCAAAGTGTCTAGGCCTCTTAGAGCACCTGACTAATCCTCGGAGCATGTGCAAGCCTCCCTTCCCACACACACTAGGTAACTCTACGGGGAGTGGCCCTTTGGGGTGGAGTGGGAATCGAACTCAGGACTCCTGGTTCCTGAGGCGGGTTCCTGGCCATCACACCAACCCCCTGGAGTTGGCCACCAATCCTTTTCCAAGGTTTTTTTTCATTTTCCTCCATGACCTCCTTACCCATAATGATTGCCTTCCCCAAATTAGTGTGGAAATCCAAATTTCACTTTGGTTTTCATAATCGAAATAAAAGGATCTGTGGGAAGGAATTGGATGAACCAAAGAGAACGAATTGCCTCCAAATAGAATTTTCTGCTACCCTCTCCCCACACCAGAGGCGGTTGGTGTCAAATTCTCAGACCTTGGTCGATGATTAGCTTCTCTCCCATACTTAGCTTTAACAACATGGAGCTTCTTTCCCCTAAAGCATCTATCATTTACTATGTCAATCACCCACAGCTTCAACCTCCTAGCAAGTTTGACAAACGCAAAACCCCTTTACTTATCTAGTTATCTGTAGCCTTGTCTATTGGAATAAAACTATCTACAATCCTACCTGCTCGATTGAACAAGTTGAAAATCTCTAGTTCTGAGAATCCATCAAGGATTTCAAAAACGAACTAGGGAGATAGACGGGTCTAGCATGCACCCCATCCGTAACTCCTCAACCTTTCATCAATCTTTAGGGAAAGTTGATGGAATCTAATTCAAATAGCAATGCTCAAACAGTCTTGCAATGTGGCATATTATTGCGAGAAACATGGAAGTGCCTTCTGTTTTTAGCCTACCTAATTACGAAAGCAGGGATGGACGAAGGCCAGCAAAACAAAATTGAAAGAACCAAGTTAGTTCAGGATCAAAAGCGGTAACAAATAGAAAAGTTATATTAATGATAGAAAGTTACAAAGCATGGCAACAAATGGTCTAAAAGGCATAAACCCAAAATGAGCCAAAAGAAAAATAACAAAATACAAAGATTCAAACAAAACCCTCAAACAGAAACAAAAGCTCCGTCTCCTAAGAAATCTCATAGATAAAACACGCCGGTAGTACTGGAATCCACCCCATTCTTGGCAAAGTAGTCGGCAACCCCGTTTGCATATTTCCTGACTGCCACGAAAGAGATCTCCCTTCCTAAACACAACACTCTAATTTCTCTCACTATTGTGATCCATTTCTATGGAGGCCTTTTTAACCCTGCGGCTCACTTAATTGCATTTGTAGAGTCTCCTTCAATATATTTAACTTTTGGGAATACGCTCTACTTGGAACATCGTAATCTTTTAATTTTTTCAGATCATCTGTATTTTCATGAGAAATGGAGAAGAAAACAACACAAAACTCCATGAAAGCCAAAAGGTGGAACAACAATCAAAACATCAAAGCACATCTCGTCATGAAGAAATACCATTTACAGATGAAAGTATGAAACCCACTTAGCTGGGTTACTATCCCACACGTCAAGGGAGGAATATTTATACTAGTGAAAAGCAAGCTCTAATAATCAAGTAAAAGGGTATCAATGCATGTTAGATGCAAGGTTAAGCAAACAAAACCCTGATGATAACGATGTACCTTGTACAAAAGCATTTCTCCATGCTCACAGCGTTCATTTTCTGGTGGATAATCATCTTCTAGTGTCCCTTCATAAGCTTCTAAAATTTCAATTGCCTTTGCGCCACTAGCAAATGAACATTACAGGGATGAATATAAAATTCCAAACTCAAACCAAGAAAAATTAATGTCAACCATGCATTACTGGATTGCAAATTCGTGTTAATATATCAGTAATATTAACATATCAGTGATAATATATGTTAATAAACTGAATGTAGTGTCACAGGGCCACTCAAATATTTAATGGTCTTATGCTGCTGTAGAGAGATCACTGCAAACCAGAACCTAATGGGGCAGCAGGAAGGTATTTTTAGCAGCTGCAATGTCATAAAACAAGTGTCAATGAACCATCAAATATTTGTCTTGGTATCTAAACAACAGTTAAGATGCAACCAATAGATCACATGCGAAGCAAAATGGCAAAATATCCTCAGCGTTTGAACTGCAAAGGACCATTTAGATAGAGATGGTGATCAAATATAGACAGTACTCCCAATGTAGGTAAGTTGGAGAATAAAGATAGGTAAGAGTGACAGAATGAAACCCTGTCATGGTAGACCTAAAAAATATGGATAGCAAGTACCAAGAGGAAAGATCAACAATGATTGAATTTATAATTCAAGGGTAGTAAGAAGACAATCCCTGTGCACCCTCTTACTGCATGCACTCCGTGCACTCCAATAAGGGGCCCACTCTGTCTAATTATGATGGATTCAAAGGAAAGACCTATGTTGGCAAACATAGATCACTTAATTGGATCAATTAAGACTGGCTTTTTAAGCCCACAAAAGTTTAAACACTTAAAACTGTTTTTTTTTCAAATCATGGCTCGATTGATCCAAAAGTAGTACTGTTAGGCCCCATATTCAAGCACAAACCTTTCCAATAGAGTTGTCACCATTGGCCAAACTGGGCCCCACATAAGAGTGCACACAAAGTTCACAAAATAAGAGGTGTATGTGGTATAAGCACATTTCAAGAGAAGCTTGCAACATTATCAGCATGGGCAAATTAGGACCAACATTTTTTTTTCTTTTTTTTCAGTGGAAATGGTAATTGATATTTATTGAAACTAAAATCCACATAAGTAGAGTCAAATAAAAATGAACAAGAGAAAAGAGTACTATGACACAACACAGAAATGGGGTAAACAAATTAGGGCCAGCCAGATGAGATAGGTTTTTTAGTGGTAAATGACAGAAATTTTGATAATTTCAATTTTTTTTGAGAGATAGATAATTTGAATTTTAAGGTGAATTCAAAAGGAAACCCTAGTCTTGCAGCAAGAGGAGGCGATATTAGAAACTATGTTTGCATGTTTCTAAAGGTATTTTCAGTCCCTCAGCTTTTGCAAGCTTCAATGTAAATAAACTTAATTAGAACAGTGCTGATAGGGTGATAGGAACATGTAGAAATGGAGACAACACACTTGTGTAGCACAATTCTTGTTGGGGAATCTCATGACTCCCAAATGCTCCACATTTGCATGAAGGTGTTAAGGAAACCAAAGACTTGGCAGAGTCTACATTTCTTCCTTTTTCTTCTTTAGAGAAATGGAAAAACCACCCCTATACTACAACAACACAAACAATTAGGAATTGGTAGTTAAACGAGACAACTGCTGATCTTTAGGCTAAACTAGGAGTTGGCCAAGACAATTATAACCGCCATTACTTACCTCGTCTACATTACGTAGTCGTACTTCTCTCTTTTATTTATTTTGCCCTTTTGGGAGAACTTTGCCTGAATAATCCATTTCCGAAAAAGAAAGAACTTTATTGCAGATCTTAATCAATCATCTTCATCACAACCAGGATTAAAAATTCTAAAAACAAAAAACTGAACCAACAAACCTGTCGAGAAACCAACATACCCTATTTAATTTGATGTCAAACTTCTCAAAAATAAATAAACAGTTATACCCACAACTACAACTATGATTGATAGCTTATACAGTGAACATTAAGTAGAACCAAGAAAAAGAAAGTAATAATTAACTAAAGTTTCTGTATATAAAAAGGGAACATACTTAGAGTTCAAATGATGGGCAACAGCAAAACCAATCCAGTTCATTCGAATATTTGGCTTTAGAGTCAAAAGTTGTTGCCTTGTTTCAACAAATCCAGTCAAATCCCGCATTTGTGCCTGTCAAATTGAAACCCAAGACATTACTATGTATCTAAATCTAAACCCATTTGCCTCACACGGCATGTTTAGCATCAAAGCTTCTATTTGTGTTGTGTTTGTGTATGTACATGTCATGTGTGTGAGAGAGAGGCAGACAGATCTCTCTCTCTCTCTCTCTCTCTCTCTCTCTCTCTCTCTCTCTCTCTCTCTCTCTCGCATGCGCACACATGCACAAATACAACACAAATACTGAGAAAGACAAAAATAAATAAATATATAAAGATTGTGTGTGTGTGTGTTCTTGTTTGTGTTGTGTTTGTGCATGTGTGTGTGTGTGTGAGAGAGAGAGAGAGAGAGATTGAGAAAGAAACCAAAAAAATAATAAAGATTGTCTGAAGCAGGAGTCAATATCAATCCGATGCATCACTATAATGGTGCAACAACAATTCTTTTATTTTTCTTTTTGAAACAAATATTGGACCACTTCTCAACTTCAGTGCAAAGACATCCTAATTTTATCTGAGAGACAAGAAGAGAAGCAGAAACCTGTTACATGAGGCAAAAACACTATCCAAATGAAGTCAGAATGGATGTTAATAATACCCACATACAATGCAGATACTACAACCACAACCTTTGTAGTTATAGATACATGTGAGAATCCAACACAGGTACTACGTGTCCAGCTGAACAAATACCAAGAAGTAGGATTTGTGCATTCGGCAAAATATTAAAAAAAAAAAAAATATATATATATATATATATATATATATATATATTTATTTATTTATTTATTTAAAATAAAAATAACAAGTAAATATGACAACAAAATAAAAACTAATTTCTACACTTCAAATAATAAGTGTTTCAAATTTAGTCAAAAAAATTATCGCTGTGTAAACTATGCTCAGCTGGTACTAGAGGAAACCATGAAGAATCCATACAAAGACATGTCCAACATACGTACATCCCCCATTTCAAAGAACCCATATTCACCCCCCTTTTTCCTTTTTATTTTTCTCACAACTCTACAACAGCTGTGGACACAAATAAGTAACTAGAAAAGCAAAAGTGTCACTTTTTCTGAAAGATACATAAATAACACACAAAAAGAGTCTCAGTGGTTACTTAAACAGAAGCTAAGTAAAAAAATATATATATATAATAAATAGTTTGAAAAATGATAAAAAATAAAATATAACACATCATGGGTTCTAACAACTTCAAAACTTATCCATGCTTATAGTAACACAATAAATGTAAAGAAAATGACTTATGGCAGAGGTAGTGAAAACAAAGACTTGACAACTTTAAAAGTAAGATTTCTATACTTTCATTGTTAAAAGGGAACTTTGAAACTATAAATGTCCATCTACAACACATTTGGGTGATTGTGTTATATTGATTCTCCTTCTAAGCTAAAGAACAAAACAGTTCCATCTAACTATTGATTCTCCATGCTCATATAATTTGAGATGAACGGTGACAACATGACAGTCCTAACCCACTGCTTTGCTCTGACAAGACAACAGATTGAAATTTTACCTTAAGCTTCTAATTCCTCATTGCCAAACACCAAGATCGAGATCAAGGACATACTAATTGACAGTGCGTTATCAAATTAAAAATCAGAAGCCTAAGCCACTGGCCATTTGGCCAAGCAATTACCCGCATGTTAATGTCCAATTGATTTCTTAAAAATGCAACTTTAAAAGACATAAGGAAGAGATCATCACAATATACACTAACCCACTGCTTTGCTCTGACAAGACAACAGATTGAAATTTTACCTTAAGCTTCTAATTCCTCATTGCCAAACACCAAGATCGAGATCAAGGACATACTAATTGACAGTGCATTATCAAAGTAAAAATCAGAAGCCTAAGCCACTGGCCATTTGGCCAAGCAATTACCCACATGTTAATGTCCAATTGATTTCTTAAAAAGGCAATTTTAAAAGACATAAGGAAGAGATCATCACAATATACACTATGCTAGCTTAATAAATCCATCATTTTACTTCACTTCACAAACATATGATTCAGAAGATCCACACTAAACCACACAAGATGACATTACAAAATACTAAATGTAATATTTTATTATAAAATACCTGTAAGAGGGAGAGGTCCCGAAGAATTTCAATATTGTCGGGATCTATCTTCAAAGCATTACGGTAACATTTGATCGCTTCTCTGTATTCCCTATCTGATCGATATAACAGACCATAAACATGCCAACAAACATGACTTTTAAGGTCATTCTGCAAAACCAAAACAAAGCATAACAGAAAATGCATTAATAAATTAAAGCACAGAAGTCAGCCATTGTCAAAATTTTGCTCCAAGCACAATTCCCCTATCTTAAGAAAGTCTCAAAAAGTTCTCAAAATTTTGAGGTTTTCACAAGAGCATATCTCATTCAAGAAAGGAAATTTTTCAATAGACAAATAGGAAACATGTATTGCTGGTAGCTTAGGTGAACAGGAACCATACATTTCTTAAAATGTGTATATATGACTTTTAGAATAAAGATATTATTAGTTAAAATATCTTTATCCCCAAATCAAGATGGTAGAAAAAAATCCAAAGTTATTAAAATGCTCAGCTTTTGATGAAGTGTTTAAAATGTCAAGTACTTCAAATATCATTGAACATGTTCTAATGACAAGAGTTTGTACAACGTGCTCATCCAACAACTACGGTTGCAAGAACGAAGCATTTATCCATTCTAAAATAAAAATATTGTTCTCATTCCTCTTTTTATTAAAAATCACAAATTTTGTAAACTATCAACAACTGGAAATGTTGGCGACTTGTAGTGTTAACAAAAAAATCTAAATGTCCTTTCTTTTCCCATTTTTGGCCTCCTTTGGGCTTTTTTGTTGTACTGTTCCCTCTTCTGTCTTAATAAAATACTATAATCCTTCAAGAAAAAAAAAATCAAAATGCATACAATGGAATACCATTTTTTACCAAAAAAAATGCAGATATTAAGCAACAGAGATTATCACAACCTTCAATCCACGCCGAACAAGCTCATATGCTTCCGCTTTACGATCCATGCAGTTCAGAGTTAATCCCTTCATTGAAAGAGTTTCTGACAGCAGAAAAAGAAAAGAGATAAAAACATGATGTAACATAATGCCTGAAAAGGGGGAAGGGGAAAGAGGGAGGATGGGGTATGGGGGCGGCCTAACATACAACAATTTACTTCTCATTATAGTCATCAATTCCATTCTACTCAGTCAAAGTGCACCAATCATACGGAAACCAGTATAGGGTGATCCTAACTTTATTAAGAAAGTGAAAAATCCATATGCCCCTTTGTTTACAGAGCACTAAAACACTCCACTCTAATCATTCAAATCTTGATGATGATGATGCCCTCCCACTTAATTTGGAAAGTGAAATATGTGAAATCCACATGCCTCTTATTATACAGAGCACTACACGCCACTCTGATAATTCAAAGAAGAAGAAGAAGAAAAAAAGTCCATTCTACTTGGTAAGAGGAAGCACATTGCATTTATGCTTCTGATCTATCACTACAGGGAAAAATAATACAATGTACTATTCATTCTTTAACTGATTTTCTAAGAACTAAAGGAGACGGAAAAAAAACCCAGACCTCTGCACACACCATGATCATGTGCAAAAAAAGGTTCCTCACCATCTGCTATTTCATAGTGGGACACATAGACATGGTTCTTTTTCTGATTCTCTATTAGTTTTGACCAAAAGTGAATCAAATCAAACTACAAAACACCATAAACCACCCGGTAACCAGAAAAATCAGGACATCTTTCACCAGAACACATGATAGTCCTCACTTTAGTGACCCAGTCACCAAGCATGTGACAGACCATGACTTGGGAGCACTTCTAGTCAGTCAGTCAGTCATTTCAAAACTATACAGTATACACAACAATGTACCTACAAGCTTCTTCTTAAACCTATCAAAACAATTTCACAGATCATGTTTCAAAAAATATTTCATCAATCAAAGTAAAACAACCCAATATGTGTATCCTGAATCTCAAAAAAAAGGAACAACTAAATTCAGGCATATCTGAAACTACCAACAAGTAACATGCATCTACAAACTTTGAACTTACAGCAAACCCAACTCAAACCCATTAATGCATCCAAATTTTGGATACATTGTGTTGCGTTGGTTAGGCTTGGGCCACAAGAGAGGGGCTCAGGTGGGCCCACCTTAGTCATCTTATATTTACCCTTGAGACTCACTACCCTCGTATAAATGTCTTGCAAACAAATTCAGCATCCATCTTCTGAAGTTGTAAACAGGGTCTTATAATGTGGAGTTGGGTTTTTCCTTCTTTTAGCGGTTTTATCCGCTTGTTTTGTTCTTTGTTCTCTCTTTTGGATTAATGAAGTTATCTTTCAAAAAGAAAAAAACAAATTCGACATCCATTTCACTTATAACAATAATGGAACTGAAATCTCAGTTTATTTTATCCATTTTCAACCATCGAATGCTTAGCCTTTAAAAACAAAGAACAGTAAGTAACTAGTGGGCTTATCCTTCTCCCACCAATCAATGGCACAATCTTTTCCGCTCTTTGAGTTGGCATCTACTTTGGTTGGTCCACATAACGATCCAATATGATCCACTTAAACATAAAGTAAACCCTCGGATACGTTATCAAGCACATCGAAAACTATGTTGCAGAAGTATAGGTACATGTGTCAAAGTCGGACACTGGTGACTGATATAAGACTTGACCAATCCCACCAAATAGGACTCGCAGACTCGGAACAATATTTAAAAAAATTACATTTAGATTTGCTTTTAAATGAAAGTAAAGAGTGAAAATGACACAGAAAAATAACTACTCCAAAGAGTCAAGTGACAAACGTATGATTTTTTAATGAGGTTCCAAAAGAAGACAGGCATGATACTATTTCTATCATCTTGGTATGTACTATTAAAAGTACTAGAAGAATCTATGAAGAGACACACACATAGAAGCATCAAACTTGATTGCCTCGCACATTTCAAAAGCCCCTGCAACATCGATCGAGAACTTTTTTCTCTAAATCGTCCTAAAATATGGAGGTACAAGTAGGACGGGGCCAATGTTCTAAAATTCAAAACCACTGTGGGAATCAAATCCAAAGCAGTGCCGGAAGAAGGGCTTGGCAAGTAAGGCAACCGCCTTAGGCCCCCGATCAGGAAGGCCCCAAATTTCACGACGACTAAAAGGGTTTAGTTGACACTTTAATCTATATTTAATTTACTGCATTTTAATTTTTTTAGCGATGCATGTGATGAAATTATTAAAGAACTAGATGAAATTTCATGATATGATGTGATGTATGTGATTGATGAAGTTGTGTGTTAGGATGTGATGAACATGAACACATGCCATGAATACTCACCTAATTGACTTGTTTAATATGAATTATGATAATTAACAAGATGTGGGTAATGTGTGATTAAACATTGAGATTAGATGTGTGTTTAGTTAGTGATTGTCATGAAGTGACGTATGTGAATAAACATTATGGATTGATTTATGTGTATTTGATAAATTGCAAATGGATGGGAAAATCCCAAAATTGGTGATGGGCCTTGCTCACTAAAATAAATGAAATTTGTAAGGAATTAACCGTTAAGTTAATTGTGAGCTTAGATTGAGTGCCATTAGTGTGATTGTATTTTGCATGAGAGTTTTGGCATGAGCTGGAGGTGAAGACGATGGTGTTGGTGCACATGAGACATGTGCGCAGCCTCGTGAAACGCAATGGCATTGGCATACGTGGAAAAATTCTTTTAAATTATTTTTAAAATAAATTATTTTTATTATATAATTAAAATTTTAAGTAAATATTACTTATAATAATATGTTAAATACCAAGAAGGCCCCATTTATAATTTTAGCCTTTAGCCTCAACTTGGGTCGAGACGGCTCTGATCAAAATCATGAATCATAAGATTTTTTTTATGATTTCTTGGAAAGAAAAACATTTAAATTTTATACTAAAAAAGTTCAAAAAAAAAAAAAACTTTCACAATGCATGCACTTTGTATACATTTCATCGATATAAATGACAAATAAAATAATGATAGTCTCACAAATAAAAGTTGGTTGTCATATATTTTAATATTGTTCAAGATTACAACAACAAAGTCACAATGGACCAATATTTACATGTGATCATGTATACCTTATAAAACCAATATTTTTGAAAATTAAACGAATTCATAAAAGGAGAAATTAACTTTTACTAGAATTGACCTTTAATTTGAGAACCATACCCAAAAATGCAAGGATTTTAATGATTCAAATCATTTTCTGTAAAAAAAAATATTGAACCATGAGATTCAGATTGTAAATAATGAGATTTTAATAACTATGCGAGGGCCCAAATTGACGCTATAATCACCTTGTCACTCTAAAATTGGCTTCCCTCATTGAATTCTCATGCAACAAAATTTAAAATCCATTTGGCATAATACTCCCGTTGGAATCAAGCATCACCTACTTTGATGTACCTAAAAAAATCTAAATGCAACAGACGATGCTGGAATTTGCATAACTCTAATACCCTGGTGTATCATTTCATGTTGTGATGCCCAGACATGGCAAGGCTATATCAGGGACATAGCATGGATGCAACAAGGACCATATTTCACATAGAAAAAATAAGATGTCCAATGCAACACGATACAGATATTTGCCCACTTTGGAGTGTCAAAACATCACAGATTTCATGCATGGTCCTGAATTAGATCTTGTATAGATGAGCCCACATAATGGGTGACATACTTCATGTCATCATTGAACTCATAGAACATTCAAAACTGGCTTCCAATCAGTAACCTATTTTCAAGTTTGACAGGTCTGAATATTCAAAAAAAAAAGGAATGCATGCCAGTGAGTAGCATAAAAAATAGTAAATAAATGTTCCATTTTAGTAAAGGATCATAAAATAAGACACTGCTAAGTAGTAAGCATAGAAAGAGAGGGTGAGTGATACATGAATGAATTCTTTTAACTGAGATGCATGGCGAATATTGCACAGGATAAAAGACATCTCATTCACATACACATATTTTCTCCAATAATAAAAAAAATTGAAGACCAAGGTGTCCAGGCCTCTCAGAGCACATGACTAATCCTTGGGGCATGTGCAAACCTCCCTATCCACACATACCGGGTAACATTGTGGGGAGTGGCCCTTACATGTTGAGAGTGACTTGAACCCAAGACCTCCCACATCTCAGGCGGGTTCTTGACCGTCTAAATAGATGGACACGTCCATCAGGTTTCATTTAACCGAATAAATTTCACCTTTTTAAAATGTAAGAGTTCACAAATTTTTATTAGAAGGAAAAATTCACACTATTTTCAGGTACTAAAATCCGGCAATACAATAATCAAATTAATCTGAACACTCGTGTAAGCTACACACACCTCCATGATCTGGAAATTTCTTCAATATAGCATCTGCAGCCTTCAATCCCTTCTTGTATTGTTTGGTTTCATATGATTTCTGCAGAGTTGAGAAATGTTAGAGGCTTGTCTTCACAAAAATACTTTCCAGGAAGAGCAGTGGAATGGAAAAGAGAATAGATTATGCCAAGAAGTAAAAAAATACATGAAAAAGTTACATGTAATCCAAATAATACATAAAAGTCAAAATCTGATCGACAAGCATCTGCTAGATTTTTGTTGTTGGTTAGCAAGACTACCATGTTAAAAGTCTGAATCAACAAATCAGGGGTCCAACTTGTAAGTAATCTACGCACTTTACATGCCACGAATCATCAGGATATGATGAACTCACTCTAATTTCCATGAACATTGTGCACACAAGGAGTAGCCATTTAAGAGTTGAACTAAGAGAACCTGAAAGCTACATTGCAATCAATTCCACAAAACAAATCTAAACCTGATTAAGTTCCCCCTGCCTCAATTCACATGTTCCCACGTGTACAAAATAAATAAAAGGAGGGAAAAAGAAGAGAATGCCACGTACTTCACTCCTACCAATTCCAAACATCAAGGAGCGAACTTTCCACTTTGATCAATACATTAAATGCACAATCAAACACCGCAACAGAACATTAGAAAAAGTATATCGGTAATAAAATACGCTGACTGCAGGTTTGTGAAATTGGATTACATGAAAAGCCCATGGTCCAATGAAATGAATGTATAAACAGTAAAAGTGTATACCATTTGCATCAAAGGACAGTTTTTGCAGTCAAATAAGTGCTCAAAATCAAGCAATTTAACGTTTTTTATGCTTTGCGAATCGTAGGAAATAATTTAGGGTTTTGAAGAGCTGAAAAGAGAAGGAGTTTTGGAGAGAGAGCAGTAAAGATAGAAATGGAAAAGGATGGGAGCTTACGACGATGAGTTTGAAGAGATTGGCTTCTTTTGGAGGGAGAGATGCCCCCATTTTTCCAGACTCTTCTGCGCAGATATAGAAAGACAAGAGGAGTGCTGGGGCTTAGGGCAGTGGACCTGAGAACAATGAGAGAGAGAGCCGATGTTGAGTGGAAGGAGTGGAAGGAGCGGAAGGATTGGGGCAGTGAACGGCAGAAAGGGGCGCTGCGAGGTTTTATCTGCCAAGAGAGAGAGACAGTGTAACCCTACCCCTGGCCTCAGTGCAAGAAGACGAAAGGAGAATAGAGCAGCTCAAGCAAGTTGAATGCGGGAGACTACTTTTAGATGGGTCCGGGACCTAAATGTAATTATTATAATTTTATGGGATTGATTATGAAAACTAATAATTTCATATAAAATAAATTTTAAATTCTAAAATTATAATTCAAAAGTTACCATAATCAATATCTTTATTATTCTCTGTATAATTTATCAAAAATATACGAGTCATCTCAATATTTTTAGACTATATCTACAAAACTTTAAAAAATTAATGAAATTTTAAAATTTGATTAAATAGATCTAAATTATTGAAAAAATGTGTAATTTTCTGTGGTATCTTTTTGATAAATTCGAGTTCATCAGTGGCATTTTTTTAATTTACCACCACACGAAGTAAGAATGAAAATTAATATTGAAGTCCTCTTTTTCAAACTATGTTTATTGGTTTTCCATTAAAATGAAAATGAGGAAATTTCAATGACAAACAAATAACTTACATGAGAACATTGTAAAAATTAGTTTAGTAAACAAATATTTTAACATTATTTCTATAATTTTTCACTAATTTACATATAAAAAAAAACTATTAATGGATGAGTTGAGCGAGATTAGGATAACGTTTAATAAATTAGTCAAAATTGGTAATTATTAGATTGAGTTTACCATTGAATAAATATACCAAATGGGTTGACAAATTTTAATTTTCAAAGAACTTAGCTCATAAAACTTATTCAATGAATATGTCATCTCGACTATAGTTGAATCAACACATTTAGATTATTACCTAACATGATTCATAAATAGATTGTTTTGAGTTTAGTTAAAGCAGTTAATAGATTATTTAGATTAGATTATGGATTTTAAGTTGTATCAATCCATTATTTGTTTTGACAACATATGTAACGAGTGAGTTGAGTTGAATATGAGTTAGGTTTTTAGTAAATGAGCTAATTTGGTTAATCCATTTAAGGTTTGTTGAGTATTTAAATTAAGATAATTCATCTAATAAAACTCGTTGGATCAACCCATTTGATTTTAGTTAAATCAATTTGGTTTATTTAATAACTAGATGTAATTGAGTTGACCTATTTAAACTAAATTGGATGTCAATTCAATTGTAAACATGTGAGTTTATTCATAAACAAAGCATTTAAAAATGGTTTGATTATAACAAACGTTCTACAAAAATTCTCAATAAAACACTTCTAGGTAGGTATTGAAGGGAGAATTGGATTATTTTTAAAAGATATTAGCTCTAAGAATTTAGTTTTTCAATAAATATAGTAAATAAATACAAAAAATCCCCACTTCTATTGAGAAAAAAAAAAATGAGATAGCATGTTAAAGCAAAAGTCTTCGATGAAACGGGCTACCTCTCTTTTGATAATAACCGAAGTTCTTTATTTATTTCCTTTTCAATCTTTTTCATGAAATTTATACTATTAATCTTACTTATAGATATTTTAGTTCTCAGGGTTTATATTTTTTAATGAATTACAGTAATGTGCAAGTCTATGATACTGTTCAAGGAGATCATGTTTGTCCCTTGATTTACAAGTATATTGGCTTTTACTGCAAACTACTCACCAAACAGAAGAGTAAATCTCCTTAAATATGTTATCTATCGGCCAATATTATGAATTATCGATCATTTTTAAAATAAAAAAGCTCTCTATAGTCCTACCCAATATCTCGGCCCATATCAACAAATATTGGTCGAATATCGACTCAGATAACGGTTTATATTTGTAATCTTTTTTAAAAAAAAAAAAGCCTCCTTTTGTTTTTTTTAATATTGTTTAATTTTTAAAAAATATATAAAAATATCAATATTATAAATAAATAAAAAGGGATTTCAACGGATATCTGATATGGCCGATAGGTCGTTTTTCCGAGATTTTTATTCCTGGCAGAACTAAATTCAACCAGCGAAAATTTTTAGGGCTAACGTGTAGAGATGCCGAATCTCAGCTCCTCGATGGCTCGATGGATCAAATGCACATGTAGTGCCTCTGATTGCACCACTGGTTCGAGGCTTGTTGTCAGGCAACCAATGGAATGTGGATCACAAATGGATTTTAGTATTTGAATTCTCAAGGTATGTCGCTCGTGGATTTAAAAGGAAAGTGGGAAGGGTCTCACGTTTTGTGTGAGTTTTAGTCATTGACTCATTGTTGGGCTTGAAATGCTTGCTAGGCCATCATGCTCAGGACATGGGCCCACTTCCTGCAGTCTGAACCGGTACGTGCAGATTCAGATTAAGTAGTTTACACATGTTAAAAAGATTAGTGAAATCAGACGTCCAAAGATCTTGGCCTGAAAAACAGAAAATGAAAAAAATGCTTATAAGGCCCACTTAGAATACCTGAGAATCTCATTTTATTATACCTAGTTGGATCTTATGGGAGATGTTGTGTATTAGAGTGTGTGGGTATTAGAACATGAGCAGAAACTGGGGTGTCTATATATTCTTGTATGAAATATCTAAATCTTTTAAATTTAAAAAATAATCCCCACTCTGTGCATGGCAAACAAATATTTCGATGTACAGTCAAAATTACAAGCATCTTTCATTTTAAATAAGAACTCCACTTATTACGTCTGATTATTCATTCATAGAGTAATGTATTTGATTGTGAAAAGTTCTAATGGAAGATAAAAATCTGATATTGTAGATAAATTTAAAAATTTAAACCCTCTTGGCTGAGTCAATGAGCTCTGTAAAAGTGCTAACACAGGATATTGTCAAAAATGTATTTCATAATTTAAATGTTGGAATTAAATAGCAGCTCAGTGTTCAATTGAATTAAATTATTAGACGAGTTTCTATATTTAGAATACTAAATAACTGTGAATTCAAAATATCTCTTTTAGTTTACAAATTCCAACCAATTATATCTTGCCATGAAAGGGTATATTTGTGTGTTTTCGTAGAGAGGAAATTAACTATTCATAAGAAAGTGGTCTCCTTAAAATTACCTTTTCAAAGTAAGAAAATCTGATCTACGTATATCAATAATTTTTTCAATGAAAATCTCATATTTTGAAAAACCATTTGACTTTTATAAAAAAGATTATTTTAATTTTTATGTATTTTTTTTTAATACGTGGAAACTCGCCGACCTCACTTTTTAACGATCATAAGTAAAACTCCAGATTCATAATACAACCGACAAGAACCATGGATCAAATTAGATAAAGATTTGAGGGTACGACTTCCCACACAAGATGAAAAAATTCAATCAAACAAATAAAATGACGAGTAACAAATAAAATGATGGGTCAAAAAAATACAATTATATAAAAAATACGATTTCATTTACAAAGAGCCGCTTTTAAAATGCCAATAAAATTAACATATTTCATAAGTCTATTGATCTAAAACAAGCAATTTTAGAGGTTAGGGTGGTAATTTCCTTGGATTGATGACTTGTGGTTAAAACAGAAATTACCAGGTGGCACTAAAAAATACAAATGAGAAGATCTAGATAAACGCATCATTTGAATAATAACTAAGTGAGGTAGATTATAAAGACCATATGTTTATAATCATCAAACTTATAAAGTTCAAAATCATCAACAAATATTATTTGCTTTTCATCAAATGACTATAATAAACAATTAATATTTAATTTTATGAGTTTGAAATATTTGATTTACACATATTACACTAATATTAAAAAGCTTTTCTGTCTAAAAAAAAAAAACAAGTTTTAGGAGTTGATTTACTGAGTTGAAAGGAGATAATCCACTCTTATCGTGTTATTATTCAAAAAATAAGATAAATTTGTAAAAAAATCACTAAATTAAAAAGAATTTAATCATTAAAGTGGATTCCCGTTAAAGACTGATGTCTGTTCCTTCTATCAAACAATTATGATTTGCACTTTAAAGAAAAAAAACATCAGAAGATTGAACATTTCAACTATGCTCATGTAAACCTCTCAATCAAACTCTTAAAATCAGCACTGTAGAGTGAAAAAATCACTTGTGAATAGCTAAAAATAGAAAAAAAATTATAAGAATTTGATTTGGTGAGTTTGAATATTTGACTTATCATTGTTTTGATAATTTAAAAAACAGTTTTTTTATGAAAAATGATAAAATCCAGTAGAGGGATCATAAGATTCAATTTGGTGAGTTGAATTGATTTGATATACATTTTCTATATCAAGATATTGAAATAAGTTTTTTTTTTAAAAAAAAAATTTAAAGAGTAAAGGTCATCTATAATTAATGTGAATTTTCAATTTCTAACTCTTAAATTAAGTTATTGACTAAATTTAAAAATTAAAATTCAACAATTATTATTTTTATCCAAATACCATAATTCAAAGTTTACGTATGAACCAGTTGAGAATGGATAATTTGTCGTCGGAGTTCTAGTTCGCCACTACATTTCATCCCGCCCTCATGAGCTTTTAAAATTGGAAGCCCGCGTTCTTCTTCTCTCTCTCTCTCTCCGGATTCCGGAATCAACAGAGATTGTCACAAAAAATGGTGGATACACTTCAAAATCCTTCTCAAAACGATCCCCTTGCCAATGTTTTCATCTTACCTCGAACCCTAGAAGGGTTTCCATCGGACAAAGGCATGGATTTGGATGTTATTCACAGTTTTCTAAGGTCCAAGGTACTGCCATTTTTCTTCTTCCTCTCTTCTCTTGTTTTCCCCAACATATCATTGTATTTATGCCTGAATTTTGAATATACAAGTCACTTCGTCTACCGTAGATTTCATGGGTTCTCACTATTTCCAGAATTTGATATGGGAGCTATCTATTTGAATGGATGATAAAATTGACTTTTTTCTTTTTTCTTTTGATGTCTGTATGTATGATTTTGTATATAATGCATTAGATATGAATCTCTTCCAAAGAACTACAAATTTTTCTTGTAATTTGGAATTTGTTGGCCTAAAAGGTTGTGAATTTTACCAAGTAATGACTTGTGCACCTGAAGTTTGTAATAGTAATATTGTGTGAACAGTTACTCATTATGCATTTTTCTTATTTGGATTGCCCTTTTTCCCCCATTTGTTACTGGCAAAAGAGTGGAGTCCAGATGTAATTTTTGGTTTTATCATTTATTTCCGTGGCTTCACAGCCTCACTCGCAGTAGCAGCTGATACATAAAAGCGACAGACTAGTTTTATGATAGTGGAAAAAGCCAAAAGGCCTTAATGGGCCTTTTCCAGGAAATATGTCAGTCACTCACAGTGACTTTTTTTTTAAATAGTTCTCTGTGGAGAAGTGAAATATGCTAGCATATTAACACAAAAATGAGAAATTTCATGCCCTTTGTAAAATGCAGGCCTTCACTGATCCAAAGGAGCTCATGGAGCAAGCAACTGAGATTTTAAATAGCATTGCAGAAGATCCAAATTTGCAGTTTGAACAGAAGCTTCCATCCAAAGCTGACAATAGAAAGGATGCTGCAAATGATGTAGATAATCTCCAGAAGAGAAGGCCAGCATTGGGTCGTAAAAGAGCTAGATTTTCTTATAAGTCCAAACAAAGGTAATGCATCACATCTTTTAGTTTCTTCAAAGTAAGTAAGATCTGGATTGAAAGCAGCAAATATATAAAGAGGCTTTTTAATGTTGATTTTTTGGCAGTGAACCTGTTTCACATGTGGACCTGAGTTTGGACATTGATAATCTGGCGGACCCTGATGATTTTTTCACTGCTTGTGAAAGGCTTGAAAGTAACTCTCTCTCTCTCACACTCTCAAATAACTTTTCCATGATTCTTATGTACTCCAGTTGTTTGGCCACAGATGCTGAAAAAGAGCTAAAGAAATCAATGGGAAGCTCTGTGGCTGATCCACTTCAACATCATCAGGACAATGCTGCAAGGTGCCGTCGACAGGGAATTCTTGGGTGTGTATTGAAGCACTTTTATACTTGTTTTTTATTTATCAAGTAATTTTTCGAAATAGAAACTTTTCTTGTGAGCTGTGTGAGGGTAAGAGGTGCTGGAAATAATCACCCTCTGGTAAATCAACACAGTGTTGTTGCTAATATCCTATGTTATTCTATTATGGTAACACGGTATTGTTAGTTTATACATGATTCTTTCTTTAAGAATTAAAAAGAAACCATGATAGAAATTATATCATGCTTCTTATCACTGCCAGCAGCACAACCAGTGCACTGGTTGGGTGCCTCCTTATAGAGGAGAGATGTCCTTGGCATAGATAAGAAGTCTGAGAAGCGACTTAGACTTGAAGTTCACCAGGTCCACTTATGATTGAGCATGGGTTAAAAATATTAGTATTACAGAGTATTAAGGACAAAAGATTTACTGAGTTTTTGACTGAATCGAGTCCCCGTCGACCAAGTCTTACTCAATCCTCACTCAAGTGCTGTGCGGGTTATGTTTTTTGTCGATTCTTCAGAAATCTTGTCAAGTTTGACCAAGATTTTAATTGGTAAAAATAGGAAACAACTTAGTTGTACATTGTGATAAGTTTATATACTTGGGTTCTATAGTAGAATCTCAATGAAATTTTGACTTAGATATAACGAATAAGATAGGAGTGGGGTGGACAAAATGTAGACAACCTAGTGGGGTCTTGTGCGATAAAAGAGTCCCCCTTTGCATGAAAGGGCAATTTTATTATTTAGTTATTAGATTTGTGACGACTTACGGAGTAGAGTGTTAGACAATAAAAAAGGCAAATAAACAAAGTCAGGACAACAGAGGTGCATATGCTACGTTGGGTAAGTGATTACTAAAGGATAGAGTTAAAAATGAATGTATTAGAGATTGTTTCTTTTTGAGCAGAGATGATGATCAATTTCATTAAATAAAAATAAGTACAAAAGTAATCTGGTTCGTATAAGAGAATTATACGAATTGAAGACAACCAACTAAAAACAAATGAAGCGAAGATACAAATCCAAGAAGAAATGCAAGGGGTCAAAAAAGATAGTTCCGATACATGACAAGTTGAGAGATAGTTTAATGATAGCTTCCAGTGCGTAGAGTGGGGAGGCTACAGATTGAAGGCACTGGGAGGAGAGGGTGACCTTCGAAAACATGGAGGAAAAGGATAAAAAATGACATGTTAGATTGTGAAATGACTGATAGTATAGTTTATGATTGGGCTAATGAGAGAACAAGAAACTCCTAAAGCGGTCCCTATGTGAGATTATGAGTGGCCACTGCTGATGAACTTTGGCTATTGAATGTGGATGGCTGCTCATTTGCACTGCAAGTGGCCATTTGAAAATGAACACTCGGACATATACAAACTTTGGCCTATCGTTGTACCTTCTCCCACATTTTATCCAGATTTTTTTTTTTTGAATGAAGGGTAAGAAATTTATTCACTCAAAGCAGAAAAGGGATAAGAAGAGAAATTTGGGGGCCCAAAGAGATAGAACAATGAAAACCCAGCCTGTGCCAGGCAATAAAAAAGAAAACAACCGTGAAAACATGCAGCCCACATCCTGGGCAGGAAAGGACATACGCTAGGAAAGATAAAGCAAGCTCAGCGGAAAGTCAGTTTATAGCTATTTTAGCCAGAATGGGTATACCGCGGGGATGGTTTCTCTTCTACACAATTGATATATGCACCTGACAAATCTTATTGAATTTTAATGTTGATGTTTGTCTTGATTCTGCGCTGAAATGTAAGAAACATGTGTGACCGATACTGTGGATTTATAGGTAATATCATTTTTTTGCTATTTAGTTTTTTTTTTTTGAGAAGTGTACGCAATGCTTGTTTTAGGAGAACGGTCCATTATAAGCATCATTATCCGAAACATTCTGATAATGAAGAGAACATTATAGCATCACAAGAGGAACTGCCCAACACAGAAATTCCTATACCATCCATGGGATCAGTTGACATACCATCCAACAACAGTTCACACCTGCAAGCAGGCCAGCCTGGTGAAGCATTGGAAAGGGAAACAATAGATGAGGAACATTTGAGGATTTCTCAAGGTAAAGGTAGGGCTCTAATGAATCAGTAGCATTTTGGCTTGTTTCATGCAGTTCTTCTTCTTCTTATTGATTATATTTCTGATCTTCCAAGTAAATTACTACATTCAGGTTCTGTAGCTGAGACAGTGGACGGAGCAAATGAACTTTTGGGTGAATTGCTGTTTAAACACCAAAATTTAGATGAGAGTCAAATGGTGTCTGTTTTGCAGGAGCGCTTGAAAGTGAAGCCGATTAACCTAGGCAAACTATCCCTCCCTGATTTTGGTAGTATCCAAATAAATGATCTTAGGTCATTGCAGGAAACATTGTCAAGGCGAAGAAGACCACTGTCCGACTTGCAGAATGTGATACAATCAACATCTAATCGGAAAACACCAATAAAAAACAAGGAAAAGAGAGAAAATTTCAGGTGCCCACCAACTTCACCAACACCTCCAAGGAGTTCATTTGCATCAATGTCGATATTGAAAAAACCACAGAGAGACCAGTTCTCAGTGTCACTTTCTGCTGATGTATCTTCTTTTGAGCAAGTTGGTTCCATTTGCGAGATAGACAAACAAACTCTTTCCCCTCCTCTTGGCACCAATCCACCTGATGTAAATGGTTCGAATGCTGAAAGTGATCTTGTTCCCCAAAAGACTGATGGAAAATTTTCCCCACAAAGAGACCAGTTCTCTGTGTCACTTTCTGCTGATGTATCTTCTTTTGAGCAAGTTGGTTCCATTCGCGAGATGGACAAAGAAACTCTTCCCCCTCCTCTTGGCACCAATCCACCCGATGTAAATGGTTTGAATGCTGAAAGTGATCTTGTTACAAAAAAGACTGAAGGAAAAAATTCCAGTTTGGATTGCACATTGAAGTCATCAGGTCTCGAAGAGGGTAATGTTGTGGCCCATGATGTCAACTCTGAAAAATCACCAATAGTAGGTTCAGCCTGTCCATCCACAGATGAAAACATAAAAGAGTTTGAGAATGGCTTAAATATTGTGTCAGATGGACTTGAGAGCAACTCACATGATGAGGCAAGTTTTTTTTTTAAAGAATGATAAAGGCAAGGCTTTAGATGTGTCAATGCAATATTATGTTAATTTTGAGACTTATATTCTGTTATGATTTTTCTAATTCAAGTTGCAGGTCAAAGATATGCAGCTAGAAGATTCTGTAGATCAAAATTCAGAGGCAGGCCTAACAGGTCTGACTACGGAGACTGTCAAATATAGCAACAAGCAACTAGGTATGTTAAATGTGTTCCTATTTCCTACTTTATCACATTATTCAGATAATTAATAGGTGTAATTTCATATACTTGGGCTTGTGTGGAGCTCGTTGATATGCTTTGTGTGCCGCATGTTTAATAAGGTCTTGATCAATTTTGAATTTCCTGACCCTTAGTGAACAGCAGTATGATGTTGCATGGGTTGCTTCTTAGGCTTGAGATAATTTGATTTACATCCAAAATGTCTCTAATTTTGAGATTTAGAAAACAATTCTAACAGTTTTACATGAACCTTCACGTCTACATTTTATGCTTTAAGGCTGCAATAACTGAAACGAGGCATATTGATACCTTAAATAGTTACTCAATTTGCTACCTCCTAAAGTTCTTTGTTTTTCTTTAAAGTTGTGTTTGTTGTTCCAAAATGTGATTTGAATTATTTTCCAAGAGACAAGTGCTTCATATTTTTGGAGAAGGCTTTGTATTAAGCATGGGGGAGTAGGGCATTTACTTTCTTTTAATAATAATATCAACTGGGAAATTAATTTGGAGTTCTGGAAGCTTTCCATGTTTGTTGTAGGCATAAAATGGTTTGGTTCTCCTCTTATCCTTGAGATTTCATTATTTCTACATATTTGATTTCTTCATTTAAAAAAAAAATGATAATTCACTTCTTCATTTGACTCAAGTCAAGTCATACTGCAGGTACACACCTTTCAATGGATGGGCAGCAGTTAGAAAACCCAAGCATCTCAAACGAAAAACATAATGAGGTTGGTGAACTCTTTTTTTTTTTATTTATTAAAGGTTTTTTGCATTTGTTACTAGTAGCTTCTTAGGGAACCGATTCATTAGAAGGTGGAAATATTTTATTTTTCATTAAACTAGCAGGATTGTTGACAAAGAACTAAAGAAAAGTGGACGCAGTTATAATCATTGGATCCCACATCAAAGAAGTCAAATAAAATCCTATTATCACTTTCAAAAATAGAATCCTATTATCAGCTTGGTGCTCCAGTAATTGGAAAATTAATATAATTTGATGTTTCATCTCTCTCAGTGTTCCAAAATTCAAAATTCTGTCCTTCCCTGTGGTCCGTAACCAAGTAAAGGTTTGGGAAGATTATCATGTCTTCAATGCATATACATGAGTTCAAATGCTATTCTATCCATACTTTATTTCATCTCCCACTAGTTCTGTTCCATTGCCAGATCTCTTGCTTGAATTGTTCCAAGAATCATCTCTCCTTCAGATTTGAAGTTCCTTTGTTGACACTTTCCTTCCTTGTGTGCAGCATTTATTTATTGTTACCTGATTTAGATCCATTCTTATAGCTGAATTCTTTCCATGCACATGTCATGAATTTGTGTTCTTATTTAACCCCCTTGATGTTGAGGACTCTACATATTTTCTCCGTTACTGCTTTGAGATATTGTGCCTGCTTCTAAAGCTTCTATATATATATATATATATATATATATATATATATATATATAGGTTCTCCCATGTGACGTCTGCATGCACGACATTGAATGGGTGGGCCTAAGGGGCCCACATGGGTGAGGGCTAGGGGTGGGGTGGAGTCCATTTGAAAGATGCTTTCCAAATGATGCTACTCATAAAAAATCAAGTCTATTGGATTTCAAAAGCCATGATTTTAAAGGGTCCCAAAATCAATGGTAAAAGTAGGGGCAGTTTTGAATGGATTTTAATCCAACGGTGAGATCAACTTAGAATGGGTTAAAATTGGATAGAGATTCAATTCATGGGACAGGGTGGGGTCTGAGGGGGGTATGGGGTATAAGTGGAGCCCAGGTGAACCTAGGGGGGTGTGTGTGTGTGTTTATTTATATTAATCCAGTTGCAGGCGATCACTTAGAGAACTTGTTTGATTTCTTTGTTCTTTGCTAGGAAACTTGCAAACAAATACATTGGGTTTTACCCAATGCATCAAGTCACTTATTTACTTCTTCTTTTTAAATGTTAGAAGTTTATTAAAAAGTCGTCTCAATGAGAACATTGAGAGAGCTACATGAGATGAAAGGAACAACCAAAACAAGTGGGAAAAAGCAGCTGGAAGTCCCTCCAAAAAGACAGCTATGAAGAAGAAAAAGCTCTAAGTCCTCACAAGGAACAACACAAAGAGAAAGGAAACTTAAAAATGAACAAAAAAAATAGACAAAATCAAAATGGAGCTGATAAGCTCCCTGCCTTAGCAAGGAAATCTGCAAACAGATTGCTGATACATCTTAGAGATTGTCATCCCTTGTGAAGAATGTCAATAATTTCTTCAACATGATCTACCAGCCACCATGGATAAGTAGACTTAGGACAGGCCCAGCTGCTAGCACAAGCTGAATCACCTTCTATTTTTACATTTTTAAGACAGAATCCAGAATTTTGCAGCCTTGCAAAAGAACTTTAATCTCAATCTCATTGATGTCGGAATCTGTGGAGCTTTCAGCAAATAAATTAATAAAATTTCCTTTCTCATTAAGAAGAGCTCCTCCATTGCCTGAAGTGCCAGTATCATGATCCAGGATCCCATTAAAAAAAAAACAGCTTACTTTCTGATAACTTGGGAGAAGCCAAGCAGGCCTATAGTGACTAAGATTCTGTTTGGACTGATTTTAGAGGTGTTGCATAAGAGATCTGACCTTCAAAAATCTCTCAACTGAGGAAGAATGGATGCCCAGGAAATAGGTTGCTTGTTCTTTCTCTGCTGTGGCAGATGCAGGGCAGCTAGAGTTTCTGAAAGTTCTTTCATTCCTTTCTTTCCAAATACTCCATAGAACTGCAAACAATGAGAGTCCACAAGATGATGTACTTATGTGGGACTCTGAAAGCTCTCCAAGCATTGACTAGCTGGTCCAGGTTCTTTAGGAAACACCAATTCATATGCAGCTTCCGCAGACAGTGCTGCTAAACTGCTTTTTTCTTTCTACTGGTTACAGAATGTGCTTTGCACATGGCATAAAAAGAAATCTTATTTGAACTAATTATATTTTTCTACTTTAAAGAAACATGACCTTTCTAAAAAGAAAAAAACTAAAAATCTGAATTGATTAGAGAACTGTAGTTTGGACAATTCTAATTTTGGTGGATCACAAATCTGAAAGTTGTTATTTTGATGTTGGCAATTGAGTAGTTTCCCTTTTAAAAGATGCAGACTTCTATGAAGGATGGAGAAAATAATGTGCAGGAGAAAGATGTCAGTATAATTAGATCTTGACCATTAATTCAATTATGGGATGGAGAACACCTTTTATGGAGTGGAGAGCATAGTAGAAAACGTGTTTTTAGAGTGGAGAATGCGGTTTGGTATCTCATTTTCACTATATGAGTATATGTAAGGGATATTCATTTATGCCTGTGGAGGTGATTGGTAAACAAGAGTTAGTTGGTTGAAGATTTGAATTAAATTAAATCAGTTCTTTATTTGAGCAAAAGATTTTATCTAATTATATCTGTCTCGTAAGAGAATGAAATGGAAACATAGAACTTTAGGTAATATTGAAAATTGTAATATTCATTGGTTGTACTTCCTGATGTTAGGCTACATCTTTCTTCTTCTAATAACAAGAAGATCATGAGATTTTGTATTGGGAAATCTTCTGGAAGGATGGAAGCTCATGCCCCTTCACAATGTGTTAATTTGAAGGTGTTTTTTAATACCTCTAGTATACTTTATTTTAACTACTCTTGACAGTATTGGAATTTGTTTAATCTGCTATTGATTCTTCTTGGATGAACTATGCTTCAATAGGAAGTTCTATTAACTGGTATTCAAGCAGCCCACATTTTGATTCTGTTGTCAAATAGGTACATAAGGTGCCTAATACAAATTCACTGAAAAGACATAGAAAACAAAAGGCAACTCCATCGGAACAGAGTGAAAAGGAAGCACCTAGCCAGAAGCAACGCAAAAGAGAATTACACTCACTTAGGCAAAGTCTTGCAGGTGGCTAGCTATTCATGTCCTGCTCTTTTACTTATACAATGAGTTGACTTTGAGTGATGTTTTCCAACAAGCATACTTGTGTCTTGAATCGATTGCTCATTTTGTTTATGTGCAAATGCTTTGTATATTCAGGAGCTGGGACACTGATTGAATCAGGGGTAAGGCGAAGCACTAGAATCAAGTCAAGACCTTTAGCATATTGGAGAGGCGAACGATTTTTATATGGACGCATACACAATAGTGAGTACTTATTTTGCATAATCTCTTATTGTCTATGTTTGCCTTTCTAGTGTAAATTTAAATTGTATCATGTCATAAATATTTATGTGCCTGATTGATTCCTCCTTTAAGCATGAGTATTTGTCGCTCTATTTGAATATTGCAACATAAAATATTATTCATGTAGCATGTCCTTTTAGTTTCTTCAACATGCTTTCTCAGTATTTGTAAAGCAAGTGGCATGTTGCAAAACTGATTTTGCTTTGTTTACGAACAAGTAACCTCTGTGTTGGGTTAAGTTATGTACAAATGATGACAAAGTAGAGTTTGTATGATTGAAAGCATAAAACAATTACTTGAACTATATGTTAAATAATTTTTAGGCATTTGATGAATGCTTGCATATTTATGTAACAAATCTATCACTTCTTGAACTTGGCAATTTGGAGAATTCATGAAGTTGTGTGACATACAAAATCTTCTAGGTACTGTTCATCAATTTCCACTCAAAATGCTTACCTATAGAAAATGAAGAGACAAAGGGACCTTTCCACTTGCTGGGGTTCTAGAGAGGTCATATTACCTTTTCACTTTTTGATCGGCATTTTCCTTCCTTTGTTGTTTTTGTCTCTAATGGGAAAATAGGTTTGAAAAAGGTGTCAAAAAAGAAAATAATGTATTTTCCACTCATTTAAAATCTTCCCCCCAAAAAAAAAAAAAAAAAATTCAATTTTAGAAATGTGGGGAGCTTTATTTTTCAGCTCAAGTAGAGTTTTTGTTGGAATTGACAAACTGCTTCATAATGATGAATGATAATATATGGGCTTCTTGAAATTTAGAAATTGATGACAGGTCTCATGGAAAATTAACCTTGAAGTTTCTTTGACAGATCATAGACTACATTAATGTATTTTGGCCATTTCACTGGTGGGTCTGTTCAGGTTCTTTGATACTTCGTTAGATAAACAAATGAACATTTCTAATTGACATCTCATTCGTTGTCAGTATCATTCTATTTTCCGAATGGACCAAGAGATTGATTTACTTTGTTGCTTTGTTGTTCGGCAGGCTTGCCGACAATAATTGGAAAGAAGTATGCATCTCCAGGTAAGGGTGGCAAAGAACCTGTGCTCAAGGTGACGTCTTATGTGTCTGAAGAATATGCGGAGCTAGTTGAGCTAGCTGGTTTACATTGAAACGGAATACATGAAACTTTAAATGTTGCTGTGCACTGAATATTATTAAAATGAAATGCTTGATGAAATACAGATCATTTGAGACATAATATGTCCAATTCCTACTGGAATGCAATCTCTAGCTGCATTTTGTACCAATGTATCAACACAATTATGTTTTTTGTTGATCGATTTACTGCCATCAATTTTTTTAATATCTGGATTCTAAAAAATTTGATTTCTTTTTCTTCCCCCCCAACCCCCAATATAGGGATGGCTCAGAAGGATGTACATGTAGTCCAGTCATTTTGGTTCATATTTTGATGGTTCAAGTTATTTAAGTTGTGGTGCCAAGGATATCAGAATCATATAAAACAGAGCAGTGGTTTGGATCCACTAGGCCAGTAGACCCAGTTAGGATTTCTTAATTTAGTTAAAACCAAAAATCAGCTTCATTATTCATTTTAGTAATCCAATCTCAGCCAATTAAATAGATGGTCCAAATGAAATCATCAGAACTTTCTTTTTTCGGCCCTTAGTCTCATTATGTATCCCAGAATGTTGAATTCGGTCTGTGTTATATAAGAGAGCTCCTAATTGATTTTAGTGCTAATAACTTAGATCTAAGAGACTCCTTACATGAATCAACTCATGTTACACTTGAATGAAATACAGATTGAAATATTTTACAAGAAGTTTTATTACTCTAATTTAATATGGAAAATTCTATTACTTCCCATATTTTAAATGTTTCAATTTGTTTACCAGTCCAGACGTCAAAATGATAAAGTGACTGACGATAGGCCAAATCCAATCGCACTATGCTAAAGAAGGCAAAAGACAATGTCTGCTTCAATGATTCCCTAGACCATAATTGGATAAGTACAGTCGTATATTTTAAGATCTCAAATACTCAACTTTATTAGGTATTGTTTTAGATATATGGATTGTTCAACTTAGAACCAAAGTCAAATTAGATAAAGACCTAATTCCCAAATGGTAGGAGAGTTTTGGAGGTGGGGGGTAGAGGGGACAAGTGGGTAAATCACATGATGCCTAAAAAAATCATATTGATTCAATAGAGAAAAGAGAAGTCGTTTTAGATCCCAAAAATTCATTTTTATCCACAAGTGAAAAATTCTTGTGATTAGATCACCACGGTGCAACTCAAACAGGGGAAAAATTGACCAATGATCCAATTCAAAGGCGATAGGTGTGCTTGAGAGGGTACTGGGAGTAATTAGGCCCATTTTGAAAAGGTGGATGGGGTGCGTGCTGGATCAAGTCTATTCTCATATTCTCATGTACTGATATAATTTATGATATTTTTAAATTTATTGGTTATGAACAAGTTTATAACCAATAAACATTGATCAAATGTGGTGCAAAAAATCTGCATCACACCACCCAAACGAGCATGTTAAGATATAAAGCAAAACTACAAATAGGGATCTGTTTACTAGATCTATGTCCATTTAACCGACTACTTCAAAACTGCTTGATTCTGGTTTGGAATATGTGATGTAAATTACACAAAGAAAACCCGAAAACAGGGACGATGATGAATGATGAGTCTGAACCCCGTACATGACAGTGTGCTAACAAAAAACAGATGGAAACAGAAGAGTCTCCTAGGGACCTCTGAAAATGTTAGAAGATAAGCTTCACTCTGATCCAGAGTATCATAAAACCACACAACTCGTGGAGAGAAGGCTGAAGAACCCAAAGCTTGTACCCACCATTCACTGTTGCAACGACAAAGGTGTGTTATCCAAGTCACATTAGCAATTTAAAAAATAAAAGGTCACAAAGTTGTAACCAAGAATTTTGGTGAGGAGAAATACATTCTTTTCCAATAACCTTTTTTTTCTTTCTTTTTTTTTTTTTTTAAAAAGAATGGTCTTTCTCTGTACCCTATGCATGAGGAACACAAAATGCTGATTTGTTTTTAACTTCAGAAGTAGACATCTGAAGATATGTAATGCAAATAAAAATCTAGAATTTTTGGTATGTTTAAATGCAAAGTTACCAGAGCCAGCCCTTTCTTTTTGTTTGGTATAGGCAGATAATGATGGAGGAAAAGAGCTATCCAATTGACTAAACAATTCATGAGATTTTGCAAGAAGAACATCTGAAAACATGGTCATCTTACATGACACTTGACCTAAGTAAGAGAGGGCTGCCAAAAAGATTTTCTTACAGAAAACCCAAGAAATAATATCAGGGTCATCCCCACTGTTATTTTGCACTCATCAAACGAAGGGTCGAAGATTTCCAATATACCCCTTACCGCACAGGCTGTTGGTTGTAGTGGTTCTTCTCTTTCTTCTTTGCAGCGGCAAGTTTGGCACTTCTCGCAGCAGCCTCAATTGCAGCAGCCTTGGCAGCAGCATCCATCTCTTTGCTTGATTTCTTCTTCTTCGTGGAGACCACCTTCTTTAGCCGTTCTTTCACATCAACAGTAGATTTTTCTTCTTCTGCAGGTTCAGTTGCTTCTGCTGCTGCTTCATCAGCTACAGTGGTATCTGATCCATTGGGTTGCTCTTGTTTGGCTTTCACCTCCTTGGAAGATTTATCTTTCTTTGCCTTCTTTTTCTTAGCATTTTTGCTCTCTATAGGTACAGCAGCATTTTCATTCTTCTCGCATCTCCATTGGGCTCCGGTTTTTTCTCCTGCGTGGTACCTATATGTGCATGTCCAATAAAGCCTCTGGTAAAAACAAAAGCCAAAGTTCCCTCCAACTCCTAAAATGGATAATGAGAAAGAAAAAAGATCATCCATGTTTAGAGAAATGTGTATGAAACAGGCAGATTGGAAGGTTTAAAAAAGATTAACAGATTGTCACATTGGGCTCAATTGGAACTGCTGCTTCCCTTTCTCTCTCTCTCTCTCTCTCTATCTTTTAAGTTCTCCCAAAAAGGGTCCAGTTTCAAAATATTACAAAATTAAAAGAATGTGAACAATTACATAATGATCGTATATTTCAAGACACGTATCCATCCATGTTTTACTATTGCCGAGACTAATTTTCTTGTAAAATGTGCCACTGGAAGCCCTCAGCATCCATGCATGTCCCTGTTTAATCCAGGTTTACCTCAATATCATACCACCATATATTGTACTTGCAGCAACCATGAACTTTTTCACAAGAAATATGTAAATTTGTTGATAAATGATGAAAAAGAAAACCTTTACAAACCAGTGCAAATGTATTTAACATATAACACTACATCTATCATCTTACATAGATACCTTGACAATGTCAACATGCCAAAGTTGGACCTACTCTCCGTTCATATGTTTATCTTATCCTTTGGTCATGGATTTCTATGCTACTAGCATAACATTGTTTTGCATGGTGACCAAGTACTACACCTTTTTTTTTGAAAAGTAAGTACTATTACATCTTTTGTTAGTTCTGAAATCTAAAACATCAAGATATTATTATTAGATTGTTTTGCATGCTACAAGGGTGAGTTTGGGAAATGGTAGATTCCAATATTAGAGATTCTGGATTTAGGAGATTAGGAGAAAATCTACACAGATTAAAATCTTGCTGTTTCGTTGTGATTAGAGGATGAAGTGATTGGCAGTAGGTAGAGTGAAAAAGGTGTAATGGCGTTTTTTATTGAAAATTCAGACTTAGAAGATGGAGATCCACTCAATTGACCACCGTTACTAGCATGAAACTACCCACAGGCCAACAGTTGAGTAGCTCCTAGTCACATCCTGAGCCTAGTCAACGGTGATCCAGGATCCTAAGTGAGAGTGAGCTTAAGAAACAGAGCTTGCCATTGGTATTGCAGGCCTTTTATTTGCTACCAAGAATTATTTTTACTTTATCAGCGTTGGTGGGACTCAAACACGGGTCGTTCAAGTAATGGAGTGTATCTCCAGCACTCAGCCATGTGATAATGAGAATTTCAAATGCTGGTTTCTAAATCTCAAGAATTTAGGCTGGCATGCCATAGAATTTGAGATCTTTGGAGATTTTAAACTTCATGGATTTTTGCTGCACCGGGGATGATAGGATGGCATGTCACAGAATTTGAGATCTCCGAAGATTTTAAACTTCATGGATTTTACTGCACCAAACTATGAAATTCGATTTCTAAATCTGGCCTTCGGCTTGCCCAAAAAAATGTTTTATTATTATTATTTATCTTATTTTCTCTCTCTTATTTTTCTTTGAAAACATTGGTGCACCACTGCTATGGATTTCCCAAATTTTCACAATTTTTAGCAATTTATTTTAAATATACCAGTTTGTGAGATGCTGTGCTAACATCAGAATTCAAAATGGTTTGACCACACGATTGAAACTAATTGACCTGACCATGATAAAAAACAGCTTGATCAATGGTTCGATTTTTGCATGGGCGCATCGGTCTGCAAACTCTAGCGCAGATGTTATGGCTCGTCAGGGGGTGTCTCTATCTATGGAAATTGTAAAAAGGCTTTTGTAATTTGGGAGGGTATTATTTGTATTTTTTTCGTTTGGAGGGCTACTTCTGACCATCCTCCCATTTTTTAATTAATGAAGTTATGTTTCTAAAAAAAAAGGTTTGAATTTTGCCAAAATGGACTCCTTATACCCAAACCCACTCAATTTAACTTAATGAACAGAAAATGTTCTTCAAGACAAATCTGGATGTTTCTTAGAGGAATGGATCTGCAACTTGGTCTGTATACATAAGAAAGATAAAAGGTAAAAAGCTGATGCAAACCCATCCAAAGGACGAAGAGTAAGTGATTAACATGTTAACAAGCTATTTTAAAGAAAATGGAATTACGAATGCAAATATGTATGATCAAGGCATGCCAGCATCAGTATGATTTTTAAGGTACAAGATCCAAATCCAGATCTCAATGGATGCAGATATTGGACATCAGCATGTGCCATATGCGATAGGCATTTGGCATCTGAATTTGAAGTTGACATCATAAAAAAATTAGGTTGAATCAGGTCTAGACTCAAGGTCAAAATCCAACTTTGGTTGATGCCAACCATGTCTGAATTAAACAACTACCATCCAACATTCTAACTACATTCACTATAGCATCAGCTCAAGTCACAAACCAATTGCACAAGAGTTCCAAAGAAAAAACATTAAAAAAGACCAATGTGACATTACCTTGTTCATTATTCTTTGGAATCCCCAATTCAGCCAGAACAGCGTCAAGCTCTGCAATTTCTTTTTTCTTCAATTCCTTTTTGGATAGTTGCCTTTCCGCTTCTTTAGGGGCCAAAGCAAGAGCAGGCTTCTTTATCACATGCTCAGTCGGTACAGGAACCTCAGGCCCATGGTCCTGATCTTCCTCAACATCAACATCATCGTCACCTTCATCAAGGCCATCCTCCTCACTTTCACTTTCCTACAAATTCATGGATGAATCACTTTAATACATTCTTGAATTTTCTAGTGAAATACATTCTATAGAAATTGAAGCTGAAGCCATGTGATATTGAAAGATGCACAGCAGTAAAATTCTTCATGCCAACCAACAATTTCCATTTTCCTTCAAGCTTATATGATAATTAGCAAAATATGTTTTGGGGATAGAAGCAGGGAGAAAGTGCACTATGTTGCAGAAAAGATCACATAGTGATGACCAAACCATTGTTGTGGTTCAAACCATTGTTGTGGGGTCATACAGGTCACATGGTTTGGAACTTTGACATGTCCATGTAACTCAAATTAGCATTAACCTATCACCTAGGTTAGTCTTCAATGCACGTCCCAATGCATTCATTTATAGTTGTGATTGTGCAAATATTTTAGAGCAAGAACGAATCTACTTTTCCAAGATAAGTAATTTGTGAGGGTTTTAAGATTTTTAATAACATCATCATGAATGCCACTAATTCCATCATTAAAGGATTTTAATATGTCAGGTTCAAATCAGGCTGACTTAGTAATAATTTGTGCACTGTACAATCTCAGTTTCACATGAACTTGTATCATGCCAACCTGTGGCATTGATTTGCCAACTCCCAAGTTCAATTTGTAATGACAAAGTTACCCTAGCTGAAAAGGTTGGTGTTTCAGGTAAATTTATTCTATTTTTCAATCACATCTACAGATGTTCAAACCCTTGTCCCCTTGTGTTGGTGCTCACTAACAAAAAAAGTTTCATTTGGTATCCATCAAATAAGGATAAGTTTTCCCAAAAATATAAAAATAAATATAGACAAAATTATACTCTTTCTTAGAAGATAATTACCTCACAGTCAAAATGTCATGTGCATCACAAATACTGAATCAATCATATTTATGCAAATTGGAACAACAAGTTGAAATAAGAATAGCTTTCATAGTAACACATATTGAAACATAATGTTGAAAGAATACAATGACAGAAAACGAACCTTCTGTCAGTTATATCACAGAATTTTTGGGTTATAATAGAGGACACCACATTTTCCACTCTGGTAATATTTCAGCTGCTCAATAACACAAATAAAGCTGAAATGGTTCTAAAAGTAGGAGAGGCTGTTTTCAGTAACAGAATAGAAGTGTGCCTCTATCAGAAACCCCTTTTTCAGCAATAATATTACAGAAACGAATTATGGACTCCAGTACCTTCAGAATTGACGACTAACTCTATAAGAAATAGCTAAAACTAAATTGGAAATAAACCTCAACAAGATAGTAAAACCATTTGAAAACCAGACTGTAGGCTTAGAGTCAAAACACTAAGGGTCTCCTTGGTAGCTTGGAATTTTACCTGGAATTGTAATTTTGTCAAATTTACAACATTCTCCAAAGAATACATGATTGGTAAAACCAGAATACGAGAGTGAAAACTTTGAAATCCAACAAGCTTTTTCAGGTATTTATATGTTCCCATGTGAAACTGCTATTTTGGACACAAAGGCCTGAGGCACTGTAGATTATGGTATGAGTTTCTTCAGTTTCAAGTTCATAACTTTATGCCTATCAAAAACACAAATGTCATTTCAAAACTTCCACAAAGGGAATTATAAGTTTTGTTGCAATATTCTACCAAACAAGCCTAAAACAAGCAAAAAAAAAAAAAGACTAAATAAACAAATAAATACATAAAAAATCAAAATAACCAAACACACCTCTACTGGGGTTGCATTTCCCTTACTCTGTTGAGGCTCAGAAGAGCCCCAAGCCTGAGGTGGTGCAGTTGTAGCATAGTAATCATCATCATCGTCATCATCAACATCAGCCCAAGATTTTCCACTCAGAGAACCGGGCGTCCAGAAAACCTTGGGCTGCTCTGGTTCCTTAGCCTCACTCTTTGACAATCCCTTGCTCTTCGATGACCTGTGCTCTTTGTCAGATTTCTTCTTCCTCCGAAGGCTATCAAGTGCCGCAAATACATTGGTGTTCTTCAGCCCCAAGGACCCATCGTCCCTCTTGTTTCCACCTCCAACCATCTCTAGCTCCCACGCAAATGAGCCACTGCTGCTGCCACACCAATCTAGGGTTTCCAAATGCTACAATATCAAAAAAAAAAAAATGGCGGACACAACAGAGATCTTATTACAAGTGCTAAAACGTGGAAAACCTGGCCACAAAAATCAGGAAAATTATTTTAAAATTTTACACACAGATTACAAACCAGATTGGCGTTCCGAAAGTCAAAAGAAAATAAAGAAGATAAGGATCGTTTGGACGCAGTACTAAACAAAAATTAAGCCTTCCAATATAAGAAAATTAGAGTAGAAAAGATAGAATTTTTGGTAAAAACAAACTAGTTCGAAAGAATTAAGAGATTATGGTCTTCTAAGTTGAAGAAAAGAGGATCAGAAGCAAAATAAGGTGAAGTTCCGTTACAGAAATCAGAGAAGCAAAATTAAATTCTTTAGGGAAATTAGGGTTTGGAGAGGACGATCTGAGGACGGGAACTTTGGATTTGGCCAAAGGGAGATTGATGAAATTAAGGCCTTCAGAAATTGGGGTTAGGTTCTCCAAAACAGAAAATTTTCCCTTTGAAGGGAGAGAGAAGAAACGGCTGAAGGAGGAACGACAATCGCAGAGAAAAATGCTGAAGGAAAGGGATTTTGATTTTGATGGTGTTTGGGGAAAAGGAATAGAAGACCGCCTTATGAAGGAGAAGATGAATGTTAACTTCTAGGGTTTGGAAAGCGGGTTGCGAGCGAAGGAAGGGAGAGAAAGATGATAACGTAAGAGAAGAGACGAAAGGAATGATAATGGGGAAAGAGACGTTTTATAGGAGAAACAGAAAATCGGAGAATTGCTAAACCAAGAAATTACGAAGGTTGCTACACCTGGCGACCGGATTCGGGTTGGATTTTATTCGGTTGGATTACTTTCTTATATAGTAAACGAGTTAAGTCAGTCTATATCTGTTTTGAGATTTATTTTAAGTTAGATTTATCTATTTATATGATTAAGAATTTCTAATAAAATATATATTAAGACAATTTTTAAAATAAATATTTATTTTTGAATTTTAATTGGATTTATCTATTTATAAATGAATTGAGTTAGATTGAGTAGTAATTTATCAAAATAGTTTGATTAAGATTAAATTAAATTTTGCTAGGTCTATTGTAATCTTAGAACTCGTCTGAGGTGGCTACAGATGAGTAAATCTGACTTCTTTACACGTGAGATGCATTACCCATGTGAAGTTGTCCAAATTCTAAAATAGAACCATGGGGGTGTGCAGACTTAGTTAATGAACCCTCTTAGAATTTGACTTGGGTTCAAACCCGGCTACCCGTCTTTGGCTCGGTGTATGAGTTGGCTTTGCTTATCTTTTAAGGCTATTTAATAAATAATTAAATAGGTAGACATTGACTAGTAAGTATTAAGTAAAGCCTATAAAAATAAAACCCCAATATAACATGTTTAGTCTACTTCAAATATATATTGTTATTATTATTACATTAGGTCTCATGTAAATAATTAATCTTCTCCTTCACACAAAATTAGAAATGGGGCCATAAAATGAGTTTTAGATACTGTTTAATGATGTTAATATACAAATGAGTTTCAATGAGTAGACTTGAGTTTTCCATCTAGTCAAATGGGTGGACTTTGACCAACTTAAAAACTTGCTAGGATGTAGGTCAGATTGGACTTCAATAATTCAAGCAAGCTCAGATTTGAGGGAAAAAATAAACTCAACTCAGACCGTATGTATGACCAGCCCTAAAACTATGTCATCTTCAAAATCATTGTTTTGGTTTTCATAAAAGAAAGATTATATCAAAGTTTTATAATACGAATAGTTGCTACAGTATGTATGTGTTGATATAATATGTATATTTAAGAAAAATGTTTAAGTATAATTTAAAGTTATTTTTTAATAATGTATTGATGTGATAACATCTACTGAATATTTTTTAATTCAAATAGGTCAAATTAATTGTAGATTGTCACACCAATAAAAAATATATGATTTTATGTATATACAACATGGGAAAATATAAAAACAGCTCAGGTGTTTTTGTGGCGCTTGGACAGAGGTTCCACGTGAGGTCCACCAAATCTTGAATCTGATCGGTTAAAATTATTTATTTCATTTTAAAACTTGGATCAAATCATTTATATTTTCCATTCGATGCATCTTTAACTATTAGATTAAATATGATTGGTCCAACTATCTATCTAATGGCTCATTTTTAATCTTAAAAATCAATGACTAATGTGATTCAATAGATCGATGTTCCAGGACTCATTGTCTAATATAACCCATTAAAACACATAGGCTTTTCAACCTGGGCTTATGCTGAACCAGCCTATACAACATTTCACATTAAATAATAATAATAATATTTATGTTTGTTAGATATAAAAATGCAGTTCAAAGTTACTTTTAAATAAATCTTCATCGTTGGTTTGTTAATTGATTTTAATTTAATTCAATATTATCAAGTAAATTATATCTTAATAGAATTAGAAATCGTCTACATAACTCAAATGGGTAGATTTTTTTCAGTTGTATCATGTACGTAAACCAGGAATGATTTTTTGGAACGGTGCAGTTTTGCAAATTCGCAGGTTCCCATCCATGGTGTCTTAGGAGTGTTAGCAAGGTGCTTGTAATCTAGATTGCCAGTATTGATGAGGCTTTCTATTTTTTTTCAGGAGTTTTTTTTTTTTTTTGGAATTTACGTGTAGAAAATCACGAGAAACCCAATATATAACTCTAAAAGTAATACCCATTGCCCTCAGGTACACTAAATTAAGCCACGAGAGCTCAAACTTGACATCAAATTAGGCCATGAGTTTTCCTTTATAATAAATGTGTTACCCATGTACTGATGTATGCCACTCAATTCATGAATAAGGAATTGAAAGTACAAGTTTGAATAAGTAATGGTTATCAAGCGTCGATTCACCTTTTATACATTTTAATCAAAATTTACACTATTTTAGACAAATGATATTAAACCCAACCATCAACATCGAATACACATACCATAAACTTTGTCAATGATTAAAAGATATAATAGATTTTAGAGTGACAAAAAATAGAATTTTATATGACAAAGTAAATACATATAACTTAGAAGGCTCACCCAATTAGATGAATGATGATGGCGATGAGAATATTGCGGATACATGACAACACAAAAAGTGTTTACTTACGGCATTATTTAGGGATGAGTCGCATCGCCTTTTTTGAGTGAAAATGACACACTTCCATTCATCATGAATGATATCAAAAACTCTAATATAACATTACTGTCTCAGTTTAATTTTGACAATATACTAGTTTATTAAAAACCTAATCTTGTCAAAATGAATTAGATATTGTCAAAATTATGATTATGGAAAAATAAAATGTATCCATGTGATTTAAACAAATAAAGTCTATGATTGACAAAGAGCTTCACCTCTAACTGTTTATTTAATTTAATTTCGATCTGATGGGTTATGCATATTTGATGAAATTAATTTGATTTCCCAGTATGCATCTAATGAGGAGGTAAGGCAAGAAGAGCAATGTTCAAAAAATTAAGGAAATTTACCACTGGAACCGACTGAATCAGATATCCAAATAATTATAACTCTCATCCTAACTGCAGACATTTCCTGAGGATCCAGCCATCAAAAGCTCAGAAATGAACCCCGCTTGACGGGTATACATCCACCTGCAATCATACAAACTCGGGCACCAGCACATATCCAACTCCCAATATAATGGAATAGAATCCCCAGAGACCTCTCAGAGAAATGAAACATATGCAAAACTGAAATATAATCCCTAGAGGCACTGACAGTACCGTGATTTGCAGTATAGCCAGCCAAATGGGTGAGCTGCAATGGGGTCCGATTCTCATGGAGATAGGTCAACAGACGGGGCATTAAGAAAGAGTATTTTGATCCAAGGTCTGCTGGATGAGATGTGGATTCCACCTGCATCACATAGCTTGCTGAGTATTTCACCTGAATCACAACCCAAAAGCATCTCACATACAAATGCCAAGTTAGAATGTGACGATACTAAATTACTAACCCTGCAGATGATTGAGGAAAACTTTTTGGCCAATTCAACACACCAGTTCCAACTTCTAAGGCAAAAATAAATAAATCATCTTCTCACTGTGCTTGTACATTTTTGTAGATTTGAAAACACAGTGTCATGCAAACAATGGTGAAAATAGCTCTTCAAAAAAGGAAAAATTAAGGAGAATATAAATGCAAACTTACAAGCAGAAACAGGAGACCATACCCTAAATGGGGGCCTGGTTATCTCTACTATTGCACTATGCAACAAAAAACAGGAAAATCATCATCAGGAATATTATCAACACAAAGAATATCTTGATCATCAACCATCGGTTGGAAGAAATTCCTTTGAGGTACTTCAGCAATGCCCCTTGGGCTCCCTCCACATTTGCCAATGTGTCATCCATATTCTCATCAATCCTGCCACAAACAAATGCCAAAAATTCAAATGTGAGAGAGAGACAACGAAAGATCCCATCCAATACCTATTATTCCATAGAAGACAAGGATAGAAAAAAGTGACATACTTAACCATGTATAAGTTTCAAAAAGGCCACCTAGCTGAGAGCATGTGGTGGAAAGAGAGCATTTCTCTGTTTATGTTAATCCGCTGGAATGAGTGGGTCAGTAAAAGAGGGAGTTCAGTGTGGCCAGTGTGGTGCTCAACGTCTTCATCCCTATGGATCACTCTACGGTTATGGGGGTGGGCTTAGTTCATTGGAGTTTGCAGGCCCAATTCAATTCTGCCATGCTAAACCTGCTGAATGGGCAGATCTTAACCTTGGAATTGAAGAATTGTTGCAGATTGGAATGGATGAGGACATTATTGAAGGAAATTCTGCAACAGTGATTAATTGGGCCTGTTAAGAGTCCGACCCTTGGAGACTGTTGGGATCTTATAGAAGAAATCCATGATATTATTTCCCGTAGAAGATTCTCCATTAACCATGTTCCCTGGGAAACCAGCGATCGAGCTGATTTTTTGCCTAAACAAGGAGTGGGGTTTCTTCCCAAGGGGCAATTTCCTTTTAAGGGTTTCTAAGATTGGTCTGGGTTTGGGTTGTGGGTACTCTTGTATCTGGGTCCTGTTTTTTGGATTTTTTTTTGGTTCTTGGGCTGTATTCTTTTTTCTTATCTCAATAAATTATTGTTAATTTTTCCAAAAAAAAACATTTAAGAATTTTCAGTGAATCATTTTGCATAACACCATTTCTTATATACAATATCATACAGAATGGATTCCTTCCCATGATGTAATACTGTCATACAGTTTTAAGTGCACACATCCACACTTACATACATATATGCATGAACCTTTTTAAAAAAAAAAAAAAACTGATATGCATGTGTAGATGCAAGTATGTGTCTGGTGCATAGACACATGAGCAAACATCAAAACATGCTTGCTTCCAATTAATAGATTGGCATTTTGTTTCCAAAGATAAAAGCAACCCGATAGCTTTCATTGTTCCCTCAAATAAAAAAAAGGGCAACCTGATAGCAAGCTCGCCTTGCTGGGACACCATGGTAGCCAATTGTGTGAAGATGTTACTCAGCTCATGAATGGTAGATTCAACATTTTGAAGAGCTTCAGCTCTGCTCTGCATGTAACTGTCTTGTACTGGAACCAATTGTTGGTGCTGCTGACTTTGTGTTAATAATGGCTGGGATGATTCGTCGTCTACCTGCTTCCTGGACAATAAAAAAAATAGTAATAAAAAATTATAATAAGATATTGTTTCCTGCAGCAGGATTTGTATTTACATACCTTTTTCTATATACTTCGTGATTCAGATAATTTGGCAGTTTTTTTTTTTTTTATAATTTTTTTGAGTTTTCCCCTTTCTGTTGAATGGTAACATGACTCAGCAACTTTTGTGGTTGCCTCATTGAGCACCAGAAATGCTGAAGTAGCAGATTTCTGTTGTTTTTTTTTGCATGGTAAGTAGCAGATATTCTGTTACTTAGCAAAATAGTAAGTAATTGTTTTTATAAGGTATAATGTTGGAGTGGGCCCTTATCATATTAAACATAGAGTAATAGAGTTCCCTAAAATCAAAACTTGGGGCTAAAGGCCATTTTTTGCTATCAGAATTAGATCCATCAAAATCTACAGTCATTAATTTCAATGCATATTTCAATAAGATGGCTAACAATCACCTTTAATCTCAATTTTTTACTCTGAGATACTCCACAATTAGGTGCTTAATATGATAAGCGACACATTGATCCATTACATGCTATATGTTAAAAAAATATGGCTTCTGTTAGAATAAGTTAACAGATTCTGTTACCCTAAACCCTAAAGCTAAGTTAACAGATTCTGTTACCTTAGCAAGGTGCCATTGAGCACCTTCCAATTGTACTAGGGGGCTCTTGCAGCAGATTTCTAGAGTAAGAAGAAATGCCAGGTAAATAGCATAGAACTGATTGATAACCATCAGATCAGGAATTGAAAGGAACCAGAAGTTGGGCTCACCAATTTCTAAACAAAAGTTATGCCCTCGAGAGAAGCTCATGGATTGTAGTTAAGCTAACCTGGGAAATAACTGAGATGATGATGTCGAGTCATTTGCCCATGGAGGAGGCGCGACACTTGAAGCAGTTGCTGCAGCTCTTGTAACCAGAGGACGTTGTCGGATGAATGGATTGGTAGCATCTTTTGAAGCGGTGGAGGAAAATAACTGCCGTCTGTTCTCATGAACCTTCAGATTCTACAAAATTCCAGAAGACAACAATTTCAGCTTTAAAAGATGAGAAGAAAACAGTAGTGATGGCTTTACTGCCTCTGAAAAGGGGAGTAGGAACAAAAGGAAAGCTACAACTAAGCCAAATGCAGTTGTTATCTATGGCCTACCTCTGTTCTCATGGTTAGGACTTCCTTAAACTCTTTTGTAGCACTCATCAAACGATTCTTCAGATTATCCACAACCGTGGTCGAATGACTGGTGGTGTCACTTGAGATGTTCCCACTCTCATTCTGTGAATTGCATACCATTTGCAGGTCCACCACTGCAGAGTTCAATGCAGTAATATCCTGCTTGATAACAGCAGTAAGTTCTTGTATCTCAACAGTTGGATCATCAAAAACTGATGTCCTCTTTGCCACTGCAAAGTATCAGAAGAACATTTAAGCACTCACAATTAACACACACACACACACACAAAAAAAAAAAAAAAGAACGAAAAAAGAAAGTACTAGGGGGGGATTCACTGACATTTTTTTCCTTCCTCTGTTGGAACCACCTATACATTTTCGCTAAAATAATCATTTGTAAAACTATAATTTCAAATTAATCCACACCCCTAACTTGGCACATTCACCTCAGGTGCATGTACTCATGTTTGATTGATCTTCCTTCACTCCCAACAATCAAGGCCATAGATAATAGCACAGGTCTCATTGTTTTTCTCTTGAAAAGTGTTTTTTCAGCTATACCATGACATGCTACAACATTTAGCTTTTTCGCGGCACTGTTATGGTAAAGACCTGGTTAAAAGGTTCCATTTGAAATTCAAACATCCCAAGAACATAGCGATGTACTTCTGTATGCACACAAGAGATCCTCGACATAATATAAAATAAGTACACAAATTTTGCGCAGATCTTCCCCCATGATGGGCACACTCAATCTATTAAAAAAAATAGTATTACCATGACAAAACCAATACCTATCTAGCAAAGGAAGCATCTTATCCATGACCCATACCGCTGTAGGGAACACTTATACAAGCTTTGTCGAAGTTCAGACAAATATAACACAACAAATCACACCAATTCATACAATCTGGTGGCAAAGTCGGTAAGGTCTCCCTCTAATATCTCAAATAGGTCCATAGGTTTGACGCTGACTACCTAACATTAGAGATACGTCATACAAAACAACCATATCTCAAGCAAATCCAGAGGAGAGAGCACGAGCTATGCATCTTGAACGCAAAAAGAGCATTCATATGAAACAAATGAGGAACTCTGTTTATTGAACAGACAAGAAAGAAACCATTAAACAAAGTCGACAAATGATGCATTCCAGCAATTTAATCACTTACATTTTGCTAGCTTTGCAAGCTTTTGTGACGTATTATGTATTCCCTTCCCGATCAAGGAAGCTCTCCTGTTGAATTCCGCTTGAATCGAGACCGCTGAACGCGGCCCCTCCGGTTTTGAGCTGCTCCTGCTGCTGCTTGCAGCATTTGGCGCCGATGCTGATGAGAACGACTTCTTTTGCCTCTCTGTTATCGTAAGGAACTCATGCGTGCGGTCTCGATAAGATGATTGCGCCGATTTTACATGCATTTTGAAGAATTGATGAGAAGAAACCTCCAAATTCCCAAAATCTACCTCCAAATCCTCCACTCAAGTGCAGAGATCGCGTTACTTGCTCCTTCTAGAATTGAATCGCTAGATCTCCATCGATTTTCGCAAGATGGAGATCGATTCCGCGAAGAACACCAGTTTTAGAACCCTAAAAATGAAATTCGCAAAATTCAACTGCCAATTGGGACCGCGATCATGGGAGATGAAACTCTAGATGTGGAACAAGATCTTTAGGGTTCTTGAGGAGAATGAAAGGTGAAATGGAATGGCTAAAACGAGGGAAACGATCTCATCCAGGGAAAACGAATTTGAACGGGAAGAGAGACGAAGCGGAGAAATCAGAAGCTCTCCAATGGAATTGACAGCGGGCGAGGAAACGAAAAATGGAAATCGGGTAAACGAGTGTCGGTTCGATTCCTGCGAGAGTACGTGTTCCAACCAATGCGCAATGAGTATTTTCATGGGTCCCTTCATAAAATTCTCCAAGCGTTGCCACGTGGCTGTGTTTGGGGTGGCAAATCTTTAGGCGAATCCGATAACCCGAATCCGAATAAAGACCCGATATCCAGCAAATCCAGCAAGCTGGGCTGCTCTGGAGTCTGACTGGATTGGATATTTACCTGAGTTAAAGACTTAAAAGTCTCTTAATAGTTCCACTTGAAAATTTAATTAAAAAAAAACAATTATAGAGACCAAAAGAATTTGGGAAAGTGATTTTTGCTCGGTGAGGTTATTTCACTGTGAACCAAATTTGAATGAAATTTCAATTTTGTTCAAAATTTTGAAAAAAGAGAGAAGAAAAGTAAAGAATTTTGCGCAAAATTAAAATTTCTTTCAAATTTGTTGCACCGTGAAATAAGTTTGGAGTGCAAAAATCACTTTTCAAGAATTTGTGATATCTGAAAAATGAAAAACTAAAATAATAAAAGGTTGCAAAAAAATAAAAATAAAAATTTAATAGAGGTCCAATGTGGAAGAAAAACATGCTAGTAAATAATAATAAAGATTTTATCCCTAAGGATCTATGGATCAAACAAAAAGTACTTTATTAAAAAATCTATAAAATTCATCAGACTTCTCTCATTTGATCTACCCAATGATCAATCCAACATTTTGACAAAATCTAATAAGTGATGAAGATATAAACACGTGTAAAAATTGATGAATAGGTATTTTTCCTAAGTGGGCCTCACAGGTATCAAATTCCACCATTTGCTATCATCTTTAGGATGTCAAACATTGAATTATTACTCTTTAAAATATATGCATTAAATCTTTATAATAGTGAAAAAATGCATTATTATTATAAAATGTTAGCACAGATTTTACAATCTCATTTGTTAATGGGTCCAAAACTAAGACTTTTGTGTTATGATTATTTGAGTTTCAACACATTGACGGGCCTACCTCAAAAATATACGTTTGGCTCAGTGAAAATGATTAGGAAATAGGAATATCAATGGGTTGAATTGAAATTTGGATGGGACTCTTAGTAAGGCTTGTGCTGGATGGGTCCACTTAGAATATGGGCCAAAATTTCACATCATCCATGTGGGCTGGGTTTGGGTCATGTAGAGCCCAATCACAAACTGACCTGATTGGTTTAATAAGTGGGCCTATAACAGAATTCAGGAGTTGTAGTCCTACTCTTGACATAGAGAAATCACTGTACTTGACCCTAATACATATTATTAAAGCCGAACTCGAATTGATCGAAATATTACAAATCAAATAAATTGATAGAGAGAGACATCAACCAAATTCTAATAAATGATGAAAAGACAGTTATAAATTCATCGTTGAGCCAGAAGCAGGCAGTATAGGTTGTTTCGTGTCGACCCATTAGATACAGCCCAAGCTTCAGTGGAAGTGGGCTGGGCTAGATGGTACACAAGCCCATTGGATCCATTGACAACCCTATATCAGTTTAGCAATTCCACTTTTGCTATTTAGGCCCATCAAGTAAACAAAGTGGGTTTCATTGCAGTCCAATGTGGCCCAAACCATTTCCATTGAAACATGATTGCTGTAAGACACTGTAATAGTTGGAAAAACTGAACTATTCGTGTGTTTTGGGATATTTTTTTTCCAATTTGCATGTACTTTCTAGGTGGAATATAGTCCAATATAAAACATAATATTTATATTTTTTTTCAGTATATATACGTTAAGAGATTTATACTTTTTGTTTACTTGTATATTACTTCGTCAAATGATGGTGTGATCTGTTTAAATAGATTTGTAAATTATGTTTTTGTTTGTCTAACATAGGGTTGTGAGAATCCATCATTGACACATTTCAATAACTTTTTTTTAGATATGTAGATATTTTTATTTTATATTTTTTGTGATTTTTTTAAAATTTATGTGTCGAAAATCGCGGGATACCCAGCTTAAAATCCTCACAGATTGAGCTAAATGTCTAAATGGATAAATTGGTTTGGATTAATAAATGGGTCAGCCTAATTAAGCCAAAGGGTGAATGGGTTTTGGTAGTCACAAACAGATTATTTTAACAATGAGTAAATGAGTCTAAACGGATTTTGGTGGACACGACACAAATCTAAATTAGACTCGACTCAGCCAACCCATTTAGTACACAAATAATTAATGGGTTGAAGATTGGTGATCTATATCCAAATCCGACTCGACCTATAAATATTCCCTCACATGTGAATAAAATGGAAAAAAAAAAAAAAAATTACATTCTTGAAACAAGTTTTCATAATCCACGGCTTATCCATCCAAACTCAAGACCGACAGATGGTCTACCTTTCTCTTCTCCTTATACACTATAGCTTGCAACATTATTTAGAAAATTAATAAGAACACTTTTTCTTTTTTTTAAATTTTGAATAATAAAAGTACAAAATAATAAAATTACAGAAGAAATTCTCTCGAATAAGATTTAGAAGATAGTTTATCTTGAATAAGAGTCAAAAGACAAGTACATTGTAAACCCTCAAATTAAAAAGGTCAACAATCTACACTTGAATGTTTTGGAAACATTCAAATTCATTTAGATAATCTAAGTCATAATATTTTCTTCTTTGAATGTACTCTCTTATATATATTTGAGTGTTTATAATGTAAAAAATATTAAGTCATTTTTCTTAAATTTTACAGAGTATCAGAGCCAAACAATTTCATCTTAAGTTATTGGTGTCTCCTGTTTGAGGTTGTTCTAATCTATCTTCATTTCTTCCCAAATCGGTAGAGAAGTTCTCTTCCATATATTTTGATGTTTGTAATACATAAAATGTCAAAGTCATTTTTTTCTAAGTTCTAGAGATACTATATTAGTATGAGAAGAATTTAAATAGTTAATTCGGGGTCAAGATATCGGCCGATACGTGGCCGTACATAGTATTTCTTGGCAGATATGGCCTATATTCATAATATCGGTATTTTTTTTTTAAAAAAAATATCAAAACAGTGGTGGACCGGAGTTGATATCTTGACCAATATCAGACTAATATCGGGCGATATTTTCGTTTTTGATTTTTTTTTAAAAAAATAGCTTATTTTGTAGGTTTTTTATTTATTTTTTAATTCAGAAAAAAAAAATTACTGATATTTAAAAAAAAAAAAGGAGAGAAAAATTTATCGGCCGATATCTCGAGATAGCCGAATTTTGCACCCCTGAGTTAATTTAATATTCATTGAGAGATACTCCAATATATAAACATACGTACAATCAGGGGTCAAGATCCTTAGAACGAATGAAATGTTGCAGCTACAGTAACATCAGTTTAAATAATTTAATATTCATTGAGAGATACTCCAATATATAAACATACGTACAATCAGGGGTCAAGATCCTTAGAACGAATGAAATGTTGCAGCTACAGTAACATCAGTTTAAATAAAATTTAAACAGTAAAATGTTTTTTAAAATTTTAAAGTTATTTTTTAAGTACTGTGTATTTCCAAAATTTCTAAAATTAAATATCCAGACTAATTACGATAATGTGATAAAAATACTTTAAGACTTTAAGGTCTTTTGACACTCCTAAATATTTAAAACACAGTATTTTACAAATAATGATATCCATAGGGTGTGATGAAAACACATTTAAAAGTGTCAAAAGACCTTAAAGTTTTAAAGTATTTTTATCAGGTTATCGTAATTAGTATGGATATTCAATTTGAGAAGTTTTAGAAATACACAGTGCTTAAAAAATAACGTGCATACTGTATTAAATAATAAAATCTCCTTTAAAACTTTAAAGTTATTTTTTAAGCACTATGTATTTCCAAAATTTCTCAAATTGAATATCCGGACTAATTACGATAACCTGATAAAAATACTTTAAATTTCAAGGTCTTTTGACACTTCTAAATGTGTTTTCATCACACCCTAGGGATACCCTTATCTGTAAAATATATGTTTTAAATATTTAGGAGTGTCAAAAGACCTTTAAGTCTTAAAGTATTTTTATCAAGTTATTGTAATTAGTCCGAATATTAAATTTGAGAAATTTTAGAAATACACAGTGCTTAAAAAATAACTTTAAAGTTTTAAATAAAATTTAAATTAAATATTACTGTAGCAATTCATTCGAAGGATGAAAGGAATGATTTATTTGAAATGTGGCTGATCGTTCGAAGGACCTTTGGAACTATTAGAATCAAAGGATCTCGAAAATAAGATTTTAAAGTATCTTTCGAAGGACGTCGAAAATGGTCTAAAGAATCCTTCGAACGATTTTTAACAGAAAAGTAAAATGATAATTTCCCTTTAAAGTCTGAAAATTGGTGTCCAGTAACAAAAAAAAAAAAAAAAAAAGCCTAGTATCTAAATGGGCGACCTCGACTTATGATCTATTCCAAGTTTCCAACATTGAGCTATTTGAACTTTATAATTAAATTTGGTTGGAGATTGTGCAGTGGTAGAACTTGACAAATGAAGGTGAATTGACAAAGTTGGTAATAATGATGATGACAGAAATAAAATAGACTTAAAGAGCAAATCTCATGTAGAATAATTTAAAATGTAGGTGCAGTAATTGTCGTTTGATTCAAAAAATGAGAGGTTATAGGTTTAAACTCTTATGATCTAATCTTAGTGTATCGATAGTGGACTTTATCTTAGGTATTCCATGATTTCCAAAATATAAATATTTTAATTTTTTTTTATTATAGATATCGATTTAAATTGAATTTGTCATTATAATTATATAGAAAAGTTATTTAAAATATTTTATATTTATTAATTCACTTTTATATTACTTCCACGACTCTCTCTCTCGAGTCTCGACCAAAGCCTTTCCTTTCACGTGGCTATCCATGTCTGTATGTCCTTTCTTCAAGGGCCTATTCTATCCACGCCCTACATTTGACATCTAAACGTGGAGGGGGACCACCTTATCTCCTACGCCCCCGTCTTGCAATTTCTTCATAATAAATACACCCATTATTATTCTATTGTTTTATTTTTATTTATTTAGACAGCTCTAACGCCGAGTTGTTGAGTCACACCTCTTCATAATGTTTGTAACATAAAATTTGTTTGCCATATAAAATCAAGTAAACAGTTAAAATGTTGCCAAATACAAAATATTATGTCATACAGTGGAGTTATTTATTAAATTAAAGAAAAAATAATGAGGCCTTTTTGACTGTTTATTTTATTTTACTTACCAAAGATCTTTAGAAATATCCAATAAAATTAACTCTTTTATAAATGCAAGCGATAAATTCATCCATTGTTACTTGTTCTACATCTGGGAAATTAGATTAAGCATGAAAACAAATATCTATTTTTAAAATCTCTATATATCGGCCGATATGTATTTATCGATATTGGACAATATCCGATATATATCTGTAATATGTATTGACGATATCAGTTGTTTTAATTAAAAAAATTAAAATGAGAAAAATTTCGTGGCCGATATATCGATCGATACCGAATTTTAAACCCCTGATCTCAAAGATTATTTACTGAGTCAAATTGTGATAGGTTTTTTATTTTTATTTTTTATGCAACACATAATTATATGAGAAAAGATTCATTGTAAAATATGCATCTCGTAGAATGTTGGTGACATGAACATTTGTTCAATGTTTTACAACGTTATGGGAGGAGAATTATCGGGTGATGATTTTTGCACCTCTATTTTTTTTTTATGGTGCACCACTTTTATATGAAAATTCAAATTTACTCTTACTTTTGGGAAAAATAAAAAGAGAGGAAAGTATGAACATATTTGAATTTTCTTTTTAAAAATGGTGGTGCAAAAATCACTACCCAATTATCTTACAGCAGAGATACTTTTACTAACATCTGTAATATCATAATAAATTTAGGGTTGTAATATTTATTCCATAAAATTTACTTTTGGTATACCAATTTTCCTATTTTTTTCAATTTTACCTTCACATGTAAAAAAATTGGTGTACCAGGAGTAAATTTCATAATTTAAATATCAATACTAAACTCATTAAAAGAAAGTAGAATGAGCCTTTCTTACAATGCTCAGGTCATACTTTTACCAACATGGTGCCTATGTTATTCTTACAATGCTCAAGTCATACTTTTACTGACATGGTGCCTCATGATACTGAAAGTACCAGGGTCAAATCAATTCCTACATTTGAAAACTCTTTCATCAAAGTTACTAAAGTGTGTGGACACCTGAGCCTTTCGATAATAATAAAAAGTATATGATTTTTTAATGGTGTTATAAGTAACAAAATAATAATAATAATAATACTCTTCATTATCAAAATTATCAATATTCTACTCACTAATCTTCTATCAAAATATAAATAAACTGTGTGACAAAATCATTATTTTCTTAAGAAAATGTTTTGATAGGTAAACCGCTATTTTCTCTTAAAAAGAACAATTTTTTAATTCTTATGGAGAAAGAAAGAGATGACAAATTGATAATAAATTTGAAGGTAAAATGAAATAATATATATATATATATATATATATATATATATATATATATATAAAATGTACCTCTCAAAAAGGATAAAGAATTCATAAATTTTAAAGTAAAGACTTAAGTTAGGAGCAGGGTGGAAATCTTGTTATCAACCTATAACTTTTTCTCTCTTTTTTTTTTAAAATCATCTTTATCGGCCGATATCGACGATAAATATCGGATATCGGTCGATACGATTGAGCTTATTATAATAGTAGACGTGAGATGGCATCCAGTTGTAGTGCACCCAACCTCCCATCACCAATATTTGATAATCCCTAAATCCAAACCCAAATCATTTACAATTCATCTTGTTGGTCCTAAAAAAGGCAATGTGGGGAAACAAATGGACAGCAGTTGTGTTTGTACAGATATATTATGTTTATTCATTAATAAAACAATTATGATTAGGTCAAACCATGATTTGAAAATTTGGTAGGAAATTATTATAATGTTCCACCAATAGAGATATGGCCCCTCATACATAATGACAATTGCAGCAAAACATTTTCTGTTTACAACATCAAAATCCACACCATTTTCTACCATCCATTGTTACAATCTAACATTGATGGCTTGGTGCATACATTTCTGTAACTCACTACACTAACAAGGCTAAAGGATGGAATTTGAATCATTAGTACTAACTCATCATTCAAAAAAAAAAAAATTATAGTATCTTGTTGTTCTTGATTGTCCTAGTAGCCATCTTTGTATCCTTCTCTGATAAGCATGAGATTGAGAAATACCCACTTGTCACGCGAAGAATTGGATCAACAGACAGATAGACAGACAGAGAGAGACTTAATCTGACTACAAATTAATGATTATGATGAAGAATAAATCAGCTTTATCGCTCGAGGATGTGATCTCTTGATCAAGAAAATGATCTTCTTCGAACGATGATGATCGTGGCTTGAGATTCGGGTCGACGGGTCAATTGTTGTAGATCTCAATCAATCAGCCAAAGAATGAGCATGCCAACATAGGAGCATAGAGATGCAGCGGCGAAGGATGTAGAATCGAGTCTTTTGTTGTTTCACCATTGTAAGACACCTCTTTCTGAAGCTAGATTTTTGGCACCTTTGCTTGTGGGATTGAAAGGTTTGATGAAGGAAGAGAACAGCCATTTTAGCTAAAGAAAGAAGAGGAAGAGAAGGGAGGAGGAATAGTTTGGTTTAGAGAAGGTGTCAAAGGAGTTAAATAGGCTAAGAATATGTGACAAGGTGTGGTCCATTTGGCAGTGATGTTTTGTTGTTTTAGATGAGTTCTTTAATTTTATGTCTGAACTACCCTTTCTGTATTTTATTCAACCATCTTACATACGTACAAGCAAACTATTCATTGATTTCTTTTGAATGCAATTCTGTGTTTAATGGTGGAATTGAGTTTCAAACTTAGTTTTATGTTATTCATTATTGTCACATGAGTGAATTACTTTTAAAGTATTCATTTTTATATCCTAAGTTTATGTAATAAATCATAATTAATTTGTTTTCTAAAGTGTTACTTAAGATACTTATCAAATAATTTGCCACATCAGTAAGAACACAACTTGAAGGTAATACATTTTTCTTCTAAATATAAATATTTTTATATTAAAAAATTAGTAAATAAGTTCTTTTTATAATATGGTTATCTCCATCCTATATTAGAGAAGAAAAAAATTTCTTTCATCCAAATGAGACTTACGTGGCTCCACTAACACCCATCCAATACAGGGGTTTAAATCTCAGTTTCGCCGAAAAATCTCTCTTATTTTTTTTTAAATTAAAACAATCGATATCGATAAATATCGGCCGATACGAAACATATCAGCTGATATTTTTCCTCTGCTCCCATACAAAGCACCTCGGTAAATTGATTTCTATTAAATTTGAACCCATTTTATGCTGATCAACATTAAATTTAAATCTGTCCTAAACTAATTCTGATTTCACCCTTAATCTTTAAACTCTTAAAAGTTATAATTTTCAAATTTCAACAACCCTAATTTTTTTTATGGCTCATATCATCCTAAATGAACCTATCCTATTTAATGGGGTGGACCACTATGACCCCTTAGGGCTTCATGTCCACTATTGTGCATGTGAGCATTGCATTGGTGAAATGGCTTGAAGTAGGGCTACGACTTGAGTGCATTAGACTTAGGTTTTGGGTCTCTTAACCTAGCTCAGAGCCTCAGATTAATTTAAATTCATTATTTTATTATTTTATCTCTTTACGCAGGCTTGACTTAGATGCATATCAAATTACAGTCTTTTAAAGTAAATAAGTGTATATAAAAAGTAAAATTCTAAGAGAAATGACCATATGTTGAAATACGACTGCAAAAAGTCAAATATCGAATATTCACTATTAATAAATTTTAAAAATTTAAAATACAGAATTTTTAATAGATGATGTACATGGGAGATCTGACTATATTATAATTAAATCTCATACATTTAAATATTTCTCAAATTCTAATTATCTAATTTGTATAAATAACAACATAAAAAAGTAAAAAGAATCGAAATAAGGCCCAAATAAATGAATTACATAGTTCAGTATAAGACTTATGGAACATTTCAAATAGTTTTATTTTTAAGTGTTTTTCTATAACCTTTTCCATAGAAGTGAGCAAAGTATTTTTTTAAAAAAAAAATCCATTATTTAAAGACTTTAAAACGAGCAACAGTTGAAGAAAATGATTTTCATAAATAACATGAATAACGTAGTGAACTTTTCAAGGAAATATCCAAGAATAAGAAAGCAGATACAAATAAGAAATAACAAATAAAAAATAAAAAACATATGAATACAAAATAGGTAATTAATTCACTTAAAGGCCATAAAAAAAACTTTTTTTTTTAATTATTTGAGGAAAATCGTGAATACCCAGCGTCAGGGGTCCAAATATCGGCCGATATCTCAATATTTCGACCGCATCATATCAGCTGTTTTTGTTGAAAAAAAAGAGAGAGAGAAATATCGACCGATAACGATATCGATCGATATATCAGTCGATACTGAATTTTAACTCCTGTTCAGTATAAAACTTCCACAACTGAATCACTACCTCTAAGACACAGCAAAATTAAACAACGAAAAATCGAATATTTAATCTCCACTTTGTGAACCAATCAATTAAGCTGGAGTGAATGAAAAATTAGTAATAAGTGTAAAGATGACGGCCAAATTTTGACTTTAAATGTGGCAATAATCCTGACCATTTATTTGGTGTTGCCTTAATGCATGATTCTGAACGTCTAATCGACGTACTTTTCACTCAATTAATGAGAAACTTGTTTTAATTGAGGCAAAGATTGATCTAATAATAGCAATTTGACGTTGTCTCCTTTTATGGAAGGAATAAATAATTAAATAATTGGAAAAATCTCTACTTCTATTTTTTTTAAAAATATTCTTAGATTTTTCTGATGGATCTTATTTCCTTTAAAGTTCGAAAAAAGGAAACTGAATAGGGGCATTTTGGTAAATGTGGAAAGAGTACAGCAGTAAAGCAGAAAAGAAGCAGGGTCAAAGGAGGAGGGCCGTGTGGGCGTGTGTACGTTGCAGGGGGTGGGGCACCTTTTTGAAATTTCCAGAAACATGCCACGTGGTCTCTCATCCTCACTGTGCCGACCTGCTTCCACCAACCTTTCATGCCTCGCTCTCTTTCCCACTCTTTAATTCAAACATTGATTTAAAAATATATTTATAAAAAAATCAAATAATATTATAGTAATGACATGATTATTCGAATATAGACAATATGTAGTCCAATTAGACTTATATGATAGTCTAAAAATAATAGATTATCATATATGATCGATATTTAAGGAGCACTTACACACATCAAGAAATCTTACCTCTACACACATGAAATTGGATTTTCGGGTGAAATTACGATTTTACCCCGGCGTTTGCATTCATTCGAATTAATGCCCATTTCATTTTGGCATTCATTCGAATGAATCGTTCATTCGAATGAATCTTTAAGTATATTTTCAATTCATTCGAATGAATGGATGATTCATTTGAATGAATAGTAATAAAATGACTTTCATTCTATCAATTCATTCGAATGAACCGACCGTTCATTCGAATGAATGTTCAGAACGATCGGTTCATTCGTTCATTCGAATGAACACGAATAAATGAGAGGACGTTCTCATTCGAATGATTCATGACTTACAGTATACAGTATACAATACATTTATTTAAATTCTTTTAAAATTTAAAATTTATTTTTTAAGCACTGTGTATTTCCAAAAAATTTTCAAATTGAGTATCTAAACTAATTAAAATAACCTGATAAAAATAGTTTAAGACTTCAAGGTCTTTTGACACTCCTAAATATTAAAATATAGTTTTTACAAATAATGATCCCTAGTGTCGAAAATACATTTAGAAGTGTCAAAAGACCTTTAAGTCTTAAAGTATTTTTATCAGATTATCGTAATTAGTCCGGATATTCAATTTGAGAAATTTTGAAAATACACAGTGCTTAAAAATAACTGTCTATATTTTAAAACATAGACCATTATTTTTTAAGCACTGTGTATTTCAAAAATTTCAAATTGAATATCTAAACTAATTAAAATAACCTGATAAAAATACTTTAAGATTTCAAGGTCTTTTGACACTCCTAAATGTGTTTTCGACACAGCGTAGGGATACCCTTATTTGTAAAATACTGTGTTTTAAATATTTAGGAGTGTCAAAAGACCTTGAAGTCTTAAATTATTTTTATCAGGTTATTTTAATTAGTTTAGATATTCAATTTGAATTTTTTTGGAAATACACAGTGCTTAAAAATATTCTGTGCTACTGTTCAATCTATTCATTCGAATGAATTGAAAATACACTCGAGGATTCATTCGAATGAATGCCAAAATGAACTGGGCATTCATTCGAATGAATGGAAATGAAGAGGTAAAATTGTAATTTCACTCAAAGGATTTCTGAGTGTGTATAAGTGCTCCCTGTACCCTCTTAAAATCAAATGTAATAACTCATTGTGTAAGGGACGTTGCCTTGGCTATGTTATCCAAGGCCTATTATCTTATATATATATATATATTGCTTTGTTTTGTTTATAGTTGGATTCAAGTACTCATTTTTCTCCCATGATTTCAGTTTTTTGAAAAATGTTTCAACAATAATTAATATTAAAATTATTTTTACTACTTTAGTTGGAGCAATCTTTTTGGTCTTCTAACTTCAACCCGTTGATTGTTTGGCTCTTGTATATTTAAAAAGGGTAAATGATCTCTGAGAGTTATTTTATGAATCTGAAAGCGAGTACTTGAATTCTTTCAATAATTAAAAAGTGTATCATGTGTAAATCTAATTGGGCCAGATCGAAAAAATTGAGATTCTAATTGTAAGATATTTAATAAAACTGTAGTTGAAATTGACGTCTAATTAAAAGAAAGATATCAAATAAGATGTTTCTTTTTGTATGCTACAGGGATGATCCAATCATGAAGCATGACTATATAAGATATGGAGATTCATTAATAATTTATTATATATCTAGTAGAGCTTATTTTATGATATAAGTGTCGAATTACTTTAACTCAGTATGGATTATGGAATAATTTTAAAAGAATTGATTTTTCATATTATTCAAAATTAATTTAAGTCAATTTAAATTCATTTTTTTTTTCAAATTTTATGTGAACTCAAATTAGGTCCATCTCAAGTTGCACCCTTCTAAAATAAATAAAAAATATAAATTAAAATTTTAAGAGAAATATCAAGTGTAAGAAATATAGTTATAAAGAACTAAATCTTGTATTTAAAATATGAAATTTTTAATAAATAATATATAAAAGTTCTAACTTTATTATAATTAAATCTCATACCCCTAAACATTTCTCACAAATAGCGCGTTGCGTGAATACCTTAGTAGACTTTTTCAAAGAAAAACTCAAAAATAAGAAAGCAGACACAAATAGGTAATTAATTCACTTAACGGCTATAAAAAAAACTTGCAAAAAGTGCCACTTGGCAATAATCATGACCATTTATTTGACGTTGCCTTGATTGCATAATTCTAAACGTCTAATCAACGTACTTCTCACCCAATTAATGCAAAGCTTGTTTTAATTGATTGCAAAGATTGATCTAATAATTGTAATTTGTCGTGCCGTCTTTTATTGAAGGAACAAATGATTAAATTGTTGGAAAAATCTAATTGACATTGTGATGTGTCATGTGGATAATTTTCTTTCCAAAATTTTCCTATTTTTAAAAAAATAATATTTTTCTTCTTCTTATGGACCTTACTTCCCTTTCAAAACTGGCAAATTTTAATTAATTTTAAGATTATTATTTTTAATAATTATCACTTGTTTTTAAGAATTTCATTTTTTACAATGATCATTTTCTCTCTCGACTCTCCTCTCTCAAGGTTTATTTTATTTTGGGGGTCAATTTTTTTCTCAAATTAAATCATCTCAATATAAGCTTAAATGCATGTTCTCAAATTATTTAGTTTTAATATCTACTTTTATTATATTTTAATTTTTTCATGACAAAATAAAATAAAACTTCAGAAAAGAAAATCGGTTCTCATATCATTCCTATGGATAGGGGCATTTTGGTAAACGTGAAAGAGGACCGCAGTAAACCGCAGAGAAGACGGGTCAAAGGCGGAGCGCCGTGTGGGGGCACCTTTTCCAAATTCGTAACGTAAGTCACGTGGTCCTCTGATCCTCTCTGCGCCGAACTGCTTCCACCAAGCTTCATGCATCCCTCTCTCTCCCATTCTTAACTCAAATATTGATTTATTAGTAATATTTATTATATTATTGATATATTAATAATATATAATTATTTTGATTTAAAAATATTTATTATATGATTATTCAAATATCAACGATATGTGATAAAATTGAATGTATATGATGTGATATATATCGACTAAATATATCAGATAAGTCTAAAAATAATATATATTATATTAATTGATATCTTGATTATATTCAAATCAAATGTAATCCCTCACTATAATAAGCCTCTTATTTTATAAAATTTTAATTTTAATTTATTTTCTTAAATACTGACTTTTTTCGTATAATTTCAGTTTTGAAAAATCTTTAAATAATGATTGGTATTTAAATTACTTTTTTATGAGTGCATGAAATGTTGAGATTTAACAATAATTTATTATATGTTTAGTGGGGCTTATTTAAAGGCCCGCATTATTAGTTATAGAGCTTTTGGATTATTTGTCAATCACTTATTAGTATCTAATTAAGTATAATGTCGTGTTTGAGTCTAAGTAAATGTAACTTAAAAAAATATTTGATATCATATCATATTGTGTGCTTCGAATATCAATGAAAATACTGTAGAAAAAAGTTTACATAACACCAATAACAAAAATAATCTCCGACAAATGCTATTTGCTGCTAATGTGAAAGCTGCAACAAAGACCCAAGACTGGAATAGTTGGATGAGGACAACGGAGGTAATCTCTTATTATTCTTCTTTGATAATTAAGAAATAAAAGTAAAAAATCATAATTTTACCTCTCTCTTACTTTACTTTTTTCAAACAAGAGGTATTTATAATACTCAGATAATCTCTGGTCAAGAGTAACTCTTGATAACTCCTGTGAAATTTACTTCTCATCCAAGGGCAATGTTAATGGTATGACTAATTCGAAGGAAAAAGAAAAAGATGTATGACTATAAAAGAATCAATTTTTTTATTATATAATTCAGAAAATAAAATAAATAATTAAAATAGAATTTTAGCTTCACTTTCAATATTTTGTCTTAGATTAATGATTAAAGTATATATAATAATGGAACTAATTTTTATCGTAATAAACCAGCATACCTCATCCATTATAATTGCCATACTAGACAAATATAAATTATAAACTCCTAACAACTCAGCCATCCCATTTCCCACGTTAAAAATTTAGGAATTTGGTAGCAATAACTATATTTGGTAAGAAAGATGGTGGCCCGAAGCATGGGTAACATCCGACAATATCCGGCAGCGTGCATCCAAGCGGGACCACCTTATCTCAAACGTGTTACGTGTCTGTCAGTAACTGTAAACGATCTTTCCCCACCTGTAGCTTCCAATATTTATGATTAAAAAATTTAATAATTTTAAACAGTAGTCATTGACTTGAGTATAATATATTTTTTTATGATGAAAAAACTAAAAATCCATATTTCGAACAAAATTTAATATGATATATAATATATTACTTCCTCCGTTTCAAAATATTTATTCTATATAAATTTTGAAATTGTTCCAAATTAATTTTATATTCCTTTATTTTACATTAATTCAAAACTATATTTACTTTATTTTTAAGAAATATATTTTTTAAAGTTTTAGTGAATGGGGGAGGGGCTTCTAATCTGTGGATAGGTGCAATTAATTTTTGTAAAAAAACTTGAGCTGAACTAGATCAATGCAGGTTTGTTCAGTTTGTCATGTTCGAATGAGTTTGACTTGATAAATAACTATATTTTCGAAAAATTATAGTTACATTATTGTGTTTTCTTTATCAATCAATATTTAAAAAAAAAACTCAACAAATATATAACTATAGTATAATAAAATTAGAGGACAAAAATATCTTCACATGAATCTATATAAAGAGAAAGGGAAGGAAAGAGGGAGAGAAGTAGTTTTGAGTATCACTCTCTGTCCTATTTTAGTTGTTTATTTGAAATATTTATATTTTTTAAGAAACTCTCTATCTAAAGATAGCACTCCATCTAATCCATCTATTTTCAACACATTTTATACTACTCCAATACAATAAGATAATTATTTTAAGACAATTGTAAAATCTATATTCGACAACTAAGTTACGACAGCTTTGGTCACAGGCATGCATGTGGAGGCCATGCTTGTCTCAATGCAGCTGCATATGCCAAAGTTATCCATGTGCAACAATTACAAAAGTGTTTCCCAGAATTTCAAACTTGTTAAAGCCATCCAAAATGATTGACAAAACATTGAAATTAGAGCTATCAACATAAAGGTTTGATTGTTTTATTTATTTATTAATTATATTGTTTTTATGATTAAGATGTTCAGACCCTCTTAAACAACTCAATTAATTCTTTGTGAGTCTACCTACACATACTAGTAACTCTATGGCAGATGTAAATCCACCTCAAAATTTTCATTTTTTGAGACAAGTTCTTGACCCATCCCTTTCCAATCGGTGGCCACTGCCCATGGGAGGAGATGGCTTTCACATTTATAATGGATTACATCATTGGTGAGTGGGGTTAGGTTTTACTGTTCGGTCTCATTTATTTGGGTGCAGATCTTGCTATTTAATTGATCTCACTTTATGTCAAAGATAAGACCCACATTGTATAGCTGAGTTGATTACCTCTCATTTCAAAAAGAGGAGGTCATAGATTCAAGCTCCTATGGTAAAATTTTGTGTGCCTTAAGAGTAGAGATCCATCCGTGGAGATTTTACACTAGAAATCCCGCAGTTTGTCACATATAAATTAAAAAAAAAAAGATAATTATATAGACAAATAAATTATAGTGAAAATGAATTAATTGTTAAAAATGAATTCTATTGAATAATGTTAGCTCTTAATTTTTAATAATTAAAAGTAAATTATTTGATAATTTATTTTGCTTATCTTGATTAATCTAAAACTGAGAAAACATAGAATAGATATTGTAAACTATTAAATTTAAGTTAAAAAGAAAATAATAATTTCAATTTAAATTTATCATGGAAAGCTCTTCTGCCTAGGCGGCAAATACAACCAAGCATTTCATAAGACTTTTTGGGTATATTATCCAATGACACACCCTTCGTACAATACTTCTTCAATATCTATCACCAAGCCTTTAAATGATAAAAAGCAGAGAAAGTAGATGCCTTTAATATTTTAAATACAGTTCCTACTGTGGAGGATCAGGATACCATACTGTTGGCTAGTGCAGAGAATTAAACAATCAAGGTTTGCACAGAATCTTTTTCAGATTCACATTTTTTTTCAATGATTCCATCAGTGATACCTTGAATTCAAAAAAGGGAAAAATGTCAATGATGTGCCATGATGATTATAATTTTTTGTCTATAAGAACTTCCTGTTTATGTGAAGTCTCTGTCATGAGAAACCCATTTAACTCAAAGAGGGGTACTGAACAATTCTCAATTATGCTTATACACATGTCGTATTTGGGTAATGGATAATTTTCCGTCTATAAGAATTTCCTGATTACTCAGGTGCTCTAAGAGGTCTGGATGCCTTGATTCGTCATGTACTTGAAGAAAAGTAGGAGAGTTGATCTACATGGGTGTAACTCACTTGTTGCCTCCTGCCTCAAGAAGTCAGAAGTTGGATTCGAGCCCCATGGCCTAACTTGGTGTACCGTAGAGGTAGTAAACTCACCCATGAGAATTTTACGCTTGCATCCCTCAATTTCCCACACTTAAATTCAAAAAAAAGAAAAAAGTAAGAGAGTTGAACCAATGATATGTACGACAATCTGCCAAAAGAAGCATTTTCTTGAACATCTAATAAGGCAGTAGAAGACATGAGATATTCGTACTGTAATCAATGGTAATATTTGTTTAGCAACACCTCTGAATACTCCCCGAAAGTCAGAACTCCATTTGGAGCGATTAACTGTAAAATATAGGAACCATTCTCAGTGACTAGTACCATAAGCAACACAGATTAGACCTAGAAAGAATGTAAAAGCTGTAAGACCAATGAACTGCTTATAAGCCAAGTTGGAGGAAATGACGAAGTCATCTTAAACATCGGGGATCAAGAGGAAGAAAAATTAATTGAAGACATGGCCAATTAAATAAAGAAATTGTGGAAATGACACATGGAACACATGAGAAATTTGAGGGTGCTAAAAGATGCCCACTAAAGGCTCATTGTGGGTCCAAAACCTTCAAATAATTGGCTCACAAGTTGGATAATAGATCAGGCTCTTAATTACACAATTGAGCTTGGTTAGGTCCAAAGAAGAGGGCCAAATTTGGAGCACAAGGAGTTGTTGTGGAATAAATTCTCTCTCCACAACTTAGAAGATTCTCCATAAGCAAGTGTGTTGGATTCGCAACCTACGACAACAATTTCTCTCTCAATTTCAGCAAGCAAGGAACGCCACCTCCTTGGATTTTTTTTTTTTTTGATTTTTTATTTTATTTTATGATGTAATAAATGCCACATGATATAAAATGATTGGTTGTATTGTAGTTAGTAAGTACCTGAATTGGAAACCCTTGGGACATGCAATCCTAGCAACAATTTTTTTCCTTTTTTTCTTCAATGTAAAGTTCTATATAAGTCGATGCATGGTCGATCACAGGGTTATTGTACTTTGGGATTTTTTTTTTTTTGAAGTGGTTAATATATTAAAAGAAAGAGGGGCACTAGAGGTGCAAGTACAGAAGTAAAAGGCAAAACAAGAAAACAAAAACCCACTACCCCATTACACCCAAGAAGAGCTCAAAAGCTGGACACAAAACCAAAAGAAGAAGCTAAGTTAAATCAACACATTCTTTTCAGGCCCGTAAGATGTCACTGGTAGAGATGTTCCTGAATTCCACAAGAGGAGAGGCCCAAGATGCACACATTGTACTTGCGATTTATCAATCGAAGATAGAAAGCTTGGTTTCTCTCCAATTCCTTGGCAAGTTGAATTTTTGTTTGAATTTTCTTGCAATTTTATTTTTGTTTTTAATTAGTTTGACTATACAATTTTTGAATTTCATGGTTGCAATTTAAATGATTATTACAAATTTAATTTTGTGGAAATTCAAATTGATTGAAGCCCTTTTCAATTTCCCATAGAGAGAATTTGACCTAGGTGGAAAACCACTATGCCACATCAGTTGGTCATCATAGCAGATATCCGTGGAATTTTTTCTCTTTTCTTTTTCTTCAATGTAAACCTCTATATAAGGAGAGGCATGGTCTACCATAGGGTCATTGTGCTTAGGATTTATCAATTGAAGATAAAAAGCTTGGTTTCTCTCCAATTCCTTGGTGAGTTGAATTTATGTTTGAATTTTCTTGCAATTTTATTTTTGCTTTTAATTAAATATCCTATGCAATTTTCACATGGTTGCAATTTAAATTAATTATTATTGCAAATTTAATTTTGTGAAAATTTAAATTGATTGAAGCCTTTTTTTTACGTTTCCCATGGAGAGAAAACTCTCCCCAGGTAAGTTTTGGACGCTTTTTTTTTCATGTGTGAGTGAACTCTCTTGGTTTTCTTATCAATTTCGGATTCCAATATAAAATTGGGCTGATTTTAGATTAGTATTTTGGTGATCAAATTGTTGATTTTCTATTCTCTCTAACTTTGATTTCTTAGAGAGACAAAATTCGATTTATTGGGAATTTTAGTCTTGGATTTCTTCTCCAATTCTCTTTGAAAATTTGGAGCCTTGGCTGAAACTTCCAACTCATTTTTGTGTCCAAAACTTGCATTGTCTTTTTTGTAAGCTAGGCTACATCACAATGATGAGTGTTAGTGCAAACAAACATTAGAATTTGGATGACGTACCTCCTTATGAAGATGAACCTCTGCAGGAAATTTAAGTTTCTCATCCCTACAAGTTTAATATCGTTATTGAGTATAAGTTAATTAAAATAACTTGATTTTCCATGCATCTCTTATCATGCCCACCTTAACCTATTCTGATAGGTCCACAGAAAAGCCTATGCTTGAAGATGGGGCTTACAGAAAATCACTTTTATTGTATCAATCAAACCATGATCCAAATTACGTGGGCTAAACAGTGCTTGATTGGTCCAATCATGGTGCTTTTCGTTGCATCTCCTTTTAAGTATAGATCTTTCCAATAGACCAACTATCATGGGCCAGAGTGGGTCTTGAATAGGAGTACACATGGAGTATGCATGGTAAGAGGGTGAGTGGGTGATCATCTTACTAAAATAAAATGAAAGGATGGATGATTAATAATAATTATTGCTGTACCTTTGGCCTATAAAATATTTTTCAGCAAAGCAAGAAACCAAAAGCCAAGGTACAAATCAAGATCAATAAATGAACACATTTATTTGACTTACCAGTCAGGTTGCATAAACAATGCAAATGTTGAACGCTCAACATTGAAAGCATTCTCTCCTTTAGGTGCCTACACAATCACCAGAAATTCAAGCACATTCTTGGTCAGTATGGATAAAAACATGAAAAAATAAAGAACAAAGATGTTGGAGATGAAAAACCATTTGTGACTATTTAATGCACAATTAAATGATAATGAAATTGTAAGGCATATATGTTCTAGTAAGTGCAGTTTTCTGTATGAACAGGATTTAGGATGAGAGAAAGGCCTATCAACCCATCTTAATGTTATACATTACAATGAGATCTCTAATGCATAATAAGATGAAAACAATGAAAAATACCCGAACACAATGTGGGGTTGCACAAAGACGACCTCCGAGAGAATTTCAGTTGTTTCACCAATTTGATATGCAATTTCATCTTCTCCAAAAGAAACCTAATGCATCAGGAAGGTGATCAAGTCAATGCACAGAACCAGGTACATCCTTTAATAGCACAGTGTGTCAACCCAGGTCAGATAATTTAGACAAACATTGTCAATACCATCTTATACTGATAAGGATCTAATCAATCTGATCATATACCTAAATCCATATTTTAAGAAAGCACTTGGTCGACTAGGAACTCATCTTTTACCCTACCCTGTTGCCATATTGTTGAATGGATGATGAAAACTCCATTATCCAGCTTTCTAATGAAGAAGAACCACTTGTTTACATATTCTACAATGAAGAAATAATGCTGATGAACCATTATCCACCATATTCATTTGTTTCCAAATTCTATACTGAATAAAATGATGATGAACTATAGCTACTTGATTATTACAACATAATTATAATTACTTTTGACCTACTCAGTTACCGAATCCCAAGTCAACCTGAGCCATTGACAAATCAGGTCTAGTACTGGACTTGGTTTGAAAAAATGCCCCTAGCATCTCAATAAGGAATTAATATTTAGAATGCAAACATCTTGCTTAATAATAAGAAAGCTAAATAAGGTAGGGTTTTTTATCAAGCACATTTTTTGGTGTTCTGGCTTGAACCTAGGTAGGTTCATCCAAAATCTCTAACAAGTAATATATTACTAGTTATTAATACTAACAACAGAATTTGTCAAACTGATCAAATCAAATTGCTGGAAGAGACCAGCTAGATGTGTTGAATGGTAAGTCCAACAGTAGACTCAGGAATTCATCTAACATTCATTTTGAATACATTATTTAGGGGGTTGAAGCATAAATAAATATAATTTTCTAAAGTTTGAGTTGATAAAAATGTGCCAATATTTGTTGATGCAGGAATCCATCACTGGCACATTTTTATAACATTTTTAATTTCTAGGTATTTTTTATTTATTTTTTGTATTTTTAAAAGGAGCTAAATGCTTAAATGCATAAATGGGTTGAAATAGGTTTGGATCGGGTAAAGAAGATAGAATACTGACCTGATAGAGAAAATGATTCATTAAGACCAACCTACATTTATTCTTTGATCTCAAGACTTGCATCAAGTTCGGCTAATGTAAAACTGGTCTATACTCGTTGCTTTCTTATTTGTTTCAGAGGCCTAGACCCATTCCTTTCCTAATGTCTAGGATTTTTACCTCACATTATTTTTTTTGAAAGGTAACGTACGTATATTAGACTAAAGAAAATACATTATTATATTTATGATAATGGTAGATAGCATCGGTTTTCATGTATTGATCAGTCAGAGGAAGTTTTGGGCTTCAATGAGCCGAAGCTTGTTCAAACAAGAGAACTCATACATAACTAATGATTCAATTGAAATTTCAGTGATAAATTAAGCAACATTAGACATAAAAGTGGATACTATAAAATCCAGTAAGAGAGAATGAACCATTTTATCTGGAAGTAGAAAATCTCTAATTAAAAGACATCCAAGAGGACAAAGTACCCTTAGAACTCAACTGGTTGCTAGCTAGCTACAGAACCTTGAATTACTGAAAGTAATAGCATGAACTAAGGTACAAGTCAAAGTTACTTTGACAATGTCATCGGTTCGTGTTTTGATATAAAGGCCAGCAGCACTATCAGGGCATGCAATTTCTACAGCATCTCCTGTAAACATGCCATGAGTAAGACCTACATATACAATTCATCCTAGAAATTAGAGAATGAAACAAAGAAAATGAATTGGGAAAATTAGAGCTTCCTGGACATAAAAGAATCTGACATTCTTAAAAATATACATTTATGAAGCAGCTGAAACAAAGGAAAATTAAGATTATGCATGAGCCAGCGGCAGATAGGTTAACTTAAAGCAAGAAATTTATGGCAGTGCATTTATTGGAGGCAACGAAAACATTCTATGAAATCCAAAATGAAGAAGTTTAAAGGTGAATGTATGAGGGGCAAAAAGAATCTGCAGAGTAAAGATTTCTTATGTAATCTTGAAAAATGAGATTTTTCATAATATCAATCATGAGGCCGAAAGAAGTAGACTGGTAGCTTGTCAAAGAGAATTTTCTAGTATTACACAGGTTTAATAAAAATAGATGTAAAATGGTAAATATCTTTACCTGTGAGAGAACCATGGTCGGTATGCCATCCACACCATGATGACATGGAACCATCATCTTGGGTGCAAACACTGCAACATAATAGTGAAACCACCTTTGGAATTGCAACATACTAATCTAAGAGAATGCATTGAAGTTCTGATTGAAGAAGAAATCCTAAAAGAGGACTATGATATACTGAAAATGGTTAAAACAATATTAATAGGAATATAAGAGTTAAAAACACATTCAATAAGCTGAAAGAGTGGCAATGGTGAAGTAGAGATCATTCGTAGTCATAGCAGGGAAAAACAAGGAGTGCTTTTTTTTTTTTTGGAAAATAACATGGACAAATGATTAGAAAGGGTACATGAGTTATAAGTGACTGGGGGACTGAGTAGTTGGAGAATTAAGTAGCTACGCTAGCTGACTTAGGAGCAGAGCCAAGGGGATGAAGGATCATTGCCTCCCAAAATCTCCACAAAATCTTTTTGCACGTTTTGGTGGCAATAGCTTTTTTGAGACGCTGAAGCAGGGAATTATCCATCTAAACATATGACGATCCCCTCCAAATGTTGGGCCTATTTTTCATAACCCATTAGTTCAAACATTGAAAGTCATGCAGATCTCCCATATATACCAAATCTCAGCATATGAATGAGTGAGTAAACGACCCTTAGATTAATCCAATTGTTATCTTGGTTTTCAATAAAAGCATATGACAAGCACAAAATGAAACACCCCCCACCCCCCCTTTTCTCATGCATGAAGTCATTCATTTTCAATTTTAGAAGACACCTTAGGGACTTTGAACATGAAAGTTTAGAATGTCTACAAACCCTTTTGGGGGACTTCCCTTTGTCCATTGAGTCCATTGAGGAGAAAGACGAATTAATTTGGAGGGGGAATCTTCCGGAGTCTTTTCGGTCAGATCAGTGATGGGGAAGGTTTATATTTTTTAGAGGACACCTTAGGGACTTTGAATAGGAAAGTTTAGAAGGTCTACAAACCCTTTTGGGGGACTTCCCTTTGTCCATTGAGGAGGAAGACAAATTAATTTGGAGGGGAAATCTTCCAGAGTCTTTTCAATCAGATCGGTGGTGGGGAAGGCTAGCAACTCAATCGATGATACTCCCCTACCCTACTTAGCATGGAGGAGCCTAGCGCACACCTCCACCCCAGGGTCCAGGCCTTTATGTGGAGTGTGCTACAAGGGACCAGAGTAGCTTTGAAAGATGACCTCCAGTGCCCCTTATGTAGCCAAACGGAGGAAGAGGTGGTTCGTCTCTTTTTAAGTTACCTTGTGGCAGGTCAATTGAGAAAATTTTCCTCAATGTCATGGGAATTCCATGGGTACTCGACAATACATGCAATGGGGTCATGCGCTCATGGTTCATTTCACACCTTGGCCCCAGGAGGAAGATGACTTGGACTACAATTCCCATAGCAATCCTCTGGACTATTTGGAAAAGGGAGGAATGAAGAATTTTTCAATCAAAGAGTCAGAGGTTGCGGAGTTATTCCAAAGACTAAATGGAGATTGTGCTCATCTCTTATCAGGGAAATACTTTATTGCACCTCCACAATAAGGGTTTTTTAAGTTCAATGTGGATGGAACAACTAGGGGAAAACTGGGGCCCTACAGGAGTCGGTGGAGTCTTGTGCAATCATACTGGTAAGCCTTTGGTCATATTCCTAAAATCAATAGGTAGGAGAGAATCGAATGAGGCAAAACTTTTCAGCATTAGGAAAACCTTGACTATATGGATCTCCTTAGGGTTGGGCAAACTGGTTATTGAAAGCAACTCGCAAATGCAGTCAAATGGGTATCCGGAGCGAAAAAACCCCCATGGAACTGATAACAATGATCAGTGAGATTAAGGCTCTACTTACCGGCCGAGAAATTTCATTTACTCAAGTTAGCAGATTGGCCAACGAAGTTGCGGACTTCTTTGCGAAACAGGGAGTAGATTCAACAGTCTAGGTTGTCAACCATCTAAGATTCACAGGGGTAGTGTTTTTGGGATGGGATGTTTATCTCTTGTAATTATGGTTTTTGGTTCTTGACGTAGGTATTATTGGGGCATGTGTGATTATGTATTTTTCTTTTTTACTTCTATGTACTCTCATGTTTTTCAATGAAATTATTTTTGTTACTGCTGGATTAGAATTATATTATGGGCACCATCTTTAACAACCTCCCCCGACCCTCCTCCAGCTGGGCGAAGAAAATGAGCATACATAGAAATTGTTATAATTCAACTAGAGAACTATTTCTGATATGATATTAGAACATAAAGATGTTTTCAATAATCACCTTTGTTGCACCGGGAAGTAATATAGCAAGCGACCTTTATGACAGCGAGAACAAAGAAGTATCTGCTCAAGTCCTTCGCCATTAGTCATTGGAACACCTTTGGTTGCTACAAGAATATAACTATGTTCAGCAAAATGCAGATCTATGGATGAAGATAAAATCAAACATTTATCCATGTACTTGTGCAGAATTAACCTAGGCAATATTTATATGAAACACTATAATCCCCAGACACTGTTCAAGTCACATTACCATTTCACATCCAAAGAGAAAATGCAGATTATGTATAGGCTAGATGGATTTGCTTATATATGCAAAATGGATAGACAGGGTTCCATACAGATACACGTGTCAACTGATGCAGTATGGATTACCTCTGACACAGCATGGATTGCCATTGGTGCATCCAAGTAGCTTTGATACTGAACAATCTCATCAAGTGTTACATTTCAAAGAAGAAATAATAAACCTAGACTATCATCCAATTAATCAACCAATAAGGCTAATAAATCAGCCTCAGGACCGTGCACAAACTAAGCCTGAGATAAGTCTTGATAATGCCCTTGAAAATGCATGTTCATTCTTCCCAAAGATCAGAGATCAGAATATGTGGAGCTCTAAGCAGGATTTCTGATAAAGTTTTGGCCCATAGGAGCAGTTGAGAAACTATATTTAATTTGTCACTTTACTGTCACACAACTCAGTCCCTTCTTTCTAGTGAAAATCAGCAGTACTGATTCGGGTTATATGACAAATGATAGACAGAAAAGGAACTGATTCTATTGTTTGAATAGCATTAAGAATATCAGAGGAAAGGAAATAAAATAACATCCAGGTATGCAGCAAATAATATTCATAAATCACTGTGGGAATTCCAGAATCTGAGTCTTTTCTGAATGAAGTGTTCTTCAACTGCATAGCAGCACAGAGGTTCGATTGATGAAGTGCAGACAATTAACACAATTCTAGAGCTGGTCACATGCACAAAGGTTTGCAAGTCATCACATGAGCTGATCATCTTAAGCTTCAGATCCATGAGAACATGGTTTCACACCATGCAAAGAAAACGATCTTCACGAGCATTGAAAAAAAATTCAAATATCCAGGACATAGAACACAACTAGCCCCGCACATATTAATAATGTTAAAATAACTGGACCACTGGGAATGCCCTTCGCAATGAAGCTTCTGTTATTAAGGTCACTCCTAATATTTCACTCAATTGAAGGTTCTTATTTAAACTAATTTTCTGTGTTTTCAATTGGAGAGAAACAGAGTGGAGTATCTCATGTTTATGGCTTCATGGCACCCACACGTCCTTTTCTAAAGAACCAGACCCATGGCCATTGGATCTGTTAACTTTTTTAATTGCATCATCATACCGTCAAATCAGTTATGCTTACAACTCTCTCTGCATGTGAACTGCTCCGTAAAAGCAGGTTGGTTCACTCATCATGGAAAAGAAAACAACGATGCAAATTTAGAGAACATAATTTTACTGACTGGTTGTAAAGGAGCTAAAGATGTGCAATGAAAGGTGCCATTGCTGAGTGTTATACACTTTTTAAGGTAGGTGGGTGTCCTCGTACTGCTTACTCTTGAAGTTTCTATAATTTAGTTGAAGAATTTGAACTCAAGCAGAGTTTCGGGAATTTTCTTCTCATCGTGTTTTTCAAGCTCACCAGACAAGGTGGGCAAACACTTCACGAAAGAGGGATACTTCAACGAATTTCTAGCTTTTCATGTGTAATGGTTTAAACATGGATGGCAAGTATGACACCCCTTGTTGTTCATCTTCCTTTTTTGAAGTGAATTTTTTTGTTATTCATTTATTCTCTCTTTTTTGTGGGGTGGGGTGTTAAAATGACTCGAACCTTACAACTTTTCTGGTTGTGATAGAGAATGCCTTCCAATTGCGCTATTGGCTCTTAATCAAGATTAAATTTACTGTTAAAAAAGCAAGTAGCTTTCTGAATCATAGCAAACATCAATGATGGAAATCAATCATTTACAACTAAGGTCTGCTTTTAAATTGAGAAAGCAGGCACCTCTTAACAGCTGCAGTGATTCCTACTATAAAATACACATCATTCCACAGATATTGTTAATTTTCCATGAACTAACAAGCACATGCTTTGATGCTTACCTCCAACTCCAAAGAACATTTTAGAAAAAACTCATGATACTCAGGCTAAAGAATCAAATCAATGCATCCTGACTCCATTTATCTATTAATGCAGAAAACTAAGCATACCATATCGATCACAATGATAAGCCAACACCAATCCCACATCCAGCAACAACTTCCCAAGAGCTTTAAATGCTGAAACATTACCAACAACCGACGTTCTCATCAGAAAAGCCTGAGTGATTGTTTGCATTAAGCAAAAATAAATCTCTCTCTTCCCTCATAATTCTTTGCTTGTAAGAATTTATACTATTTGTTACTTCACATACCCTCTTCAAGTTCAGGCAAAGCAGAATTAGGCCATATATTTGGCCCACAATATGATGGATACCTGCATTTGATAGCCAAATTTAAGATTAAACTTAAGTGGAGCATCACTGATAAATAGAGCACTATAGGTATGCATTACCAAACTGAGCACTATATACCAAGCCTTCAATAGTCAACAAAACTCTTCACAACAATCCAGCCCCATTAATAGGTATGCATTACCAAATTGACACCCTTTCCACCCCCTTGATAGCTAGATTTTCAAGCCAAAAACTACACTTATCCAAGATCAATACAAACCCTTGGCAGCCATGTCCCACTAGCTCTTTGAAATATATGACATGCCCTACTGAAACACCTCTCCATGTCCCATTTTTTATGGATTCTCCATGGATTTTTTCAAAGATGAATGAAATCTTCTTTTGAAACCTAACTAAAATATTGAAATGCTTATCTTGTTGAAGCAAAGCTTGAACATTATTTTTCATTGGCATTATTCTTAATCCTAATTTTCATCATCATCAGTTAATCTCATCTATTTGGGGTCGGCTTTATGAGTTCTTCTCCAATTAGCCATATCATAAACCATACTATCAGTAACTACATATTCTAGCATGTCATTTTTTATCCTTTCCTCCATGTTTTTAAAGGTCGTCCTCTACTCCTAGTGCCTTCAACCCCTAACCTCTCCACCCTATGTACTGGGGTTGTGCTTGGTCTCCAATTGACATGACCAAACCATCTCAAATGAGTTTCTCTCAATTTGTCATATATCGGAACTATCATTAGACTATCCTTAATGTGTTCATTTCTAACACTATCCTTTAGAGTTAAACCACTCATCCAACATAGCATATGCATCACCGTTGTCCTAACTTTGTTTACTTGTCTTTTTTTCATTGTCCCAACACTTAGCTTCCATAAAGCAGCACATGTATAATAACGGTGTTATAAAATTGTCCTTTTAGGAGAACAATGACTCTTGTTGCACAATACTCTGCTAGCTTGTCTACATTTTACCAACTCCACTCCTATATTATTCGTTATATCTAAATCGAAACCTCTTAGAGATTCTATCATTGAGCCCAAGTATCTAAACTTATTGCGACGTGCAACTAGTTTGTTTCTTATCTTCACATTGTTACTCTTACTATCGTTTAACTCACTAAAAGTTACACTCCATGAACTTTGTTTTAATTCTACTAATTTTTAAACCATTTGACTCCAACGTTCTCCTCTACAAATCTAGCCTAGTTTAAGTTGTTGTTTTGTCTCATTAATTAGTACTATATCATCCGCAAAAAACATACACTATCACACTTCTTCTTGGATTCTTGACATTAAGTCGTCTAATAAGCGCGAATAGGTATGGGCTTAAGGAGAACCTTAATAGGAGTCCCACTCCTATAGGGATTCCGTTGTCTCACCATAATTGTTTTAACGTAAGTGGTTGCACCCTCGTACATATCTTGAATAATCTTAACATAGTTGTTGGGAGTACCACTCCAACAAGGAATTCCGTTGTCTCACCACAAACGATTTTAACATAAGTGGTTGCACCCTCATACATATCTTGAATAATCTCAACATAGTCGTTGGAAATATATTTATTTCTTACGGTTCTCCAGACTAGTTTCCTTGGTACTCTATCATAGGCCCTTTTTTTTAAAGGTAACTACATTAATTAAAAAAAAATACAAGAGGATAGGGCCTAGAGGGAGCCCTCCAAACGAAAAAGTACAAACATTCCCCAAATTACAAAAAGCATGTTTGCACTATCATAGGCCTTTTCTAGGTAAATGAAGGTCATACAGATGTTCTTCCTCTTCTCCCTAAATTTCTCCATCAGTTCTTAGAATAAGAATCGCTTTTGTTGTTGATCTACCCAGCATAAACCCAAATTGGTTTTCTGATATATTTGATTCTTGTCTTAGGTAGCCCTCTATTATCCTTTTCCAAAGTTTCATTGTACGGCTTATGAGTTTGATCGCTTGATAATTGGCACAACTTTGAATCTCCTTTTTATTTTTATAAAAAGGGACTACTATGCTCTTGCACACTCATCATGCATATTTTTTTAGGCTAATTTTTTGTTAAATAACCGTGTTAACCAACAGACTCCATTCTCCCCTAAAATAGACCAAACTTTGATTGAGATATTGTCTGGTCCTAGTGCTCTATTCTTCTTCATCTTTTTCAAGGCTTGATTCACTTTTGTTTCCATTATTTTGTTCATCATCCCCTCATTAAAGCCCAGGAGGGGGTCACGCCCATCGGATCAAGCCCAAATGCATGAAGAATTGAGCCCAAGTGGCAAGGCTCAAGTATGGGGTACTAGTCACAAGTGTTGAAAACTCTAGTAAACTTGATTTTTTGTCGAGTCAAGTTAATTTGAAGACTCGAACAAGTTTTGACCAAGCAAAAAGTCAAGACTCGTATTTATTTAATAATAAAAATAACCAAATAATAAGAAAATTGAGAAGTAAAAATGAAAAGAAAAAAGAAGATAAGAAAAAAATATAAATGGAAAGATAAGAAACAAAAAAAAATGAAAATAAAAAATCCAAAGTTGAAAACTAGAAAGAAGAAAACCAAAAAAAGGGAACTAGAAAAACTTATGGAAAAAAATAAAGAAATAGGGAAGAAATTTTAAAAAATGAAAAAGTTAAAAAATGATATAAAAATAATGGAAAAAAGGAAGAATGGAAAGGAAGAAGGGAGGGGGAGAGAGAGAGCTCAAAGTACATACATGTCTCTCTCCAAGTCTCTTCACTCTCATCTGGGTTTTGTGTGTTTTAATTCCCATACATAACTTTCTGTCTTTACCCTTTTGTTAAAAAAAGGAAGAAAAACCTCCTTGTTTTTTGTATACCATGGCCTAAACTTGTAAAACTTGACTCATCCAAGTTAGTGAGTCAACCTATTCTAGTAGAAACTCAAAGGCCATTCCAGTTTTGGCTGAGTTTCTTATTTTTTTGCTCAAGGCGAGTTGACTCACTTGAGTTAAAAATGAGTTTTAATACCATGGAATAGGAAGAGTTTTTGACATTGGTAGAAGTCCTTGTACTCAGAAGGGAAGACGGAGCCCTAGTTCTCATTATTGTTCAATGGAGTTTGTGCAGAATTGCAGTGTAGACCATTTTAACATGGGTTTCACTAGTGATTGTGGGCCAAGATTGTTGCTTGGATCTTCTTTTTGTATGAGATCATTAGAACCTTGCCTGCAAAATCAGTTGCATGAGATTACAGATAAAGATTACCACAAACATGATCTGGTATGTACAATGGCTACATGACCATTTGTGAGACATACATAGCGAACATCTGAAATGTTGGACACTTGATTTCATATTTAACTTGGTGCAAGGAATGTGACAACCTACTTTCTATTTGCAGGTTGGTTTAAACTTAGATTGATCAAACAGATCACGTCTTTGAACATTGAATAATGCATGTTATAGTTGGAAGAAATTCCTAGTTTAACCATTGGTTCTGATTGTGGCTTAATCAGTGTGTAGTGTATTGTGGAAGAAAGCCACCACAACCATTGGATTTGGTGCAATGTGCAATGCTGAATTTTTTGGCTCCGAAGTAGGCTTGTAAATGGGTGAGTATGCAAGCAGTCCAACACAAACAAATCTAGGTGCATAATATACCCTTTGCAGACTTTACTGCATTGAGAAAAATATTAATTATAATCAACTTTACCTTTGGATAAGGGAGGCCTCTGCTATTGGTTTGTCTAAAATTGGATTGGCATAAAAGGAGCCTTTCAGCATGTCTGCACAACCAAGAGAAAATTCAAACGAGAAGTCTACCAAAGGAGGGGGGTTGGAGAGAGAGAGGGGGCAAAAGATGTTCTTATAAATGGCTAAAGCACAACATCATCTAGTTCTTGCTGCCAAAAGCAAATAAATAAATAAAACTGGCTCAAACTCAAATATACTCCTGTTCCCTCACCCTCAAGAGTTTCAGAAAAAATTAATGGTAACCATCACCTGATTTTTTTTGGGAGGGACAGAAATCAGTCTTTTGAAATGAAATGTTCTTGTCATGGTGATGCAATGATTTTATGAGAATACAAAAAAAAAATAGCATATGGTAATGGTGTAGCACAGATCTGATAATGGAACAAATACATGTTTGTTGACACCTAAGTTACCAGATCCGTTCCATTCTGGGATTTTGACGTTCAACAGAACAGATCAGTATGTAGATCCGTACCTCCGGGCCTACCGATCGATTTCGTCCATTCCAGATGAAATCTGGAGTTCCATTTTTTTTTTAACTTTTAAATGTTGATATTCCCAAAATGCCCTTACAACTCTCTCTTTATTTTAATCAACATTCACGGGTAAAGAGGTAATTCAACCTCTTATCCTAAATAAATGACAACACCTCTCCCTTCTTCAATCGTTCACTCGTTCCTGGTTGGTCTATTTGGGCACTGGTTCTGGCTTTCTCTTCGCTGCCTTTTGCACGAGCTGTGGGCGTTGGCCAATCAAAATCTCTCTCTTACTATGAAAATATTCTCTCTCTCTCTCTCGAGTTTTATTTTTTTTATATTTTATTTCATTTTCCCCATTTGCAATATTTTTATAGATTTTAATTTTTTTATAAAATCTTCAATGCTTTCAATTGGAGCAGCTATGAATTAAAGTGTTACATGTACTTCCCCAGTTTCTAGTTACTATATTACTATTTTGTTGTTATTGTTATTGTTGTTATTATTATTATTATGCTGAAAATTTGATTTTTTTATTGTATATCAATTTACATAATACTTTTGATTCTCACAATTTATATATATTTATTTTTTTACGCTGTTTTTTCAGAAAACATTCCGCTCAAGAGTGAAAAACAGAACGGGTACCAAAACGGATCTGACAACTATAATTGACATGCAATATCAAAAAGGTTATGAATATTGGTTATGCAATCAATCTGATATTTGTGGTGCAGCCACAACCAGAACTCCACAAATTGAAACTCATCCAAGTGTGCCCCACACATACTGGCTCTTATCTCCTGCTTAAATCTTTGGGGGGCTTAAAACTGAACCTAAACTGATCTTACTGAGCTGATTCTCTTGTGGGTAGATAGTTTAAACATAGATTTTTCCAAACTAGCGAGCCCCACACACTGGTATGAAACTAATACACCCTATACTCCTTTTGGAGCCCACACTATGCCCCATTTGTAACCCTTTTCCCCCTCACATTTACTACCACCCTATGAATATGACCTGAGTTACACCCATGATTGGATAAAAAACTTGATAAAATTGCACCTTCATTTTCCTAGAGTGATTAATCAATCTAATTTAGTAATTTTCATCCACCCCCAATCTGACCATAGACCCTTTGAACCCACCAACACCTGTACAATAGAACTCATCCAGGTAGGCCCTGCGCAAAATTGAGATGTCCATCATCGGAATCTCTAGGGTCTTAAAAAATTGTACCTATACTGACCTGATGAAGCTGATTCCTTTATGGATGGATAGGACAAAAACAGGATCTCTGTAAACCAGCTAGTGCCTCTTGTAACCTATCCAGGTGTGCCCCACACATCACTTTGCAGCTTAACATGCAGTAACCTCCTTTGTGGAACATACTAGGCTACATTTGTAACCCCTTCAAATTGTAATCTTCATGACGTGAAAATGTTGCAGTGAATACAAGGTTAGACTAAATCAGCCTAGATCCTAGTTCTTGAACAATCAACCACATTAACAAGAATCAGTACAGCACATTCCATCAATCTAAAAGGTGCATAATAATTTAAGCATCTTCAAAGCAGGATCCTGGCCCAAGTTTTAAATTTTCAGAAAAGATAGAGAAAGAAAACAAGCAAAACTGTCTGCAGTTTTGCACTAAAAACTGAAGGAATAAAACAAAATTTGAACCAATTGGGTGGTATACTCTCTCAAGACTGTTCTCATCTAAAGCAATTAAATACCACACATCTCTAGCAGTAAAATCATTGGAAAAGTACGTTTTAAATTAAGAAAGTTAAAAAGTGGTCTCAATTAATCAAATTAAATAAGAATAATTACACTTGAACCAAAAGAAATTGCCTCAAGAAACTTACATAATGCTCCAATTTGGCATATAAAAGGCTGTTGTAGTTTGATGCAAGTACTGAAAATCACTTACCTGGTTTACCAGACTCAAGCTTCTCCTTCCCATGACTCCACCCAAAATTATACCTATACAAAATGGAGACAGAAACTTCTTGGAAACTTTTCTCACAGTAGGCACTCATTTTCAAACTGATATCTATCAACAAAACAATAATTTACACTAAAAATCCACTAGTTCCCAAAATAAAGCTCAAAAGCAAAATAAAATAAAAAGATGATGTTGAACATAGAAGATGGTTAGATGTATGTAACCAAGGTACATGTGTAATATCCTTTGGTTATTTTTTCCCCCCTTTACTCAAGAAGCAATTTTATCCCTTGATCATTATATAATATATAATTTATGGGTCAAAGAATGAATTTAATTTAAATTCTTAAACCAAAGTTACATGATATCAACATCCTGAGATTCAAAACACTCTCCCTCAAGTAACTTTGCCAATTCCCAAACGGTAAGAAAGAACTGAAAGGAGGAAAAGGCACTACGAGTTACCAGAGTCTAGTTTTTCCCCGAAACTATGAAAAGCAAAAAAAAATAGCAATGAAACCCTAACATCTTTCTTCTCTATTTACAAACTTTAGTCTTCACTAGTTCCCTTGGAAAAATCCTCATTGAACATCAAAGTTAACCCATCATTAAAAGCCTTCCACACTTCATAACACTCACTCTCATTCTGTTCTTTATTGATATCATCTCATTTTGATCATTCCCTTCTTTTCTTTTTCTTTATGTCGCCTCATTGAGGTTTTGTTGGGTCCAATCGTCTTCAGTTCAATATTATTCCTTTAAGAATTTGTTACCATTCACAATGATGTTTACCACAAAACTATCTTCTTTATATCATATATTTTCCTTCACTCATCTGTATTTATTGAACATTTCATCTGGACACACCACTGGATCCCCTATTTTATGGGGAATAAACTCGTGATCCATAGCATGATACTTTGGAAGGGAATGATCAAGCAACATCAAAGATGATGACCAAATATTATAGCCAATTCATATTTATACCAAATGGTCAACATTGGAGGCCATTTTTGTATTGAGACAACTAATGAAGAAGTTTAGGGAAAAAAAGAAAAACCTACATATGGTTTTCATCTAGTTGGAAAAAGCCTACAATGGATGCCAAGGAAATTAATATGGCAAATGTTGAAAAGGAGATGCCTACATTGAGGTTGTACAGGATATGTGCACTGGGGCAACAACATATATGGGAATACTATATGGAAAGGCAAAGGAGTTCCCACACGGAGAACGTCATCAAGGATTTTCTTTGAGCCCATATTCATTTGCTTTAGTTTTGGATGACACAATATCAAAAAAATTGGATGAAGTGTTATAGTGTATATTATTCACAAATAATATAGTATTAATTGGTGAAACAGAAATCGGTTAAATAATAGGTTAGAATTATAGAACAAGTATACGAGACAAACGATTTAAAAATTAAAAAGTTGAAAAATATAAAGACGAAATATAAGGAAGCAACTTCAATGCACGAAGAGTGGGGAGAGTGATCCAATTAAAATTGGAAATGACCTGTTGTCACACACTATGAAAAGTTTAGATACTTGATCTAAATTATTGAATCAAATGGAGGATTAGATTTACACATATCCAGTGAAATGGAAGCAAGATGGTCCAAATGTAGGGCAGCTAGCATGGCATTATGTAACAAAAGAGTTTCATGCCGATTGAAGTGGTGATTCTTTAAAGTTGCCATCAAAGTAGCAATATTTATAAAGCAATGTTGGGTGATGAAGACAATTACACAAAGTAATGGCAACAAAAATGCATACATCAAGGTGGAAGTGTAAAGAACCATAAGAAATCATTGACTTGGACCACGCATGGTTCTGACAAATTGCCAATACTTGTTCCAAAGATGAATCAAGGTTCCAAAGTCCTCCAGAGTAATTTCTCAAGTTTGCTTTGTTTGAATGATGGGTTACCAAATCCACTTATTAGATCTCTTCCAAGTGTCTTTGGCTCATAAGCCAAAAGAATAACTTCCTCTAACCAAGTATAAGGAGGATTTAACCAAATAAGCAATTACCTGCTTCCTGGATCTTCAAGTTCCTTCTTCACCTCTTCTGGAAGGTTGGCTAGTCTGGTAAACAAGAAGGATTTAAAAAATTAGCCATTATGTGATCTTAGCTAACAACTACTCATGAATATAGGATAAAGTAACAAAATACATGCATGCGCTGTTACTCGTTGATCTACATGACTGGGATGAATTCATACCAACAGAAGGATCCAATCTTTTGAACATATAGTGATCCAACGTCAAACTAACACTACTGATAAATAGAGAACAAAAAAAAACAAAGACAAAGACATGCATCATGCTTCACTCAAGCCAAAGAAAAGCTGCCTACAGGAATCAATTCGTTCAAAATGCGGCAAAACACAAAATTTGTAGGTCTCCTTTTGTTGTGAGAACCAATCACAATTACGTTCTTTTTTTTTTTCTTCTCTAAAAGGGTTAAATAGATAAAAGAATAGCAGACACATATAAAACTTGAGCTTTTCTCTCAGGCCTATGTCCAATAGGACAAAACCTAACCCAAAAAGCATCTTGTAAATTTATCTAGACATGCATACCTTGGTGCCAGATGTAAGAGATTTTGACGCAACAAAGGAAATCCAGGAACCTGTAGCAAAAAGGAGGTGAAAAAAAAGGGAGGTGGTGAAAATGACATCCCAAAACAAAATACAAGGAAAATTAACATTATATACAATTTCAATGATTAAAAAAAATGGAACTGCAGAAGCTTCTTTAACCTGGAAATTTGTAGTATAAACCAAAGTTAAGTACTAAACTGATTGGGCATAAAAAATGAACAATTGACGGAAAAAATATAATATAGAAAAATAATGTGAGAAATTGCAACAAGATATTTTGGAAATAAATTTCATCAAACTTTAGATTGAACAAAGTTGAAGTTGATAAAGGACTCTTTCTCTCTCTCTTCACAGCTAAGATGGCCACAGAGCATAACAGAACACTACAACCATTTGTTCTCGGTAAGAGATGGTGCTCCTTTCCCATTTTGTATCTTGGGTTCATAGGTCAGCTAACTCAGCTGTGGATTCTCTGGCCAAGCAAGGAGCTTTGCTAGACGTGGAAGTTGTTAATAGATTGATGTAATTTGGTGTTTTCTCTTTTGGAGGGTCTTTTTAGACCTTTCTTTTGTTGTTTTCTTTTGCGATTAATGAAGTTAACTTTAAAAAAAAAATGCAAAAGAACTTCATTTCATTTTTCTACATTGGGGTATACAGCCATGTTAGCCAAAAAAGTCAGCAAGAGTGCTAACTTGCTCACTAAACTATACTTGCTTTCTTTTCCTCTAACTGGAGAGTCCAAACAGAGAAGAACTAAAGTATCCCATGTCAGTTCCTCCATCAAACAATTCTTACTGAATTTTTTTTCTCATTTGATAGCAAAACGCTATCTAAAGAAAGCATGTTCTGGAACATACTTTGGTTCCGAGACATATTAGTTTTTTTCTTAATTCAAATTATTTAATATTTTTACCAAGAAAACTTATCTAATAATACAAAACAGCTATCCAATAAGAAAACTTGCGTTAAAAGCTCGTATTCAAACTAAAAGAGTAAAACCATTAGAAGGATTAGCAAACAAGAACTGCATACATCTGAAACTGATATGATGCCCAATCCATTGGGTCCAAATCCACTCTCGATCTTCATCGATAAATCCCCATTCCTGTCCTGTTTACCATCAAAGCAACCAAACAGAAGGGCGAAAAAGAAAATAAAATAAATTCCAAATGGAGAACAAAAATAAAGTTAAGTTACAGTCACAGAAATACAAAAAAGTGAAGAATGCTACAAAAAATTCATAGGATTGGAAGAACCTGGAGTTCCTTATAGGAGATAGTGATGGGCTTGAGCGTTGGAGGAGCGTTTTGGTTTTGGGCCTTACAAGACATTTTCGTGCACGAAACTCGATGAGAGGAACGCCTGCCGGAAGAGAAGTTCGTCAGGGATCTGACGGAGGAGGAATGAAAATCCGAGGCGGGCGAATTTCGGGAGAAGATTGGAGGCCTAGGAAGCGGGAAATCCATGGTCGTCTTCTTATAGTCTTCTCCATTCAAAACAAAAGTGTTCGATTATTTCTACCCGCATTTCAATTGCGTAAACAAGACGGACGAATATACTCTATACTGCTTTAACGTTTTTTTCAATTTTCTATTCTTGGTCAGCAGGGATTCTTTCTTTGGACATTTGTATGGAAATATTTTGTGAATTTGTATGGATATGCCTTTAAAAAAAATATTATTTAAGGGTAGTTCAGACCATTTTTTAAATCAAAATTTATCGTACAATTCTTATCTTTTTCAGAATTACAAGTGCAACTACTCAGATCACAGCTGCGATCGCCCTCTACGAGTACAATTACGCACCGAACAAAGTGGGCTAAATTTTACCAACGCATGAACAATTAAACACTAGATTTTACCTTGCATGCGCCAGGTTTTTTATATTATTTATAGTCTAAAAAACACATAAAATCTATCCTATGTGAGCTGCATCAATTTTTTTTTTTAAGGCCTAGGAGAAACCTCAGACTAACTCCAACTTACGCCTTTGCAATAGCCCTCCTAAAACTCTAGTGGGGAGCGCCATCGCACCCACGCCCTCGGGTATGGGCCACTGGAACTCGAACCCGTGACCTCTCCTTTCAATGTATTTAGACTGTATGGCTAATAATATAATTAAATTCTAATTTTTATTATGAGATATTTCATAATTATAGATCCAATACTGTAGAACCCACCCTTAAAACCACTTCATTCAAAATAAAAATTTAATTCTGTTACCTTAAGCCTTTAATAAGTTATTTCAGAAAGAAACTTTTCCATTCTCATTTAGCATATGCCCAGTGGCTTTTCATTGTGGAATTTTTAACAGAGTAAGCATCTTATGTGATTACTATTTTGTGCAATCTTCTCATTTTTCACTTGTTTCATCTCGTTATTAAGATAAGTAGAGTTACCCAACAATACTAATCCAATGGAGAGGCATCTCAATCCAGCGTACATTTTGGAGTCAACACAACTTCGAATTGTGCCACTTTTTAGCCAAGCAAATGACCATTTCTTGTACTTCGAATATTGACAGTAGCATCAATCTAACTGGCAATAGTGCAGGTATTGTTTTATTGGTTTGAAAAGCGGATTCCACACTAATCCATTGTGAACCGGTTTACAATGATTTAGTATGAACTTTCAAAATAGCCTTAATTGAATTTTGAACTATTTTTAAAAAGTAAAATCCGACAACTTTATACTCGTTCAAAGGCTTTGATTGAAAATTCACATTAATTTTTGTGAATCAATTCACATAGATAATTTCTTGCTAACAGGAGATGATGGGAATACCATTGAAGTTTTGGTGCTATGAAAAAAGATATCTTCTAGAAGAACAAAAATCCTATGTGAAGGGCTTCACACAAGATTAATATGTAATCCAGTTACAACCTTCAGAAGATTAATATGTATTGGATCCTTATGAGGAAGCACTCCATCTCTCATATTTCTAGGTCTGCAAATGCAGATGCTGATTCACAGAAATGGTCTGCTGCTGCGACCAAAATTTATCATGTCCAAGCCTGAGTTATATATATATATATATATATATATATAGATAGATAGAGAGAGAGAGAGAGAGAGAGAGAGAGAGAGAGAGAGATGATGTTTTTGTAGAAGATCAATGGACCTAGGTCGAGTTCTGAATGAAGTTAGATTATGAATTGCCAGTAGGGGTAGCTGTCTAGTTTGAGAGAGAGAGATTGTAGAATCCTTTACTTAAAGAATATGAATGGGATGTCCATGTTGTTGGGGTGCGAACGAGAGTCCCATATCGATTGTGAGAGGGGAAAATTAAGGATTTATATGGGACTGGGTCACTCCACCTCTTTTGTGCTGAAAGCCTAGTCCGAACACGTCTGCATTTTTTGCTTGTGGAATTGAAGAGTAAGCCCAACCAGGGATAGATGGTACAAAAAAGATAAAATCAAAATTTGAAGATGTTGGCCATCCATATGTTGCCCATTTCTTTTTCTTTTTTTTAAAAAAAAATCAGAAATTGACATCTCTCTGTAAGCTATCTGTTTGGAGAATCATGAAGAGTTAGGAATAACGCATTAGGTACATTTCTGTAACTTCGCATATTCGAGTTTGAATCCCACCATATGAATTTCATAGTTCAGGGAAAACAGTCCCCCAGTTTGACAAACTTTGAGGCCTGAGAATCACATGCATATCTTGTAATGGAAGTTCATATAATCCCTTTCATGGTTGAATGCATATAATTCATAATCCTTTGATTCCTTCCGAAGGAAAACATGAAACACACCGGGTAAAACTACGAGGAGTAGCCTTTTGGGGTGGAGTGAGACTCAAACTCAGGACTTCTACTTCCTGAGGTGAGTTCTTGGCCAACACATCAACCCCATAAGGTTAGGAAAGCATGATTAATTGAAATTATGAGAAGAATACATCTGCAGCAGCAGTTTAGAGTGCTAATAAGTTTCAACATTGGAATTACAAATGGGAAATGAATCTTATTCATATATGACACACACAATACCAGACATAATTTTAATGAAGATATGGAAGACTACACAGAACTGAAACACACAATTTTATTACAGCATTTACTAAAGGAGTTCTGAGTATGTTCAAAAGATGTCACCTGAAATTCCAACCATTACCATCCACCAAATGGCATCTTCTTGATGAGATGAAGGGTATAGCTGGCTGAACTATACAAAGAAGGCAAGCAATCAAGATTATGACATACTTCAGCTCAATCATTGGCAAGAAATCACGAAATAATGGACAGAAACGTCAGATGGAGCATTGGTGATCCAGATTTTACTTCATCCTAGTTCCATTTTCGAAAATAAGTAGCAAAATTGGACTTGACGTAAGTATCTTCCCACTCCAAATGATCCCACCATTCTTGGGTACCATGGATCGCCTGCAAAGTCTTCCTAATGTCGCGGGTATTTAGTGGAAGTTTCTTCAGTTTCGGACAATCCAACACATATAAGCACTTCAAGTGAGGAAAAGGCAATGGATGCCTGCAAATCGTCTCTAATTTTGGGAGGCCCCGTAACTCCATCTCTCTAAGTTTTGAGAAAGGATGCAGCTCCTCTTCTATTGCTTGGTCCCCACCAACTATCAATTCTTTTATTCCACGGCATGAGCTCAAATACAATTCACTGAGATTCTCAAGGTGTACAACCCAAGTGATGTTCCTCAACTTGTGACAGCCTTCAATGTGCAGAGTGTGAAGATTTTGAAGACATCGTGGATGAACTCTATCATTCCAAATGATCTTGAAGTTGGGAAGAGCCTCAAGAATGAGTTCTTCTAGGTTTGAAATGCTTGCAATCTCTTCATCTGTTTGTGCATCGATTACCATCTGTTCCAAAGTTTTACATGTCCTGATTGCAAGTGCTCGCAGATGCAAACCAGGATTGTTTCTAAGCAATGATGGTAACCCAAAAGAGAGTAGACCTTGACAGTCACTGACATGCAGATATCTAATGCATTTTGACAGCTTTCTTGACTTGTAAATGTTCTCTAGGTCTTTGACATTCTTTATGTTGATCCCTAAGGTGCTCAAGGATATCAAATGTTTAAACTCCTCTAAACTGATAGAAGAATCCTCCCAGGTGCAATGATATAGGTTCAGAACTTGTAATTTGGGGAAACTCATTAGCACTTCACAGGGATTTGCTTTGAGGTTCGTATAACTCAAGTTCAAGTACCTCAGTTTAACCAAAGAAGCTAGCTCTATGGGCAACGATTTGATATTAGTATGCATGACATTGAGGTATTGCAACTCTAACAACTTACCAATCCCCGCCGGAAGCTCTTCGATGCTAGTTAATGACAGATCCAACACTTTGAGAAGAGGCATCAAGTCAAAGAAGCTGTGGGAGATGTGACTCAAACTCTGATTGTTATGGAGTATCAAGGTCATGAGATTGGGGCAATTGGGCTCCTCAGTCAGTGCCTCTACACCAGTATCCATTATCAAAATGCGCTGTGCGTCTTTCCATTTCTCAATTTTGGGTATTGTCTCTGACATATTCTCAGCTCCATGAGCACCTTCTGCTGCAGGACCCGCATGCACCAGATACTTAATATTGTTCTTTGAAGCAATCCAGAAGGCCAAATCACGCATGACATCGTGCATTTTAACCTTCCGTTCTTCATCATCATCGCCATTCTCCAATAAGCATGCAGCTTTTAGGCTTGCAACAATATGATGTCCCTTGTCTCGAGCCTCTTCAGCATCATTGAGTTCGTCGAAGAAACCCTCCCCAATATAGCAATCTATGAGCTGCTCAATCAAGATGGAATGGTCTTCAGGAAACAATGAACAATACAAGAAACAGGACCTTGTTCTGTTGTCAGGTAGGCTGTCATAGCTGACCCTCAGAAGTGAAAAGAGTGCTTCTTCCACTTCTCTAAGTTCATCAGGTGAATTTTTCAGTGCCCTTCTCACATCTTTCCACTCACTTAAGGTCTTCTTGTTTGACATGAGTCTGCCAATGGTTACAAGTGCGAGTGGTAAGCCACCACACTTCTTGACAATGGCCTTCGCTTGCAACTGGATCGATGTGGAATTAATGTCGACATTAGAACCCACATTCTTCTCAAAGAGCTCCCATGCTTCCTTCTCTTTCAGTACTTTCAATTTCATCCTCCTCTCAGCACCCATGATGCCGCACACATCCATAGACCTTGCTGTGAATACAATCTTGCACTTGTTTCGTCTGTCTGGATGAGGAATCCCCACGTTCTCAAGGTCTAATCTCTCCCATAGATCATCAATCAACAGCATGAATTTCTTGGTTCTGAGAAAATTGAAGATGGTTGCTATTCGCGAACCTTCACCTTCTTCCAAAGATAACCGCAACCTATCGCCGATGTCCTTCTGAATCTTGCTCACATTCAGTGGTCCCTTGGGTATTGTGACCCAAATCACCACTTCAAACTCCTTATGATTTTCTTCTGTGAGGTATTCATTGTTGATTTTCTTCAATAGGGTCGTCTTACCAATGCCTCCCATACCAGAAATGCAAATGATTCCAACTTCTTCTTCTCTTGCAAAACGTCGAAACATCTGCATTGCTTCATCAATACCCACAACAAATGTGGTTGGCATCTTCATAACACGGGCTGGAAGTGAATCATCGACAGTTTCGAATGATCCCTGGGTCACCAAGTCTTTTACTTTACGTTCCAAAATGGCAGCTTTCCTTCCAAGCCTGTAGGTAGACCAGCAATTTGGATGGCATTCTCCAAGGCACTTCCATGTCTTCCTGTCATTAAAGGGTTCTTCTATCGCTTGCACTTTTCTCTCTGTGTCTTCGACATCTTTCAACCACAGTTCTACCTGTTGTTTTATTGTCAAATGTTGTTGCTTGGCTGCTTCCACCTTTCCCTTCACTTCGCCCTCCTGAATTTTCAGCCCACTCATGGCATCTTTCAGATCATTTATGTGACCTTTGGCACAAAACAGATACCCAAACTCTCCTGTAATTGGATTAAACAACATAACGACGACATTGATGACTTGTCCCACTATTTCAGCAGCCATGTCAAACGACGGGACGATCAATATTCACAAGCAGAAGACCTTATTCTCTGGGAAATAGAACTAGTCAGCTAAACATCAAAATCAGACCCTTGCATGCATGAAAGTTATACTTCAAGAGTGCATTAAAAATTTTGAAATAGAAGAAGAAGGAAAGCAGCAGCAGTATTCATTCTGCTAATCAGTATAATGGAAAGACCCTCTGAAAAATCAATGATCATAGCCGTGGAAGGGACTAGAGAGGCTTTGGACACTGAAAGAAAGGCATAGAAGATTGAGATGACGCAGAGCCGGGCTTTGATTAATGACTAGGGATTAATTGATAAATAGCAGTTATATTATCAAGCATGTAGTGAACAACAACTTGTTCACGTAATTCAGTACATAAATTAGATAATTAAGAATTTTTTTTTATTAGTTTCTAATTTTTTTATAATGACTAAGAACATTAAGGGCTGAAGAATGGGATTAGGACTGATCTCGAACTTCCAATAGGACTTGTATTTTATCTTTCCAATATAACTTCTGGCCATTTTATCAATTCTATAATACACGTTATAGGCAATGTTGGGGCTGGCTGCGAACGAAAGTCTAGAGGGAGATCTAGGAATTTATAATGGAATTGGGTCACTCCACTTAATAGGCTAGTCTTTTTGAGTGGATATTTAGGTCTTAACAAGTGGTATCAAAGTCAGCTCTCGAACTACCTCATGTAGAATCGGGAGATCTCCTACGAGACGAGATGGCAGGCCTCGTTCAAGTGGATATTGTAGGGCTAGCTACGAACGAGTCCCACATTAGAAGTGTAAGAGAGAGATCTAGATATTTATAAAAGACTTGTATTACTCCACGTAACAGACTAGTCTTTAAAAATGAAGACCTAGGTCCTATCCAGCAACACCCACTTGATCAGTCTTATAATAACTGATATTTTTCATTGAAAGGCAAAATATAAGAACATGGAATTGATGACTGGGGATAAGTAAGAACATTTGATCTGTCCTATACTGAAGTGATTAAAAATAGACACATAAATTCTAGGACAAAATATAAGTCCCATTCTTAAGTACTTAGTGTTCTAGCAATTATTATAAATGAATCAGTCATTATTTATATGGTCAAGAACATCCAATAGAACTTATATTTTGTGGATATCTAATCAATATGCTTCCTTTTATCTGGTGAAATCTATGAGCATCTACATACATGTCATCTATACATGAGTTAGCACTCGGGCCTAAGTGAGTTGTTACAGTGACTCGAGAGTTGAGACTTTGGTTAGTAATTTTTTGCATTGATGCAGTAAATTCTGATGCGGGTAACATCTCCAACATGACCAAGAATCATATTGGATCTATATTGGGTAATTAATAATGAGATTTAGATAAAAGTAATGTGATTAATGTGTATTTAAGATGAAAGTGTGAAATTAGAAGAAAAGATAAAAGATCGAAGAACTCCATCTAAGATTATTTGAGGATATACATAAAAGATGAAAAATTTGTGAAAATAGCATCACACAAATAGAAGAGCTAGAAGGTGGCCGAGTGTAGATTTGATGCTTGAATAAAAAATGTGTTAGCGTCGATACGGAATATATTTTTTATATGAAAGGAAAAGAGCATTATAATCCTATTTTAAAAAAGGATAGCCATTTAGACAACTAACTTTTCTTTAAGGAGACACACAATTTCAAATTTTTGTATGAAATTGTCATTTTTGCCCTTCAATTTTGTGTGGAGAAAGCGTCATTGTTTTAATAAATTGAGGGACAAAATGGTAATTTCACACAAAATTATGAAATTAAATGTCTGCTAAAAGAAAAACCGAGTGTCTAGATGGTGACCCTTCGAAAATAATGAAATCACTTGGTACATGTGAACCTTTTAATTGTTACACTTCAGACAATCCTTTGCCAAAGAGACAAGCAAAACGTTGCTTACATGGTGACCTGTTGACCTTTTAGGAGACCAAGATTTGCTTCGTCAAGACTCAACTCAAACCCAATTAGAGAAAAAAAGGACCTGATCTAACCTGGATCCAGTTAACCAAAATTGGAAAAGAATTTGTGCTCACGGTTCACTGAATGATGGAATTCAATCAAAGTGAATGAAATGCGAAAACATCTTTATAAAACTTTAAAATAAAAAGTTGAGAAACTAAATAGAAGAGAAATAGAAATTTCTGATCAAGTTTGTTCAATTTTACCAATTAATTAAGGAATTACTTACGTTATCAAGTTATATTTCTAACTTCTATCTCATCAAAGATTATGAAGTTTGCCATTTTACAATTTCTCAGATCTTTTTAACTTTCATCACTTTAGATTTTTAGAAATCTACCATGTTGTAATTAATTTTTTTTTTAGTTTAGTACTTTTTTTTTATCACCGAAGTGTTCTATTTTCTTAGAATATCTGACTAATCTTTAAGACACGTGGAAACCTTTCTACTTATACACGTCTGGTATCTCTAAGGGTAGTGACACTTTGGAGTGGAGTGTGAATCACACTTAGGACTCCTCGTTCTAAGGCGGGTTCTTGGCCTTGGCCTTCACTCCAACCCCTTTAGATTTTTAATTTAATATTATATTACATAATTATTTGCATTTCAATATATATAGTTGATATATGTTTGAAATAGGAAGTTAATAGTAGTTATTAGTTCGTAGTTAATCTCTAAAATAAAGTAGTTATTGTGTATATTCATAAATAATATAATTTGGAAAAAAATGGTAATGTGTTATCCATGAATGAAAGAAAAACACTTTTTTTTTTGAAATTTCATACAGATTTTACTCTTGTTTTTCTTCTTTCATTTTTTGGGTTCTGAATCTTAACTTGGGATTTGTTTTTCTTCTAAGCTGATTTTTTTTTTTTAACTTGGGAGTCTGTCGATTTCTTTACATACCCTTTGAAATACTTTGATTCTCAGGATAAAACACATATTACAGTGAAAAACTATATAATTTTTTTGTAGAAAAATGCTAACCTTGTGTAATCCTTGTTGCATCAGTAACTGGTTGTCCATGGCTGCTATCGCCTATGTTCGTGGAGGTCTGGACCTCTCATCTATCAGAACTTCAGAAGGATGATAATTGATAAGAGACACCAAAGGATTATTACATTAGAAACAACAGTTAATGTTTATTAAGATGACTTGAAAGATGAAAAATCTGCTATTCTCTTACTATACACTGCAGCCCATATGAAAGTACAAATCTAAGCTCTTTCGTTCATCAAAATATGTTTTTATTTTCTATCTCAGAAACATGGCAAGAACTACTGCTGAATCTCTCTGTACCCTGTAGTATTAGGGGGTATACTGCAAACAAAGTGTAGGTTTTTTCTTTAAAAAAAAATATCTTCAAGAGAACCCAAAAAAAAATTCTTCATTGCAGCAAAAATTCCAAGAGGAAACTCGGTAGGGGTTGGGGTAATGGTCAAGAACCTGCTTCAGGAAGCGGGAGTGTTAAGTTTGATTCTCACTCCCTTCCAAAGGGTCACTATCCGTAGAATTATCTAATGTGTATGAGTAGAGGGGTTTGCACATCCTACGAAATTAATCTAGTTCTTTAAAAGGCCTCACACATATTGGTCATAAAAAAAATCCCAGAAACAATTGTAGAAATACCTGTGTTTGGTAAATAGACTTTAAATGACATTAATCTAGTGCATGACAGATTTTGAAGAGCCATTCCACAATACACTTGAAGTTTTGAATATGGTTACTCTGTTTTTCTAATTTTGAATGACAAATGAACAATAGAAAACCATTTCTGGCAATAATTTAAATCTATTTTATCAAATAAAATACATACCTCTTCCCTCTTCAAGAGAAATCCCTCTCTCTACTCTCTCTGTGGATGTGGAGACTCATCTGTGTCTCCTTCATGAAATATATAATGCTAAGGAGGATTGGAGGCTCTCGTGCATGGGATAACCATGCATGTAAATAACAGCCATTCTTACTGTTTCTTCTTTCTGTCACACATTCCACTGTGATCGAGATTATAAACAAGGATTATCGATCTCAAATTGGTTTTTCAAAAAAATACAATATATAGCAGCCCGACGTGCCACACAAGTTTGGGTATTTGTTGACAAGGGTGAAACTTTGAAATATGTTAATCTTTTTATGATATTAAATGTGTCAGATGAAATCTAAATTTTAAATGTTGGCTTTAAAAATTAATATATTAATTGGCATTTTGGTCAATAGATTTTTTTATTATTATTAACGTGTAGGAAATTCAAACAGTCTTACTAAAATCCACATAGATGAGTTCACTACCTCTAAGACACACCAATGCTAGACCATGGGGGCTCAAACCCACAACCTCCCACTTCCTGAGGTGGGAGGTAATCAGTTGAGCTATACCCAGTTGACATTTTATTCTATAGATTGTTTTATTGTTTATAAATATACCTAATTCATTAAAATTTTCATATTAATATATAAAATTTGACAATTCTTCATAAATATCTCTATCTTTAGTTAGGATTACATCTATAGATGTTTAAAAGGTTCATGTTGTCCAAATCAGTGTCTATCTTGTCATAATTAAAGTTAGAATCTCATTTATTTAATGTTAATTTTTAAAGTTTTACTTCTCCCTTTTGTCTTATCACAAATTTATATTTAATCACTTTACTATCTTTCGATTTATTCTATATCTGTTTCCCCTAGGTTTTTAACCGTCCACTCCTTTTATATACAACTTCTAACCTCTCACCTATACACACTAGGATGATACTTGAAATTCTATTTACATGTCCTAAAAGGTTTCTTTTAAGGGCTAATATATGCCAATAAAGTGGTGTTTTTATTTACAAATTATTTTTATGGGTCTGATAATGAATGAAAATGCAACACACTTCCAAGGGGTTGGTCTTCGATCAAAAATTCGTTTTAGGAAGTAGGAGTAGTGAGTTCAAATCACATCCTATTCCAAAAGACCACTTCCTATGATTTTACTCAGTGTGTATAGATAGAGAGAATTGTAAATAGTTTAAAGACTATTCAGATGCTCTAAGAGTCCCTGAACACTATAGTCCCTGAAAATACAATCTCTTACAAATCGAAAACTATGATCATAATTTGAAAATCTACTAACAGAGGATGTTGTTTTTGCTACTTAGGTTATAATGTTATATATATCATCTTTTGGTTGGTTTTCATCCAACTGTGATTTTTGTGGAAATGCGTTTCCATCTCACCCATTGCTATGATGATGAAGAAAAGTGGAAAAAAGTTAAAAGTTAGAGAAAACAATTCTTTTCTATTCCTTCTGTTCTAATTTAGTTGTCTTATATAAATTTTAGAATTGTCTTAAAATAATTGTACTATTTAACATAAAGTGTGTTGAAAATTGATAAAATCATATGGGATGCTAGCCTTATATAGAAAGTTATTTAAAAAATACAAATTTTCAAATAAGACAATTAAAATGGGATGGAAAGAGTATTATTTTACCACACTATTTCTTGTTGACGGAGATTTTTGAGATATGAGCAATGATTTTTACTAATTTTTTAACAAAAATCAACTGCCTAAGACTCTTAAAGTTCTCTCTCAATCTTAAAAGAAACATTATTCTTGTAACTTTCAACTTTTCTTACAGCATTTTGAGTTTAGAAAATCAAACTTCTCTGTATATTGAAAATAAGATTGAGTTTTAAAGATGCACAAAACAGATTGAATTCACAAGCAGAGGTGAACTGAGCTATATGTTAGCTGTAAAATTCAGAACACTCGATCTTCACTTAGAATTGATGATAAAAAAGAGTCCACATAGGTATAGCTCAGCTGGTTATCTCGCACTTTAAGGAGCAGGACGTCACGGCTTCGAATCCTCATAGCTTAATCTTGGTGTGTCTTTAAGTAGGGGTCCATCTGTGGGAGTTTTACGATAGATATCTCCCAATTTTCTACATTTAAATTACAAAAAAAAGTGACGTATTAAAACTCTCAAGAATGAATCTATTATTTTTACAACACACAAAAATTAAACCATAGAAAGTCACACCCACAACTTATGAGAGAGTCACTTTCCACGTAAAAAGATTGAATTTGGACAGCTAGAATCTCTGTCTGGTTTATTTGTGACATTGAGATCTGAAATTGCAGTCTCCATGTCGAAGAATCCTATCCAAGGCACAGTAGTTTTGCAGTTGTTGAAGAGAAGAATAAAGTTGCCAAAAGAGCTTCCGTTATCAAAAGAGAAAGTAAGCATCTGTCATTGGTTGGATTGGTATAAAACATCAATCATGCGCCGAGAATAGTAGAAACTTACCATAGGAGGAATACTAAGCGTCCTACTTTTGAAAGTTTCAGCAAAAGATACTAAAGACGAAGAATATGACCCACAAATGCAAAAGCTAAACTAACAGAGAATGGAACTTTGGAAAGAACAAAGTGCCATCTCTGAAACTCTCTGGAAACCCGTTTTACTGATGGGCATGTTTCATGTGAAGAAGAATCTCTCTCTCTCTCTCTCTCTCTCTCAAGCTTCTTGTTATTTCCAGCTATATAATTCATGCCTGATCAAAGCTTTAATGGTGGGTGATTATTTTAATGATCGAAGTCAATATTCTAATTATTTGCCATGGATACTGCATTTACAACTATGTGGGACTTGTTCGCTGTTCCAACAATCCTCTCTGTTTGAATAAGGCTCTCCAGTGGATAGAATGCAGTTGGTCATTCCGTCCCGTTAAGAGATTTCTTGGGTCTACATGGGATGACATGGGGATATGACTCTGATACTAGTGATTAAGATTGGATATCCAGTAAAAAAGACTACCTTATTAAGTAGAGCGACTCAAGTCCTTTACAAGTCTTTAAATTTTCACCTTCACAATTAATGTAGGACTCGTTCTTATTGGATTTGACAAATATTTACATATAAACCAAATGCTATTTAATACTTACATGATTTGAACCTATATATTTACAACTATGTTAACGAGCATTTAGTGATTATACTACAAAAGTTTAATATATATAAATAAGTGTAGACATGTGGAGTCCACTTCTTAAAGATTTAAATTACTCATTAATTTCTAAATGTGATAATAAAAATATATATTTTTAGATTTTATAAAACTGTTGGACCCACGGTTGGATAGATGAAATGAGAGGAATGTGATAAACTTTATAAATTTTCTAATCAAATATTTCTCATATGATCTATCCATTGAATCCATATTTGTATCTTTAGTAAAACTTAATAAAAGATTTAGATTTTGAAAACATGAATCTCACATATCTCAAATGGTGGCGTTTGAAGTCATACTAACTATTAGGACATATGATTCACAAATTATTTAGTCACTATAATTCCTACTTATGATCTAAAATTTTAAAATACCCTCCTCTTATGGCAATTGATAGGGCTTAGAAGTAGGGTTGCAACTCGGGTCGGGCGGGTCGGGTTTCTTAAAACCCAACCTGTAACACCCCACCCACATGGGGGTGTGGGAAAGTCCCACATCGCCCATGAGGTGGAGGGGGTGTGGGTTTATAATATGGTGCTCTCCTCTCCTTAGGACAAGGCCTTTTGGGCCAAATCCAATGCAAAGTCGTGCGGGCCACTCCAAGTGGGGTCCAAAGCAGACAATATTGTGCTGAACGGACAAGTTGTTACATTTGGTATCTGAACACGGTTCAACACTCAGATTGTATGAGCCATTTACCCTTCTGTGTTGTGTTGGTTGTATAGACCCCTTGTCAGTGTGACGTGACAGAGCAGGGACGACTCTAGTCTTAAAGGGGGTGGATTGTAACACCCCACCCACATGGGGGTGTGGGAAAGTCCCACATCGCCCATGAGGTGGAGGGGGTTTGGGGTTATAAGAGGGTGCTCCCCTCTCCTTAGCACAAGGTCTTTTGGGCAAGGTTCAATGTAAAGCCATGCGGGCCGCCTCACGTGGGGCCCAAAGCGGATAATATTGTGTTGATATATATGGAACCTGACTCGAATTCTCAACCCAAATTCTAGAACCCAACACGACCCGAATTTTGACCCGACCTGTATTTTAAACCCATTTTAGCCGAGTCGGGGTAGGTTGGATCGAGTCGGGTCGGGTTAACTTATAAAATCCTTAATCCGTTCCGACCCGAATTTCATGCGGGATTTATCTTCTCAACCCGACCCGAATGGCTGGCTTGAAATTCTTGAATTGACCTGCATGATTTCTCGGGTTGGGTGACGCAGGTCAGGCCAAAACCCGACCTGAGTTGGAGCCCTACTTAGAAGATTAAGTACTAGAAAAGATGACCTGGACCAAAGAGAGTTGGGCTTGAATTGACAGGCATTGAATATGTAACTCGGACCTGGGCCCTAGGATTTTGGGTCAGTAGGCACTGGACTTGGGCCGCCAGGTGACGGAAACATCACAAATTCACAATAGGCTTTCGACATGTAATTCTGGGCTTGGCCCACCTGGTGTCAGACATGTAACCGAGGACGACAGGTCAAGATTAGATTATGTTTCTTTTGATAAAACTTAAAGAGTTTTTAAATATGAAGGTTCGATGAAGACTAAGATAATTGTGATTTTTAAGGAAGTTTTAAAAAGAAAATGCAGAGTTAGTCATGTAAGCAGATTAGATTTGATTAATTTAATCCTTATTGACATGAACAGTGTTATAGCTGAGATTCTTGTTGTCCTTTTGGATGAAAATATAAAATAAGATGTTGGTTTTTTTATGTTCTTTTATAGTTGCAACAATAAGTACTTCTCTTAGATTAGTCAAGTCATATTTTTGAATACTGTGAATTTTAAAGATTTAAAAATAATTTAAGTCTTCAAATTTTAATTAAGGTGATTTTTTATAGACCACGTACTACATTAATAAGTGTATGGGTTACCTGCTTTAATGATTTTCACAAATATTTACCGTCACAGTTCCTCGTGCTTTAAAATTTAGTAACAAAGCAACTGAGATTAACTTCAATGATAATAATGCTCTTTTAAAGCCTAATGACACAATATTACTGAAGTAAATTCTAAATTAGCCCTCAATGGATCAAATCAAAGTACTCAAATTTCAAGTCCAAAGCACTAAGAAATAAAGAAATTGAAAAAAAGAAAAATTAACCTCAATGCTGTTGTTATATTAACAGTATAAACATGCTGTGTTTGCTATACTTTGTAGTTCTAGTTTAAATTCTGGGAAGGGCACATGAGGATTGAGAATTCCCTGGAATTTAAACTGCCTGTCTAATGGGCCCTGTTATTGATGGGCCATGGTCAAGGGTAAAAAAAATCTGATTGAACATTTTCTGCAAATCTTCAAGCTTCACTAGATTTACTGCAGCTCTATAATGTTCTGAACGCACTAATCTCATGAGAGACAATTTCGTCGGTGAGAACATGTCAACGTCGGCCTACTAAAGGGCCAATGGGCTTTCGGCATCTACCAAATCGACATTATTTGGATGTCCCTCAGATAGAACATGGGCCCATTAGATGAAGCAGGACCATTTATTTGTTTCTGGACATGAGGATGGCAGGACTCTCCAAATGGCCCATTCCCATTAAAGCTATTTATAGGTATACTAGTCTATCTAAAGATAGATTTGGGTCATGTGGTCAAAGTTTAAAGTAGGAACAGGAATTTGGCCCATTTAACCTAACAATTGAACAATTCAGCCTGTGAAAAATGGGCTTGGAGTGAGTCGCGGTGGCCCATTTCCATCCCTGTAATGAGATTAACCTGCAAAATAACCCGAGCTTGTTTCAAGGCGAGCTTGGTTGAGCTCGGTTGCTTTCATCCATAGTTTGTTTAATCATCAATTTTCGTTTTGTTAGAATGTGGGCCTATGCAAGGCCCAATTGTGTGGCCGAGAGAGTCGAATGAATGAATGGCTTTGTTTGATATTTAAGAAAGTAGATTATATTATATTAACAAGTTAAGTACATATTAACAACAGATACGTAGTGGTCTTTAGACTTTGGACATTCTTTAGAGGAAGTTGTTTCATCAATTTGCACGAGACATCTAACAAAATGGAGGTTCCACATTGAAGAATAAAACATTTGTGTAGCCTTGGCATGGAGTTTGTCCCCTCATGTCTTGGGATCGATTCCTGGTACTACCATCTGACTTATCTGTGCTGACTGTGTGAGCAATGACGGTGCGAGCTCCAAGGGATTAGTCTTGTTGGGTCAATACCTTAGGAGCCGGCTGTGTGAACAATGACGGTGCAACCCATGAAGGACTGGACTTCTAGTTCATATAAGTTCTTATATTTTTCTTCCTTTTATTGATATGGAACTCGTTTGTACCTCAACAATTCCTACTTCGAACGAGACTCTCTGTCAAATAAAACATCGCCAAACATCCGTTCAGATAGGGGATCCTTGCATCCACATACGTTGGTTTACGAAACCTGACTCTGATATCACTTATTAGACTGAGTTTTCAGTTCAAAAGACAAGTTTAATAAGTGGAGATATCCAACTCCATGTAAATCTTTATATTTTTCTCTCTTTACGTGGGACTGGTTCATACCTCATAGACAGCACCTTCAAGAGACCAATGAGAGTGAAAGTTCATTAAAATATCATTTAAATGTTAGATGTAATAAAATTTTAAATAACATGAGAGTTATATAGAAGTTTACATCTAGAAGAAGACCAAAGCTGCTGTGGTACGTGGGTGGCACTACTTTCCCTTTGATCCCACTTCATAAATTTTTCCTTTTTTTTTTTCTCCCTTTTTCTTTATTTCCAGGTTAGAAAGTTGATCTGATATATCTTAAGGACAGTGGATACCATTAGTGGGGATTTTACACTGAATTTTTTATGATTTCTCGCATGTAAACTCAAAAAATGAATGATCAGCTGTTTTATTGTTAAAAAAAAAAAAAATAGAAAATATTTTAGTAAAATTCCTTTACATCACGCTTACATAGCCACGACGAGATGTCTTGCTCAATGTAATCAAGGCGAAATTTTGGAAATTTGACTAACTAGAAATATTCAAATTTAGAGATTGTTTGTCATTTTAAGATTGATAGAAAATGAAAATCACATAAATGAGTCTTTTTTATCGTTTCTTTTTATAAATACAAGCTCTCCGCTGAGAATTAAAAAAGTATTTTTCTTTTCTTTTAAACAAATCATTTTTTTATTGAGAGATTAGAAAATTTAATGAGAAAAAAAGAAAGATTTTTCTTATTTGTCATGACAAAACTTATTCATTTTTAATGAAAAATAAGATTTTGATTATATAAATAACTAGATCGTGAGGTTTTGATAGTAAAAAATAACATTAATTGTATTCAAATATAATTTTTTACATCAATTTACTTCAACTAGTTCAGCTAGGAGGTCGAAGTCAGCTGTCAAGTGTAAATAATTGTTTTGGAGGAGTTGTCACGTCATACTCGTGCAATGGATGGCTCATGAAAATTTCCCCAATCGGTGGCATCTTTTTAGGCAAATTTTATGTGACGCTACCATCTTATTAAAAAAGATATTTATTGGGTTGACTAGTTTTTATGTTTTATCCTTGGCATAGAGTTTATGGGCCATGGTGGGAATATTATTCTGATTTTCTTTTTCCAGTTGTGATATGATTTGCCGGCAAAAGCGTGGTGTAAATTAGAAATTTTAAAATTAAATCAGAAGTCTCGAATTTGATATATTTTGAACTTATCTAATATAAGAGTTGAAGACAGATTTGTGTATCTATTAGATTAGTTTCAGTTCAATGAAGAGTAGGATATCGACTTTAATAAAAACATTTTTATTTTTAAAAATATTAGAATTATTTTAGCAAATTGGGATTTCCATTACAAAACTCTTAGTCTAAATTTATTTTCTGAATTTCTAATTAAAGTTACATATCGGCTGTAAGGGTCCATCAAACCAAATTTTCAGCTGATAATTGTTATCAGAAAACAATAAAACAAAGAAATGGATGTATGGCTTAAGTGCCTCGAATGTTCTGAAATCAATATGTGAGTGGACGGCACTCAGTTTTGCCGAGTTGGGTTTGTCCCGGCCATTGGATTATAACAAAATAAGTTTTTGAATCTTTCAAATAAGAGAATGAATTAATTATTGAGAGTTGACGTGATGGTCAAGAAATTGATTAAAAATATAAGAAGTCTTATATTTAATTCACGCAAAACATTTATAGAATCATTTTCCGTAGACTTACTCAGTATATACTAGAGAGGCTTATACAAACTTTTATAATTAGTTTGGTGACACATCTGAATACCAGTCTTAAAAAAAATAGGAAAAATTGATTTAGAAATTAGTATTTTTACTAAAAAAGATATATTTAATGTTGTAAATTATACGTTTATTTTTTTTTTTTCACTTGTTAATTCATAAAGGATAATATCAAGGATAAAATGGAACAGATAATCTGAAACTTTTGGATGCTTTCCAGTTTCCAGAGTGTTCACGACAGCATTTCAGAACTGTAAACTGCAGTAAACAGACCTTCTGGGTCTGAGTCACGTCGGAGCAGATTTGCTGAGACCCGTCTTGCACAGTTTATTTTGTGTGGAGTAAATACTTTTTAAAGATGACGAACTATGACTCTAGCCTTCATTCATCCATAAGCATATTTTTCTAACAATAAGTGACCATCTTGAGTCAGATGATCATGTATTAAGGAGGCAAACACTTTAACGATGATGATACATGTTGAATTATGTCTAACTTGATTGAATAAAAAACTTCCTGATCAAAATGTAAGAGATTTTGTATTTAATTCACACTTAATATATAAGACTAAAGGATTAGTCAAGTGAGGCATCTGAATATTGGGTGCAAACAAGAGTCTTATATCGATTGTGATGAAGAAAAATTAAGGACTTATATGGGATTTGATCACTCCAACTATAAGGTTAGTCTTTTAAGCTGAAAGTTCAGTCCTAACAATGGTATCAGAACTAGGTTCTCAAGTTACAACAAGCGGACTCAGGAATCTTCTAAACAAATGGGATGGTTAGCGACTTTATATCTGTCAAAGAGCCTCATTCGAGAGGGGAGGGATTGTTGGGGTACGAAGTCGAGTGAAGCGGTTTCGAGAAGAATCTTTTCCATGTGCACCTCTTGGCCTGCTCCTCTTGCTGAATTCAGGAATATCTCTGCGAATGAAATCCTCCGTACTTCGAAAGAATGTATTGACTTAGCTTAGTTTTTCCTTTCCAGAGATTGGTTGTTCCATGGTTGCTTTGGAGTTGTAGAGATTGGTTGTTCCATGGTTGCTTCGGAGTTGTTTTTATCCTTTGTCTTATTGTTGTTTTCCCTTCTTTTGTATTTGCACCTCCGTGCCTTTCTCTTTTTTAATATATTAATCATTCAAAAAAAAGTAAATAATAATGGGTTACAACATGCGGACTCAGAAATCTCCTAGCCGAACGGGATGGTTGGCGACGTTATATCCGTCGTAGAGCCTCATTTGAGGGGAGAGGGATTGTTGGGGTGCGAATGAGAGTCCCACATAGGTTGTGAAGAGGGAAAACTAAGGAGTTATATTGGACTGAATCACTCCACCTATCAGATTAGTTTTTTGGGTTGAAAGTTCAATGGAGTTTGATATTTTTCTTAATTTTTTACATATGCTCATATAGGCTGGAGTTCCTTTCCTTTAAAGTGTAGCAAGAGAATGAACTGCTTAAACTTTGTGAAGCAAAGCTCAAAATAAGAACAACTATGATCTTACAACAACAAAATACAACCCCTGAATCAACCTCAAAATACAACCATGGCTACCAGATGATACATTCATGCCCTTTTCACATAACTTAAAAAGTAAAAACACCCATTACTGTATAAGAGCTTCCACATCTAAATAAGTCTCTTTTCTTCTTCACACAACATCAGCAAGCCTTCTTCTCACCAGAATCAAAACCCAAGATTCTATCAAGAGCATCAATGAGAAACTGATGGCAAGTGAGCTGAGGGAAATGCCCATCAGCTTCAATTACTTCAACAGATGCCTTGCCCTTCATTTTTCTCTCCATGTAGTGAACAACAGGCATTGGAACCACAATATCATTAGTGGTCTGGACTATGGTCGATGGGACTTGAACCTTTTCAAGTACATCTCTGAGGTCACTTAGGAAGATGGTCTTGGCCACTGAAAGAGCTACATCAGGTCTCATCTTCTGTAAGCTCTTCCCAAATTTCTCTATGCAGGCAGGGTCCTTGCCACCCACAACAAGAGCAGCAAAACCCATGGCCCATGACTGGAAATTGGACCCTATGTTGGAGAAGATGGCATCAATGACTGGCTTGTCAAACCCTCCTTCATAGTCTTCTGCATTTAAATACCTACAAATAAATAAAGAATTAATGGGTATTAAAGATAATCCTCACCAGAGTTGAGTTTCTATACTATTTCATTCAGTTAATTTCTCTAATTAAGGAATTGTAATTGATCATTTGTTGATTCTTTCCTCTGTATAATCTTGCAATTTTACCAAATCTTCAGTGGGTTCTTTGGATTGAGACCATCAGTACCATTTTAGGTCCTTGGAACTTGGAAGAAGAGACTTGTCCATGGACAACCAAATGTTGCTTTGATGGATTGAAAATGAAAATGAAAATGATAAAATAGTTCCGTCTCTCAAATGAACGTTGAACGATTGACATTTGTTTTAAAAAAGAGAAGTAAAATTCATCAAAAAAAACTAGAGAATAGAAAGAAAAAAATTAAGATGAAATTTGGTGAGTTGAAAGGATTTAACTTTTAAAAAAGACATTTTTTTATCAAAAATAAGAAAAAAAGTTTTAAGATGAAATTTAGTGAGTTGGAAGGATTTAATTCAACTTTATCATATTACTATATAAAAATGAAAAAAAAATTTGTGAAAAGTTGTTTAAACAATAGAAAAAATAGAAAGAAAGAGATTTTATAATTAAATTTGATGATTTTACGGAATATGACCGGAATTTTAGGAACCACAAGCTGTCCCTTAGAATATGGTCTTTGACGGTTTGACCGGGATAAACGGTTGTGCTTTGATGGACTGAAAATGATAAAATAGAGCTATTCTTTTACTCTATTTATATATGAAGATATATTTTGTGTCAGTCAAATGAATTTTTACTGTTCTCTCATTGAAAAGTTGACATTTGTTTGAAAAAAAAAATGTCCAAAAAATAGTTAAAGTTAGAAAAAATATTTTAAGATGAAATTTAGTGACTTGGAAGAATTTAATTTGAAGAAAGGAAAATTTTGTCAAAAATAAGAAAAAAAGTTTTAAGATAAAATTTAGTGAGTTGGAAGGATTTAGTTCAAATTATTATATAAAAATAGAAAAAGAGATTTTATGATTAAATTTGGTGATTTTGAAGGATCTCATAAGATCTTTTTATTAGTATCTGAAATCAGAAATAATTATAAAAAAAATTATAAATTAAAAAAAAAATTGACCTACTTTCTGACTAACATCTTTCTAATGAAGTCATTGATCATCTACAGAAATTGGATATGAGAATGTGAAATGTGCAATTCGATAATTCTGCGCTAGCTTTCATAACTTTTGATTTATTAACTAGAAATAAGTAGTGGAAATAAAATTATAATAAATAATCAATTTAAAATATCAAGTGAACCCTACAAACATGCCTCATGCCTACTAATAAATGAGAAATCAATACCACTTGTACTTGACGCTTAATTCTCAATTTTTTTTAGGGAAGTGATTTGTACACCCCCCATTTTACCTACGGTGCAGTTCTACAATTTTTTTTTTCAATTTTGCCCTCCATCCATCTTTTCTCCATTTCCATCATTTTTTAGGTGGGGGGCAAAATTGGAAAAAACAATTAAAGGAGTGCACCATGGGTAAAATGGAAGGGTGCACAAATCATTTCTCTTTTTTTATTAAGATGTTCAAGTCTCTTAATCTATCCGACTAATCTTCAAGAAGTGTACGAGCTTCTTTATCCATACTTAAACCTTTGAAATCCTGTAAGAGGCCGTTTATCTTTTTTAAGTAAATAATGCAGAGAGGTTCTAAGTGAATCAACCAAAGGCCGGAATAGCCGACCAAGTTGTCTGTTTCTGCTGGACTTGTGTGAGAAATTGGAAGGGACTCATCCATCTGCCCATGTAAGAATTAAGATGAAATATGTGTAATTGCATTCAAATTGAAAGGATTAGATAATTTAATTAATTTGCATCGTCGTCATTATCGACATCATCATCGTTGTTATTGTCATTATCTCATTGTTTTTATTATTATTTAATTTTTTTGAAGATTCAAGAAACTCAAAATGAGATTTGACAAAGACAAATATATTTAAAATAAAAGTAAAATAATTTATGTGTTAAATTGATAGGCCCATGTAAGAATCTCACAAAAAAATTTGAACTAGGCATTTTCACCCACATCCAAGTATTCATTGTTGGCTCCGTATCGTAACCATTGAAAAGGAAGAAAAAAAATATAAAACATATGATATTATCCTATGTTTTGGATGACATGTTAATAAAATATCCTCTATTGCTTATAATAAGGCAACTTGACTTTTGGATATCATTGTCTTAATCCACTTGACCGACAAGTGGTACTAATAAAATAAATTTTCAATAGAATAAATTTAGATGATTTTTTTTTATTTACATGTGAAAAACTTCGGACACAATTCTACTAAAACTCTCACGAGTGGTATCTCTGACCCCGTAAGGCACATGTAAGTCCGCAAGGGTTCGAACCCACAAGGGGAAATTTAGATGATTTAATAAGATAGGAATATAGGATATAATATGAAAACCAACTTTAGATTAATAAGATAAATATTTTAAATGGTGATGGTGAGAAGATAAAATATAAATTGAAGATGATGAATAATTTCAAAATAAGTCTACAGATTTTATCGTATTCTTCGATAATATGGGTATTTCTATTTCACATGAGAACTGACGATATTCTTATAAACATACGCAATTACCTACAAATCTCGTGTAGAAAAATTTGAACTCAAGATTTCTATTCAAAATAAAAATGAATATAATATATTTATCATTTTTGTCAAACGGTTGAAAGCTGAAATTGAGCCATGTTGAATGAGTCTACCTGTTTTAAATGATTTCAACCCTAAAAGATAATGCAACCAGAGGTAGAACTTCTTAATATTCTAATTTAATGTGGACACATGTATTAAAATCCAAGCTCTTATATTCTAGAAGTAGAACTTGTTTGGCCATAATCAAAGCCTTCTAAAGAGTCCAAATCAACCAGAGACAAGATGCTAGCCACATTTCTGTGTAGCACCAATTACAGGACCAGTATTGTCTTGGACTGCGGGGTTTTGGCCTATACTTTCATAGTTTCATCTTGGGGAGATTTTATCCAAGCCCTTCAATTAGTGGGCCTCATTTAAGTAGAAAAGAACCTCAACGCAAACCTTCACGATTAATCCTAACCGTTAAAAATACCGGACATTTACTGGAGTTCGCTTTCCAATCCTTCCTAGACAGTTTTATGTTTTGTTAGCTCTGTTTTGCTTTTTGTCGTAATATTTGTTTTGTTTCTCTCTTTGTTTAATTGTGTTATTTGTATTTATACCTCTTGTGTTTTTTTTATTAATATAATTACCATTTAAAAAATATGCTTAACGGCTAAAAGGTGAATCATTAAGCGTAGAAATTACAAAAAATGAACTGAAAAAGATGCAAAATTATAACAAGAAAGAAAAGAAATGAAGAAAGGATGGAGAGATTGATACCTGGGAGAAGCTCCAACGAGTATGAGTCTCTCAAAGAGCTCAGGCCTTTTAATGGAAGCTATGCATCCAATCATTCCAGACATGGAGTGACCCACAAAGATGAATTGTTTCAAGTTCATCTCATCGACGAGAGAAATCAGATCATCAGAGAAAGCTTCAAAAGAAGAGTAATTCACGGCGTCGAAGCGGTTCGGGTCGCTCGATGCACCGGAAAAAATCCAATCAAACACTACAACCTTGTAGTGTTGAGTGAGGTGGGGAAGGATTTTATCCCAAATGGACTGATCTCCACCATACCCATGAGCTAGAATTAGAGTTTTCTCACCCAAGCCCAAGATTTTGGCATTCATAGCTGCAGAAAGGCTGTTTTCGAGCATCACCATGTTGAAGGAAAGAAGAAGAAAACAAAAGAAGGAAAGAAAACAAGAGCAGTAGTGGTAAGAAGAGGAGAGGAAGGATGAAGAGAAGGGAGGGAACTGAGAGGTGTGAGTGTTGGGTATCAGCTGTTGGGTCCTTTATAAGAAAATAGGGTTGAGAATATCCAATAATAATGGCTAACGCTATAAGAAATAAGGGCTTGCCTTTTGGGGAGTTAATGGATCGGTAATGTTCAGTTGTAAAATTTAATGTAATGGGACTGCCTTTTGTACCTATCCACCAATTTTGTGAAACTAATTGTTCTACTTTATTTGGCATTCCTAAATTTAGCTAAAGTTTTAAAATTTTCCATTCAAACAACAATAAATATCTATCGTAATGGGCCCAGTTAGACAACACATGTCAAGAGTAGAGTGGTGTACCACTGAACATGGAGGACCATTGTCCTGATTTGGCCATGCCTGAACAAGTACATTTAATGCTTATCTAGTCTAGCCAGAGGAAAAAAAAAAGGAAAAATAATTGGATGGTTTCATTTATCCACTGATGAATGGTGATTCACCACCAAGTGGCCTCATTATCCATTTGAGGATTATTAATTTTGAGTAGTGATTTTTGCACAATGAGTTTATTTTACGGTGTACTAAAGTTTAATGAAATTTCAATTTTGTTTTTTTGAGAAAGAAGAAAAAAGAGAGAAGGAGAGAAGTAAAGATAAAATTGAAATTTTCTTTAAATTTGGTGCACTGTGAAAAAACTCATAGTGCAAAAATCACCACCCTTAATTTTGGATTAGATTGAAGTTGTATATTAAGATTAGGAGCCCAACTTTTATTCTCTTACATTGTTTGTGATTTATTGAGGTATGATTTGGAATGTTGGAAAATGGGTTCTACATGATAAATTTTATTAGTTCATTAATACTTATAAATGAGATCTAAATGCGTCTGTGCCCAACCTTCAACTTATTTAATGGGGTTTGAGTCCATATATAGCCAATAAAATTCATAATTTTTTCTCATCATTATTGTTATTTACTTAATCTACCTCATATTATCACTTACAAGTAGCTTTGATAATTTTCTTGTACGGCTTAAACACCAATTTAATGCCCATAAGAGCCCTTTCTCCTTTTCTTACCTATACGAATTCAAATAAGTTGGAATTGACAACTTCTTTGTTGTATTAAACTCTGATTTGAATTTCAAAGGCTCAAAAACAAAGATTGAAATAATCAAATGAGATTATTTTTTTTATAGAAACTTGCTCACAAGATTTCATGCTCATCTTTAATGTTGATATTGGTGTATCATAAAAAATTAAAAGAAATTTGAAAGTTTATAATTTTCACTTAAAAGTTTAAAATTTTGCTCAAGATTTGGTTTCCTTCTGTCAAAAATCAAGTGCTAAGGGAAATGGTGTGTGCTTTTCAAAAAGCAAAGTTGGAGTTTCAATTGAATATGGGATTCAAACATAGTTACCTTAATTTAATTATAAAACTCATGTTTTTAAGATATTCAAATATCCATGACATTAATTTTTTTTGTTAATCACTATAACTTTTGTATTCTATTATAGGGCCCAACTTTGCCCCTATATAATTGGATCCTTTTAATGCATCTTTTCTATGAAAATGATAATTAAAGAAAACCACCCAATCATAGAAGCCATATATTGTTGGCAATGAATGATGAACTACATTTGTTGGCATTAAATGATGAATCTCATAAAAATTACTAGATCCAATTTTAGAAACCATGTAATCTTAGGGCTTGTTTTATCTTTTCTTTCTCTTGAGTGAAACAAATTCTTAGATCAACATATAATGTAAAAGGGTATAATTCCAAAGTGGGTTTTTCATTTTGTTTTTTGTTTTTAACCTTTTATAAGTTTGGAGACTTTGAATTTTTTTATTTACTTCTCTAATATTCTTAAATACTTTTTAAGAGACATATAATTATCAATATTTACACTTTGAATGAGACTCCACTTTAACTTATTTTTAAATATGAATACATATACATGTAAATCATAATTTAAATATGTGTAAATTTAAATGAAGTATTTCTTATATAACTCCATTATTTATATTTTTTTAGTATATATTATGTAGTGTATAGTTTGATATTAATATAGTATATTCAATTTAAAGAAACAGATGTGATTTTTTTATGTTATTTTCATAAAATTACAATACAATAATTATTTATCTCTATTAATATTAAGAAATTTAAATATAATATTTTTAAATTCGTAAAGATACCGACAGAATCGTGTGCACATCGAAAGTTAGGGTTATAAATACAAAAAGGTGTTTTTGTATTATGAGAGAGTTACAATTTACTGCAACAATGACATGTTACAATGTAAGTATAATAAATGGGTGGATAGTGAAGACAAGGAAAGGGTAAGTAAACAAAAAGGTACAGTTGGGAAAGGTTGTGTTCAGACGCTGACGAGTGATTTGTCATGATATGGTTGGGTTTAGTTGAATCCAAGACTAACCTTTTCCCACAATAAAGCGGGTGGCCCACCAAAAATGTACCATGTGCCAGCTCAAAGTAAAAGCCACCCAACCACTTTCAATTCATTTTCGCGGAGGAAAAAACAGGAATAATAGTTTTTATTTTTAAATTTTTTATAATCAAAGTGGTCGGAGTTCGGACTTCTCCAAATATCTAACTAATTCTTAAAATATATATAAATTTTTTTATTCACTAGCATTAAGAAATTCTAAGTGGAATGATCTTTTCAGATAAAATGAAAATCGAATTCAAAATTTTCACTTTATGATGTTACTGTTTCTGGCTATCAGTGAGATTATTTTGAGAGAAAGAAAAAAATCTCTACCGACATTGTAGAAGGATATTTTGTAGTTAACATCAGTGTTTTAAAATTAAATTAAATTTTATAATTTGATTTTGACTAATTTAAATTGAGATTGTTCTATATTTAAATATTTTAATTTTTTTAAATATTATGATTCTTATAATATTTTTATTGAGAATATCATTTTTTATCAGTTACTATTATAATTTTATTGTTGAAATATAATTTTGAGTTTTTATATATTTTAGTCATTTAGTTTTAAATGTAAACATGGTATTTTAGAATTACGACATTATAGAATATCATGGTTTAAAATGACTTGTTTCACGCAATTTTTTTATAACAAAAGGTGTTTAGGTGTTTGGTTCGATTAGTTCTTTAGAGCATGTGCACATCTCCCTTCACACAGATGTCGAGTTCAAGTAGTAGAACATTACTTTGTACATATTTTAGAGAGAGTGATAATTTATTGGAGTTGCCAGAGATTCAACCCAAGATCAACTTATTTTATTGATTGAACTTAAATCAAACAGAGATAGAAAGCAATCTAATAAACTATTTATTTTTAAAATATTGATTATTACTTTTTTTGTCTAAAATTAGTTGTCCTATATGAATTTTGAAATTATCTCAAAATAGTTATCTCATTTATATTAGAGTAGTATAAAGTGTGTTGAAAATAAATAAGATCATATGAAATGCTAGTTTTATATAGAAAATTTATGAAAAAAATATAAATATTTTAAATAAGATAAATAAAATAAGAGAGAGAGACTATAACTTATTTCGAACTTTCAAGGCATGCCTCGAGGCCAGAGTTATAGTAGTTTATTGGAATTAAAGGCAAAAAATAATTCAAAGGCTTGTTAAAGTGATGTTTTGGAAGTCTTCAGGCGGAAGATTTGACTTAATGATTAATAAATATTTTCAAGACTCACATTCAGGCATTCAGCCGTCTGATCGGGCCATTAACCTGAAAAGCCGTCAGGCTAATGACTTTGTATTTATTCTTTGTTTGCTTTTTCTTCTTAATTTTAATTTAATATTTATGTAATTATGACTTCATGCTGATGTCACAGTCTGAACTAATTTAAATTTTTTATTGAATTTAAATTCAATATTTATCTTCAGTAAGAAAAGCGATATGAACATCGGGTTTGTTTTTTTTTATTTACTTATTATTATTTAAATGATAAATATATATATATCAACGTCAATCGACATATAAAACACCAAATTTCTCATCAATTTCTCTAAGTAATTCAGTAAATTATTTAATTTTTAAGCATTATTGATTTGGTGGAGGTCAAAGTTCATTAAAAAAAATTTATCATTCAAAAAAAAAGTTTAGTTTAAACATTTTCTATCTGCGTTGTCTCTCTACCATCTCGACGCCATCGAGCTCATGGCACATTTTTGTGGGACCAACTTATTTTATTGATAATATCGATCAACTTCTATTTTTTAGCAGTTGAATACGGTTATACTCTAATTTTTATTAAATGTAATTTGATTATTTTTACAACTTTTTTGAAGGTTAAACCCTCAAAAACGAAAGGGTAAATATAGTCGATGCTTAATAATTTCTAAAAGAATTGGAATTTATTTTGATGAATTACTAGAATTTTATTATTTATAATTATAATTAGTATGAAAAAGTAAAATTTAGTTAAAATTGTTGGGCTGGGCCTAAATGAATGCCCTTTAAGATCTGAACTGGAATGAAGAATCCGATTCCGATCATGTTGAGAACAATCTCGAATGTAAATGGCTGTTTAGGGCTTTAGGCTAGCCTTCTGGACCCTATCTATATATTCTTAAGCCCAGGCCCTTGGATGTAAGATGAGAGGCTCAATAGAGAACTTTAGCAGCCCAAAGTCCAATTTGCTTGACCTAAAAGTCGTCCGACTCACTCAGGCCCATCCAATGGCCCAGTCCGACTGGTGGTGAACTGGTGTGGTGATTGATAATGTGTAGATTAGATGGACGGTCAAGATTTAGCAAAATAATATAGCCAAGCATTCTGAAGTCCAAAACGAGGGTCACGTGGAAAATTGTCACTGCCGACAAATTTTATATCAACATGCAATGGATGGACAAAGCTATTGACAACTTGCTGTCATGAAAATGATTTTCAATTTCACAGTCAATAGTATCAAACTATACAGAAAATATTTTTCTTTTTAATTAAAAGAAGAAAAGTAGAAAATTAAATTGATTCACGAGGATCTTCATGTATAATCATGATCACACTGGGCATTCATTCATATGAATGAAACTTCTAAATACTTATGTTCAAACCTCCGAACACTCGAAGTCAAAAGTCTGAACTAGTGCCGAGATGAGTTTGTTGTCTTCTTCAGAAATATGAATTGCTGATTTAGACCTTCGGAGTGTCCGGTGAATTTTGCTATCTTACTATTCAGAAGCGTAAATTGTTGATTCAGACCTCTTGAACTGAGCTGAAGAGTCTTACAATTTTACACTGCGTTCTTCTTGTAAGCATGAAAGTGCAATCCACGTATAATGAACGGTTCACGGGAATTGAAAAATTGTCAGAAACCTCTCTTTAAATGTTAAAACTTTTGGATCTTTCCATGATTTCCGAATTAAAAATAAAGAAAATGACTAAATATACTACAGAGAAAGTGGTTCTGAAAAAATTCTAAATTCATTAATTATTAGAAAAGGACTTTCTACGTGTGAGAAGAAAACTTTTTGCTTTGATAAAAAGTCAACGAGAGGTGACACTACTAAATAACAATTTCAACACATATTTCAAACTAATTAGGCTGTGTCAACCGGACTCCTCAAGATTAAACTTAGATATTTTGGTATTAGATTACAATCTGACACTTCACAAATTTCACAAGAGAATCATTTCCTATCCATGTCATCATTACAAGTAAAAGCTTTAGAATCTTACTTGAAAATTGGAATCTACCACGATGAGCCAGTGTACTATCTAAATAATGGTCTAGGCCAGAACAATGACAATGACTGATTAAAATAATAATTTAAATGAATTATTTTACTTGATTTTCAAAAAAAATTGATAAAATTCATTGATTCATTCAACTCAAAATGATATCAAATAGAGTCAACTGGGTCTAAATTAATTGAGTTTTTCAAGCCCCCATGATATCACGTGTCTTAAGAGCAGTGGGTATCATCCGTAAAAAATTTATGCTGAATTTTCCACAAATATATCAAGTTTTAAATGAGTGATCTAGCTTATATTGAATGAATTTATTATTATTATTTTTTTATCAAAATATTCAAGACTTTTAGAATACCTAACTAATCTTAAGAATATGTTCAAATCTTCCTATACATACACTGAATAACTTTATAACAAATAGTGTTGGTATAAGAATTAAATTCAGAACTTTTACAACATCTTCAAGTGAAGTGTTCTCTAAACACTATTTATATTTAAATTATATTTTACATTATTATCATTATTTTCATAAAAAAAAAAACACCATAAACTCGCTCAAATATGTCGGTGGCACTTTTTTATTTTTTAAATTGAAGTTGTACTTATAAAAATAAATGCCTGTGCTTGGCCCATCAAACTTTTTGTATTGAGTTGGTGCGGAGTCTCTTTCTATTTAAAGTTTTACGGCCTTTTGAGAAACCACTTTTGGTATTAAATGTCTGTCGAGAGATGACATGGCCAATGCAAACACGATACAAAGTATCTCTCGTTCTCTCCACAAAAGATTCATATAGTCTCATGTCAAAGGTGGTAATTGCTTCAAGCTTGTCTAATGGGGGAAAGGAGACTGCAGCCAACAGGTTTTAGCACTGGACTTTTATGGTATGAAACTAGATTTTAGAACAGGGGTAAAGAATTTCGGTCGAGGCTGAATTGTCGGCCGATATGAATTTTTTTTTTTTTTAATGTCATATTATTTTATTATTTTATTTTTTCTGAATTAAAAAATATAAAAAAATTGAAAAAGAAACTGTTTAAAAAAAAATTAAAAATGTAAATATCGGCCGTTATCTGGGTCCGGACCCATCACCATTTTGATTTTTATTTTTTTTAATATCGATATTAATCATATCGGCCTATATGATTACTGTACGGCCGATATAATACATATCAGTTGATATTATAAGGGGCTTAAAACCTGTATGATATCGGTTGATACAAAACGTATCGACTGATATCTCGACCCCTGTTTAGAACCATGCTAGTTAAAAAATTGATTGAAAAACGTGACTAGCAAGACGAAGGCAATTTAAAATTTAGGTTATGGTTTTATATATCAAATTTAAGACTCTTTCACAATTTTTAAAGTGTGATATACTTCAGCCAAGCCAAAAATGCATTTCTTATTCATTCTCGTCTCATCTGTAGATTGTTTGTTACTTGATGGAGAAAGTTAAAATTCAGGTAAGTCGGGCGGGGTTTTAATAAACTTGACTCAATTTATGTCAAAACTTGTTGAATCCGATTGACCCGAATTACTCAACCAGATTCAATTTGAATTTCTGATCCGAATCAATCTGAGTGCTAGCCTGATCTAACTCGGCCCGAGTTTCAGCCCTAATCACTACTGTTTTATAACTTGGTGCATTCAGATCGGATTGATTTATGTCGGGTCGAATCGAATTGATTTTAAACTTCTCAACTCAACCTGATCCAAATTTTATACAAATTTTTTTCACAACTTGACCCAACCCAAAAATCCAAAATATACAAATACATAATCTAAACCTGCTGATTTCTCAGATCAAATTAAAACCCAACCCAAGTTTCACCCTCATTGGTGAGCAAAAAAAAGTTTCTTCTCATCAGTAGATTAGTATTTTTTCTTCGGCATTCAATATTAAACATTCGAAAAATAAAAAAGATTGTTGAGTACTAAATGTAAAATGTAAAGTAATAAATAAAAACAATAATGATCATGGCACTTATATATCCATAATGATCAATACAATATGCCACAAGAAATTTTAATTCAGGCACTGGTGTTTTTATTAACACCGAGTAAGTTGAAATTTTCATTTTGTTCTACTTTTAAATCTATCCCGATAGAATGAATGATAAATTAATAAAAAATTCAATTAATGACGCAGTGTATTTGTGAAAACATATGCTGCATTAGTAATATGGCCATTGCAGCAGGCACATCTGGCTTTCAGAGTAACTGATGATATATCGGCTGATACAATATGTATCGGCCGAGATTTGAGATATCGGCTGATATCGACTGATAAATGTAGTTTTAAAAAAAAAAAGAAATTTCTTGACCGAGATATTCAGATATTTTTATAACATATAATAATAAATTCAGATATTTAAAGTTTTAATTAAAAAGCTGAGGAAGAGTCATCTTGGTCTGAATCAGGATAATGGAAGGTGAGCCATCAATTTATCATGGTTCTCAAGTTTGGTTTGGGGACATAAATATCCCCACCTAATTTTGGAGCATTTTATGCAACAGTGGGTGTGAAATATGTGAAACGGGTCTATTGCCGCCAGACTTTGAAGTTTGAACTGCACTTGAGCTGTAGAAAAAGCGAGCACTGTCAAGAGACTCAAGAGTTAAGTCCTCATTACAAATTTCAGCTTCGAAGAAATTTTCTGTCTTCGTTTGACAATTTTTTTTTTTAAATATCAATAATATTTTAAAAATATTTGCTGAACTTTTCAGAAAAATGCAAATTTGAATCTGAATTAGATTGAAAAAAATTTAGTCCCATGCTTTAAATTTCAGTCAAAACTAACTCCAAAGGTTTGGTGTGTCGGACTCAAACTTGTCTCAATCTCTCGTAGAGCAGGAGTCTTAAGTTCGTATCTCATCCCACCTCACCCACTTCGCTCTACAAGAGTCACTCCCCGTAGTTTTATGTAGTGTGTGTTGATAGAAAGACTTATACATGTCTCCAACACTAGTTGGATGCTTTAACATTTGGTAGAAATTCATGACTTGATAACATTTTTAAGATAAAACTCACCCTAAAAAATTAGTAATTGAGAAGAATGTGCTTCACGTACAGTTGAATCCTATAATTGTATACAGAACCTGTTCTGATATCATATTAGAAAATAATAACTTGATGATATTTTTAGAGTAGAACTCACTCTGAACAGCTAATCATTGAGAGGAGAGTGTTTCAAACATTAAACAAGTCACTAATTTCTTATATTGATAGACATGAAACTTTTGTCACTTTTCATACTAAAAATTTCAGTCCAACCTTATAAAAGCGGTGACGAGACAGTAGCTAATCAGAAGCATGAATCATGGGGAATAATTTAACTCTGAAAGAGAAGTAAATTCATCAATAAGTTTCCTCCTTCCTTTCTGTCTTGAATGCAAATGGCTGACTGCTTTTACAGTAGTTGCGTGCCTAGTTGATGGTGTTATAAACGTTCAATTCAGAAAATGAAAGCAAGAAAGAAAGGAGAGAGAGATGGAAGAGCGCGGCCAGAAAGTCTGCATTTATGAGATTATCACATGGGTTGTAGAGATTAAGAGATTAGAGTCATATCCTATCCTATCTACCCTCTTTAATTCAGGCCAACATGCTCACTTCTTCCTTCCTACATTTTCTTCTTTCATAATTTCTAGTCCTTTTCATCAATGAAAAACGTGGTTAGCTTGTAATGTTAAGTAGGATCTTTGAGATTTTTCCGACATCAAATGGGTCCTAAGCTTTTATTCCAACTAACCCATCCATACACGGTCAGTCCTAGACATAGGCAGCGTATGCCATCGCCTAAGACTCCAGACATAAGGGGCCTCCACAGACTTAAACTCCTTAATATATCAGTCACCAGTGTTGGATTTGTGGCTTAAAGCCTTATTTGGGCCTGAGTTGTCTGATGGACCCAGACCCAGGCCCAATGGGCCCAATCTGTTGTAAGCTACACTATATAAGTTCTCTTCTGTCTTAGGGTTTCTTTGGTGAAGTCTAAGGAGGCCATCCCAGCTCTAAGGGAGAGCTGTGAGGAGAGAGAATGTAGTGAGGAAAATAGAGAGAGGGACGAGGGAAGATACTGAGTTTGGGTCAGGCATTCCTGAGTGGCATTGCCATAAATCTTATATCTTGTATTTCTTCTTTATAGATAAGATCTACACTCTCCCGTGGACGTAGACCAAGGTTGGGTCGAACCACTTATATCCTGTGTTCTTGCTTGTGTGTGTGCTTGGTCTGTGGTTTGAATGGTGAATGTGGGTTGGGTCTAATCTCCAACAACCAGGGCCTGTCCTGAGATCCTCTAAAATCTTAGCACCCTAGGCGGAGTGAGATTTCAGGGCTCTTTGTGACTAGTATATTAAGGAGTTTAAGTGTGTGGAGGCATTTTCTGTCTGGGGGCCCTAGGCGGCGATCATACCCAGGGCTGACCCTGCCAGTCACAAAGGGCATCTGAAATCTCACTTCGCCTAAGATCCCTGAGATTTTTGGAGATCTCAAGGCCGGCCATGCATCCATACCATCTTACATACTATTCATTTTATTCAAACAAAATCAGCATTCATGATTAAACTTATTAAATTGTTTTTAGACATACAAAGTCTAAATTAATATTTGCACCACTCAAATCTATGACTTTTGTGATTACAACAAACTGATTGGAGAATGAATTCTGGGTACATGGAGTAAAACCTATTGATAAGAAAAAATGGGACCCACATAGTTATTTTTAAATAGGATATAGTCTAGGACTCTTCTACATTATTTGATCATTTTTTTTGTAAAGTTGAGTCATGCCAACTTGATCTTTTAGAAAAATACTTCACTTGAACTCTATTTTTTGTGTCAATTGGGTCGAGTTAACGGGGGCAGGTTAGAAATTGTCACATGTATAAAGGAACTTTTAGAAAATAGATATGGAGGTGAGTCCAATCCCCTCCGATTGCCCGTCAACTCATAAAATGACATTCACTCCTAATGCAACTAAAGATAGCATATATATACTGTATTGTCCATTTTACCCTTCGAATCAGTTCGCTAGATCCTTTGCTTTAAGTGATTCGAAGGGTTCAGCGAGCTGATCTGAAATACAAAATGAACAATACAATAAAATTCATCTCAGGTTATACAAAATGCTCATCCGAGGATCGCTACCCACATATATATATATATGTATCCCCCAAATAAGTTTGCACCAAATAGGTTTTGACTTGTATATAATACTTATAAAATTTTATCTTGATTGAACAAGAGAAGTCATATTTTTTAAGACCGTAGGAGCATGAGTGCAATGTACGAGGGAGGTAGGTCGGTGTGATAGGGAGAATGGATACAGAGGACATGACCTAATCTCTCACGACCTTATCATTTCTCATCAAACAAAGACAATTTTCCATTTTAACTATTCTACTTTGGGACCTTTGATTGTTCATTGAAAGTAATAGTACCACTAGGATTTCAATGCGCCAGTTTCCATTTTAACTATTCTACTTTGGGACCTTTGATTGTTCATGGAAAGTAATAGTACCACTAGGATTTTCAATGCGCCAGCTCACTTCCAGGTACCAAATTTGTCTATCGGACCATGTTCTGGCCATTAGTTTTAGACCCAACAAGTGAATAAGCTGGGCTGGGCCCCATGAATGCTACACATGTCATATGCCGAAAGGGCCATGCACTGGGCTGTTGGCATATAACAAGTACACACATCTGAATTTTTGGATTAAAGTACACAAACATCTGATTTCATCCCTATAAAAAGACCGTTTGGTATGACCCACCCATGCATTCTCCTTTAATCGGTTCTAAGTAATTTAACCAACGTTGGGTAGCTCAACTGGTTACCTCCTTGAGAGGTCACTAGTTCGAGTCCTAGCGGTGTAAATTGGAGGCGTCCTGTGTGGGTGTGGAGCGTCTGCCCGAGGGGTTTAGGAGGGCTTATGCCGAAGGTGTTGCTTGGGGTTCCCCTTGGTTATATATTAAAAAAAAAAAGGTTGTTAGCAATTTAATGAAGTAAAACCAATAGTAAGAGAACAACTGTATCTATTATCCCCAACATGCTACTAGACACATAATGTAAGAGGTCAAAACAAAGCCCATTTGGATGATTCCAAAGTTTATAAGAATGCTATTCAGATTAAAGATTACATCAGAAAAATATTCTAAATGTACATGTTCGAGTTACGTCCAGATCATCGACAACTGCAACAGATCCAATGCCACAAAAAAGATGATTTTTTTTTTTTTTAAATGGAAGAACCAAATAATCAGCTTTGACAAATCTGAGAACTTCAATTTCAAGACAACATCAGAAATCTCTGCAACTCAATCAAAATAAATAAACTTATGACTGTTTCTCTTCCAATCTTTTACAGGCCTGAACATGACCGATGACAAGCATACTTAACCAAGTTGTTTCATTACAGCTTTTATCACTAGCAAATCAGTGAAAAATCTAACAGGCCAGACTCCTTGCCCTATATATTACAAGATGTCACTAAAACTAGCTCTCCATATCCTCCCTGTTTCACCTATTGGGAACAATTTTGAACTCTCTAATTTAGCATCTTACAGGAGTCTGTGTGAGAGTTGGTCAACGAACAGCAACTAGCCGCTCTATTGTTTGCAACTGATCGTAAGGCGCTATCTGCAGAACAAACCCAGAAATCAGATGTTAAAGCATTAATCATTCTTATAGGTTAGAATGGTGGAATGACATAAAATCCATAATAAAAGATTGAAGTACATGTATAATCTAATAATGCTGGATGTCCCAAAATTCATTGCCAAAAGATTCACCTGACTTTACTCAAATTTTCATATAATATTTTTGAGTCTTCGTGTGTATACGGTAAATATAATAAGAACTCATGAACTCCCGCCCAATGCATAGCGTCAATACAAACTATTTCAAACATCACTCTCCCTCTGAATTCAAATATGGTCTGAATGAATGTGCATCCAAGTCATTCTCAAAGTATCAAAAACATAACTTTGATGCTCAAAAGTTAAAGGTTAGGATCACCTTATGGTGCCCATTTTGATCAATGATGGTCCACATCATTTATCAATGTCTACACTCATTCAGACCTAGAAGGGTCTTTCCTCTTCTGGGCTTTGCTGAGACCAAAACCACCTACTCCTAGAATCATCGGAACATGCAAGATCAAAGGGGTCATCAATAGAGTGGCCCATGATAAATCCTGCCAAAAGTTAAGATTAGTCCACTCATGAGGTGGACCATACATGAAAGCAGAAAGGCAATGCAATGTACACTTTGTCATCTTCCTGATTGATGAGTAGACCAATCTGCTTTTTGGGCCATGGAACCTACACAATGGGCACCACATATGTGCTAATCATGCATGATTCAGTTCTCTATTCCATATATTTACTGAAAGTATGTTGGCAAATTAAACTGGACGTACACGTGGCAAGTTGTATTTAGGCTTAGCAAACATCCTCAAATTGTGGATTTACTTTTTGGAAGATAAATTGTTTGTATTGGAACAGTTCACTGGAACTAAGAGCTAAGATTTTCTGCTTGATCCCCAAAAGAAAAAGAGAAAAGTTGATATAACCTGGCTGAACCCATCAGGCCATGTTATGGAAACTGCGTAATTTCCCATCGGACGAATATCTTCAGGTTCTATTTCTTCGGGAACATCAGCATAGTGTAGCTTTTGCTCTGCGGTCCACTCATCCTGTGTCAAGCAGTGATTCATTTAACATAAAGGATAAGTCACAGGCAAGGATTCAAAATGGAAAGCACCAATACTGAACAGAAGGCTCCCAAATCACCGCATCAAAACTCTTTACTTGATATAAGCATAGAATAGAGATGGACCATAGCATCAGAATGGACATAGTGTCACAATGTGCCCATTCAATAAGAGATGCCCATAGCTCCTACATTCAGGCAACAGATCACTGATTGGATGAGCAATGCCGTGGAAGGGGAATGCACCAAACACCAGAGATTGGGATCCAGTCCAATTGGTAGTCAACAATTTAACTACTAGGGGAATAAACATTATGCTCAAGAAAAGGAAAACAAAAATTGGATGGTTACGATCATTCATCTGGAACGGTTTTGGGTATCCACCATCCACAATGAGCCATCAGTTCAAACAGTATGAACCACTAAACTTGAACTCCACTTGTGCAAATGGTTGCACAGGGCCATTGACCCGTCATGTCTTATAATTCCTTGAGAAGAAACAACTATGATGAAATACTAAGAAAGATTCAAATATGATGGGAGCTCCACATACAACACTTTGAGCAGAGCGATCGTTCCGTCTCACTGTTGCAGGATGCAATAGGAACTCTTCATCAGAATCTGGCACCTTAACCCTTATTGCTTTAATAGATTTATCATAAGTTACTGCCGTTGACACTGAAAAGGCAACATGATTCTGATCAAAATAAGGTCACACTACAAAATATTGCATATATTAAAGATACTGCATTTGATTGGACAAACAAATTCCCTACCACTTTTTGTAGGCAAAGGTACAAAATATTAATATGCAAATGGAACTTAATAGAAAACAGAAAAAAAAATGGTTGGAATAGAACAGTTTAAAAGGAATTGGCATACAAATTTTACTGGAAAGCATATGCTAAAGAGAGTTGCAAGGATGGTAACATCCTAGAGATATATCAGGCTCAATATATAAAGAAGTACCGACTAACTAGCCTAACATTTTATTTTTTTCCTTTTACTGCTTCCTGATATATTGCTTTTCTCAAACACATGGCAGATAATTCCCATACAGTCTCAAATATTCTTCAACATTATGAATTCATCTTTTTAATGGTATTAATCCATAATATTGAAGAATATTTGATATCATACAAGAAATAGAACTCAGAAAGTTCAGTGGAAAAGTAGAAATAAGAAAGTGGATCAACCCTTAATAGATGTGATAAATGACTTCGATAATGATAATGATTGGAAGCTAATCATTTTAAAAGTAAAGCTTCAACAAGATAAGGTCACTGCCAATGAAATAAGTCCAGGGCAGAAACTGAACAAAATAAGACCCCAACTGAAATATTTGATTTGCCGAAAGAGGCCTGAATCTAATGGAAATGGAATTTCAAGTTGCATGTCAAAAGAAGATCAGGATGTGCACAAATAACTAAAAATGAAAAACAAACATCATCAACTGCATTAAAGGAAGGTACATCTCGGGAGTACAAAACAAACAAAACAGCTATATCTAAGACACATTAAGAATAAAATGAGGATGTCCTTTCTATTGACGCATTTAGTGTTAGGACCTGGCTTCCAGCCCAAAAGACTGGTATGTTAGATGGACTGACCCAAGTCCTTTATAAACTCCTAGATCTCCCTCTACACTTCCAATGTGGGACTCGATTGCAAAAGCCCCAACAATCCCCCCCCTCGAACGGCTTTTTAGAATGGCTTTAGATCGTGAAGCGCTGGTTAGCGATTATTATAGTGAGGCAAATGGTGTAGCACATTGGTCAATCTCTTTTCGAAGGAACTTGAGGGACTTTGAGGTGGCCTCTTACCGAGCTTTGATTGGAATCCTTAGTGATCATAGATTATGGGTTGAGGATAAGGATAAATGGATCTGGTCTTTGAAGCCGTGCGGGTCTTTTTCAGTAAAATCTATATTACGTTCTACATATGCCACAAACTCAGGTTCACCTTCTAGCTGGAATTTGGCTTGGAACAACAAGATCCCCCCTAGGATCCAATTTTTTGTGTGGTCGGCTTTAAAAAAAAGAATACTTGTGAGACTCAATCTTAGGAGAAGAGGTGTAATCCTAGAAGAGGCTTCGACACTTTGTTCATTGTGTGAGGTTGAAGAGGAGTCTGTGGACCACTTATTTTGCATGTGTCACTTCACGGGTGTTGTGTGGAATTTCTTTCTGGGTTTGTTTGGAAGCTCGTGGGTATTTGGCAGTGGAATGGAGGATTTACTGGTGGCTTGGTCGGGAGCTACTCTTAAAGGTAGACAAAGAGTGGCTTGGAAAATGGTTCCATTTGCTGTCTTTTAGGAAATACGGAAAGAACGAAATAGGAGGATTTTTGAGGGTAAGAGAGTAAGAGGGGTAGTCCTAGAGAAATCTTTGAGAGGGCGAAGTGGCATTTGATTGGTTGGTTGTCCGTGTGTAATGACTTTAGGGGGCTAGGTCCTGAAGATTTTTACTTGTCTTGGGAAGGTTGTATGAAAAGGGATAGGCAGAGTGAGCAGACGTTTGGTTAAGTGGGCATAGCACCTCCATTAGGTTCTTTTAAATTCAATATTAATGGGGCAACTAGGGACAAACCGGGTCTGGCAGGAATTGCGGGAGTACTTCACGACAATAGGGGCAATATGTTAGCAGCCTTTTTCCGAATCAATAGGGTCAATGGAATCAAACGAAACTGAACTAAGGGCAATTAGGAGAACACTTCAGATTTGGTCAAGGTTTAGGAGAGGAAATCTTATTATCGAAGGTGACTCAACTAACGCTATCTCCTGGGCTAGTAATAGGAAATCCCCCCCGTGGAAGTTGGTTGGTATTGCTAGGGATATTTGGAACTTTTGCAATATGGGCAACATCTCCTTCATTCATACTTCTCAATCAGCTAACTGTGTGGCGAATTTCTTTGCGAAAGCTGGTGTTCATCTTCAGTCTCCGGTGGTGGAATTCTTCACGCCCACCAACCTCGAGACTTAGGGGGCTCGGACCCTCTTTTGGTTTTAGTTTGGGTTGACATTTTGTTGTATCTTTTCTGTGATTTCTCTTTTTTATGTCTTCTTTTATCTGTATATTTGTTCCTCTTCTTTGCTCTGAGTATATTCCTCTTATACTCAGATCTTACTTTTGTACTCTTTTCCCTTTTTAATAAAATCCAGTGGGTAATGTTTCAAAAAAAAAAAATTCCCCCCATCGAACGAGGCCCTCTAGCGCAGAGAACGACGCGGGCCATCCCTTTCACTTGGGGGATTTCCTGAGCTCATATGAGGTAGTCTGAGACCTGGCTCTGATACCATTTGTTGGGCTTCCAGCCCAAAAAACTAACCTGTTAGGTGGAGTGACCCAAGTCCTTTATAAACCATTAGATCTCCCTCTACACTTCCAATGCCGTACTCGATCGCAGCAGCCCCAACACTTGGGACATTTGTGTCTTCAATTTTGAGGCCCATTCCTAGTAGATGATGATTCATGGAATGTAATTACATGAATGTTCAGGGAAGATCCTGGATATGGGCATTCACTTTCATAAAATGAGGGAGACATCCACAAAGTTAGCAACCTATTTTTCATTTTTGGGGGGGATATACTAATGGTTGGGGTAACAGCCCTCTAAACAAGTAGTTGGTGGTGGAATCTTCTGTATAGGGTAATGACTTTTTTTTCTTTTATTTGAGAGATGATTATCTGGACCTTTAGTACCATAGTGTGTTTATGTATTCTTGTCAGTAATTTTTTTTACCGTAACCAAATTATTCATGTATGCGTGCATGTAGACACATGGAGAACAATTATTGTTGTAGTTGAGAACTTGCTACGTACTAAAATAAGATCCACTATGATCTTCCAAACCTTTCATACATCAAAACACACACACACACACACACACCTAATTGTTGAAAGATACCATCTCAGTATCATCAACTCCTCACCTGATATATCTAGGTTAAGATTCATGATTGTTTCATGTTCATCCTGTGTTACAGACATTATTTGTCACTCCACAAAACAATACGTTGCTTTGAACTCTCTGTTTCAGGTCCTCACTGTCCTCCCCCTTACACCTTCAACAAACAATGATTTCTTCGAACAGAGGTGGTTTCTAGTCTTTTTTACATGCTCAAACATCTAATATAATATCCTTTAATTTCTTCAACTTCTACTAATAGAGTCGGACTATATATTTCCTTTATTCCTAACTCTATCCTTAATTACTACTCAGCATAAACATCTTAACCACATAAGCATTGCTCTTTACTTTTTGTTCTTTCTCAGTTGCCCAAACTTTCAGCTTATATGCCCAAGCCAGGGTAAATGAGCGGTGTTGTGTCAAACTGGCAATTGGTTATATACAATTTGCAACTCCTATACACTGGGTTTGAAAGATTCTCTCCGTACCCGTAATGAATGGGGTGAATTTATTACTCTTTAAAAGGAGCTTAGCATGGAGGCCTATCACATGAAATTGTTCTGAAAAAATAACATTTTTTGCTGAAAGACTAATTACCTTGTTGTCGGATTTTGGCACATTGTTGAACAACACAAACTCCAAGATTTTGAAATGTCTTGGCAACTTCACCTTGAGGATCAGCTACCACTTCAGGCATTCCACTGTCTCCAGAAGCTGATAGCTGTTAAAGTGTAACATATAATGATATCAGTGGCTTGAAAAGAAATCATATCATTCTACAGGCATACCTGCCATTAAATTGTCCAAATCTGGGCAACAATTCCCGAACCCCCCCATCCCCACCCACACACACACACACATGTACAGGTGCACCACCATATTCCCATGTGCTCTAACAAACTGATGCATGTATTCTGACATTTACCCAGAAAATATTAAAATATTAAATCCTAAGATAAGCATTTCTCTAAGCTTGTGAAGCAAGATAAATATAAAGAGATCCATGGCCATGCACTAGAGAAATGCTTGATATACTTCCATGAGAGCATTAAGTTTCGGAAGCCTCTCACATGTATAAAATTATTAAAAATATCAATGTATCCATGGGATTAGTCTCACCTCTAATATGGGGTGGGAATACCCATGATATTCAGGGAAAAAAATATTAAGAGAGTTAATGTGAAAGAACTAAGTATCAATTCAAAAGGGGTTTATACATAGTAGCAGTTTCCTCGTCACTCTAGACTATGAGAAAAAAAAGACAAAATGTAACACATACTGTTGGTCGGATTGGAAGATCAAAGAGGTGTGGGATCCCAAATTGTTGCACAACCTGATGACACACAAATCCAATAATTAAACAAAATTCATGCTAACGTTGCTTCACAGGAATAAAAATTGTCTGCCAACTTAGTTTCATGCCTCTTGGCCTGAACCTCTGCCAAATGGATAGTAGCGTTTCCCATCAGCATCAAAGTGGCACATGTTCTCAACCACTGCAACACATGGAACCTGGAAAACTTCTTCAATTCAATTACAGTACCACATGTAAAATGGAATAAAACTTAGCTACGTAATAGATTATTTTTGAAATGGCCAATCTCATAAATGATGAAATATTAATTTTACATATGGGAATTTGTTTTGTTTTTGTCTTCATTCAATTCAGAGAACATAACAGGATGTACCAACATAATAGATAGAAAAACAAATAGTCCAAACATGCCGAAGTTGAAGTGGTGAATGATGATATACTCTTGCAACTCATGATTCAACTAAATAAAATTACAGATCTATACAAGCATACAGTTCACATCGGACAAGAAAACACACCTTAAGCTTTGAAAACATACGAACCCCTTTTGCAACATCGATGAATGCCAGCTTCTGAGGAGTGGTAACTATCACAGCTGCAGTTAATGGAACTACCTGCAAAAACAAACTTACCAGAGTATTTAATTGAAAGAATTAGTGTACAGTTTAGTCTAATTTTGATATGTTATATCATAGGCTTTTCTTGGGTACTTGTCGATGTGTGTACATCCAGCTCTCTCTTTGGTGTAGTACACCTGTAACAAATGCTTTTGTCATGCAACACCTCTGCTCGTTGATCACTCTTAAGTGGATGTATATACATCAGTAAGTACATGAGCATATTCCTATATTATGCATATATAACATAAGAAATACCTGGCATAAAGTAAGTTGAATATCACCAGTTCCAGGGGGCATATCTATAACGAGGTAATCAAGCTCTCCCCTGTAAGTAAAAAGAATCAGGACATGAAAAACTGTAAATTAGGTCATTAAAACAGAAAATTACCACTACGAAATGAAAGCATGAAGTGAACTATGATCCTTTAGTATTGCATTAAAGACAGACCTAAGTAAATAGTTGAAACGCAAAATGATAGCATATAGATTAATTCTTCATAACTGAAAAAGGTTTCATTCCTCGTAACTGAAAATGGTTGGTTACAACATCTCTTCTGTAGTATCATTTACTATCTGTTAGTCAGAAGAAAAGCAGCCTGACTGTCACAAAATACAAATCCTTTTTTCTTTTCCTTTAAATTCTAAGCATTTTTACAAATTTCAATTTCAAAAGAAGATGAGGTGCATTGGACTGATTTAGCAACATGAACTGATGTCTAGACCTATACGTAAAAGTTTTGGACCTGGACAATACAGGATCGTCCTTGTACGGTTGCTTCATGAAAACTTATATTGCAAATATACAATTTCATTTGTTACCATGTTATAAGGAAATTATAGAACACTGAAGTATATTCTCAGGCCTGATTGCTTCATTAAATTAGAGAATCATTTTCAAGAATACAAGATCTAATGCAATCTACACAATTGGTAAACAAATATCATAAATCATGTTTAGTTGGATATAGCATTCTCAGTTCTCAACACCCAAAGATCACTTTTAAGTAAATATGATTCATGTAAACATATACAAATCTCAGATTCTATTTTGTTATTCTTTTCATCCTAGAAATTTTGTGATGGAAACTACTAGTGTGGCATACCACTCAGCAGTTGTGAGAAGTTGGTTGATAACCCCAGAAACCATTGGACCACGCATTATTGCACGCCCTTGTCCAGCAAATCCAAAAGACACCAACTTTACACCCAAGTACTCCGTTGGAATTATGGTTCTTGTCGCTGAATTCTAGAAAACATCTACTTCAGTGTCAAGATAAGAGAAACCTTCAATACACTTGCTGCTTGGTATAATTAATGGAAGAAATATACCATTTCCAGTACTCGATTTTCAGGAGAAACCATAGTCGGTAAGCTTGGACCATAGACATCAGCATCAAATATTCCAACTCTAGCACCCATATCAGCTAACGTGTATGCAAGGTTTACAGCTACAGTAGATTTTCCCACACCTCCCTGCACCACTTATGTGATAGTAACTAGATTGAATATAGGGATGAAACAACGGCAAATATTTCTTCCACAACATTTCCAACCATAAAGTAACTCTTTATGAAGATTGCTATTAATTGGGAAGACAATTCTCCATGACCATGTAGAAGGACATGAAAAATTTCTCAAGCAGATTGATACACATCCTATATGAAGACATTTTCACTTTCTAAACTAACAAAGTTTATTCAAGGCATCATGTCTGAACTTTGTAAGAAAAAGCAGGACTTTTTTAGTTGTATACAGTGCTTCAGCATCAGAACTAGTTTGAATATTTTGAAGAAAATAGGGTTATCCTTTTTCCTATGCATTTTGAGCATTGGTGAAAATCAGAAAACTCGTTAGGTAGGATATTGTTCTGAACTTCTTTGACCCAAACTAAAATTAATGATCAACATAATATTAATAGTAATTTGTGATGGACTCAGTGTTGTAGGTGTAGATATAATTGTTGATCACATTTTACATGTATAGTTGACTTGTGGCCGGCATGGATTACAGCATATTCTTTTTCATTTTTCATCACCTTGATTGGCTCTCTGTACTCTATATATTCATGTATCATCTCCTATTGGAGACAAGTAATACAATACTTAAGAGAATTCTCTCTCGCAATTCTTCTCTCTTCCTCTAATACTTTCACCCTATTTTCATTCTAACAATCAGAACCTCAATGCTAAGTTTAAAAATATAGTAATAGACTAATAGTTTTTACAGAAATATTCAAACTTGTGACTTGGGATATCTCTGAACAACCCCTCATAACACATTTAAAGTATTATCTTGTTGCAATGAAAGACGACATGAGCACATGCCAGTGGAAAGAAAACAACTACTCTGTTGCACCTTTTAATTGTCACGTGAAGCCTGCAGACAAAATTCTTCAGCTTGTGAGTTTCCACATGGTGTTCTGGGGTAAATCCTATGTGAACTTCCCCCCTCTTGAAATACATGTCCAAGTCCCACAGTAACCTCAAGTATCTTAAGCATGAAAAAGACAAGGGCATGACATCTGGTATATCTGTTGTCTGAAATATAAATTAAAACTTTTCTGTCTACTTTTATGTTGACATAATCCAAGCATCATGGTTCAAAAAGGGCCAAAAAAAAACAGTACTAACAACAACAACAAGTGCATCATTACAAAGAAAATCTACTTTGACCATATGACATCCAAGAACTATCTGTGGCTTCTAGAGAAATTTAATCCCAAACGCGTGAGGGTTGGCTTGGCGGTCAAGAACCCGCCTGAGATGCGGGAGGTCTTAAGTTCAAGTCACTCTCAACACAAAAGAGCCACTCTCCATAGTGTTACTTGGTGTGTGTGGATAGAGAAATTTGCACATGCCCCAAGGATTAGTCTGGTACTCTAAAATGCCTGGACACCTTGGTTTTCAAAAAAAAATGAATCCCAAAAGCCAACAATAGCTCATTGGTAACAAATGATAAAATAATACACAAACAAGGTTATTCCAGTATCAAATGAGAGACAAAATATGAATTTAAAAATGATGATAGCATGGAAACTTTACCTTGCAACTTGAAACTGCTATAACATTCGAAATTGTCTGCAACCCCATGGGAAGCTGGTCCGAAAATATAGGTCTTGCAGGCTGTGCTGACATCGTCACATTAACTTTCTTGACCCAAGGAAGCATAGACACCACTTCATTAGCCTTTTCTTCAAACTGTCAAGAACAAATCACTTTGAGATTTGTGTGTTCACAAATAGATGATCCTAAAATTCATTATAAAACATCAAAAAGATTATCTAGTTACAGTGATACTAGAGTTCTCTATTGAAATAGCAGAATAGCAGAATAGACTTCCTGTTGAAGATTGGGGTTAGCAGAGACCAATTATGGAATTACTGTGACGAGGACTCATGACTGGCGTGTACGGGGAGCGGGGTTTAATCTAAGATCTTAGCATTCATTTTCCTGCTGTCCTCTATGTATTTTGTAGGCGAGTAGGGCTTTGTATAACTCTGTTATAGGTCTACTCAATGTTTTGTATTCTAATATTCTGATATCAATGAAATCAATTCCTGTCTCTTTTCAAAAAAAAACTTAAAATATGTAAATAATTAGGAATGCAAAAGGTATAAAATCTCCATCCAGCATATATGCAAGCCCATTTCATCACTGGTTTAGATGAAACCTCTGTATCATATGTAGTATATGTCCAATAGGTGATAGGGGTTTAGTTAAAACAATGTTGTTTAAGAAGCATGAACAAATTCCAAATTGTAGAAATTCAACCTAGCGACTTTGAATACAGTAAGTACATGACTGGTACTTCTAACAGTGTTAAATCAATAAGGCTGTGTTGCATCATATAATGATACGCACACTGGAGAGAGAGAGAGAGATTCTCATGGCACCACTATATGCTATGAGACTAGGTGATGTTTCTAAATTGCTTGCAGGTGGCATTGTCTGTCCCATTCTTTAAAAAAACTATGACTTAAGGTTTCATCAAAAAATGAAACAAGGAAGCAACGCTCTAGATGAGGTTCATGACAGACAGAACAAAGAAAGATGAAATGATGAATACTGGAAGTCCCCCCAGAAAAGGCTAATTTCAAGTAATACCCCCTCTCTGATGCATCCTTCATGAGCCCCAGCCAGTCAGCCTCCTAAGCTACTTGCTGATCTAGGATGTGGAAAATTACATGACCAACCAAGGACATAAAGATCCCTGATTTGCTGGCCACATTATCTGAACCATTTCTTAACCAGTAATACTAACTGTTTTTTCGCAGCATTTTCTCCCAGTAAATGCCATGACCCCATTGATCTCCCTCTCTTCTGTATGTATTAGAAACTAACCAGTGAAACCCTGCTTTTAAAAGTTGGTACAAGATACATCTTTCACAACTTTTTAAACCTCATTGTCATTTTGTCATTGTCAAAGCCATTTAAGCAATCTATCTGGGTTGACTCTTGTAATTGGATTTGGCAAATTGTTTTCCACGGTTGATTGCTTGTCTGATGCACATGACAGTTCTTTTTTCATATGATGTTTAAATCAAACATTTATTTTTCCTAAACTAAAAATAGAGAAGTTCTAGATCAAACAATGGCAATAAAATTTCATTACCATGTCCTTGATTGGACATGCTGGTGTTGTGAGCTCCAACCGAAACGAAACCTGAAATAACCAAATATGGAACTTCAAATAAAGCACCATCATCCACACAAACTTTATGGAAATTGTTCCCCAACCCTTATCACCTCTCCCAAGTTTTCAGCAATATGCAGATCCTTCACAAAGCCACATGACACAATGTCAGTCCCAAAGTCTGGATCGATTATTTGAGATAAGGCTGTCAATACATCTTTTTCAGCCATGTCAATTGACACTCTTGAAGTTCCAGCTACAAAAGAGAACAAGATGACAGGTTAAAACACACACAAAAGGATATTACAAAATCGAATTCATATTGCCATCCCTCATATAAATCCAATCACGGTAAAAAAGAATAGGACAGCCAGGATTTCCTCTCAATCTAATTACAAACTATAGATTTTGCCAGTATAACGATTAGACACCAAGTCTTATGTAACATATCACATCTGATACTTCAATTTCTTTGTTGAAAATCTGTGTCCTTCCCTAATGTATCTATCCAACTGGGCATCACAAATTTAAGTGAATGTCTGTAACACAAAATAGCTTAAGTCCATTAGTTCAATGCCAGCTTTGCAGCAGAAAAACTTTATCAATGACCTGGAGATACTTTTTATAACTAGCGCAGAATATTGAAAACAAATAGCATCAACCCAATAAGGTGGGTATTAGAAGCTCATCTATGTTAGTTATTCTTTGAAATTAGCAACTTTCCTTGTAGGATGGACAATGACCTCATATCTCTATAACATGATATTTGCTAGCAGCTTGCTGGCTTGTTAATGAATAAAAGTAATCAACCATCCATTTATGGGCTCATCATATCAACATATTGTCTCACAGAATGGTAGACCCACATTACTGTTCATAGGACCAACTAATTGTACATAAATAGAACATCTGATGCAGCCCGATGTTGCCATTCTCTGACAGTGTTAGTGATGCTCACTCACAAATGGCTGGATGGTGGGTTGACTCCACATGTGTCCTTGCTTCCACATTTGGACCTTTCTTTGCTCCATTTATTCTGAGCTTCAGGAATGAAGAAACCCTCAAAGATATTCACATCATGTATAGTTAGAATATTTGTTTTTTGGTAAAAAAAATACCTCAAACTGCTCTGTTTCAATGCAAAGGTGATGAGAGAAATGAATTACCATGATAAGTGGTATTCAACATGCCTATTTCAGACACATAAGAATATGATAACCTACTTCATGTGCAAAAGCCTCGTTTGTCAATTATTTAATTTCCACCATGTTTTAGAGTGTTTCATTCATCATTATTATCATCATCATCATCATCATCAAAGCATTTGTTCCTCCTATCTAGAAATCACTTTTTAAGTTCTCTGTTTCCACTTAGTAGATGAAACTCATAGTTGATTTTACAAGAGTTTTGCATGAACCACCTTGCCTCCTGACACTAAAAAGAGTCATTTATCTAGGTTTCCAACAGACACATGATAGAATTATTTAATTTTTAACCATGTTTTGAAATGTTTGATTACAGAACAAGTTTTCTTTTTTCCTACTGTATCAGTTACAAATGCAGAACAGGACTTTGGACACTAGTCTTCCATATGAAATGTTCATTCACATATTGGGTTGCACAGTATTACCGTGCACACCAAGGTGTGGGACCCACCAAATGGGGTGGTGATAAACTTGTTGGAATGGTCTTTCCTTCAATATATTGTCCACCAAAAACCACCTTGATCAGATTGATTAAGTCATGTTTTTAAAGCTTTCAAAATTTCATTATTTTAAATTATTTTTTTACTCCTTAAGCTTTATGGAGGCATTTAAAAACATGACTTAATTAATCCAGTCAAGGTGATCTTTGGTAGATAACATGTTGAAAGAAATATCATTCCAAAAGGTCAATCACCACGCCGGTACGCACAATAATACCATGCGACGTCAGTGATTGGGTGAAAATCTTATAGTCTTCCATATCATAAATGCACTTTCTTTTTGGAAGCTATGCTTAAATAATTAATCCAATGCAGATACACCTTGAAATTCAGTAAAATTTAGGTAGATACAAATACACGGAGAAAGGATTTGGTATGTCAAGACTGCAGAATCCTTTCTGCAGGACTACTGAAATGCTGCCACCTCAGAATGCATAATACATGGTAAATGGATGAAAAAGGAGATTAAGTCAGAGCTCATGTCTTTAAGGTAGTCAGCATGTTTCCATGGGGAGTGAGTAATCTGCAATCTTGTTTCATTTTTTTCATTCAATCTGTATTTTGTATTCTATGTTTTGCATTATGATTTGGCAATGAGATAGGAAACCAGCCCATAAATCAAATTTCCCATGTTCAATTATGAATGAGAACCCCTACTCTAGATAGATGGGGTAAGTAGCTCTGTGATGATGATTTCGCATTCCAATTTGGCAGCCCTGCATGGGGCCTGAAGAAAAAATTCTTCAGCCCCACTTCACCAAATCGAACTCATACATATGACATATACAGTTTTTTCCCAAATGCATATCAACTCATCTTCAATTACTTGAAATATCATAACAACATGAACAGTGCAGAAAATGACACGAATGTTGATGATGGAGTTATAGTAATACACAGGCACTGACTCACGTCATATAGTCAGTTAAAACAAGAGAGTCAGAAACAAAGACAAAAATATAGACTACTTAGTCAAGTGGTAGTCAAACGGGCTGCTAACTTAACTAATTTACATGATCTATGGATGAAAAAACCAAATTACGTGTCTCTAATGGAAAGGGGGGATTCTGGGTTTCTCTTTAAAGTAGAAAAAAGCATGCGTTTTGACCGTGAAAACAAATTACCCTCAACAGGAGCAGCTCTAGTGGAAATTGAGCTAAGAACAGACCGGCCATGCGAATTCCACATAAATCTCTCATGGGTTTGAGATGCAACCAGGAAAGATTTCTTTGGTGATAATATACCTACAACAAAAATATATACATAGAAGAAGAGAAAATTAAATGCAAGAAAGAAAAAACGGAGGCAGAGAAATGATAGAAAGCTAAGGAATAAATTGTATGAAGCAAGATAGGAACTACCTCTTCCATCAAAACGTGGTTTTGAGATAGGATAGGAGAGATTTGGAGATGTTGGGGACTGAAAAATCTGCATTTGAGCGACCGAAAGAATTGGTGGCTGGGTATCAGAAAATGGGAAAGAAAATGGTAAGTGTTTTTTGAACCTCTCGTTCTTTTATCACGAGGCCTATGATATCCCAACGGGCAACGAGTACCTCCAATGGAGCACCCGCGTCTTGACACGTGTGAAAAGGTTTGAATCCGTGGGTCCACCTGACTCATCTCAAACATTTAATTTAGAATTACATTTTTTTTAACTATGATGATACGGGTTATTGGAGATGAGATTAGGAATACATTAGATTTTAGCTCTTAATCAATGAAATTTATATTTACATTCATTCACTATACCTTATTTATTAATATTTTATTTTTATTTAAAATCAAAATCAAAATGATTCAATAGACTTCAAATAGATTTTATAATAATACATTTAATATTTTATGATAAGTATTTTTATCAATAGAAAGAGGATGATCAAATATTTAGATATTAGGAGGAGGATGTTGTTAAAATATTGAATAAGGTGTTTAGATATAACATGATGGATTATAGTGACGAAGAATATAATTAATGATAAAATTAAGTGAAAATGTAGAACATAAAAAATCATTTTTTAAAAAAAATAAAAGAAAAAGTTTTGAATTATGATGAAAGAAATTTATCCAAATTTGATAGACAATGTATTGATCAATCCAACCCCTCTTACATTATTGTCCACAATAAACTAAAATCACACAAAGACTTTTAACCATTTGACAAATCCTCATCATTAGCCCAATAATTTAAAATGTAAATAATTGTTAATACCTGAACTTAAGTTAACCTATCAGAGTCTATTTTGAAAAGTCATTGCCCCACAATATTCTATTGTCTATTAGGCATATCAAAGAGCTGAGCCCAACATATGATTCAAACTTCAAAGTATAAAAAAATCACACAAGATTCACTGACCAACAATAGATTTGATTAGGGCTACCCCTGTTAATGGGCCTACCTGTTCTAAAGCCCAGATTTTGAACTGATGGAGTTGAGCCAGGCAACTCAGATCTATTCATAAGTTTGTGTTTCCTAAGATGGGCCTGGCCCATTTACAAGTCTTGAACATGCAAGAAATAAGTTATCTAGGACACATTCAACAAGTATATATCACACGATAGTCTATATCATAGTTTAAAAATTCAAAAAGCTTGGGTAAGTGGATTCAAATGGACTCAACTCGATATAATTTTGAGTTGAAGGGCTAACTGAATTTTGCTAAAATCGATTAAATTACTCAACTCAATTAGATTTTTAAAATTTTGAGTCGAATCTAAATTTAAAATTTTCGAACTATAATGTAGGTCTATCCCACTCTAGTAAATGGATCACAGAGCAGTGATTATTTTGCCAAATTTGATTGGTGAACCTTTTCCCAATATAATATGGGTTTACTTATTTAAAAAGAAATCCACTATCATCTTTTAACAACTAGATACAATACAGTAAACAATATTAAAATAAAAAATAAAAAAAGGGTAATTGGAGATAGCAGATTTATTTACTCAATCCACAAAGGCGACAGCAATTCGGCATTTATTGCGACTCACCAGTGGTGGAAGAGTTACCATAAATTTCGGACTTGTGGTCACTCACAACGAGTATGACCCATTAACTAATGGATTCTGTTCGCCGGAGTTTGAGTAAACCTTTTGGTCACTATCTAAAATATTGAACTGATTTTTTTTTTTTTTTAATTTAAAAAAGGTGTTTGATATATGTAATTATTATAATTTTTTGAATTTTGTCTGAAATTATTCAAATACTGATGGGGTCGATATTTAGAGACAAAATGAGTTCAAAATTCAGCCTACTTCAATATTATTTTTTAAAGAAGAAATTGAATGTAAAATAGTTTAAAATAAGTAAAAAAAAAAATTAAGTCCATTAAGCCTCCTATTTATCATTTTTCAGTGACATTTAAAATATAGCGTGTAAGACGCCGGTCCATATTACATTTAAAGAAGTTGCACTTTGGCCCATCAAGAACTGCAATTTACACATTGTTACAAAATTGCTTATGAAGACACGAGAATTGCTGACTGGTTCAAATGAGGTTGGGTCAAGCCTCTAACCCACTAACCCATTATCTACCACATGTAAATAGGTTCAGATCTAATATACCCATTTAGTAAATTAGTTAAAAAATTTGAACACATATCCTTTAAAATAGCTGGGTTTGAGTCAAATTAATGGGTTGATTACATTTTGCCATGCCTATGAATATCATAATGACAAACATCAATTACATGGGTATTTTTACCATTAATCATTTTGTGTTATTAAAGAACTACAAATATGAAAAGAACTTTTTTTAGTATAATGCTTATCTGTATAACTCTGCAATTTGGTGGCGATAATATCGAATTAACCTCCAAAACATGCCATGCATGGGTAATAATCTCGGCCAATACGACAATCGGCCGATATTCGATATATAATCTTGGCCGATACGATAGCGGCAGATATAATGGTTTTTATAAAAAAAAAAAATTAGGAGAGAAATTTATCGAATGATATCGGCCTATATCTCCACAGGTACGAATATTTTATCCCTGATGCCATGTACTGCACTTTCAGGAGTGGTATGATAGTGCGAAAACTGGTAACACCAACAAGTGTTGGAATGCTACTTTTCCTTAATTTATAGCTCCTCTGGTTGATATTCTTATCCAAATTTATCTACACTAATTTAAGAACAATAAAGGGTAGAACACAATTTTGTATCAAGACAAGATCCAAATATTAGTGATTTTTTTTTAAAATAACTAGTTTCATAGTCAGTCGTCCCGTCATAATGCATAGTAAATATTAAATTAATTAGAATATTCAAGAGAACAATCCACTGAAACAAGTGATCAGATACAAATGGATCAGAACATAAACAAATTCCTTCCACTTACTCATAATATTCTTACATTTGTTTTTGAAGAGAAGGGATGCTTAAAAAAATGTAAAACTCCTCTCTTCACTGTCAAAGCGAGATCAACTGAAGCGTTCGCATTTAGTTTCAAAATAGCTTCAGAAAATGAGAGTTTTGACTTCGATTCTCATTCAATCTAAAATAATCATTTTATGTAGAGTTATTCAATCTATGTAGGTAGAAAAACTTACATATATTCTAATTACTCGAGTACTTTGAGAGATCTAAATACCATAATTATAAAAAAAATCTCTAAAATATAATGCATGAAATATACCCATATAAAGGTGACTAAAAAACATAGCACCAAAGCCACTTGAGATTGGCTTGTATACATAAAAAAAAAATCCCTCAAAAAACAAGGAAATCTTACATCTAAAGTTCTAAACTGACCAGCCCCCAGGGGATAGCTAAGCTGGTAATATTTCGCTTCAGAAAGTGGGATAATGTAAGTTCGAATCTCCGTAGTGTAATTCACTAAGTACTTTGTAGAGGTGTGGAACATCACTCGAAGAAAAGATTTGATAAAACTATGATCGAGATTCCCTCCTCCCTTGTAAAAAAATTCTAAACTAACCCTTGTCTATTTATGTTAAGTATTTGATATGGCCCACTTGATGATCCATTTCTTGTCTATTGATCAACAAGGAGAGGTCCAAAGCTCTGCATTCTTTATCTTAGAAACACTCTCCAATACCTCAAAAGGAATGATGTCGCCTATCACGACCACCTTCTTGTTTTGCAAGTCCACTTCAAAGGATGTCACTCCTGTAGTAAATTTTATTCAATAAATAAGTATATTATAGAAATGACTGCTGATGATAAGTAATTATTAAATGAGTTGTTATGGCTGATATTTCATGAAATGACAACTGATGTAAAGGTCGCTAAGTGCAGGTTCATGTTTCAGCAGTTGTTGTGCCCACAAATACCTAATTTATTAGGATAAGATGGTCAAGTCTACTCAGGCACAAGTCATTGAATGAACAATGTCGCCAATTGTTCCACAATTCTATATTTCCTACATTATTTCATGATACTGTCAAATCAATTGACACCTTTCTTTGTTTTAGTTTCTTTCAAAAATTTTAAGGGAAAGAAACCACCGTAATAAAAAGGAAGTCAGTAGAAAATAAAAGCAATTCAGTGAAAGATTTTGTTAAAGTAATAGTAGCGATGGATTATGGTATGTTTTAAATTATGAAGTATATTTTCGCATTATGATAATTTTGTAAAGTATTGATGATTCAAGATCTTGTGATTTTATTACAGATGATTGATTTATGTTAATAAAAGGGTATGAATTAAATAATGAACTAAATTAATTAATTATGAAATTCATACCAAAATTGTCAATCCATTAAAGAAAAATTATAACAGTTTGTGCCCGGAATCTACCAAAGAACCTAAATTTGGAAAAAGTTCTACGATGTAACTTTTATGATCGGTGTTAGCCACTTGATTAATGTTTAACAAATTCTTATCATCATGAGCTCAAACAGTAGCTGCAATGGCCTATTTTAGCAGAGGATTCTTTAATTTCATTTACCTGCTAATGGGCAGGAGAAATTTGACAGGTATATTGTAGTTATTTTTTTGAACGGTAATTTTCTTTTAATAAAAGAGAAAGAAAAAAAAGATAGAAAAAAATCCTTCCACATATACAACAAGTCCCTCAAAATATAGACAGAAACTCAAAACAAAACTTGCGATGAAGAAGGAACACCATCCCAAGAATTCCAAGAATGAGATAGGAAACACCAAACACTAAAAGATGATCACCTGAAATTTGAAAATAGTATCAACAAAAGCCTATGTGAACAGGATAAAAAAAGTCCCACTTTTCCTTTCTGTTCCTATCTCTTATCTCTAGAATTCTGAAACTCCTATCGATCTACGAGAAAAAATCAATGGAAAATACCTCTAACCTCCAATTTCTAATTTTGATTATTTTACATAATGATTACATAATACTGAATATCTCAATTGGTTGCCTCCCACTACTTTCAGTAAGAGGTGCAAGTTCAATCCCTAGTGGTGTTAACTGGAGCCACTCTATGTGGATGTCCACCGAGGTGGACTCAAGATTTCCATAGGTCTAAAAAAAAAAAGATAATTTTACATAATGATAATCTTGTGGTAGGCTTTGGGCATCAAAGAAACTAGATAGAGACTAAAAATGTGCCGTTTTTTTTTTCTAATTTTTCCTTCAAAAATAGACATTTTATTTTGATAATGATAATCCTGTGGTAGGCTTTGTTTTATTTTTTTGCAAAAATAAAAGGATTAAGGACCACTGTGTGATTAGTTTTGTACGTGCTAAAAGACCACTACTCTCTTTAGAATGTATAAGCATGGAGGCTTGTATATACTTAAAAAACTCTGAAAGACCTGAAAATCTTAGATCATAGAAAGGATGATACAGATTACTTTTAACTAGAGTAATTTCATACCTTCCATCCTTTTTACGTGTTTCTCAACTTTTCTTGCACAACCATTGCAATGCATGGAAACCCTTAAAACCACCATCTGCATAATCAAGCGGGAGAAAATTACTAAAAATCAAAATTTAGCATATTAAAATTTCAAAAAATGAATGCTAACTCAGACAGATGAAGAGATGATATCATATTCAAAAGAAAAAGAGAGAATTAAAAAAAAAAAACTGCCCTTGTATGGCTTTTGACATACTTCAAGGTGTGAAATTAGTTTGAATAGTTTGATTGGTCACTTGGCATAGTTTGATGGATCAATTTATGTTTGTATTCACTGCATGTGAGGTACACAAATAAGGCATCCAGGCATTCCAGAATATTCATCCCTTTTGAATGAAAAATAGCACAAAAATCAAAATAATACCATTTGAAACTTCAAAGTACTGGCCATCGATTTGATTCATTGGCCAATGATCCACCAGTTTGAAGCAAAATGGGTGGTTGTTTAGATTGGGGGCGATTCATCTGTATGAATATGGTCTTAAATTTCTTTTTTTCTCTTTTTTTTTAAGAGTGTTGGGTTCTATAGAACATGATTATCAGATATCTACTGGTCTGATCATGAATCTGATTTGAGTCCGTAGACATATCAAAACAGAACCATATAAAATCTTTATGTGTTTATGTGTGTTTAATCTGTAATTTTATTTTTCATTTATTATCTATGCGCTTCTATTTCTAAGAGTAAATGTATTATTTCAGATTTCAGACATATCTAACAAAGAAATATAGAAATGAGTACTAACCTTAGGTTTTAACTGATAAGCCAATGTCATGTTCCCATCCATGATATCTCTAATTTTCACCATCTGACCTCTATCACTTCCAGTCAGTGCCTTCCTTTCCATTCTGTCTTCTTCTTCTTCTACACCATTCATGCAAAAACAAGCTGAGCTTGAGCATGAAAAACAGAGTCTGTCCAACAATTTTCCAAGCCTCAGCTTCCCCATCACCCTACTACTCAACTACAAGAACAAATTACAAACAAATTCCACTCCTCTCTTAAGTCATAAACCACCTTTGTTTATGAAAGCTGGTGAATCTAGTAGAGGTAGAAAGCTAAAAATCAGAAAAGAGAGAGGAAAAGCTACTTGTGGAACAGAGGAGATTTCATTGGAGGAAGACCCATATGGTCATTTTGTTTGAATCTGGATCTTAATATAAGCAGCAGCAGCACTGACTGTTGTGAAAAAATAAATACATAAATAAATAAAAGTGAAGTATTGGGAGTTACATGTACAAGAAAAGAATAAAAAAGGCCCAGTTTTCGATGTGACCAGCCGTCAAAAAGGGCCTGCCATGAGAAGCTTCAATGTGGGAAAAAAACCAAGTGGCATGTCTCTTAATGTGATCAAGACTAATAAAAGAAAATCCTAAAAAGAAAAATCAAAACCCCATAAGGAATATTGCATTATTTGGAGTTTGGAGTTTGGAGTTTGGAGTATTAGCTGTTTATGAAGGCAAAAAAGAAGAATGTAATCACATGGACAAATGGGAAAACCTCCAGCTTGATCACAATGGATGGCTAAGATTGAGAAAGGAAGGTTCATGTGAAGGATGATTTTGTATAAGCATGGTTGGTCATGAGGATAATGTCATGACCATTGTGGTAAATGGAAGATGAAATCACATGGTCCTGATGCACCTTTTCTCCACAAGTGGAGCCCATGGTTTGAGTCCCATTATTTTGGACTTCACCCGGCTGTAAATGGAGCCTGTTAAAGGTGTTATGTTGTATTAATGAAATAACTCAAGTTATATTAGACACTAAACTTCAATTGGAGGTTATTAGAATGACTCTCTCTTGAATTGGATTAAGAATTACGTATACGTGTGCGTGCATGTGTTATTCTAACACTACATTTTTGAGGCAATTTTTTTTCATAATTTTGTACTTTGTTATATTTATATTGTATCTTTTATGAGATTTTTAAAGTTATTCACTAAAATTGGGCTTAGGAAATCAATTTTTTTTTTAATTTATATGTTGGAAATAATAGGATACGCAGCGTAAAATCTCTACAGGTGAGTCCGCACACTAAAATTAGGTCATGAAAGTTCGAACCCACGACCTCCCAACTTTTTAATACCTTGAAGACCAAAATTTTAATCCAAACTATTCCACTAAACTAGACTCATTCTTTCATAAGATAAAGATTTGAGTTAGTAATTGATGCCACTCCAACAAAAGGGCTTCTTAGGAAATGACCCGTTTGATTTCCAAAATTCACGCTTCCCATTGTTGGCCATTAGAGCCTTATCCAGTATCCAAGTTAAAATTAATAATAATAAAAAAAGGTCGTGAATAAAGCAACTCAAATATGTCCACAAAGTGGAAATTTGGTCACGTCCGCAATTTATGTGATGGGTGCGACAATGAGTTTCATTTACTTTTGCTGAAAGGTCAAACTAAACACGTTTAATACAGTGATTTAGAAAAATTAGAAACAAACCGAAAAGAAAAAAATTTGTGTTGGGACCCTCTTGAGACTTCTTAACATCATCACTTCATATAAATTGGGCGGCAAAATTTAAAATTCTATTGAACGTATAACGATAGTTTGTGGGCTGAATTGTATTAGATTTTTTAAGGTTGATAGGTATTAACTGTAATGTATCGATTTGTTAAGGCTGAAGTCCCAACAAATACAAACAAAGGTAAATCGGCCCGTCAGCTGATACGTATCGATTTGTTGATATAGGTGTGATGACCACTTGTATCAGTGAACCGAATTATTTACACGTGATAACAATTGCCAAATCACATGAATTTTGTATGTAAAATTTCACTCACCTCATCATTTAATCTTGATTATAATAAGTAAATTACTTCATAAATTGGAATGATTTAGTGATGATGAAACTTCATTGTCCCTCACCCGCATGATCTTAAAAAACATCTAAACTTATTATATAAGACCTATCTTGCATTTAAATAGCAGTATAAAAAGAGAGAGATCGCTTTATTATTTATGATTTATACAAGTATTTTAACTTTAAACACACACAAAATCTTATTATATGATATAACGTTAGGAAAAGAGAGTTGATTAATTTCAGTTGAGATATCTATGATCAAAATATCAAAAACTACTCTCATAAAAAACATTGTAATTCCAAAACCGTGCCCTTAGGGCCTAAATTTTCTTATTAAAATTGCCATGGAAGTGAACAGTTAAAGGTAAGGAATATGAGATTAATTTGGAGTTAGCAGCTGCCAAAATGTTCTACCTTCGACAAAATTTCTTAAAAAAAATATTAATGTCAACATCCATTTGTAACCCATCAAATATTATGTTTTTATAAGAAAAAAAATGATGGGTATATATATATATATATATATATATATACATATATATATCACATTGATATGATTCATAATGATCTAAATGGTTGAACAATTTGCATGTACGAGAAGCGAGTTCCTTCATTAAAAAATGAGTGACTAAAAATCAAGATTTGAAAATAACTTCCTCCTTTACGTACAGTTGCTCACATCCCCTTATGTGCAGGAGCTACACGGGAAATATGCTCTAATATCATGAAGAAAATCATCTTAACATTCTTAAGGTAGAATTTACCCTCAAAATTTAGATATTGAGAGGATGTTGCCTCCAATATTATATAGAATCATAGATTTTTTAGTGTAAATGATGCGTGACTTTTATCAATTTCACCGAGGGGTTTGAGAGCGCCGGCGTGGGCTCGTGAAACCGAGAAAAAAAAAGAAGAAATTAGGAAGTTGGAGTGGAGATGGAAAGCACCAAAAGCATGAAAATTAAAATCACTCAATAGACAGTGAGAGTAGAAGCACTTGTGTTGAATCTTGTTTGGTATTGGTCTATTTTTCATTAATTAATTATTGTACACAAGTAGAGACAGGTAGCATCAAATAATTGACAGGGTATGGACCTGCTTAGGTTATTCAATTATTGAAGGCCTGAAAATTTTATTTAAGTGGTGAGGGTCTTCTTCTACAGGTTGGTCCATGTGATGAAGGGTTGCCGAAAGTAAGCAAAAGGGTTAGACTTACATGAGGGATGAGGTCATGCTAGGCCCTGTTAACACTTAAAAGCAAACAGAGCTGTGGCTCCTAGTGTTTCATGTGGGACCACTTTCAAGGATTAAAATGTGAATTGGCCCATCTCTAATTTTTGGTCTGTGTATCTATCATAACAATAGACTACTCCAGATTACAGATAAAGGTTGTGGATTTAACAATTAAATTATTATAAATTTAAGTTTTTAAAATAAAATGTAATGATACTTATTATTTTGATAATTTGAATAATAGATGGCTTTTGTTGTAGTGTTGCACAGGATATTGTGATTTTTAATTAAATTTTTTGATATAATAAATGGGTATTTGGTAATAATACATCAATCACCTCATTGGTTCCACACGTTAACTTTCTCATGTTTCCAACTGAACTTTTCAAATGTATATAATAAATCACAAATGTAACAAACCATATATATTATTATTATTGTGGTTTATTGTAAACAAAACAAAACATGTAACATGATCCATCCAAAAAAAGTGGATTTGCTTTTTATTTTTTAATAAAATGTGCTATTATCAATTTAATTATTTTTTGTAGGGCAGTTAAAGCATTGCAATCACAGATATGCAAAATATTTTAAAAAAAATCACAATCACAATATTCTTTTATAGAAACGTAGTGATCCGTATTTGAAATATTGATTTGCACAATAAGCAATGAATATTTTTAGTACTAGTTAATAACCTTCAATTAAAGAAATTTGATTAACCTATAAAAAATAATAGATTAGTCAGAATCAAAGAAACTTGATTAACTTCACTTTAAAGGGCCACTCTTCACTTCACTCCAAAGGGCCACTCTTCGTAGATTTATAGTTATTCAGTGCGTGTGGATAGGGAAGTTTGCACATATCTTGAAAATTAGTTTGGTACTCTAAGAGATTTAAACACTTTGATTATAAAAAATATTCTTTTTTTTTTTTAATTTACATGTAGAAAACCATGGAAAATCCAACGTAAAACCCCCACGGGTAATATCCACTGTCCTCAAGGCACACTAGGTGAGGCCATAGGGCCTCGAACCTGGAGATTACTAATTGAGCTACACCCATGTAGTGGATCACATTTTTAAGCCAAGTGGATCATAAAAAAATAAAACCAAATCATGGCCCACAATGTAGAGAATCACGTTTTTAAGTCAAATGGATCATGATTCAAGCCATTGTGAAATGTAAACCAAGCCCCAATGGATCATGAACAATGATGCGATCCAAAGTGATCTGGAATCCAAATCTCAGGTTGCAGGCAAACTAAGCAACCCATATAACCCTGATTTTGTTTGGGATGAATAACCATTATGCCGATTCATCAGGAATCACTATTCATTGTTGCTCTAGAAAAATTATAATAATTTAATTATAAATTTTAAAAGTATGAAATGTAGTACGTCTCCTTGCTGGGTAGATGAGCTGTATGTCATGGGTCGAGACTCCATGACAAGTTAGAGCATATGCAAAGGCTGGCTTCAATGCTAAAATGATGCACGAGGTAACAGAAGTTTTGTACGCGTAGAAATTTCCAGAATACCTGAGAATGGCCCAAAACGCGCAAGAAGAATCTGAAATGTAGTCTAGGTGACAGTAAACTTCTACTCGAATATGTATAATCATGTCCTTGTTTAGACTTGATTTTCTCTCTTCCATTTCTCTTCACTATCTTCAATACTTGGATTGGAGGTTGCATAATCAATGATCGCATCTGAAGTTTCACTAGGAAATCTGAAAGCACTTAAGAGATGGTATTCATTTAATTATTTTAATCACTGCAAGTTCATCCATTCAGCATTCAGCAATTGAGGAACTGTGTTAGATCCTTGATTTGGACTACATCACTTTGATGCCTAAAATAATAGAAAAACTATAGTGACGATCTTTTAAAACTATCCGTACTTGCCCACAATTGTTATCTATAGCAATACTTTTTACTCTTGAAAAATTACCAGCCACTGCTTATTCTGGAAACAAAATTCTGATAAAGAGTCCCATACACCAAGTTTTAAATGCCTGGGCTGACTGAACTTTTGGTAATCACAATATCACCGCTGGACGGACTGCAATTTTTGGCAGTATGGAGTTCAAATAGCCATCACCATTGCCAGATTAGTGTTGCCACTGCAAGTAAATTGATCTCAGGACTAACAATGAAATTTAACAGTCTAAATCTTCGAAGATTTCTGTCAGCTCAGCACCCTGGCGTGAAAAATTGTCAGTAAAATCAGCTAATGTAGATAGGGAAAGGATGGAGACACGAATGTACCTTTCCATAACTTAAATGATTATGGACAAGTGGATAGAGCCTCTTGTCACCAAAAGCACTGATATTCCTATCACTTCTCATGCAGATAGGTAGATTGTATCGTTCACCCACAACCCACAGTCGTCATTATCAATTTTCCTATTCACGGTCATCATCATCATCATCATCATCATCATCAAAATCTTGTTCAATTGATACAAGATCTGCTGTTGCTCTTGCTCTTCACTAGTTCTGCATTACAAATCACAGCAAAGTGTCCAAAGCCCAAATTGTCCACCACGTAACAGCAGGAACCAAATTCCTAAACAGAGCAATAATTAGATGCACGAGTTCTGGGCCATGGCACAATATTTATGAGAGCTGCCAACTTGCTGCTTCACATTCCAACCCAATATATCATTATGGCTATTCCCCAAGCAAGACCAGATATGCAAATTGCCCCAAACCTAAAATAATGCCATAATGATGTGCATTTTCCAGTCAAGTTATCCACGCTCACTGGACAAAATGATGGTCTCAACCATTCAATTGGTGTCCACAGCAACAGCCACGGCATAGAAGCAAATTCAAATACAAGAATCCTACTGCCATAGAATACCGTTTATAAAAGGAAGATTTCACATATTTGCAATAGAGAAAACTTCAAACTTTATATAACAAAATGGATGGATGAACACCAACCACTGACAGATGACCACAAACAAATGACAGTACAATGCAATGAACTTTTTTCCAAATGTGTGTTGAATGAAATTTATTTGTAAAGTCCAAGCCACACTTCTTTGTGCATTGGTGATAGTAGAGTGGTTCTGAGCAGCAAAGTTGCACATACAAACACCTGTAGATTGAATGTCACTTTGACTAAAAGACCAAATAAATCTGCCAAGATGATGATCGCCAAGATGATGACCACACACGAGGTAATAAAACAGAACAGAACAGAACAGATCTTGACTTGGAAGTAACCAAAGAGAAGCTCGTTTTCATTCTCACAAGCTTCAAAAACCACAAACCGATAAAACCTGAAATTTCACAAAACACGCATGAAAATCACATATGGGCACCATAATAATATGCTTGAAAAAAAAGTAAATTGTGTCCATCTTACCACAGTTCAAATTAGGAAGTGCCACCCGTCCTGCCGCAATAGCTCTGCTCACGGCATGAGCCGGGTGTTACATAGCTACAATTGTTCAAGCAAAAGAAAAATGTAGTCAAGTACCTCCATAGCATGACACCAAAAATGTAATACCCCTAAATAGGGCTAAATTTGTCAGTATTGGGCAAATTTTATAAGGCAGCTTCAAGTAAGAGGCAAACCATGGGTACCAATTTATCATACAGCAAAGATATGGTAAGGAAAATTTAGTATACAATAAGATTCCACCTTTAAATTAGAGTCAGAGATCATCCAAAGAAAATGGAAACAAACACAAAAAATCAGGAATTGAGTGTTTGGAATAGTCAGAGACAAGAGAGCATAACATGGCTTCCCGTGAGAAGTGTTGGCCAAAAAATTCAGCTAAATACATCTTCCAAAAAAATCAGCTAAATCCCTATATAAAAGTCAAAAAATATATATACCATCTAAGATGGTGAGAAAGAAAATGTGAAAGGTTTTGTGTGTATGTGTGCTAGGTGGGGATGAGAGAGAGAGAGAGATGACTCATTCATTTTGATTCTTATTTCAGTCCATGACCCCGTTTGGAGATAGGAACACAAACATGCAACCTTGACGTTTGCAATAATGAGCACTTGCCAATTGTAGTACAAGCACTTCTCATGACTCTTGCCTAATTCTTACATCAAAGGAGAGACACCCCTTTGCACCCAAATCAATCAAATTATTTGGTTCCGTTAAAATGTCTGCACTTTAAACTCCTTGCACTTGAAAAAATCAACTCGCATTAAATTCAGGTCGGGTTAGGCTCAGCTTTTTAAAATCGACCCGACCCGACCAATTCAACCCGACCCAACCCATGTCAAAAGAAGTATTAAGTTATGCGATGTCCTAATTTCCTCTTCTCTCGAGTCTCACTCGCTCTGTTATTCCTCTCTGGCTTTTTCCTTTTTCCCTTTTCAGTTTCAGCCGCCCAGCTCGATCTTTCTTCTCCTTGGCCAGTTGATTTCAACGCTTTTCGTCTTCTATCCAACATTTAGACGCCATTCCTTCTCATCTCCTCCTCTCGCAAGCGATGCCCTTCCCTTCTCGAGTCTCACTCGCTCTTACCTTCTCGTCTTCTCTTCTCTCGACGACAACGGGAATCCCTCTCTCCTTGACTCCCTACCACCGGCAGTGATCCCTCTCTCCTTGACTCGCCGTCCTCACTCCCTCTTCGGTTCTCGGTCCCTTCCCCTTCTCCATCACCGGCCGTCATCAGATCCAGGTATTTTGTCTTTTAATTTTGTTCTTATTTTATTTTAAGTTGGTTTCTTTCTAAATTCGGGCTAAAATGGGTCGGGTTGGATGCTCGAGCTTTAGATCAGGTCGAGTTGGGTCAATTCGGGTTGCCAAGTCGGCCCGGGGCTCAGCTATTTTTTATATGGGCTGGGTTGGTTTATCAAAACCCAACCCAACCCGTCCGAGTTTCAGCCCTACACCTGATTATGTGTCTTACTTGTTCCACCTTGTCAAGGAGCCTCCACAAATAATCTGTTGAGTAAACTACAAAGGAATCACCCTCAACTATATCACTTGGGACCCTATCTTTTGTAATCTTGGATGCTTAACCATAATGCATGCAGGTTTGCCTCATTTGCATGGTACCTAACCAATGGGCCAGAAAAAGATTTTATAACTACAGAGTATTCGTTCCTGATTAAACATCCAAAACCTGCTTTACCTACATCTTGAAATGAGCTCCCATCAAAATTGACATGAGATTTAAAAGAAACCTCGGAAGAGGATGGTTAAGATTAACTCACAACCAGGGCTGCACCCGATGAAGCTACACCCAATGGGGCTGTGCACTCTATGGGGTTACACTCGACAGGGATACACAAAGGCATTAATTCTCCACCAGGCTGCACCTGATGAAGCTACACCCAATGGGCCTGCACTCTATGGGATACACTCGAGAGGGCTGCACAAAGGCATTCACATGCAACCCTCTCCACCCTCAGACTATAAATACCCCCTTGGACTATAGAGGAGGGATCTTTTGGAGACATTCTCTCGCACACACTTCAAGAACATCAGTGTGTTTTCTTCCTCAAACAAGGTGTGATATACAGAAAATTAGCATGGCTAAAGATTTCTAATCTCTTTTGCACTTCAAACTTGGCTTGATTTGGAGGCATTATATCCATACACGCATCATTTCTATAGTGCAGTTTGGGACTTCTGGTCCCATTTACACTTCCATTCACAAGTGTTGATTGGGATTCCTCGAATCCATTAACACTTTGGGTTTGAGGATTCAAATCTTTGAAATCATAGCAAGTGAAGTCAAGCCATAGGCCTTCGCTTGCAGTCCATGAAAACTCTCCAAGCCATGTGAGCATGAGTCTTTCAACCTTCACCTATGTTCTTCATGGATCAAGTCTCTGAAGACCCCATTTAAGGCTTCTCAAATTTATGTTTGTTTTATGATCATTTATGTACATGGTCAAAACTTTCCAATTGTAAAGGAATGACAAACCATTCACTTTAGGACGAGCTGAGATCTACATACTAACTTATCTGTTCAAATATTCAATGGAAAAAATAGTGCAAATTTGAAAATTTGTGTCTGCATATAGCATTTTAAAATTTTAATCTTAATATGATTCAAGTTACCTATCCAAATAATAAATAAAGAAATAAGTATAGCAGCAAATAATCCAAGAGAAAACATAATTTACACCAAGCTATCCACTTAATATCCATTTGGCATTTTGAGATATAACAAGTGAACATCAAATCAAGGGGCTTAAGTCATATTTCCAACTTAGGAAGGATGTAATTCACCTAAAATATAAATGATCAATTTGATAGATTCCAAACTTGAATAGGATAAATGGTGAATATGGAAGCTAATAAAAAAGACGGGGTAAAAAAAAAAAAAAACAAAAGAAAACTATCTGCATCCAGTTACCTACCACAGACTTATGTGACATTTTCAAGAACATTAACAAGGTCCAAAATGGGGAAAATAAGCAAACTTTAAAATTATATGGAGCTCCCGACAAACAGAGAACTCTTGAAATAGAGAACAAGAATGTTACCAAGAATATCTTAGGGCATATGCTGCCCATATTGCTCCAGAACAAATGATGGTCAGGGGGTGAAGAAGAAGGCCTGTCACATTAGTTGCCAGGTAATTGAGAAAATAACAAGAAGAAAATATAAGGAAAACCTCCCAACAGATAAATAGGATATTCACCTTAGATGCTAATCCAAATGCACTCCGTCTTATTTATGTACTTCACTGACCAAAGTTCATCTCTGAGTATCTGTGGAAGTAATCCGTTCAATTTAAATGGAAACAAAAGGATAAATATACATAAGCAATAAACAAAGTAAGGGGTTCAGATACATTCATATCTAAAGATAAGGTAAATAATCATATGAAGTTTAAACTCATTCAGTCATGATATTCAAATTCAAATTGGTCAAGAAATAGAATTTACCTGCGAGGCTTGTTTTGTCTTTCGCCAAATTCATCACCAACAAGCTCTACAGAGAAAAATGAGAACAAAGATGGTTAAATTACAAAGAAAAATTATAAAGCATGTATGATGAAACAAGAACGGATAAATAGCTTGAAATTAAATTCTACATCAATAGAATCAAGACTTTTCATTGAAGATGAATCAAATAGAAATGCTTTACCAGGTCTCTGGGGAAGTTTCCATATGTTCTTAGGTTTGTTGTTGCTAGTTTCTCTGCCACACAAGTATTCAAATATAAGAGTTCTAAATACTAGAAAAACCATTAAAAACCAAGTAGCTTTGCAAGGAAAAGAGAACACTCATAGACTGTACTAGATATATTAATTGCAAGCTATTAAAGTATAGAATTCCCTAACAATATCTACTACATGCTATTCAGATTTATGCACAACAATAGACCACTGTAAAGCATTTAACAAATTTACACCACATGCAGAAGACCTCTAAAACAGTATTCACACCCATTCCAAACAAAGGATGGGTTAAACAGTCAAACTGGAAATGAAGGGCACCTGGATAAAACTGATATGTAAAATGAACATGGTGTCAAAGAGAATTTCTATGGGAAGGGAAAGAGATTAAAAAGAAAATCCACTTAGTGAAATGGGAAATAGCTAAGGACATGAGGGAGAAGGGTGGGTTGGGGATTTACAGTATTAGTGATAGGAATCATGCTCTTCTGAGTAAATGGTTGTGGAGATTTGCCTCGGATAGGGAGGCCTTGTGGAGGAAGATTTTAATAGAGAGGTACGGTGTGGGTGACCCTGCGTGTTGAAGGTTAGGTAGTAGAGCTTCTTGGGATGAGTCGTCGGTAGTGAAAGTCTTAATGAAGATTGGGAGGGGGGAAGGAAAGGTTGGAGAAGTGTTTCAAAGGGGGATTAGGATGCTGGTTGACAATGGTAGAAGAGTGTTGTTTTGGAGGAATATTTGGGTGGGGGAGAGGCCTTTAATGGTAGTTTTTCCCAGACTTTTTAAAGTGGTTCAAAATCGTGAAGCTTTGATCAGTGATTACTATAGCGAGGTTAATGGCATACCACAGTGGTCAATCTCTTTCAGGAGGATTTTGCGGGATTTTGAGGATGGTATCCATCAAGTCTTGATCGGAATCCTAAAGGATACCAGGTTGTGGATTACGGATGAGGACAAGTGGATCTGGTCCATGGAGCCATCAAGGTCCTTCTCGGTTAAATCAATCCTACGTTCGGCATATGCAATAAACTTGCACTCACCTTCTATTTGCAATCTGTCTTGGAACAATTCGATCCTCCTAGGATCCAATTTTTTATGTGGACGGCCTTGCATAAGAAGATCCTTGTGAGACACAATCTTAAGAGAAGGCGCGTTATTCCAGATAAGGCTCCACTTGTGTGTCCCTTATGCAAGGTTGAAGAGGAAACTGTGGACCACTTGTTATGCAAATGTCGATTCACATGGGTGATTTGGGCTTCTTTTTTGAGACTCTTTGGGTGTTCGTGGGTTCTTAGTAATGGAGTGGAGGATTTCTTTGTGTCTTGGATGGGGGGATTCTTTAGAGGTGGACTTAGAGTAGCCTGGAAAATGGTTCCTTTTGCTATCTCGTGGGCTATTGGAAAGAGCGTAATGGGAGGATATTTGAGGGAAAAAGGGGAGACCCTAGAGATGTTTTTGAGAAGGCAAAATGGTAAGTGATTGGCTGGTTGTGTGTGAGTAAGGAGTTTCGGGGTCTAGCACCGGAGGATTTTTATCTGTCATGGGATGGGTGTATGAATGGAGTTGGTAGAGCCAAAAAGCGATTGGTCCAGTGGGTAGCGCCTCCCCTAGGTTCTTGCAAATTCAATGTAGATGGGGCAGCAAGGGGTAAACCAGGGCCGGCAGGTATAGGAGGTGTGTTACATGATGATAGGGGTAGATTGGTGACAGCTTTCTCCGAATCAGTAGGGTTGATAGAGTCAAATGAAGCAGAATTGAGGGCAATTAGGAGAGCACTTAAGGTTTGATTTGAGTTTAGGAGTGCTAACCTCATTATCGAATGTGACTCAACTAATGTCATGTCCTATGCTAGTAAAAAAAAATTCCCCCCATGGAGGTTGATGGGTATTGCTAGGGATATTTGGAGGTTGTGCAGGTTTGATGGTGTCTCCTTCATTCATACACCTCGGTCGGCAAATTGCGTTGCAGGTTTCTTGGCGAAATCTGGTGTTACGCTACATAGACCATCCTTGGAATTTTTTTTATATTTTCTCAGCCTTGACTGTTGGGATTGGGGGTTTCATATGCTTATTGTGGGGTTTGTCATTTTTGATGTATCTTGTTTTTTCATTTTTTATTGTTCTTTTTCTTATTTTTTTTTGTCTTTCCTTTTTCGACTTTGAGTATATATCTCCTATACTCGGATCCCTTTTCTGTATTCCCTTCTTTTTAATGATATTTAGTCGTTAATGTTTCAAAAAAAAAATGAACATGGTAAAATAATTTTTCAAGGATTGACATGGTAAGCACCTAATGTACTAGCACACTGAGAGAAGGACTAGGCCACTAGAGGCATGGATTGATGTGGTAATATGGGACATGATAGATGGTGAGGCCAAAGAACATACTTGTTCATGGGATTAAGTGGAAAACTTAAACTCAGAAAGATGAACCCATATAGATGAGACAAATGGCTTTGCTAATTCCACATAGACACAAATAATTGATGATGGTGATGGCAATCTGATGGTTGGTGAAATTGAACAAACTTGACAACCTGATTTTTATTTTTATTTTGAAATAGTGAATATATTAATAAGAAGAGAAGCACTAGAGGTGCAAATACAAAAGAAAGAAGAAACAATAAAGACACAAAGAACCTGGCACCCCAATACATCCTCTTAACCCCCCCAAAACAAGAAAAGGGAAAAGGACACTTATGCAAGATCAATGAATTCTTTCCAGGCTCGCAGGATGTTAGTCATGGAAATAGTCCTGAATGAGAACGAACTTGAATTCTTAGAGGAGAACTTTAGGCATACTATGGAATCTTTTGCAATAAAATCATTGGGGAATCCTTAACCTCTTTGGGGATATAAATTCTTGGAGAGTGAATTCAAATTCAATGGGGAGCAATCCTTGGAGAACATTTGGTGTTGTTTGGGCTCCCAAGCCCCATTGACACCTCTGCTTAAGAGTGATTTAGGAATTTTATTTTTTTTTTAGTACAATGATTTAGGATTTTTTCTCCATTGAAACTTATCACACTTGGCATATCTTGAGATCTCCATCTCATTCACACCTTACACTCAAATCTCTTGAACTGGAACAAGTCCTTAGGACCCCACCAAGGACACAAGTTGAAAAATGGAAGCTCTAACAGGTGAAGAAAGTCTTCTGGCCCCACCAAAGGAGCAAGGTACATCCATGTACACTTTCACACTTCTCTAACGAGTGGAACTAAGTCCTTGGACCATTGAGAGTAGAAGCCTTCTACTCATTTGCAGTCTCTGGCAAGATTCTCACTAGATGCAATTTGGATTGCCAAAAGATTAATGTGGGGAAGAGAAAATCACAAATCACTTCTCCTGAGTTGCAATTTAGTGGTCCCAATTTTTTCAAAAAAAAATAAATAATTTGTTGTTCGAATTTGGACGAAATTTCAATCATCAAGCGACATACCATGGATTTCTCATGGTAAGATCCTGCCAATAACGATAATAACGATAATAATAAAGAGAGAAAAAAAAAATGTCTTAGAGAGAGTTCACAAACATATCTTATCTTAAAGATATTTGAAAAGAGGCATAAATAAGCTCGCAATAGCTTATCAAAACAATTATAGGAAGTTGCTTACTTGGAGCCACCAGTGGAAGATGTCTGTCCTGCTGAACGACTGTAATAACCACCATCAACTGCAAAATAAGGTGAACAATATGATGCCCCTAAAGCTCCTGCAGCTCCTGCCAAGACTGGCATCCTGGAGGTTTAAGAGAAAGCAATCACTTGACATCATAGACAGCATGGGGATGATATGGGGGAAAAGAGCATTAATGCAAAGTCAGCAACAAAGCAAATCATTACAAGATATGAACTGCAAGTGAAAGTCATATAGAGCTTGTGAGCTAATCAACATTTTCATGAATATAAAACAGTAAAATTAAAGTAAATACTTGCCTATCATATTCTGCAATCGGCCATTTTCTTATCTTTGAAACAAATATGAATCATCGAATACTGTGTTGTGTTTTGTTTTACAGTGTTAGTACTTATCTCGTCAACAAGATATCAATAAGGAAAATGAAGTAACCCAGCATCCCTCATAAACAAAGATTCCCCATTCTCCTAGACCATCAAAAAGTTCCATTTTCAAAAAAAAAGTGTAATTTTAAGTTTCTGCAATACTAACAGAAATGCCGTTAAGCAGCTCTGTGACTTTCTGTATTTAGGAAGCTGTCTATTCTATTCTAGTTCAGCGCACATGCAACATACAAGACAGAAAATAAGTGGGATCTACCTCAACTACTGATGAACTCAGGGAAAATAAGTAAAATAAATTAGACTCACAATAAATAAATAAGAAGAGACAACATACCAAGTCATTTCAGAGTTCCCAAAACCAAGTTGTTGTTGGGCAACATAGCCTGGAACTGCCATGCCAACGGCAGGAACCCCAAGACCACCATGATGTTGACCCCCAAACTGCATAACTACAGACACAGACCAAAAACATAAAAAAAACCTCACATAAAGCAGTTGAATATCTCCTAGAATTGAGCTGAACTCGTAGCAAAAAGAATTTACCAACATCTCATTCACAAGTCCTTTTGTTTTTGTTTTTTCTTCTCTTTTCGTTTGTCTTTTTCTTGCAGGTCCTATCTCTCTTAGGCCCCTTTTTTTCCTTCTGTTCTTTGTATCCTTTTCTTGTATTCCTTTTCTTTTAATGATAGTTTTATTGTAACAGCTCAAAAAAAAAGAAAAAACACGATGACAGAAGAATACAATAAATGTTGATTAAAAAAGAAGAACAAGCAGATAAAAAATTTAAAATTACACATCTTTCAAAAAAAAATTAATTACGGTAACTTTTTTAAAAAAGAAAATTGCTGTAAATTTTAATACTAAAAAAAAAAGAAAATTACAGTAACTTTTGCTGGCATCAGCAACAAAATATTTTATTTCAGAAGAGATAAAGACCAAAGAACTAATCAAAGATAGAGGCACAGAGAGCTAAAAAACAATAAAACATAATTAAATTCATAAACAACAGAAGAGTATCCCCTAAAAATAAGCTGGATTTTAGCCAACAAGAACCAGCCTATGAACATCTCATTTGCAAAGACTGATTAATGACAGTATTATATTGGACAAAAAAGAAGAAGAATGATGGTAACTTCTTTCGGGATCTGTAACAGAACATTTTATTTTAGAATAAAATTAAAAAAAAATATATACTGAATGGTATGGAAGTTACTGTAAACTAGCAAAAGGGTCACACCCTGCCCTATCAGGAAAGACATTCCATTCAATTAGCCTATACACCTCAGCTATATCTGGGCCACATTTGGGCAGCTCATCCCCATCCTTGTTTGAGCTTCAATCTTCTGAGTAAAAGATATCGACAATGCCTCACTTTTCAACTATATCCTACAGTAATTATGGATTTCCATGGAAATCCATCCATCTCCTAATCCATATAACGGCATTAGGAGTCTTACCCAATAAGAAGACCACCAAAAAATCTTTAATCGAATATTTTCATTATTTCCCTTATCACCAAAGTTCTAATACAGTTAGTTGTCGGGTCTTATGCCACATCTGGCCAGCTCAGCCTCATCCTCGTCTGATCTTCTATCTTCGTAGTAAAAGAAATCGAGAATGCCTCACTTTTCAAATATCTCCTGCAGTAATAATGGATTTCCATGGAATCCATCCCTTTCCTAGTCCGTATAACAGCATTCAGAGTCCTCCCAACAAGAAGACCACCAAAAATTCTTAGATCAAATATTTTCAATTTTTCCCTTATCATCAATAATTCTAATTCAGATGGGGCAGAAAAGATATGATTTTTTGTACCCACCTCATGGCAAAGGATTCAACCCTGATTGTGACTTCTCCAAGAGTGTTTTGAGTGTGTACCAAGAAGAATACAAAAGTATCAGATTGTTATGAGGTCTTGGATGGGAGGGTGTGTGGAGTCTAGAGTTTAGGAGTCTCTGTTTGAGCTTGAGATGTCAAAGTATGCCAGTCTATTGTCTTTAACAATAGACATTAAAGTTAAAGGGGGCTCCTTTTGGATACTTCACAGTTAAATCCTTAGTAAGTTTGCTTCAACCCCACCCTGGGCCCCCCTAACACCGCCAGGGTAGACCTAAAAATTCACTAGCTGGACAAGAATTTGCCCCTCAATGGGTTGAAGCATTTTGTTTTTGGCCTATTCAGGAAAGCCTCTCACCATATCATCCCTTCAGACGTGGACAACCTGCCTTGAGATGGCATGTCATATTTTCCTGCCTTGCCATTTTGCCATTTGTATTTGGCTTTCTCTCTCTCTTGTGGTCTCTCCTAGAGTCCTACCCTAGGTCCTGTCTAGGAACCTGGATAACCACATTTAGAGTTGGGAGAAATGCCCCTTCAAGGTCAAAGGCAAGACTTTGTCCGAAGTCCATTTCAACGGTTGTGAGGTGATCTATCTGTAAGGCATGAGATGATAAGAGTTTTTCAAGAAAAGGCGAAATCAGCATGTGACACCTTTTCGTTGGCTAGATCACATATCATCAACTAGGTCAAAGGCCAGAAGGAGATTAGGAGCATCTTACTGTTAGACTTAGCGAGAGGGTGGTCTAGTCTTTTGAAGGATACAAGACGCAAAGTATTCAAAGATGGAGGAAACAGGCCATTAATATCTCCAAATTCAACATCAATAGGGCAGTGAGGGATAAGACAGGTCCTACAAGATGAGGTCCATGCCTTCTTTGCAGGCCCAACTGGAAGGAATGATTCAAGCAAGGTAAAATTTCTAGCCATAAGGGAAGCATTAAAGAATTTTAAGAATCATATCCAAGGTGCTCTCATCATTGAAGGGACTCAATTAATGCTATTATGTGGGCAGGTAGAAAAGGTACCATGGAGATGCCATCCATCCTCAAAGAAATTAGGTAGCTCCAGAAAGACACTAATGTCTTCCTTCATCATTTTCGAAGATCGGCAAATGGTGTGGCAGATTTTCTAGCTAAAAGTAGAGTATCAATAGAGTCCACGCTGTTTGACTTCTCACTTGTTTGAGTCCTTTTTTTTTTTTGTGAACTATTATAAAGATGTTGTATGGCATTATTCTGAAGTGCTTCACAATCATATACTAGTACCTCTTTATTCTTTTAATGAAATTCCTTTATTTCCTAAAAAAAAATTAAGAACAAAAACATTAATGACCGACTAAACCAACCAGACATGTGAAATTTCACCTACCACCATTGATGTGCTTCCTTAAACATCGCAACGAAGCATATGGAGCCCAGTCCACATTTATGGGGCATCTCAAAAGGAGTCTCAATAAACCTAAGCCATTCTTGCTCTAGCTTTCCTCTAGAGAGAGGAAAAATCTACCCAACGGTGAGTTTTAAAAGGGGTTAAATGCAATATTCAGATACAGGACAAAATTTCAATGCGAGTACCAAGTACCCAAAAGGCCAAAACTGAACTGATAATAAACCCCCCCTTTTTGATAAGTAATGAAAATAAGTAGTTCTTGGTTTTAAACAAGACCCTAAAAAGACACATCAAGAGAGTACAGCCAAATGTTCATAACATCAACTGTTGATGGATTTAAATTTTTGAAAAGAAAAAAAAAACATGTATGCAAATTTAGAAGCTCCACCTGGTAATAGTGCTGGAGTTGCAGAAAAGTTTTGATCACCATGAGCAATTCCCACAGCCCCTGTGGCTCCAATAACTTGTGCCCCGTTATGCAGAAATGAACCCTTTCCACTTCCCTGAATACCATCTTTTCCCTTGCTAACTAAAGCAGTATTAGACTTACTCGAACCTGGTGGGGATTCTACTTCTCCAACTTCAGATGAATTAGTCGATGAAGCTTGGGTTATAGACAACTGACTTATACTACCAGGATGCTGACTCAACTGCTTAGGAGAACCTCGTAATGTAGTTTGAACTGGGATTTGAACTGCTCTTTGCTGGATAACAGAGCTCTGTGATTGTGCAGAACCTCGGTTGACTTGGTTAACAGATGTAGTTGACTGGTAATTAAGTTGCCCAGAGAGGGAAGTACTGTTTCCTTGACTATAGGGTTGAGCAGGTTGTCTTCCACCAAGCGTTGAAGATGATCCAGAAGACTGTAATTGCAAACTGTTCAATTGTTTCCCAATAACTGTGGCAGAATCATTCATGTAAGACCTTTCCAGACCATTAGGCTCAGCAATACTTTTCCCTCGTATTGATGTAGAATGGGATATAGATAAATTCTCTTCACGGAATACAGAGGATTGGAAGTTCTCCATCAGTGTATCCCTCTTCTGTGTAACAGAGATGTCATGAATGGAAGACCCCAAGGGATAAAATGGCGGGGAAGCAGAGCTCAAGCTTGAGGCAAAAACCTGCTTCTGAGGAAGAACCATGTCAGGTTGTAAATTTGAAGTCACAGTGAACACTCTTCTTGAATTGGTATTTGATGGTGTATCAAGAGATTTTCCATATCTGCACAATCAACACCAAGGTGTAAAACATGGCTCATTCTACAGATAATAGAAAATGGGAAAAATGAAAATGTGAATTGTTGCTCACTGTTTGTTCTGTGTAGAGGGCATCTCTTTCTTGTTCCTTGTAGCAGACTCGTATCTCCTAGGTCCCCTCCCCCTAACACCTCTATAGTTGTAGCTTTGATTGGTACTGTCATCATAAGTTCTGGGCCTGTTTCCTCGCACATACCCACGGCCTGCACCTCGGAATCGACCTTGACCTCTAGAATGACCTTTACGATTCCTCCTCTCCTGAGGGTTATAAAAATTATAATACCACATCTCTCAGATAAATGCAGAAGCGGAACTCTATGGTCTAGAGACATGCATTAGTTCTATATAATGCATTCAATATGACCCATAATGCATTGCTTTTTCCAAGCCCATATAGAAATGACTATTTACTAAAGGAAAGGAAAAGAGGATTAAAGGGGGGAAAAAGCATTCACCTCATCATAATGAGCATCTTGTAAATTCATCTCTTCAAATTTATCATGTCTCCAAGCACGGTTATCTTTAGATTCCCACAACTTTCGCCAAACAGATGTGCGCCTAATGAAACACAGAAACACATTAATACACCTTATTAAGTCAAATAGAGAACTAGAACTCATAAAGGCAACCACAAATGGATGGGATTTTGACTTTGATGATAATGATTAAGTCAACTATAGCAATTTAGAAAACATAAATAAAAGATGAAAGGACCGTGATTGGTTTTAAAAAAGGTAAAAAGACAGACAGAACCCAAAAACAAATATAAACCAATAAAATAATAAATCAGAGAACCCTTGTGAAGTCAATTGCAAGAACAAGGCAAATTCTGCCACTTGAGCATCTACCTTTGAAGAGTTTCAGGATCTCTCCCTTTCTGATATTTCTAAATCATGGAAAGAAAGCATTGGGCCGATTTAATGACGCGGCGGAAGGGTCAGAAAGGCAGGAGGTTGGATCGAGGCGCACTGGTGAAAACAAGGCACGGGCAAGCCCAAGAAATCTCTGTTGAGTGCAAAGGAGCAAACGGATGTCTCTGCTAAGTGCAAAGGACGACGGGGACTTTTGCTGAGACAGAGGAGTATCGGAGAAGATGTGAAGTCTCCTACAACGCGTCAGGATCGAGCCCAAAGGCATGAGGGTCACACCCCAAGCATTGTTGGCCGACGAGGAGGCCTAACAGTCTCTGTCGAGGAGGTGAAAGGAGAAAGAAGAAGAATGTCGATCCTCGTCGTCAGGGAACACCAAGCGGAGGAGGAGGAGAGGTCAAGGCAACGCGAGGAGCTCGTCTTCGGTGCACCGGAGTGGGACGGCGGCAAGACAATACGTCCTACTCAATGCATGGAGTACAAGAGATTGTAAAGCTCGTTTGCAACGAGACGAGGAAACAAAGGAGAAGACGAAGAAAGGGGCCCAAGAGATCCCATCGCCATGGGAGTCTCTGCTGATGAATCTAAGGGAAGGAAGAAAGGACAAACGGTTCATCCCTATCAAGCAAGGATGCATGTGTCATGTGGGTTCGTCTGCAATGAGACGAGGAACATGAAGGAAGAAGAGAGAAGAGAAGAGAAGAAAGTAAAGGGAAAAAAACTTCGTTCTTTATTTTCCTTATTCACGAAAGACCGTCCTTCAAACAGTACAGCAGTTTATATATTAAAAAAAATAAGGAAATTCGGGTTGCATTAGGAAAGTAAAAAAGACAAAAAAAAATTAAGTCCAAACAAAATTGCTAAGCACAAAATTAGGAAGAGAAGTGGGGTCCACACGTGATCAAGTGCGTTTGTCGTGGTTCTTGTACCGATCTATGGAGGTAGCGGCCACGTGTTCTACATGAGCTCCCCGGTCTTGCAAAGAACTTGTCCCCAAGTTAAAATCAGGCAAAACTGCAAAACAACTACATCATTGCCATAGTAAGGGAGAAGGTCCCACAAATTGAAAGTAGGAGAGATATTCATATCATGTGGAAGATCAACAACATATGCATTGTCGCTAATTTTCTTTAGGATGCAAAGAGATCCAATTTTCTTCATTTGTAGGTTATTATAAGTGCCTATGAGAGAACACTCCTTTCACAAGAAAGCCATGACCAAGTCTCCCTCTTCGAAGAGTTGCACTCGTTTATGCGTGTCGGCGTCCACTTTGAATTTGGCATTGGAGTCCTCGAGATGCTTTTGGACAGTGTCATGAAGCTGAGTGCCTGAGTCGACCAAGTCGTTTGTTGTAGCATTGGACTCAAGAAGAGGCAGTAAAGCGACAAGATATAAAGTGTGATTAGGGACCCAAGAATACACAATCTGAAAAGGAGACACTCTTGTGGATCAATTGGTCGAAGCATTGCAAGTGTACTCACCTTGAGCGAGAGCAAGATCCCATTGGCGTGGTTTCTCACCAGAGAGACAACGGATAAGATTGCCCAATGCCCGGTTCACGACTTCGGTTTGCCCATCAGTCTGAGGATGTGTTCTGCTGCTGAACTTTAAATATGTATCAAGGCGCTTTCACAAAGTTTGCCAAAAGTGGATAAGAAACATAGAATCACGATGAAAAGTGATAGATTTAGGAACCCCATGAAGGTAAACAACTTCGTGAAAGAATAGGTTGGTGATATTGACAACATCCATAGTCTTCTTGCAAGGTATAAATAAGCCATTTTGGACTAGTGATCAACGACCACAAAGACTGAACCGTTGCCAAACTGTGAGGGTTGGGTCAACCTGATTGGAGTACTCAAAACTGTCGCGGTTGGTGATAATGGACTGCTCTTCTCCTCTAAAATCACATTTATCTTCTATTTTTTCTTGTCTGTCTCTCTCACGATGCACAATTTTTCATGGACTCGAGTAGGGACGATTGAAAATCAACAAGGATTTCTTCTAAATCAGATTTGGTAGCGTAGTTTCCATGGTTGTTGTCCAGGGGCATTTATCACCAAAATGGATGCCATCAAGTCCAAGAACATTGTCCTGCTCTGATCCACTTGACGAGGCAGAAGGGTTAGAAAGGTGGGCGGTTAGATTACGGCGCACCTGGTGGAGGCAAGGCACGGGCAAGTCTAGGAAATCTCTGTTGAGTGCAGAGGAGCAGAGGGGTGTCCTGCTGGGACGATAGGGACCTCTGATGAGGTAGAGGAGTGTCGGAGAATACGAGAAGTCTCCTATAGCGCATTGAGATCGAGCCGAAAGGCCTGAGGGTCACAACCCAGGCGTTGTTGACCGACGAAGAGGCCTGACGGTCTCCTGAGGAAGCGAAAGGGGAAAGAAGAAGAACGCCGATTGTCGTCGCCGGGGAACACCAAGAGGAGGAGGAGGAGAGGCCGAGGCGATGTGAGAAGGTCGTCTTTGGTGCGCTATAGTGGGACGGCGACGAGACAGTCCATCCCAGTCAATGTAGGGAGGTCGAGCGAGTGTAAAGCCCGTCTTCAACAAGACAATGAAAGAAGGAAAAGATGAAGAAAGGGACCCAAGAGATCCCGTCCGTCTGCAACAAGACAAGGAAAGAAGGAAAAGATGAAGAAAGGGGCCCAAGAGATCCCGTCGTCCTAGGAGTCTCTGCTAATGAATTGAAGGGAAGGAAGAAGGGACAATCGGTTCGTCCCTGTCACGCAGGAACGCCTATGTCTTGTGGGCTCGTCTGCAACGAGACAAGGAACAGGCGGGAAGAAGAGAGAAGATAAGAGAAGAAAGGAAAGGAAAAAAAATAAAAAATTCGTTCTTTATTTTCCTTATTCACGAAAGACCGTCCTTTCATGTTTACAGTACAAAAGTTTATATATATATATATATATATATATATAAAAAGGAAACTTGATTAGGAAAGGAAATTTGGGTTGCATTAGGAAAGTAAAAGGGACAAATAATAATAAGAGTCCAAACGAATTTGCTGAGCATAAAATTAGGAAGAGAAGTGGGATCCACACATGATCAAGTGTGTTGGCCGTGCTTCTTGTTTGTCGTCCTCTCGTACCGATCTATGAAGGAAGCGACCACTTGTTCTCAATCATTTAATTGCCTCCAATTGTGTTTCTTTTTGCTTGAGTGTACATGGTGTAACGGCCTTTCTTTCCATTCATTTGCTTTCTATTATCCTTTTCCTTTTGTGCACCTCTGGTGCTCTTAATGAAAGTCACCATTTCTATTAGAAACTGGAAACCATAGTACCCAATTAGTGAAGTGACACTTTGCATGGGATTAGTACAACCTGTTTGCAAGCCTTCTGGCCCTTGTCAGTTTGTGAATTTCTATTCACAGCAAAAAGGGAGAAAATAATTGATAATCAACGTGAAACTGGTAAACATGGAAAACAAATCAAACTGTACATGATTAGATGTAGAAAAAAAAAAAACTTTTGCACCCAAGAGCAAAAGGAATGCAGTATTAAGTATACAGAAATATCTCCTTCAACAACATCAGCTTCTGTACTTACTTAAGGTTGCCATTAGAATGCACTGTTAAACAAAATGACACAATTAAGCTATAATGAAATCGCATGTCCAAAATTGTGATCCGAGTCAAATTTTATATGAGTTCAAACTGAACAACTGCAAAAAAAAAATAGAAAAAAGGAGAGGATTCAATTTGACAGAACTCCAGGATTAGGGAAAAAAAAGCTACCTGTGACGACCACGACCATTATCCTCAAAGCGATCATCATGCATGTAAAAAGCGCCTGCAGTTGGAACAGCACATGGCTCATTCTCCTTCTTTGCCTCTTCTGTTCCCTGATTGTTTCCTCGAGTTACATCCACAGCTTCAGCACCAGATTCCATCACCGCCAGTCCCGCTTCCACCACAGCCTCAACTCCTCCAACATCCACTCCCCCTCCACTACCCGTCTCCTCATATTCACCGTCATGTTCTTCTACTTCCTCTTCATCTATCTCCTCTTCTTCTTCCCGTTCCTCTTCAATGTCTGATTCCTCGTCATCGTACACCTGCGGCGCGCCCTGTCCGTCGGATTCGAAATCCGATCCAATTCTGGCCCAAGAAATCGGCTTTTTATCTCTCCCATCTCCGTCTCCTTGTTCATCGTCGCTCGCCTCTCTCCGCCTCATTGCCAAAGGCATCATAGCTTCTTCTGGATCGCTCTCGTACTCCTCCTCCTCCCCTTCCATCGCCATTTCTGCCAAATCCTAACCCTAATTTCCCAAAGATATTAACTTTTTATCGTTCCAAAAAAAACCCTTGCCCTTGATTCGTGCAGTTGTACGATGAATTCGATCCGATCTGCTGCGAAAGTGAGAGAAAAAAAGGAAAGAAATAGCAAAGGCAGAGACGTCGACTCGTATGAAACCTGGGGACGTGAAATGGAAGATCTTCTATCGTACATTTGAGGTAATTGGGGAATTTTCACAGAGGATCGCATTACCGCAAGAGATAGTTACCCATTCTCAATTCCATTTATCTCCGTCTCCATCGAATATTCAAAGTGAAGAATCACTTCACCAAATGAAACGAGTGCTTGACAAAAATGCTTGGATTTTATATAAGAGCTATTAAAAATTATAATTTAGCATAATAGTATGTAAATTATTTTTTGTTGAATACAACACATGAAAAGTTTAAAAAATATTTTATTTTCCAATTGATGCCATTTAGAAATATATATTGAAAGTCTATATTTTCAACCATTTCACATTTATATAAGTTTTGCTTCTTGATTTTATATTCTTATTTTAATGTAGCAAAATAATTGTATCACTTGTTGAACTATATATTGTTTGATGATTTTATTTGAGTTTTTAAAGGTTTTTCCTTGTTAAATTTAAATATTTGGATTTAGTTATTAAATAATATAATATTCAAGTTTATATATATTATCAATGAGATAGAGAATTGGAGTTTGCTAAATATAAGCAAGATAATTGAATATTATTTAATAATATTGTATAACAAAAGAGTTATTTTCCATTTAAACGAGAGACTTTATAATACTGATTAGACTAGCAATAATGTGAGAATGTCAAAATGTTGGTTAGTGAATAAAATCAAATTAATAGAGTTGTGGTTAGAGAGACGTGTCATTAAAATAATATTTAAATATAAAATTAAAAATCATTGTGTTAAGTGGCATTGAAAAGAACTCCAATAAAAATCGATAAAATTGTTTTATGTGGATTACACACGTTAAAAAATCAGATTGTGCTCCAATTTTCTAATGTAATATCATTTTAATGATAATAATTTTATATATGTGAGTTTTCCTAAACCGTTCTATATCGAATATTTAAATATCAACTATGTATGAATATATTTGACATTTGATAGTATCGAAAATCCATTAAGATCATCATTAATTTGATGTAATTCTTAAATTTCAAACAGACAATTGATAATGTGAAAGTTTTCTAAAATCTAAGCTCTTCAAAATTTAAAAAAGGTTATAAAACTTTACTGATTTTTTTTATTATTGATCTTCAGAAAATCTATAGTCAGGCCCAAGGAAAAGCCAAATATGGGCTAAGTACAGAGCCCAAATGAGGAAAATATGGCCCATTCACTAAAATCAAAATTCCATGCCACATGTGCCACTTCTAAAGCTTCTGGATGTCTGAATTCTCTGCGCTGATTAGTGCAACTTAGGGGCATTTCTGCAATTGTGTCACTTCTTAAAATCGGTGGTGTTCTATCAACGTCCACCGCCGCGGTTACTTCTTAAAATAAATTATATTTAACTTAATAATGTCATTAATAAATTAATATAAATGTTTATTTCAAAAATAAAAAAATAAATTAAATGAGTTTGAAGTTAATGATCATATAGTATAATACACTGCAACACTAATAAAACAAAGTTTGCAGATGAAAAGGAGACACTTCCATGACTTAACTTTAGAGGTAGTGATTTGAGCCGTGCGGGTTTTATATTGGAGTTTCTTATGATTTTTCACATGTAAAGGAAAGAAAATAAAAAATATTAAATTTAAAATTTTTAAATAAAAAAGATTGTTATATAGTTATTAATCACAATGAATTTTGATAATTTTTTATTACAATTTAAAATTTATCTATATAAAACAATCAATTTATAGGAAAAATATATATTAAATTCAATAATTATTAATATCAGATTGATTAGAAAACAATTTTATTGGTAACTAATGAATTTAAATAACTTTAATAAATTTTAGAGTGATTTATTGTAGTACGGTGTTTGGTATTGCACTATATAATATATATTAGTAAAATATATTGTTATTTTTGTCACAAATATATTATTTAATTATACGCTTTAACATGTACCCATTATTCCCTCTGTTTACCGGCAAAAATCGGTCTTTTACCGTCAAAACCGGCGACGTTCCTTTGTTTGACCCCACTGAAAGAAAATTAGAAAAAGAAGAGAAATATAGCCTTCTTTCTCTCCTTCATTTTCTCTCTTCGTTTAAGAGAGCAGAGGTTTTTTTTCTTCTTCAGATCTTCTTCTTCTATAGTCCATCTAAATTTCCAGAAATTCCATGCATCTCCTTCTCACTTACCGATCGTTGTTACAAGATCTGGCCACCGTCAGTTGAATCTCAGCCGTCAATTTGCTCTATCGCAGCAGAATCGGGTCAGTCATTCTTGCACTCTTCCAAATTTTTCTAGAAACGACTTTTTAGATCCGATGCATGTTCTTACTTCCAATGGCGTCGATTCGTAAATATGTTGAATTTCCTTTCGGTTGATTATTTTAAGCACTGCCGATGAAAAAAATCTCATTTTTGCCTGTTTCAGTCTGGGAGAATCGCTAGGAAATGGCGAGTCGGATGAAAGAAGACGAGAAGAATGAGAAGATCATCCGCGGGCTTTTGAAACTCCCTGCTAATCGGCGGTGTATTAACTGTAACAGTTTGGTATGAGATTCCACGGTCCTCTTTGCAGTGTTTTTCTTTTGATTTTTCATTATTGAGTGGATGGATGCGTTCTTTTTGTTGTTACTATTTTAGAAGAATTAGATCTAGAATCGTTTTGGAGGAATTTCACTTTTCGTATAGTGAATTGTTGATTGTAATAGTGAATGGGCATTGAAAGATCAGAGAACTTGTAGCTTTTGATAAATTAAGATTCTTTACTTCACAGTTGAAAAGGCGACACTTTGCTTGGTGTTCATTGACATTTTAGAGCTGCTATTGATTGTTGGACACAGTCCTAGTGAATACTGTTGTTATTTTTTTTAATCTTAAAAAGAAAATAGTGTTTTTTTCTCTCTTTTTTCTTTTTCTTCTTCTTTCTCCATTTTGAGTCATGGCTATGAACTTAGATTTTGGGAAAATTCAACTGTGCAATTTTATAATTCAGGAAGATATAATCATCATTTCATTGTGTGAAGCTATTTATCATATCTATTTGGGGTCCTTTTTTGTCTCACTTTGCCGCCCAATCATACTAGAAGTCATGATCAGTCCACAATCCGTCTTGCAATTTCTCACATTGGTCAGGTAGTAACATTAAAGATAAAATTAGAAATTATTGTATTAGAAGAACCTTAAAGGTAGCTTCAATAGGCAAGAACATGAGAGAATGTCACTTAAATTCTATTCTTTCACATTTCATCCCCTGACTATTGGAAAATAGTTGGAGAGAGTTCTTAAGCACAATCCTTTGGAGAGAGAGAGAGAGTTGGGATCTGATTAAACCTGATTGCTTGATGCAAACTTATGTCAAAATCAGGTCCTTAAAATTTGAACTATTTTCATTAATGCACTGAGAAATTGAAATGTTGGAGAGCAAATTAAGAACTTAATACCCACTCTAAAAATAATGAGTCAAGTTCACTAACTTCAATGATCTAAAATATAGAATTGAGCAAATGGTATACTAGCCATTTAACATAGCATTACGAAGCAAACTCTGTAACCACTTATTGATTCTACCTTTCTTATATAAGAGTGTTCCAAACTTCAACAAGTTGCTCACAACAAATGATCCATTTTACCTTTAAAAAAAATCAAATGATCTTTTAAAAAAAATATTTTAAAGAGATGATCTTACTTGAGCCAGAAGTTGACCAAGGATTGAACCTGGCTAAGACTTGATTTTGTGTTTGCAAAGAAAAAAGGGTGTTACAGTTAAAAAAAAAAAATTTCAAGAAATAAGCAGTTAAATTTTAACAGTTTGAAGCCATTGTCTTAGCTTAGTTCAGAGTCTTCAGAAATGAGTTTCTAGTTGAGTCACAAAAATATGACCAAGTTCAACTTAGCTGAATAATCAGGTTTTTCAAGTATTAATCTATTGTCTATAGCTGAAACCTTTTACAGTAGCAGTCCAATACTGAGCTTTATTTATTTATTTACTCTTTGGGTGGACATAACAATTTTTTTTTTCATTTCATATATGAGGAACATTTACCGTATGCGAGCACTATAGTGATTAGATTTGCGTTACTGTACTGAACATACCAACTTTACAGTAAATAGTGATTACTTGGTTGTAATGGACATGATTCGAAGCCGTAAAGAAATTATCTATTCACTGTACTGAAATTCTGTTACTAGAAGTATGCAAGACCTAGAAGGGGGGTGAATAGGTCTGATCCAATTTTATTACCCTTTTCAAAATAAATCAATTTAACAATATGTGCAGCGGAGTAAGCGTGTGTGCAAGTGATAAACAAAGAATCAAACCATCAAAGCAAACCACATTGCACAATCACTTATAGTGGTTCTGTTCACCTGAACTTACATCCACTGTCAGACTTTCCAACTCTAGGGTTGTCCCAATATACTATGAATGTGTTTCACATCCATATAGTACAACCTAATTTTTATAGAGGTTCGACCCCCATGGTCTAATCCTCGACACCTATTTTTTTAGGTAGTTCGAACACAATGTTTTAGTCCACCTTTCATTGTGAATTCAAATAAAAGACTAAGAGAAACACTTGCCTTGGGCCTTAACAATTTTTCAAAATGTGTGTTCTTCTTGTAGATGTCTCCGCGCCTTCTACCTTCAGATCTGGTCCATTCTTTAGTGAGCTTTTGCACAGCCGAACATGGGTTCTAGGACAAGAGTATTACTGTTTTTTGGGTCCTAGAGGAAGGTCCTCATCTTCTTCACAAAATAAGCATTGAATGCTTTTTCATTTTCCTAGTAAAAGATGATGAAGAAGAGAGATAAGGGATGATGGGGAAGGTCTCTGGTCTGGGATTTTCCAATATTCAGATCTGTATTTTGAATTCAGTCAGTCGTACATTTATAAGACTATTTTAGAACAGTTAAGTCTCGAGGCCTCCAGATTTTCTTCGAGGCCTCGAGCCTGTATTTGGAAGTACAACTCACTAAATTTCTAGATTTCAAACATTTACTTCTAATGATTTTTAGTCAATGACTAACTCACTAATTCGCTACTTGTCCATGATTGCTAATCAGAATATTTAACTACCAAGTCATGATGTGGCAAAAATGATTTCTCAATAATCCTTTATAGAGCCTTTCCAAATATGTATTAGATTGTCATGCTTGGCTTCAAAAGATTTGTTCATGAGTATATGGCAAACTGATTTTTCACAATCTCATCAAGTCCATAAGAGCCTTTTAGGATTTGCATATTTCCATAAGGTTTCCAATCATGATGAGGTATAGGATCTTTCAAAACTCATGAGCAGCCTTTTCCCTTTTTCAAATCTTTTACCATATCTTTTAAGATATTTGGTCAGAGGCCAGATGTCCATGACATCATACGCTGGAATCCAACTGTCATTTTTGCTCAGTTGTGGACAGTCTTTGAGGTCTCAACAAACTGCTTGAGGCCTCGAGGCTGAGACTAAACATTTTTTAGATTTCCAATTTATTAACCATTGATTTTAGGATGTTTAGTCTTAATCTAAGGTCCACTAAGGTTCAGTTACCTGTGTGCCAATCACATGTTCGGTGTGGACTCTTCAATGCACATTAGATCTTCTAATATCTTCACAATCTTCCAAGGCAAGGTCCAACACACACGGTCACGCTCGGTCATGGAATTGACAGACTTGGTCAAACCAAGGCCCTAACAATACACCAATGCTGACTTTAGATTATTGTACTGTTATCCAAGAAGCTATGAGTTGGTCATACATGATACAGGATGAAGTGTATTACCATCCGAAACTTGGTGGCACTTGTTTTCCAGCTACAAAATTCTTAAAGCAAATAAGCTTTTTCTTTTTCTGGTTTGAGGGCAATCATTGGTCTTGGAAAGTGGATTTCAGGAGAGATCTCAGGTCTTTCGAGCTCGGAGGCAAAGATGACCTGATGGCCTAGTTAGGAGAATTCTTGCTATCACCTGGGGAAGCGGATGAGTTAGTTTGGATGGGAGACTGGTCGGGCACCTTTTCCGTTAAATCCTTGGTGAACTTGATCCTTAATTAGCAAGAAGCCGGCAGCCCCGCCTCAATTTTCGCTTGGAAGGGTCTTGCTCCACCTAGAGTTTAATCCTTCATGTGGTGTGTATTAAGGGGGAAGGTTTTGACACGGATGGATCTCAAAAGACGAGACATATTGAGATCGGAGGAGGATTTAAGCGGCCCTCTTTGCGGCCATCCAGAGGAGGACGTTGACCATCTTTTCATTCATTGTCTTGTTGCGAGAGCCTTATGGAATAACTTCCTAAACCTCTTTGACACCTCTTGGGTCTTTGATCGGACTTGCATAGGGGTCGTGGGAGCTTGGTTTATGTTGGGACTTTGTTCTAGAAGGAAGTGGGCTTGGTTTACGGTCCTCGCCACAATTTTCTAGACTATTTGGAAAGAAAGAAATTCAAGGATATTTGCAAGGAAAATTAACGGAAATCAACGATCTCTTTCAAAAGGCTAAATGGGGGCTGACCATGCGGCTGCTTTCAAGGAAGGAATTCAAGGGGTTGAAACCATCAGATTTCCTACTTTCTAGGGATGAGTGCTTAGAAAGTGGAATAAGGAAAAGTAGACGTAGTGTCCCTTGGCACCCGCCCCAACAAGGGATCACGAAATTTAACGTAGACGGAGCCTCAAGAGATAAACCAGGCCCAGTTGGGATAGGGGCGTTCTTAGGAACCATAGCGTTTATCATCGTTAGTATTTATGGAGGTTGTAGGGGTGAGGGACTCAAACGAGGGAGAATTCCTTGGTCACCGACCACTTGTTATTGAAGGGGACTCGGCAAACGTTATCAAATGGGCCAAGGGTCTTAAATGACCTCTCTGGAGGATGATCACCATTGTAAGGGAAATTAAGGGACTAATTGTGGGAATGGATGTCTCTTTTGTTCACGTCAGCAGTCAATTGTTCTGCAAATGGCATGATAAATTTCCTTACAAAAAATGAGATCAACAACAGGGCTTCAGGCGTCTTCTGTATTTGAGACTAGGGGCTAGGGTTTTTTTCTCTTTGTTGACTTGTTTTCTTAGCTGTGGTGTTGGTCTAATCCTTTTAGACCACTTTTGCTTAATTGTTTTTTTTTTTGTCTTGTATTATTACCTCTCAAAAAAAGAAAAAGAAAAAAAAAAAGACTTTTACTGATATTATTTAGTCATTGCTGTACAAAAAATCTATATCCTGTTCCCATTTGGTTAGGTTGTAGTATTACTAACACAGTTTTGTCAAGCAGGGACCACAATATGTATGCACAAATTTCTGGACATTTGTTTGTACAAACTGCAGTGGGATACAGTAAGTGTTTTCTTTTTTATTTTCCCCTTATTTGAGGTCATTGTGGCTCTCCTTGTTCATGGCGCATTCATTTGAGGGTCTCTTGCATGAAGTTCTACATTAGGTCAAAGTATTCCTGAAGCCAAAAAGGGCAAAAATCAGATTCTGTCAGGGATGCCTGGCAAATCATATTGATTTCTTTCTATAGTATCATAGATGAATATGATTGCAAGTTTTTACAGCAGAAATTATGGCTCGTACTGACTTATATATATTCGAATGATCTCGTACTGACATATTGTAACAAAACTTTTCTAGCCGGGAGTTCACCCACCGTGTGAAGTCAGTATCAATGGCTAAATTTACTTCACAAGAAGTCAGTGCTCTTCAAGCAGGGGGAAATGAGGTATTTGCATTGTGCACACACTTTTTAACCTTTTTATTCGTTTGATTTCTTACTTGTATTTATGTCAGAATTCTCTTTCATCTAATGTACTAATGAAACCTTTTCCTTACAGCGTGCAAAGGAAATTTATTTCAAAGAATGGGACTCACAACGGCAATCTGTACCTGATAGCAGGTCGTTACCAATGTTTGCCTTACAGTTTTTTATTTGCAATTTGACAAGTTTTCCTTGGATATGCCCATACGCTATATTGCCATCCTCATCTGGCTACGTCTGTGTTATCCTGGATATATGCAAATGATATCTTGTGGGTTATCTTCAACAACCAAAAATTTAAGAGTATCTCAGGGATCGATGTAGACTGATATGAGGTTAGGCTGGGCAATCATATTGGGTTCAGAAAACATCATATTTCTCACCCTTGGCCAGATTTATTCCCAAGTCAAAAACCACTTTTAATGATTTCTTCCTAAATCTGGAATTTTGGGTCAAATGTTTCTTGTAGCAATGTTGAGAGACTCAGGGACTTCATTAAGCATGTTTATGTGGATAGAAGATATACTGGGGAGAGGAGTACCGTTAGGCCCCCACGGATGCAGGTACTCTAACTTCTTCTTCTTTTCTTCTTCTTATTACTACTACTACAGATTTCTTGCTAATTAGTGATATGTTGCTGTAGTCAATATTTCTGTCTGCATCATGTCCATTACTTCAGTATCAAGTATAAATGCCATTATTATGCAATACACATGTTTCACCTTTCTGTATTTTGGAGTTATTCTTAGCAGAAGCTCTTTTATTATTATTAATTATTATCTTAATAGAGGTGGAATATTTTTTTTCTTATTAATGATATTGGATTTCTACCATACAGGGTGGGAGGGAGGATTATAATGAAAACAGGAAGGCGGATGCATATCGCGGTGGGTCTCGAAGCCCACCATACGAGGATACATATGAACGTCGTTACAATGAACGACCTAGTCCTGGTGGAAGGAATGAGGACAGGAATTTCAGATACAACTATGATGAGAGAAGAAGTCCTGGATATGATCAAGAAATTCGAAGGTATGGTGATAGCGGGAGAAGTCCTGGCCATTTTGAGGCTGATGATAGGCTTCAAGAGGATAGATTTGGAAATGGAAATCAAAATAGGAGATCTGAAGAACACAGATCTGCTGATGTAGCATACAAACCGGAGAGCAGGTCACCGAACAATCAAAAGGACATGTCCAGCCCTCCAATGGTGCGGTCTGTTAGAGAGATATTAGGGGAGGATGTTCCACCTCTTAGAGTGGGTGACCCTCCGAAGGCCAATGGTGACAAGGCTGCTGATGTGCCTGCACGCACACAGGTAGGAGTCTGCTGAAATGTTGAGTACATTGCTGACAAAACGATTATCTTTTGATACTTCTCAAAAAAAAAAAAAAAGATTATCTTTTGATGACTATTTATCAATTGCTGGTTTGAAAAAATACGGGTTTGTTGAAATGAATATAGATAAATGATGGTGAGATGGCATGTCTGCATTTATGTATGCATGCATGTGTTCTTGTATGTATTTATGCTCATTGCAAACAGTGATGATTTATGGCAGAACTAAAATTGCAGCAGACAGGGGCCTCTAAAAACGAATATTCTGTCTGTGCATATTGTTAATGTTGACAGGAGCTTGTAAAACAAGATCCATAAAGCTATCTTAAATACAGTGCATTACTTCTTTTGTTTGTTGTGCATGATGGGACAGATGTGCTATATGGAGAGTGTTCCAAACAAGGTTATTCCTTGTTTCATTTCAGAATAAGAAAGATTGCAACAAATCATGTGAATATTTTGTTGTTTAATTATACGCTGTTGGAAAAGATTTTGTCAGTTTTTTTTTTTTTGTAATTTCTCTTGCTGTTTATGCTCATCTATATTTATTTATTGTATTTATCAAAACCTCAATAATTGCAGCGCTATTTTTTGTCAGCATCTTCTGTTTTTCCTTTCTTGTTTCTGGGTGTTTGTTAGCTCTGTAGTAGCATTGCTTTGCCAGCTGTTGTCTGTGAGATTGTTTAGGGTGTGTTCTTTCTCTAGCATGACAAAGATCAGTAACCAGTTCCAAAAAAATAATACTCAATAGATATCAGAAACAAAACTGTAAGCAGCAGTTATTGAATATGAAACTAGAACATCATTATATCCATCAACACCAGTTTAGGAAATACATTGTACACCAGCCACCCATTTGAAATGGCTCTGCATTATCAATGCGCTCTCACTAATTTGGTGTTCTTAACTGCCCTCGCTCGAATTATGTGTGTCACTTCCAGAATATATTTTAGTTAAAATTTCTAAGCTTCTTAGTTACTCTTTGAGGGTGTCCATTGCAGAGGTCTGCATCTTCCAGTAGCATGGGCTCTGCTGATGGGAATTCAGCGGACCAGAAGAGGGTTAATTTGGGAACCTTGATTGATTTTAGTGATGATCCTCAACCTGCTGCTGCTGCGACACCTAATGACCTATTTGCAGCTCAATCTGTTCAGCAAACAACTCCAGACCTATTTGCAGCTCAATCTGTTCAGCAAACAACTCCAGACCTATTTGCAGCTCAATCTGTTCAGCAAACAACTCCAGACCTATTTGCAGCTCAATCTGTTCAGCAAACAACTCCATCTGTTGACGGGGGCAACTGGGCATCTTTCGATCTTGCGCCACAGGAAAAATCAACCCAACCTCCTTCAAATGCTAGCACACTGGAATCAGCACTGTCCCAGTTAGCTCTGGGAAGTCAGCCAGTAGTGAACCAATCAACATTTCCTGTTGGTGGTGTTGATTCCTTTGTCAAAACTAGTGTTGGGGGCCAGTGGCCATCTACACAGCAACACCAGCCTTCTTTATTCACAACTGCTGATAGTCAGTCTGTGGCTCAGCAGTATAGTCCATTTGCTGGTGCTCCCAGCAATCAGGTAATTCATCATGCCTTGTGGCATTCTCTATTTAATGTTATTTATGCTACTTATGTAGTTGCTCATGATGTTCGTTTTGCATTATTCTCTACAGCAGTGGAGTTCATCAGTTGTGCCGAATTTGCAAGGACCTTCAACTGTCACCCCCAAAACACCTCAAGAAAACAGTGCTGGAGGTCCATTACAACCTGTCAATGTGGAAACAAAACCAAGTGGAAGAAAAGAACTTCCAGAGGTATTAGTGTCCTGATGCTTATATAATGGTTTCATTTATTATCAGTACTTAGAATTGTCTATGAATGTTTGTTGTTTTGCAGGGCCTTTTTTCTGGTGCTGTACCAGTTCCAGGTTGGCAAAGGGGTCCACCACGTGGGATGGGATTTGTCATGCATTATCCAGCTGTTATGGTATATGTCCAGATGAGTCTGGATCTTTATTTTGGCATTCAAGCTAAATATTAACTTCTAAAAATGGGATTCATGTTGCAGTCGATGCCAGCTTTTCCTCAGCCAGTGCAGTCTACCAACCCATTTGATATTACCAGTGAACCAACTATTCCCCATGCCTCTTCGGTATGCAAATCCTATTATTTTAACTGAGTTTTCTTTTTCTTAAATCATTCTGTTTTTTTCTCATATTATGTTGAACCAGTATATTAAGGATTGTCTACGGAACTGTGGCACATTTTATTCTCTTTAACTGAATACTTCTTAAAGGTCTGAAGCTATATATGCTGTTTTTACTTTCCTAGTAGGAATCTCAAATACCTTTTAAAAAAAGAGTAAGAACATCAAATACAGAAATTGATGCAGCGTCTATGCCAGTCTCATGTTAAAGGCATTTTTCTATAGTAACCAAATAATGTCAAGCGCATGAGTCAGGTACATTGAAGGTGAGAGTTACTGAGCTCATGCAATCAGCCAGATCATGCAGTTTTGACGAGGATTGGGCAAATTTTGATTGAATCATGAGTAGGGTACAGGGACAATAACTTGGGCGTATAATGTTAACTAATTTAAGGTGCATTATGATAATTAATTTAAACTAAATTTTTTATTAGTAAATGCAAAACTTCTTACGAAGTTAGTCCTAATGGTTGAGGTTTGAATAGAATGGGTAATTTTTTTAAAAAAAGGTTTAGCAGTTTGTTTGAGGCAGTCCCCTGTAAGTACTATTGTTATTCTCAAGGAAGACCTATTTGAGCAAGTTTTGATTTTTACTTCATTGTGGACTTCCTCCGTACATGATATTTCTCTATTTATTCTCCATTTATTCGTGTTGAAGGATTTAGAGGCCAGACCTCTTTGCCTCTCTCTCCTTCTCTCTCAGGTTCTCTACTCTTGACAACTTCTAGAATGAACCTGATTGACCGAACATTAAGCTGAGGAACGAATGACCTGACTAAGCTGCTACTGGTCAGCTGTTGGAACGAGTGAAACTTCACTTCTTTGGAACTACCAGTCTTGAAATACTATATTAGACCTGCTAAGAATTCTCTGTAAATTAAAATTGGAATGAGTATCTTTTCTGGAAATGGATAATTACTTGTTTACTCTATATTTTGGTTTCACTTTCTTAAAAGAAATCGAGGCACCCTACTTAGAGGAATTCCCCCCTCCTCTGTGTGTTTAAACCAAGGAATAGCTATGTTTGACTTTCAAGTTACTGCGATTGAAAAAAGAGGAGAGAAATGGGTTAGTTTCAAATGGGTTCACTGAATTTGAAGAAGTTGGGTTTTTAGCAAATAGTAGATGTGCTTCGATAAATAGTAAAGAAATAAAATACAGGAAGAAGGAAGCCGATACAAAATGGTTTTTTAGCTGTTTTTAATATATCTTTTCTTGCAGAAGAGGAATTATTTGTATCTTTTGTCTATTTATATCATGATGTCTTAAACTATGTGCCCAAACAACTTTAGCAATCTTATGGCAAACCCAGACATCATTAAAGGAGATCCTTTTAAAGTTACTATTCTCTAAGGTTAGTACTCCATTGTTCTCAATGGTTACACTCCCTGTATATTTGTTGGACTTCTGTGGCCAACTGGTTCCAAGTTGGATTTTCAAATTAGTTTAAGTGAGGTTTGTCTCCTGTTTCAACAAACGGAAAATTAAGTTGATCCTGTTTCTTTTGCTTAGTGATTAACTAAATAATTGTCATGAATGTCTACTGAACTACAAATATAGACTATCTTGATTGACAAAAAAAAAAAAATGTATCTCTGTAATGAGCTTTTTCTTAATTTATGTCAATCTATACAGTTTCATAATTTCCAAATGGTTTTCTACAGCAGTATAGATTCCTATAATTTGTTGCTTCTTCAATGCAGTTCCCATCATGACATCCTTGCAAAGAGCACAACCAAACATGGGAGCTCCTCCTGATCTGATGCGTGCTTCCAACTTTAGTACCCCTTCCCCACAATGGATGCCCCCCCAACCCCAAGCACCATCTTATATAACATCACAGATGCCTCCAGGTAAGCTATTCTTTGCCTACGTCACTTTTTGTAGTTATTATTGGTGATTTCTGATATGAATACAATTTGCTCTTGAATTTGCTAATTCCCAATTCTTTAACGTTAGGTGGATACATGATGCAACAAGCACCAACTAACATCCTGCCTTTGGGGTAAGTATCCTTGTCTTCCCGTTATTATTTGTTCAGGGTCTCTCAAAGGGATTGGGGTAGCATGAACAAACTCACCCCGCAACCCAAATTGGGGTAAGTGCTTTATTCGATGAAGCTCTGAAGGGGTACACTGCCCTATGGTGTGCCCCGTGATTGATGAATGTCATGGTATAGCAGTAATTGCTAGCTGATATGCATATATGAGTTCTCACTGCTCTACTTCCTGCTTGTGTGTCCATGTCTAAATCAAAAGTGAGCCGTTTGTTTGACCCCATCTATGGTTGGTCTGATTGCAGACATCAAGGAGTTGGTGGCTTTGCCAGCATAGGGCCTATTTATGGTTCTGTAAGTGCAGATCAGCATCTTGGCCCTAGATTCCCTCAACCTGCTAGCCCGAATTCTCTCTCCACCGTTGGAGGAAACCCATTTGGATAAGACAGCGACAAGCAGCATTTCACATTCCCATTTTGTTCATTATGCATGGATCTTGCTATTGCCTGTTAATTTCTTACCCGGTTTCACTCTGTTTGAGGATTATGTCAAATGATCTGCTCGATCGAAGAGGATTTCCAGCCCAACCTCTGGCCAAGGTAAAGCTTACCGGTTCCTTCTGCCATGTAAAATTAGTGTGAAGAGAAGGATGATCAAAACAGTCTTAATTCAGAGAAAAACAAGGGGACCTCCCAAGGGTTGGACGAATTTTCATTTTTCTGGGCTTGATGTAAGAAATGTTATTAGCTTTATATTCTATTGGCACTGTGTATGTGATTGCCTGCCCCTCACACCATTAGGGTTGTATTTGTTTATTTTTCTGCTTTTATCAGGCTTTAGGGTTATGTAATTTTTGTAACAGGTGTTGTTCTCTTTCATGCACTAATTATGGGTCTGAGAAGGGATTTGTGCAGAATGACATCGATTGAGTATGAACCTTTTTGTACTTCTGGAATTTATGCATTATATATGGTTTGGTTTGTTTCGATAAGCATTCTCTTTTTTCTCATTATATATGCTTTAGATGTTTCTGATATCTGATATTATTTTTAGTATTGGCCCTCAAAATGAATCTTTAGGCCCACTTTTTTTTTTATGTTGGTGAGGAATTTCTTTTTATTGGTCTAAGGTCATATTTTTTTTTTTAAGTCAAGGTATCCAAGACTCTTAGAACACCTGGCTAAGTCCTTGGGCATGTGCAAACCTTTCTATCTGGAGACAACGGATAAAACTAGGGGGAGTGGCTTATATATGTTGAGAGTGGGACTTAGACCCAGAACCTCTCACAGCTTATTAGGATTTTTTAAACATCAAGCCAACCCTCATGGGTTTAAGGTCTATATTTGTAGTCTGTCACTACCTGTCTTAATTCTGAAATCAAAATATCAGACGATTGGAATTCCCCCCCTTTAGGGGAGAAAAATATCGGATGATACTTTATATAAATTCTGTATCAGCTATTTGGGTCGTGTTGGGCCTTGAACCAAATGTTTTTTTATTGACAAAAGTGTTGAGATCTTTTAAAGCATCCAACTAATCTTCGAACCAAATACCAAATGTTTTAGTTCTAAGTTCACTTTTTGAGCATTGGCCATTTCTTTAGTTGGTTTAAGGTCCATTTTTGTGGTCTGACATTATATGTCTGAGATTCAAGTATCAGACAATATGGATTTCTTTTCCATAGTCCAGACTGAAACTATTGGTTGATATTTATTTTAGATCAGGCATTTTGGTGGCTATAAAATTAAGAAAATAAAAACAAGACTGAAATTTTGAATATGGGCCAAAATGTTCGCTGGAGTGCATTGAATTTTTTTTAATATAGGCCAAATGTCAGTCTGTTACAATAATTTTTCATTTTTTAGAAATTTGAAAATACTGCTTGTTTCATATCAGGTGGGCCTAAAAAACGATTGGGATCAAATTTGAAATTGAATAATTAAGTAAAAGTTATATAAAATCCTTAATACGTTTTAAAGTTTTTATTTTTGTTATTTCCTATTTTGTTATTTTATTTTAAATTTAATATTATAATAAAAATCTAATAACTTGAGGGCATCTTGATATTTCCTTATAAAAATAATTTTAAGCTATTTTAAAACGTTTCCAATAATGATGATGCAATCGTCCAAATTTAAAAGTTCTAACAAATTATATCATAAGATGAGACTCACTTTATAATAAAAATTAGACGATTGAATATATTATTTTTCAGATAAAAAAATTATTAGATAAATATTTTATTTATAACTGTCAATTTAAAATTCGAAGATGTATTAATAAATATTAATTGTAGTTGAATCTAAATTAAAAAAAAAAAACATTAGACCTCCAAACACGATTAAACTCTAATAATGCCATATTGTTTTCACAGTTTTAAATCTTACCTCGATACATATCGGCTATGAGGATCAATACGTACTGGCCACCATACATCTGAATTTTTTTATGATCAAGTTGTCTAAGTTTTGCATCCGACTAATTTTTGAGACATGTGCAAGTTTTCTATTCATACACACCAAATAAACTCTACCCAAAAAAACACAATATTTATCAGCCGATGGATATGAAATATCAATATTTTAAAATATTTTAAGATCATTTGGAGTAATTTTGATATTTTCTTTCTGATCCTGGAGTTGAACCAATCATTTGAGGTTTTCAGAATCTAATAGAAGTGTGATTAATTGTTCTGCTATTTTTTCTTAATTTCTCTATTTTCTCTAATTTGAGATTTTTGGAGTTTAATGGATAATAAAACCATTTTAAAATAGTGAAATACGTATAAAATTATTTGTTAACGTTTTTTTTTTTTTTGAATTTTTTGGCCATTTCAGACGTCATAGTTTTCAACTTTTCCTGCATATGAAACTAACGAGAATTAAATCCAAATTTTATAAATATGAGTTATCTATTCTCCCATTTTTAGAATATCCTTCTAAATTTTTTGAAGAATATTTCAACAAATTTTTGAGCAAAGTAGCCTCGATACCTTTGATTTATCCATTCCAGATAGTTGGTTGCATGAGGACAACTGGTAGTTTCATCGTCTTCCATTCCTTTTTATTTGTCACCATGCGCAAAATCTTTGCTGCAATTTTAGGCGATAATTCAAACAAGTGATGATACATTAAATGATTTTAAGCCAAAATCAAACTTCATTGATGGATACTTACCCTCACATTCAGAAAAAAAAAAAAAATCAAACTTCATTGATGGATATTATTGCATCCATGTTACTACTGCAACGTTGAATTTATGCATTCTTACCGTCGTGCAGAAAACATTCACATCATGATCTCTAGGTTTCTCAAAGCCATGCTTACAGATAAATGCCGATCATGGCATCTTCACCGATTTCCATGTCGACATTGGAACAAAGACTAACAAGAACAAATAGGAAAAATGGTGAGGCATTGGTATCGGGATTGCTATCGGTATCATTTTATGCTTGGAAAGATGATTTTGGAAAGCTTTTACCCAGCCAGGGGTGATAAAACCATGAGGTGCCTTTTCCACATATCTTTGCGTGTGGGAATTGTTGCCAGATTGCTTGACGGAATTTGAACTGCTGGTTCTTGAATTACTTTTGCTGTACAGTGGATGAATGAAGACAAAGACCAAAGAATGAAATGAGTTCGGACCTTTTTAAGATGGTTCGGCACTCCATTTCTTCTTCCAAATGAGGGGAGCAACCAGCATCCATACTGCAAACATAGTTACGATCAGATTATAAAGTTAGTACCTTCGAGATATTTGTAATTTTCTTTGGGAAATGATACTAAAAAGATGAGTTGTACAAATGAAAGAGTGCTAAACTTTAGAGGTCATATTCATTTAGGGTCCCCAATATGGATTGTAAAGAGCCTAAAATTCAAACCAATTGGGGAAATCCATTCATTTGATTGCAACTTGTGCTTGCCCAACATGAGCTGTGTGTCAATAGTTTCTTCACTTGCAGGAACGTGATTTCTTACAAGCATCGGGTTTTTAACTCACAACTAACCATATTTCGTTAAGTGTTACCATTCTTATTGCACCATTTCCCTTGTGATATCTAATTACTGACATTGTGGTGAGATAAGAACATGGTCTTGTTGGTAATAAGATTGGGATATTGATCAAAGGAAATCCTATGAAACACCAGCTACACATGTAAAACCGGATGACTTTTCTATAATGAAAAAATACAATCTAGAGAATAGAGATTTGATGGGATTTTCATTTCATTCTCAATTTAAAAGAAATAAGATCCCAGGGTCATTTTGAGGGACAAGTTCATGCCGGATTCAATTTGTAACCACTTACTGTAAACGCCTGCTGCAAGCCATGCATTTGCAACTCTAACCCAAGTGCTAGCCCATCCGACATCTATTGTCCACCTGGAAAGACAAGTATTTCTTTAGTAAAAGATGGAGCAACATGATTTATTCCATCACATTTATGAGAGGAAATATCAAACTTAATTTTGTTTTGATTCTCAGTGAACACTTAGAGGTTGTTTGTCGAGGAAAACAATTCTACAAAAAAAATTATATTTAGGTTCAATTCATATCATCAAATGAATGCTATTAAACCTGGCCTCATGTCAGGCTAAGAAAGCCAAACATTTTTGTTGTTTACATCAAAATCTTTATTTTCGTTGAAAATGAACAAAGTATTGTCTCGGCAAGCAAAGAAAACTATCATATTTTTCTCGTTAGATTGTCCTACTCCCGCCCTCCTCCACCCCAACTATGGGAAATAGATTCCTAGGAAGAAGAGGAAAATGTCTCCTCTTGTATTCTTAGTAAAGAACACTTAGTGAATAGGAAAAAAAGAAATATATAATTAGAATTACTATCTAAAAATATAGAATTAGAATTACTATCTTCTACATGCATGACATGACCATAGTCAATTGACATATCTTCTTCCTTTCCCATACAAGGAATAGATTTATTTTCCATAATTATAGACTGAAAAGTGGTGCCAAAGACTCTCCTGATCATTTGCAGATGCAACTACACAGAAATAATGCCAACAAAAGCCAACTAATGGCAATAATGGCAATGCCCAAGTAGTCTAAGAAAGAGAAATCAAGCATATAGGTTTCCTTTCAGCTAGAAATTAAATGAAAATTAATTACTTGAGATAGTTTGGAAATAAATAGTTAGGGTTCATTTTTTATGCTCTTCATTTTTATTAAAGGTAACCATTTTATTCACAGAAAAAAGTTCCATGCTCCACATTTTTTATAGGTGGAAAGTGGCAACCAACACCTTAGCTGTTCATTTTTCCTTTAATAGTTCTATCACTCAATGTTATCATAAAGATTTGACTAATAATTCCTGCAACTATTTATATCTCCATGTCTATGGACTTCCATTCTGTAAAATCTTTTGGCTCTCCAGCTAACTATTTCAACCAAAAGCTTTATTGTGTTCATGCCATTACGCCTTTAGATCCTCTTCATTGACAGAAGAAAAAAAGTCAAGGAAAAAAAAAAAGCCATGTTCAATTTAAGACTTAAAATGGTGACAAAAATAAAAATCCCTACATTTAAATTTTTACTAAAATTCATAAAAGGGAAGTTATAGACACCAAAATACATGGTCTATAAATGAGAGAATGAACTTGGGCTGTTATTGGCTTAAAAATGATACTTCCATCATCTTGAGGGATGTTCAAGTTTGAAATGCAAGTTGAGGATTTAATGTTCCGTAAAATTTGAAACTGATAACCTTAAAACTTAGTGCGGTGTGAGGACTTACTTTTGCATGGTGTGATGGGAATTCCATCCAATCAATAACATGGCAAAGTACATGGCTCCCATAGCAAAAACAAAATGAAAGAATCCATATCCATAGGGAACATCTTCTGGCTGCACTTCCTCCTTCTTAAACTGCATGTATTGTTGTTAGCCACGTCTTACGAAACTTCTACAAATACAATACTGTGAAGTGAGATGCACCTGAAAGGATTTGGAATCTATCCCAGTCGAGAATGTTGCTATAACCATTGTAAGCAGTGCGACAATAAAACTCTGTTCATGAATGAGGTCAGTAAGATAAGTCATGAAAAACATTAATTAATCAGTCACAAGAGATGGGAATTCCCACTGATCAGGAAAATGAGAAACTTAACAATATGTATCAAAGTAAGTAATGACGACTTAAAGTTTTGAATATCATCTAATATAGGATCAGTCTAAAAGCATGCAGTATTCAACTAATCAATTTTAGAGTCAAGTAAGACTAAGCAAGTTTTATGAGTGTCATGCTCTTTGGAGGCCGTTTGTCATTTTTCAGCTCATGGAAAGTGAATACTAAAGAAAACAAGGATTTCCCTCTTCTTCCATAGAACAAGGTCTCTTTGCCAAGAGCATAGAACATGAGATATTTTCCTCTTCTTCCAAGAAATCTATTTACTGTGGGGAGAGATGGGAAAATTTAATGAGGAAAAGAGGGAGATTTTCTTCACCTAGTGAGATGTATTTCATTCATTTTTTTTTGTGAAAATAAGATTTTGAAGCAGAATACATAAACACCAGGTTTTCATGACCCAACATGATGCCAGAGTTTATGGCATGTATTGGATAACATGAAGTACACCCAAAGATAAATTTTCTTGTGGAATTAATTTCTTCAAGGAAATTGGCAAACAACTTAGGAAAATCAAACGAAAGAATTTCTTCAAAAACTTTGCTTTGAAGCTTGAAGACCATTTCAGTTCATAGGAAAGTAATTTCTTGAAATCTAATGAATTTTAATATAATCCATCTCACAGTTTATTGTGCATTCTTATTAATTTTCTTTATTTACAGAATCTGTTGAACTAAAAAATTTTGGACCAAAGATTTATTCACGTCTTCAGGAAGACTCAGTCAGGTGTCCAATATTGGCAGATCCTAGTCATTTATATGATTTGAAGGAGTTTTCTTTACCATAAATGAGTCTTTTCTAGTTGGTTGGACCTAAATCAAATTTGGTTACTGTTTCAAGTAATCTGTATTTTAAGTGGATGATTGCAAGAGTTGCTTGGTGATTTTATTGTCATGACACTAAAAAGGGGGAATAATGGAAATGCTTCAACTTTCCAAGATTAACCCCTTACAATTTTGAGGCAACAACAGGACCCTAATCCCAAGAATGATTAGAATGTGAAAATCATTGGCTTTTGTCTACTTATTTTATTGAAAATTTGAATGTAGGATTCTAGTTATATTTATTGGAAACTGGAATGTAAGATTTCTGCATTCCAATTGGAGAAGTTTTATGTTGCAAACCATATGCACTGTGCAACTTTCAGTAGGGCAGCTCTGACATCCCCTTTCCATCTATCCTCACCACTTGCAGGCACTCCCTGCCTTGCAAGGCCCATGGCTGACCTTAATTGGAGTTGTATTTACCACCAGATTGAAATTGATGACTTTTAAGATTAATTTTGTAACTCATTTTGTTGATTTTTGGGGCTTTAAAAACTCATAGCTATGACTACGATCATCTAATCAAGCTCTTTTTCAAGCAATTGCTAATCCATGAATAGGTCTTTCCATCCCGTCCTCTTATTGGTAGTGGCCCAAGTCAGCTTGTGGTTCTCAAAAATAAGTTTGCAATGTAAACCATTTGCAACAGACAATTACTGTTAGAAATATTAAAAACTTAAAACAGCCAAATAATTTCATGATCTTGTGAAATGCCACTGATGCTTTAGGAAATGAAGGATGGGGGATTAAGGACTGCTCTCGTAATTATACTCTGAAGTAGGTATAGTAGTTTCCTATGTTAAACACTCCTCCATAGAGTGACAAAGAGTTACAATGATTGTAAGCCAGTCTGCCCTTGCTGCAGCTTCAGCTTTCCTGTTGCAAGTCTCTGTCAGGGGTTCACTGTAAAGATGAATGTATGATCAATATTATAACTATGCACAAGAAAAGTATCAATTAGAAGGAAAAATGGACTGGTAGTATTAATCCACACAAGAGAGAGAGAGAGAGAGAGAGAGAGAGATTAAAATAGTCATGGGTATTCAGATGTTAAATGGAAACCTCTTGCTTTTGGGTTTTGAATGACATTTTAGACACGACAACTGATTAAATGATTATGTTGATCGTGTTGGATGGGGGTTTCCTTTTCTGGAAACCAAATTTATACTAGCGTTTCTTGCTTCAATGTTCCCATTGATATACAGGAGACTGTGGCCATTACTTCCCACCTTATGTTCTGTTAGGATTCTACGCATATAAAGAGTGGGAACCTTCTATATGATGGTGGTCATGATGGGGTCTCTGGTTGTGTGATTGTGTGTATGTGTATGTTGGGCTATTGGGGGTTGGGGGAAGGGGAAGGGATGGTGGGTTAGTCATTGCTACACTAATTGAAAACTAATGAGGAAAGGTTTATCCATTTGTAAGGTCAGAGAAGATAGAAAAGTCTTCGACAGTAGATGTTATGCAGTGAACAGAACAAATTAGCATCCCACCTCCGAATTGCACACCAGCAGATAAAGACAATGTACAGACCCATCAGCCCAGGTGTCAACCAGCCTCCATTTACCTGGATCAATGCAAAGATAAGTAACACCTTGTAAACACAGAAAGACACATCACAATGTAACACTAGAAGAAAAAAAAAAGGATTGGCATTGACTCACTTTTGGATGGAGCGAGACACAGGTCATGAGTTGGATGAGAACCACTGTTGAGGTGATAAAGAATACGTTGAGAAAGCAGGATATCTTGGGGACATACCATACATACATCATTGCAATCCCCGATAGACAAGTAAAATAAGCAGCTACTGAGATTATCAGTACTTGGACACGGCTGCAATTCAGATTTTCTCATGGATTAGCAATGGTATTGAGGAGCTTAACATCAATTATGCAGCATGTAAGAAGGTTGCATGTGAAAGTGAAGGAAACTTTCACAATGCTATTGTTTAATATAAAGATGATGCTTAATAATTTTAACAAATTACTTTAGATGAATATTGCATATTGATAAATTGAGTACAGTTAGTTTTGATAACATAATGCTATAGAATCAAATCATATGGAAACACATTACCAATATTTTTAGATTTTAACTTTTCAAAAAAAATACTTTTAGATTTTAGGACAAACTTTTTGGTTAGTTCTGCCTCTATGGGGTAATTGAAACTTTTCATTATCATTATCATCATGACCACTAATCGCATCTGAATAGCTGAAACTTTTCGTTGTTCAATTGCAGACCTACTGCAGAAGTTTGAGGGGCACTTTTTTATTTTAATTAGCTCTTGCTATATTTGGGAATGTTCTAACAGGCATCTTTGATCATATGGAATGCCCAGATGATTGGAAAACATGTTATCCTGTCAAACTTACATGATAAAGTCAGAACTACCTTTTATTGGTGATTCATGAGGTGCTTATTTGATTTAGTTTTTGAACACAAAGTGGCTTATCCATTTTATTGAATCCTCTAATACTCTTGGCAATAAGTTAGATATCTGATTATCAGATAATATTCCTTAATTAATTCTTAGTATGAGTACTAAGAGTTACAATATTCCTTCAGCCATTGATCAATTGACTGACCAGTCTAATAAAACTCTTAGCACATCATGAATGCAACGTGGCTTCTGCCACTGAGATTCTGACTATGCTCATTGGGATGAAGAAGGTGATTTGTCATGTAAAGCAGTTGGACTTCTAGATTAAGTGCTCATCTTTAGTGGTTTGCAGGTAATTTAGATGCCACTTTTCTAGCACTTTCCACATGCATTATTTTAATGTAATGTGGGAGACCAATGATATTGCAGATATCCTAGCTAACAGAAAAGTCCTGGTGATTTTATTATTTCTGATTTTCAACCATCTCTTCATGTAATTTTGTCTCTGAGTCAGTTTCTCATTGGTAATGTTTCTACTACGGGTGTTGAATCTCTCACTTCTTCCTGGGAGAGGGATCTTTAGCTGTTTTTGTATTCATAACTTTTATTTCTTTAGTTCTTCATTCAAATAAAAGGGTACCAAGTATGGATTAAGCTGGACTCTTAATGATTCTTAATTATATCTATTGTTTCTCAATGTACACCTATCTCTTAGATTTATATGAATTCTATTCGAATGGTTCTCAATCAGAGTTCCCAGCTAATGTTTAATTCTCTAGTAGAAATTAAATATGGTTTTCTTTTTATGTGGGCACAACAAATCTGTACAAAATTAATAGTTACAAGGAGAATCATACCATCGATTAGCGTACTTCTCTGATAGGCAGCAATCATTTAGCCAATGTATGAAACTGATTATACTGATGAGCTGAATTAAGAGGAAAACCCTGGAAAGAATTTGTCGAAGATTAAAGAGAGCCAGCTAAGAATTGTGAAACAATGATTTGGAGTTCTCAACAGACAGAAGAATTACATAATTTTGGAAAAAAAATGCATCCAAGAGAAAAGAAAGGAATAAAAAAGCATCCATACCCAGCACCCACGTGAGCTAATTTCCCTGCCAAAAAATATTAGTACATCAGTTGCAAAGGTGATGAGAAATAGAAAACCAAGTTGCCTTCAAAAACTTCATAAACGTTAGTGATTTACAACACTTGGTAAGTTAAACTCACCATAGAGCTGAATAAAACCTGATGGTACAAAAAATGGAAGCACCATCAAAATAATCAGCAAAAGTATCTTGGCAGACCACCATCCAGAATGCCATGAATCTCGAGGATCACTCAACTTCGAGGTACCAACCGTTGAAAGAAACATTATGAAATAGAATATCTGATTCATAATTAAAGATAATGAAGAATGACTATAGTAATTGTTCAATGAAATCCTGTCAAGTTTTCAAGATAGCAAAGACTTCTTTCTATGTAATAACCTGATTTGAGATATGTAATTATTTGACATGTGAAGTATCTATTTAACAGATATGGCACATATTCAGTGACCACTTTGAATGACAGGCCTGTTTAACTTTATGAATGTGGCAAGTGAGATTGGAAAATGTAGAGAGTTGCAATTGGCATCTCTACTCACACTGCAAAACCACATTATTAACTGAGTTTCATTGAACAGAGCAGAGGTCCATGTTCGGTGAACAAGATGGCTCAGTGATAACTTGTGTATGATGTCCTGACTTTCATGTTTAATTGGGATGGACAGCACATTATGGAGTGTCTGATTAATTGGTCATCCACCAAAAGTAGTCGCCCTGGATGTTGGTAGCCATCCTATCCATCGGTTTTCATTTTGAGACATTTGAACAGCTATTTCATCACCTTGTATACATCATCATCATCATAGTCAAAATCTCATCTATCTGGGGTCGGCTTTTCAAGTTCTATTTCTCTATTTGATACATCACATTTCACTCTGCTATCTGTCATGTCTTTTCTTTATCCCTTCCCTCCATGTTTTTAGCGGTCTACCCCTCTTCATAATAACGATAATTAGTCCTCTCGATTCTATGCATAGGAGCCATCTCTTGTCTTCTAGTTACATGTTCAAACCAACTTAAGTGAGTTTCTCTCAATGTATCTTCTATTGGGTTATTTTTAAGTGCGATCATTTCTAACTCTATCCTTTAACACTAATGCACTCATCCAACATAACACATGCATCTCCATCACCTTGACTTTAGCTAATTATCTATCCTTCATAATCCAACACTCTGTTCCATAAAGCATTGTGGTGATTTCATCACCTTGTATATGACAGCTAAAAATGATTTCTAGGACCAACGCCATGCATATTTCTAATCAAGAAGTCCATTAACTTCCTAATGTAACATGAATTTTGTTCTAGAGGGACTCCAATCTTTAAAGTGGACACTTTTAAAATGACAAGCAACATCAGCTGCTTGCTTCTGATTTTATGAAATTCCTTTGCTCGAGCAGTTGCCATGACTAATGTACTCTTCGCCAATGCGGATGGAGAATCCATAGCTTGATTAATGGGGTGGTTTGCCCACAATATTTCACTAATCCACAGAGAAATTCCCATGACACATGCCTCATAGAATCCTCGATAGTAAAAATGGTTTTGGGAGCCTGGGACAGAGAGCATCTCTCAAAACAAAGGAGAGTATAGGAATTCCATTTGGCCCCTGGCATGGGCCACCTGGTTTGATAATTGGGCATTACGGGAGGCATGGTTGCTGTTCTTTCGTGAACTTCCCAAGCCGACATGCCTTCATTTACTAAACAAAAATGCGCATGCTGCGATCAGATCTAGGAAGCCTTCCAATTTCAAGAGGACTATTTATGCTCAACTGTGGAGCTGCCCATTTTTACAAAAATTGTGAATCAGGCCACTTAGGGTGAAAACTGAGGCATATTAAGCCTGCCTGATTCCCTCTATTAGGCTGAATTTTCCCCTATCGATGCCTCACATGATACATTGGAAGGATGAGTCAGGTTAGAGTCTTCCACATAAATTTTGTGGAAGCAGAAGTATCATGAGGCGTCCGCATTTGTAAGAATGTCTAGAGAACAAAAGAGAGGATACAAAGCAACCGAGGCTCACGCGGAGCACACCTTCCGTTCCCAAACAGTCTCGACCTCCTTGGCACCCTTTTAATCCTGTTTTCCAAACAATCCAACATTTCCTAATCCATGTCAGTAGCGTTTCTCAAGAAAACAAACATATATGGATAAAAATAGATCGAGCGAGAGAGAGCGGCGGACAGGCACAAGATTGTCTAATGACACGTTGGTTGGTTTTATGAAAAATAAATTAAAATGAGAAAATAGATTTTGGTAGAAAAACTTTCTTAAAAATTTGGCAAGGTACGAATTTTTTAATCTAATAATTTACTTCCATTTAATTTTCACTAACCTACTTAAAAAAATTAATTGATAAATAGATTAAATTTAATTGGACTAAGTCATTTAATAAATAATTCAGTTGGACAAAATTTAAAAAAATGGTGAAATAGTTTAAAATATCAAATTTTAGAAGAAAAATATTTAAAATTGATAAATACCATTCAAACTTAATAATTGCTTATAAACATTTTTAAAATCACAAACAATATAAGATTCAATTGAAAATTTGTCGAAACCATTTTCTTAAATGAAAAAATAAGTATACTATACCATATTGGTTGATACTAAAATGGATCCATTCAATTGAAAAATGGACCCTAAACCCTAAAATGAATCCGTTCAATTGTAAAATGAATATAATCTCTTTTATCATTAAGGGATTTAGGTACCACTCGTGGAGATTTTAGTAAAACTGTGTCTAAAATTTCCCACAAATAAATCTAAAAAAGAATAAACACAATCTCTCTTATCATTAGCTTCCTACTTTCCAAAATGCAAAATTCACCATCGCAGCTACTTGTGCCATATTTTACCACGAAATTCAACTTTAACAACGGCATTTCTTTTTGAAAACATCTCAAATTTTCAATTAATCAAAATCTATTCACAACGAAGTCTTAAAATATGTATATATCATATTCTTTTACAGGATATACCAAGTGAAATTTACAAAAAGTGATGATGACAAATACATTAAAAAATTATACTTACATGTATAATTTAGTAAAAAAAGTTATTTGACCAATTAAATCATAGAACTGTTTAAATTATTTTTAAATTTCAAAATATTTATGATCATTGAAGTTAATTCATCTTATAAGCATTTTTATCACCAAATGTTTAAACTTTAAACACAAAATTTTCTAACTGTAGTCCACTAAAAAAAGTTGAAATTCAAATACAATATGCTATGGATGCAGATGAAGTCATGAACAAATCCATTTAGGCCCGTATACCATGCTTGCAAAGTAGTGGGAATCTCGTTCAGAACAAAATAAATTATATGATCTGCACTAGCATTAACATGGGAATAGTTTATGGAGGAATAGTCTTCATTAAGCGATACTCTGGTTGATATAGGAGAAAGACTTTCACCACCAGATAAATTGAGGGTAAATATTTTTACACTGGAGAATCATTTTATCTTATATGGAAATTCAATTTTTTTTAAATAAGTTCAACGATTTTTTAAAAAGAAAAATACCTATTTCAAGATAAATTAGACACTTAAAGTTATTATTGTCTCATTTTTACGATAAATAGCAATTAAAGCTATTTCACGATATTCATTTAATATATCTTAACTATTAGATATTTAATAAATAATTTTATTTTTATTTTAAAAGTAAAATTTAGGATGAACTCCATCTTCCACAGTTTAGTAGAACTTGTAATGATTCATCAAATAATTCAAATGTATTCCAAGTGGGTCCCATCCTCTGATACCGGTTCATCTAACATACAATTAAACAACCAACCCAAACCGAAATCATAACGCGATGGACCTCTCTTCCACAGTTTAATAGAACTTGTAAGATTCTTCAAATCATTCAAATGTATACCAAGTGGGTCCCATCCTCTGATACCGGTTCATCTAACAAATAATTAAACAACCAACGCAAACCGAAATCATAATGCGATGGACCTCAAAAACAGATAGGCGACCACTATCGCTTATCTAAACCATCATCCTATGGGGCACACTCTTGGATGGCTTATGGTGCCAAGAGCCTACTAACTGGGGGGCGCCAAGAAACAAGTCAATGGATTACTGAAATTTGAAGCCCAGCAGATAAATTCCACTAATTGGATGGATGGTCGTGCCCAATAAGGTGATTTTAGCACCGGGGCTAGTCAAGATGGCGCCCATGAGATGAATGGTTGTGATTATCAATCAGGCTCACATGTTTTTGGAGGTCTTGCAGGAAAAAAAATTGATCCTCCAAACACTCGTACATAGGCTTGTGGGTGGGGATTTGTAGCCATTGAACAATTCAAAAAGTAATACATTCAGACACGAAATTTATTAACAATTATTATAATAGAATTAATAAAGTAGTTCACTTTAAAAAGATAAAAATAGATATTAAAAGTAAACTTTGAAAAGATAAAAATAGATATTAAAAGTAATCTAAAGTGAAAAAAAAATTATAAACTTAACAAGCTATGATTCAATTGGTCAAATATAGTAATTCTTTTAGTAAAATGAATTCTAAATAGGAGTGGTAAGACAAAAGGTTTATCAGCCATCATTTATCTTGCTTAATACAAAGTTTAGCAACTTGAAAAAAACTCAATTTTTTTTCTAAATATTTTTTATTTTTTTTAAATTCAGCTGATTTTCTGATTCGGGACGAGTTTTAAGCCTTTTTTTTTTTAATTTACGTGTGAAAAATCATAAAATACCCAACATAAAATTCCCACGAATAAATTCAGTCCTTGAACACATCAAGGTTAGACGAGTTTCGAGTTTGGCTGCTATAAGAGAGAGAGAGAGAGAGAGAGAGAGAGAGAGAGAGAGGGGGGGTGTATGACTTACTCTCCAGCTCTGACAAAGCGCCGTGACCATAGTCCCGTACCATCCACGCCAAGAGATTGGTAAGCAGAAACAAGAGGCCATAGGCGTATCTAGCCATCCAAGGATTTGGTCCAATGCAAAACTGGCTGCAGCAAGAGTCTTCCATGAACTCAACGTATTTCTCTGTGCTCGTTCTCTCCATCCCCTCTTCACACCACCGACTTCTCATGGTTGAGAGACGCCACACCACCTCACTAATGAAGAGAGCTCACATGTCCCTTTGTTCCTAAGATACCCCCATTGTCTCCCTGCAATACGACGGATAGTACATTTCCATCAAGACCCAGATGGGGAAAACTGTAAAGCCAGAGCAGACAGCAAAAAAAAGAACCCGTCTCCTCTAATCAAACCATATTAGATAGAGAGAGAGAACATTTATAGCAGACGTGAATTGGCAAGAAATGAAGCAAGCAGGTATGATAGCTACGGCACGCTTTGGAGTTTGGACACCTTTCGCGAATTGGTTGTTATACTGGATAAAGCAGTAGATGAAAATGGCTTTACCAACCAATTTCCTTTTGTTGGAAACAGAATGAGAAGTACTTATGCACGCATGGCGCGCTTTATTTTATTTTATTTTGTTTTGCCTGTTGTTGGGCAATCCATGTTGTAGAATATCGTCCCTTGGGTTTGACACTTTAACCCCGTTAGCTAATGCCACAGCGCAGTGGTGCACTCAAACAATGCGTTTGGATTGGAGTAAAGGGGGTTGATAGGGGTAATCCCTCGTTACTCTTATTTGATAATGGGGAGTAATTGGATAACACCTTTCTTTATCCGCATTTTTTCACTTTTTGAATACCCCTTCCATGCAAAGGGTATTTATTTTGAATACTCTTATCTCTGAATGTACCACCTCCTCTGGTGCAGTCTCTGAAAATTTACCCTCCATCCAAACGCAGCCCAAATTTACAATACATATCAGTAATTCAGCATTCACCAATGAAAGAAAATAAAAATAAATGGCTTGACTCTCTATTAGGCTTCTCTAATTTTTTCAAGCCATTTCAACTATTGTTTCTCAAGGCATTATTGTTAAAATGAAAATTTTCTTTACTTTGTTCTACGCTTTTAACTAATGAGCCGCACCAAAACTTACCAAACTAGGATTTTTTTTTTAAGCAACTTTCTTTTTTCAAGAATGAATACAATATCACAAGCATTTTCATTTTATTTCTGTAGGATCAACTACATATCAATTTCTAAAAACTGAATTGAATCGACTTGAACCAGATTTTAAGATAATCCTGTCTCTAAAATAGTATTGCTTTTCAAGAACTATTATTATAAATTTTCGTTAATCTTATTAATTTTTTTATTCAAAAATATCATTTTCCACTATTGCTATTACAGTTTCATGGTTAAAATACAATTTCCAATTATTTATAATAATTAATGCTTTATTTTTAAATATAAGGATTTATCATAGCAGTATATTATATTTCATGTCAACACCATATCTCCAGACGTTCAATCCAACGGTTAACCATTTGACCAAACAATGAAAGAAAAAAAACGCAGTTAATTATTATTTTTAAAACACACTTACCAATTAAATCATTTAAATTTGAGAAGGTTAGTGAGCCCAATCACATAATATTTGACATATTTTTGGCCCACATGCAATAGCTTATGATTCTTTCCGAAATGAAAAAGTGTAGCTACCATTTCACAAAAGTGCTGCTCATTTGAAAACAAATTTTCTGAAAGAAAATGAAAAACATTTAAAAAAATAAAATGACACCTTTTTAAACTGGTAGCTGCAAATAAAATGACAACTATTCCTATTTAGAGGCCAGATTCGGACTGGGTTTTGTAAAAAAGCCTAAGCCCGTTTAAATCTAAAAAGCCCGAGCCTATTCAAAGTTTGTTGGGCTTTTATAAGTCAATGCCCAAGCCCAAGCCCATTGTTTAAACCTATTTATTTTGAATTTATAATGTTTTATTTTTTAATTTGAAAAAATTCTAACTCTACTGATTAAAACATACTTAAAGTTCTACCATAAATTAAAATTTTAATAAAAATATCAATTTCTAGTCACTTGATTTTGATAGTCAAAGTTGACGGTGTATTTAAAGATTCTACAATTAGTAATTTTGACTTGTAAAATCAAGTGACTAAATATCAACTTTTAAAATGAAATTTTACTACATAGTAGGTTTTTAAATCTGCTTTAAATATATATGATTAGATTTTTAATTTTCAAACAAACAACAGCCATAAAAATAAAATAAAATCAGATATAATATTGTAGTATACTTGTATAATGTATAAAAATAAATCTAACTTAAAAGTCCGGAATGCTTTTATGTAAAAGTTTGAGCCCAGACTCAGCATCGCTTTAACGGCTATGATCGAATTCACCATTTACGGTTTAGGCCAGCATCCAGTTAAACCAGCTAGGCAGTCATCACGTTATGATTTTAAAACTGCACTAATATCGCATTAAAAGAATACTTAGAGCGAATTGCGCACACACCACCGCCTCGTATTCTGTATCCATTTGTTTGATCTTTCGGCGGTGTTGTCCCTTGTTGTTTCTCTTTCTTTTTATAATTTTCCTCAACTTTTTTTTAATAATAAATAAATAAAACGTGTTTCCTAGCTTCAGCTGTAGTATTTTTATTATCATCATAAATCATAATTACTTGTTTATAAAATTCATATCATAAATAAATAGAGATTAAACTCTAAAATTACCAGATTACCTAGCTAACCTGGCGAGCTGGATCTAACCAGTGATAAGAGTATCTAATAGGTTAGGTGAAAAATGGCATTAGTATTTTTTGTGACAATATCATTAGTGTACTTTTTATTTGCCACACCAAAGTGAGTACTGCATATGCTAAAAGTCTAAGACTCAATAACCTTTAGGAATGATTGTAAACACTTCTATTCTTTAAGGGAACATTTCTATTACTCTATTAATATTATAATTTACATGATTAAAATATTAATTATCTTTTATATTAATATTTAATGAAAATATTTTTATCATTTAAACTATAATAAAATTATATTGGTGTCTCTTATAAATAAAAATATATTTGTAATTTTTTGTAAAGTTGTCTTCAACAATAAAAAAAATAGACAATTAAGAATGACTTAAATGACATTTTTGAAACATTTGGTATAAATTTTTAAACGTAAAAATATATATATATATATATATATATATAACACTATTAGATCCACTTTTAGATTGGTTAAATAAGAGGGATGTGAATATCTTTCATTGATCCATCAAGAGTGTACCATGCAATTCAATTAAAATCTAAAAAGATATGTACATGAGTTCTCAATTTAAAATTCTAAAGATTTAAATATCGGTCGATATGTATTGATTTTTAAAACTTTTATATATCGACTGATACAAAATATATTGGCCGATATTTTCGATATATATCACCGATATAAATCATCGATATCAGTAGATATTAGTGGTTTTAACTTTTTAAATAAATAGGAGAGAATTTTTTTTAATTGATACTGAGATTTTTAACTCCGCACGAAAAAATTAAAAATACTTATTAGACTAAAACAGCTAACCAACTCCATTAAAATAAATAAATCACCGAATGCTTCACCGTAGAGGACTAACTCATTTGTCATTGTCTTTAATCATTACTTTTTCTCTTTGCAGAATGCAGAGAGAGCAGATATTGATTAGAACTCTCAAAAAACATGTAAATAGGTAACGTGTGCGCAAAAGCAAGAATAAAGCTAATGTCGAAGAGTTGCCGGCAAATCCATTCCACCGACAAGACTCAAAATTTCAAAAACATCATAAAGGCAGTTTCATGACTTCATTGACTATATGATTTGTGATAAATGTAGATTATTAACATAAAATTTAATAATTTACAATTATAATTATTATTTTAAGTTAGATAACCATCGGTACATGATAGAGCTGATTTACTGGCATGGAAATTCATCTCCAGCATGCCACATTGGTACTTTCAAAGGATCCCATTCCACAGAAGTCGGTGGAATGGATTTTCCAGCCAATCCTGACTCGGTTTATGTTGACAAGAGTCCGTCACTTGGACTTCAGAGAACCATTTTCATCTGAATTACCAGAAATGCCCCACCCTCTGTCCTATAATCACAGATTTATCACCATGGATTCCTAAATTACAAGGGCACTATCCGTCTTTTACACGAGGTGGGTGAATACGCAACAAGCGGAACTAAACCGGCCCCCAAAATTTACGGACATTAGCTTCAGCAAATGATGTTCTTACTCTTACGATAATAATGTGATAATTTCATGAAAAACATAGCAGCGAAAATTTGAAGCTCAAAATACATAAAAGCAAATCGCGATTAAATAAATTTCTTCAATAACCAAAAAAGGGGAAAAATCAGAATTTGCTTTCCAAGAATCGCACATTTTCAGTACAGTTCACATTCATGACAAGGTAAACAGATCTATGGATTATGATTAGAAATAATCCTCGATCGAGATTCAAAAACTTTCATTTACTAATGCAGGATTGCAGAAAAGCAAACAGGACCATAAGAACGGGATTAGAAGTTGTAATGCAAATTGCAAAATATTCAAATCGAAGTGATATCTAGTCATTGAATGAGAACAGAGACACCGATCGAATTCGTCAAATCAAAACAAGATTGCAATCGAGATAACAGTTCGGAAATGCAAGTCCGGAAAGCAGTAAAAAAATGAGAATCAGATCTGTACTTACCTGGAACTGAACACTTGCGCCTCTGGATCGGAACGGAAAGAAGCTTCTTCTTCAAGAAGCTGCTGCTCCGAGCTCGACTTTAATGGCCAAGAGAGAGGAACGACAGAGAGAGATTGTTGCGTTGCTTTGGAAATTAAGATCTTCTTTCTTAAAAACAAAAATCTGCCGTGTAAGCTTTTGGGAGCGTATCGTAGAAGGAAAAGACATATATTTTGGACACACGTCTTTTTCCGGAGATTGCAGATATGTACCCTTTCAGTAATTTACTGGAACGCCATCATTTGTTCGAACTTTGGAAGAGGACGAGCTGATCACGGTGCGCCGTTGCCACCGTTTATTCAGGCAAAATGCTTAAGTAAAGTAACAGAATTCAGTTACACCAAAGCAACATAAATTCGTTTCTTTTATTTAAAATATTAGGTAGATCAGTCTCTGTTATATTGAATAGTTAGTTGTAAAATATTTAAGAGTTAAAATGAAAGATGAAAAATATTTTATACACTAGATTTAAACTCATTAAAATTAATAATTATGTGGATATGCAATTATACTATTTTTTTTTTGAATTTACGTGTAGAAAACTGTGGGATAGTCGTGTAAAACGCCTACTCCAAAGGCACACCAAAATTAGGTTATGGGAGTTCGAACCCGCAAACTCCAGCTTCCTGAGACGGGGGGCAACCAGTTGAACTACACCTATTTAGGTTTTAATCAAATAATTAACAATTACCTTTTTTAATTTTAATTTTGACATACTACATATAATATAATAGAATTTGATAGCACATTGCATGCCAAATGGCAAAAGTATGCTATTTGCTTTTAAACTAGGATAACATATTTTTGTTAGCTTGATACAGTTGAAAGTTAGGTGAATTGGGTCAAAAATGAGAAATGATCTCACGTGAACTGGTTTATAATAAATTCATATAAAATTTTAATTACAATAATTTTATTGAAAATATAGAAAAATAACATTGCAAAATGACATAAGATAGATTTAAAAAAAAAAAACCAAAATGAGGGGAGTGAGCTGTTGCAAATGGAAAAAAGAAAACAAAGAATGAGGGAAGAAAAAGAAATAATGCTAGGTGGCTTGACCTGTGAAAAAAGGTCTGAAATGGGCTAATGCTGTTGGACCCGATATGTATAGGCCGAGGTAGGTCGGGATCCATGAAAAAAATAAGTCGCTTTCCTTTCAAATTAAAAAAATATATATATTGGACTTGCCGATTGCTTTGCTTATGTATCATATGATGTATTAGAGTGAGGAGTTGAAGAATATTTACTCAATTATTATAAATCAGAGATATATTATTAATATTATTTTAATTGTTATTAACTTTTATTTAGAATTAATTTTATAAATCTACACGAGTAACTCAATTGGTTAAATTTTTAAAATTAGATTAGAGATCTTCAATTCGAATACTCATGAACTTATTTGATACATGAGGTTTGCAGGTAGTTTTATATATATATGAAATTAGTCTGAATGATACCCTATTATAAAAAATAATTTTATAAATTTAATTTTCACTCGAGCTATTCAAAATTCAAAATCTTAAAAGACTATCATTAAATGAAATTATTTCCATTTGCACAAATGAAACATGCTTAATCACTTGTGTGGCCTACACTGACAGCTGTCTCAGATGATTCAAACAGTGGGTGATTATTCATCACATAAACAATAATTTTTTTTTACCCACAGTGTTGCAATTATTATCAACACAAATCATTTTCCCAAAAGTCTTGAAAGTTGAAACGACAACACCAACCAAACATCACATTATTTTCAACAAAGAAAAGAAAAAAATTATAGCCTGGTAAATTTTCTCAGAAGAATGTTTCTATAAAATAGGAAAAAGAATTACTGAAGCTTTATTTCATCTCTTTTTTGCCATGCACAGAAAAAGGAGTTACTTATATCTGTTTACGAATCTTCCAGACTTTTACTAGACTCCAAACACAATGTGGAAAAAGGTCACATATTGCTGGATACAAATAGCGTAATGACAGAGAAAGTAATAATAGAGTGGCTCACAAAATTTTCACCATGCAAGCATCATCTAATTTTGTAATTGTATATTTCACTATTATATTTCTTTTCACCAAGTGAATTCTCTTTTAAAATTTTTGTGTGAAAATTGTGAGATACCCAGTGTAAAATCTCTAGGTAAGTCAGTTAAGCCATGGGAGTTAGTTCGAACCTACAACCTTCTACTTTAGCACCAGTTAAGTTACCACCATGTAGGTAAAATGATTGTACTGTAATATTTTTTTTATACATGTTTAATGTGTATCTTATTTCATATTTTCTCAAAATATCAGATCCATTATTGAATGGATTGATTTTATTTCATCATCATTATCTTTAACTGTTAAAATCATTTATTTCATCTAATCTAAAATTATATAATAATTTTAAACTTTCTCTAATTTGTATCCTAAAACCATGATAATTGAGTAGGCTTTTATGGGCTGTTAGATCAGTGGAGTACGATCTGCACCCAACCAGATCAACGGTTGTGATAACCAGCTATGGGCCACATTGTGTGGTAGGGAGCACCAGTTTACTGTACATGTACTTAGGCAGTTAAGCATGAGGAAACAATGCTTTATAATATTTAACGTAAGATTGTTTTTTTTTTATTTTTTAAAAGTGCTTTGTTGAAACTTGAAAGTGAAAGCGTGGTGGTTCCTCAAATCATGTTGCAAAGAGAAAGCTAGGGTCGCCATGATGATGACAGATTTGACAAATTGTTAACAACTAATAAAGTCACAATGGTGTCTTTTTACTAGTTATTGTAAGGAAATTATCCGTTGAGATATTTTAAAATGAGAAGATTTACCTTGTAAAAAATACATTTCACCGATAGAAGGTGTTAATACGCTTGCATCACAATATATTGGTCATTACATATTGATACATTTCCGTTTGTATTCATCCACCGGTCTATCAGCTGTCCGAAACCCGCAACTGGGATTTTCCTACAATGTTGTGGCCAATACGCGCTCGCAAACACAATGACCAAAGAACAGTTGGAATGTATGCTTTCTTTTTTAACTTGTAGTCTTGTATAATTCTCTTATACAACTTTTAGGATATTTTTCTTTTTCCTTTTTAGTCCTTTTTATTTTAATGAATTTCAATTATCGTCTATATATATATATTTTTTTTTTTTTTTTTTGATTTATTTACTTATTTATTTATTGGTGCCTCTCAGTTATGCACAAAATTGGTAATTAGAGAGAGCAGGAACAGACGACGCTGAGTCAGAGCTGTTTGGCTTCCTCTCTATGGAGAATCGATAATATGAGTCAAACCCGCAACAGGTATGGTTGAGAAAAATCAGAAAATAATCACCGAACAGTGGGATAATGGGAGCCTGGAAATGAAATAGATAGGATCACCACAATTCCCTAAAAATTATGTTTTGCCAACTCTAATTTGGGAAATTTGGGGAAACCACAAATCTCACAGAATTCCCATTCGTAATTGTTGCTGGAACTGACAAAATTCAATTCCAAATGCTACCAAACAGCAGTAAATCCTGGGCTCTTGCACCATATTCAGTCTGTTGCAGTCCTCAGCATAGTTTAAAAACTCATCAGTCTCCGTTGACTCAATAGGATTTTAAATTGAGTGAGTCAACAAATTTTATCGAGCTTTTTAAATCAAGATAAATCAAGATAAAAACTCAACCGAGTTACTTGACTCAATAAGATTTCAAGACTGAATCCAAGTTTCGAGTTTCTGAACCATAATTCTGAGTAACCATTTCTAGTTGCCACTTGCCGACCATGGCCTCAAACCGATGCCAAATCAAGATCATGAAAACTTGTATACAACAAATGATTGTCACTAAGCAACCAAAAACCAAACCAAAAGCGAGCAGCAATCAACCATGTCGAACTCCAAAGTCGCACAAAAGCACAACATGGAAGAGCTAAGGCATCTATGTGAGATCAAACTCAGTGTTACAGACACAGAACGGAGCGTGTACATGGAAGTTAACTGAGAACTGAGATATAGAAAGAAATAACCAAAGGCGTCCGATCAGAGGACATAACCAGCTTTCTTCTGCAAATCCCTGCATACCAGTTTGCAGTTTTAAAAATCATATGACAAATCATATGTTGGAGCAAAATGTATATGTGTATTCTTTAGTTATTTGTGGCAAATTCCAATTTGCTGCAGCTTATGGCATGCTCCTACATGTAAATCACAAGTTGGATCCAAGCAAGTACTTAATTTCAGTTCTCTCCATCGTGTAATTGTTCTCGCAGAGATTTCTCAATGCACAAGCATACCCTACTTTAGTTATTAGTGAAGAAAGCAGGCAATGTCATCATTGAGGTCAAAAGCTGAAAATATAACGTGGGTTTAGTTCTCACATTGGGTTTACACAAAGCACGATCTTTCAGAACATGTTTTGTACTGAATAAGACTTCAAATCATCCAGACCTATCTTCATTTGTTTGTTTTCTCCCCTTCTGGAGAGGTATCAACTGTAATCTTAGAACATTCAAGTGATTCATAGTAATAATAATATTAAAGAAGTTACACTGGCAAAAACAATTTCAGATTTTACTCTCAGGAGTTCTTCCAGTTGCAACTGCAAACGATGTAGTTCAAAAGAGAAACAAAACCCTCAGAAGGTGACCGACACACAAGGAAAATGCAGCTTTGAGGTCCTGGTGGCATAGTGCAAAATGAGGAGATATTCTGTTAAGAATCGTACAGAGCTACAGACTATATCAAGACCCTTAATCTAGACAGGAAATAAAACACTATGGATGGCACCCCAAAAATCTGAATCAGCTTGCAATAACTAGACCTTACCAACTATAGCATACAGAATTGGAGTGAACGATAGTGCAACCCAGATAAGTGAATTGCATCACCACATCCTTTTTCAGTCATCGGAAGCCTTTGGCGAATTCTCAGGGGTCTTCAAAGAAGAAGTGTTTTTCTCTTTGTTTGCATTTACAGTTTCACGGAATTCATCCACAATAGCAGAATCCTTGAATTTCAGAGCAAATGTAGCAAAGCCATCCTTTCCTTCACCAGTACTGTTCATACAGGAGAAAGTTATGCCCCTTTTATCCATGTTTGTTAGTTTCATGTCTGGGTAAAGATTTGCATTCAAGATCAACCTATAATTGCCCCTAGCCCTCATCACAAGCCTGGCCCTTTCAGGGCCCGTCGAGGAAACATTCACTTTCAATTCACCCTTTCCCCGTTCCTTCCACCCTCCATCTAGATACTCAAACAATACAGCATCTGCAGTGAACAATACCTTCTCATTCTCTTCGCCTGTCTCAATGGGCACCACCTGCATGGATGGCAAACCATTCCCCCCCCTTTTGGTTGCATCTGATGCAGAGGTGCTAAAAAGCTGCACAACTGAACTCCCATTATTCGGGTTTCCAAAACCAAAGGAAGGGAAAGATGAGGTATCATTCTTTAGCCCAAAAGGGAAACCAGTTCCATCTTTTACAGTTCCAAAAGAAAATGATGAGCTTGAAAATCCAGTCCCCGCAAGTCCTGTGAAAGCATTCTGGCTGCTAGACAACTGTTTAAATGAACTAAAGGATGCAGGAGCAGCGGCTGTATTTTTATGGCCATTGTCTTCTTTAGCTTCATCCTTCGTTTCTTCTCCACATTCTGCATTCTTATCACCTTCCTCAGGTACTTTTGACTCTTCAGCAGAAGACTTTTCCTCCTTTTTAGCAGTTCCAGTGCCAAAAGAAAATCCAGTCCCCGCGAGTCCCATGAAAGCACTCTGGCCACTGGACAACGGGTTAAAACTAAAAGGTACAGCAGCAGCAACTGTACCTTTATGGCCATTGTCTTCTGCTTTAGCTTCATCCTTGGTTTCTTCTCCACATTCTGCATTCTGATCACCTTCCTCAGGTACTGTTGACTCTTCAGCAGAAGACTTTTCCTTGTTGGCAGTTTCATTGCCCTGTCCACCAGTTTCATCACTCTCATCTGTCCCATTTAGTTCATTTGCAGCTGCACCCTTTTCAGTTCCTTTATCCTCGGTTTTGTCCCTGACAGCTGTACTGGATACCTCTCCTTTAGTTGCTTTGTCATCAGTAACTGGAGACTGCACCGTAGTGCTGGTTGTTTGTGTACTCGAACCAGTTGGGGGGGCCAAACAAATTCCGGTGAAAGGATTAGAGGAGGCAGATGATTGGGGTTGATGTCGGCGCACCTTAACAATCTTTCTCTGTGCCAACACTTCCTCACTGGCCCTCTGGAAGGTTCCCGCCTCTTGTTCAGGAGCTTCCTCATCATCAGGATCTGGGTTATCACGGGAAAGCTCCCTCCCAGCAATCCTCTTCTTCGAAGGAGGAAGAGCAGTGTCTGGATCCCCCATCAAGTCCTAAAGGTCACTGCAGTTGAACAGAAAAGTTCAGAAATATAAGATCCATGCAACTTCACAATTAGGTTATCAGAAAACGGTGTCGGCAATACACTCACAAGACAAAAACCATATATTTGAAAAAGAAAAGGTAGGGCTGTATTTGGCTCCCCACCCACCCCCTTGGTCTACAGGCCTACAATAGATGATGGTCCAAGGTCAGAAAGGGGCTGTACCAACTCCAACCACGGGTGTGAATGCATTTGGGCCCAAAGAAACCTGCATGGCAGGAATGGCCACATTCTGTGCTCAACCCCATAAAATAGGTTCATTTCACTGCTCTTCTACCATTGTATAAATTGTACCAAATGTGAACCCAATGCATCTGATCAGACCTCGGACAACCACCCCCACGCCTCCCTCTCCTTCCAAAAAAAAAATCCTCCTCTTACATACAACAAACCATCCATAAGTGCAAAGATGTAACTGGAATGAAAGATTGACTAATAATTTGACTAAGCGAGCAAGGAGACAAGCCTCAAATCAGAAACTTTATTAAGTAGAAACTGCATCCCACATAAGGAAGAATTCCACTCCAATCAACCCTCCCCTTTCTCTCTCCCAAGACACAGGGAAGGAATCTAGTAATGCCAGACGCATATTAAAGAAACAAACAAACTAACAAAAAAACCCTCAAAAATTCAATATAGTGCAAAAAGATGGCAAAACTTAAAGAGATGCTGAAAACTTGGGAAAGGTAGAAAGTTACAAAAAAAAAAACTAATGGATGCATGTCTTATGAGATAACGATATGTTTCAGTTGTTTCTCAGTTGTTCCACTTTTCCATGAAAAGAAGCATGAATTATTAAGATAATTTTTTTTGAAAGGCCTGAATTATTAAGACAATTCCCAAGCCACATTAGATGAAAAAAAAATGCAAAAGAAGCCTTAAAGACCATGAACTTGAGCTATCGATGAAGAGGATTTAGCAACAACAAAACCTGATGGATGCATCAGTCTTATGAGAAAACGATGTCTAAATTGTTTCTCAGTTGTTCCACTTTCCATAGAAGTAGCAGGGATAATTAAAATATTTCTCAAGCTATATTTGATGAATTAAAGCACAAAACAATGTAAAAAAAAACCTAGGAAATCATGAACTTGGGCTATCAATGAAGAGGATTTATCCATTTGGGACTTTTGGCTCAGCCCCACCCTGTCCGTGCATGGACAATTTTCCGTTTTTTGTCCTGTGGACTAGGCCAGGACTGGGAAGAAACCTGTTCAATAGAAACACCTCTCAAACTTCTACTCAAAGCTTGAAAGCATAACCTGTTTAGCGCAGCTAAGCTCTATTCAAGCCAAATAATGATATCTCAACACCAATAGCATTTTTGGGTACACATGATGACCTGAACTTTCTCTCTAAGATTAATCACTATGATGCATCAATCATGATCCTATATGCCTAATTTTGTGATAATAATCAACATTTAACAATAGAGGGTAAAACAAATCTCTTGGCAAAGCCTCAGCTTAACATCTTCTATAGAGATGTTGGGCCTGATATTGCTACCTGCACGGCAATGACCAAATTTAAGCTCAAATACAAATGAGCTTGGCAACCTCAGACCATTGCATTGCACCTATCAACAGCATCAAATTGATACTAAACTAATCAAGGAATAGAAAGCTTTGTTGGACAACACAATCAGGCTGAGGTTATGTTCCATTTCAGATACAAGGAGGTCCAATTTAAAATTTATTACCAGAAAGAAAGTTAAGCTACAAGACTCGATGTGCCAACCAGTGTCAAGATTTCAGGTTACTTTGTGAAAAAGATCCACTCAAAGGAAAGAAAAAAAATCCAGATTTATCCTTCTCTTGCCTTTTGGGTGCGTGTGTGTGCAGGTGTGGGTGGGGGGTCGGGGTTGGGGTTGATGTTGGTTCAAGGTTGTTTTTTTTTTCAAGTCTTTGATGGGTTCAAGAGCACTCAAACTAAAGTCTAAATAGTAGCGCTGCCATCTATTTCAGCATGCAACTCCCCAAACAATAGATCTTGTCTCACTCCTTCACTTTTGAACAATAATTTATAAAAAAGGGGGAAAAATCATCACAAGAACTCATTATAACCTGCTCATCTATAACCATTTCAAATTTTCTAAGATACTGAATGTGGTTCAATGGTCATCTGGTCCTTTTTAGGGTACAGGGACGGAGGGAAGGAGGGGGAGGGGAGGATGGGCAAGATGGAGATGGTGACATGAACCCACAACCTGTTGGTTGTGATATTGAACACTTTCCAACCATACTACAAGCTCGTCAACTAGTCAACAGTTTTAAGAAGAAAGACTCATCCAGGAAATGAAACATTTAAGGGGAAAGACTCATTCAAGAATTGAAACATTAACCTGTTGAAATTGTTGGATATTGATTTTAGTCAAGAATATTGTGGAACACTACATGAAAAGGTGATACAACTTTTTGTGGAAGACAAAATGACAAGCCACCTCAAATTTTATATAGACTTAGAAATCATCAATGTTAGGTTTAGTAATAGTGAGCCCAGGTTTGCAAATGGGGGACTTCTGGTTTTGTTGTCCGGGTTTTCAGAGAATTTATCTAGTGAGCCATGTGACGGATGACTACTACCTCAACAATCATATCAAAAAATTCTAATCCTTAGAATTTGAAATAAAGCCAAATTGATCGTAAAGGAAATACAGTAGCAATTCCAGTTATTGAGGTGGTGACATGATGAAAGCTGCAACCCTTTATGGTTGCAACAATGACAACTTGCTATGTTATATGCTCCCATTAGTAACAACCAAATTATTTTAAAGGGCTAAATGCTGGAAAGCTAAAACCCTATACAGTGTAAGATACAATGCTACAGTACCCAACTCCACGTTTTTTCATAGTAATCATACATTTTTCATGACTACAAAAACATAAACTGAAAGAGAGATAATGACAGTTATGACTACAACGACCATGTATATAGAAAGAATAAATTTCTTCTGCAAGATGTAGCACATAAAATTCTGTGTATTAAATTCTTCCATACCACTTTCATTACCCTTACCCCAGAGGTAGATGGTGATACGGAGCTCTCAAAAAAGTTCACACTGACGAATTTGACTTGCAGCTTATAAAAGCCAAGGTGCTTGCCAATAGATTGAGAGGGTTTAAGCCTTTGATAACTTCTAATTTGCAGGGTACTTTTCTTAAAGGGAATTAAATCCTTGGAGGCATTCCCATTGCGAATGAACGTGTAGACTCAAGATAAAGGGCAAAATAAACAAGCTTGGTTTGTAAGGTAGATTTGGAGAAGGTAACTATCAAAATGTGCAATTGTTGGCTTCTTGCACCAAAGGTAGAGTACAAAAGTTGGTATCCTTTTTTTTTTTTTGAAAGGTAACTATTTTATTGAATAGAAAGAGAAGACTTCACCCAGCTGGAACCCCTCCGAGAGGCAAGACTAACAACCAACAATAACTACAACAAGAGAAATCCCCAAAAAAGTTAGCTCAACTGCCAAAGAGATGGTAGAACAAGGAGGAGGATAAAAACAGACTTACAGGACCTTACAAATTTCATAAAATTTACACCTACCAACCGCTCTAATTGCTAGAGCCCCCAATCCCCTACCACTCCACAAAACAAACTTCATTGAGAAACCACTACTACACCCATCCCAAACTCCGTATCCACTTTTCGGTCATAATTTACTGAGGATTCAAACTTACAAAGTTCTTTTTTATTTTAAGATCAAGGTGTACAGGCCTCTTAGAGCACCTGACTAATCGTTGGGGCATGTGCAAAACTCTCTATCCACACACATTGGGTAATACTATGGGGAGTGGCCCTTTTGTGTTGAGAGTGACTTGAAACTAATTCTCAATCCCTTTTCCTCATTCTTCTCTCGCCTCTTTATTTTTCTTCCGACTTTCCGCCTCCCAAAATTCCTATAGAATTTCTTTTGCTGAACCCTTCTACAAAGGTTGGCTTTCTTAATTGGAGATCCTAAGTGTAGACACAAATTTTCAAATTTGCATCACAAAATTTTCATTTGATATATTTTTTTTTTGTTTTGAATGGTAATTTTCATTTGATATTTGAATAATGTAAAATCCCCCTTCCACTGGAGCCTTTTTTTTAATTAATTGTTTATGGTGGAGCTACTTTGAAAGAAATGTTGTCTCCTAGTGTAAGTGTTGAAGATTGGAGAATTTGGAAGGAAGAGTCTAGTGGGATATTTTATCATAAATCTTTCTAATCTCAACTCAAACCAAACCCCCAATTTCCTTTTCCCTTAAAATCCATTTGGAAGTCCACTCCCTCAAAAGTCAATTTTTTTTTGTCGGACTGCTTTTTTTGAACAAAATCATGATAATAAATAATTTAAAGGCCAGAAAGTTTTCTACCCCAAATGTTTGCTTTCTTTGTTGGAGAAATGAGAAATTAGTTGATCCTTATTTTTCCATTGCCACTTTGTTTAGCATCTTGTTTCACTTCTATCATGCTTCTCTATTCAGTAGGTCATTCCACCCTCCTTTAAGGCTCTCATATGGGGATGGGTTCAGGGACCTTTCCAAAGAAAGGAAAATTGGTGTGGAACATCATACTTTTGGCCATTGTGTGGCTAGTTTGGATGGAGCAAAATAGGAGGATCTTCGAAAATAAAGCTATATCTAAAGAGGTGGTTACTCACAAGATTGAATCAAGTGTTATTCAATGGGCTTTAGCATCTAAATCTTTTAATCTAGTGGAGATGTTTCAATGAAGCTGGAAAGATTTATCTCAATTTCTAAGTGTTGTTTTCATGCTTGTGATTCCTATCTTTCATTGGTCTTTGGAGACTATGACAATGGGCCCTACACCTTGTATTATGGCTTTACTTTTAATGAACGTATTGTTACCCATCCACACACACACACACACAACATATGTTGTCCAAATAAGTAGACAAGACACAAGCCAAACAGTCTTAGATTACAAGTAAATGTGGTTTCATGATTAATCTTAAAAAGATCCCACAGACCCCGGTCTCAGTAATTTTTTTTCTCTCAATTTCAATGTCAATACTTTCGACATGCATGCTGATGAATCTGAGACAGAATCACTTACCTTGCATTCAAAAAAAAAAAATCTGAGAATTAACCAAAAAAAAAAAACAAATAAATGAAGGCCACTGATTTGGCACCCACGTTTTTTACAAAAATGGAGCACGCACTTGCTTTTTCACCTTCCTGAATTTGACACATGTACCATAAGACATAAATATGCAGCATAAAAAAATATAATCCATAGAAAATAAGAAATTCCAGAATCGACATGAATGAGGAAAATCCAGAAACCCACTACTCATCATCTAAAGCTCGATAGGTTCCACAGATAAGAAACTAAGAGAAACGCGCAAATCTTGTCTGAAATATTCGAAGGAAAAGATATGTGTAACTTTATCTTTGCATGCATTCTAAAATCCAAGATGCCTGATATAATTCCCAAATGGGTCTTCAGCTATCAAAACATGCTACCAACCACGGATAAAAAAGAGAGAAACTAAAGGGAAAAATACACATTAAATATATAAAAAAAAAAGGAGAATAAAAAGAACTCCCACAAGTTTCTGATCAGAATCTAGAAAATAAGAAATTGGATGATGAAAATGAACGAAAAATTAATTTAACCCACACGGGTTTTCTCCAAAATACAGGGATCAACAGTCTATGGTGGAGAACAATAACAGGTAATAATTGATAAAACATGTATGAAAGAAATTCAAAATAGCATATAGGGTTTAGAAGAGTGGAAAGAACATACCAAAATAGAGATGAAATGAGAAGAGCGGATTGGGAAGAAAGTTAAGAGATATTGGTCTTGATTCTGATATTGAAAGAGAATTCTCTTCCAAAAAAATCTAATAAAGGGACTCAAGAAAGACGAAAGATGCTGACATTTTTATCTCATCTGAAACAGATCCCTTATCAGCTTCTTTGTGCTCTTTCTAACATGTGTTTCTTACTCATCAGAGAAATGAGGGTCCGTCGGACTTGGTAGACACGTGACTAGTCGAGCTAGGGCTAAGCTTTGATCAACTGACCGACTGTCTGCTTGAATGGGGCGAAAATAGTGAGGCAAATTTAATTATTTAAATGCTATTTTCATCGATTTAACCATTGATTTCAATTATTTTAATACTTTGTTTAATGCTTTTTCATTGATCACTAGCACACTTTCGATGAGAGCTTTTGAATGAATAAAAGGTTATAAGTGTTCATAATTAAAATTAAAATTAATTTTTATAATTTTTTAATAATGACAACATTTTATAAAAATAAATTAAAGGAGTACAATAATCTACTCCTATTGGATACTATCTCCTCAAAAGAGTAAAACCCTAAATAGGCTATACCCAAAACTACTAACCCTTATTCCTATCTCCTTTTTCCAATTTTTTTTTATCCTTTCTTAGCCCTTCAAAATTAAATGATCCAATTAGATTATTTAAGTTTGCCTTCCAACATCACCCAATCCCCCTCAATTCGATCGGATACCAGTGATTTCTCTTATTCCTAATTAGATTATTTGAGTTTGCCTTCCAACTCTAAAATTATTCAAAATACAAAAAAGAAAGTCTCAAATGAATTTTGCTTTTTTCCAGCAATTCAACAATAAATGGTGTGATTATAATGTTCTCATGAGGACTTTTCCATATATCAATTATGTCTAACTTTCTCACATGTTAATTTAAAATTTACTATATATATTTAACTTTTTCAAAATTTTATTAAGGTAAAGAGCCAACGTGTGTGTATGTCTATTAAATGTACAGAGATTTATAGGTGGAAAAGTAATTCCGCTACATTTATTAGACTGAATCTTACTCACTATTAAGCCCATTTTGACTTTTGAGCCAAATTTTGGGCCCAGATAATAGGCCCACACTCTAATAAAATGGAAACAAAGAACCTGTTACTAAATGCCATAAAAATGGTGACAGTAAAGACAATGGTGGGCTAAGCCATCGAATTGAACCGCTGAGCAGCGATTGTCTTAAATCCTTTTTACAGGCCAAGTCCCCGCACCCCACACACCACACCCCCCCACCACACACACACAACACATATCGACTCAGACCAAGCCCAAGTGGATTTTATGGACCAGATCAGGGCCAAGCTAATTGGTTGGACTGCATAGTGGAAGAACTGGGCCCAAGCCCATTCCCAATTTAACATTGGAGTAATGAATATAAGACGGTAAAGTAGAAAAAGTTTGTGTTGCCTCAAAATCACGAAAGTGCCCAAGCCCATTCCACACAATTTGCACGAGTTCCACGTCTTTTTTTTTTAAATGCAGACAGCCAAACAGGATGAAGTGGCATTCTTGGTAATTGCAGGGGTTTGTTTGGTGGCCCAAAATTCCTAATTAGAATTGATAATTTGTGGTATTCTTAGATTTCCAACTAGAATACCTATTTCGGTGGAAGTACAATTTTTAAATTCCTAACACAGTAATCGGTTGTATAGGAGTTTCTGAATTTAAAAATTTGAAGAATTATAAAATGCTCATTTTCTAGCAAATAGGCCGTAGAAGGACTCTGTTTCTAAGAGAAACAGTGGTGAGATCAAGTCACCCTCAACACATAGAGCCACTTCCCATAGTCTGAATTGGTATGGGCGGATTGGGAGGTTTATACATGCACCAAGGATTAGTTAAGTGAGCTGCCCGGAAACCTTGGTCTAAAGAGAGAGAGAGAGAATCAGTGGGTTGACTCGTGCTCACTGAAATCACCAATTAGATGCCTCAAAACATCTATACATTGCATCAACCAGCGACCCCAATAACCAGGAGTAACTCTTCTCTGGATTTGGATCAACAATCCACATTGCGTTTGGATATCAAATTAATAAACAAATCAGATAGACGATAAAATGCTTTAATGATGATGACACAAACAACATCAAGATCGACCCTGATTGCACTTTTTTCCAATTCATTTGTAGCCCCACAGCACACATTAGGATGTTTAAGACAAATTGAAGGACTTAACATTTGTCATTCATTGCCAGAAGAAACATAGAAAGAAATTCCAGAACCACTATTCTACAGAGTTTTAGCAAGCCCTTCTATTGAAATCCTATCCAGTTTGATCCTGAAATGCTGGTACTTCAAAGACATGCTGCATTAATAAAACAAAATATTGTTTGAAGAGATAATAAAAGAGCACTTGCTCTGTTTTCTACCAGTTCCAACAACTATACAATGTTGGCTACATGATATTCACAAAATTCAGTAACCTGAAGAAATCAATACACCCCAGAGATAATACCAACAATGAGATTACCTTAAAAAATCCTAAAAATAAATAGTAAATTGGTAAAGAAAACATAAATTGAACAAAATCACCAGATCAGGCTTTCAGCCAAGTTGAAATATATTGTACATCTGTACAAAGCTTTAATGCATTGCAGAACACATCTGCTGCCATATCAACATGCTACAACCATCATCGAAAACATCCTAGATGGGGATCCTGCAAAAGATAGTAGGATATGGAAAAGGAGTTGGCATAAGATTAGAAGTAGTAGAGCATGTTTCACAGTTGGCAAGTGCTCCACCATCATCAGCAGCAGCCATTTATGACATCTTTTCTCAGGTCTGTAAGTACTCCCTGTTGCAACCATAAACGTAATGGATTTAAATAATGTAATTGTCATCTAAATATTTAAATAAATAAACCTACTAACAGGAAGGTGATATGCTTTCAATTCTTCAGAGAGAGAGAGAGAGAGAGCCGGGGGGGGGGGGGGGGGGGGGGTGCAGGGGGCACGTCAAGCTGAATGAGTCTCAAACCTTGATCTATATAGATATATGATAAAATTGAAAATAAGCAATAAACTGCTTATTCAAATGTAGAAAATTGTTTTCCTCCCAAATGGTATCAAAGACCTAACTAGGAAGAGGAGAAGATTACAAAGGCAGAAGCTTTGATAAGACAACCACGTCCATGAAAAAACAAACACTGGAGGCACTAAAGCAAACCCAACCCTGAAACAACCCCACCCCAAATAAATAAATAAATAGGAGTCACTTCTCAAAATGTCAAACTCTAGCCAATGGTTTTGCCAAATTTGATCACAGCACCCAAGCAGCAGTCATATGGAACCAGAAATGGCACATTAACACCACACAGAAGCTTTAGCAGTCTTTAAGCACAATCCCACCATTAACTTTATAGCATCATTACCATAGTTACTAATACTATTTATCCGAGGTTGGCTTTTGTGTTCTACTTCTCCACTCTACTTATCAAAAACCATATCCTCCATCAATTCACAATCTCTTTACCCCCCTCAATCCAACTTTATGTAACACCTTTCCCTTCTTCTTGTACCATCCATTTATAGCCCTTCAATTCATCAAACTGGAGTTGTTTCCATTCTACATATATGTGCCCAAACCACCTCAAGCAACATTTGCTCAACTTCTTGTTTATTGGTGCTACTATTGCGGTCTTTCCAACTTTCTTCATAAAAACCATTCACGCACATCTGTCTTCTTTCTCATGAGAAAAGACAAGAAAGATTTTGTAAAATAAGTTCAGGAACTGGTGGTGAGAAGCATTTTTAATGAAACTTTTCTTTTTAATATTTATTTACAAACTTAATTATGGTGATGAGAAATACAAGTACAAAGAAACCAACCACATTCAGTCGACCCATTTCATCACACAATTAGAATAGATGGGCCTCAAAGAGCCCAAGATGTATGGCACCAACAAATGTTTAAAAATGTATTTGCAATCTATTCAAATCAACTGTTAAAATTTTAAAAATAATGAAAATAAACTACGATCCATCACTTCCATTTAGAGCAGTAGGACCCACCAAGACCCCGTACAATTGACAAGTCGGATTGGGTCTAATTACCCAAATTTCAAACCCTTGTAATGAAGTTAGGATCAAATAACCTGTTCATTAAATGGTTCAAAAACACTCAGTTCCAACCTTATATTTACCTAGCAGGTGGTTGAAGGATGAGGGTAGGGGGCCTTAGAAAGAACAAAATTAGAGTGACTTGGTCTCCTCCCCCGTCGGGAGTTGTCAAATTCAATGTGGATGGGGCAGCAAGGGGTAAAGCGAGGGTAAGTAGGAATAGAGGCGTTCTTCGTTATTCGATTGATACATCATCTATAGTTTTTTCTGAGTTTGTGGGTCCGAGAGATTCAAATGAGGTAGAATTTCGAGGTATTAGGAAAGCTTTGACCTTGTGGATTTCCTTCGGCCAGGGGAAGTTAATTATCAAAGGGGATACGCCAAATGCGATTAAGTGGGCTAAGGGGCTGAAATGACCTCCCTGGACTAATTACAATTTCAGGGAGATAAGGGCATTGCATTTGGGTCATGAGCTCTCTTGACCTGGTCAGGAGATCAACTAATGGAGTGGCGTCATTCCTCGCAAAGAACAAGGTGGACTAGACAAAAGAGGGAGTTTTCTGCCTTTGATTTGCTAGGACGGGGATTGGAAACACTATGGGACTCCCTACTTTAGAGATGAGTGTTAATGTATTTTTGTTCTTTTTTGGAACATATGATGGCTGTGTATTTTTCCCTTTCTGCTTGGGTTCAAGACTCTTAGACCCTTCATATGTATATGTAATGCTTCCTCCTCTATTAATAAATTCCTCTTATTGTTACTGCTTAAAAAAAGTATATTGGCCAGCCCTAGTACCCTACTACCAGTGGAAACCCAGACAAAAAGGGTAATACACTTTCCCATTCCAAGCATTAAATACAAGAACTGCGAAACCATTACATTTGGTCATAGGACCAAAAATGGTTCTACTCACCTTCAGTAACCTTCCACCTAGATTTCACCCATTCAAGAGCACACAACGCTTCTGTTTTAATTTTGAAATGAATGAAAGTGAAGCCTCCAACCTATCCGCCCCCCAGTATAGCTAAAGGCACTTCCACGCAGATGAGACCGCCGAACGTGCCCATGTCATGGTGGCAGGGCGCTTTTATTTTTTCCATTCGTGACCATTTGTGAACTGCCCGAAGACTGCATATGGACAGTGTGAACTGTCTGTGATCTGTCCTTATCATCTGTACCCGTCCATGGACCGTCCTCATGCTGTCCAGGGTAATTTTGAAATGAATGAAAGTGAAGCCTTTGTACCTTTCATTTCCCTATTTGCTAGACTGAAAGCATTAAAAACCCCACCTACATCCCAAAAGGCACATACCAACATCTATGGTGAGCACTCCAAAGGGTTCTCTACAAAAAGAGAAATCAGGTTCCTCCACCATTGGAGTCCTTCACCTCCAACTATGTGTTTCCCCAAGCTCGTGTCCTATGATAAAAGCATGTAGTTGAAATCATCATGGGGAAAAACATTTACATGATGACATGATGGCATCTGAAAGAACCTTTTTTTAATAGTAACCCCGAGGGTGTTCACCACAAAAGCAAAACAAGTAAAGTAGAAGCAAAAGTCATTTTTATTATTTAAGTCATTTATCCCATCACTCTTGGGTTAGCAAAGTAGAAACAAAAGTAAAGTTGTCAATTTCATGTGCAAATAAAAGTTTAAGCTCCTGTTCCATTTTTCCAATGTCTTCATTCTTCTTCCTTTGGATCAGGAGATACCCTAACATGAGCTTCAATCCAAGCTTCAGTAGCAGAGAAAATATGCCACATTGTCATGTATCAAACTCATAGATGACCAAATATTTTCCAGCGCAATTGCTAGCATCTAATTTTAGTTTTAGATTGCACAGTGCAATTCGGGAAGGCTGAGAAAGCAGTTGGTGAAAGCACATGCCTTTGGTATTTATTGAGCCTAAGCCCAACTTGGTCAAGCTTGATCCTGAATTATAAATGTGAGTGTAACTTAGAAATGCAAAATGTAAAAGTTCGCTAGACCTTTCATGGAAATGAAATACGTAGGAAGATCCTATAGGATTGGGCTCAAAATCAGACTCAGGCCAAGCTCAAGTATTCACAAAATGAGATGAGAATCTCTCTCTCTCTCTCTCCCTCCCTCCCCCCCACCCTCCTCTCTAGTATTCAAATCTAGAGGGGGGGGTGGGTGGGTTGGGTGGGGGTTGACTAATAGATGACGATGCAAAGGGGGTCTGGAGGGGGATGCGAGGGGTGTGTGTGACTGACTAATAGATGTGATGCAAAATGGCATATCAAAGGTAACATTAATTGCATGAGAATCTATTGATATTCCTTTATGAAACTACATGAGTCTCAAATCAAAAGATAACTGACCATAAAAAATGTTTATAAAATTAGGACCAATCAGGCAATTCATGTAACTTCTCAAGAAATCCCAATTTATGGATGAATATCATCACTATAAATTACCAGTTCAATACAGAAAATGTAAATCCTACTCAAAAAAAAAAAAAATTGGAGGGAGGAGGAAAGGGCGGTGGGGGAAACCAATCTGATTAAGAGTTGCATGTGTTATAATTGGCACAAAAATTGTGAATGACTATTACCAAATTGAATGACAATCTCATTGGGGAAAGGCATCTCTATCTCGAAAGCATGTTCCGAGGGAAACCTGGGGTACAAAGATCAGAGTAATTAATAGAATACCTCTTAAATAGTCTCAAAAGGATCTTCAAACAATGATTGGCAATTTAGCACATAGCCTACTAAAAGCAAGTATATTTCCAAATGTAAATACCTGGGGAAAATTGTCAGGATCAAGACTGAAGATTCCAGTAGGTTCATACATATCAAGTGAAGGATTTGCTGGAACACCCCTAATTTAGTCAGCCATTAGAACATTAGAATACATTGGTCGAGCCATAACAACTCTGCTTCAAAATGGATGATTTAAATTGAAAAGGCTTACTCACAGAGTTCTCTCAGAGAATCCTTCTCCACCAATACCACTATGCAAGCGCTGATTGTCAAGAATGACCCTGGCAGCAGGGTGCACCCTTGTTACTCTGCATCGTGGATCAAGCAAATTTGTGTGACCCATTGCATTATCTGGCAGATTTCCTTCACAAATATTGTCTTCATGAACACCATCACCATCCAGAGAGTTAGGTTGCGCAACCATCCAATCATCTTTTTTTGCAGCAACAACCTCTCCAAATGCCTTCTGTAGGGCATTCATCGCCACATTGTATATGTTTGCAGTTGTTACTCCTTCAGCTGCATATTTAAGAGCTTGACGGCACAGATCATCAAATCGGACAGTCCGAGATTCTTGATGACCACCTTGTGCTTCCATGTGTTCATCAGATACAACTCTACATCTTGCATTTCTTGTCCAACGCTTCAAAATGAAACCAGGTGGAAGCAGCATGACATTTTTGACAGAGTAAACTCTTATTATGTGCCTACAAGGTATGCCTGCATACTCAAACATTTGACAACTGCAGCTTGCTTTTGCGTCCAAAACATCAAGTGTAACTGTGTATACTGTCTTTCCAACCCCAAATTCTGCCACCCTGAATGTGGCAACCGGCCCATCCTCCTTCATGATATCTGCAATATGACGCAAACTTTGAAACAGTTGTTCTTGAAATTCTAGGAACATTGTTGTTGTATATATTTCAGCCACTTGGTTTTCCATAGGGAATCCTGTCTTTATAAGTGGTGCTGTGCTTCTTGTTTTGGAATCCTCTTCAAGTTCCTTTTCATACTGATTGTCTATGACGTTCTGAATCCGATTGAGAAATTCTTGTAAGGAAGTATGCATATTCAAATAACCACCAAAAAATGAGTTTATAATTTCACTCAGTTCGCCGATAGACATATTTGCAGCGAAAGTGTCCTGCAAGTAGACCTGGACCCATTGTCCACGAGTCTTATACAATGATTGAAGCCATTCATTATCCTTGAGTTCATATTTTTGGATGAATGACCACCAAGATGATTCAAACTCATCATTTAACTCAGTCATGTTGAAGCACTTAAAAAAATCTGAAGCAAAACCTTTATGTTTACTATCTACATGGCCCAATCTATCATGAAACTCTCTTAATATGTGTCTCTTGCAAAAGCGGTGATTGGTTCTTGGAAACACCTTGGCAATCGCTGCTCCCACAGATGCATCTTGCTCGCCTATTATTGATATTGGATGGCGTCCAGACATTGCTTCAAGCCATGAGTTAAATAACCAAATGAGTGAAGCTTCACTTTCATCCAGCAGCAGTGCACAACCAAATACAATGGGTTGTCTATGGTGGTTTGCACCTAAGAATGGTGCAAATGGCATACCATATCGGTTCGACTTATATGTGGTGTCAAAGATAACAACATCACCAAAGTAATTGTAGGCCATTCTTGATCTTGCATCGACCCAAAAAAAATTGGTCATACGGTATTCATCATCTAATTGTACTGCATAAAAAAAGGATGGATTCCTTGATTGCATGTGCAGGAAATAATCCATTAGGTACTGTGCATCTCGTCCAAGAGTCCTCTTTCGGAGGCTTGGAATGTAATTTGGGTTTTTCAAAGCATTAGACATGCGTCTGCGTGCTCGAAGGAGAGGCAACTTCCTTGGAGTCTCTAACTCATGATTATGTTCCTTAACAAATCTTATGACAACCCATTTTCCAGATTCTACTTTCTTTACCTTGATCATTGCCTTGCAACCTTTCCTTGTATGAGCTCGCTTGCTCGTATGCTTCTCCCGACGGAAACCCTCTTTGGAACATACAAATTCAAGGCCAATAGTGCTCCCATCTCGCATTGAACGGCGCCTTAGATTGGCACGAATACTAAAGCCCACATGCATAGCATATTCATAGTAGAATGTCTTAAAAGCATCCTCAGATTCAAACTCCATACTCTCATATGGTTCAGGATTTTCAGCTCCTTCTGATTCATCTAATGCCCTTCCTGCAGTATTTTCTGTGACTTCATCAGCCTCACCCACAGGAGCATTGACATCCACAGTCATGCGGGATTCCAGGCCACTGTGTGCAGATCCCATATGATCTTCCCGAGTGCCACATGGCATAATTCGAGGTTCCATGACACTGATCACAAAGACCCACAGAGAACCACAATAAGGTCCAAATTAAGTAAAAGTAGTGCATTTGGCAAGAAAATTGACATATATTCCAGTGAATGAGTATTACAGATCAACAAATTCAAACCCAATAAAGCAGAGTGCAAAGAGCAGAACAAAAAAAAAAGATTCATGAGCTTACTCAAATTTGTGATGCAGGAGTCCAATTAGAGCAAGCATCAAAATTATGCAACGATCTCTTCCTTGTCAACAACAATTCACAGTGATTCTGCATAAAGTCATTGCCAATTGAAGATACTGGTGGAATGAATCACTATCCACTATAAAAATGATTTAGGGCCAAAACTAAATTAAAAGACCATTCCCAAATTCAAACATAATGCCATCATTTTAAATAACGGAAAGAACGTAAGATGTTTTCTTCAAAAGTGGAATATGGTAGGAGGAAGAATATCACCAGATTCAGTGTGTTCTCTTGCAACCAATGTTGAAGGCCATCACTCATCATTATCATTCATTTCATCCAATGCATTGAAATTAACGGTCAAAATTCAAGACTGACGATGGAGGCACGTTAATTTTATCCTTGGAAATATCCTATCCAAAATACTAAAATCAAAATATATTTAATAAAAAGACAAAATTATCTTTAATATTGATCATTTTAAATAGGAGTGACTCTAGAGAATGTCTCAAGCATCAGTCAAATTGAAAATAGACTTTGACGATCATTGATGGGTTAAGCCTAAAAGGGAGTGCTAGCCACGAATAGGTTAGTCCTTTGATGAGATGGTAAACAATTTTTAAAAATTGACCACCCACATAGCGTAAAATAATTTAAACTGATAAAATTTTGGAGAAATTAAAAATATAATTTAATTAATTAAAAAATAATTTTGATGCTGTACATGATCATTTCACATCACTTTTAATCTAATTTCTTTCATAAGTTAATTTACCGTACTATCTCAGTGAAGTCATTGACTTACCACTGTCACGTGTCAACAAATAAAAATGAAGAGAGAAATATATTGCTTTATCAGGGCCTCAGCAAAAAAAAAAAACGAAAATCGAGTTCACGAAAAAGGGAATAGAGAAGTGCAAAATTTACAGTGTTTTAGCTGTGGATAGGAATGTAAATAGAAGGGAAAGGAAGGGTAGAAAACTTGTCAACCATACACTGCCAATTGAAGGAGGAGGAGAACGAGGAGGAGGAGCGGGCTACCTGATGCGCGACGGATGGATCCCAATCAGACGCGGAAAGAGAGTTTGGAGGGACAGTCGTATTGTGGGGCCGTCTTGAAATGGGAGTGAAAATAGAGAAAGCTACCGTCGCGGCGGACAGAAATGCATCTGCACGCACATGGCCGCCTTGTGCCGAGCTGAATTTGAGTCCATCCTCGACCCGAGGACTTCTTTAGTTCGTAGGACTTGGGGATGTAAACTATGAATATGTACAAATGTGACCCGTTGTCAAACTTTGATTAGAATGGTGCGAAACAAACTTTTAATTCTAAATTAATTTTTCTATATGAATTTTAAAATTATCTCAAAATAGTATAAAATGTGTTGAAAATGGATAACATCACATGAGTGCTAGTCTTATATAGAGAATTCTTTAAAAAATATAAATATTCCAAATAAGACAACTAAAATGGAACGGAGAAAGTATTAATTATAATTGTTAAATCAAAAGTGAATGAGTTATTAAAAATGAATTTAATTTTGTAAGATATTATAGTTGATGTGATACAATGGCAATTCAACTCATGCTCTTTTTTCAACTTTTTAGAACAATTATTGCTAGAAAAACAAAAAAAAAACCTTATATTTAGTGTAAGATTATTTTATGTGAGCTCTATCAAACAATCTTTAAATGAGTATGGGTTCGACTTTTTGAATGTTTATTTAATTAGCAATGCTATATTGACGGTCTCGTATTTAAATACAATAAGTTATTAAACATACCTTGAAATTAGAGATTTTTAAAGACTTCAACCTCTTTTAAAACTGGTTTTGGATTGGCCTATATAAAATTAGAGATTTTTTAAAGACTTCAGCCTATTCTAAACCTGGTTTTGGATTGGCCTTTATAAGCAGGCTTCATCAAGTTAGCCCTCGGCTCAAGGGTCATAATTTGTATGTGCCCTGCTCAAGCTTTGCAGTAAAAGGTATATACATTAACAAGCTTTTCTAAGCCTTGTCATTAACATATTATTTAGGAATGGAAATGGGTCAGACTCAGGTCGAATTTAGGCAAGATTCGAATTTCAATCTTTTTAATAGTGTTGAATTTGGATTAAATCAGATGAACTAAATAGGACTTTACCCCTCTGTCTGGTTCGAGGGATAAGGTCATGTTGAGTTCTTGTTCTTACTTTGTGAGCAATACTTTGTTTGATCCATTCTATAATACAAAGGTTGAAAATTTATCCATCAACATAATGATAATATTAAATTTGTAGACAAAATCCGAATGTGGATTAATCCCACCTCCAATGTAGAGTCTAGATATCCATGTTATAAAAAAAAATCTACATATTCAAAATCAATAGTATCAATGCTAGAGACCACCGAACCAATAATTTAAGATATTTAAAACTTTTTTTCATGACCCAATTGAAATTACCCTTCCCAATCATGTGTATGAGAGAGAGAGAGAGACTATAATTGCACTAAAAAACTAATTGATTAACACCGCCAATGAAAGAGGAGGATGTAATTAGATTTTTCAAAAAGAAAAAAGAAAACTACTGAATGAATACCAACAATGATCATTTTCTCTCGCAAAAAATTATACTCTAAGATGGTCTACATAGAGAAGCTCTCTCAGCAATATACGGACACAATCAAATCGGCTGTGACTATCTTGTATGATGGCAAAACTCGGCTTCCAAAAATGATAGGATAAGGAGCACCCTCGCCGCTTTCCGGCCACTTCTTGATTCACCTGAAATTACAATGAATGGTAAGAAATTGAAAAGTTGTGTGGAACAAGGTGGTAGCACCTCAAGAAAGATTTGAAACATATACTAAATTGATTGGATGGCTTCGGCAAAACTTTTATTTTTTTGATTTCCATATCAGAAACTGGCAAATTTTGCTAGTTCCTTTATTTGGAAAAATCATTCGAATAATTGTCTGGAACTCAAAAAGTCCATGATCAGAGTGATTTCAAACTTTGGAATTCCAAACAACACATTCAACCATAACGAATCATCTGGAATTGGAGCGACGAGTTAGATTTCATAATTCCCACTCCAAAGTTCCAGTTTCACATTGAAACTAGGCAATTCAATTACTGGGTCATGATGTGATGAGCCACATCCCAAAAATGAGGCAATCAGACTAATGGTAAGCCCATCCAGACAAATGCATCGCTAGGAAAAGTTTAGCATAATCATTCTGCATATGACAAAAATTGATACAGGAGAGTTCCAAGTATAAATCAAAATAGACATATAATACTTGTTAAAAATTATGACACAATCTAAGTAACTTTATCCAAAATAACATTTCTAACGTCAAATCATGAATAAAAGCAACCACCTGTATCACCGCTGGAAACAGCTGCCATGCTTCAACTAATGATTTGGTGCAAGCACTGGTCAATGAGAACAAAAAACATACAAATAGTCAGAGTCGTAAAGAAAAATCAAACTGTCAGAGTAATAAGCCCAACCCACCACAAATCTTCCGCACAAACTGACCTAAATTTCAACATTTTTTAAAAAGAGGTTTATATTTCAACATGCAAATGAAAATTAGACAGAGACCTAAATACAGCTTTTTTCTGAGAATGTTTTGCCATAACTTGACTGGGGGCATCACCCAAGGGGGAGGAAAAAAAATCATTAGTAGAGCAGATCTAGTGTGCACAAGTGCAAGGCAATGATGCCAGTCATATGAATCCAAGTTTTGGTTTCAAATGCGTCATGGGCAGTTTCGTCATTTTGAAAAACTAGAAAAGAGAAAATCACTGCTCTCTGACACCAGTTCATCAGAATGCACAGTTGCGAACAATGTCCCACATACAATTTAGGAATGCACGAACAATTCATTAGTGAAAGATTTGCAAATCTGTAGGTTGCTATTCATTGAAGTGCAGTTTAGGTGCTGAAAAACTAGAAAAGAGAAAATCACTGCTCTCTGACACCAGTTCATCAGAATGCACAGTTGCGAACAATGTCCCACATACAATTTAGGAATGCACGAACAATTCATTAGTGAAAGATTTGCAAATCTGTAGGTTGTTATTCATTAAAGTGCAGTTTAGGTGCTGAACAAACGAGGCCACAAAGCAACTTAACCCATTGGAGACATGCAGAAGTGGGGTAGGGTCCAGCAAAAACAGGTCGGTCCCATCACATCAACAAATAAGAGCTTCTTTCGCACTTGTATGGTATACCGTCAGATTCCATTCTTGCCAGTTCACTTTCTTTCACAATGATTTTAGGTAAGGGTTATAAAGTAATAATAGCACTAGAGATAAATTTGGAAATGTAGTTCACATGGTAAGGGGAAAAAAAGAGGAATTCAGTACTAGCAACAAGAATGAAAGACCTAAATTCAACAACGATAACAAAAAATGGTGCGCTGTAGATGACTAGAAGCCGACTTTGTGCAAATATTAATTACTCATGCACCACACCTGAAGGAAACGATGAATAACAATGGTTAACACGAGCAACAAACTGATTAGTTACCCTCGGGTGGGCTCAATCCAACCCAACCCTGAGCATCACTCAAACCAGAGTGCTTCACACCAAGCACCTAATGGTTCCCTTTGAGGATAAGAGGAGACAGTAGAGCATTTTTTGCTTAAAAATAAAAAATAAAAAATAGTGAAAAGAACAATCAGAACATCGATAAATTACTTGAAATTAATAGATACACATAAGCAACAATTCAATGAAAGATGGCCTCGTGCAATGAAAGGAGTCTTCTTTTTTTAAAGGTAAAGGAGAGCCTAATTTTGTTAGTTGATAATTGGACAGGAAGGGTCCACAGATTGACTGCTAGGGCCCAAACCACATTTGGATGATCGAAACCCATATCTGCGTGGACCACCAAAATCAACAGTCAAACCAGTTTTTTTTTCTTTGATTCTTTTTTTTTGAGCAGAGACAAGAGTGAATTTTATTAAAGAAGCTACAGAAACAGTCAGAGTTCGGACTTGTATAAGAGGGTTATAGAAGACCATTCATCCATACGGATAACAGTAAGCGATGTTCATGGAGAGAAATTTTCAAATGAGCAAACACCCCTGTCCCTATACACCCTAATACAAAGTTGAGTTTACAAGAGTTCCATCACTGGCTCCATCTTCTGTAAACCAATCTTTGATAGGGAAATCCACAACACATATTAAAAGGCACCCAACATGACTTAAAAGGATACCTCTATCCCCTAACTCAACATGACTGAAGCAATGAAACAGTCAACAATAACCAAAATTGGGTAATTTTTTACAACTGGGCTTCCCAAATCAAACATCCATTGACCCAAAGGTGGGTCCTAGTGGGCATATAGACCTCATTACTAGAAAAAAGAGAGGTCAACTCTTATAAAAACCATTTATTAACATCACCATCATTACAAGCATTTTCCATCCATTTGGAGTCAACTTTCAAAGTACCATTTTCCACTCAAGCAAAGAAAAGACCTTTTTCATTAGACCATTGTATGGTTTTATATTTAAAAACCCAATGTAATAAAACTGAGTCTCGAGTGCCTATAACTAAAATTCAGCTGCATAACATGAGGCAATGGATAGGAACCTCAAACAAGCAACTGTTTTGTAGCTCCATCTATTAAAAAAAAAATCAGAACCATTTTGACCATCTAATTCATTTGCCTTAGAGCAGAGGCAAGAAATGCCATATGGGGATTTATTTTTGACATATATACATCCTATGCTTAGATCTATCCCATGCAGCTGAAATGATGTCATGAGGCACATGGCTGAACAATCCTGCTACCACACTGCTTTACATATAAAAAAATTGATAATAGTTTGTAAGTATGGTAATTTGGAAAAAGGTATTTTAGAGAAAATCAATTAATCACCAGAGACAAAAATTGGAATTTTACACTTGCTTAACCAATTGCTTTTAGGCTGACGGGGTTCCTTCATTATTCGTACCCCACTCTTCTTCACCTTCGTTGCCATTTACAAGGACAGCTCCATCAGTAGAGTCATCTGCTTCTACCTCCACAGCTTCTTCTTGACCCTCCTCTTCTCCATTCTCTTCTACCATCTGTAATGTAAAAAAAAAATCTCATTGATTAATTACATAAATATAGCTTATTACCAGTAGAAGAAGAGAATGAATAAGAGAAGTTTTTTTTTTTAAGGGGAAATGAACAAGTGACTTGAATAAAAGAAACAACAAGTATGGAATCCACATGCATCACTGTCACAACATCAGGCGTATCTAAAGTGCCCCAAGCATTTTCTTTCCATAAACATTGATTCACCACCATCATGCCTTTGATGATGAAATATATATGTACAAAAAGGAGATATTACTGCTGCTCTTTCCATTGATAAAATATACTACTAAATAGCATGAGGTACCTCGTGAACTTCTCCATTTTCAAGAGGCGTTTCCTCTTCATACACTTGCATGCTTCTGAATGCTTCAACAAGATTGACGTTGGCTTTCTCAGCGAAGCTCAAATATTCCTTGGCAGGAGGAAAATTACCCCTATTCCAGAAGTAGGTACCATAACCAACCAGATCATTAATATAGTATAACAAAAAAAAAAAACACAAATACATAAGTTCTGCATATCAACATACGTGAGAAATTTTTGTAGTGAAATATTTGGGCTCTAAATTGACAGTTATGATCATCTGATCAAACTGATTGGAAGCATTTCTAATCTATGTATGAATTCATGCTCCCGTCCCATACAAGGGTCCAGAGTTTCTATACAAAATTAGCCATTGTTCAATATGGTAAATCCAATTTACATACCATTTACTAGGAAAGTTATATGTTGGTTGTCAAACAAACAGAAAACTGATGAACAAAGACTGATCAATGAATGGGACAACATGGTCATCAACTAATCTCTGATCAGTGCAATGGAGTAGCTTCTAGAGGCCACTGACATTATCTGCCACTTGTATTAAAAGTCATTGTAAAAAAAATTGTGGAGCTTTTGAAGGGTGCAACTCATCCTAGAATATCAGAATAGTGGCACTCAATTGATGTTTTCCTTAATTTCTTTGTTGTGGAGAGAGAGAGAGAGAGGTTCCCATCCTGTCAGATTGTTTAGATCACCTTGCCTAGGGTGATCAGACTAATCCCTGATTAGTGCAATGGAGTAGCTTCTAGAGGCCACTGACACTATCTGCCACTTGTATTAAAAGTCATTGTAAAAAAAATGTGGAGCTTTTGAAGGGTGCAACTCATCCTAGAATATCATAATAGAGAGAGAGAGAGAGATTGTTTAGATCAATTGATGTTTTCCTTAATTTGTTTGTTGTAGAGAGAAAGAGAGAGAGACCCATCCTGTCAGATTGTTTAGATCAATTTGCTTAGGGCGATCAATTTTGAACATATGGGACCCACAAACAGTATAACATTTCAAAGATCCAAAGGTATGATATTATTGGGCCCAGCCGTGGATGGAAATGGAAAAACCTAAGAACATTTTTTTTGTGTGTTTAAGAAAAGAAAGCAAAGAATTCATAGGAAAAGATTTCATTTGAAATGGTGGTGAGAAGCCTTTTCCTATAAATTTTTTTCTTTTTAAATGTTTGTTTACATGTCTAAACATGACAATGAGAAATCACTAGTAAAACATAAAGAAACCAACCAACCTTCATTTAATCCATTTCATCATCAAATATAGAGAGTATGTGGGCCTTACCAAAAACCCATGAAAAGTGGATGAATCCCACACATACAGTTCAAAATGAACTGGTAATCTCTTCAAGTCACTAGAATACATTGAAAAAAATACCAAATTTAGAGGTGGGAGGTTCCAGAACATCAATGACCCTCTAGGGTCACATCAAGTTTAGGGTGGGTCAAGCAACCTGATCTTTGACCTGTTTACCAGTTTTTAAGTGTGGTAAGGCTAGGTCAACTGTTTATTAAATGTGTGACAATTCTATTTTTCCAAGTTAGATTTGGGTCACTTGGGATGCAGGTTGGGCTTGGATAAGTCAAGTCTCAAGGGTTTTTTTCAGATGGAGGTCAAGTCATAAGTTGGTCTTGGGTTGGGTTAGATGCCAGTCGAATTCAGGTCGGGGGATCATATTCAGGTTGCATTTGGGTTAGGTCAGATCACATATCAGGTTCAAGTCCATTTGTATGGATCCAAATGAGGTACCTTTTCTCAGTAAGATTAGCCTCAACAGCGCGTGCAATTTCCCAATCTTCAAACAAATTAGGGTACTCTTCAGGATCCGCCAAAGATTCAGCAGCTTTTTGATTGACCTTAAAAGAAATATGTCAAACACACACATCAAAAAGGATTCCAGATACTCACTTTAGAATGCTAATAACAGCAACATGGGGAGAAAAAAGAAAGAAATTAAAGAAGACCAAGCATGAAGGTCATGAATGGATGAAAGGAAAACACAGTAACATTTTTAAACTTAGCTTATTATCAGAGTTTTCCAAATAAAGTTTTATAAAAGGAAAAATGCAAAGGAGAAAACCAAGAAAAAACCTTGTTGAGGTCATTTCTCCATATTGCTACAATTTCAGAAACCTTGCTAGGAAGATAAGACCGTGCCATCAATGCAGCCTCTGGAATTCGGTTGCTGTAAATGAATGAAAGAAAGTATAAATAATAACTACCACTATATTGGAACATATCAACCAGCATCAAAGAGTTCATTGTTGAGATCAAGAAACTCACCTCTCCACCAATAGCTGGAGGCAGTCCTCCAATCTACCAAGCATGAATAGGCAAAGGAAGGCAACATTATTCTTCCCTTGCACTTTTGCAAGAGAGGAAAGTCTTGTAATTCCTTCAGCATCTCCAAGAGCAGAGTACAAAAGTAACAACCCACTCAAATCCATGGCATGCGTTAAGCATTCTTCAGCCATTTCTAACTGCAACAAGAAAATGCATCATTTATCAAAAAGATGTGGGATGCCATCTTAATCACGAAACTGATAAAATTTTCACTCATAAAAAAAAAAAACCTCCAGAGTGGGAAGATATGGTATATGGCATCAGACATTTGGTATGAGTTTGGAAGAAATACAACTAGAATCTAATTCATATACAAATGCAAGAATCATAAGTAATGAAATAGAAGAAACACACTACTCACATGACTCACCCACAATCTCTCTGTTTACACAATAAGCACACAGCAAATTGTATTTATCTTAATTTCCATAACACTGTGACACAAGACATCTAGACATCTCATGTTTGGCAATACAGAATCTATCACCATTATTTTTATAAAATATAAAAAATAAAATAAGAGTCCACCCACATCTACAAGATAGAAGATCTATGAAAGTAGAACCTTTCCAGTGGACATGGCCAATTCACCCAACTGCTTCCATTTTGATTCACTCTGTGCTTCAACTGCAATGGCCTGCAAAGTTAAGCAAAGGCAGAGGGAACATAGTGAGAAGCTTTCTAGTAAAAAATAAGAAACAAAGTATCACAAGTGATCTCATTACAGATGTTTCTAAAAGAACATTACACATATAGCTCAGTAACTGCAGTTTAACTGAATAAAAATGCCTGTAATGGTCCACAGAAGAATACCTTAGCAACCTCTAGTCTCCCAAGTTGTACAGCTAGATCAAATCTGTAATTGGGATCTGTAGCAACTTCCAGCGCATCTTCAAGCATTCCCCGAGATTCCAAGAACCGAGCAACACTGGCCAAATATAAACAGAATTTCCCCAGCACATAAGAATTCAAGACAAGCTTCTGAAAAATATGAATCAAAATAACTAAAGAGGATAATAATCTAACTTCACAAAGATGACTTCAGCATGAAAAGAAAAGGCGAAACAAGGTCAAATCGTAAGTCATATTCAACAATTGAAAAAAGGGAAGAAGGTTCAGTTGCTTCAAAACTGTTTTAACTGCCAGAGCATAACGTTCCCCACTAAGAAGAATAACAGCAAAAAAAACATGGATGAAAAATTACGCATCTTACCCTGGGTTTTCCACCCTCAAAAGCATTCATTCAGCACAACAAAGAAAAGTAAACAAGACAAGTCATGGCAGCACCTACACAGGAGCTCCTAATTTACAGAGAGGATGATGATAGCAGAGCTTGATTTTATGTTGTACTTTTTTTTGGGGATAACATGAGTATCCCCATCCCACATTGGAGGTGAGACTAATCCCACGGATACACGATACCACCCGCAAGCCTTGTGTATCAGGTAAACCTAGGAGGATTGGAACCCAAGACCTCTAGTTTGATCCTAAACTCTTAGACCAACTAAGCTACTCGTGCAGGTTTAGTGGAAAATAAAGGGAAAATTAGATAGCCTAGGGAGTATAATGAATACACAAGGATGAGAAGACAATGACTAACTACCCAACAGACAGAATCATAGAAACAGCATGCATCATTACATATTCAAGCAGTTCATACATCTTGATAGATCTTAGTTAGTCCTGCTAAATGACTGATGACTAGATGTCCATGAGGATCCTGGATTGATTCTGCAAGTGCCTTTGATCCTTTCCCACAACAAAGAACATAAGACAAACAGGAGAATAATGAATGACGTAACTCTAAATCTCTTTGAGCCAGATCCTTCAAACCACAAATGCCCTGAGGAGGGAAAAACCCACATCAAACTGAATAAATCTAAACAGGAGCAGCACAACTTTCTTGCAAAGAGGCAATGGATGAAAAGGTGGTCAACACTCACTACACCTTCAGCACAAAGGATGGAAACATTCAAAATGAACTTCTCTGTCAATGAAGCATTTTGAGACTGGACAAAGATTGACGTTAGGCTAATGAACTTTTCCTTTTTTGTTCATAAATCAAAGATGTCTAAATTAATTATAAGATTCAAACTCCCCAAATGGTCCAATGCATCTTTAAAATCTAAATTTTTATGTGCCCATCCTAGAGTAAGTGGTTCATTCAACAATTTCTAGATATCCAAACTTCAGAAGAAATGAGTTTTCTTGAGAGATTTAATATAAAAGAATGATTTCTATATAAAAATAATCCAATCAAACGATGCAGCATGAGGAACCAAGGGTGTTTTCTTGGTGGGTCCAATCGATCGTATAAGCCAAAGGTTGCTATAAATATAAGGAAATACAAAGTCATTCAACTCATTGAAGTCTGCACTGTGAAAGTAGAGCTTCTTGGAACAGAGTCCGGACTTCTGAATTATACATATATTCAGAAAAAGCATTTGGCAATTCAATTAATAGGATCCAGTCATTCATACACTCAGTTCCAAGAACTTTGCCATGCCAAACAACAGCAATGCAATTAATGGGATTCGAGTCACTCGTATGCTCAGTTCCAAGAACTTGCTATGCCAAACAACAGGATTCTCAGTTGGACCTCTGGAATCCTAAAACTCGAGTTCCAAGTTTCAATATGGGTTCTCTAGCACCATGCCCAAATGTTAAAGGTTATAAGCAAAATAATATGATCAATTCAGACATACACAGGGGATGAGAAGTACCTATTGTAATGCTCCTTTGGTATCGAGGGCAATACTTCATTTGCCCGGTCCAGATCCCCACGCATCACAAGGGTCTTGTACTCTATCAAGCTGAGTAGTAAGGTGTATCCTATAACACTGCATTGATGAAAAATGATTAGATATAGAAGTTGGCTACATTAATAAAAGCAATTTCCAAAAGTCCTCAAGCACCACTTACTTGAACTCCTTGTCTATAAGATACACTCGACTTTGACTAGCAAGATAGCCTAGCAAATACATGGGGCGGTCCAAGTGAAACATTGTGGTCACCTACAATAACAAAAATAAGTACTGTAGAAAATCCAAGTAAACCATGAAATGTTGAATGCAAATATTGGCAAGTAGGTTTAAATAAATTATGGTGTACCTCACCACCAACACAATAGTTAAGTCGCCAAGATGAGTTATTGTAAATAAAGCAGTCCCCAACCCAGATTCCAGTCCGGACCCGCTCATTTATTTCATGAAGAAGCTCAAAGGCATCCTCAACACCCTGCTCATCAACTGGCTTTCCACTATCCAAATATGACGATACAATATCCCTCTGCAAATAATTATTCATGTTACAAACACCCATTAACATACCATTGTTCACATAAGTGCCATACTAACCCAGAGATCAAACAATGTGATTCAAAACCTTAAAAAAGGGGACTTAAATAAGAAATAAGGTATAAAATAAATCAGCATCCTTACATTGTACTTTAGGATGTAAAACGACGTATCACTAGCAATTGCAACAAGGTCACCACTATCAGCCCAGTAAAGATTCTGAAGCATAATGAACATTAAAAAAAATTAGCTTCAGTTCATCACAAATGATTAGCAACCAAGTGAGATATCTACAAAGCATCTGTTACTTACTTTGACATTGACATCAATTCGGCGGATCAATCTGCACTCAGCCCAATCATAAAAGCAAATGAAATCATTTGAGCACATTGCTAGTAATGTTCCACCGAAAATACGCTCGGCAGAAAATGTTGGTCGTATACTTTTCTTTTCCTGAAAAAGGTCATTCAGAAAAAAAAACTATCTTAGCTCTAACAAACTTCAAAGATCACCTTATATAACGCCAGTATGTAAGAGAGAGAGACAGGCAGACACAGATGACAAGACAAGGAGAAAATACTTTGCAATGCAACAACGGGAATATAGAAGCAAAAAAAAAAATTGAACAGGAAAAGGTTTTACCATACTAGTTGTAACAAAAAATACTTTGCACAATATAAGGCCAAAAGAAGAGCAGAAAAGAGACTGAGTGTGGAAATTTGCAGAAAGAGCACAATAAACTGTAAAACACCATGCACAGTTGCAAATATGAGTATAGAGAAATGACCCTCATCCACAAATTGGCATTTCCTAATTCCTAAAGCACCAGGATAAAACATGCAAATAGACCAACCATCCAGCACATGTAAGATGCAAATAGCCTCCCAATCATTTGCCTTGCAAGGCATTTCAACAGGCTAACTACATTCAGGAACTATGAAGTATCTCATCAGTTGCAAATATGAGTATAGAGAAATGACCCTCATCACAATTTGGCATTTCCTAATTCCTAAAGCACCAGATAAAATATGCGGATGGACCACCCATCCAGCTCATATAAGATGCAAATAGCCTCTCCAATCATTTGCCTTGCAAGGCATTTCAAAAGGCTAAATACATTCAGGAACTCATCATATCATATTAACAGTGGGTCAAGCAGATGAGTCTGCAATGCAGATGACAGATCTTCCAAGAACAGTGAGAGAAGCAATAGAAAAAATGGATGAATGGGGAGAGCAAACAGCAAGCCATATGACAGCTAATTTAAAATTGTCAGGTCCAGAGAGCAGAGATGAAAAAAAAATCCACACCAGAAATAGCAACTTGGAAAATGTGTGTGTGTGTGTGTGTTGTGGGAGACAGTTTTAACTAAATTGCATTACCTTCCAGATTACAGTTCTCTTCACTACAATAATTTATTATAGGTTTCCACCAAAAATTGGGACATTGCAAGTAGACGGAACAAGGAGGAGGAGGATATGGTACAAACATAATTGAACATATTTTTCTTGAGAAATCAAGATGTCTTCATTCCAGCTTAATCCATTGTATTAGACCTAATCGTTTGGTGGAAACCTAAAACCCAAGCAATTTCAAGATTGACAACTCCAGAAATAGGGAATATGAACTGGGGGTGCTATTCCACGCATAAATAACAACTATCAGACAAGTTCTAGATGAAATTTAAGAAGATGGTATGATCAGGAAATTCTTAATCTTTGAATTACAAAAAAATAAAATATTAGATAGTTATTGTTAATGAATTCAGAAATATCAAGTTTAACCTATAGATAAAGATAGTGCTCAAACCTGGATTGTTTTGCTGAAGATCTTAATTCTTGATGTACTTTCTCTAACTGCGTATTCTCCATCAGAAGACCAAACAAATTCTAGTGCAGAACCAAAAGACCTATTTCTCCAAGCCAAAGCTGTATATATAATGTATTCTCCATCTCCACAAACAACAACAAACCTCCCGTTCGGGTTGTGTTTTAAGCTCTTTAAGCACAGAAAAGAAAAACATGAATCAGAACAATAATATCGAAATCCTGCCTTCCAGGAACCATCAATTAATTATACTACTGGAATTCAAAAAAATTGATAATGATTTTTTTTTGGAAATAGAATCTTTATAAGTGGATGACCAAAAAAATTATCAATAAAAGCAAAACAAAAATAATATTTTTCGTTTACCAAAGAATTGAAAACTTATGAACTAGTTGAACAAAAAAGTAAGAAATGTTAAAGTTTTTGTCACAGTTCTTTGATTGCATGCACCAAAATTCAGAAACAGAGCAGTTTAACTGAAAAGTAGAAGTCTTAAATTTCCAACTTCATAATCATCCTTATAGTGTCAAGAATTTCTGCAAAACTAATGCCAAAAGATTCTCACCCTTTGCCACTCAAATGCAAAATAATGGTAGGTTTTTTTTTTTCATTCAAGCATATGAAACATGTTTTAGAAGGGCATAAGAGGCTTAATCCACAAACCTCTCCCAAGCAGCAGTTGAAGGCTTACAAGTTACAACAGAAGCCTGCATCTCGCTTACTAATGCCTTCCTCAAGAGTATGTAAAGAATTATTTAAAAAAAAAAAACTTGCTTCTGTTTTACTACTGCCTTAAAAAGAGGCTAAGGCTTGCTTCTCTTTAACTAACTAAACTCTTTCTCTCACACACAAATATAAAATAAAACCATGTATCTCTTTATGTGATTATACATGAACACTACAGAATTTTCACTGTACACTAATATAAACATGTTAAAAACATAATATTTTTCTTTGTAGGCTACATGTCGCTAATAAAAAATACATGAAGATTAAAAAGGAAAATAGGACACAAAACAAGTGGCCCATTAGGTATGCCAACACTATAAAAGCTAACATGTTCATTACTTATTATATATGGCACAATTAGTAACCCACATGTAGTAGAAATAATCTACACCCCATTTTTGGACCAATAGCAAGTATCCATGTCATTTACATCAAATGAGTGCCATCACCTTTTTCAAGGAAACTTTTCAAGTATTTTGTCCTTGTATATGATGTGGAATGGGGTGTTGATTACACAAACTTATTGGAGCTTTTGCCATATACATTAGACAATTACAGGCTTTTCATATATTTGATGATCTTAATCTTCTCTTATAAAACCATATCAAAGACAAGTAAAATCAAATCTGGATGTTTCAAAGGCGATACTTAAAGCCCCAAGACTAAAAGATAATTGCATTTCCCACATCCTTTTAGAATAAATAAGAAAGATTCCCCATTAACTTCATTAATTGATCTTTACTATGCCCTTGAAATAGATTTGAAAAACAGTTGCGCACAGAAGGCACTGAAAAGAAAATGAAATTATCAATAAGAGACTAACTTGAGGGTAAAGATCACAGCTTCCTAACTCTTTAACAGCCAGAGGCAGCCTTTCTCCATCTGTAGCCTGAGTTGCAATTAGGGGAAAAAACAAAAATATGTCCAGTCAATCACAGTAGGATGAAAAAAAAAAAGATAAAGTGAGGGAAGAAAATCAAGAAAACAGAAATGGGGTCATGGCCAGACCTCAAAGTCTGCTCCCACAGACTTGATGTTCACAGTTTGAATTTCATTATGCTTAGCCCATATGATTTTCCCACTGCTATCCATGCTAGCTACTGGTTCCTCTCGACCAATTTTTATCATAATGGTTCCTTCATCATATCCAATTACAACCCTGCAAATGAAAACCATAAAATGAAATCAAGCCTCCCAATTTCAAGAAATTATATGAAAATATTATCATCTAGCTATGCATGATGTCATCTTGTAACACAGTTCTTACAACTAAGAGAACCTTTCATAGAGCACTCAATATTTAAATTTCAAGCAATGATTTAAAAAGGAAAAAAAAACGAATCATGCATGTCTTCCAACTTCTCACATGCATAATCTTTCCTTAAAAAAACTTACCGTCGTGACCCTTTCATATACCCCACAGCCCATACTCGTTCAAGACCATAATTCAATGTGTTTTCAAGCCTGTACAACAAGAACCCATTTCATATTAGATGCAACACAATGATCACAAGTGCTTAGGAAATTCAAAAAATACTTTATTTTTTTAGAAATATGATTTTATTAGTAAGTGGGAACAAAGTTAGCAGGAAATTGGAAACAATACATAGCAAAGCAAAAGCAAAGAACCAAAAATATACAAAGCTATTCAGATCGTAGCTACTCTTAACAAGGGAGGAGTGGAAAATCTGTGGGATCTGATAATTCTGTTTAATCTCAACACACCACAGAATTCCAATCAAACTTTATCTCTGCTACCATTATGCCTATCATCTCTTTGGAGAAAAGGCTCCACTAAATTAGGGAAGAAATTATTTTTCAAAGGGAAGAGATGACACTTCAAACCACTTAAAACCTTAAGGATGACTCTCTTAGAAGTTCTATTCCAATCTCTCTACATTGAGCAAAGCCATGGCAAGAGGTAACATTTTCCACATCATGCCTCCTTTAGAGAGGTCCATGACTCCACCCACCCAAAAAGACTTGGGAGCCTAGGATAGGACCAAGAATATAAACAAAGCAAAACATGTCAACCAAATGAGGTATAAAAAAGGGCAATGGAGAATAGGCTGTCAATGGATTACTCCCTCATGGGACCAACCAAAGGAAGCAAATATTAGGAATGACAAACTTCCTGCGCATAAGGATTCTCCATCGTGAAGAAGTAGTGGAAATGGATGTACAACCAAAAGCCTAGACTCTAGGTGGTCTGGATAAACAGATCTGTATAGGAACTTGGAATTGGATATAGATTTTTAACAAGGAATAAACTGATTTCCTCAACAAGATACCATTGGGTTCCCTACCACGCCCTCTAATCCTCCCTTTTTCCACTTATAACCATTTCAAAATCACTTTATTCAGTAAATTATTGTCACAACGCTGCAATTAGCAAGTTCGGAAAATCTTTGAAAAATCAAACCATCTGGAGTCCACTAAAGTAAATGAGGAAGATCATTAAAAAATTAAACCATTTTGAGTCTAAGAATCCAAGGAGGACAAAAAAAAATCCATCTAACCACTGTCAAAAAAATGACGAAAATTCTAACAACATTGAAGTCAGTGATACAGAATCTTCTTGGACTACAATGACACAGCACCATCAGACAAGTAAATGGATCACATCAATTGCATGTCATGCAATTGCCAACCCCAGAAACGTGGGGTAATGGCTTACGATGATGATTATGATGGTATACACTGTAAATATAGTAAAATGTTAAAAAAAGATATTAAAAAAAAAAAGTACAAAACAAGATAGAATCTTCAGCACCAAAGAGAGTGGGCAGAATACAGAAAGTTTTTAAATTAAAATAAAAAAGAATTGTCTTTCAGAATGATTTTGAAGCTTGAAGAACAAAAGACAATTATTTTTCAGAACCTCATGCTTACTTAAGTTGCCAAAAAATGCAGTGTCTAGAATGTCAATTTCCCTTCTTTTACGATAATGAAAAATCTATTGAATAAAAATCTTAAGGTACCTCTTCTACTATAGTTGTTTGTGTGTGTACCTGTTTCCCTTTTTTAAGATACCCTTTTATAGTTTTATATTGTGAATCTACAAAGTCCTCATACTCCTCAAAATTCAAATGGTGCATAATAGAATCCTCTCAAGCAAGATCTAAATAGCACAAATAAATGAGGAGGTACACATGGACACCTGCCAATAAAATCCATATCCTGATCTAGGAGAAAAATTAGAGAAACATGTTTAGGAGGGGGTCACATCACTTTTTTTTATCATCATTGTCTCTTGAAATCTGGACTTTCTTTTTAACAACAACAAACCTGTTGTATCACAATTATCAATCCAATCACTACAACTGATCAGGGAATATCAAGGCCAAGGAAGATGTAGCTGACCTATATGTGGTTGCATGCCATATGCGAACGGTTCCATCCTCAGAACCTGTTATTATTATGGGAAGTTCCGGATGAAAACAGACAGCAGAAACATTATGAGTATGGCCTTCTAGAGTCTGAACACAGGTTTTGGTCTGGTAATCCCACACCTGTTTCAAAAAACTTATCAACAGAATGACATCGAATTTAAACAATGTAACTAACTTGTCATTGTTCAGTGAAAGGAGACAGACCTTAGCAGTATGATCATCAGAGCCAGTGATTAAATATGGTCTGTCACCACCAGTAAAGTAATCAACACAGTTCACCCCTTTCAGATGCGCATCCAATGTAAAATTTGGTTCAGGAGAACCGAGATTCCAGATCTGATGTAGTATGCATCAAGATACATCATCAACATCAAATATGATAAAAGACATTCCACAAGATAAAACAAACTGCAGCTCACAACAAACCAAATAAAAGCACCCTTAGCCATACCTTTATTGTGCGGTCTAGGGAGGCACTAGCGAAAGTGTTGGTATCTTTGGGATTAAATGTTACTTGCATCACATAGTGTGAATGCCCCTCAAAAATCTGTGTGCAGAGCCAACCCTTCTCCCAATCCCAGAGTTTTATAAGCATGTCATCAGATGATGACAACACATATGGAAGAGTTGGATGGACAGCCACACACCTAATGTAATCTGTGTGTGCTTCAAACACTTTGACCTTGTCCATTGTGTTATAATTGTAAACACGAATATACATATCATCTGCTCCAGCTACAACCCATTGTTTGCGAGCAACAAATTTTGCTGATCGAACTGCAGATCCATAATTAATGTAAACCAAAAGTATAAGCTGAGATGAATAAACAATTCCATTATTTTTTTCTTTTCTTTTTTGAAAGAAACGGGAATAAAGAAATAATAAATACCTGGTAACTCAGTGACCTCAAAAGACTTCACCATAGTCTGGAGTAGTGAAAAAAATATGCCAATTAGTATTTGACAAAAGTGTGCAAAGAAGTAAAATGGACAATGGCAAGAACGTGAACTAAGATTCCAGAACGAGAGCTAGATGGAGATTATGTACATGGCTTTTCGGTGTGCGATGAATTTAAAAGGTACAAAATGACGGATTTCATGTCCTTGTGGGAGGGGTGTATGAGTAGCGTGCCTAGGAAGATCAGAGTTCCAGAATTCTGGTACCCCCCCCCCCCCCCCCCCCCCCCCCCCCCCCCAACCAATATTAGCTTGGGACCTTCAAGTGGTGTTGATGTCTTACTCCTAAGGATCCTCAACATGAATACTTTCTATTCATCTTCACCCATGATTGCAAAGCATCCATGTGAATTCTACATTGGGGGGTGTATCATTCCTAATGTCAACAAAATTTGATTGAAAAGTGCTATTATGGGAATTTCTCGTTTACATCCCAAACTACTCATCAATGTGTACTTTTACTGATTGAATTTCAAAATGAGTGTCTAATTGGCTCTCTACCCTAACAAGTACATGAAAAAGCTGAAAAATATTGTAAGCCATGATGTATGGGAGAATTTCATATATGATTATGTGAGCTCTAGAGGAAATCAATTTGTCAAACAGCAACCAAACTAGTTTTGCAACTCAACCTACTTTATCTAGTGTATCACTTTATCAGTTATAAAATCTCTCCTTGGCATGTAGAAGGCAATGTACCTCATCAAATCAACCATGTTGGGAATTAGCATGATAAGAATTTTATTCCCCAAGGATCAAGGAAAGAAAAAATGACTACAGTACTACTCAAAAAAAAAAAAAAATTGACTACAGTATAAGAGTTAAAACCCCCAGGGTACCTAAGCAACGAGGCAATAAACAAATTACTGATGAATATTAATAATATGCAAAAATGTATCAGGAAGTGACTATAGATATAGCTTCTCAAAATTCAAAGCCTATATGTAGCAAACGAATCCAACAGTAGTTCCTTACCTGAGACTGGTAGTTCCAGATGCAGACACTTCCAGAATAGAGACTTGCAAGGATCCTACAGGACGGAAGTTTGAGACAGATTATATTCAATTCAATACCAAAAAGACTTTCTACAGAGTATTTGTTTTATTTCAACCTCAACAATGATCAAGAGAACAGGTATTTGACATAAAAAATAAAAAAAAACTGCCTAGTAATTGAGATAGAAGGAAAGCTAGTTAAGACGAAAAATTAGGAAAACGACTTGAGATTGCACTTTATTTAAACATTAATAAAGAGATTGAAACGGATTAAAAATAAAAAAGATTAAATATTATTTATAATCCAAGAGCACACTGACTCTTTCCAAAACAAAAAAAAATTACTCAGCATTGACAAAATGATACAATTATAGTAAAAATTACCATGGTTCCGTCGGATGTAGATCCACAGATTTCACTCTTTCGGATCTTTGTGCGAGTTTTCTCTGATCCAAAAATTAACGTAAGCAGAATGGACAAAATTTAACAGATTACTAAAAAAAAGAAGGCGAAGAGGAAGAAGATCGCAATGCCAATTGAGATGGTTCAAATGCAATACCTTGATCTCGAGTCTGAGAGGCTGCCGCCGCCACAAAAACAAAAAATAAGAGAAAAAAGAAACAGATCATAATCCGTTAGTCCTTTCTTAAGTATCGGATCTCGACAAAAAATACAGAAATAGCAGATTGAAAGCGTTTTCAACAAAATTTCAACTGTAGAAGAATATGGAAAAATATTCGAACTTTGTTGATAAAATCGAAGTGGAAGTCTCTAGATCTGAGTACTATTTAATAGATGAAAGGAGGAAAATGGAAAAAATGAGAAAAACCCTACCATTTTCGTTGGCGGGAGCAGAAACGAGCCTCGCGCGAAGAAGAAGGGAAGAAAAACCGAGATCGAGTCAGAGAAGCCTAGAAGAATTTGTGGGAGGAGGACTGGAGGAGGAGATCTGGAATCAGAACGGAGAAATGTAAGAAGATCTTAAATAAGAAGTGGAGACCTGAAGCAACGAAGAAGAAGAGCGTCGGATCGTATATGGTAAAATCGTATTTGCTTCCCCAAAAAAAATCTAAAAACGTTTTAATAATAAGTATAAAAAACAAATATAAATAATAATTAAAAATTTGGCCATGTTTTTTATTTTTTGAAAATGATTCGCTGGCCAACCTAAAAATTCTTATGCTTTATTTGTTATCAAAATCTATATACAAGTTGAGTTAACCATTAAATAAAGATATAATAAAAGTATATTAATTATTAAAACTATTTTCACTCTCTCACACTTCTCTGGTACACTCTTCTTAGTTGCTTACAACATAATTGAGAGACTTGCACTCCAAAAGAGTAATCGAATTAAAATATCTCATATCCAAATACAGATGAGACTCTAAATACCTTATTCATCAAAAAAACATACTAATATTATAATACATCTCTTTTCTTCCGCTTGTTGTCATCTAATAATTAAAAAATTATTTACACTTAACACCGGCAGGATTCGAACTTGAGAGAATGTATAATCGTTAAAGTTTATCTCTTTATATATACATACAAAAGAAAGAGAGATGTCCATGCATAATTTATATTATACATTAAGTGTTTAATGAAGATTGAAGTTTGCTTATGTTTAGTTTTAGCATAAACTAAGTTAATACATAGCTTATACTATTAAGACATATAATGTTACTTTGAATTATCAGCCCACTATAGCTATAATGTTCAATTAAGTGTCCAGAGAATAGGTCACTCAATTTTACCTTGATAATTTAAACTCAATATTGATTAATCAATGCCTTCAAACTAAGCTCAAATAGCCCAAAGTTAAGATATATTTACACCTTTGCCTTATCCCATCAATATAAAGAAATATATATAGATTTGTGTGTGGAAATTAAAGATCCCGTCACCTTATTATATATTTTTTTAAATTACGTGTGAGAAACCGTGGGATACCCAGCGTAAAACTCCCATGGGTGAGCCCACTATTCGTAAGGCATACCAAAGTTAGGTCGTATGGATTTGAACATGCAACATCCCGCTTCCTGATACGGGAGACAACCAGTTAAACTACACCTGTAAGTCGATCACCTTATATTTGATAGGCATTGAGTTAGTATTTTTGAACAATAATGAATGAATTCTTGAGAGGAGATTCAATTCCATCTATTCTTGGATTAAGATTCTATCACCTTATAGCCTGTGGAAGACTATTGAGGGTAAGGATGAGCCGATGAGGTCTCATCAATGACAATTCTCACGAGCGCTATCCTTTCTAACAATTTCTCCCACATTTTACCTCTTGCTTTTGAAAATTATTCATTTCTTTCAAGATGGCTATTCAACTAAATGACTAAAGGTTTTCTTCCAAGTTAGATTATACATTGGATTGAACATTTAATAAAAAAGTATTTATTTGAATATGCAACTCATTAATAGTTGACGATTGAATAAGTAAGCATGATTTTTAAGTTTGATGAGTTTTTAATATTTAAATTTTGCATCTTTAAAAAATATGATTTGTTTGATCCGATCAATATAGTTTTTAGTGAATCTCGCACTGAAACAAAAATATTTCAAATAAATCTATCACCACTCTATTTATTGAACTCCAATATTTAAATATAGAAGATAATATTATTTCACAATAATATACAAATGATCATTACTTTTTCACTTAGACTTTTCTCTTCCAAGCAAATTTGAACAATTCATGCTAACTTTCAAGTTTCAATCCTCATTTATACAAGATTTTATCGGTTGATAGTAGAACTAATCTTGTCCATTGCCACATCCAAAATAAATCTTTGCATTTTTAGGCAATAGCTTAACCAAATTGTGATTTGTTATCATCTGTCTCATTGTAGAAAATTACCTCAAACAAAGGCTTAGACAATCAAACTCATCATTGGAGCGTAGCGTATTCATGGTGAAGAATAGGTAAAGCAAGCTTTAGGTTTTTTTTTTTTATAAAATAAAATATTTAACATTTTTTGTATTATTAAATGAAAAAGTGGTTATGATCAAGCCTCTTAAAGCACTCAACTAATTCTCAAGACATGTACAAATCTTCCTACCCACACACATCAAGTAATTCTACGGAGAGTGACCCTTTGAAGTGTAATAAGAATTGAATTCAAGACTCCTACTTCTCGAGACAAGTTCTTGTTCATCACTCCAACCCTTTTTATTAAAAAAAATCGTCATTGATAATAATAACATTGACATATAATATTTATGATTATATGTGTTTGTTAACCTAATTCCCTGCCATCCCAAGGTCATAAATCTGATTGACTAGACAATTGAAACTTTGAATTCTGATCATAGATGTTGATTTTTTTTACCTTTACTATTGTTTCTCTGCAAATGGATTATCCATTAGATGGCTGCTAGTTGTACATTCGTCATTTGGGGACCATTCAAGTGGGAACCAGAACTGAGTCACCTTGGCTAGTAATGAGATGCATTGAGGATTAATGTAACCCCGTCTAAAAAAGTAAAAACCAACCTTTTTTATTGGACAATCGATATTTTATGCAAATATATTTCATTTGTCCTTTATATGCAAATATCTGTCCATTTTGATATTTTATTAGGTAGAAATATATTTGTAAAAAAAATCATATTATCAATTGTGGTTAGCATTATCAATTAAAATTGAAACTTAAAAAAGAATTACAAAAATGTTTATGGTGAAGGTGATACAAAAAATGAATGTTTTAAAGTCTAAACTATCTTGATAGGAAATAAAAGGGTAAGTGCAGAGTGATCTAAGGTAAGTATTATAAAGGGTGATTGTAATTAATGTAACAAATATCGGTCAATATTTTCAAAGTTACCACGTTTTTATCCAAAAAAAAAGAACAGATCAAGACCATTTCAAGATACATATTTCAAGAAATTCCCAAGGCACTTGCGTATTTCAGATGGTAAAATTTCATGGCAGCAGCCCAAAACTTCAGCAGCAATGGAGAGCAACACAAAACACATTTGGTCGGTCATACGTTGAAATTTACACAACAGCTCTTATATCGAATAATTTTCTTGAATAAGTGCTAGGAAAGCTGAATCCAGTGCACAAATGGAATTATGGACACCAAACCTTACAAAGTTCTTTTGATGCCCCAAAAAAAAAAAAAACACTTTAGTCAATATAGACCATTATACATGAGAGAGTACGCTTCTAACTCGAATCATAAAATCAAATAACCTATGAAACTGGGTCCTGCTCCACACCTTTCAAAATTCCTTTACCTACTTCATAATAATGATGGCTAAACTACCATTCTACAGGCTCATAGATGGTATATCAATAGCACAAGGCTTCAAGGAATGGTTAAATGAATTTCAAAAATAAAAAAGAACATAGAAGAGATCGCAATAGCTAAAGTCGTACTGCAGCTATTTAAATATTTAGGAATCACCACTGTTGTTGCAGAACAGAATGATAATCCAGTAAAGGAAAGCCATGATCAATCATGGGAAAATTGTCATTCCCTTCACCCTCAGTCAATAGCTTCACTAATCACACACCTGCATTGAAACATCTTGAATTAATCTTATGTTCTAAGTGAAAAGGATTAAATGCTGAGCTGGTTTACAAACATTAACATATGTAACTTGAAATAAAATAGTCATTAAGGACAGAAGACATCCCTCACCCCATACCGAACACTTCCCACCTTGAAAATGGACCTCACAACAATTGATCCATTTTTCAGTTGGCCTGTCACAAAACCATTCCCCCTCCCAAACCCCAAATTTGTGATGGAGGGTTTTCCTCCAAAGAGCAGAAGTGTCTTTAACATGTCCATGTTCATTGCAAAATAGTGCACCATTCTTGTCCTTCTGTTTCACCAGGCCACCCACCTTGCTTTTGGTCAAGGAACACAATCATCCCACTTAATAAGATGCACCTTCCTTTTGACTTCCATGCGTTGACGTTGAAAACACATATTTTTACCGACACCATGAAGATATGCAATCTTCTACTCCTCCCAAAAACCATCTCTTTTACTCTCTCTATTGGACCCATATTCATTTGTAAATGGTGAACATGAACCAGAACTTTTGCTTTTCAAGATGACCGAGATTGACCATTGTGATCGAAATTCCTGCTAAACATCCCATTTTGATGCATCCCAAACCATACTAGACCTGCCACCAGGCTTCCTGATTACCCCATATATCCCTGATATTCACATATTCTCTCTGTTTTTTGGAGCATGAGCATGTCAACTTTGAGACACCTCACTTTCATTTACTGTAGACGGTTTTTTCTCCATCTTCCCAGCTCTCAATTATTCTAGATAACCACTTACATTCAATAGCTGTCTCGCTCAAACCTCCCTAACTGGTCTCTTTTTTTTTTATATATAAATAGTAATTAGCAGGTAGAGAGAGAGGAGAATGTTTTTGTATGCATATCACTAATGCTTTCTTATTTCCATGTTTCCTTGAAGTATCTTGCTTCTATTTCTCTAAATCTAACCTAAGCCTGTTGATTGTTTTGAAAGGCCACCCCGAGCTTCTTGCCAACCTTTATTCTAGCCATCCTGTTTACTGTTTCTTCTGTAACAGCGACTTCCTGGTTTTCATTTTCACCGCATTGGGGATTTGCATGATCTTCCAAGAAGTCTTTCAAACCACCTCCCTATCTTCCACATAAGAAGGGGCTATTGCATCAATGAGTTCCAACAGCTGATTAAGGCTGCAGTAGGAACCCATTCTTTCCGTCTCTTGCCAACAACCTTCTGTGTGCATCAACCCTTTATCCTTACCTCTATGGAGTCACAAAGTGGAGCTCATCTCCATTTCTTCTATCAGAATTACAGAGATCTTTTGTTCTTTCGATTTGTAGTTACCCTCATCATTTTGGTTATTGGGCCCCAAGAAAACAAGCCAGATCCAGCACAATTTGGCCCATAATAATGTTGATCTATTGGTTCCTAATTTGGGCCACCCTTCCCACTTCGTGGGTCCTGACTGCACAAGTCCATACTTTCCTTCTAGAGCTAGAGTGAAACAGCCCATTTGGTCTATTTGTCAAATAGACAAGCTCAGATTTTTAAACTTCGGTCATGAGTTGTAGACACGAAATACCTCAAACAATGGAAGCAGGACTCAGTTATAGAATGTTGCTTCACTACTATAGTGTGAAAACACAACTGCAATCCATCTAATTGTGTCAGAAGAAATAGCACACCCAGTTGATGGCTAAATTTCTCGAGGCAATACATAAATTTTTATCCGAGTAATTGATCCATACATGTTTAGAATGGTCCGCTCTTCTCATGCATGAAAGAGTGCAGTGTTTTCCGTCTATACAGACATTAGAAGATTGAGATCATTGATGCCTCATAGATACACGAATGAGCCGAGTAAGAACAAGAAGGGGATCTGGGATTCTAAAACCCTAACACCTCCAATCTTTATCAACCAAAACAACACATTGAAAAAAAAAAAAAGTAACAGCAAGCCAAATGACATGGACTCAAGACTAAACCAAGCTCTAGATCAAACCACCACAACTATTAACCAACGAAGGTGACATGTACACAGAGGAAGAAACATCAATAAGGTAAAGGAGAAACAAAGGAAGCATTGGCCATCTTAAATTTGTCCAATTCATGAACTAGGTATTTTAGGTGATTCATCTACCTTCTAACCAATCAATCCCTATGTCTCAACCATTCACAGCATATTATCATAATTCTTGTATACATAATTACAAGCTAGTCTAAGAAACGAGTTTTACTTTGTCATGTCAGCATGTTGACAGGTTTAACACTTTTAGCATCCAAAGTACGCCACTCATGTCTTCATCTTCTTAAGTTCAGATCATTCACAGCCACATATAATATTAGAAGCTCTTCTCCTCATAGAACTGTTAGCGTTACGCGCAGAAACAAGAAAAATTGAACGGAAATAACCACACAGCACAAGACAATATTTTAACGTGGTTCGGCCCACCTGGCCTACGTCCACGGAGAGACAGAATATTCATTATAAAAGAGAAAGAAATACATGTACAATATTAATGACTCCCATGAGTCATGAGCCCAAACCCGAAGTCCCAAGCCCCTTGTACACCCATGTATAACAACACATCGACGTTACCTCTCAATTGATGTGAATCTCTCTAGTATCCAGAATAGTGAACCCAACTTCTGTGTTGCTCCCTCTACGCTTCCTGCGTTCTACGAGCACATCCCGACATGCTTCTCAAACGTGAGCGTCTCCGATGAGTTGACGCAATCAACCCAAGCACTTCCTTCTGGAACCTTTCTACGCATATGACCAAGAGGCCATCTCCTCCGCGTACCGTCAAAGGCCAGAAGGCCCTTCATTGTGCCTCACCTCGGCTACATCTTTGCCGTTGATGGAGATGTCGACTTCCTCTGTATTTATAGCCTCCTTCGGTGGTCAACCTTCCTTTCAGCCGATCTTCTTGCTAAATCAGCAAGACTCCACCGTGTCCCACATGGACAAGGATTCCTCTCATATGCATGCTTGAGAAAGTTGCCAACCCAAATCAACAAGCTGACACGTATTGCATGACAATAGCAAGCCCACGTTAGCTATTTCAATACTTCCAGCTCATGCCTTTCAAGCATGAGATCATGTTTTCCAAAAAACAAGATATCATTGCTTATGTATTAAAGTATAACATCCTCAAGCGTTCACAAACTGCATACACGTATCTATGTATTTAGCAATTGCCTTATCAGGAGTTCTTGCCCAAATCCAAAATTGGATTCAAGTCATAAACCCAACAAACAACATCAACAATGCCTGGACTGTAACCATATAAAGAACTTAAAGATTTTGATTTCGGTCACAATTTCACTTTTCTGACTATCTAGCTAGACCAGGATGTTTTCTTAACCTCGTATCTCTTTATCTCCTCTCTTCTTTTTTACCTTAAAATAGAAGTTTTGATGCCTTGAATCTTCCTCCCTTAACATAAACTTTCTTTAACTTAAGGAAATTAAAAAAAAAAAGCACCCAAGGTACATGACTTGTATCTTCATCCTCTTCAATTTCAATGCATTCTCAGTCACATTTAGTGTTAGAAGCAATTTTTCTCTTAAAAACTAATGTGAACTATAATTGGACTGTAACTGTTGAAACTCTATAACACTTTCTCCAACTCAAACTCTTGACAAATCTGCACAAATTCCTCCCACTGGATAGAATAAAGAAACTCAGGATGGTAGCCCTATTGAGCCTCCTTCCCGAATTATTTAAAAAAAACATTCAAACATCAAAGTTAGTCTGTAGTTCAACAGGTTTAAGAGATCTTTCACATTTTGTCTTTGCTAGTTTGCAGGGAATAGATTTGGCTGAGCAGAAGCCTTACTTTAAGATTCTACTTTTCAGTTTTACTTATATTAAACCATTCCTCGATGTCTTCATGGTTGGTAAATCATTCAACCACCTAAAAGTTTAGGGCTCGACGAATGGTGTGGGAATTGTTATTAAAACATATATCAACGAATGGTGATAACTCCTCCCTCAAATTTTGTCATTGGAGCTTGTTTGTGTTCTTAGAGAAGTTTATCACTTTGTAATGTTCTGTTTCTAATCAATTCATCATTGCCATTTCAAAGCTAACTTGTGTATGTGAGGTGGTTGGGTTGGGGGGTGGGGAGTGGGGAGGACGTTCATGCATGTGTGAAGGGTGCTATTACATACACCCGGCACTGGTTGTAAAATGGGAAAAGTGCTTCCTTTCCTCAAGAAATCACTGAAGACACTCAATGGAAGTTGTCACCGTACAGTAATCTAAGGGTTGTAACATAAAGACTACCTTAATCTAAGGGTTGTAACATAAAGACTCTCTCTCTCTCTCCATTTGTTGATTTTTAGGTAATCTAAAACCATTGTAGAATCAGCAAGCAGGCCAATTTTTTACAAGCATCATATATAGGCACTGATCTTTCAAACTCATGATCATGGGTGGGCTTCACATGGAGCTCTCACTATGAGAGCTCTTAATGGGGTGCGTGGCTGAACACTACCCCTGTACCCCATATGTATATAGCCACGGTCACAATTGATGACATGTCAGAGGTACATCATTGAAAAAAGTGTTGAAATTTCAGTTTTGTGGGCCCTACCGCTATCAATATCATTGAAAAAGGCAACTTGTCATGTGGGCCCTAAACTTTTGTCTTCGTGCATCTTGGAATATATAAGAATATATCCATATGCATAAACAATCACACACACAGACCTTATAAAATACCCATCACACACTCACGTGCTTTTGAAATGCTTAGTTCCACCAGCCTAACAAACCTTATAAAAAATCCAACACAATGTGGCACTGTCATTTTCAATATCAGTCCCATCCACCAAAATTTTCTAAACCAATTTGCATTTCCCACTCATTATTTCAACAGCATTTCTTAACCTATTGCCATCCCATTTGCTGTAAAACCTAGTGGTGAACTCAAACCTTAAAGCAAGCATGGTATAAAGCATAGTGGTGAAGTCAATGCTTAATAAAGGTTTTACAATTTTTAAAGGACCAAACATGAATTGTCAATGCAAGCATTCTTAACAGAAAGATTCAATGACAAAAAGAACAAGTTCAGCTTACTTGAAATCATTGAACGGTATCGTGTCATAGGAATTTCCTGCAACTCTTGCCTCACACATAACCATTCACCAAGCAAAGCCATTACTGCAAAACCAGTACCATTTACAATCCACCATGTAATTGTGGATGGCCAGCCACCATACACAATGCATATAAAAAGATGGATCAGGTAGATGGTGGCTGAAAAATCTAGGCACTTTTTAGCCCTCTTAATCCAATGAAGCATATAAGCTGCCCTGCTCAAGCCAGAGATATAATGCAAAGTCAGTATTTTATTACAAACATTCTATTGATTACAAAGCTATTCCTCAGACTCATTTCAATGTGTGTGTCTGTCTATGTGAGGGTGAGTGGGGGTAGCTCCTAATCATAGGTATAGAGTGGCATGTGTATAAAATGATGTGATGATCCCAGCAGCCAATAACAAAAGTTTTGTTATCAATTTTGATTGATTATGGGTGGCCCTATTATATGTGACAGTGACGAACGCTTATATAGTGGGTTTATTTTTCTTGAAAATTTCATACACATTCACATGTATAGAGGGGTACAACATATATGTTTAACCAGGATCCTCACCACCTTTATAGCCCCATTTTCACTTTCCTTTAACAAACAACCACCAACACCTCTGTCTCTCTCTCTCCTCCGCTGAATGGGTCCCATACTTGAGTTACACTGATAGATAGATTGAAACTGGGTCTAATTTGAACCCGCTTTCACCTTTAATCCTTTGGGTCTTAACCACACATAAAGTACCATCTTTCTAACCAACCCATGATCATAGTTAAGGATCCTTCATGTGGGTGTGGCTAATCATCTATGATAAGAATTTTGATGGTTCAGTCAGATCCATCAAAAGCCAATTATCAATCGAGCTAAAGGTACTATTATTATCAATTAAAAGCAAAAATTAAAAAAATACAGTCATAAATCAAGAAAAAAATAAAAGAAATGTAGTTGTGCTTACCCCAGAATTGCATTGAGAAGAAACGAAGCAATGGTACACCAACCAGTGATGGTAGAAGCAGTGAGAGTGGAGTAATCAAAGAAATATATGAGGCTTATCCGCGACACACGAGACCCAACAAGAATTGAGAGGAAAATCCCAAGAGTGATATAGTAGAGACACTGAAGGCAGACGATCTGGGCAACAATGAGCCATGGATCCCATACCACCGCCCCATAGAACATGACGCTTTCCCCTTCTCAAACAGCAAATCCAAAATCCCCCAATTTAAACCCTCTTCTCCAATTTCTCAAGCTTGAAATCCAAAATCCTCCTTGATTTCCTCCTTTTCTATCAACTCCTTCGAAATAAAACCATCTCGGGATCCAAGTCACTCCATTTATTCGAAGATGATATGAAAAATTGACGAATTGGAAACAAAGAGACAAAATTCAAGTCCTAGAAGTTGCTCACGAATTAAAGTTCAATCATCACTGGAGAGATTTTTTCGGGAAGAAAAACTAGCATTAGAGATCTGCTTTTTCATTGCGCGATCTATACTCCATTATTAAGAAAAATGAAAATTGGAGCTTGGAATTGAAGAATTGATGGTTGGGATTGGATAATGGAGAGGGGGAAGAGAAACCGAACCCTGATGGCTATAGTCTGGTCCACGTCTAACGAGATGTATCAAGAGGCAGCCGCGGCAAGAGTCGATCAAACGCGGTGGTCTAGGAGTAATATAATATAAATATTATATATAATATTAAGTTAGATATTTTTTAATATAAATATTAAAATTCATATTTAAACTCTAAATAATATACCAAAATAGTGAAGTGAAAGATATGGGATAGAAATAATAATAAATATTTATATTTTAAATATACATATTTTTTAATATTAATTTTTTAAATTTTGAAAGTGAATTTTTTAAAAAAAATTAAAAAAATTCAAATTTTTTGAGCTGCGGTTCGCGACTCACGGTTTCTGGGTCAAAACCCAATAAAACTGTGGTTCTGATCGATTTTATGCGGTTTTGACTCAAAAACAATTTTCGACCAGAACTGAACCGTAGTCACCGGAATTGAGTCCGATTCTGATAACATTACTCTCATCCTCTCATCCCAGACTCCCAGTGGGTAGAAATTTGGGTGTGTCAACTCTTAAGGCGGGGTTGTAGTGGGTCAGGTCGTCGGAGTGGGTTCAACTAGGGTTCAATTCAAATTAATTCGAATTTTTTGAATGATTGGCCGAAGCCAATCCATCCAACAAAGATTGTTCATAGGCTAAAAACTTAGTTTAAGCATTAACCAGAACTCTTGAAAATGCATGACCTTCAAATTGTATAATTGAGCTTCACTTTACAGAGCGATTTTTTACACGTAAATTTTTTTTTAAAAAAAACTTAACAGAGTTTTTACTCAAATTGATATAAGAGTTGCTAACCTCAACTCTAAAGGGCTATTTTCATTAAATTTATTTATTGTTTTTGAATTAAAAGGTTTACATATGTCCGACAATAAGTTGGGTGAAACGTCTAAACACATTGATTAAAAAGAAGAAGAAAAACCTATGTTAGAACCATACAAGCCTATATGTCATCCAATTTTATGTGCATGAGGATTTCAAAACTATCATGGTTTCAGCTTCTATGAAAATGTTGAAGCATAATCCAGAGATTGTGTTGGAATCGGTTGAGTTATTATTGAAATTAATCACCCTTGATTTGAGCAAGTATGCAATTGAATTTCTTTCAACCAGAGGTAATAATATCAGTTTTGAGTGATATCGATGATATCGGCTGATATCTCGGATATTGAATATCAGTATCTGCGATATCGGCGGATATCACTCTCTCTCTCTCTCTTTTTTTTCTTAAATATTGACTGGTATTTTTTTAAAATTTAAAAAAATAAAAACCGACACTTTTTTTGGGACATCTCTTATAATTTGTGTGTCTAGTGTTCCTTTATTGCGTTTGTTAATTATATTGAACTACGTCAAAGGATCATATACTGTTGGATATGGATTATATTTGAACTGTTTTTGTTTAATATTTTAAAAAATAGTGGGGGAATGTTCTAGTATTTCCAAAGACTCTCTCTTAATGATTTCATAACTCCCTCATAATTAAGTTTCTTTAACTCTTAGGAAACCATCACAAGCATTGATTCCTGCAACTTGATCATTATCTTTTTTCGTCTATAACATAAATTTATAAAACAACAACAACAACAAAAAAAAAAAAAAACAATAATTTCTTCTATTTCTCTTTTTTTCAATTCCTTTTGGGTGTTTGATCATCATTTTACTGGGGTTTTGAGAAATGAACAGAAGCAAGGGCATTGAATTTTGAGGCAAAATTTTCAAACGACTCCACCTGTATATAGTGAGAAAATTGTTGTCTTCAGTACAACACCACTGTGAGAGCTCATCTAACCCTCTTTCAATTCATAAATTATATATTATTTATTATAATTTCTACAATATAATTATATTCCACTGTGAGGCTAAACTAAGTTAGCTCAATTTACAAGCTTTTCTGAAACACTCGACTCAAATCAAAGATAACAAAAATGGTTTTTTTAGTTTTAGTAAGTAATTCTTTTTTAACAAATATATATACTTTTGAATATACAAATACACTCATATCAAATTTTAAGGGGAAAAATTGTAAAGAAAAGGGAGAAAAACAAAGAAGAATTTGTTGTGAATCTGTTTGCAATGGATAATTTCTCTTGCAGAGAAATGACCGGTCACACCAATTTGTTTCAAACTGGTTCACAATGAATAATTTCTCTAAGAGACCATGCCCTCTTCTGGAGAGACTTGACCGTAAGGAAAGTCGAGGAAAGTATGCAACCAAAGATAAATGCAAAAGAAAAACATTGAACTAATTAAAATTGATGTTCTAAGATTTATCTATTGTTAATGATTTATAAAGATGGAATTTTGACTATGATGATGATGAAAGTGAACTATTCATTGTCCGTTGTATTGTTTTCTATACGACAATTGTGTGTTATGCATACAAAGAGTTTTCATTTACATTTTATCACGAGATTAAACGGTGGCTTATTGCATATTATTTTAAATTTCAATGGGCTTACATGAATCTAATTTGCATTAAAAAAATCTACTTTTTAATTTAAATAATTGAAAATCTTAATCATTCAACTCTAAACCCAACGTAATCTCCAATATAAATTGATTCAAATATACCATTCTCCATAGACATCTCTAAATAGAACTTGCAATAACCAATTGGTTGATGCAAGTCACGTACTTAAGTAAAAAAATAACCGTTAAAGATTTTGAATATCTTTGATCTCTACCGATGGGAAATGAAATTAATTTCAAACAAAGGAATATAAAATTAGTTTCTATTTTAGGCAAGTAAGGAACATAATCGAATGGACCAAGAAAATAACCCATGTTGGTTCTTTGCCTCATTCAATAACAAATGGCAAGAAAATTACAAGAAAATAGAAATCTAGAATCTATGCCACTCAAAATTAAAAAAAAAACTTGTAATTTTAACGCTTACATGATTGAATTAGAAATTAGAAATTAGAAATATGTGGTCATCCTCTTGACGTCTGGACTGAACCTATCAAGTGAAAGAAGGCTCCCCATATGAGCAATTGCTTCCACGGTTTCATCATAATTTTCTTCAGCATCTGGAAATTGAGCATCTTCCATGCTTTCATCATCGAGCGGCTGATATTGTCCTGGGCAACGGTGAAGCCAAGTGGGCCATCTGACGCTGAGATTCTTAGTCCAAGAATCTTCATCATTGTAATTATTCATCACCCGTATGCAAGTATTGTCTGTGGAATGTTCAATCACCGACAGAAGCCCCTTCCATGTCATCAAATGCTGACGACCAGGATCAAGACATTCATCAAAATCATAGGGAATTAGAAAAAAAAAAATTAATTTCTCCTTAGCCATGTCGAATGCTAGTTAGCAAAATTAGGGTCGTGGAGTATGATATCGCTCCAGGCTCCGGAAAGGCCCGCGCATTGGAAGAGATCGTTGATGGACAATCTAGAGAAGATGAGTTCAATGATGTCAAGAGGAAGCCCTTGTAGATTCTTCTTCTTCTTCTTCTTAGCTCCATTGCCATCTTCTCCTCTTCTCTTTTAAAGATTTTGGTGTTGCTCTTCGTAAACTCCTGTCATCTTTTGATTTTGGTGTTAGCACTTCGTTAACTCCTCACGGTCTTTCTCAACAGTTCGATTCTTGTCTGCTAAGAAAGAATAAAGAAAGCGATTGTGGGGAAAACAACATGTGTGAGAACGACAACACAATACGTGTGAGAACAAGGCCATTTGCTATCGCTAAACTCAGACCAGGGTTTTTACCGTAGTTATTATTTTCACCATAAGTAAAAATAAATCATCGAATATATTTGTACCTATTATAATTAATTGGTATAGAAATTAATTAGATTTAAGTTTGGAAAAAATAACAATTTCCATAATTTAATCTACCTAAAGTAGACACCGCATGACGTCTTTGTATCTAGATTCTGGACACAATAATAACCAAATATCTTATAATTTACCTACTTCCTCTGTCCCAAATTAGTAGTCTTGTATGGATTTTAAAATTATCCAAAATAGTTGTCTCATTTATATTGGAGTAGTGTAAAGTGTGTTGAAAATGGAAGAAATCAATGATCTTCTCAAGAAAAGATTAATTAGAAAAAGCAAATCCCCTTGGAGCTGTACAGTTCGATTCTTGTCTGCTAAGAAAGAATGAAGAAAGCCATTGTGGGGAGAACAACACGTGTGAGAACAACGGCACAACACGTGCGAGAACAACGGCATTTGCTATCGCTAAACTCAGACCAGGGTTTTTACCATAGTAATTATTTTCACCATAAGTAAAAATAAATCATCGAATATATTTGTACCTATTATAATTAATTGGTATAGAAATTAATTAGATTTAAGTTTGGAAAAAATAACACTTTCCATAATTTAATCTACCTAAAGTAGACACCGCATGACGTCTTTGTATCTGGATTCTGGACACAATAATAACCAAATATCTTATAATTTACCTACTTCCTCTATCCTAAATTAGCAGTCTTATATGGATTTTAAAATTATCCAAAATAGTTGTCTCATTTATATTGGAGTAGTGTAAAAAGTGTTGAAAATAGAAGAAATTAATGATATTATGAAGAAAGGATTAATTAGAAAAAGCAAATCCCCTTGGAGCTGTACAATTCGATTCTTGTCAAAGAATGAAGAAAGCCATTGTGGGGATAACAACACGTGTGAAAACAACGGCACAACACGTGTGAGAACAACGGCATTTGCTATCGCTAAACTCAGACCAGGGTTTTTACCGTAGTTATTATTTTCACCATAAGTAAAAATAAATCATCGAATATATTTGTACCTATTATAATTAATTGGTATAGAAATTAATTAGATTTAAGTTTGGAATAAATAACAATTTCCATAATTTAATCTACCTAAAGTAGACACCGCATGACGTCTTTGTATCTGGATTCTGGACACAATAATAACCAAATATCTTATAATTTACCTACTTCCTCTGTACCAAATTAGTAGTCTTGTATGGATTTTAAAATTATCCAAAATAGTTGTCTCATTTATATTGGAGTAGTGTAAAGTGTGTTGAAAATGGAAGAAATCAATGATTTTCTGAAGAAATGATTAATTAGAAAAAGCAAATCCCCTTGGAGCTGTACAGTTCGATTCTTGTCTGCTAAGAAAGAATGAAGAAAGCCATTGTGGGGAGAACAACACGTGTGAGAACAACGGCACAACACGTGTGAGAACAACGGCACAACACGTGTGAGAACAACGGCATTTGCTATCGCTAAACTCAGACCAGGGTTTTTACCGTAGTTATTATTTTCACCATAAGTAAAAATAAATCATCGAATATATTTGTACCTATTATAATTAATTGGTATAGAAATTAATTAGATTTAAGTTTGGAAAAAATAACAATTTCCATAATTTAATCTACCTAAAGTAGACACCGCATGACGTCTTTGTATCTGGATTCTAGACACAATAATAACCAAATATCTTATAATTTACCTATTTCCTTTGTCCCAAATTAGCAGTCTTGTATGGATTTTAAAATTATCCCAAATAGTTGTCTCATTTATATTGGAGTAGTGTAAAGTGTGTTGAAAATGGATCAGATCAAATGGAGTGCTAGCCTAAATAGAGAGTTCCTTAAAAAATACAAATATTTCAAATAAAACAACTAAAATAGGACGGAAGGAGTATTAATCAAATTGGATCTTTTTTTTTTTTGTGAAATATGATTTTTTTAAATATACAAATTATTAAAAATTATTCAGTCTTAATCAAATTTTATTTTTTAGAAAAAAGTTACTCCATCCACCTTGACTAGTAGCTTAGACTGTTTCTAATTTTTTTTTTTTTTTATTAACACATGAGAAACTCAAACACAGTCTTACTAAAATCTCCACAGGTGAGTCCACTACCCCTAAGGCACACCAAGATTAAATTATGGGGATTCGAACCTGCAACCTTCCGCTACCTGATACAGGAGGCAACCAGTTAAACTACATCATGTTTCTAAATTTTATTTTCTCTCTATAAATTCAGCACTGTAACAATGTGGTTAACTCAGTATTGAAGTGATTTAGTATATAAAGCATAAGACAAAATTGGAGAGAAAAAAAAAGTGGCTCCCTATTTTTCATATTTAGGTTGGTTTTGAATAATAATAAATTTTCTTTGAATTTTTTTACTAACTCACTCTGCAGTTGAATTTATTCAATCAAACCAGCCTCGAATTTTATATTTATTGTCTCAAAAATTATTTTTTAATAGAAGCATAAGATAACGAGTTTTTCCTTCCTATAGAGTTGTTGGACTATCTAAAATGGAAGCAATATATGATAAGATTTTAAATTTTGGGATAGCCCATTGGGCTCAGTCGCCTGGGCTTTCTGGGCTGAGGCCTTCACATTATTGATGCAACTATATCTAACCTAATCAGTTTTAAAGATGCATTTTTTTTATTCATGACTCGACTGAATTTTATTTAAATTGAACATAATTTATTTAGTGTTTGAGTTAATTGAATCACAAAATCTTGAGTAAATAAATTCTAAAAAATTTCAATGTAGATTGGAGATACCTAAAAATCTTAAATAGGTTAACTATTTCTATTTAATCCATTTATTAAATAGAGTTGTTCAACTAAACTGTCTTAAATGAATTCACCCAATTAACTTTTAATCAACTAAATTCAATTGATCTAACTTGACTTAATTACTAAAAACATCCCTTTATTCAATGTGTATCTATTCTCTATTTATAGTCAAATTCACTTGAAGCATTTGTTATTGAGTTAATTTAATTAATTAATTAATCACTAAATAAAATAATTATGAACCAATTACTTTCAAATTAGACAACGTGTGTCATCTGCATAATCTAATTGAATGACACCGGCAGCAAGACCAAAAGGAACTCGAACTCTCATCCATGTACCGACAGGCGGAAGCGACACCCCATCTGTTGATGGGCTGTCTCTTTCCTCCACGACGTTTCCCGTAAGTTTTGCGGAGAAGATTGATACGACGATATCGGTAGATATCTTATACATATTGATAAGGTTATAAATGTAATTTTAAAATAAAAAGATTAGGAGAGAAATTTTTCAGCTAAGATATTGAATGATATTCGAGATTTAAATTCTTGATTTAAACATTATTTTTAGAAAAATATTTTTATAGAAATATAGCATTCTTTAAATTTGGAAATTTATAATTTTTAAAGGTAGAAATCATTTGTTCATTTTTTTTTAATTTAGTAATAAGATCACTTAAAATAGATTCAAATTCAATTTGATACAATTCATAAAAATAAATGAGTATGAAAAAAAGTGTAATTTCAAATTATGGTAAACCCCACTTAAGAGTTCACCTTCAATATCAATTGAGAATTCAGGATTTTAACTTTTTAAAACAAATTTGCCGTCAATCAAATTTCTTCGAAATAGTCTACCTAAAATATGTTAGACTTTTCTGAGCTAACCTTGAAAATAAGTGGAATATTAACCTGAGCAAATTATGCTTTTACTCCCTTAAATATAAAGTTGTTTCCATAGAAGTAGATTAGTAATTTTTATTTTAGTTTTTAATTAAGTACTACAAGAATATGATAAAAAATAATTAAATTAAAGCATTTGACATAAATGAGAATAGGTACTTAAAAAATCTATAGGTTTTTTTAATTAAATACTTTTAATTTAATTTATCCAAGAATCTTATAATTTCATTAACTTAAAAAAATATAAATGTATTTAAAAATTAATAAACAATTTGAATTTTCAATAAATAAATTCCACATATCTCAAATGCCATAATTTGAAGAGATCTTAAATGACTCTATGCTGTCATTTAATAACTTCAAATGTCATTATTTAAAACACAAAGTTTTTTTTAATGATTAATATATTAACATAAAGTTGGTCTCTTAAAAATTTAAATCATTTGTATATATATTCTTTAAATTATGTAAAATTATTAAATTTATATAAAAATATTCTATTAAAAATATAAATTTATTATAACTTTTATTTAATTTATTCAATGATTAATTCAATATTTTCACAATAAATAAATTTTCATAAACACCATCGCGTATAGGTAACCAACTCATTTTAGAATTCATTGGACATATCGCCGTTGAAGTGGATTTGACGCTAATCTCATCCTTACACCGTGAGCCGCTGTAACGGAAAAGTGGGTCCCACTTGTTTAGATATTTAAAATAAGTAGGAGACAGTGGGACCCACGTTATAGTTGTCTTTCGGCAAAGGCGGTTCGACTCCTTTCGTCCTTTACACGATCCAATCTACATCCAAACATCACAATTCACCAGACGCCATTCAATAATAACGGATTTGCCCCAAGCTTTCACAACAGCCATTACAATATTTTATTTTTTATTGCTTTTATTTTAAATATTTATTTATTATTATAATCTTAAAGAAAAAGAGAGTAAAAGAGAAATGCTCTGAATTGTCATGTGAAGATTTTATGTATCTCCACTCGTAAAAATACAAATATTTTATCTCATTTTAAGATTATTATTTATTTTTTACTCTCGATCAGTATGAAATTCTTTGGATTTTTTAATTTTATACAATATAATAAAAAGGAAAATTGATTAATTAATGTTAGTATTAGAATTGTAAAGAACAACTAAAAAAGAAAAATAGAACAAATTAATTTTTAAAATTTTATTTGAAGTTAAGATAACGAAACAGTCCACTGAAATTTGACATTAAAGACAATTATATAGATATAAAGTATATAAAGTTTATTATCAATTAATAGTTTAAATTATATAATCTTAGCTTTTAAGTTTTAATGAGTATAGATTATCAATTTTTAAAAGTTTAAAATTAAAAAATAGAATGATCTGATGGAGTGAAACTTTATATACAAATTATTCACCTGATCATCTTTATATTACACTCAATTATATAAACTTTAAAATTTATTTAATAAGATGTCTTGTTAATATATCTTAATAAAGAATTTTTTTGTTGTCCATTCAAAAGGATGATAAGGAATGGAGCTTTTCCTTTAGATTGTTGAATTCTAAGTTTAACTTCGATTTGATGCTATACGAATCTATATTAATATTTTGAAGAGAAAAATATTAAAAAATACTCCTTCTGTTCCAAATTAATTGTCCTATATGGATTTTAGAATTGTCCTAAAATAGTTGTTTCATTTGTATTATACTAGTATAAAATGTGTTAAAAATGGATAAGATCAGATGAAATGTTAGCCTTATATAGAGAGTTCTTTAAAAAATACAAATATTTCAAATGAGACAACTAAAATGAGACAGAGTGAGTATATAATTTTATTAGGAGTAGTGATTTTTGTAATATGAATTTTTCTTATATTGCACTAAATTAAAAAAGAAAGAAAAAGAAATTGCCTTTACTTTTTTCTTTTCCTCTTTGCCAAAAGTAAGATAAAATTAATTTTTAATTTTTTTTGTTGCACATGCTCATATTGCAAAAATCACTGTTCTTTTATCAAATACAATTAGCTAAAACTTCACATGGATGTATCCCACTGGTAGTGTAGGCTCACGAATCCTGACGACGCGAGCTCGATATCTTATGGCGCAAATCGTCTGTGGACCTACGGGGTATGAGTCATGCACGCCAATGAAATAGTCGGTCTCCAATGTGGGGCCAGCTATGACTGAGTTAAAAAAAAAAAATTACAGTCAACTAAAAGATAAAGACCCATGTGCAAATAACCTTTTGATTATTTGAAAGATACGACAAAATATCCACGTGGATCATAGATAACCGCTTTAATTCAATTATACTCTCGCGGAGTACCGAAAGGATCGCCATGTCATCTGATAAATCTCTGAGAAAATCCAAATGTATCGCGAACTCAAAATGGCCCCACAATAATTTTGCCGATATCACTTTCCCACTCGAACTCTCTCGAATTTGTTGAATCTCTCTGCAGACGGTATTTACATATCCTCCACCTGCAATTCTTAAAATCCATTTCTTTTTGTGATTGAAGAAGAAGAAGCTGCGAAAGGCGAAAGAAGCTCGATTGCATCATCTCTCTTCAGAACGAAGTTCGTTTCCTTGTAGAAGAAGTCGCTTTGAATTCTGTTACAGTTTCCTCTGTCATCATCTCCTCTTTCTTCGTTTTCGGTCGCTCCTTTTTCCTAAAATCATTTCCATTTCTAGGTATATTTACCTATCAACATTTGTAGATCGGCAGCTTTATTTAGAGGCTTTGATTTAGAGCAGACTGGAAGAGATTCCTAGGTTCTATTTTTTTTTTTTTGTTTTAAAAACTCACAATTTGAGTGCCTCTCAAGAAAATTCTATTAGTTCCATGCAATGGAGGAGTGTTGGTTGAATTTCTACACTTTAAGGGAAATGAATCAGTTCTTTTCTTGCAAAAAATGAGTTCCATTATAAAGGTTTTTTTTTTCCTTATTTTGTGAGCCTAATTTTGTTGAATTGTGAAATTTTGTTTTTGTTGAAGTAGATCTGTATCATATCTGTTTGTGTATATATGAATTTCGTGTGCTGAATTTGTTTAATTATGCATCTTTATCTTCTTGAAATAGATTTGTTTAGTTTCTGTCTATGTGTGTAGATCTCGTAAGTAATTTATTTTAGGTTAGCGAGATAGTCAGGGTTTATTGGTGCTTTTGAATTCCATGTATCTTGAGCAGAAATATTCTGATAGGTTTAATGATTTATGATTCCGATGTCAATGCCGGCATTTATTTATGGTTATTTAGAATACAAATAGCTGTATTATGTTGCTTTCATGTGAAATTTGTGGAGATGAGTTGAACTCTTTCTTTGATGTGAGCTTCTCACTGGAGAGTTAGTTGTACTCTCTGTAATTTCTTTCCTTTTATTAAGTCGCATTGTATGAGTTCCGCAGGATTGTGTTATGCAGAAACCATTTATTTTCAGTGTTTTGGTGTTTTTTGTGTGAATAAGAAGAAAAAGAATGTAAATTGCAGATAATTTGCCATGTAGCACCTTTTAATGCCTATGAGCTCATTAATTCGTTGTTCCTGCTTTGAGTCTTTTATCTAACATTTTAGATTAGCATTTGCAATGATTTATGTAATTCTATACAAATACAATGCAATTTAGTCCTTGTAACAGAAACCAAGTGCATTACATAGACGCACTTATTTATTTTGAGAGATGTTTGGTGCTTTTGGATTTGCTTCTCTGGTGGGGTGTAATGCATTGAGGCACTTTATGAGTTTCTTTGGAATTGGGTCGACTTGGTTGTATTTGCACTACCTGGATTGATGCAAATGCAAGCATTTTAATTTTCTTTAGAGGGGTGTTGAAAAGTGCATCATTTAATTAAGTTATCTTTTTTCTTGACATTTTATAGTTCTGAAATTACTTTTTGGACCAGAAATCTAGTCAATTGAATCTCAAATTATTGCTTTTGTCAGTTGTATGAGTGGGAGTATTCAATAAACTTTAGGATTTTGACAATTTGAAGTGGAGATTGCATGTCAAGGGACGAACATGTGGGATTTTTTTTTTTGGCTAGAAAATTCTAGGTCAAAATCTAGTTTGAGTCAGAGGGCATTGGAATTCTTTTGGAGTTTTCCTTTTATAGTGTTCATGTTGTGAAAGCTACTGGTTGCTTACATTTATTATTGTAATAAGTAGAAACTTTCTACATAACATAAAGAGAGAAAATAATTATGTACATTAGTTTCACTAGGTTTTGTGTTTTATGAAATGCATACTCTATGGATGGTGGTTTTTGCTCGCTTTTGTATTTTGAGAACTTAGTTTTCTATCTTAAAAGTAAGTGCCTTGAATGCATTCCTCCAATAATTGGCTAAACCAATCAAACAGAAAAACTAATAATGTTCATTGGTTTTACCAAGTCGTATGTTTCGCCTCTGGATGCTCGATGGGTGGAGGATTTGCTTGTCTACCTAGTTTTCTACATTGAAGGTGGCCTTGAAGTCGAATGCGTGTCTGGCTTAATTAACAAACATATAGTAGTATGTACTTGATGGAGATTAGGGTCAATTTGTTGTGTTGTCTTATACTTGCAAATTAGTACGTTTAACAGGAGCAAAGAGGTTTGACTAGAAAAAAACTTGGAAGACTCCGTCAGAACTCCATCATAATCTTTCCTTGCTACAAATGGTTCACAATCAAGCTCTATCTCATGATGAAATGCAGCACTAATTATTGAGTTTAAGGATGAAACCATTGACTTGGCAAAGAAAATTCCAATTGGATACTTTAGTTCTTTGATTTTAAGCTTGAGTTTGAGACAATGGGGCAAACTTGGGTATTCTATTGACAAAACGTGGAAAATGAGAACCATCTTGCGATTGTCATCATTATCATTTATTTCACATTTCTTATCTTTCATTACACCAACTGACTTGCTGTTAAAAGACTTATGATCCTCTCGAGTTCCACTAGAAGTAATTGTAGTAGTAGTAATTATAATAATAATGATGATAATAAATAATAATAATAATAATAATAATGTCAACACTGCTGTTGGAGTTCCTCTATCTAACAATGGTCTCTTGCGTACTCACAATCTGGAATACCTTCACAAAATAAGGGTGACTGGTGAACCTTGGTTCAATCTAATAACAACTTTATGACTAAGGGTGATTGGTGAACCTTGGTTCAATCTAGTAACTACTTTTTGACTAAGGGCCTTGCTTCTGGCACTCTACTTGGAACATCTTCTTTTGGGCCCACAAGATAAGCAGTAGTGTCGAGCACAGATTTTCTTATGCAGGTTTATTTTCTGTTATCGTCTGGTGAATTCAGGATGTTTGTTCGGCTTTCTAGGATCAGTTGGTTAGACTCCATTGATCATGAAATTCATAGGGATCAGATTAGTTTGGCAAAAAAAGAAGAAAAAAAAAAAAAATACAAGAACAAAAGTTGGTTGACGTAGAATTAGCACCATTGCATCCTAGTGAAAATGAATTCTAGGCATGCCGTTGGGGTTCGTTGATCAAAGAAGACTGGCAGAGTTGAAGTGCAGTTACACTACACGAGGTAGGCTCTGCTTATCTACATCTTGCAGGGGTAATGGACTGCTGCAACAGTACTCTTCTCCAATCCTTTGCACCTTTTTCCTTTTCCCTTTTCTTTCTCGCTAGTTTTTGGTTGATGTTGTGATGTGTATTGCTTTTACCAGAAGCTGGGGCGAATCTGTTGCCGGTGGACATTTAGTTCGATTCGGTTTTCAGACTGATTCAAGTGTTCAAAGTGATCATGCATCATGATTACTGTTTGCTACTGGAGATTCAGAAGTAACTCAGTGCAACATTATTTATTTTATGGGGTTTATTATCTCTTCATGATCTGATGAATCCTTCTCATGGAGTTATGCTGATTGGAGCTGTGCAACATTGCTTGGATTTTGTACTTGCTGATTAGAATACGTCTGCAGCAGTTTACAAGAAATCAACAAATATGATTCGGTGTTTGCCTGGTTTGATCGTTTTGGTTGCATGCTTCTTGAGTACAGGATAAGTTTACTCACGCATGCTCTTTTGCAGGCTTAGTAATACTAGTTGTTGATTCAACTGGTACTAAATGGAGTCCTCTGGTCATTGTCAAGCTCTTGAAACTGTTGGGCCAGAGAAAGTTAACGAGGTAATCAATGAATCCAATGTCATGAAGAGCACCTTAACTCGTTCTCATCCATGCAATGGAGATAGCACTCCCTCTGAAGAAGATGCAGATGGCGGTACCAAAGAGAGATTAGAAAGAGGATACATGCAATATGGGTATGACATTCTTGAAAATTAGACTGTATGGTCTTTTACTTGAATAATTCTTTACCTATAAATGGGACCTCAGTGGTGATGTCCAGTTCTTTTGTCTGATGTACTCTGTTGTGGAGAGACTGTGCCTCAGGGTCCTGTTACAACTGTTTCATTTTTGCTTACTCCTGGGTGGTTGAAGAGAAATAAGCTCTACATATTGAGCAAAAAAGGGCAAATATTGGAGAAGGAATTTGCTTAATTACTTGAGTATAACTTGTCCTGGGGTCCGATTGCACATGGTATGTTGTTGGATTGAATATCATAGCCTTGAGCTGATGTTGTGGTCTACCTTTGACAGATGTTCACATTATCGACGGCGGTGCCGCATCAGAGCTCCATGCTGCAATGAAGTTTTTGATTGCCGACATTGTCATAATGAGACAAAGGTAAGCCTAATATATTATCCGTCCTAGAGTACTTTTTCTTCTTTTCTTCTTTTCTTCTTTTTGTTTATTTGGCTACAGATCCTTTAAATTGTCCAGCACCTTAGCATTTTGAAAGAAGAATGTTACAGGAGGATTCTTGAATCCTTTTGTAGTGTGTGAAAGAGCTTGTAGCACAAATTTTTTCTTGCTGCACAACTGTGAAGATGAAGGTTTTGGTCATGTTACCATCTAAAAAAGGTGTTAGAGAGAGGTCTAAAAAATGGGTGTCATAGGCAGTCGGCCCATAAAAATACTGTGCCAAGTCCAAATATAAAGGCCAACTCCAGATTGATGGGAAAAATGGCTTACATGATGATGATGAAGAGAGATCTAAAAAAAAATGTTATTTTAAATGCAAAATGGCATGTAATATAGGTCCTTTTGTTGAAACTATAAAGTTTGTATATTTAGGTCCTTTGGGTGTTGGATAGGCAATTGGGACATCGAAAACAATTTACCAAATCCAATTATGAGTACCGATCCCGGATAGGTGGCTTTCATGATGTTGATGAATTATAAAAGTTGAGGGTTTGATTCATATCACCATCTAAAATCTTAAAAAAAAAAAGGATCACCCACCAAATATACTAAACAAAGAAAGGCTTCTTCAGATAGTAGGTATTGCTATTTAGGATGACTTTTGGATACATCTCTCTTCATTGTTTTCGGGTTGATTGGTGGATTTATGTTTTCCAGATGTGGGCCTCTCTCTAGAAGGCTTGCAGGTGCTACTGGTGTGTACTACATGTTTATAATTTTCTTTTCTATAGATAGCATTGTGATTAGTTTTGATAAAGATCAATAGCTGCTAAAGATGGTGCCTGTAGATCTTTTGTGATCACATGTCGTCTTTTAATGTCTACTAGAAAGTAATTTGATAAAGATTGTTATTTTAATTTGTCATTTGCCGATATGAGATTGTTATATTGCATAATTGATCTGCTCTTTAGGTTGGTGTCTTATCTACTGGGAGTCTTTTTTTTTCTTCCTTTTCTAGTCACATGCTTACCAAATTATCTTTTGGTGGATAGAACTCTATTCATGTTGAAAGGATGAACAGACATGAGCTTCCACGCCATGACGTGCATCAGGTTGTTTCATTCCCTTGACTTTTCATGACTGGTAACTTAATTCTTTGTGTTTATGTAAATATTATTAGCATCTTGTTGTGACCTTTTGGTTTTTCTATTTCAGGTTATATGTTCACTTTGTGGTACTGAACAGGAGGTGAGTTCAGATGTTCTTCAATTGCTTGTGCTTATGAAATATATAAAGAAGTACAAACCAGAAGCTGTTACTTTGTCAATGAACTTTAACAATTTTAACTTGTGTGACCTTTACGAGTGTCTTCTAACTTGAAAAATACCTTTGAACTTCTTTTCTGAGGATGGGGGCACCCTTTTCTGTGAAGATGCTCCTTGTAACCTTGACTTGTTTATAATCTTTATTACCGTGTGCTGCATTCCCCCGCCCTCTCTCTCTCTCTCTCTCTCTGTGATCCAATTGCATATTCTCTTTGGATGTTGAAAACCAGAGTGTCAATCTTATGTTACTCACTTGTTTCTCCTTTTGCTGGATGACTGATGCCAGGTTCAGCAAGTTTGTATTAACTGTGCTGTTTGTATGGGGAAATACTTCTGTGAGACTTGCAAGTTGTATGATGATGATGTTAGTAACACTCTATCTTCAAACCTTGCTTCATCTAATATAAATGGCTTATTGACAACATTGTGATTGTTATTAATTTTTTTAAATTTGCAGCTATGTGTTCTTATCCAAGTGTGCTTTTCATATTTGCAGATATCAAAGAAACAGTACCATTGCAATGGTTGTGGAATTTGCAGGTTTGCTACTGAACTCTGAGAAGCATTTTATTTCGTTTCTTCTTAAGAAGTGGTTGCAGTTTTTCATTTCTTTTAATTATCAGTTTCTAACATAGACTCTGTTGCACTACAGAATTGGTGGAAGAGAAAATTTCTTTCATTGCTTTAAATGCGGTAAGTCTTTGATATAGATTCTTCCATTATTACCTTCAGGGATCTGCTTATTCTTGAAATGAGAATTGTTTTTTTTTTCTTCTTTCGTAAATTCTATTTTTTGGTAGGCTTGCCTTATGACAGTAGGTCCATTTAAGGATTGAATTAGGGTATATCCTGAGCAGAGTAGTAACTTAAAGATTGGTTCAAAATCTGTATATGGATATGCACATGACATGCATTTGACACTAAGTACTCATTTGGTTTCAGAAATAGTGAGAATGTAATAGAATGTTTTTAATATGTCGATTGATGATGAAGTGTAATCTGATTGTTGATAAACTTCAGCAATGGGGTTTCTTTGGAATTTTTTTCCTAGGCACATGCCTTCTTTAGGGTTTATGAAAATCAAAATTTCAAAAAAGTAAGTCAAAAGCAGAAACTCAAAAGAAATTCTCGTGTATGAAAAATCCCAATCTAGTTTCCATCATAGATGTTATTACTTTGCTACATGTAGAAACCAAAATCTGAAAAAGCATGGTAAAATGGTTTTGTTAACGGTTTATAACAGTTTCTCAATGTACCACTAGCTTGGTAGGGGATTTTGCAAAATTCTGAAGACCTAAAGAGTTCAATCCTGTCTCTACCCATCTACAACAACCAAAGAAAGTTCTTTTTCCCTTCAAAAGACCTGAAAACTTTTTTATTTATTGTGACTGTGGAAGTTAATGAACAAATATTTTGGTGTTCAATGCACATGAATAGGTAGTCATGACAATCAAGAATATCTTTGGGAAAGAGTAAATGAAGCTCTTTAGAATGGTTTTGTTGCTTTTTCTTTGTATTTTCGTTTGGGTCTAAGTCTCTTAGGCCTTGTGTTTCTTGTTTCTGTATTTGATCTTTTTCAATGTAAGTCTCTATTACCACTCAAAAAAATGAGAAACAATGCAGATTTTGCTCACCGACATCACACCATGTGGTGCTGTCCTTTCAATATTGAGTTACTACCACAATAAAGCTATATACCTAGTCTAAACATTTTTTATCATAACAGAAAACTTGTCCTAGATCATCATAAGATGCTACACCTGTATAATCATTATTGACTACTAGAACATGATAGGAGGAAAAATGAACCCATACAATTTTCTTTTTCTTTTTGGTTGGTTGGACAGTGAATGGATTCCATTAGATTGGAAGGTACATAAAGATGGGGATGACTTCAATAAAAAACACAAAGCAAAAACCCTTGTCAGGTGCCTATGATAAAGAGCAAGGAAGCCCCCTTAAAGCTCTCCCATGGACAAGTAAAGGACATGATGGACCGCTGAACAACTAAACCACATGAACCACCAAACTCTAACTGAAAGAATCCTAAATATGCATTCCTAACTCAAAATTCCCATTTGCATCATTGATGCACTAATGGAAATGATAGTGGAGATGTTGTGTGTGTGTATATATATATATATATAGAGAGAGAGAGAGAGAGAGGGGGGCATAAAAAACTGATGTAGGCAAAGGAAAAACCCCACTATCAACCAAAGCAACTGATGACTTCTCTGATGAGAGGGAAACAGAAATATCAGCACTCTGTTTGCCCACCATGCAAGTCCCTGTGTGATACCAATACTTAGGTTAGCTGGCTGTAAGGTACATTTGTGAATTGTTTTCATGTGGGATATCCTTTTTCTGTTTCTGATGTGTGCTCCACGATCCAATACCTCCACTCTTGTAGATAGAAAGGTTAAGTTAGTGACGCTTACAAATTAACTTCATTTGTGCTTATTGGGTGTTTTTCCCCCTGGAATAAGTTTGGTTTGCTCTGCTGCTTGAATGCAGAATTTACTGATTTTAGTGCTCTGTAGGTTGATATTACTTAAATGCATGAATTCAAAGAACTTCATAATATTGTCTAAAGAAAATTTCTTTTTCCATTTTCTATTTTTTTTCTTGGTTTTTAATCAAGGTTGTTGTTACTCGATCCTATTAAAGCAAACCCATCCGTGTGTAGAAGGGGCAATGCATCATAACTGTCCTGTTTGCTTTGAGGTGAGATTCATGCTTCCTAGGAATTTTTATTCTCACATGAGAGTTCTTTCTTGGGTCTTTACACTTTTCTTGTTTATGTTTGCAGTATCTTTTTGAATCCACAGATAAAGTTATTGTTTTGCCATGTGGGCACACTATACATATGAACTGCTTGAAGGAGATGCAGCAACATTTGCAGTAAGTTGTCTATGTTACCCTTTTTTTCTGTGTGTTCTGTGCTTGAGAATTATCTTTTGATTATGAGATATTTGACCTTTCTTGAATTTGTCACAGATATGCTTGTCCTCTCTGCTCCAAATCTGTGTGTGATATGTCAAAGGTGTGGGAGAAATTTGACATGGAAATAGCATCTACACCCATGCCTGAGTCTCATCAGAACAAAATGGTTTGCTCTCTCTCTCTCTCTCTTCTCTCTCTCTCTCTCTCTCTCTGACAGTTGGTTTTGTGGTCCCTAATGATTTATCTATCTTTTACTGTTATGAATCATAAATCTACATTTTTATTATATTAAATCTTTAGGTGAACAGGGAATGCCCATCATTAGATTCCTGTCCCAAGAATATTAAATGCAACCATGTTTTATATATTATTTTGATTCTGTCCTCATTTCTGAGAACATGATTGCATCCTTTGATGATTACGTCCGTCGATGATACTTTTGTTCCCCAAACTGACTACCATTGTGTAGATGGCTTCTATTTAGTTGTGTATCAAAGATCACGTGCTAAAAGCCTTGCAATCTTTGAAATATTCTATTGAGATATCCTTTGTAATCTTATAGTTGTTTATATACCATGGGGGATTATTGGTTGCATATTCTTTATCTTTGTATTCTTATAGTTGACTCTTTCTGATTGGCAGGTCTGGATCCTTTGTAATGATTGTGGAGCTACCTCACAAGTTAAGTATCATGTAGTTGCTCAGAAATGCCTCAACTGCAAGTCTTATAACACCCGTCAGACGAGAGGAACAGTCGACACAACATCGCATTCGCATTAGCGTCTTCTGGGATCTGTACTTTCTTGGAACTTCATCCACATTAAGCATCCTCACATCCTTTTAATGATGTCTTGTATGCTCAATGCAGAGAAGGGATGTGGAGAGGTAGAGCTGTCCTCCTCACTTCACTTGAAAAACCGATATTGAATTGAATTCTGTATATATTTGCTATATTTATTTATCTTCCCGGATTTCAGGTTTGTCCAGATGTTGAGGCCACTTGAGTGTGAGAACGGGATATTGCTTTTCAGCTCTATCTGTATTCTAATTCCAGTTTATATGCACATTGCTTTGTAGATTCTGATATATTATGATTTTGAGTAATCCATTTCCCAAATGTGGTAAAGCGTTCAACCAAATCCTTGGTGTGCATCAAAATTCCACCCTACTTAGATTCTCTTAATTCTCTGGATTCCTGAATCACAACGTTAACGGCTGCGTTTGGATGGAGGGTAATGGAAGGTTACCTTCCATTACCTTTGTTTGGTAATTAAGGACTAATCTCTATTTGTCCACTTTTGAAAATCCTTTCTAAGCAAAGGGTATTCAATAATACCTGACTAACCCGGTAAATTTTACCCCTATCTAAACGCAGAACGTACCTTTCGAGTTTACCGTCTTTGTAATTGATGGCGGGTCACTGTGATTCGTGTTGTTTCCTCAGGGTTCTAAAATTCAACGACGAATATGTAGTTTATTAAAAATTCTACAAGTAATTCGCCGAGTAGGGATGTTTTTAGTTTTCATTGTAGAAATAATGACAAAAATGTAGGGAATTTTAGGGAGGCTATCTATGAAGAATTTTAGAATGTAGAAAATGACAAAAATAATGAATGACTAAAAACTTAAACTATCTTTGATTATCTTTAAAAATGTGACTTTAACACCTTTAAAACTGTCAAAAGTTGTCTGATTTTTTATTACATATTTCACAAAAATACAATGGTTAAATAGAAGAGTTTCTCTTGAATTATATTATTCATAAAGTATAAATTTAATTACGATAGATCAACAAGGTAGCATCTCAAAAGGCGTTCATTTTAGAAAAAAGGAAAAAGCCATAAAAAATTGAAGAGCAAAAATGGGAAGAAACTGCAAAAGAGGTCGAAAAAATGGCTTGGATAATTTTATCTTTTTAAAAGTGGGTGCTTCTAATTTAAAAAAAAAACAAAGTGCTTCTATCACTTTCCTGCAACTATTGATTAGCAGGTAATCTGTTGAAAGGTTAGACTTCTTCAAATTGTAATATTTTGACATATCTGTAATAAAAAAAAATTAAAAGATAGATCCTAAATTAGAGCATTTTGAAAATAATATTTTTCTGCAATAAGTCATCATCTAATTCGTAAGTAAATATCCTCAGCAAATATAAATAAATGTAAAAATTACTCTTGTCATTTTAAACTCGTCACCGGTTTAAGAAGAAAGAGAATTGGTGATCGTCCATCAGAACAGTCTCTAATCGTCATATTCATTTGCACTCTTTGAAGATCATATTTCAAACATAACCATCAGATTATTTGGAATGAAAAGAAATCGGGTTGGCGGTAAATAACACACTGGATTATGCACAAAATTAATATATTATATAATATAATTGTAGCCTAAATCATAACTAGACCGCATAGCGCAGTGGATTAGCGCGTTTGACTTCGGATCAAAAGGTCGTGGGTTCGACTCCCACTGTGGTCGTGTATTTTCTTTTAATTTCTCTTTGAAGTATTTCAATGTGAATATTCGATCATTTTTTAATTTTCCCTCACTTCCATATTTTTATTTCTTTTTGAAGTATTTCAATGTGTATATTAGATCATTTTTAATTTTCCCTCAGTCACCCTCACTTCCATATTTTTAAGTTTTTTATATTTCTTTTTGAAGTATTTCAACGTGAATATTCGATAATTTTTTAATATTCCCTCAGTCACCCCCACTTCCATTCCACGAGGAACGCTGTAAAAAATATTCCTCCATGTTTGACTATGATCACTTCCTCTTGAAACCGCACGCTCCTTGCCATTCTCTACACACTCACTTTTTTATATTTCTTTTTGAAGTATTTCAATCTGAATACTCGATCATGAAATAAAATGATTTTAAGGACTTCAAAATGATGATAATAATTGTCACATTTCTTTTAAATTTTTAAGAGATGAGCCATCAAATTTGAATTTAGAGCATAGAGCAACAATTTTGACAGTCAAGAAACCATTTCATAAAGCAAGATCTTGAATTTGATTTACGATCAACTTCAACGGGTCATTTCTTATATACTTAACCCGTGTGTGCAGAGTGAGTGATTTATACATGCCCATAGGATTAATTTCACTTCTAATATAGGATAGAGATAGCAAATGTTATCTAAAAAAACTTAAACGACATTACAGTACTGGGTCATGTGAAAGCAGGTGAGTTTCCTGTTTGTACCTGTTTTCAGTTCTCTGTTCTTTCACGGTGGAAAATTGGGCCTGATTCTCCGCTTTGGTATTCCTGGGGGAGTTTTCCACTTGTGAATGATATGATATACTACTTGCCTTTTATCATTAAAATAAATAAATTGGGCCTCAGTTGGAAAGAGCTTTAAGGTGATTCAAGATTCTCCCAACAACAGGAAAACCAGTTTTTGCCTGGTTAAGCATGGAAGTGAATCACCCGCTTTTCATAATTCCCTCGCATTTCAACTGAAAGAATTTTGCATTGTTCAAGCATCCTCTTTTTAAGCTTGGGAGTTCAGACTAAAATCACATAAATTTATTAGTGACAGATTAAAAATAGCCCCAATTATTGTTTAAAAACTTGTAAAACTCAGCTGAGTCAGCCAAAGTCAAATCGACTCCATAGGATTTCGAGTTGAGTGAGTTAATGAGTTTTTCCAAGTTTCTTTTTCTGATCTTTTCTGAAAATTCAGCTGAGTTTATTGACTTTATAGGATTTCAAGTCGAGTCCAAGTTTCAAGTTTTCAAGCACTGATTCTAATAGATAACAAATTGAGAGAAACTCATAACGGTTTGAAGATGTTCAGATAGTATAGGAATTTTATGCTTCTACCTTCGTCTTCAACCGCAAAAAGTTATAATTTTTCATACTTACCAATTCACCCTTGGATGGTCCTCATGGTGAAGGGTGATTGGGGAGAGCATTTAATTCCTACTAATACAGCAGTAGAAAATAGGAGACAGTCTCAGAATGTAGTGTTGAAATGTTACAGGTTGTAAGTATAAGGAGGAGGGTAGACCAAGAAAAACATAGAGGAAAGGGATAAAAACATTGATAGACAGAAGAGTGATTGACTGTATGGTTTATGAAAGAGTCAAATGGAGAAGTAAAACTCAAGAAGCCCGGCCCGAAATAGATGGGATTTTAACTTTAATGATGATGAGTTGCTTGAAGAGATGATCCTAATCACAATGTTCAGCAGCTATACAATGGATAAGCAACCTTTTACAAAACTGTCCAACAAATGCATCTTGATTAGGAAATGACTTCTTCTTTTACCAGTTTTCTCGGACAACGAACGAAAATCCAATTGTAGCATCTTCAATGATGAGTGGTATCTGAGTCCAACTGCCCTCAAATCCACTCCGAATGAGAAAATCTTCATCTAACCCTGCACTTTGTCTGCCTCACGAAGGGAAACTGGACACTTCCATTCTACAATACCTATGAAATAATAAAATGGTTCGGTGTCTCTCTCTAAAGGAGAGACCATTTATTTATAGGAGAAATCAAATACATCATCAAATTCAAATATAGTAAGATAATTCAGATAAGGTGGAAATCAAATTTAATCCTATCTTAAAAATATCTTATGGAATTCAGGACAGGGACACTAGAAAGCAGGGAAAAGCTTGTAAGAGGGAATGACTCTCTTTTGAGATTTGCAAAATCTGGAACTCCAAAAGCCTTTTGATCCAAAGTAGCATTCATATAGATGATGTTCACCCACTTCTTTCTCCTTCAATCATGATGGGTCAGCAAGTTCTGAAAAATAGTCTGCATTGAACTGACCAGAGCTGTGGATCAGCAACCACTGAAGGATAAGGTCTCCCTTGAAGAAAACCAGTTGCTAAATACTGATCTCCTCTGTTTTATTGTTACGGAGAATGAAATGAAATGATAGAATACAACAAGCGAATATTTAGCAACTGGCTTAAATACCAGATCAAAGTGAATATTGAGACGAAGTAGCATTCTCAATATAGCCAATGGGATTATACTTGGGCAACTGTCCCTTGCTTTCTCTAAGTAAAATGTAGCTCAACTAGCCAACTGACATTTTTAAAGCTTCAGTAGCTTATTCAAAATTTATGTTAAAAACTGTAATGTTAAAATTAGATAATTTCATCTAAAACTTAAATTTACTAGTTCATGTAAGGGAACATCCCCAAAATCACTTAAGAATGCTACACACCAATAATAGAAACATGAATTAGAAATGACAAGCTACTACCTCAGAAAAGAGAAAGAAAGGACAAGTTCAACATGGAATAAAAAATTGCTGAACATGAATGCTAAATTTAGGACCATGAGATTCTATTCTGGGAAAGCCAAAATTCAAAATATAGAGCATACGCTGAAATTTGGACGATTATTTTTATTTTTGATGGCCAATGAAATACAGCAGCTAAGAATCACACATGTAATGAAAAGAAATGTTAGAAGGTGATGGAGTGTATTTGAACTTCTGACCACAATTTTCTCATGGAGAAGCTTCTGACTTGGATGCTACCTTCCTCCTCCTCCCACCTCTTTTCACAGCAACAGGCACACTATCCTCAGCATCATTGTTCTCAACATCACTTATTGTACCTTTTGTCAATGTGATCTCTCTCCTCACTCGTAATATTTCACCTTTAGCTGAGGCCAATCCCGCCTCAAGTTTTTCTGCTTTCTTTTCCAGGCTCTTTTTTTCCTTGCCAAGCCTCGAAAGAAGTTTCTGTGCATCTTCTAGATTGTCTTTTGCTTTCTTAGTAGCATCTTTTTGCTCGAGAAGGGACTCGTAAAGTTTGTCCTTCTGGCTTTCAAGATTGGCACATTTTGAATTGGTTGTCTCTAGTTCTCTTGATAGAGACAATGCATTGCCATTCATCTCATCAATCGATTTGGTAGCCTTTTCCACTTTTCTTTGAAGATCTCTTTGGGCTTCTTTCTCTTTTAAGTTCTGTTCCCTCGATTCCTCTAGCTCCTTCTTCAAAGAAACAACAACTTTTTTCTCTTCTCTTAAATCAAGGGCTCTTGCTTCTGCTTTCTTACAGATCTCTGCCAGCTCCTCCTTTAGCCTCTCATGAGCTTCTGTTACATTTTTCAATTCATCAGTCCCGGCAAGAAATTCTTGTTTAGTTTTTGCTAGAGCTTCCTTGACCAAAAGAAGTTCCTCTGACATTACTTTTGAACTTGACTTCACCTCATCCAGATTCTGCATCAAAGATTTCTGTACTTCTCCAGACTCCTCCTGAATTCTCATCACCTCTGACTTTAGTTCTTCACATAACACCTTAAAATGATTCAGCTGTTTTGACAGACTGGAAGCCTCACGTCTAGATTCTCCCAGAGTTTCTTGCATGATTTGAAGCTCACCCCTCGAGTTCTTCACATCATTCGCTTCCTTTTCCAGCATAGCCCTTAAATTATCTCTTTCACTCATTAATTCCCCAATCAATGCTTGGTTGTTCTTTGCTTCATTCAGAGCAATCTTGATCTTTTCTTTGAGCTGATTCAGTTCAGAGTCTTTTTTTGACAAGAGTTTGGAATGAGAGACTTCGTTTTTAGCTGAAGACAACTTCAAATCATTATATTCTTCTTGAAGGGCATGAATCTTATTGTTGATTTCATCCCTTTCTGTAAGCAATGACTTTATTCTAGTGTTTAGATCTTCTTCCAAAGACTTCTTCAATTCCAATTCCTCCTTAGTTTTAACAGCTTCCTCTTTCAACTGTTCAAGCATGGCATTTTCTTTTGCAAGATCTGCTTTGGTCTGATTACAGATGGAAGTCAGGTTTTTACACTCTAATTCTTTTCCAGTAAGTGATGTGCTGAGGTTTGCAATACTTGTTTCCTTATCCTTCATCTCTAGGGTAAGTAAGTTCAGCTTTTCCCGCAGGATGTTCACTGCATTTTGCTTATTCCCAAGTTCAGCTTCAAGAATCTTTTTATCTTCACCTGCTTGAGCAATGACACTTCGAAGTTGGTCTACCTGCTCCTTAAGTTCTTCAGCTAGCTTTTTTTCACTTTGAAGTTGTTGCCGTAATTCTGTTAATGTACTGTTAGCAGTAGCTAGTTGGCTTGACAAGGAAGCTTGTTCTTCTTTGACCTTTCTGACTTGCTTGATCCTTTCTTCTTGTTCACTTTCTAACCTTTTCTTGAAGTTATTTTCCAGCATAGTCATAGCTTCTTTCTTTTCACTTACTTTGCTCTTCAACTGCATTTCCCATATAAGAAGAAAAAAGATCACCCCATTCAAAAGCAGCTGTCAAATGAACACTGTAATGCAGATATCATGAGGAACTACATGATTCTGAAATTAGGGATGTGATTATCGTTGATCCATAGGTTCGTCATGAGGATCAAGTGGTTTGATGATTCAGATTGTGATCTGGTGGCCCCACTCTGAATGACACTAGATCTCCTTCATAAGATAATCCTATCCCTCATTGAACATTCTGTATATACATGTGTAGAAAGAATTGCAGAATCAGTCGTCAACCAACTGAAAAGGGTCAAATGGTGGAAGACAGATTTCTATGGTGACTCCATCAGATCAAAATCTGGTTCAGTCATGGACCCCACATGTACAACTCAAGGCCCAGGGATACTTTTGTGTTTGTGTGTGTGTATGAGAGAGAGAGAGAGAGTTACCGATTCAATAGTTGCTTCTAGTGTTTTCCTTTCATTCTGAGCTAATGCATACAATGCACCTAGCACTCCTATCCCAATTATTCCAATTCCATTCAAGAGACCCAAAATTGGATTGGCTGGAGCTCCTCCTTGTGCTTGCTGTGACAAGAAGTAGCAAATTTTAGGAAGCTGATATCAAGATGGTTTACTATGTGTTTTCTCCTTGCTCTTTGGGATACCAGAAATGCTATCGTTGTTTTCAACAAATTTGTAACCAAGAATATAATTCTCAAAATCAGGAAAATGTTTCCTGGTTCCTAAAGCTGCAAGGATTCAAACACGGCCTCGATAAATATTGCATTATATCAATTGCATATAAAGCGGAAAACCATGTTTCACTAATTTTGTCCTGCTGTATGGACGAAATTCCCTGAATAATTTCCAGATTCGGGGGACCCACCTCTGCTGTTGCCATATCTTCTTGTTTGTCTGGATTTTGAAGAAACATGACTTGTATGAGAAGGAGATGGTAATAAGAACAGATTAATGAGTTCAAGAAAGAAAGAGAGCAGTGATTCAGGCAAAACAAAGCAGCAGCACATGCAAGAAAATGGATGATATTACAGAAGCATACATCATATGCAATTCTGATGTCTCCGAAGGCATGAGTGTCAAATTGCAAATTTACCAATGAAAGATTTCTATGTGCCTATGTTGCAGAAATTCTTTGGAATGCATGACTTATTCCTGTCAGACACATGCCCATCTTGGACTCTTCATGGAAACTTCCAGTATTTTTTTTGAAACATATGGAAACTTCTAGTATGTGTCGACATTATTTTCCAAGATGACAAAAGTATAATTGTAAAACCATTTTTTCCTTTCGAACTCCAACTAAAGTAGTTAAAAGGTTTATCACTCAATTGCTTTGTGTAAAACTTATACATTTTATTGGTATAATGTTAGCACAGTATTTTACTTTAAATTAAATGTCATTTGAATTTATTGAAATATAATGCTGACTCCATGAATCCTATGTTTTGGGCTTGCCAATTCAAACCCGTCATACCTGTGTCGGGTAATCTATGCTAATTCACATACGCATTGGTGATGCTCCCCGGGTGATGTTGGGATTTTGAAGTTCCATGTGGCTGAATGAACTGAATTTGGGAGTTTTTTGCAAACAGAAAAAAAAAACTGTAAAAGCTTCATGATGATGTGATAAGCATACATGGGCATCTGCAATATACAACAAGTGAGCTAACAAAAAGTAATTGGGATGGTATTCCTGAAGTGTGAACTGTGCATGCAAATTGCATATGAACATATCTTATTTCTGTACATGATTTTTTTTAGTTTTGGAAAATTAGAATTCAGGTAGCTGATCCTAGATGTAACCTCCAAACTAAGATAATTTGAATCTATTCCAAATAATCGACATCAGTCTGTTTTACTTCAAATTTCAGCGGCGTGGTGATAAGAAACTGCAATAGGAGGGATGCTGTTTTGCCCTATTCAATTGCCACCCTTGTAGTAGTGATTGCAGGAAATTAAGTGGAAAAGTTGGAAAAATGTAATTTCCCAAAACTTGGAACAGAGTATTTGAATAGTTAGAGCTCAACAAGAAAACTCCTTTTGCCAAAAGACCAATCAAAAAATCTTTTCACTAGTATTGCTTCTCACATGCTTGAAAAAAGAGGAAAACAGACCAAACCCAATTCACCATGGTGAGAAGATATTGATTTCCACTTTCTAGTCAGAACCAAATATAAGATTTCCTTCGTTTCCAGGGAAAAGGTTAAATGAAGAAGCTAAAAGCAAGCTAACTGACCTTTGACCAAGCCTTGAAAAGCATTTGCTCTGGAATTCAGAAAGGGGAGAGATGAAAGACCCATTAGCAGAAAGACCTTCCTTTTCATGAGATTGCTGTCATTTGGATTCTCAGGTTGCAGAGAAGCCATGGGAGAAGTCATCTTCTTCTTGGTATTTCTTCTACCACAAGTAGCACGAAATGAAAGAGGCAAGGATTGACAAAAGGGAGATTGAGAAATGCTACAACTTCCCATTAAAAAACCCATTTTTTTTCTGCAAATACTTCAGAGTTCGAGCTCTCTCACTCTCCCACTTCATCCAGCAATTGCAAGATCATGAAGGGTATGAGCCAGGTCAGCAAGATCATTGCTCTTTTTCGAGGTGTGGCCAATGGCATGGAAGCAGATCATGAGAAAGGCATCATTTTTTTTATCCACAATCTGCGAAGGCGGCGTCTCCACCACTGCTGCGTACCGTTCATTTGTGGACGATTTTAACGGGGATGAGTAAACTTTTATTTTTATGTCTTACATTTTTCATCTTAATCTTTAAAAACTTTATTATTATATATTGACAATTTTTATGATCGATCTGATAAAGTAAAATGATTAATAAGAAAGAAATCATTCTCTAACTTTATTTTCTATTGGCTATCTTTTTCTTATTTTTATGAAATACTTGTTGAATATGTTCTAAAATCATTTTAGAAAAGAAAATGTAATAGAGAAAATCCTACTTTCTTTAACTTTTAAGTAAGATAAGTTAGAGTTTTCAAAATTTAACTTCCCTTGATTATATAAATCATTTCATAAATAAATAAACTCAATTCAAATTATTTAATAAATGAGTTTATATGTAACACATTCATAATCTTACCGTATAAGATTTGCATCTATTAAAGAGTTAATTGTTTTAGTATTAAGTTGTTATAAAAGTCTCTTACATAATAATTTTACAATAATATTAATAAAATATATTTTTTTAATTTTAATTATAAAAATTTAAATGTTATATTAAGCCACTGATGCATTCACGAATGAGTGATAAGTGTCGTTTTATTTATATATTCAATGTTAAAATAACTCATTATCATATACTCATAGTTATTGAATCTATAAATCAACTTAATTTTTTATTTTAAATAATTGACATAACTAATATAAAATACATCCAACTTTTAACCATTAGTTGAGCGTACGAAATTCAAGAACTCCTGCGAGAATCTTATCCCTTCAAAATTAATCACTATAGATGGCCCATTCGTCACGCAATGAAACTTTTATGAAATTTAATAAATATTAAAATATTAACATAAGGTAGTGATTTTCACATTACCAGTTTTTTTACAGCACCATCTTTTAAAGGAAATTTCAATTTTGTCTATATTTTCATTAAAGGCAACGTATCATTAAAAAAAAAAAAAAATTGGTTGTGTAAAAATAACTACCCTTAATATAAAATATCACATATAAATTAAAAAAATAATTTGCAATGGTTGGACATGAGTCTATTCCAGGGGTGGAAAACGTCAAGTTGTAGACCAATATATGACGTCATTATAGCTTTCTCTTTTTTCTAAAAATAAAAAAATTGAAAAAATAGAGAGAAATGAAAAACTTACTGTAAGTATATTTTTATTATAAAAATAATAATTATGAAAATTATTCTTAAAAGTCAAAATTTTGATAAGAACAAAATATATCGTAAAATTATTAAAAATATTTTCAAATTTTTGAAAATAAGAGACCAATATGAAAAAAATACTTAATATAAAATTTATGTTCTTTAGTATCCCTGACATATATCTTCTATTATAATTCATAATTTTTTTGTAAAAAATTCTGAATTTCATAAAAATATTGAAATATTAGAAAAATAACACAAACATTTTAAAAACTATATCAATCACATCAAGGGCTCTTCTTTTAATTCCATAAGTACTCAATATTATTTTATTAAATAATTTTCACAAGAAATCCCAAAATTAAAATTATCTTAGTGCAAAGTTTACAAAAATGATAAAAATAATTCAAAATGTTTAAATTTTAAGTGAAAAGTTTAGAATTGATAAATTCCTTTCACACTTAAAAAAAAAAAATTGTTTTTTAAGCTTCTAAAACTCTTACACAACGGAAAATTCAACTTTAAAAATAGTTAAAAAAATATTTTAAAAAAATATATATCGACCAATTCGATCTGTAGCGTATTGAAGTAGTACGTCGATGGATTTCCACCAACTCAGCTGGCACGTGGGCCGGCCGATTTTGCGCTTTTCTTGGCCCTAATGGCTGACTTATTTCTAAGCAAACCTTTTTTTAAGAACTTTTTCTATGATTAGTATATGATTTTAAACCTTTGTTAATTGTTAACAAATACTATACTTTAACATTAAGTAGTTGCTTATTATATTTAATTAAAAAATCTGAGACTAATATTATGATATGACCCTGCACGTAGCGACGTATATAATACACAACTGCAACGTGTGTTTGAAAGCTTAGTTATAAATATATGAGTGCGATTTGGATTAGAATTAATTTGAATTTGACTCATCAAGGTCAAAATATGGCTGGTGAACTCAGCCCATTTAAAAATATGAGTTCTGTTTTGGTCATAAAATTTGATCTATTTTTAATTTGAACTAAACTAAGTCAAGATTTGTATAACCTGCTTGGATTACCTAAATTATATTTATATAATATATACATTATCTTCTACATTTTGGTGATGGAAACTTAATTTATATATGTATATAGACCAAATTAAAGAGGATTTTGAAATGTCTAGACATAAATATTGAAAACTTTAATAATAAAATATATGAAATCTATTTTTACACATATATTACTATTTAAGAGACAAAAACTGTATCTTTTTAACTCGAGGGAGTTGGCCTAACAGTCAAAACATACGTTTAACCTCTTTATGCCAGACACGACTTTTAGAGGGAAAAAGGAAAAAGAAAAGCTTAATTATAAATAAAATAACATTTTTACCCATCTAAATCTATCAATGAAGAAGGTAAAAGGTCATAGACCCATCACCATTCAAGTAAAGGTGTAAACAAATAAAGTTAAGCAGGGCTAAGGTCAACTGAACGTGCTGGAGTTGAGGTAGGGCCAGCTCAGGTTTGCAAGCCAACCAATCCATCACAGGCCGAGCTTGAGCCATCACCAGCCCAGTTCATGATTAATTGAGTTGGGCTAATAAGGCCTAAATTAGATCTTGATTTATTTATTCACAAGCCCACTTCAAACTTTAGGGTAATCCATCTCAGCCAATCCAGCTTAGCCTAATTATATTCTTTAGAAAGCACGAGTCCCTTATTAAATTTAGGCTGGTATAAAATTGTACAAAGAAGACAGGATGAAATGTGATTCCAATAGTACTCTGTACTTCTGTAGTACTATATCGCCACACGTTAGCAAAAGAAAACACGTGGCAAGAGCAGTCAGTAAGAGTGTCAAAGGTTCATTGTAGCATTCACACGTGTTTTAGATCTTCAACATCGAGAGCAAAGATCCGATGGAGGCCACACCTGGCAAACTGTACTGTTGATTAAATATCTTGCACGTGGCAAGAACAGGATAACCCTTTTTTATTTTTGGGTGACTGAACCACTGTAATTCAAATGAGCACATCTTTTCAAGTAAACAAGCGTGGAATCTGTGACTTCAGCCAAAAATTCTCTTCCTTCATCCAATAGGCATGATTCTATGTAGCAATGCAGCCTGCTGCAATTTGTGACATGAGATGTGGAGTAGGAAGCCTTTTTTTTTTTTTGGATACGTAGAATAGATTTTTTTTGGATATTAAAAAATATATATTTATTATTATTATTTTTTAAAAAAATTACGTGTAAAAAACTACGAGATATCTAGCGTAAAATCTCCACAGATGAACTTACTACTCCTAAGACACACCAAAGTTAGACCATGAAAGCTCAAAGTGCAACCTCCCACCTCATGTAACCACTTGAACTACACCCATATAAAATTATATAATGAATTATTCACAATTACAGTGTAACCCCATCTTTATTGAAAGTCTCTGATCATCTCTTTCTTGAAGTCCTGAACCATGTCAATGGATAATTCACAATTAGAATTCCTTTTTTTACCGCTCCCATCTTTAAATAGATCATAATCTTTTTTAAACAAGCGACGCTCGATCTCATAAAGTGAGGTCCTATATTCGAGTCATGCTCAACCCTTTCAAGCCATTTCTCATGAGATTACTCTCTATCAACTTAGCTCAACCCTTTCAAGCCATTTCCCATGAGATTACTCTCTATCGACTTACCTAATGTGTGTAGATTGAAAGATTTACACATATTCGTAGAATTAGTAGTCTCATCTGGTTGGGGAAACCCATATTAAAAAAATAGATCATTTGAAACTTTGACTGAAGCCTTTTTTTAATGACTAAATTAGAGGTCAATTTATTTGGTGGATCGGCTTGCAGATGGCTTCTTATACATGTTAGAATTAGTCTCATCTCACCTCGATTGTGAAGAGAATACCTCGTGAAGGAAATCCAAAAATCCTTATATCTAGTGAAACTAAATGAGAACATGTGAATGTAAAACAACGCAGTCTCCCAAGGGTAGACAAGCCTGGTGTGTGTACGTGTGTGTGTGTGAGAGAAAGAGAGAGAGCTCTTTAGTTCTCAAGCTCAATGCCACAGACCAGAACATAGTCCAGGTGGTGTTTTTTATTTTCCCTGCTTCAGTGGATGAGACTATAAAATCTACTGAAAGATAGACACTATAAATGAGAGCTTATGTTGACTTAGGAGAATTCCTGGCACCTATTATCATGTAAAATTGGATTGCTCTCTGTTTATACCAGAACCAAACAGGGGAGGCTCTATGTACCTGGGTGGATCAGTGCTCGAACCTGAAAGCCGAGTAGAAAAGAACTTCATTTGATTAAGAGGTATCATCTTAGGGACGAAAGCATGCTAGGAAGAATGAAAAGTATTGACACCAGTATATATTTGTTGTAGATGGCAGAGAATGAGAAAAGAAGGTGCAGGCTACAAGGCATTCTGTAATCTTTAATATATATGATGGAATTCAACAAGCTACATGGGTAGACAATGAGAAACATTATAGAGAGCTGATATGCTGATAGCAAAGAAAGAGAACCCATGAAACAAGCAGGACAATTATGGTGTGCAACCAATCAGAAGGCCCATTGCCGCCTATCGAGTGATTTTTGGTGCAGATTGAATGCAGGCTGCATTCCACCACCCTAGAGTAATTTGCTAACAAGGCCAAAGTATGCTTGTTTGACACCTCTAATTAGGGTAGATGGCTGTCCGATCAACATATGTACTGCTGTTGGTCTTTGCCTAAAGCATTAATGTAATGTTTCACCAAAAAGAACCAAATAGACATCCCAAATTCAGCAGCAGACTACAGTTTAAGAGGTAGATATGGGTATGGAAAGGACACATTCAACAACAGAGTCAACACCGAGCCCGCGAGGACTCCATTTTTCTTAATTTTGGGACACTACATGTGTCCCATTCAAAAAATATATTCTTTTACAGTTTTATGGTTTTTGTTTTGAATTTTTTACCCATGCTGTTATTTCTTTCAAGCAGGCGAAACGTCTCATACTTCATCATTTTTTAAACCCTTCTACAGTACAATATTCTTCCATAGCCTTTCCATTGTACGTGTCTTATAGCAAAGGAAAAAAACTTTAAAACATATCTTACGCTGGCGAGGCTATGGGTGTTCAACAGATACATTGAGCATAAGTAAGCGTCTGAGCATCATAGGCTTAAGGCTGCATAAATGGTATGGGCATTTGGTCGAGTGGTATGGTACCCACCTAAGTGCTGGAATCATCTAGCATGGAAACCCTCTTGTAAACCAGGTATGGTACCCACCTAAGTGCTGGAATCATCTAGCATGGAAACCCTCTTGTAAACCGATGCCATTTGATCATGATAACTCTACTAGACAACATTGTCCCCAGCAATATTCAGCAGTTCACCTTTGAATATGCAAATTCCATCCTTCGTCACCCAGGCCAGGCCTGGCCTGTACTATGTCCTCATTGATCGAAAAAGGTAGAATCCAGGCAACAGCCAGATTTCAAAATCGGGGTCTTTCAATTAGATATTCAAGAAAGAGAGCAACTTGGTGAAACGTGGGACTCTGGAAAGATATAACAGAATAGATGCCATTGGCTGAAATATCATGCAAGGTTGTCATATCTGATTGGACGGCAGAGGGTTCAAGACAGAGTCAACAGTGTCGGACAAAATTACAGGCATCATCTAGATTCAGAGTCATCCGGTTGGATAAGATTACTCTAATTCAGAAAAAAATGGATCTTTCGAAAAATTGAAGGACATCAGATCCAGGAGAATGGTTCAGTTTGGGATTTAGCCTTTGTTGAATTATATGTTGCATGTGTGCTCAAAAAGTTTTGAGGTTATGAGTAATCTGTAGATGGATCCAACAGAAGAGAATGTAAGGGAGCACCATCTAAAATTATTTGGGCATTAGCATTTACTTATGTGAGTGATTTTCTTAATTCATGTGATAGAAGAACCAGACTCCAAAGCAAACCAGGAGATGATTGTGCATGTTGAGAAACTTCAATTGGCAGGCATTGTATCCAAAATTGACCAAGAAATACATTGGCTAATAGCTTTTGATTATTTCATCACATGAAGATTAGAAAGATATGGTTGGACAAGCTCACAGTGATCCTTCAATCACCATGCAATGATCATGGAACCAGGTTTTAGGCAGGCAAAGCAAGCCCTTTGTCACGGAGGCACTTCCTGTCCCAAAATGGTTAACCGCTATGGGTGGTGCCTACCCCTCTTATAGGCCCAGACCTTTCAACACACATCCAATGTGGGACTCAACACATGCCCGCGTGACAGGTTCCCCGGCCCAATCCCTGGCACCCTCGCCAGGAGGAGCGACACCTCTTTCATGTAGGGAGCACACGTCAAGGAGACCTCCGTGGTTACCCCCGAGCCCACATGATAGTGTCCCCAGATAGGCTTTTATACCACTTCTCACAGAGGCGCTTTCTATCCCAAAATGATTAACCGCTATAGGTGGTGCCTACACCCCCTCCCTTTATAAGTTGAGGACCTTCACAACACACATCCGATGTCGAACACACACGCCCGCATGACACCTTGGCTAAGCAAGAAATAAATTGGTCTTTACTAGAAAACTAATGAGCAGGAATACAACATGATAATATCTACTCTTTGTAATCTTCCAGCATCTCTTCAGTAAAACATGGCAGCCTTCGGGAGCTTAGATCTGAAAATATCTTCTATTCCATCTTTTGCATGTAAGAGTGCAGAAGCAAATTGCCGGATAAAAGTGGGATGGAGGAAAGTCTGAGAATTGTTTAAGCTGGACGCCACAGGGAAGGATGACTACTTGCCCCATCATTGACCTCCCACCCACACCCACACCCACACCCACACCCACAGAAAAACAAATTAAACACCAAAAAAAGGAAGAAGAAAGGCTTATTAATGAGGCTGTTAAATTCCAAACTACGGTAAAACAAGCTCGAAAAATATGGGTTGTATTTTTGTAATGGTAGTTTGAAAATACAGGCACTCATCAGAGGCTAGCAGCATACAGGTATAAATGAATAAAGTTTTATGCATGAAACAATCAACCGAAATACATCCCCACTGACATTTGTTTCTGTCAAAAGACAATCAGTCACATTGAAGCACTGCATTTTAGTGAAAAAAGAACTCTTCTCTGACCATGCACTGGGTCCCTTATCATAAGCCATAGAAATCAAGAGATAAGTAATTCATTTTTTGTTATAAATTCATCAGGTTCAGAGACATATTACCTCTTATAATCAGAAGGGAAAAAGGAGAAAGTGGAGAGCCAAAATAAGGGCTACAATGCTTTCTAATCAAAATCAAAAGGCAGTAGTCTAAGTTTATCCATATTTCAATAAAAAGGAAAAAGGGCAACTGCCAGCCCCAACCCATCAAAATCATGAAAGCTGAAACACAAATCAGTAAACAAACGAATTTACATGATGATCATTTATGGCTGCCAACAATTCACATAATCAGCTCATAAACAGATGATCATACCGTCTACCTCAGCAATTTCATTGATCTAGGGATGATGGGACTGAGAAGGCAATCCTCCTGCGTCGAAGCTAAGTTGCTACATCCATACCCATTAAAAAGATATCATCAAGAGAAGTTCGTTTTTGAGAATGAGAAGATTCAGTAGAGGGTTGATCCACTTCGTCCTCAACAAAAATCTCTTGAGAGCGGCAATTGCAACTGCAGAATGCTTTCTCACCTCTGTTGAGGGGAAAAAAGTATATGAGCATGTTTGTGGTTCAGCAAAAGTAACGACCATTTGCAAAGTACGGAAAGAATAAAGAGCTCAATTCAAATATATACCAGCAAAGTTTATAACATTCAATCAGTTATTTGAAACATATTAATATGAAGTATAAACAACTGAGACTAGGGGTGAATCTTGATGAATCCAAATTACAATCAATTTGAATATTTGGTAAAACAAGGGTAGTCTGTTCTGCTGGGAACTTGAGTGGTATGAAAATGGAAACTATTTTGGGGTGGATGAATATTGTAATATTCTCATTTAATCACCAATCGTCATAATATGGGACAAAAGAAGTGAGGAAAGCATTGTCAACCTAATATTGTGTCAGATTTGTGTACCAGCCAGACTTCATAGACGAACAAATAACCATCCAGTCTACAAATATTGAAAACCAGGTGCATTGTGTGCCCAAACCAAGAAATGACTTTGTACTCTGTTTTGGGAAATAACATTTTGTGGGTATAGATAGATGATACCCAAAAAATAGAAATCAGTTTGAACCATTGCTGTGCTCGATATTAGATTTCCATTCATGAAATTCTATAAAGATGAGGACATTACACAATCAATCATCAATAAAAGAAAGGAAAAGACAGTAAAAGAGCAAAACATCAAACAACTTAGGACGAACCTGTACATGTAGATATCCTTCCCTTCTTCCAATTTCTTTTTGCAAGAGAAACAGAAGCTCAAAAAATCAGCAGAGGGGTAGCAATCGCCTGAGTCTTTAACTGCTTGGGGCGATTCGATCCCCCATTCATCCTTATTTTGGTCAGCCAACTCAATGCTGTGACTCTCTAAAATGCAGTCACCATAAATGTGAGTTGTTCTAGGATTTGGACCACGCAAAATGACACAAGTATAATCCTCAGAGAGCTCTATCTCACTAGCAGAGAGAGACCCTATTAATTCATACTCAGATCCCACAGAAATTGCGAACGAACTCGATTTGATATCAGAAGAATTTTCAAAATTGGGGCTCCCACTAACTAATGGAGGAGAACCTGAACCTTCTCGAGTGTTTATAGTATCTAAGCAAAATTCATCTGATTTTGGCATTGGGTTATGGTACATTAATCTGGTGAGCAGTGATGATGATCGACCATTATAAGACAAACATGACCGGATTTTCCCAGTCATCTCAGGTTCTAATTGGATGCCACTAGCCACTGATAAAGCATCTGAGCTCACCGATTGAAGATTGGGAGATTTAAATGGAGAAATTGCATAATTTTTAGGCAACGATTTGGGAGTAAGGGAAGAATCAAGTGTATTTGGTAATTGGGTCTTGCAAGATGGGATGTTGATCCTCATCTGAGAACCAAAAAGTATATTCCTGCTCTCCAAAAATCCCAAACCCTTCCCACATGGGTTGGTCTCGTTGTTGAGAGAATCTACAATGCCAAGGCCCACTTTGTTACTGTTGCAATCCCAGCTCTTTTGTGGCAGCGGCCCATCAAGTGCAGCCGATCGTGGGGAACGCAGAGGATTGCCTAAATTGGAGAAAACCTTGTGATCAAGAGGAGAAGTAGGACTCTTGATTGAATCATAATCTGTTAAACCCTTGGCAGTAAATCCCACAAAAAGACCTGGGACGCTGAAAAATGAGCTGCTTCTGGTCTTCGGCACCAAATTAGATAGAAAATAGGAATCCACAACTGAATCGGACATCAGATGACAATTGCTCTGTTCTTTATGCACTGACCTACTTCTCTTCCTCAGCATTGTGCCTCTCCTCAGCCTCCTTTGAAAAAACCAACCTGCATGAATGATCAAATTGAAAATGAAAAACAGCGATTGATTCATGGAATTTGCTAAGCAACTAAAATACTCAATAGAAGATATAAATGACAAGAATAATTGCAGATTCAAAGAGCCAAGTGAGAACCATCAATGGATAGAAGATCAACGGGGAAAATGACTGCAGCATGCACTCCATAACAAGATGAGAAGGAGCATGCACGAATCATAAATGGAAATCTTCTAAAATGATCATAAATTCTTTAGTATCAATGAACTAAAAGCCAGGGAAAAGATCCAATTTTTTAGAAAGACCCAAAGGAGAAGCAACCTCCATCAATGCACAATAAAAACGCTGAAACCTTTTTGAGCCCCAGATCATCGTATGCAATACAAGAGTATTAAAGAGAGAAAACCCAGGTAAGAGAAGTCCTTAAATGAAGAAGAAAACGTAAAAAATCAATGAAACACGGCATGTAAACAGAGAATCACAAGAAAAACAACCCCAAACTCAAGAACCCAGATGAGAAAACTACATGGATGAATCAAAAGAGGTCCCAAATCAATGAAACAAGGCAAGAATCAGCGGATTCACCAGAAAACCACAATCCAAACAGGATCTTTCAGGCCCCTTTTCCTCAACTCCGAAAACGCAGATGAAAAACCTCCAAAAATGCATCAAATGATTAAAAAAGAAAAAAGAAAACAACAAAAAAGGGAGCGTGAGATCACCGAAGGCAGGAATGAGAACAGAGAATCCATAAAAATGAGGAAAACCCACCTGGTTTCTTCCTCTGAAGATTTCTTAGATGATGCTAAGGAGGCCCCAAATGCAGTAAAAATATGTTGACAAAGGTATGAATGAGTCTTCCACGGTACTCTTTACCTCTCTCTCTTTCCTTATTTCTTCCCTCTCCTCTGAAACTTTGCATGCAATGCATCAAAATCAGCGCAGCAGAGAGTCTTCTGAAATACTCTTCCTCCCATTCATGATATGGCAGTGTACAGGTGTAGATATACGTATTTAGGTACGCTCTGTGACAGTTGAAAATACGTATTCTTCCCATTTTTTTACCTGACCTTAAAAAAAAAAAGGAGAGAGAGAAGGAAAAATAAGATAAAATAATTAAAGCTTCAAAGGAGTTTTCTTTCTCTTCTTTTTCCAAGGACAGTCAGCAGAAAACGACACATTTAAAGGGTAAGGTTGAAAAAACTGATCAACGCCTAACGGCCGGCATCTAACGCCCGTTATTTAGATGTCCATTTTTTTTAGACGAATAAGCATGAGCAAAACTCGCCGTTTTGTTCCATTGTCCATGCACACTGATTAATCATCACCTTAAGTATAAGTGATGAGATTTATTATAATATTTCTGAAAGGCTAACTATATGGGTTGGAATTTTTAAACGAAGTCATTTTTAGACTGCTTTCTATAAACAAGGTATAAAAAATTATCTACTCTGAATTTTATGAATTTAGAGAATGATTTTAAATGAAAAAGGTATAATTTTGAACTTAAAAAATCGTATTTAAAGAGTTAATGAACTTCTTACTTAATTTTTTGAGTATAATTTTTTAAGTTCAAAACTATAACATTTTCATTTAAAATCAGTCTTAAAATTCATAAAATTTAGAGTAGATGAATTTTGATACCTTATTTGTAGAAATTGGTCGTTTGAAAATCTCACTCCACAATCCACTTCCTTCGAACGAAAGAATTCCCACTTTATTCCAATGAATGAATTCCTTCGTTAAAAGGAAGTGGGCTGCTGAGTGAGATTTTCAAACGAACCTGTTTTTCGACCGATTTTTACAAACAAGGTATCAAAATTCATCTACTCTGATTTTTATGAACTCTGGGACTGATTTTAAGTGAAAATGGTATACTTTTGGGTTTTAAAAGTCGTACCCAGAGAATTAAGGAATGATATAGTTTTGAGCTTCAAAAATCATACTTTGAGTACGAATTTGAAGCCCAAAATTATACCATTTTCACTTAAAAACATTCGCAGAGTTCATAAAATTAAAAGTAGATGAATTTTGATACTTTGTTTCTAGAAATCAGTCAAAAAATGGGCTCGTTTGAAAATTCCACTCAGTAACCGACCAAAAATTTGTTCTAACAATATTCCCTTCTTAAAACGTTTATATTTATATTAAAATTTTATGGAATAATTATAGTTAATAATTTTGAGAATTCTGAATTAATTAGAATCAATTCTTACATAACTTGAGTTCCATTCAGTTGATGGGTGTCACTCAAATTCAAATAGAAACTTTGACTTCTTATGTATTGACATTGACTCAAGTGTCACTTGTACCTGCACAATATTGTCTGTTCTGGATCTACACTGCCCCAGGCCCGGCCCTGCCTATAGGCAAAGTAGGCTTGAGCCTAGGGCCTCTAAAGATCCAAAATTCCGCGTCAGGGCCTCCAGAATCCGAAAAAATTAAAATCGACGCGGCCCGTGCGAATGCGGAAACGGACGCGGACGCGCGAAACTGCGTCCGCGCAGGCTTGGCATGCCGCTCCGCTTTCCGCACGGATGCGCGGAACTGGGTTCGTGAGGGACAGGTGCACGACGGGCTCAGGACGCGCAGAACTGAGTCTGTGACTCTTCCCATTCCGCTGCTTAGCATTTTGTTCATCTTTTTGAAACGCTCAAAATTCAAACGTAGCACATTCTTTTAGGCTCTTTCATTTTTTTTAAATTCAAACATATTAATTAGGCTCTTTCATTTTTTAAATTAAAAAATATTAATTAAATAAAATCTATAAATGACTATTGTAGCAACCTCGTCTCTCTTTACTCTCTGCATTTCTCATTGCTCTCTCAGTGTCTCTCACTGTGCTCTCTCTCGCTCTCCTCTGACCTCTCTCTCAGTGGTCTCTCTCGCCGCTCCTCTCTCTATTCTCTCTCGCCTTCAGCTTCCTCAGTTGCCGATTTCAGATTTAAAGGTACTTTTTTCATCGATCCTATCACCTTAAAGTCTTAATGGGTATTTCAAATAATACTTTATTATAAATTTATTTTTTATATTTTATTTGAATATTTTACACTTTATAAAAAAAATATATGATTTTTTTTGTGAGTATATTAAGAGGAAAAGGCCCATTTTAAAAATTCGCCTAGGGCCTCTCAATTCTCAGGGCCGGCCCTGACTGGCCCGCACGGCTTTGTATCGGGAGTTCCACTTAAAGAGACACTCCAAAACGTGTTGTGCTAAGTGGAGGGAATATTTCCTCTTATATTCCCCCTCAAATAAATTGTAAAAAAGAAATAGAAGAAAGAAATAAACCCATGTTATGACAATAAAATTGAGGCCGAAATTATTATTGAGATTCATCAACTTAGTAGTATGTAATAATGAAATTTCATTTGCCTTTTGATGATCAATATTAGAGTTCATAATGGGTCATTATCTTTAATATTATTTTATATATATATAGAGAGAGACTCATACATATTTTGCTCACAAATATAATAATTAGTTAATGAATGATTGATTAAAATAAAAATAAAAATCTTTTTACACAGGTACAATTAGTAAACGTTGATACCATTCAATTTTAATTTCTAAGACCAATCGCTACCCTACTCTGTCACCTAAAATGAGACAATCATAATCAAATATTAGAAGTGTTTTACTTTTAAAATAATTTAACACGTGTATAGTAGATGGTCATTTGATTCCAAGAATGGATCATTTGGTTGGCCCTTTTATTAAAAATGTTTTCGTTTCTTGTATCGACAATCTATAATTATTAAAAAAATTGTTTTTAATTAAGAATATTAATCCAATGCAATGAACTGGAAAAAAAAACAATATTATAAAAAAAAAATAGGAGAAAACTCCTCTCAAATTATCTCAGTCCATAGTTACAGTAAATTTCTGTGGCTGAGTCACGTTTAGAACCCTTTAATAAAATTCCAGAAAACCATAGGCTCTCAGTAGAACTATTATTAGGATGAAACGGCCTGCTTTTCTAGCAAGGGTTGATGGCCAGTCCCACTCCATACTAAACTGAACTCGAGTATCTGAAATTCTGAATAGTCTTATAATTGAAATTGAGAGACAAAAATAGAAAGAGATATTAGATTTTTTTTGTTTTTCTAAAATAAAAAAGAGATCATATTTATAGTGAAAATAATTGAGGGGTTAAAAATTCCCTGGCCGATATTCAATAAATTTCTCTCCTCTTTTTCCTTTTTTTAAATATCAGTATTTTTTATTATTTTATTTTTTCTGAATTAAAAAATATAAAAAAACCGAAAAGGAAACTTTTTTTTCTTTTTTTAAAATGAAAATGTAAATATCGGCCGATATTGGTCCGATATCGGCTGATATTTCGACTCGGGCCCATCACTGTTTTGATTTTTTTTTTTAATTACTGATATTAATCATCTCGACCGATATATATCGCTGATATATCGGCCGAGAAGACGTTCGTACGGCTGATACAATACGGCAGTTAAAAACCAATATATATCGGCCGATACGAAACGTATCGGCCGATATCTGTACCCCTAAGTGAAACATATATAACTCTGAAGGGTAAACATTTTCACACGGAGAATCCTTTTATCTCACACAGAAATTTTTTAAAAAAAAAATTATTTTACCCTTTCAATTTCTTGTTGGTTGGAATGGTAAAACGTGAATTTAAAAAAAAAATCATGTGAGATGAAAAAATTCTCTTGTGTTAGAATATGTATCCAACTCAAAAATGTGATTAAAGTCACATAATTTCATTGTAACAGATAAGAAAACGGTAAATTAATAATTAAAATGATAAAATAATAAAAAATAAAAAATGCTCAACACAAATAATAAAAAATGAAATTCGAAAATTTAGAATAAATATTTGCTAACAACATATTTCTTAGCACCGGAATCCATAGTTTTATATTTTATATGAAAAGTTTTCAAAAATATTCCCCCACATAAAATTGAAAGATAAAATGATAATTTTCACATAAATTTTTGAAATTGAGCATCTCTTAAAAGAAAAATCGAATTTCTAAATGACCACCCTAAAAAAAATAAGGTACTTAACCTTTCATTGATCACCAAATCATAATAGGATTTCACAAATATTTGATCAATATTTCTTAACTTCATTGTATATTTCCTTTTCTGAGCTTTATTTTAAGACTAAGGTGTATAGACATCTCAGAACATTTAACTAATATTTGAGATACGTGTAAACCTTTCTATTTACACACACCAGATAATACGATAAAAATTAAAAAGTGACCCTTTTGTGTTGAGATGACTTAATATAATACCTCCTACATCTCAAGTGAATTCTTAACGGTCAAATCAGCCCTCGGAAATTTTCCCTACCTTAATTATCATGCATCAAAGAACGGCCAAAAGACAAAATGTCCTTAAATTGTTCTTAATTGTGATAAAATGCATCTACAAATGTAAGCATAGAAAGTAATGAAATAATTATAATCATTATCGTCAAATTAACTTTTATACCATCTACAGAAATTTCAAAATCTATTTATTTAAGACTAGACTATGCATCTTTAGTTGAAATATGTAAAAAAAATGATAAGAAATGAGTAAAAATTTGCTTTATCTATTATTTTGATTTTATGATTTTAATTTGAATTAACGTGTGGGAAACTCAGATACAGTCCTACTAAAATCCCCATGGATGAACTCCCTATTCAAAAAATATATTTAAATTTATAATAAATAATATAATTTCATTGAAGAAAATCAATAATGTGAAGAGATCAAATAAAGCCATAAAATGATGAATAAAACCTCAGTGGGCCAAGTGTTAGGTCTTGTCACAAATGTTGAGAAATGTGGCCCCACCCTGTGTAGGTCTTGGTAGGACCCTTTTTCTCAAAGAAGAGTTTCTAACCATTCAATTAATGAACATTTAAAATGGTGCAATTACCCCTGCCATATGCATTGAAGCCCTCTCTTAAATGATTATGATTGTTTAGGTCATGGGCTAGTGGGTACTATTGCCTTATAAATGGGTCTGTACAGTGTACACTGACCACTTCCATGGTCCTCTAATTGAATTCATGGATTCGTGGTCCTACCAACAAACTAGCCTTATCTCAACTTCTCAATTTTTTTATTTTTACTTGATGAGATCTAAAAATTAGTGAGATAATTTAGTTACAACCCATCTTAACTAGATCATAATAGAGAAAGTATCTATTGTTAATTATTTCAAAGTGATTATTAGTATTATATAGTAGGGAAACAAATATTGATCGATATTGGACGATATCCAATATATATTGTTCGATATCTATTATTTTAATTAAAAAATAGAGAAATTTCACAGTCCATACTGAATTTTAAATCCCTGTTACATGTACAAAGTAGTAGAAACATAATACTCTCTTTAAATTAATAAATTATTCATTTATAATAAATCAATAACTCCACTAAAATAATAATTTCTTTTTGTCCCAAAAATGTTATTTTATAGGGATTTTACTGTAATTGGGTATCACCTATGGGAGTTTTACGTTAGATTTCTTATAATTTCTCATAGATAAATTCAAAAAAATAATCTATAAATCTATTTTTTTACGAAAAGTACCATTTTAAAAATATCTTTCAAATACACTTAGTTCACACATTTGACTATATTTAGAAAGGAATTATGAACCTACAGCAAACTAAGGCTCATCAATTAATTTATGGACGATTCTCTTTCTATTATTATTTACTAGCAACTCCAAGGGAAATAGCCAAAACTGTAGATAATAAAATTGAGGTAGGTATGATTTGTACCTTTTGAATGATAAATGATTTGATTCCTAACCACTCACTCTTCATTGGAGGGATCTCAATGTTGAAGTAATTTTAATTGAAAGGGAATAAAATATAAAATATTTTACAGTATCAATTAATTTTTTACATCTTTTCGACAATTAACGTGTTCCTTTTTAATTATATATTTTTTATGTTCATTATAAATAAAAAAGGTTTTTTTTTTTTTTATTGAAGTGATCTTTCATGATTTTAATGTAATCTGTGTCCACCTTTTGTTGGTAAAGATTTTTATTCAAAAATTAAAAAAATAAATTTTCAAGTCGGTTAATTTTTTTTTTTTTTGAATTTATATGTGGGAAATTACAAAATGCCCAGCGGTTAAATTTTTAATAACAAATTAAATTAAAAAATTTGCTTGAGTTATTTCAATATTTAAATTCTAGATTCTAATGTTCATTTCAAAATTTTGAAACATAATAAAGATAATAGGAATTTGGATTTTAATTAAAATTACAAAAATCATTTTATTAACAAATTACGATCACCATATAGGACGGTCATACAAAAGCGTACTTTAACGGTCAAACCGCACTCCATGTCTGGTTTCCGCACAGACAGAAACAACCGACAATTAACGGCGTTAGCTAGCCGTTAACTATCATTTGCCTGGTCTCTCTATCTAAGTGCCACGTCATCAGTTCTTTACAGAAGAGTTGCGCAACCGACAGTCTCCCCGAGAGATTACAGAAGTTGGATTCCACGGCCGAAACATGAGTTAGAAATTTTGGCCGAAAAATTTCTTGACACAAGGGAAACATAAATATTTAGTTAAAAAAAATGTATTGGTTAATATTTATTAATTAAAAAAAACTGCCATATTAAGAATTTTTATTTTTATATTATATAAATGATAATTTAAACATTTTCCTTAGAATAAATGGTGTAATTTTAAATACTGGAATTTAAAAAAAGAGGAAGATACAATTTATGAGCTCTCTCAATCTATGGTGAATTGAAAATATCAAATTTATTTTTAAACTCAAAATTTTTCTTTTATAGTATTATTTTTGAAAAATCTTTTATAATATTTATTTGATGTATCTTTATTACGAGATTAATTTATTTTTGATATCTTGATAATCTCAATCATTAGAATAATGTACATTATTAGTGCACATAGTACTTTCAAATTGAAAGTTTCAATCGAAGCATTTGGTACCCTTCAACCCTTGACCTTTGTAAACGAGACGATAGATATTTTATTGTGTTTTTTTTTATCAAATGTATATTATAAAATATTTTTTAAAATAACTTCCAATTTTTTTATAATAAAAAATTAAGTTCAAGACATAGTTTTAAAACTTTCTTTTAATCTAAAATATTTTATAAAAATTAAATATACATAAATGAGTTAAATGTATATTTAATACAGCTAAAAATTATTGATGTTTTTTATGTTTTTGTTTTTGATAAAAAGACTTTTTATATAAAACTTATGGTAATTTTTTTTTAAAACCAGAATTTTTTTTAAAAAAATCTTACTTGAGTCTGTATTTATTTATCTTATTTAATAAAATTTCTAATTGAGAAATTAAATAAATTTTATTTTCCAATTAATTTAAAATCAAAATGTAGAACTATGTCTAAAGTTTTTTTTAAAACAACAAAAACATCGAATCTTAAAAATAAAAGAATTGATTTGTATTAATATTTTCTCTTCAGTTACAAACCCAAGGCATCACTTCAGATTTTTTTCATTTTATTCTTAATTTTATTTTAAGACAAAGGACAAAATAAAAAATATCAAAATTACAACACTGAAAATGTAGCAATTCTGTAAATAAGTGACTGATGTTTTGTAAATGTGAGTAGTACCGCTAAAAAAGTCAGAGTAGTGGTGAATTGAAAAGGTGGAAACCGGCACTAGCCGGTTTTTCAGAATTAACAGCGCTGGCTGTCAGATTTTTTACTGGATATCTGGATAGCGTTTTTTAAAAAAAACCTGTGCCCAGTTCGAATTTAACCTGAGTCCGCTAACCCGAGTTACGGATTACGCTATACGCTTTTCCTTTTATTACCTTTTAAGTACAGTCCTTTTTGTCGTTTTCCGTGACTAAGCTTTTCATGATTTTGTGCGACAGAAAGCTAGCTACACGTGTCCTCCATCGGCTCATGTCTCGGGTCATCTGACGATCTGCAGTTGAGATTCCCTGACGGTTGCCGGGTCACCGACGGTCGATTTCCAATCTCCTCATACGGACCATCAGTAAGTGTGTGGGGTCCACCGCACGTGTCTTTATCTGACGTGGTGTCCAACTCGGAATAACTCGCGGAATTTTTTATTTTTTTTGTAAATACAAGTAATCTATTTATAAAAATTAAAATTGGGGGAGAAAGAACAGTTAATACTCTTTAAATTACATTCAACTTTCCAATTAAAAAACAGTGTATATTTATTTTATCTAGAGAAAATCCTCTTCAGATTTATTTAGTTTGGACCCTTTCAAGTTTCAATTGTTTTCTATATAGATTATTTATATTTTATTAAAATTTAAAGTCAAGATAAAAATAAACTAATTGATGATAAAAATTTATATATCTTGTATTTGTGTAATATTTTATGCAGTACACTTAAACATCAATTATTATAAATTAAAGTTAGTTCAAAAAACAATCTAAGAACCGAATCTTAGAGTTTTCTTAATATGATTTTATTTAAATGATTACAAAATATTTTTTTGAGCGGTAAATGAAAAAAATTATATTGGTTTTTTTTTATTATAGATACTATTAATGGAAAAAAAAAAGATGTAAATAAAAAAGAGAAATAATGTAATTTAAAATATTTGACTATTATAAAATTAGGTTTTACATAACTAATTAAGTGAAATTCGAAGTTTTAAAATATATGACCTTTTAAATATTTGTAAGAATACAATACTTGACCTTACTATTTTAAGATCTGTAAACTTATTACTTTTCAATAAATAAAATATAAATCCACAATACTTTATATAATTAATAGAATATATTATAAACTACATGAGCTAGACCCAATTACACCATCTTAGTTTAACGAAATAAGCAGTTGGAATTCAATAATTTATAATTCATCCTTTTATTATTTATTTAAGAACAAAACTTGTAAATGTTTGTGTGTTTGACACTCAACATAAAAGTCCGGGACCTATTTAGTATTAGTTTTTAAATTTGATGAATCTTTATTATTGAATTAAATATAATAAATCAAATTTATTTAATAACTCAGCTTTAATCTAAAAAAATTAACGAAATAAGCAGTTAGAATTAAATAATTTATAATTTATCCTTTTTATTATTTATTTAAGAGCAAAACTTGTTAATGTGTGTGTGTTTGACACTCAACATAAGAGTCCCAGACCTATTTAATATTAATTTTTAAATTTGATGAATCTTTATTATCGAATTAAATATAATAAATCTAGTAACTCAGTTTTAATATAAAAAATTTAAAAGACTATTATTAATTTAATAAATTTTATTTTTGACATGATGATAACTTTTATAATAATTTGAATATCTAATATTATTTGTAAAAATATTCAATTTTTTTTTTGAATTTACGTGTGAAAAATCACAAGATACCTAGTAGAAATCATGAGATACCCAGTGTAAAATTTCAATAGTGAAATATTCAAGCTCGAGTCTACATCATATTAGTCCACTTTTTCTACCCATATGTAGTTCAACTGGTGTCTCCTACCTCATAAAATAAGAGGTTAGATTCGAACTCCTGTATTCTAAAGTAATGAACTCATCTATATAAAATTTCAGTCTTAATTTCTCACACGTTAATAAAAAAAAGTTAACTCATTTTATTTAATTTGAGTTACTCACCCATCTCTTAGACAAACGAGTTAATGCAATGGGTATCTAATTATTTTTTTATTTATTGAAAAAAAATCCCCTTTTTCTATTGCAATTATTGTATCACAGGGTGTCCCCTCACACAAAACGAAAAATTCCAGTGGATATAAAAGTTAAAAAAATAATAATAATACGATGTTACTTTATGTTGTATAGTTGCTCTAGTTTCAAGAAAGCTTTTTGTCATAAAAGAGATACCCCAGAAATCAAACTATAAATACAGTATATTAGTAATTTAATGGTCAAGATCATGTATTAGACCCTCATTTACTACTTAAGACATGATTGAGACGTGGGGCTCCTGTTAATTACACGTGCCAATATGTACGACATCCTGACAGGACTGAGTTACTTCTTATCCATTCAATTAAAACCCATCTTGCGGAACTTGGACTTTTTAAACTTGTTAATGTAAATAATTTGGTTCGGGTTTTTGAAAGAAATTTGTCAAAGCCAGGTATATTTAATTTTTTCTTTTTAAGAATATATATTTTTTTAAATTTACACTAAATCTACTTATTGAAACAGAAGAAAACCAATTGAACTACATTTATTAATCAATTATAAATAAATTAAATTTGAATTTAGAATATAATTTTAATTATTTAATTTCAGTAGTAAAAATTATCAAATATCTTTAAAAATCATCAAAATAAAGATAAAATTAAAAATACGACTGATATCGTGGGTAACATAACAGTTTATTGAGAACTGATATGTTGCATCGGCAGCCAATCTGTTATGGTTGTGGTTAATTAGGACGAATTCTTTTAGAATTTATATTTAGATTAAGAGTTTTCAAAATTATTAAACATTTACCATTTTTTTACACAAATTTAAAATAATGAAAAAAAGAAGATATTGAGTGGCACATGGCTATCTATAGGATCCTAAAAGCCTTATGATCTGAAAGACCATAATTTAAAAATTAGAATTTAGGTGTATGAATTTGATTCCAGATCCAAGTCTATGTTGCAGTGGATCCAAGACCCGATAGTATTTTTTTATCTATTAATTAAGCTAAGTTTAGTCTATGGTTGGAGCCTAACCTACTTCTTAAGTGTCATTTAATCATCTACATGTAAATTAAATGGATGAATAAAAATACTAATGATTGATTTACATGTTTAATTTCATTTGGCGTTCACTACTATTGAATTAGGAGTAAATAAGTTCAATAGTTGGACTAAATATATAACTATTTAATTAAAAAAAAAAATCTCAAAAATATATAAAATTCATTTTTCAGTACTCGCAAAAAATGGTAATACATCAAAATAGGTGGTATCTTTCCTATGTGGAATCCATATAAAACATTGATATATTTTGCACATATTACTATTATTTTGGATTCTCATGTGTACATTTTATATATAAATATTTTTTTTATTAGTTTTGATGTTTATAAATTTTATAAAATGAAGTTAATTTTACTCCTATTTAAAAGGGCGACCATCCTAACACGAGAAAACTCTTTTAGCAGACACAGATTTTAGTGAATTTTCCATTTTACTCCCATTCTTTCGTATGGAAAAAAAAAAATTCAGAAATCGGTGCACTGACCAAATCACTTTCCAGTGAATCGGTGCACCGATTTGCGGCTGACAGCAGGAAGTTGAGAACGAGAATTTGAGGAGACGTGAGAGGATCCGATGGTTCATAATTTTTTGAAACGTGAAAGAATCTAAATCGGTGCACCGATTCACTGGAAAGTGATTCGATCGGTGCACCGATTTCTAAATGTTTGATTTTTTTAATTTTTTCATACGGACGAATAGAAGAAAAATGGGAAGTTCGCTAAAATCTGTGTCTCCTAAAAGGTTGTTCTCGTGTTAGGATAACTATACATTTAAAAACTTAAGATAATATGACACACATTACTACATGATATATAAATAAATTTTACTTTTGATTGGATAAACCTCAAAATTGAAGTCAAAGCTCTCACTCTAATTCAGGGGTAGAAAATTTGGCTGAACCGAGATTTGGCCAGATATCTTGGACATCCAAAATCCGAATATCATATGGCCAAATTTTATACCCCTTCTCTAACCTACTTATTGCAAATTGGATTTGTTTCTTTGTCATCTTTAGAGCTGAGCTATATACCTGGCCCGTGACAACCCTTGACAACAATGTAGGACATGTTCAATTTTGGTGGGCCCATTAGAGTTAGAACTTAGAAGGGCACACAAATATACAAAATTTGTGGGCCTCTTCTTTCTTTAGGCGCGGGGCCCACGTAATATTTCAATGTTGCAGCTAAAATGAAAAGAACGGGAACGCCCAAAATTTTTGGGGAAATTGGAGTGTGGACAAGCGGACCCTCTCGTCTCACCATCTTCCTCTTTCTACCTTTCTCTCGCAACTCTAGCTGGCTTCCTTTTTCAACTATAACTCTATTAAGTTTACATTGCCCAATTGTAATAAAATTTCTTCTTTCATTTGCTTATCTTTAAAAAATAAAAAAATAAAATTATTATGCTTTTAACTTGTTTGGCAAGTAGAGTGGAAATAATAAAAAATAAAAATTCGAATGAATTAGAGTGATGAATAGAAATCTGCTTAAGAAAATGAGAGTTTTGAGCTCGATTTTCACTACACTTCGATAGTCATTCTTCGTAGATTTATTCGGTATGTGGATAGAAAGCCTTTACATACTTTAAAGATTAGTCAATTGTTTTAAGAGGTTTAGACACTCTGATTATAAAAGAAATTATTTATATAACTTTATTTTAATAAAATAGGATAACTTACTTTATATAATGGTTAATCATCTAGAGAAAAGTTAATATTAAACGTACATTGATCTCAGAATTCAGAAAGCATTTTAATCTATTTATATACAGTAGATTCTGATTTGTGTAGTTGTGTATCAAATATAATATTGATAATTTTTTTTGAAAATAAAAAATCTACCAAGATATGTTGTATCTCAGTAGATAATAAGATATACTCTAAAAATGAATTTTAGGGTCCATGTTATTAGGTTTGATGTAGAGTATACACGAGTACTTTTTTATATTTTAATTTTTAAAATCAATGGTTCATACTCATAAAAATTAAAAGGTTGAGATTATATGGCTTGAATTATCAATTGATGTGAAACTTTTTACACTCTATATCCATATAATTACGTATCAAATTAATCTAAATTTGTAGGACCCATGATCTATTTAATAGCATATCTCATTATTATATTGTACTTACCTAACTCTTCTTTTAATCATATTAATCATCTTCAATTAATAAAAGAAATTAAATGCATGAGACATATAACATTAGATCTTACATATCTATTATCTATTATAAAACTCTATATTTAAAATTTTAATTTTCACTTATAAATAACAAATATGTAAAATTTGATTATGCATGCGTCATTCCGCATTAATAATAAACAAACTTAACATGTTCAATCTTGTAATATTCAAACCTTATTCATAATTAAAAAAATAAGTAACACCCTTATATTTTCTAAAGATTAACATGCCCCCTTATAAAACTAGAACAAGATGAAAGGGGTTCACTCAGCTTTCATCAAATTATATTACATCGATGTTTTCTCATTGATTAATTTAAGAGTGCCCATTTTAACATGGGCATTATTTTTTAAGAGGCATGGATTTTTCAGATTTCCTACTTTACCCCGCAGAAATCGGTTCACTTTCCAGTGAATCGATTTACTTGTCCGGTATACCGATGAGTGAATCGATTCACTTGAAAATTGAAATAGTCCAGTTCAATGTATCGATAAGTGAACCGATGAGTGCGGATGGATATGGTCAAAATAGAAAGTTCACTGAAACTCATGCTTCCTAAAAGATAATACCCATATTAGGATAGACACCGTTAATTTAATCATATTATAAATTTAAAATTTTATGTTTCTCAATCTTTCTAAATTATTTATTATTTTAAAACTAATTTTTTTTTTCTTTAATATAAATATCTCATGAGTCGAATCTCATTCAGACAAGTGACACATTAGTCAACTGCATCAACCAATAACATCCAAATTTTTACGCATCTATATTGACTTTGTAGTTTGTACATATTCTTAAACCCGTGGTAGAACTTAGCACCACTTTTTCCTTTTTCTTTATTTCCCCTTAAAGCCCGGATAGAGATAGAACGATGGGTTCTTTAAAAAAGTAGACCCGTCAGAGGTTTTTATCCTTTAAAAGTTAAATTACTTTTTACTTTCACCCGTACTGATAACTCACTTGCTTTAAGTTTGTAGCATTAAACCTCAGATTTAGGAGAGCAATCTTCTACCGGCATTTTATAGTATGCACTCCGAATTGACACGTCAGATCTTTTTTTTTAATTGATTTGAAGTATTCGATCATTCAATTCAAAAGATAAAATAGATAATATAGTAAAATCTATATAAAATTACATAAAATACCTATAGAAATATTGCTATCTCATATTTTATATAATAGTTGAGGCTTGTGACTAATTTCATATATTTGTAAAATTCGTTATCAATTAACATTGAGACGAGCATGGATTGATTCATGTCATTTTCTTTTTACAATGATGCATCAAATTTGCATTCTCATGGAGTATATAAAAATTCAAATGACATCAAGAACTAAAAAATTTAAAAAATTTGCCTCGCATTGAACTCAAAAAAGTTGGAGTGATAAGTAAGAAATCGCCTTAAGAAGAAAGAGTTGTGAGTTTATTTTCAATCTATTCCAAAGGGTGACTCTTTGTAAATTTATCCAATGAGTGCTCTAAGTGACGTGAACACTTTGATCATAAAAATAAATTTTCTTTCCATTGATTTCTTCAAGGTATAAGGGAGGTGGGAGAATTGATTTTTCATTCATCTTAGTTTATGCATGATACTCAAGTTCATCTTGTTCGAGCCTCTCTAACTTAACTATAGAAAAAATTGGACATGTCTTTTAATAATTTTTAACCAATTAATATTTTAAACTTCAAACAGATTTAATGAAATTAAATAAATGATTTATAATAATATTATACAAAATCAAATCAACTCACTCTCGTCATGCATAAGTTTTTATTTATTATTAAAGTATCAAGTCTCTTAGAGTACCTGTGTGATCTTTGATGCATTCGAGTGATCTTTGATACATTCGCAAACCCCTTTTCACACATATACTAAATAATTTCACAAGAAATAACCTTTTAGAGTGGAGTAGGAATCAAATTCAAGATTCTCGTTTGATGAAGTGGGTTCTTGACCATCACTCTAACTCTTTTAAATTTTTATCATGCATAACTTGAAATAAGATATCTTACCCAGTCTTATAACTTAATTTAATTTTGATCTAACTTATTATTATAGTTGAATAGAGATTCAAGCACCGTTGTTTTTATTAATACGAATCACAATTGATAATAATTGAATTATTTTATTTTATTAATGATAAATTGAAATATCAATTTTAAGTAGAAGAGTAATATATATATATATATAAAACACCTGCCTGATTCAATTCCTAAACGGAGAGACTGCCAAAATGCCAAATTTTTGCAGAAAATCCTTTGTGATTGATGACTATATTTAGTTCTTCTAATTGATGGCCCACCAGATGAGTAGTTGAGAAAGGAATAGATTAGGATTGCCTATCTTAGTTTTAAATATTAGTTAGTATTAAATTATCAGCTTTTAAACAAGTGACACGTGTTCAGTTTATTGGTTGAATTTTGATGCTTATCTTTCACATTTTTTTTTTATACTTAACAATATTCACACTATATTATATATAATTTATATAAATTTGATATTCCAATTACCAAAGCTACCAAATTAATATTGATAAAACCACATTAATACTGACTGATATTCACGTGTGAGATACCGTGGGAAATCCAACGGAAAAACTCCCACCGCTGATACCTGGTGTCCTTAAGGACAGTAAATATCATTCATGGACAATTTACACTGATTTTCTGCAGGACTGATATTTCATATATTAACCAATATTTTAATATTTGAATTCTAGATGACTTTCACTTCAGGTTGTCTTATTATAATATTTATATTTGTAATAGCCAATAATATATATATATATATATATATTATTAAATTTAATTAAATTATATATTTTTTATGAATCCATTGGCTATTATTTTCTTACGTCTCTTTGTCTGAAATCTCAATAAAAAATATTCTATTTGGCATTGTAAATAGTCAATGTGTACAGGAATATTGGCACACATGTCCGACATATAAAAATATGTTGATAAAAATAAAATAGCTGACATTTTATTAGTAAATTGTTCATTATTAATACTTAATATTAGGCAATGCTTGACGCAATCAATATATGGGAAAGAAATATTTACAGGACGACCCAAATAATTTAAACATTTACAGGAACGGACCCTGCAAAAAATAATAATTTATTGGAATAAAAATAAAATAGCTGACATTTGTTAAAGTCAGGCTGGATTAGTTAATAGACCCAACAACAGCATGATCTTAAATTTTAGATGAAAACAAAGGAACTTGCCATGCCCTGTTCTGCTTCTCTTGCCATGGTCAAGTCTGTAACTTTTATCAATGTACTACCATTTTGGAAAATGTTTGTCATCTTTCAACTTCATGTTTAATTTTCATTTAAAATTAACATTTCAGTCTTTGAGAAGGTTCAAAATTTTGAAAAAAATTATATAATTATTATTGTTTCTATAAACAATGATGTTGAATTTGTCTTTTTATCCAATTATTATCATTTAAATAATAAAAATGTACAAATCTAAGAGGGTTGGCTTGGTGATCAAAATAGAACTTTATTTGGGGTTGATCTGACAGTAAAAAAAACTCCTTTTATGAAGGAAGGTTTTGACTTTTGAGTTCGATTCACGCTCAACATCTCTCCGGGCCACTCCCCGTGTTGCTTACTCTCGGTGTGTATGGGATGGGGATGCTTGCACATTCCTCAAGGACTAGTCGAATTAGAATGTCTTCTTTCCAAAAATAGGTGAGACCCCTCGACACCTTGGTCATTAAAAAAAGTGCAACTTTGATCACAATCCTTGGGGCATTGATCTAAACCTCCCAATCAACACACGCCGAATACATAAAAATGAGAAATGATTTTTTTTTAATTGAAGAAGACTTGATCTAAAAGATTTTCAACAAACATGAGCATATTTTAACCAACAAACTAGCCCCTCAAAATTAATATAGAATTTAACGTCACTTAGACCACACAATGAGAACCTCCTTTACTTTTCTCTAAACATTTCAATCCTCTCTTAAAAAATACCAAGAAAATTATATTTATCTTTAAAGTAATATAACTCAAATATGGGTGAAAGTCAGGAAAGTTGGGTGGACTCTTAGTCAATTCAAACTAGGGTGAGTGTCTTCATTTAGGAAATGATTTGTGCACTCCTATCTTTTACCCATTGTACACTCCCCCTGTGTAAAATTACAATTTTCACAAAAAAAACAAGGAAGGAGAGAGAAAAGAGGAATTTTGAGTTTAGGCAAAATTGTAATTTCACATAGGGGGAGTGCACAATGGGTAAAAGAGGGGGGTATACAAATCATTTCCCCTTCATTTTCTATGACTTTGGAGTCGCAAGATATTTCTTTTTCTTCTTTTTTAATTGCATTTATACCTATAGATTAGTCTTAACCATTATATTTATCAATAAGATTCTTTGATTAGGGGCAGCAATTGTATTTAGGGTAATTGTATCAAGAGTCTTAAAATTATAATCATGTCATTAAGCAAGTTGAAGCAAAAAATCTGGGCCAAATCTTGTAGTTTAGTTGGAAGACTCTCATAGTCACAACTAATCGTTTTTTAATTTAATTTAATACACAGGAGGTATTTTAGGAATTCTCTATTTAAGGTGATCATTTAGTTCTAATCAAATTAAATACAACCTTGATTAAAATAAGCAAAGCATTGTATTAGTTTAACTTTTCTAAGAATAAAAGATTATAAACACAAAGCACTCCATTAGTTTAATTTTTGTTTTCATAAGAATATTAGAGTTGATGACAGCCCAATGATCATCCTTTTGTCTACATATTATGATGTTTTGTTCAGTGGATCCCCGGCATAACTTGATAAATGGTTGTTTAATACTTTAATATTCGAATAATTTTATAGAATATTTATTATATTATGTCTTGTATTTTATGACGATTTAAATTTTATTAGACACTAAGTTTTAATTGGGGATTCTTACCCCCTTTTGAGCGATTGAGGGTAGAGCTCCCATTTAATAATTTTAGAGTATAAGGGTATTTTTGTACTTTTATATATGATGTCATCTATGTAAATTGTATTTTTGAGGGATTTTTAGGATTATAGGTATTTATGGGAATTGAGAGAACGAGGAGAAAGGGCATTCTAAATTTAATTTTTAAAACGGATAAGGACCTGTGAACTATGAGTTTTCACTGTGATGCACCACCTTTAAAAGTAAAAGATCGTTCCATTACTTTTCTTATTCTCTCTCTTCCCTTTTTAAAAAGAGAGGGACAAAATGGTCTTTTTCTTTTAAAAAGGCGGAGCACTATAATAAAAACTCATAGTGCACAGTTTACTGTAGTCAACGAATCATTATCTAAAAATAGTGAAATTGCTTCCGACTCATTGTGGATGTAAACACACTATCAAACTACATAAATTTTATGTGTTTTGTATGTTGTTTAATTATTTGTTGTATTGTAATTTGTTTTTTTTAGCCATGTCAATAAAATATTTCTGTAATCATAATTAAACAATATAATTATATTATATTAATATTATCTTTTTGTTGACAAAAAACATTTACCACTGTGATAACCTTGAGGGGTTTCTTTGACTGTAAAAAGCCAGTTCTGATTCATTAGGTTTTGGATTAAATTCCTCTCAATATAAAAAGGGTCATTCCTCAGTCTAAATCAATATGTGCCGATAGAGAAATTTTCATAGATTCAAAAAATTATTCAGATAAGACCCCTGAACATCTTAGTAAAAATAAAAATATAAACATTTAGTACTATGATTAGTATCAAAATTTAAGATGCCACATTGTTGTGCACCTTTGAGTGTGGTGCCCTTGGTTCGGTGCTTCCTTCTTTCACTTTTCAGAGAATAAAGAATAAGAATACAATTTGGAATTAATTGTAGTTGAAATTCAAATGAATTTTCCAATTTAATAAAAGAATTAGTATAACTCATTGACGTGTTCCAGTCATGTAAGTATCAAATCTAGTTAGACTTGAGCAATTTAGTATCTTTTTCCCATAATTTTTAAATCATGGCCACCTCCAATAATGTAGGGCTTTACATATTGGGCTCGCCAAATCATATCCATCTGTTTATTTTTGAGCTTAACATTGAGGCCCATAACCATCCATTTATATCAGGCCAGATGAAATTGGATTATTTATTTGGGCCTTTAAGAATGACAAGGCCCAATCTAAACATGTTTTGTTACTGTTCATTCACATTAGAAAATATATCTTGACCTAAGTTTTATATTTCGGGTGGAGATTTGGCTGAGATTTTGGATTTAGCAGTGATAAGTATTTTCTAAAAAAAAAAAATTGGGCCCAAACTGAGTTGAAATCTTGGGAGATATCTGCTAGCCCATTAAGGGCCTGATATCAGATTCAATAGAAATTTAAAATCCAGATCTCAATCCAACTCACGGGCCTAAAACAAATGCAGCACTAAAAACTTCTTGTGAAAAATGAACAAGTTTATCAGATATCTGAAACCCAAGGCCTTGGAGTAGAAAAGGCCACATTATTAAAATGGTTACATTTCGGTCATCTTGCACAAGCAGGCCCAATAGTTTGGACAATTTCTTCAACGTTAATGGGCCCATTTCTTTGCTGCTATCTATAAATCGATGGCTCTTTTAGCAATTATCACTAGAAAAACATTGCAGCTGCTTTGGGTGGGCTAGGTCATGGCAAGGTGAGTCCGAGTCCAGCCTGACTATTTGGATAAGGCCCAAATTAAGGTCTAAGAAGCTGTATCCCAGTTCAAACAGATTAGTATTAGGGTCTAAACTTGAGAATGAGCCCATTTCACTGGTTATACTTTGAAAGGTTATTACTGCATCATAGTTTGTTTAAAATTTGAAGAATTAAATCTATTAAGATCTAAACACATGTTTATCCTTGAACATACTCAAGCCACTAGATATACCTTAAGTTAGATCCATTTCATTGAATCTTAGTATTGATTGAGGTCCAACTTACACTCTAACAATGTGAAATTAAGATCTCATTTGAACGTTGTAAAATGAGCTTATATAACTTGTAGTGGTTTCGTGTATTTAGGGAATTACTCTACGATGAGAAGTCGAGATATCCATATTATAAAAAAAATTAGGATTAATAATTGTTGAGTTCTTGATTTTGGATTATGATAATTTTATCATATTAGTTTGGTTACAAGATATGATAGAAATAATATATGAATTAAAATATCAGTAAGATATATTTAGAAATAATTATTGCAATCCAACCTCACGTACTTTTTAATATGCGATTGAAGAAGTCAAGAACGAGAAGAAAATGCTACAGCTTCTTAAGTTGAAAGACACATACGAAGTTCAGCGTTGTTTACGAGTTTTCATGCATGCATGCAACACAACGACGACGTACAGAAAAGAGTCAACCGTCAAACTAAAAACCTACAAACGAGAAATTCAAAGGACAACAAGACACCTTAAGTCCTAATTAAAACTCCTAATCTATATTTATTATAGCGTAAGGTTAAGAAAAGAAAGCTTAATACTGCTGCTGCTCCAACTTCTTCATTTCGATCCTCCATTATTGTCGTTACTGCCACCGCCACCGCCACCGCCACCGTATCCACCAGAGTATCCACTGTTGCCACCGCCACTGCCACCGCCACTGCCACCGCCTGCTCCTCCAGATCCTCCACCACCAATTCCCGCTCCGGCACCAACACCCACTCCAATTCCGCCTCCCGGTCCACCTCCAAATCCTGGTATCCTACCTCCAATGCTGCCACCGAATCCAGCACCGCCTCCAATGCCAGCTCCGGGAGTGCCACCGATGACAGGTGCACCACCCATTCCTCCACCAGCACCGCCTCCGGTCCCACCTCCGGGACTGCTACCAATGCCAGGCGTACCGCCTGCTCCTCCTCCAATGCCGCCTCCGATGCCGCCTCCGGGCGATCCACTGCCCCCAGGTCCACCACCCATTCCTCTGCCGCTCCCACCACCCGCTCCACCATCATTGCCGCCAAGTCCCCAGCCTTGGCCCATTCCTCCACTATCCAAAATCGTCTCCTCCAAATTCCTACCCGCAATACCGCTGACGACACACACCAAAACCACCCAAAGGACGACCCAAAATCTTGTTCCTGCAATCTGACCCATCTGCAACGGGAAATGAACAATAGAGACGAGAGACGAAACAGCAAGAGCTACAAACAATGCTAGCAGAGTACAAAATACCGTTGCACTGGGATGTTTATATAGAGGACGGATTTTCAGTGCCATATTTATTTTCGTCTCTTTTGCATAAAGGATGAGTAAAAAGCTGTCGTGTAGGGGTGAAACTTGGGTCGGACTTTAACCCGACCCGAGAAATCAGCGGATTTTGGTTATGTGTTTGTCCGGGTCGGTTGTAAAAAATAAAATCTCGTATGAAATTTGGGTCAAATTGGATTGAGACATTTAAATTCATCTGACCCGATCCAACGTAACTCGACTCAACCTTAGTGCACCGAATAATAAAACAACACTTGGGTTGGGTTGACTCGGGTTAGAAATTCAAATAAAACCGGGTTGAATAATTCGGGTAATCCATTCGGGTCGGATGGATTTTCAGTGCCATATTTATTTTCGTCTCTTCTGCATAAATGATGAGTAAGAAGCTGTCGTGTAGGGGTGAAACTTGGGTAACCAATCCGAGACTTCAGTGGATTTTGGTTATATATTTGTATATTTCGGATCAGATCAGGTTGCGAAAAATAAAAACTCGTATGAAATTTTGGTCAAATTGGGTGGAGAAATTTAAAATCAATTTGAGTCAACTCGACCTAACTTGACTCGACCTTAGTGCACCGAGTAATAAAACAACATTTTGACTGGGTTGACTCGAGTTAGAAATTCGAATAAAATCGGGTTAAATAATTCGGATAATCCATCATTCGGGTCGGATGGATTTTCAGGGCCATATTTATTTTCGTATCTTTACATAAATGATGAGTAAGAAGCTGTCGTGTAAGGTTGCAACAGCCTTGTCTTTGCATTGAATGGAAGGTTTTGATGATTGGTAGTGGGTAAACATGTTTACGAGGAATAGCATCCAGGTGTTGCAGGTTTTCTTGAGAAGAAGAAGACGTGGATTCGAATCAGAGAAAAACAAAAAGCAACCAACATTCAATACATGTATCGATTAAAGAAGGGAGGTGGTGGTTTTGGAGAATGAATGTGCATGGAAGATGGTCGCTCGGCAACTGCCGTGTGTCATTATTAGCGGCTATGGCGCTTACTGGTTTAATGATTCAGGTCTCCAACCCTCCAACCACCATTTTTGAATCTCGAGGAACCTTAATCCATTGGTTGGTTCAGGTGGTTCTACCCTGTAATGATTTTTACATTATAGGTTTAAGAATTTGAGATAAGCAGTTTGGGCAGAACTATGAACCTCGAATTTATAAGCCGTGTGGTTCAGAGGAGAAAGTTTTTTCAGAATTCTCTTGGATAAAATCTCCACCCTTCTGATTTTTCCTTGTCCAAACAAACTCTTAAGAGTCTTGAGTTGTTTAGAAAAGGTCTTGAATCTTGTAATAAAATTTAGTGAATTTTAGTCATTCATGTGACTCTTGATAGAATCCGATTGAAGAGGCTAATTTAACCATAGAGTATAGTCTTGTTAAGTTATTTGACACTAGTCTTGAGTTTAGACTCGGTTGTACGTGTCAAATAAGATTCCGAATCACATCATGTTTAGGAACCACACAATTTGTAAAGCCATCATTCCACCGATAACAATATGAGACGTGGACAAATTCAAGAGTAATATTTTTTTTGAACCAAGGTATTCATACGTCTCATTCAAAGAAAACTTTTACGTGACTAATTTTTGAGAGATGTGAATACTTTCCAATTCCACACACCGTGTAAGCTACTACGGAGAATGACCCATTAGAATTGAGTATGAATCGAATTCAAAACTCTACTTCTTGATCGTCCAGTTCAACCCCCACAAATTTGTCAATATAAAAAGGTTTTGGCAATCACTTAGACTTTAAAATGACCAAATCACCCTTTGATTTATACATAGAGCATTCCATAATTAGTAACACCACAAAATTGTGTGGTGCTATGACACTAGAGGATCTCGACTTGTGACATAGATTGTGTAGGGCTGAAATCAGGTTGGGTAGGATCAGGTCAGATTTCTTAAAACTTAATTCAACTCGAATTTCATCAAGGTTTTTTCTTTTCAACCTGATTTGACCCATTGACCCGACTCGCATAATCCGACTCGCATGATTTCTCTGGTCGGGTCAAAACCTAACTCAAGTTTCACTTCTAAGATTGTGTAATACTTGATCTTGGCATGGATGAAAAGATATAGTTGAATGATGTCACCAATTAGCGGCTGCCATGTGTAACAATTTAAGGGTGAATGAATTATTATAAAAAACTTCAACAACTTTCGTATGATTGAAATGATCGATTTACTTTTGATTGAATTAATATGTGAAACTTAGTGACACTATCAATTGTCTAGTAATGTAGTACTGAGACATTACGGTGCCCGGAAGAAACATTTCAGCTGTTTCATAATTAATCTAGCTCTAAAGGAGGACAACACTGCCCTTTATAATGTAATCAGATACTGCCCTTTATCCCTGTTTCTGCAGTCTTTGGTTTTTGCATGGATTTGAAGGGTGGAAACTAAGTGATATGCTGACGTGTTAAATTTTTATGTTCCTCTTTGTACTAAAGTTAACTTTTAGTTCTAAATTTTTGCCATTGATGTGGCTTTTGATGAATTGAATTTTTTTGACTAAATTCATCAGTTATTTCTATCTATTTTAGCTCAGTTTTTTGGTAAAATAAATTTTAGCTAATATCCCAAAATATTTGAGCCCATCTCACGAGAATGTTGGCTATGTTAGTATTCGAGTAATTTTCAAAAAATTCTAAAATTTCACAGTATTCATATGTCACTTTCATTTAAAATTTAAAAGATATAAGTCGATATTTCAGATGTTGTACAACTTCATTTTTAAATAAAATCACTAAATAATCTCTCTTTTTTAATTTTTTTTTCTATCCTTCAGGTTTTGTATTTCTGCATGTTATATGTTGAAGTAAGCACATACGCAAATAGGTGAAAGACAATAAACATGATTGTGTTTATAAGTTTGTGTGAACAATAACAAAATCTAGAATATACATTAATCCTGCTGAAATTTATGATAATTTCTCATAACGAAGAAAATGACTTAAAATTTCTCTAAAATTGTTACTTCTTGTTCAACTACCTTTCTTCTATATTTTTATTGTTCTAGCACTAGAGAATTCGTGATATCACCAATCACATCACATATTTAAAATCGAAGCCAAACAGAAGATCTTCATGTAAGAACACCAATTGGTTTAAGTTCCACTGGTGCAATCTTAGGCTCTTCCCTAAGAGCTTGTAAATCCTCAAAGTCACCTTCCAAATAAGCTTTCATAAAAGCTATCACAATTCCTCCCACAAATTTCCTCATGGGTTCTCTTGCTTTCCCATTTTTACAAAGGCAATAAGAAGTTTTGCCTCTTATTCCCTTGGTTTCATCATCCAACATGTCCAAATGACCATACTCCTTGGCAACAAAATACCATGCAGGTGAACGGCATTCATTGAAGAAATCCTCATGGTTCACTCCTTTGGGAGCACAGGGAGGAAACAGAGGATTCCTCCTCTGCTCTCCGAGACCAGATCCAACGACTAAAACTGCCATTTTAAGATCGAAAGAGAGCGGGACGTAGGTGAGGACTGGTGGAGGGGTCTGCTTCCCTTTGTTCATTCCATCAACAGGGTCTATGCCCATCAGAGCAGAGAATTTAAGTGAAGTACTAGCATGGCCTAGTGCCAGAGCAAATGCAACCTTGCCGCCGCGGCTGTGGCCGGCAAGTCCTAGCTTGCTTAGATTTGGCCGAACGAGTGAGGGGAGCACCGGAGACAGCCCCTCCGATAGCCAATCTGTCGTTGCAGCTGCACACTTGATCTCATCGCTTGAATCGGGTCCGGCAATAAGATACATCTACCAAAGAAAACAATGCAAGGAGAGTTAGAACCTAGAAGTATAGAGTCAATAGACAGTACAAGATGTAGATTGTGGGAGAAAATGGCATGCTTTGCCCTTCTCATTTACTACCAATATATAAAAATTACAAGCATCTATATATCTTGAGAATAGAAGTGCACAGAGAAAATAAATCACAAATCAAACACACACAAAAATATAAAGATTTTACGCGATTCCTTTTCGATACGTTAAAGGAAAAAAATGAAGAAAAGACACCTGACCCTTATTACAATTTTCATTTATATCCCCTCTCTCACAAAGGATATTATATTCAGCCTAGATTTACCCAAGTGCAATATAAATTTACATAATTGCCCTTCGTTAAAAAATTCAACTCCACATACCTAACAATATAGAGGAAAGAATCAACCAATGACCAATTACAATTATGTGACTAGAGCAATTAACAAAATAAATAATACACCATAATGAAAAGTCAACTCTATTAAGGATTGCCTTTAATACAAACATTATAATGCTAACAATGAAAGAAAGTACTCTAATACTTCTATATGTATATATCTTTGTTCATTTGTTAATAAAGTCTTGTTGTCACTAATCACACAACGGTTTCTCTTATAAGTTGCATTTGAATGAGTGTATTTTATATTCATAATTGTGATGTTTTATTTTGTGATTAGTACTTTGAACCGCGATTAAAATATTTTTTAAATGATGTGTGATGGCACCATAAATTGTTTAGTGTTAGTGCACTAAATGATTCGATTTAAAACAAATAAACTAAGATTTTTTTTTTTTAAATAAGTTCAAGTGCAGATGTATGTATTCTAATAGTTACATTAAAGATAAATTTAAAAGTATTTAGTCAATTATTCACTTTAATTGTATATTTTATAAGTAAAGCTCATGTGTTGATCAATTCAAACCTTTTGAGATACTAACTCTTCTCTCTTTGATTCATATCCACTGAACGGGAATCCATCAGACCGATGGAAACACTCCTCTACTTTATATTTGATTTATATAACAAAAATATAAATGATAATTATCTCTTTTATTAAAATTTAATTTTATAGAATGTTTTTTAATAAGAGAGTATCCCTTTATAAACATGGGAGTGTTCCATGAGTCAAAGTTTGAGATGATACATTTACATATATTTGTGGATATAACAACTGAATTTTCCTTGTAAACCCGGTTTCGTGTAGTCATTGAAGCATCATAAAACACTAAAAAATCCAATCCTTGCCCAAGAAATAATGGAGTTTGGGCACTTTTTACTCTAGCGTCCACTACACAATTTTAAATGTTCTCTCCAATTTATTGTAATATGAATGGCATCTTTATAATAATAAGATCACACAACGTTTTTAATGATTAAGGTGTTCAAATTTTTTAGAGCACTTTACTAATTTTCAGAACAGTGCAAATTTCCCTACTCATAAACATAAAATGAGCCTTTAGGATAGAGTAGGATCGAACTCTGGATTCATTCTTCCCTTTTATACAAAGAACATCAATTTATATCCAAAAGTTTCTCTAAGCAAAATTGATGTTCACATTAACACCGGGGGTCATGGGCAATATTTTTATTTATAACTTTACGTAGAGTCCACTCGGGACTTCAAACCACAATCTCAACTCATCTATTCACTTTTAAATTGAATGTCTACTCATTTTAAATCCATTCAAATTGATTTTATTATTGGATTAAAAATTATTTATTTATTTAGGTGATTAGATACTACAAGAATTTATAAATCTAAAATTAGGAGAATTTGCAAAATTAATTTTTTTTTTTTACAAATTCCATTAAAATTCGAAAGTTTCTGGCTCTTCCCAAATTCAGGAAAGTGGGGCCCATCTGGTTTGGATCGGAGTTAAGAAAGAGACCTGAGGGGCGACGAGGATGAAGCCATGAGAGGCTATGTGGCAGAGAAGGTGGGAGTAGAAAGAGTTGAAGAGGAGATAGCCGTGCAGGAACACCACCACTGGGTATTCTCCTCCCTCTACCGGTGTTGCTATCAGAACCGGCTTTGGGGGAGGCAATGAACCGCCGTCTGAGGCGGAGGTCTCCGGTTCCAGTCGCAGCAGCAGCACCCGATGATTTCCGCCTTCAAAGACACGACTGGAGCTGCTCTTCGTCGACATGCTTCTCTTCTTTCCCTCTGCACTAGATATGAGAAAAGGAATTGAGTCTGTAAATGTTCACCATTGCTTTCCTTCCTTCTGGTTATCTTTGTAAAATCTCTAAAAAGCAAGCAGAGAGTTGAAAACCTGAAATGGGATAAGCTGCTGCTGAATGCTGATCTTCGTGGGTTCTTTTCGGCCTTTCCTTTCCGCGTGGCATTTTTGTATTTCTTCACTTTTCACAAGGGCAGAAAAGAAAAGCGAACTTTGGATCATTCATGCAAGTCGAGTATATATATATATATATATATATTTGACAGAGGCTGGCTTCGAGGGGGGTCTGGACTTCGATTTTCCTCCAACTTTTCTAGCTCATTTTTTTTATAAAATTATTCTTATCAACTTATCTAGTGTGTAGATAAAGAGATTTATACGTATTCGTGAGATTAGTCTCACCTTTAACATAGATTGAGAATACCAGTGTTATCAGAACTCGACCGAACCTCAGTTTGACCGGAACCGCGGCGGATGCGGTTTGGTTCTGGTTCAGAACAGACTGCGGGTCAAAATCGTAGAAAATCGGTTAGAGCCACGGTTTCTGCGGTTTTGACACACAAACCGTGAGCCGTGTTTTGAATTTTTTTTAAAATTTTTTCCTTTCAAAATTAAATTAGAAAATGTATATATTTGAAATATAAATATTTATTACCATTTCTATCACATATCTTTCACTGTTTTGATATATTATTCAGAGTTTAAATGTTATTTTTAATATTTATATTAATATTATTGGTAAAAGATAGTTTAGTTAATTTTATATGTAATATTTATATTATATTACTAATTGACCGGCTTTGACCAAATTTTACCACCTTTGACCGCGGTCGAATCCGGTTGAACCCAAAATGCCTCGAAGACGATTCGTTAGACGGTCTGGTTCTGATAACATTGGAGCATACTTTGTTAAATTTTTTTCTACGTGTTAAATTAGTATTTTTGAAAAATATATTTTAACCAAAATTTAGACGAACATTTTCATTAAAATTAAAATTTTAGAAATTTGTATCCAAGCACCAAGTGACTCAACTCCATTTAGGTTGGCTTATTTGATTTGGAAATAGGCCGAGGCTTGATTCAGTTAATTAAGTAAATGGGTGAAATAAATGCAAAATTACTGGGAGAAATACTAAATGATGAGGAAGTGAACCTAGTATATGTTGTAAACGTAGTCTATATTTTTTTCAATTATTTTGAAATTAGTTGGAAATTGGCCGTTCAAATTGAAACTAGACACGATAAGCTACAAGTGGACTATATTTTAGTTTAAGATTTAATTTATACTCACTTGATCTTAATTGTCAAAATTACTAAGCACTCTGAAAATCACCACAATCCCTTATACATTACCATAATTCAAGTTATAATTTTATTTGTTATCAATCTTAATCTGTCCAATTAAATTAAAAGAGATCTCACCATGTGTAGGATAATTTCTGCTCTTCCAACGCACCATATCTAAATAATACATAATTTGTTAACGAACCTAGGTTTTATATTGAGAATGTAGAGCTGATATGGATGCCTTGAAGAAAACTATCTCCATGGAAGGTCCCTAAGCTATGATTTATATAGTTCAAAGTTCAACGGTAACTTAGGGTAACGTTTTCTTTCTTATTTTCAAATCCCTTGATAGGTGTCAAATTTAGATTTAGATGTACCACAATTAATGTGGGACAAGTGTATTTGATAATTCAAATTAAGTATAAATAAATCCTATTTTATTGTATATATTAAAACATTGGCAAGAAAAGAATGTTGTTGTCATCCTTATTCAGCTGTTCTCTAAACTCCTCTGTGCTCAAGTTATAAAAAGAAAAGTATTTACAATTGGAACAAAATATTACTGTGATATTTGTTGACATGGTTGTGTTGAAAGAATCTGTATACAAAATAGAAAAGTTGTTGGCTCTTGCTTTGATTGAAAGAAATCCCAGAGATATTCCACCAGAATTGAATTGTGTTCCAAATAACTGAAACAATGTCTGTTCCATCCATTTAGAATTCTTCAGGGAACAACTCATCCTTGACTGAAGGAGCTATCCATTGTATTTGTATGTTGGTGATCTCCCATAGCTCATCACCATCTTGCTGCACCAAAATCTCTTTGTCCTTCATTGCTGTTATCATCTTCTTTAGCAACTCTGGCACCAACTCCTGTAATTTGGATTCATGTGTGTCCCCCAAATCGGCTTTCATGCATGTATCCATCCTTCTAAGCACTCCCAACCAAAATGTTCGGAAACCTGGGTTCTGTGAAAGTAGTTTCAAGAACTGCAAGAACACCTCCACCAGAAGCTCCATTGCCATCTTCAGTGTTCCTTCCATGCTCCTTGTTTCCCTCTCTGAATTCCCTCGCCTTGAGTACTCCACCATCTTCTCATGGAGATCATCAATCATTGCGAAGATCACTAGGTTGAAGCAGTTTATACAGCTGGGAGGTGTGAAGCCCAATTCATCTGCTAACGAGAAACACCTTTGGAGAGCCATCACAGCATGGTTTCGTATCTCTTCTCGCCGGACCAAGCTTGTTTTTCGCAATGTCTCAGCGAGCTTGATGAATAGGTTTACTGCAAAATTGCTCTGATTGGTCGACTTTGCTCCATCTTCCATGGAAGAGTTACTTGTGTTGCTGATGTTGCTCCCAGGGTCGGAATATCCTGACCCATACCATTGGATTAGCATGTTTACAGAATTTGCCATTAAGTCAATTAGTTTTGCACTCTTTTCCAATGGGCTGATCTTCAGTGCTGCGAACCCGAATGCACAGTCAATGCAATAGGCATAATTTGATCTTGTGATATGAGATCCATCGGAAAACAAATTGATAATAGCATCAACTCCTTGGTCATAGGTTTCAGGATGACGAGCAGTGACAGATAGAAGGTGGAGAATGGTCTTCCAACCAAGTAGAGTCTCTATCTTCTCAGGGTATTCAGACAAGATTTTGTAAATGGACTCTGTTATGCTCTCGCAACAAGTATCAAGAATTTCTTTCTCAAGTTTCCAAGCCAGATTTATGGACTTGAAGATAAGCTCCTCGGAGGTTTTATCAGTTTGGGATGAGGAGAGGAGGTTGAGGCAGATTTTGAAGAGTCCGATTATAGCCTTTTCGGCAAATGGGCAAGGGGAGAAAAGAGGAAATTGAGCAACAGATACCAAATAATCATGGAAAGAAGGCCAAATTGTCCCAAATCTGTGGAGATTGTTTTTAGTGGCGGTGATGAGAAGCTCCCAACAGAAGCCAACTGTCTCTTCTTCTTCAATAGGAGTGCTGAACTTTTGACCCTTTCCAGCCGCTGCGAAAATCAGAGCGCGCCCAAGATTTAGCAATGATTCGTCAGACAAGTTTGAGCTCTCACTGAATATCCTCCCAATCCTGCATTGTTGGATTATTTTTAGATTCTGTTCAAACTCGCTTCCGATACTAGCCATGGAGTCATCACCGCCATCCAGTGACAGGAAATGTGCGAAACGCCCAAAGAAGCAGGAAATTTTGCGTCCGTTGCCAAATCCAAAGTTAGAAGAAGGGAAGATCACACCTGAATCTGATTTGACGTGCTTTGGATTATCCGAGGCAGTGTCTGGTTCTATGACAGACTGGGGTAGTAGCTTAAGCCTCTTGAGTTTTAGCAAACAATCTACCATGTTCTTCCACCCACCATGAATCGAGTCCCCATACTTGTTGGCAATGCTGAAGACTGCAAGAGTCGCCATCCTTGGTTTTAAATCATTGCTGAAGGCAAAGAGTGTCTCTTCTGTAGAGGCATATGGATTCAACAATGTGGTGAATTTGCAGAACGAAGCAAGGAGCTCATCAAGTATGTCTTCTAGTCCAAACTGTGCGATCCGGGCAATGGAGATCAGCCCTTCTATGCATTCATTAAGGATTTCATCTTCATCTGCTTGTTCAAAAACTGCAGAGAGGGCTGCAATAGATGGGCCAGAGATGGAAGCAAACAGTTCTCTGCTCAGGTGATGCTCAAAGTCACATAGGATATAGGGTTCGACAACTTTTGATCTCTTAATCAAATCAACCCATTTATTTGGATTCATATCTATGGACAAGGGTGATTGACCAACAAGAGTGATTGCATTAGTCGAAATAGATTGGAAAAGTTCAGAAAGATACTCTCTAGGAAGATCTTTTCCTCCATTGATGGCTCTATTGTTCCGAATAAACTCTTCTTCAGTCATTTTCTTCTTCACTTGTGGGTTATGTTGGTCAGTGTTAAGCATGATGAGAGAGTAACATAGGATGAATACAGCATCTTTACTAACAAAGATTTCCGATGATTGCTGCTCGTAAAATTTCTCAGAGAACGCTTCAAGAATCCTTTGTATTTTCTGCGACTCTCCTGGCAATCTAAAAGTTTCAAGGAAAGTTCGGAGAGCTGTGTCAAGTATCACACCGGAAAAGTCAAATGTATCTATGAACTCTTTGAGGATTTGGAGATTGAACTCATCAGGGTCCCCTAGAAAATCGCCTATCTTGTTCTTGTCTAGTCCAGGCGTATAGCGGAAAAAGCAAGCGTAGCTCTTGGGATCTGGAGGGTCAGGCACCAAGTGGGTGATCTTTAGGAATTCCAACCCTTTCTTCTCATCTCTACTGAAATGGTTTGCTGCGATCATTAACTTTTTCTTCTGGAATTTCCTCACTCTGACAAACCGTACCCAAGTCTCCTTATCCTCATAATTCTCACACCTTTCCACCCAGAATGGCTGATATGTGGAAACCTCAAGTGCGTAGGATGTGGGATGGTGGCTTTTTTCATTGTCAATATTGTCAGCAACGTTCTGAATCACAGAAACTAGACCTTCAAATGCTTGAACCTGCATACTGGACAATGGACAACTTATTGGAAAAGCCATCTTGCAAAGCACTCTCCCAATATCTTCGAGTATGTTCCTACGAATTGGGTCACAATCATAATTGACATATGCTTCGATTATAAAAGTAGGTTGTCTGCAGAAATTTATAATTCCTTCGACTGCAACTTCCTGAAGTTGAATTGAGCACCCCGTGGTGGCAACTCTAAACAACACAAAGGTGAAGAAAGCTTCGAGTTGGAGCCTAAGAGACCTGCAATTGCAATACAATTCACTGAAATCAAATTGTTTTTTTTATTTCAACAAACAAATGAGGATTTGGTATGCATTTGCTTTCATGCTTTCGACAGTGCTGAATTGAATCCACATTTTCTGGGAAATTGTTTTTTTTTTTTTTTTGTTTATTTAATTCCATCCTCAAAATCAAATCATTATTATTTGGAAAACATGTACAAACATTTTATCTATTAACATGATCTCCAATTTGCATGCTGCTCATATGCTCAATACTTATTGCCCATTCCCCATACTATTCTATCAAACTTCTCATTTGATACACATACATGTGAACTTTTATGGCCTAAAATTTGCTTATTTTTAGTTGTGTTCTCTTAAACCACTTGTATGGTGTGAGAGTCACTGTCTGCGGCAAGTATTCGCTGTGTGGAGAACAGACATGGAGTCTAGCACAACGAACATTGGAGACTATTGTTCTTATAATCCTTTTAGAGCTGAGTGATGATTCATCCAGGTTTAGATCACAAACAGACATGCCATTGTGTAATTAACAAATTACAGAATTCGCTTTGTAGATGGAGCATGCAATGAAGCTTCTATCAATCAGACTCCTAGGTCAATATTTGATAAAAAAAACACATGATTATTGAATCAGAGATGTTTTGGTTAAAGCAAGTACAGAAAAGGTCCACAATTTGTATAATTTTCATGTATGGACAGACATGACATATGCGACATGTAGAAAAACATGAAGTCTTTTAGTATCAAAATCTAGCCAAGATAGAGAAACTCCCAATTACCTGCGAAGAAAGTGATAGAGGTTAAGAACTGTACTGCAAATCATAGACAGTACAAGTGGGCTTGCATACATTCCATAGTGGATTAGATGATGGAAGAGGTCATCTTGGATTAAGCACATCAACTTTATGTGGTTTCCAATCCCTTCTCCTCCCAATTCGATTGCTGAATTGATCAAGACCAGTGCAAATAGCTGAACATCCTCATCTGTATTTGTGGTTGGCATCCCATCGGCATCTACCACCTCCACCACATTCAACAAAGAGCACAAGAAATGAAAGATGTCGACCATACAACGGGCCCCGTAGCCGGAATTGGAACTGCTTGTGTACTCTGCATCTTCAATATCAGATTCTAGTCCCCCACCATCTGTAGGCTCAATTAAGGGCAGCCTGTGGAAGATGTGTTGGATCATTTCATGCATTGTGTGACGTGCACTCCTTTGTAGCAAATCTCCTCTGTTGGTTGATTGCTGTACGACCTGGAAGCATGTGTTGACAACGGTACAGACATCGTGATCGGACAGCAGCACGGAGGTGCGGTTCTTCACAGTTGCCAACAAGACCTGTAAGATCCTCAACATGACGGCCTCTTCAGACATGGGGTCTGTCTTCTCAAGGCGACAATTGATGATTCCACCGACAACCAAGTGCATTGCATTAGCGGCACCTGGTGTCTTCTCATCAAAGATCTCGAGCCTTAGGATCTTGAGAATGGCAGAGAGTGCAACACCAGTTGCAGCGGCAGGGATGTCATCGCTCTGTATCACCTCGAGGAATGGGGAAAGGTAGAAAGTGGGTTCAATGCTATGCCATTCTTGTTGGGGTTTGAAGATGACTGCTCGTAGAGATCTCAAGGAATTTAGCAAAGATGGGTCAAAGTTGTCTTCCATGGGAGAAAGGAACTGCGAATTCGGGTCTGGGTTTCGCCTGAGGACGGCTAATACAGTCCCTACTTCAGTGTTTAGCATGCAGGCCAGTCCAAGCTCCTTGACTTTAGAATTTTTCTTCGGTCTGTCCCCATGGTGATTTATCTTCTCCTTCATCTTCTTGATCTTGATCACTTGCTTTTGCCATTAGGAAGGACAACAAAGGGCAGATGAACAAGAAAAGAAAAAACCAAACAAGGGAGAGAGAGATAGATAATAGAAATGTTGGGTCACATTGTATCCAACATTACAATTTTAAACAGAAGATTGTTAAAGAGAACAACCCTTGTTCTGATCAAATCGGTCTGACTGTGTATAGCTTAATAGGCAAAGAACATAGGAAGAAAATGCAGCAGCAGTAGATAGACAGAGAGATGCTTATAGTTTAAATGGCAAAGAACACAGGAAAGGAAAATGCAGCAGTAAAGAGAGATTGTAATTTTTTTAAACGGTTGGGAGAAGGGTAGTTGATAAAAGACAGTTTTGCCATTGGTTGGGAAAGGAAAGGGTAGGTTATTTTTGAGAAAAAACAGTGTTTGATTTCTGCCGAGTAAGAAGGATATTTTTTTGGGAGTCAAGACTAATTAAGGGTGGTCGTTGTCTTCTAAACACAAGATTTTAGGTTAATTAACTACCGCATTAGATTATGTGGATTTAATTAACTCTTCTTCTTACTTTCTTAGAAGAGAGAACCTTGCTAGCTGATCCGCTCTATAGTTTAGGGTGACACGTGTTCAAATTTCAAATAGCTTTGAAAAGTCATGTCGAGTCTATTGCAAATGCATCTTTTATATTTTTAAAGAGGATAAGTATTCATATATGGTTAAATAAAAGATGAGTTTTCCTTTTATTAATTGGGGCTTTAAAATTATAGAATCAAGTCAGACTTTAAATGAATTAAAATTTTAATATATGAATAATTTTGATAAAGTTAAGTCTTAAACATCGGATCAAATCTATATCTTTGGCCCAAAAATACTTACCATTGTAGCTGATTTCAGACTGAATTTTTTATTTTCACAATAAGAAAATCCAAAATATAAAAATATCAAAAAATCCTTGGTCAGTATTAAGTCTATTTTTTTACTAATATTTTTGCCTAAAATCGATTTTTCGAAAAATTTCAATATTTAACAATTTTGCCATATCAATAGAATTTGAGATCAACAAATATCATCAAAGGATTGAGTCTCAAAGGATCTATTTAATAGATATTGAATTTGAATTAAGTCAAAGCTATAATAACCAGTTATAGCTTTTGGATGGATCCATTATTTTCAGTATACAAATGTTACTCTTTCTAAAGTTCAGACATGGGTCTCATTAAATAAGTTCATTAAAAAGATATTTTTTTAAGTAATTGCGTTAATTAAGTCATATTTTTTAAAACTTTTTCAAATTAAATATTTTTAATTATTTTCTAATTTAAACTTTGTAATTTTAAAAATATAATTTGATTGATCTGATATTTTGTTATATTTAAATAAAAATCTTTCCAATAGATCCACTACCGATCCTGAGCCATATGAATCATCATTTGAGAGAAATTCAGGCTTAATTGTCACCGTTAAAATATCTTATTTAGTTAGGGCTCAAGCATTCAATTAAAAAATAGTATTATTGAGCATTTTCTAATTTTTTTTTTTAAAAAGGCCGATATTATGAATATCGGCCAATATCGGACCAATATATATCGCCGATATATCGGCCGAGAACTACCGTGTACGGCTGATACAATACATATCGGCTGATATGATAAGGCACTGAAAACCCGTATCAAATCGGCCGATACGTTTCGTATCGGCAATATCTTAACCAATGTTATCAGAACTAGACCATCTAACAAACCGTTTTTGAGGCATTTTAAGTTTAAGGGTTCAGCCGCGGTCAAAGCCGGTCAAATAATAATATAATATAAATATTACATATAACATTAAGTAAGACATATTTTACCAATAACAGTAATATAAATATTAAAAATAACTTTCAAACCCTGAGTAATATACCAAAACGGTGAAAGATATGGGATAAAAATATTAATAAACATTTATATTTCAAATATACACATTTTTTAATATTAAGTTTTTATATTTTGAAGGGGAAAACTTAAAAAAATAAAAAAATTTCAAGTTTTCCGCAGCTCACTGTTTATGCGGTTTTGACCCAGAACCGATTTTTGACAAGGACCAAACCGTCGGTTCGACCGCAGTTTATCTGGTTCTGATAACATTGATCTTAACCCCTGGTTCGAACCATTTTGTATTTTTACAAGTGTTTCCATTTTTTTTTTTTAACTTGGGAAGGAGTAATTTACCTGACACGATCCATGGCCCAATTTTATATGCATTATAAAATTAAATAAATTCAGAAAAAAGCTAAGGTTCCGGATTTGATATGAGACGATAAGCATGTGTTGATTAATCATTTTACTTGGAAAGAAACTTCTTCTATTGGATGGCTTCATTTCTTGTCAGCCATAAAATAAAAAAAAATTATATTTTTATTTTTCTTCAACGAATGATTTATTAGTAGTTAAACCCAGTCTTGGTAATGATCCCATTTAAAAAATAGACTTATAAAAAAATACACTAAAAACGTAAAAAATCAAACTTATTTAAAAGATATTGGACAAACCAAATTTTTTACTTTAATGTTTAAGTTAAATATATAAAACATTTAAATTAAGAATAAATATTTCAACTATATTTTAAACAATTTTGTTGTTTCTAAACCTCCTAAAACATTCTAAAAATTTATTTTTCCGGAAGGAAAGCTTTCATACTATTTATTAGGTAAGGAAAAAGGGCCAATCATATTTCTCAAATTTTTATTCTCTATTTTTTTTAAAAAAATATAACTTAATAATGTTCTTTTCACAATTTCAGATGAAAATTAGCTTCAAATATATTGGATAATTTAGTTTTATAGACATTAATGTTTTGAGATCTAACAGTTACCTTGAAAGAAGAAACTATTTAAAAGTTTATTTATACTATACAAAGTAAAAAACAAAATTGTGAATTGCAAATAAATTTACATGATTATATGTTTATAAGTGAATAATACATACATGAAACAGCAAATCGCTAGTTATAATCTTGATGAATCCTTGATGGACCACAAACAATAGCATATTATTACCCCATTTATAAGACCTTGTAATTTGGAGAGAGAGAGTCTTCGTGTTAACTCTATGTTTAAACTCAACAAAACTTTAGGTTTAAAGTACTAATTTGAGTTAATCTTACCATTACATTAAAATCCTTCCAAAATTGACCCTTAAAAATTATAGTTTTTTAAATACAACGAATCTTATTTTTTATAAAGCATCATACTAATTAATTTATAATGATGATAATGTGATGTAAAGATTCAATATGAACTTAAAAAGGCCTTTTAATTTAATTGAGAGACTATGTATGCTAAGCTCTTGTTGCTTAGTTGGGATGCATAGAGAACTTCATGAATGGATAATTTAATAAAAAATCCTCTATTCAATCATCATAATTTTGTAAAAATAGATTATAAAAAGCAATTACAATTTCAAAGTCTAAATCACAAGGCTAAAATGATTAAATGGGATTAAAATTTTATCCACCCATCGTCTTTATCATTTTCTATACATCCCATCCCAAAAATATATAGCCCAGTTCGAATCTTAATGAGTAGCCTCTCTAAATGGGGAAGAGTCTACCTAGAATTTTCATTTTCATTTGCATGAAAAATCAGATGGATTCAAATGATTAAGCATTTCCGTAAAAAAATAACTTTTACAAAAGTTATTCCCTTTTATTGATTTTAATAATTTTTTACAAGAACTATTCAAAGAATTTTTTTTTTTTTACAAGAACAAATAATGAAACATTGATGACGATTACAAAGAATTTACATATATTGAGCCAACCACTGCTTACACATGTCAAGCACGGGAAGGGCATTTGCATGGAGAGCCTGCATAAGATAGATCGACATAACATTTAAGAATTCAAGTGAAAATGTAGGAAGCATTGACTGGAACTCAAGCATATAATAAGAACTCATTTTTAACTAAGCCGAGTCAACCCGACCATCCTGTTATTACACCTAGTTTCATAGTCAAGTGAAGATTGACGACCATCTCGTCTTCTTATAATGGATTGCTAGTAAAAGAGTCAGATGGCAAATGACACGATGACAGGTAAGTGTTGATTAACCGAAGAAATAGGAATATTTTCAATCTATTTCTTGGTGCTAGGAAAGCATGAATATGCCGGTTCCTTAAATAAATTTTTGCAAATGCTTTCTTTGAGATTTATGTTGATTTCAAAGAGAGAGATTACTAGAAAAGATCCTGGCAAGAACACTGATAACATTTTGGCAAAATTCAAAGAGCAATGATAGATTTTTGGATGGAGCAATGATGTGAATAAACTTATCATATAAAATAGGAAAAGGAGAAAGGTGAGGGGGTCATATTTAAGATTGACATAGAAAATACATATCATCATGTACAGTGAGACTATATTTAGAAGAGATTTAAGGGAATGAGAGATTGAGGTTGGAATTATTTAGTGACGTCCACGTGAACGAGGAAGAGGTGGAGCAAGTGAGGACATGAGATTCATTAGGGGATTTTTCAATAAAGGCATGTATTAAAGCATTCAATTAAGAGAGTAGGAGTGTAGTGTTGATCTTAGTGGTTTGGAGGAGTAAAAGGCTAGGGTTCAAGACCTTGGTTGGAGTGTGGCCAAAAGGAAAGTGTTGACAAGATTTAATTTGGTATGAAGGAAGATATTATCTATAGACGTAAATTGTCGTGTATTAAGAGGTAGAGGAAAATTAGGATCATCTAATTTGCAAAGCTCCTAAAGTGATTGAATTGTGGAACCATTTTGACTTTTGATGGGCTATAATTAGACCTAGCAAAAATTGACCCAACCCGAATAACTAACCCATTTTGATAAATGACCAGAACAGGCCCGACCCATTTAATAGATGACACGACCCTAACCAAATCCGTTTATAAATGGCTAGACCCGACCCGAACCCAAAAATAAAAGGGTAGACTTGATTGACCCGATTATTGCCACGCACATGCAACCATACGAGGTCTACACCCATATAAAGAGTAGTCTTGGTGTGTGTCTCGATAGAAAGTCTCACTAACTACGTAAATAGGTAACCCGATCTGAACCCGAGATAGACTAAAACCAACAACACCCATTTAACAAGACCTGAAAGACCCAAATCCGAATAGACCCGAACCAACCTGATCCAGTGCCAGGTCTAGCTCTGTTTGGGTATTGGGTAATTCCATTTTGTGGAAGCCAGATAGTGGGGGATTCACTTATTTAAGGGAATGAAAACATGGATGGAATAATTCTGGCAATAATTTTGTGGTCAATCTGAGGAAAAGAATTTGGGAATATTTGAGTTAAAATAAAGCTTTAATGTGAGAGGTTTTTGAATTGGCAATAACTAGGTTGATCAGATGTATCTTGGGTGGAAAGGAATGAGGTGTCTAGTTTGATGCTTTTATCAAAGCATGGAAGGAAGTTATTGGAGTGGAAGTGATTAGAAAGAAGACAACATAGAGATGGGTTAAACCACAAATGGTTCCCTCAAATTTAATGTGGAAGGCGCAATGAAAGGAAAGCTGGAACCAACAGTGCACTTCATAATGATTAAGGGTGAGATGAAGATGGTGTTTTTAGCCTATTGCTCTAAAGGATTCTGATGAGGTAGAATTAATGGCCATTAGTCATGTTGAGAAGGTGTGAGGTGAAACATGATCAAGATTAGTAGTTGATGGTGATTCTATTCTACTACACGGGTTTGGGGGAAAAGGAAACCATGGAAAATACTAGCCAGCACAATAGAAGTGATTAAGAACATCAAGTCTAGAGATATTAGCTACATGCATGTTAAACACGCTACCAGTTATTTTATCAATTTCTTATCCAAGTTAGGAGTTGAGATATCTAAGTCTGTTCTTAACTTGTGATTCTCATATTTTTTCTTCTTTTTCATTGTCAATTCAGCATGTATCTCATATTTATTTTCCTTTTTAGTAACGAAAGTTAATGTTTCCAAATAATAATAATAATGAAATAAAAGTTTAGGAGTGCTACCAAGGGGAAGGCAATAACATATTGTGGCACATCGATTTTACAAGGAAACTTAGGTCCTTTGAGCAGGATAGTTTTGAAGATTTACGTCGCCAACTAGATGAATTCCTGTTATCTTTAGGGGAAGCGGATGACTTACTATGGTCGGGTGACTCATTGGGAATCTACTTGACAAAGACAATGGTTGATTTGGCCACCCACCATCAGATTAGTTCGACTTCGCTACCTAGATTAACCTGGTTGGGTCTAGCTCCACCAAGGGTCCAAACCTTCGTTTGGTTTGCGATGAAGGGAGGGTTCTCACTAGGACGGACCTTAGAAGGAGAGGTATGTTGGAAAATGAAGAAGACCTCAGCTGTCCTCTATGTGGTTCAGTGGAGGAAACGGTTGACCATCTTTTTGTTAAGTGTCCAGTTGCTTGGAAGTTGTGGATTGACTTCCTTAATATCATGGAAATGGCATGGGTCCTTGCAAATTTTTGTCATGATTTATTGGGATCGTGAACCATGTCGGGATTTAATAGTAGGAGGGCAACGTGGATTACAATCCACGACAGTTGTTCTTTGGACTATTTGGAAGGAGAGAAACTCAATCTTTGAAGGGAAATCCATTGAGGTGAGCAAGCTTTTTGATAAAGTCAAATGGAGGCTTTGGATTTGGCTCTGTAATGACCCTTCCCTCCAACACAATATTCTCCCCTTTGGACCCATCTACATAAGCCCGCATGGCTTTGCATTGGCGAGTCAATCTAAAGTTGCTCCCAAAAGGCCTTGTGCTAGAATGAGAAGAGCATTCCACTTAAATACCCAAGCACACAATCTACACTAGGCAATATGGGGCCTTTCACGCCTTCACTGGCAACTTTCAAGGATCCCCTTCTCGCCCCAAACACTGGAGTAATACAATTTACCCCCTTAGAACCAGAGCCGTCTTTGGCTCTGTCCATACCAAAGTCCAAGAGTTGAATTGTGCTTTGATACCATTTGTAATGACCCGTCCCTCCAGCAAAATATTGTCCACTTTGGGCCCACCTACAAAGGCCCGGATGGCTTTGCATTGGCAAGCCAACCTAAGGTTGCTCCCAAAAAGCCTTTTGCTAAAAGGTGGAGAGCATTCCACTTAAATACCCAAGCACACTCTACATTATGCGAAATGGGACCTGTCACGCCTTCACTGGTGACTTTCAAGGATCCCCTTCTTGCCCCAAACACTGGGTTATTTCAGGCTCCATTTAGAGGAGTTTTAAGGAATTTCGAGTTAATGATTTTTTCACGGCATGGGAAGGTTGTATGAGAAGTCAACCTAGGAAATCTAGGATACTGGTCAAATGGTTACCTCCTCCACAAGGCACTCAAAAATTTAATGTGGACGAGACATCTAAAGGAAAATCGGGACCGACAGGGATAGGTGGAGCCCTTAGGGATCACAACGGCCGGACTTTAGTGGTGTTCATAGAACCTGTAGGGATCAAGGATTCAAATGAGGCAGAACTACTTAGTATTAGGAGAGCCTTGACCATTTGGGCAGACTACGGGGTTGGAAAACTAGTAGTTGGAGGGGATTTGGCAAATTCCATCAAATGCGCAGTGGGCTTGAAGCGACCCCCTTGGAGACTAATTACCATTGTTAGGGAGAATAGGGCCATGGCTTTGAGTATGGATGTCTCCTTCGCCCATATTACTCGCACAACCAATGGAGTGACAGATTGCTTAGCGAAGAATGGAGTCGATAGTTCCATTTTTGGCGTTTTTCATCTTTGAGGAAGACATTCTTGGAAATTGTTCTATGGATGTACATTTATCTTTCTTCTGTGTTCTATCTGGGTCCATCCCTTTTAGACCCATCTTTTTATGCTTTGTAATTATATTTTACAATCAATAAAATTCATAATTGTTACTGTTCAAAAAATAAAAAATAAAAGAAATAAAAGTTGCTTTCTCTTGCATCAAGATAGTAATAGAACTAGAATGTGAGAAGTGACAAAACCTGATGGGCTACGTATTGGACATCAGCCACGCTTCCATTTCTTGACGCAATCTGGAAAGCACTCTTTAAACGACCACAAACCACACAAGCCAACACCTTCCTATATAGAAAGAAATAATGAAAACAATAAGCAATGATAGAATTCTATGTTATATTTGAGCTAGGCCCAATCCAAGCCTACAAGCCCCCCTCCCTCGCCTTCTAACCCAAAAAAAAAAGATAGAAAAGGATTTCAGGTTGATTCAAGCTGGGGCTGGGCTTATTTTCAGGTCAACAACAATACACCCAAATTTTAAATCAGGTTGGGCAACTAAACCTAAGGTCACCCAAAAGCTTGAACTTTAGCTAAAGTTACATTAAATGAAAATTTTGTGATGCAAGTTTGAAAATTAGTTTCCAACAATTTGTGAAGTTTTATGGCTCATACAACTCTTGGTAGACTTGGGGTTTCCTCATTCAAACCCAATGGTCATGTTTTTGTGACTGCAATTCCTGTTACATCAAATAAGTCTTTCATGAGAGATCTAAGAACATTGAAGTAGATTGCGACTACATTTGTGACCATGTTTCTTCCAACAGCATCTTCACTCTGTATGTGGTCTAAAGATAATTTGCTTACTTTCTTAGTGAAGCCATAGCTCATTCTCAACTTTGAGATTCTGTTCGTGAATTGGGCTTAATCAACATCCATCATCCACCAGCTGGAGAGGAGAGGGAGGGAGGGAGGGAGGGGGGGGTGGGGGGGGGGGGGGGGGGGGGTGGGTGTGTGTGGTGTGGAAGGAATGTATTGTAGGTATTTTGGTTAAGGTAGTCTTGAGAGTCACCATATAAGAGTTGACCTCCATTTTTGAGATGAGTGTATATTTTGTACATGTTTCCTCTATATATAAAGGTAGTTTTGTGCAGACATATACCATTCAAAATGAAATCATTTGCTCTCTCCAAAACTCTTCCTTCACTCTTTCATTATTCTTCTTTTCATCAAGTTTTACCAGCTACTAATGGAAGAGTTTCAATTGTGCACACGATTGAAGTTCATAAAGGATGTGATCTATACAACCATTCAGCCACTTCCAAATTGCCATTGAAATTTATTTAGCTAAAGTAACAGGAATTTGTGCGCAGAACAGAATGCAGCAAGATATTTGAACTAGCATTCATTCTTATTTCTTTAAATTATAATTTAGCTTACATGTAGATAGATGCGCATTGAAGAATTTTGACTGCAGCTATCTAGAATGACAGCTTATAAAGGATGAAACAGGGATGTGTTACTCTCTAGAGCTTCATCAACATACTTAGGTCTTAATATCCCTTTAGAGAACACCTCATGCAACATTAAGTTTTCATTTTTCCGCATCATTTCAATTAGGAGATGCTGCTATATTCACCTGAAATGATACCCTTTAGACCCTTGTGCTCATGTGGCAAGACACAAGTGGTTGGCCTTTCAAGATTTGGTTATATACCAATCAAATGGCTTGCTATATCTTAATTAAACACCAATCAAACGGCTTGCGATATCAGTATGATTTCAAGGTAAGTTAGCATTCTCCTTTCAAATAAGGACAAGAATTCCAAGTGCAACATTCATTTTAAATGCTTCCACCACATCAGAATACTATTTTACTTTAAATTACAAAGCAAAAAGTTGGAAATGAAGGACATACCTGTGAGTACTAGTCAACATATCAATGAGACGATCAGGGCGTTCTTTGTGTCTGTTTGCATAAACATTAATGGCTGCTCCCAAAACCTACACCATACAATAAGTACTCGACAAGTTTTAAATGTCGGCAAAGAACTATAAACATTTAATGTATATTTACAACACACCACATTGAAAGCAAGCCCAAATCATCCAATAGAATCATCACCCATCACAAGTTCATACCAGACCAACTACTAAATTTAAACAGACAAGTTGCAGGCCTAACTAACCAAGGCCACAACATTCTCTTTAATTTGATCATTGTCAGAATAGTAAGAAACAAATTCTGAGTCATGTATATGAAAATATGTACGTCAAATAAAATAAGTGAGGAATTAAGGAGATTTCAACTTTGTAAGTAAGCCAATTCATGAGTGAGTGAGTGAGAGAGAGATTTCTAAGGATGACTGTTAGGCCCCAAAGATCTCTAATGTATGTATGCTTCAGTATATTGAAAAGTGTGTGTAGGTGCGTGCATAGTTGTTCAAATCTTACGATAGAAGATTCGTATCTTACGATTCATACGATATGATAAGAACGATTCATATCTATCAACAAATCTTACGATTCGTATAAATAATAGAATTATGGAGTTATTAGGAATGTCAAAGCATGAAACATTTCGTTTTAATGGTTTTTAAGAAATGTTGTCAAACTCGAATCGTATCGTAAATCGGTCTAAGGGTGTGACTCGTAAATCGTAAATCGTAGAATCGTAAGAATTATAACATTTTTGACTTTTTTTGCTATAATTATTATTTATACTACAATTACATATAAAATGACATAGAATAATAAAATACTTTATCATCCATAGTAAATAACCATCCATAAAAAATATAAAAATATATTAATATGAGATTTAAATATAAATATTAGTAATAAGTACTAATAAATTTAAAAATTCAGCAAATAAACCAATAACAATTAAAAATTTTAAAAACCCTTAATAACATCTATCAAATATTTTGTAAATTAGAACTATTTATTTTTTAAATAGATATCATTAACAAATAAATCAAAGTCATTTAAAGAATTTTATTAGTATTTATCAAAGAATTTAAAAAAATAAAAAAATTACAGTTTTTAAATTTTTTAAAATAGATATAAAAGATAAAAAAAATATTTTTTAAGTAAAGATAAAGAAGCCTTCAACTAATAAGTACTGTCCGTGAACAGTACTTATTAGTCGAAGGCTAATTAACGAAAACCATATTCACAAGTCCTTATTTAGGGTACTCCTTATTTACCGTAAAATCCTAAAAGAAAATAGATACAAAGATTAAAAAAATATTTTTTAAGTAAAGAGAAAGAAGTGAACAGTATCACGAAACACCCTTTATTCTCGAGTAGGAGTCCTTGTTTACCGTAAAACCCTAAAAGAAAAAGGGGACTTGAGCACAACGAAAGAAAGGAAAAGAAGGCAAAGAACTGGCGGAAAGGAGAAACGAAGGAGAAGAAAGTGAGTAAGAAAACTAGGTACAATCTCTTCTTCCTTTCCTTTTTCCTTTCCTGTCCCTCTTCCTTCTTCCACTTTTACTAAAAGAGGTATTTCCTTTCCCTCCTCTTTTTCTTTTTCCCTCTTTTTTTTTCTTTCTTTTTCTCAATCGCACGATATAACGTTCAACTGCGATTCAATCGCACGATCTGCGATTTTCGCAAAACTCGGCTGATTAATGGGTTTTTTCGATTGGAACATCCGAGTCGACTCGCTGGAACATCCGAGTCGACTCGTAACTCGGACGATTTTAACAACACTGTTTTTAAGGCTAGAGTTGATGAGCATTTAAGACCTTTCGATCTTTTGAAGGTTTTTTTAGTTCATTATTGACTTTTCATACTATAGTTGGATTATATACTGGTCTTATACTTTTGAGAGTTGGAGCATTGAAATTTGAGCTCTAATGAACTGATTATATAGAATTCACTTCATATTGAAAGAAAGTTGGAGAATTGCTCATGTTATTACATTTTAGATATATTTTACGTTATTTCATATATTAAATATTTTCTAGGGAAAACACTTATGAATATTACGATTCTACGATTTACGATAAACGATTTGCGATTAAAGATGTATTAACGATTTACGATATGATTCGATTTTCACAACATTGGATGCGTGTATGTGTGCATAAAAGTTCTCTCTCTCTCTCTCTAACTCACACACACATCTTGTCAAGAAAAATAACAAACCATTGGCACTGACTAGTTCTCAATCCTTGACTGGCTTCAACAACAACAAAATTGGTAATTCCATTGGTAATACTAATTCCATCTTAAAGAGCCTTCTTTTTTTCCCCAAATTTCTCCCTTTCTTTTTGGGAGGGGTGTAGTGGTTCTGATATTTAACATCCACCAAATACACAAATTTCTTCATCATCCTTGAGAACATCAGGTTTGTACTCTCCTTTGTTCAACCATGCGCCTTCTATTTATAAGGATTGTGGTAGTAATTCCATGTTCTAACAGTCAAGCACTTATTGCATGTTCTTTGATGACAACATGGTTTCAGCCTAGATGAAAACAATGCATTACAGGTTCCATTTACCTTTCACCATAAGTAACTTGATTTCAGTCAACGGAGAACTCATGAAAATAGTGTGTTAGCAGACCAGCAAGATAGACGTATGTTTAGGCATGCATGATAATGAATGCATGAAGCACCAAGTTACCAATGTCAGGCGTTGCAAGTTGAAACCATGAAGAACTCTATCAGAAGCATATTATAATATCATATCTAGAACAAATTCATCATCATCATATTGAATGGTAAAATGACCTAAATTCCGCAATCTTCAAGGTTGCAAAGTAATCACTTACCATTTTTGTTAGAAGCTCTTGTCAATCCAAAATATTTCCACAGAAGATGGAAATTTTGTTGTAGGTATGGCAACATTTTTCACAATTTACAAGTGTATATTCTATAGTTGACTTATGGTTGTAATTGATTGTAAATCATTATTCTTTCCTTTTTTTCCACCTTAATTGGCTCACTGTATTTATATATATATATATCCTCTTCTGTTCAAGATAACAAGTAATACATTACACAAAGAATTATCTTACATTTCTCACACAGATTTCACAACAATAGCTTTTGTTGGCTATCCAACAATGAGATACCAAAAAACCATTAGCAACATTCTTTAAGGATGGATACCACACGGAAAATTAGAGAGAAGCACATTCACATTGAGGGAAAAAACCTGGTCCCAATCATCTTCATCAATTGTTCCTCTGATATTTCTCAAGAACTCGGTCAACTGACCACCCTTTTTCCGCTCTGCAAGTGATGCAGCTACACCGGCATAGATATCAACAGCTGCAAAGTGTAGAATTTCAAGATTGGAGCAATCAAATGAAAAATAAGTATTATGGTAAGAAGCACACAATCAGAATGGGGTTTTGGAGGTTGGGGTGGTGGACGAAGTGGAAGGGTGGATTTTGGTAAATCAGAGTGGAACAAAGTCGAAACAGTGACAGGAACAGGATATAAGGATATCATGCATAGTTGGCACATAAAGCAAACATGATAATTTTTGGGAGGTGCTGGCACCAGTGAGCAACATACTAGAAGGCTAAAGTTCATGAATGACACCTGCACTTTGGGTTGCTCACCAAGATATGTGCCAGTGATGGATTTGGGAACCTCATAGATGTCCTTTGACCTAGGAAGGACCTGACTACCCCAATAATTTTCAGCCACAGATGTAGAAGCTCAGGATATTTCTCAATCCAATGGCGTGTGTAACATGTACACGGTCGAGAATGGTGCCAGGTAGGCCCCACAGGCTTGTCTGCTCACAATCCTAAGCCACCATACAGTTCTAAGCAGACAAGTTGTCTTCGTATGTACACAAAACAATGTAGCTATCTGCATGACTTCTATGTAGACCACCTCAATCCACCACTAGAACCTATCTTTTATTCCAAACCATCAAATGCTATCCTTGTTAATCAATATAGGGTGTGAACAAGATCAATGTAATATTCAATGTTAGATCCAGGACATGATCAGTGAGTTTTGAAAGTTGTCCCAAGGCTGTACTCCAAGCTTTAAAAAATTAGTTCCCAAGGTTCCCATTGAAGCAATCCCTATTCCTCTCTTAATATACACACAAGCATGGACAAACATGCACTAGCATGCACACACACAGTCACACACACAAGGGGTCACTGCTATCTCTCTTTAACATATTACACTTATCTGCATTATACACAAAATCTAACACCTAAAAATGCTTTAAAAAAGATTCAGCATGCTTGCTAATCCATTTAACAAATTAAAAGAAATGATAACATGGGTATAAAAAAATCACAGACCTAATGTCAAAATACATTTTTAAAGGGACAATAGCATCCATATCCATGTCCTAGAATTCAGATAAATGGAGTATTTATCCACATTCCCAAATTTAAGTCCCTGCTTGTATCTGTGTCTTTGCATCATGGGGTCCAACATTTCAATGGAAGACATTGAAGCCACTGGAATAACAGTTATACATGAGTGGATTGAATGCACTGAATGTATGGCCACCTCATGACTCAACTAATCTTGATGCTAGTCTCCGATCCCTTCTGAAATATATCAGATAGGGCTGAAAGGGGAGCCAAATCAGGTATGAGGAGGAAAGGAGTTTGAAATTGGAAAGGCTTTGTCAATTGTGGATAAGCTGGATGGATTATATATATAGATTTATATCGAACATTTGTGAGGAGTAATGCCAAGTGGTCACCACCCCCACAGGGTTTGTGAGTTAGACAGTAGTGCTTCTAGGGTGTATAATGAAGTGGCATTGGTGGGGCATTACAAAATCAAGATGTCATGACATTATTAGTAGAAGATGGCAACAAGAGAATTGCACCATTTGACATTATTACTAGGATTCTCTGTTTCCTTCCAATCTTCTGTCAATAACCATTCATTGGTGTATGAGTTGGGACATTATCCCTTTTTTTTTTTTTCCAAACCCAATCCTTGACTACATTGGCACCCACAACTGGCAAACATGACTCAACATTCAAACCAAGCAGCTTGCTGAGCATTAATGATATTGTCCTAATTCTGAATTTATGCAAATCAATATTTAAATAAAACTTATCATTATGAACACAAGAAAATGTTAACCACATTTTTACTCACATGTTTAACCCAATGGTAAATATCCCACTGATTGGTGTAGAATTTGGTGGTGGCTGCCATTTCATGGAATGGGTTTGATTCCAAAAGGTGGACCTTATCATATAGACTTCATAGAGCTACATGGAAAGCTTATAATGGCAGGATACATGCAATCATCTTTTGTTGTGTTCAGAAATGTACAGTCCGGTCCACTTCTCATAAAGGGGTATTGTCAGGTCAAATCTCAATATTGGATTGAATTTTCTGTCGAGATTGTTTCACATTCTTAGAATGGCATAAAGGCATTTGAGATAAATAAAGAAGAATAAAAAGTCACAATGTTATTTTTACCAGGAAGATTAAATTCATATATCACTCGAAATGCCAAGTCGAAATTTTTCTCAGTAAGTGTCTCAGCAATTTCACACCTTCTCCTGCAAAGGGGTTGGAGACATACTTGAAATGTAAAACTGTAGAATATCTTTCAAAAAGAAAAAAATAAAGAAAGGGAAGAATGCAGAATCTAAAAAACCAAACATATGAAGAATGAAACATAGCTTCATTCCAAAGAGTTACACTCGAGCTGATATGCATGCATAGGTGAAGAAGAAGATTTCACGCCTGCCTAGAGATCCAGAAAAAAGGGCGTGGACTAGAGAGAGAAAATATAGACAACAATACATCATGCTTTTATCCCAACTTGCATACTAAATTGTTGATGGTAATTATATGTTGGCAACAATGAGGATTTTCCAATTGTGCAACGGGGCCTTGTCATTTTGGCTTTGTTTTTACATCTTCTTCTTCTTTTGAGATGAAGTAATTTATCTTTTTTTTCTTTCAAAGGTTGAAGTAATTTATCTTAACAGTAACACCAATAATTAATCGTTGATGTTTCCAAAAAAGAAAAAAAACCAGCAACACCAATAATTATCTGAAATTTGCAGATATAGGTACCAGACTGACCTGAAAGTCTCAGGGTCATTGGGATTCCCAAAAAGAGAATGCTTCCATTGTGGCCCATCTGTGTCATTGAAGGATCTCACTACATCCACCTATACAGTTATTAAAATTATGACAATGAGGACAAAGTGAATGGTCACAGGTACAATGTCAAAGTAAGGAACCAGTTCTGGTCATAAAGCTAAACACTAGAAAACACTAGAAAACAATAGTTCTCTTTCTCTCTCTGAGTTGACTTGGACTAGTCTCTCGGAGTTTTGCTTCCACCTTTGCTCCCTTCTTTCCAACCCTCCTTTTATGCATACCTCATTTTAATAAAGCAATTAGTAACATTCAAAGAGGAATCTCCTTACCTGGATTGCAACCCGTGCAGAGAACTTGACAAGCCCCTCTTCAGTAAGCTTTTCTGAAGCACTCTTTCCACGAGAGGCCTTTGAAACAAGCTTTGTAGATTCCCCTGCCTTATGTCTTGCTGACAAACCTTCTTCAAAATGCCTCTGGATCCATCCAAAAGGAAATCCTAGGATTCTCAAAACAAATATAATAAACATTGCTAATGCTTTCGTTATGGTCCAAAAAGTAGGCCAGGACGATTATAGCTATGCATTTCCACTTTAAGATCATATGTGGGAATTTTCAGGGCCTCAAATGTACAAAATCCAAGCAGAACTTCCAGAATTACCATTATTATTTGAATGATCATAATTCCAGCATTACAAATTAAAAGAACGCTCCTTTTAACAACTGCAGATTTCATTACTCATTACTGCAAGAAACATTACCTTTGCATGTTCCAAATCCCTTACAGCTTCCTCTTGTGAAGAAGCATTCATAAATAACTGGATACAGCATAGTCCAGCAGCAACATGGTCATTCTTAATTACCTGAAACAATAATACGTAATGATCAACCTCCAAACTCACTTAAAGGAGCAATGAAGCTTAGAAATGGGGTTTAATCTACGGACAGAAGGAATGAAAACATTACACACACTGGCAAATAAAAGAATGTTGTAAGCAACTGGATCTCGGAGGGAAAATGAAAAGAAAAGAAAGTGGAACCACAATGGCTCATACTTGTAGGATCATGCACCTTCTGTAGACCTTCAATGTACCACACAAAAGATTGCATGCATTCCATTCATTGTAGTGCCGTAGAGCACCGTTAGGATTGATTTCCTTTTTTGTTGTTCCACGTATTAACCGTGTACAACACCTCTTATAAATATTTGAAATCTTGTAACAATGCATAAATACAACCAAATAAATTTTTTTTTTCTTCTCCATCTTCCTCGTATTTTCATGGTATGCAGCGCAGGATTTGAATTTTTTTCCTAGACTTCTTGTTCCTACAGTAGTATTGCATCATGGAGCCCATTTTGCACATACTACTTAAAAACTCATATCTGACATCCATACATTGAGACTGATCTCAAGTTCTCAACAACACAATTAAAATCACAAAAGCATTATAAAGTTTCTGATCATAGCTTTGAAGATGAGTGCAAACATGAGATGATTACCATTACTAAACATTTGACTGTATTCCAATGGTTCATAGTTCATACCATCACATACACTAAAACAAATATACATGAAAAGGACGGAAACTTATGCTTCTTATGATGGCCGAAATGAGAAATGTGAGTTGAAGTTTCCAACATGCCAGTACCACTTTTCTAACAGAATATATGAATGAGAAAAGCATACACAGTTACTGATGCACATGTCATCTACACATGAAAAGTACAATCATGAATTTGTCTGCTGTACCTGAAACTTGTAGAGGTAATTAAAGTGTCGATGGGTTTCACAATAGTTGCATATGCGGGCAAGAGCAGCAGTCGTATACTGACTCGCAGCCACATCTTGATTGGTAGATGCAATTCTTGTTGAAATTACATTCTCCAAGACACTCATAGCACCATATCCAATGCATAAATCACACAAGTCATCAACAGTCCCATAATCGGTAGCCAATGGATCAGGTCGTTGAGGGGATGAAGATGGAGTGGGAGCACCATGTAAGGATGGTTGAGGGGGTGAAGGAATCGCATTTTGAGGAAAGAACAGCATGCAAGCATCAGTATAATGCCCATGCCTGAACATAAAACCAAGCATTTGATGGCGTGTATACTGCAAGATACAAACAAAATAAAATTGATAAGATCAGACATCTAATCAGAATTCAATGGAACCAATTCTCCTAGCGATGGTATCATGCCGAAGCATTAAAATCAAAAACAAAGATTCTGACATATATTTGTATTACCTATAAATGATAGGAATAAACCATATCTCAAACAATAACGAATTCAATGAAGAAGAATGACCATTTTTATTAATAGAAATACCATGGACATAATTATCTTTGCAGGATTGCACCTTATTATTAAGCCAAAGCAACACATTGAACATTCAAAAGATCATGTATATCTACATTTGAAGAAGAGGGCTTCTAGGAGTGTGCACGATGTTTTTTCTTTGTTCTCTGAGAGCTTTTATTGTTTTCTTTTACTGTTTGTTGCTTGCTTTTCTGTTCTTGGTCTATACCTTTAGACCTTTTCTTGTATTTGTCTTTTTTCTTTAATAATATTTCCTCTTTGTTACCACTCAAAAATAAGATTATGTATATCTACAATTGCAAAATGGAATGTATAACAGCAGCATCATTATCATCTAGCCACTAATTCCATCTATTTGGGATACACTTTTTGAGTTATGCATCTCTAATCTAGCCCTATCAAAAAATATATCTTGCACCTCTCAACAAACGATCATGTCCTTTATTCCCTCAAGCCAAGTTTTTAAGGCCTTACACTTTTCTTGGTACCTTCTACATGTAACTTCAATTTCAAGAACTGGGGTCGCTTCTGGTCTTTTATGTGCGCCCAAAACAACCTTAGCAATATACCTTCATTTCATCATTTTTTCCTTTCTTTTTAATTTTTGTTTGAAAAGATAGGATATCCTTCATCTGCTCATCTATTAGTGCTACTTTTAGTGTTTCCCTAATTTCACATTTCTAATTTTATCTCTTAGTGTTATCACATACATCTTAGCACTTGCATTGATGTAACAATAATTTCATTGCCTGGAACTTAGGTACATAGAGCATCACCGATGACTATTTTATAGAATCTCCCCATGAATCAACATACTCCTCATAAGTTTTGAGAGACATTTGAATCTTGATTAGATTTTTATTTGAAGGGATGAATAACAAAACTTTGTAATTGTCTCCTTCAGGGTATTATTCTCACAAAAATCTATACGGGTGACATCAACTAAGACTCAAAATCAGCCAATGCTAGAGATATTTATGTTCCAAAATCACTCTTGATGCTGGAGTATGAAGTTGAATAATAATAATAATAATAATAAACTAGAACAAATTACGTGCAACATTAATAGGGTCAAAAAATGAGTTAAAAGATATAAATGGAATTTAAGCACATTGATAAAGGAAAGCTTACTTCTTGTAGATAGTTAACACACTCAACATATCGAACATTGTCCAGATTACTACGAGGACCATCATCAAAATCTGAGCTAGATAACAGCAATTGACTGTTTGGAGTTTCTTGAGACCGTCTAGACCTTTCTGAGCGTGGAAATGTGGTGGGCATATATAAAACATTAAGGTACGCATCAGCAGATAGGGAATCATCCAAGATTGTTGGTGCACTTCTTGCCAAATGTTCATACCTGTACAAATCAGTAGATCAACACAATTTCAGAAGTTCAGTCAATGTCTCTATGAATGGATATCAATTATAAGTGCAATTTATAGATTACACCTTCAAAGAGTCTGAACAAGAGAAGTATTCATATGAATAAATTCAAAGACACGTTACATGGTAATGTAGGGAGATCAAATGTATAATGTAAACAATAAAAATATGATCAGATTTATAATCTTGAATAGAACTGACTGTAACACAAAAATCATCATATCCAAATCAAAATCTCTCTAAATAGAGAAAATAAAATTTTACTAAAATATAGAAGAAATACAAGTCCAGCATAAGAAAGAAATAGAGAGAGAAAGAAAACAACAAACTACAAGCCATCCCTCAGACACCCAATTACACCCAACCTACACCAATATAGGAGAGCTCTACTGAAATGAGAAAAGGAATTGACATCAATAGAAACCAGCTACAACAAACCAACCCATAGAAACCAATTACAAGCCAACCAAAAAAACACCTCAGATCTCCCCACTCCAACCTTTGCCAAAAAGTCCACAACACCATTCGCTATATGACAGGTATTTTTGGGTAGGGCTTCCCTTCCTCAGCAAGCCTTCTTAATATCTCTTACAATATGGACTAATCTCCACGGAGAACACTTGTCGCCACCAGACAAGGTAATTTTTTTTTTTTTTGAGCAATAACAAAGGTAATTCATTCATAAAAAAAGATACAAGTACAGCAAGCCAAGATAGGTCTAAAAGCGATAGACCTAAAAAGAAAAGAACATGAAGAATAATCACAAAATAAAAATAAAGTGTTATTGTCAACCATCACCTCAAACCAATGTGCTATCAAATGGGCATCCTCTAAAGTCAAAGGAAGAAGACTCCTGAAAAGCCGTTTATTAACTCCCAACTTAGCAAAGAAGCCTACCACGCCACTGGCCAAGGCAATAGCATTAATAGAATCTCCCTCTATCACCGAGTTGCCACTACATGCCTAGACGACAATTATAATGTCCTAATACCCCAACTATTCTGCCTCATTGGACTCACTGAATCCTAACAACTCTGAGAAAAATGAAATAATTGTAATAACAAAAAATAGGGAGAAAAGAAAGAAAGAGGATGGAGCAAAAGGGAAGAAAAGAGAGATAATTCACTGTATATTGCATTGCTTGTCTTTTTTAATAAAGGAGGATACATGTATATAAATAGTACAAGGAGCCAATCAAGGCGAAGAAAAAGGAAAGAAAAATCAATTACAATCAGTGATATCTAATATCATAGAAGTCAACCCACATGTGTAAAATGTGATACGCCATATCCTATAACAATAACTCCCTCCCTTAGAATTATGGGACAGACCACCTATACCTACTGGTCTGGTTTTGCTACTAACACCGTCCACATTAAATTTGTAAAAGCCTAATGGGTGCCTACACACTTTCGAAGCCTATTCCTTCTACTCCCTCTCATACAACCATCCAAAAAATAAAAAATATCACTAACAGAATGGCCCACAAACTCCTAATCTAGTGGCTTACATACTACAAGTTCAGAAAGGAACTTATTAAGGACAGTAGCTGAGGAAGAAATTTTGACAACTACATAAGAGTGTTCACTTACATGGTGCGGACAGAAGAAACATCAACTGGAGGACCTCCCTCCATTGTATTAATTATCTCTAGAATGACAGGTGTAGGATCGCCCTTGTGCAGTTGAAGAGCTTGCCTGGAACCATCAACGACATGTCAGACATGGACAACTTTTTCACATTTGAAGCAAGAATAACATTTCAGCCATCTCCTAGTTTCTCTTTTGGATTTTGTCCAATAACTAACTGAACGTAATTAAATATATGCCACCTACTTGAACTTCACACGAGCTTGAGCATAATGTTCCATCCGAATCAAAGCATGTCCCCATGCATTCCATACAGGAAAAGCATCAATCTAATAATTGAACAGTACCTTTGTTATATTAATATACAACAGAATAGATGCAACAAAAATACCATAATGAATCGGTTCACTTGCCTTGCACTTTTTGCAAGTATATACGGCCATGCTGTAACGCTCATCCTCTATCAACCTGTCACGGAGACGGATAGATGATTCTCTGTCAGCAATGTCATCAAGAGAAGCCACAATGCCTGACCCCAGAAGACTCTGAAGCAGCTCAGCACGTCCTAACCAAATATCTGCTTGGGAGAGAAGTTCAGATAGCTCATCTGTATATTGACTTCCAACACTGGAGCTTCCAGCATCAGAAGATGCATCATCAGCATCTTTACTTCTTTCAGAATTGTTTGACAAGTCACTACTACCAGCAAGTTTCCTCAATTGCACTTTGGCATAGACCAGTGCCTGCAGAAACATAAAATGAGGAATGTCATAAACAGTAATGAGGAAAAAGATACCTGCAGGTTTTTTCAACAGAGAGAGAGAGAGAGAGAGAGAGACCTGCACAAAAGTTTCCGTTGCATGATATGCACGACCCAGAGTTTCTACAGATGCATGCAGTGGCAATTGGTGAGAGCTCAATACATTCTTCATCTGAGAAATGCATAAATCCAGAGCACCTTTTGCAGACACTGACTCATCAGAGCACAAAGAGAGTAATGCCTACAAACAGATAAACACAACTTCAACATACATGTGACACATCTTAGCAAATTATTGATAATTTATATGGGGTTACCTTTGTGAGTTCTATTTAATCCATCCCTGTTTAGAGTGATATCTCCATCATTCCATGTACTAGTGTGTCACTTCTAACTACTTCATTCCACATTCATATTGGTCTCTCCCTCTTAAACTGTGAATTAGAAATCCTTCCAAGTGACGTGGCAGAACTCCTAGCAAATCGTGGGGCGGAAGGGGATCATGAAGGAACTTTTCTTCTGTAATTTTTAAGGAATTTGTAGATTGGTGTTTTCATTTCTCTTTATTGGGTTTCGGCTTTGTCCCAGGGGTAACGACCAAGGACATTGCTCTGTATCTGTGCTTGTCTTTCTTGTTTTCTTGGGTGTAAGCCTTTTACACCTGCCTACTGTATTTTTTTCCTATATCAATATATTTTTTTTCTATTATCGCTCAAAAAAAAAATCCTTCCAAGTCTCTGAATGCAGGCATTTCCAGTGTCATATGCAGACTACTGACATGGAATCACAACATGTGCCATTCACAACTCATAAAACAGGAACAGCTTTACAGAATCATACAATATCCAGAATTTATTCAACTTGAGCAACCTAAGACTAGATGGAAGAATAAGTATGAAACTTCTAGGCATTCCTACACATAAACATCCTAGCTCCTTTCGTTATCTTGATGATGAGGTCATCCCCAGACCTCAGCTGCTTTGTTGGTGATGAGTCAGCCCCAAACGCCTTGATAAATCTTGGGAAACTGGGAAGAGCAGAAGGGGGCTGGTTTTGGTTGGCCTGAAGGATAGAATGGCGCACTACCATGTAAATGGCCTTGGAAGTATGGAAGGGACAAGGATGCTCGAGGAGGGATCTAGTGCAGTGAAGGCTAGTTTCAAATTAGAGGCAGATAAAAAATAAAGCTGGGAGGCAAACATGAGGAAGAGAGAGTTATGTGCCTTCCATTTCTCAAATGGTGGTAATGTGTTTTCACACATATAGATTAAAGAGGATCAAATAGAAACACGTCCTCAAATTTTAATTTGACTCCTATTTGGAGCCCACCATGGCCTATGGAGACGAATTGATTGGAAAGGTATTTACTTGAATAAGTTGCTAATAAAAATTACCTTAATTGGATAAATGAAGCCATATTTTCCAAGCTCCGAAGATTCAATTTTATCCAACCGGTTGAAATCCATGGTGTTAGATCAATGGGTTTTTTAACTCAGATTGCAGTGAAATTAAGAATAAATATAATTCAAGGGAGGAAGGTGAAATTCCGTTACTAGAAGTATGAAAGACGTAGAGGGTGGTGAATAGATCGTTTTTAATTTTAGTTCCCTTTTAAAAATAAATCAGATTTAACAATATGTGCAGCGGAATAAACGTGTGCAAGTGATAAACAAATGAATCAAACCATTAATACAAACCACACATGCACAACAATATATAGTGGTTCGGTTCACCTGAACCTACATCCACTGTTGGACTCACCCTCTCTAGGGCTATCCCAAATATACTATATATGGGTTTCACATCCAAATAGTACAACCTAGTTTTTTATAGAGGTTCAACCCAATCAGTTTAATCCTGTACACCTATTTTTTAGAGTGGTTCGAACACACTGTTCTAATTCACTTTACAATGTTTGAAATAAAATAAAGAAGAAATACTTGCCTTGGGCCTTGACCGTTTTCCTTTAAGCTATTTCTTCTTTACTGAATCTGTGTGCTCCTTTCCATTAGTTTAGCTCCATCAAAATGACTATCGGCACAGCAGTATAGGACAAGGTTATGACTGGTTTTATCCTATATGAACACCTTATTCTTCATCAGGATTGGGGTACTGATTACCCAAACATCACTAAGAGGGATGATGAAGAATGGTGTCTAGAGGGAAGGCCGAATGATCACTCACTGGTAATCTTGTTCCTAAGTGTTTTCTCTGTGTATTCGGTCCTCTAAACAACAGCCTTACTGTTATTTTATAAACAGTTTTAAGGTCTGCAGTTAGTCACGCCTGCGAGGCCTCGCTGATTCTGATGAGGCCTCGCCAGCGGTAATTTGTTGGAAAGACAGCACATATGTGCTGCTTAATTTGTCAGATAAAATCCATCCAGATAGCAGCCAGCTCAAGTCCACCGTTTATGATTTGAAAGATTTGCAAGATGGATTATAGCTCATGGAGGAGCCTTTCCATATTTGTCATGGACAACTCCTCAAGGGTATTCAAATTCAAATTTTAAGAGAGGTGGCAACATCTCACCATATGGATAAATTTATTTACCATAATGAACTTCCAATCAATTTACCATAATTACCCATCTCACCATGTGGATAAATTTATTTACCATAATAAGCTTCCAATCAATTTACCATAATTTCCTCTCAATTAAATAGACACAGATTTTAACTTTCTAAATCTGTAAGAAACTGAATCAGCTCGACACAGGGTCAGCTAGACTCAACTCAGCTCAGCATAACTGGCTGCGAGGCCTCGGTAGATTGCATGAGGCCTCGAGGCTGAAAGTCACTTATTATCTTATTTTTCCAATTGACTTTTAAGGTATTTGACTTAGCCTAAGGTCTCCTACGGTTCACTTACCTGTGTGCCAATATTGTATTTGGTGTAGACGCTTCAACTTCATAGAGATCTTATTCATCCAAGGCAAGTCCAACTTAGTCACGTAATTGACAATAAGGGTGACTCGGACGAACCGGGGCACTAACAGAAGGTAGGTGTGAGGGATGAAGGGATCTGATTAGGGCCATGATGTGTCCCATTTGGTTAGTGTCCTCAAATTGCACCATTTGGTTAGCGTAATTTGAGGACGCATCTCGAGAGAGAGAGAGAGTAATTTTCACCTACATAAAACATTGCCTTGTGAATGATGTGAAAAACCATTTCGATGGATTTGTACAAGCAAAACTCATTCATTGTAAAATTAAGAAATTCCTTCCATGTCCATCTCATTTCCTATTTCTTGTATGCTGTAAAGTCCATGACCACAATTTTTAAAGCCTCATCAACCCACTGGCCCTCCTACTTCCTTCTGTCTCTCCATCACTCTTCAAGAACCACGCCATGTAGTACGTCACCACCTTAGCTGTCATGTCTACCCTCACTGCAAACCTGCAATCCTGTCGGTGACAATTAGACCCTTAGGTAGCAGTACTAGCCTTGTGGTGTCATCATCCATGTCAACCTTTAAGACCTTGCTGGTGTGGGATTGGACCTGGAAAATGCCCTTGCAAGTGTAAATGATGCTGTCGACACCGCAGTAGAGAGCAAGGCCCAATGTGGTGGATGAGGTGGCCAATATGTAAAGGAATTCTAGAAAAATGGAATGTTGACTCTTGGTGCCAATTTTTGACGAAGTTGATTGTGAAATTGGTGATGTGGACATTGCCAACGAGGTTGATGGAGACATCACTGGAAACGGGCCGGGGGGGGGGAGGGGAGGCGGGGCGTGGGTGGTGGTGGTGTGGGGTGTGCGCGGGGGGAGAGATGGGGAGAAGTATAGTCGAGGGGAGGGGGATGAATGACTAGGATTGTAGGAAATGAGGACATGCTTTGTGAGAGCCTAGAAATCACCTTAGTTGGATTAGTGAATCCATGTTTTGTCTAAGCCCAAAGATTCAATTTTATCCAACAATGGAACCCCAAGACCCCCCCACCTCTCCCCGAGTACGAGGGTGTTGGGTAAAACTCTAGATACACGCAGCCCTTAGCAAACCACGGGCATCAGGGGACTACGGGACTCAAAACATGAGACCTCTGGTTCCTAAGCCAAAGTAGCTAGTTGAGCTAAATTCAAAGGGTTAAATCAATGGGCTGTATAACTCATATTAGGGTCACACTGGGTAAGAATCCGAATAATGGAGAGTAAGTGGTGTGATTGAGGTCATGGTGGACCCCACATGGCCAGAGCTACAATATGTTATCTAAGCACCAATACCTAGGGGATCTAGTTAATATGTGTGAAAACAAACACACACACATATGTATGTATTAAATGATTGGTTTTGTCAAAAATATATAAAAGCAACCACAAACCCATTAAAAATTACCTGGTTTGATATCAGAGGAAGAGTCTTAGTCAACGTTGTTAGGGATATTAGAAAGGTAAGGATAAAGGCATCCTCTTGATACATGTTTGATGATCAATGAATAACATGGCAGATTTCCTGGCGAAAGTTGGAGTCGAAAAGCGGCTACCAATAGTGGAGTTTTTATAATATTAAATCCATGAGTCAGGGTGCATTAGGATCAGAGGTTTTTTTTTTTTTTTTTATGTTTGGTGTTTATATTTTTTCTTTTTTGCATGGATATATGGTTTCGTATAGCCCTTTTCTACAAGTCCTAGCTCTGATATTGTATTATAAGTTTTTGCATTTAATAAAATTAAATTCTGTCTCTGCTCAAAAAATAAATATTATAAAGATAAAACTAATAGTGGAGTCATAGATAGTATTTCAGAAAATTGCCTCAGATAAATGGGAAAATTCCTAAGCTGATGGTGAATTATGAAGTGTCCTAATCGTAGAATTATAGACTAAAGAAAAGAGAAGATGGAGAAGAAATTCTCTGTATTGATTCTATTGAATGTGTCTAAACTTAAAAGGGTTACATGTATAAATAGAAAAAGGAGTGCCAACCTAGGTGGCTTAAAAAAGAAAATAATAAAGGATAATTATCTACAATCAACCATACAACTAATAAGATGTCTTTCCAAAATTAGATGATTTGGGTAAACTCTGTCCTGAAGTGGGTCCCACAACACCTTATGTGTCCTAAAGTGGGTCCCACAACACTAATGTTTAGTTGATGTTGGTACCCCCCACCCACACGCGCACACATATTCCACCCAGCACTTGGAGCTAGCTTACATGAAATGCATAGGTAGCAAGCCACCAGTGATAAATCCAATAATAACAAGTGACAATGGCCAGCATATATTATACCTTAAAAAGAATTATATCAGGGGCACTTTCATATCTATGAGATGAGCGAACTGCATCATCCTTGCTTGTGTCACCTGTCAGTACCCATTCCTCTGCAATTGATACAGATGGAAGTCGTTCTTGCCCATCTGCAGAATATAGCGAAACACGATCCTCCTGGATACCAGCCATTGCTTCCCAAGCAACTTTTTCAGAAGGTGTCAGTCCAGAGCTCTTTCTTTTACGATAAACTTCCTTTGGAGCTATCTTATTTCCAGTATCACGAGGAGTCCAAGAAAAAGCACGGCGAGCCTCTTTCTGTAAGTTACTGAGGCTGTTCGTAAAGTTTGACCTTGAAGGCGCACCTGTTTTTGTTTTCTGCCTCGGTCTTGGCCCTGAAACAGATATTCGGGGTTCTCTTGAAGGGGCACTAACACTGACAGCAATTGCTTTAGCAGCATATGTAAGAATTAGATCATTGTCTCTCAAAGAGGGGATTTCCTTCAATATCTGCCAAATGGTATAGTTGAAAATTAATAAAAGAAGAAAAAGATAACAAGATAAAGAGGATAAAGATCCATAACAGAAATTTGTTTTGGTGGATGATCTGGTCTCCTATGTTGATTATAATAAATAAATCCTACCACTGCAGAAAATATAATCCATGGGGCACAATGCTTGATCCCATAAAAAGAAGTGAACAACACATCTACCCAATTTTCCTACCTAGCAAAGGCAAGTTTACATACCAAAGCTGCAGATTCCAGTTGTTTCCCCATCAAAAGGACTTCCAAAATCAAGTGAGGGTGTTCATGCAATGAAGAACATCTCTGTTGCCATGGCAATGGTAAAGATGCTAGAACACGAAGCCCCAGGGCCCATGCATTAAGACGGGAAACTTCAACATCTGATAGATTTCCAGCTCTACGGTTCAGGAAAAAATGAACCTTATTGAACAAAAAAGGGTGAAAAAGGCATGTAAGAAGGTATATAATATTTCGTAACTGAATCCCACTGTGTATGTGCAGGAAATGCTTTGATACCAGGAGTTGCTTTGATCGTAGATTTGGTAAAAGCTGCATTGCACCCATTGCAACAGGTAAAGCATCATCAGAGTCACGTAATGAAGAAAGAAAACGTGACGCTTCTGCTGGGCCTCCACCACTTAGAGGGTCTGTTGTGAGTAACTTCACAAGCTGCCGACCCTGCAACTCTCTTCTTAGATCTATGGATAAGGCTGCACTTTCAGCAACTTCTAAAGCTGCAGAAACAGCACCCTTTCCAGCTAATCTAAGTGCCAGGCCTTCAGGATCTTCCTTGCATTCAGCTTCAACCTTAAAAAATAAATAAATAAACAAACGAAGTTCCATTAGCAAATTATGTCCAATTTCCTGAAGGATCTTGACTTAATGCAGCAATACAATTAATAGTTACACCATGGATTAGCAGGAAGAAACATGAAGTCAAACTGAGTAACAGATGATGATTCACTGAATTATTAGGGGAAAAAAATAAAAAGAAGGTTATGACCTCTTGCCAGCTGCTATAATGATCATCTGCACAAAGAATGTGACTATATCTTTGCAAAGCTTGTCTCATTTGTAAGACCTAACAAACAAATCGCTTATTAGAAAATCATAAATAAACAAGAATGACAATAAATAGATAAGTTTCGGAGAAAATAACTGAATATCTGAGAAGCCTTACCAAACAAGTCCACCATAGGAATTCAAAAGAACTATGACAAGTATGAAAATAATAATAATAACACTTCATAAAAAGTACCTCATCCTTAAGTGGATCATTTTGAGGCAAGTGGCAGCCACACATGGTCAGAACATCCTCCGCAGCATCCAACTCCCATCGATGCACATACCTAATTTCAAAGTGAGAACACTACGATATCAAGGTCCAACACAAAACAGAAAATAGTGAAAATCAGTAGGAATCATAGTAGTTAAAGGTGCGCCTAGATTGCATCTAGGCTCCAAACTTGTTTTGTGCTTCACCTAGCTCCAAGCAGGTTCACTTTAGCAGGGTCTAGTTCTTTTAAGAAAAAAATTTATTATAAGCATCATTTCTACATTAACAGTTATATCTTCATTTATCCATGTGATTAGTCTCACCTCAACATGGGGTGGAGATACCCAAGTTATTAAAAAAAGGTTATATATTTTAGTTTGTACGTATTATTAGCTAATAATACTTAATTAGGAACTTCAATAAATGTATAATATATTTGTGTTAAGCAACAGGGGGGTTGTTCAGCGAATGGTGGATGCAATATGTATCCACTAATACGTTTTGAGCCATTTGCTGATACAAAAGTTTTTTTTTTTTTATAGAGAGAGATAATTGTACTTGTTAATATTGAAGTAATAAAGAGAGAAAATAATTAATATACAAATATATGCCTAGTATCAAAATAAGTGTGCTTCAATATATCAAGCTCACAGTTAGGCATCCGCCTTGCACCATAAGCTCCAAGACCCCTTGGGTCCTTGAGCCTTCACTACTATGGTAGGCCTATAAAAAATATTTTACAATATAGATAAATGGAAGTAAGAATAGCATATCCTGGCAGTTTGAACTAGGGTAGTGAGTACCAAAATGATATTGGATGGGCATCAGTTTTGAGCTACAGAAGTAGAATTGTCTAAATAAAAAATAAGATTATCAAGTAAACCAATACACATTAATGACTAAAAATTAGAAGTGTAATGTAACAAACACAACACAAGAAAATAAAAATCCTGAATGACTGAACATTGCAACAATTTACCATAATAGTAATGCAAAAAACTCTTATGTGGAATTTACATACTTGAGAGCAAGTTTAGCTGCTAGTTTTTTATCTTTCAACCGTAGACAGTATTGCCAAGTGTTGCTCCAAATGTTGTGAGCTCCATAACCTTGAGGTTGTCCTGAGATTGAGCCATTCTCCTCTCCACGTTCAATGAGTAACTGGAGTAACCGATCTGAGGCACCATCACGTAAACAACGATCTGAAAGAGCGAGAGCATCCAACAGCTTCCCTTCATTAATCAATCTGTTGAAAGAGAACAAAGGTCGAGCAATTGACAAAAATACCAAATGCATTTACAACTAGACGTAAAATTACTATCAATTTTACATTCCCACCAAAGATCTAATCAGAGTGAAGTAACAAAATGATTAAAAAAATATGTCCACATCTTCCTCATGTTCCCTACATAGAGGACAAGAAAGGTCGTCGCTAGAGACACTGATTCCCCACCTATTAAGTTTTGCTTTGGACAAGATGCGTTTTTTGAGGGACATCAAGTGAAAGCCTGAACTCCTGGCGGAGCCACGCCAAACCAAGCTGAAAGACTTGGGCAACTCCAATTGCTAGACTCTTTTTGTGCCAGCTCCACCCTACGTTTTATTAAGTAAAAGCCCGAAGAGTCACCTGTCCAAATTTGTTCATCTTCTAACCTCCAAAAGATAGGCACATCTCCTAGGTTCCATTAAACTCTCTTGCGCCCTAAGATCTCTTCTAAAGACTATTTCCCACCGAGTGAGGCTCTCATCGATCTTGTAGCAGTCTATTACTTTAGCCCGGTTATTCTTGGCTATCCTGAAAAGTCTAGGGTCAATCTCCTATCCAAAGATCGCTCCAAAAGAAGGTCATGTCTCCTTTTCCTAATAGATTTCTTAACTTTACCTTGAATAGACCTCCTACCTTGCCTTTGCCCAAACCTATCCTCCACCACGCCTTCAAAACTTGTGATCCTTTCCTTCCCACTTCCCCTGAAAGGTTCCATTCATTTTCATTCTCCATCCCATATCTAGCTACTAAAATCCTCCTCCACAAAGCATTTTTCTCTTCCAAACCTCCAACTCCATTTACATAACAGAGTATGTTCCTGATCCCTAAGGGCACTATTCCCAAGCCTCCTCCTCCTTTGGGCTTTGTGACTTCTAACCATCTCATAAGATGAAACTTTCTATTTTCCTCCTTGTCACCCCATAAAAAATTCCTAAAGAGCTGCTCCAATCTATTCACTACTCCTTTGGGCATTTCAGAGATCAACATGTAGTACAAAGGTAAGTTGATTAAGACTTATTTGATTAAAGTAAGTCTTCCTCCTAGAGACAAGTAGTTCTTACTGCAACCTGCTTGCTTGCATACAAGCCAGTCCAAGTGGGTTTCTTACCTTTATCCAATTGTGTGATTTGTTGTTGCTTAGGAGTTTACACAATTCTCCAAATTTGACACAAATCTAGAATGTCTTCTTTGCTGTTTTTGGTTCATCTGTACCTTCGCCAACATCACCTAGTTCAGAATTATTCTCACATAACGCCACATTACAGACTCATCTTTGTCAAAGTCATCATCCGATCTTATAGTAACCAGGATATTTCCATTCAGCATGTGCGGAGGTCAGCTAATGCTATAGCAAATTTTCCCACTAAAGTTGGGGTGGACAAGACCAATGGTTTTATTCGGTCCTTGTAGTCGGTTACTGTTAGTCCTTGATTTGCTTTTTTTTTTTTTTTTTCCAGGATAAGGCTGTTGTGTTTATCATGAGTTGTATAATCGAGCTTTGTGGTGATTCTCGAGGTGTTTTTTGTATTTTTGGAACAGTACCTCTCTTATAGTATACCACTTTCTTCTTATTAATGAAACCTTTTAAAAAAATTATAGATTCATCTGCTTTTACACATTATTTGCAGCCTCTCCAGTATTCATACCCTAAATTCACCCAAGAACCAACAAAGAGTACAAACCTAACTAGAACTTGTCGTCTTCCACAAAAATGTGCACATATCCCTCCTAGTTCTACTATCAATTAAACAAATATAGAATGATTTCATTGAGCAAAGAACAAATGGATTGACATGCCAATTTATCATCATTCTGCTTTTGAGGATATAAATCTACTAAGAGCCAATTGCATCCCCAAAAAGCACCACAACCTTTCATTAGAAAGATCATGTCATAAAAGGGGATTTCACACACCTTTTTTTTTGAAACATTAACGACTTGATACCATTAAAATAAGAAGAGAGTACAATAGAAAGATCCAGGTATAAGAGAGATATACCCGAATCAAAACAGAGAAGGAAAAGAAACAAGAGAGACAAGAAAAAACATGAACAAAAAGAAAAATACAAAAAAATCCTCCACCACTAAAAGGACCACAGCTCCCCTAACTCCTAAGTCTGGTGAGATGAAAATATTTCCGAAGCTGGTCTTTGCTTCTGAACACTGACTTTCACTAAGAAGTCTGCTACGCTGTTTGCTGATCGGGGAGTATGGGTGAAAGTGATGCCTCCCAACCTGCACAGCCTCCAAATGTCCCTAACAATACTTACCAACTTCCACCCGGGGGGGGGCGCGGGTGTTCCTATTAGTAGCCTAGGAGATGGCATTAGTCGAGTCCCCTTCAATAATAAGGTCACCGCTCCTAAAACTAGACCAAACCTGAAGTGATCTCCTGATTGCTCTCAGTTTTGCCTCGTTTGACTCCATTATCCCTACTGATTAAGAAAAAGGCAATTAACATCCTACCTCTATCATCATGAGATGGCATTAGTCGAGTCCCCTTCAATAATAAGGTCACCGCTCCTAAAACTAGACCAAACCTGAAGTGATCTCCTGATTGCTCTCAGTTTTGCCTCGTTTGACTCCATTATCCCTACTGATTAAGAAAAAGGCAATTAACATCCTACCTCTATCATCATGTAATACTCCACCTATACCTGACGGACAGGGTTTACCCCTTGCTGCCCCATCTACATTGAATTTACATGAACCTAGAGGAGCCGAAGGTTATTCTCCTCAACAAATACAGGTTAAATAGATCAGGTTGGCAAGTGTTGCATCTTCTAGAGGGGTTTCTAGTTTCTCGAGAGGAGTTTGTTTAGTCTTATTGGTTTTTAATTCTTGCATCAGATATCGTGCCTACACGGGGAATGAGATTTTCTTTTGGAATGATAGATGGGAGGGGTAGGTTGACATAGCTCGAAAGTTCCCAATTCTCTATTCCTTAGCAGCAAATAAAGAGTCAAAGGTTAGTGCCTGTTATGATTTTGTAAGGTTGTTTGGTGCCCTCCATTTAGAAGAGGTCTGGAGGATTGGATGATGGAGTGGTTCGCACTTATGGATATGTTGAGTAGAGGTTTTGTAGTAGGGCAGTGGAAATGATAATAAGAATTTGGGAACCTGACCCCCACAGGATTTTCTTAGCTAAGTCCTAGTGTAGTAAGTTGATGTGTGGTGGTGAGGCTCCTCGAGTGAATCCGAAAATTTGGAAGGGTATTGCTCCTTTTAAAGTAAAGGTCTTTGGTTGGCTTGCAAGTCTAGAGAAAATCGTGACGATTGATAATCTAAGGTTGAGAAAAATGATAATTGTGAATGCTTAACGTCTTTGCTTGTTAAATATGGAGACAAAGAATCTTCTCCTCCTTCATTGTAGGTTTGCGTCAAGGATTTGGTGTCATTTCTTTCAGTTGTTAGGAGTGGCCTTCTGTGTCTCGAAAGATTGGTTTGATTTGTTCAATGAAGAAATGCTTTTGGTATGTTGCTCTTTTTGAAGAAGTCTTTGGGCAACGATTGTTTTGTGTATTGTGTGGTCCATCTGGTTGGAGAGGAAGAGAACGGTTTTTCAGGGAAAGGAGTCCTATGTCATACATACTATTGATGTCATCAAATGTAAAGTTGCTAGGTGGATGGTGTGTAACGACCCGACCCGACCCGAACAAACAGGGCTTAGGGCTTGACTCAGTGTGATATTGTCCGCTTTGAGCTTCGCACACAAGCTCGAACCCGCACGGTTTTGCATTTGGGCCCAGGCCCACCTGGCCTGGCCCAAAAGGCCTCACACTAAGTTACACATGGGTGGCTTTCTAATAAACCCACTCCCTCCTTTCTCTCCCACCGATGTGGGACTTCAAGAGAGGGAGGGATGGGGTATCACAATCACCCCCCCCTAAAGTTTCGAGCCATCCCCGGCTTGATTCGGTCCAGCTCAACAACTGCAGGGAAGGAGGAAAGCCCACACAGTCCGAGTGTTGAACTCGGCTCTGATACCATATTTGTAACAACCCGACCCGAATACACAGGGCTTAGGGCTTGACTTAGTGTGATATTATCCGCTTTAGGCCTCGCACACAAGCTCGAACCCGCACGGTTTTGCATTTGGGCCCAGGCTCACCTGGCCTAGTCCAAAAGGTCTCACACTAAGTTACGCATGGGTGGCTTTCTAATAAACCCAGTCCCTCCTTTCTCTCCCACCGATGTGGGACTTCAAGAGAGGGAGGGATGGGGTATCACATGGTGAGCTCCAATAAATTTCGGGGAATTAATATTTTTGATATTTGTAGGGATTGGTCGTCAATGGATTTCGTTAAGCCTCATTTGGACTCCATTATGCCAGTCGTCTGGTCCCCTCAAGAGTTGGATCTCCTAAAGCTCAATTTTGATGGCAGTTGTATCCGGTGTCTGGTCTAGCTGGTTATGGTGGAGTAATTCAGAATAGTTCTAGAGACATGGATCTCTTCTGTTGGTTCTCTCCACAATGGTTCAATCATTGACGTGGAACTTTATGCTTTATGGTGTGGGGTCATGAAGTTGGAAGAGTTAGGAGCTCTTAAGAGTATTTTAGGAAAAGATTCTAAGAATATTATTGATTGGGCTTCGGGATCTCTATGTCATTGGACTTAAGTGGAAAGGATTCGGAAGGCCATTGCGTCTTTTGGCTTTTTGATTTCATGGTTCCTCAGTCTGCAAATTCAGCAGGTGATGACATGGCGCGTCAGGGGTCCTCTTTGACATCGGAAATTGTAAATCATTTTATGTAATCATTTGGGGGTGTTTTGTTTGTAAAGGGTTTTGCTTTGTTGTTTCTTCATTTTGAGTAATGAAGTTATCTTTCAAAAAAAGTATACATTAATGTTGTACTTTAAGATGTACACAAGACATTCTCGTATTTAATCTAGAGTCCCCAATTCTTCACTTCACATATTTCTTCCCACTCAATCCAATGATAATATATGCCTTTCATTTGAATGTTGCCAACCTTTTTAGGACGCTCAAATGACCATCCTTTTTTTTTTGAAAAATTTAAATCATTCTTATTAATACACAACCGCCCATTTAAAACTTCAAGCTAATGTTATCCAACATTAATTTAATCATGCAACACAATCTCTGTTGTGTGTAGCAAGTCTAAGTATATAACTTTTTTTATTCAAACAAAGCATAATGTCAGCTTGGTTCATCAAGTAACTTATGCATCCAAGTAGAAGACTCCCCGTTCTATTGTTGGAAGGAATATTAAACGTGTTAAACAAAATTCAAAGATGCATAGTGAGTTACAGTGTAAGGTTTACTGAATTAGCTTTCTCACAGACGCATTATTACACGATGAAGGCAAGAATTGATAAGGGCTACAATCCAATGTTTTAAGATTAAAATCAATTGGATGATTACTTACCAATATTTGAGAAACTAATCTGTTAATGATACCCGTCTTCCATTCAATAGTTTGATATCTCTTCTTCTTCCTCTTTTGGTGGGTGGGTGGGTGGGTGGGTGAGCCATTCAACCCTCTCCATTAGTAATTCAAAACACCGAACACCAAAAGTCCCGGTCCTCCCGTATTAGGGAAAGGTCCTCTCAATGCTCTAATGGCCACATCAGATGTGGACTAAACTGTCTCGCAACGTTCTGAACCCAGTGAACATACTGCTTTAATTAGAGAACCACCCAACTGTTGGAACATACTATAGCCCCACGTGGCGAAGAGACAAAATTGAGGTGTCAAACCTTCACGTTGATGTCAACTCTTGCAGAAAATCAACTTGTATACCTAGAGTAACTTTTATCCGTTGGACAACAGCCCCTCCACTTGGCACTGTCGGATCAGTAAGGCCAACTTTCATCCCTGCTCGACGGGTGGGTCTTGCAGTCAAGCTCCCTTCTGCCTTTCAACATCCATTTTCAAATATTATACTAATTTGAGCTGAGGGATTATTAGACACAGGCTTGTTACACTTAACTGCCCCTTACATAAAATATACAGCATGCTTTGTACATTTCAGATGCCAAATTGAGGCAGAAACTGATGAGAGCATACACTTAACAGATTCCTACTGGTGCAACCGTAAGTGTTGCAGGTTCAAGTCATGTTACCATTTAGAGAGAAAAAAGGAAAATGAATAAATGAAGCAAAAATTAGAAGAGATCCATGAAAAAGAGACTGACAAAAAAAAAGGAATGAGAAAAATAAAAAAAACAAGCAACAACTTTCTTTTAAGATAATAAAAAAAAAAAACCATATACCTTTCCACAGCTTTTTCATATGGTCCTTCATTCTCCCAATCAAACGAAAGAAAAACAGTCTGTTCAGTCTCGTTATTTTCAGACTTTGGAGAATCCAACCAATGGTCAGAAGCTGCAAGGCCATGGCAATTCAACTCTGACAGACTGGCAGAAAGACGGCTACCAGCAACCATGTCATCAACTTCTGACTCAGTATCACTATCATAATCACGAGACCTCTTGACACTGTTTTTGCCTACAGGCTTAGACATGTCAAGATTGTCCTCAGATTTAGCTGTTATAGCAGACTCTGATACTCTGTGAAGATTCGATTGCATTTGAATCCAACGATTCAAAGTTGGAAACCTGTTCAAAAAAATTAAAAGTAAAACAAGATAGCCAATCCATCCAGCACCCAAAATCAACCTCAAAGCATGCATATCTTTGAATATCATTACCTCTCAGATTCATCAAGGGAAAATTCATAGAATAACCTGTCAGTATCAGGTGCTTGTGTGACTGCATCATTCAAGGAACGGGAGACAGATGATTCACTACAATTGGATAAAATGCTGCTCCCAAAAACACATGCCAGCACAGCTCTCACTGGAGACAATTTAGCCAAATGCTTCACTATATTCAATTGAAGAGGGTAAAGAGGGTTTTCAGGTGCCACATATGATGGGCCACGCAAACTAGGCTTAGCTTCCCTAGAAGACTGGAAAGGAACCTTATTATCCCATTCCATCTTTGAGAAGGTTGGTAATACTGGAATGCAGGCCCAACCATGACCAGACCTCGGAGGATAAACAGGTGGGACACAAGCTGATATCATTTCATGTACAAAATCAGCACACATAATATCTGCCACCTTCCCTGCTGCATCAGTGCTGCCTCTCTCAAATACCAGGCGAGTTAAAAGCTGCAAATTATAAGAGAAAAAAGGATGATAATTGCTACCTAAGGACATACCCCATCCTCCATAAAGAACTAGCCATTCAGAGCTGAACTAAATGTGAAAACAATTCCCTACAAAATGTAGCACAAATAGTAATGCCAGTTTGACAACCATTAGAGATGAAAAAGTAGTTCTTCCAAAATAAGAATGGACTCTACTTGGGAAAATGTTTTTTTCACAAAAAAGAAGAAATAGCCTCCCAATGCTGAATCATCATTACTAGGTTATCATTGTCACCATCAAGAAGGCCTTAATCCAATCTTCTTGGAGTTGGCTTTCTTAGCTCTAGCTTCCACACACCCTATTTAAAAACATGAAATCTGCCACTTCATAATCTAGAATGACGTTTCTCAGAGCTTCATTCCAGGTCTTTATTTGTATCCTCATTCACCCAGCTAACTTGTAAACATCAGTTCTTTGTACAAGGATTTGATTGTGACCTTCGCATCTCCCAGTATTAACACATTGTATTGGGTGTTTGGGTGGGTGGTGGTGGTGGTGCAAGTGTGGTGGTGGTGATGGAGGGACAATGGAATCAACCACTTCAAAAGCCCCATGCAGTATCTGTTTACTCAAGGTGTCTGGACAAGATAAGCATCAAAACATTATAATCTGTTCTGCTGTCATGTGCTAAGCCCAAGACAAATTTTAAAAGATGCTTAGCTGAAGACAAGTTTTGAAGAATGCTCCCTGTGAATTGCAATCAGCAACATATATAGCATAGTGATATTAATGCTAAGTTGATTACACCTTCACATTGTTCTCTTTGGGGTGAAGATAAAATGCTCATTTTTAGATTAAAGCTCATAAAGCCCACAATGAATGCTACTCGATGAATCTAATCTATATTTCATCTCAAGATTGACACAATACACTGCAAAGTGTTTTAAATCAATACACCACAATAACAAGAAAAAGGGCCCATGGTGATCTTCTCACCACATCCCACACGGGTGCAATCTGGGAGAGCAGCTCGAGATGAGAGCCTAATCTAAGCCCACCCATAGTAAATGTGGATTGCTACTTTCTGACCCAACCCATATTTCAGACCTCTCCTAAGCCACCCATTTTTTAAAACTCCAACCCATTTTCAATTCAAGCCAACCAATTTAGGTTGAGTTAAGTTGAGCAATGCGTCAACCCGTGTAATTAAGTAGATGATTTGAGTCTATATATATTGTATGGGTATCTCCAAGCAAAGAGGCATCCATAAAAACAAGTCTACACTAAAAACATAATCACCGTAAAAGTCATCAAATATGTGTTATTTCTGTGATGTGAGTGGGGCAGGTGACCTTTGGTTTTTTAACTCATATTCTGGTGGGATTTTTGTTTGTATTCTGGTCTTTCTGGCTTCAAGTGGTACAAGTCTTTTATATCTTACCCCTCTCTTCTATACTTCTTATTTTTCCTTTAATAATTTTGTGTCGCTACTGTACAAATATATATATATATATATATAGATAGAGAGAGAGAGAGAGAATGAGAAGTGTGTTTTCATACATATATAACTTGGGTGATTCAGGCAGGTCTAGTTATACAAAGCATAACCCTAGGCCAAAACTAAAAATGGGTTAAGTTTTTCTAGCCTGAACCAAACCCATAATTTAAATGAGTTGGGTTAGCATAACCATATTTTGGGTCAAGTCAGTCGGGTTTGGGTAGAACCCAACCCAAGTTACACCACTACATCCCACAATATATTCAACTGTAAATAATAATTTCAAGAAACAATGATATAGCATTAACAATAGCACTCACAATGGTATTGGCAGGCAAAACTACATACTTGACTCCCACAAGCTAGACTATTAGATCGTAGAACTACAAGAAGTTTGACAAGCCAAGTATTGTTTAAAGATCGATGCAACATTCACCATTGAATTGATCTTTTGACTCATGTTCAACGGGAAACCACATAAACATGGCCCATGATTGACAAGGGAATTTAGATTATTACATCTAGAGTGAATTTGGGTTACTTCTTGTGTTTTAAATAAAGGTCATACTTTGCCTATAATTAATGTCTAAATGACATGAAATTGGATCCATTGGATAGGCTATTTTATTTCCTTTTCAATAAACATAAGTTTGCTTAATACCGATAATTAAAGAAGTTATGTACTCTACTAGGATACCATAGGGTTAAAACTTAAGAGCATTATAGTCAATTTAACCCATAGTTTTAAAACCAAAAAAACTCGATTTGAGTCGAGTCAACTCGAAGACTTGAACAAGTTCTGACCAAAACAAAAAGTCAAGAGTCAGCCAAACTATAAAATAATATTATTTTCATATATTTGTTATATATATTAAAAATATAGATAAAATAAAGAAGTATGAAAAACTGTAAACAACAATGAAAAATAACCTTAAGAAATTAGAATGAATATTAAAATATTATTCGTAGCATAGTCTATTTTAAGTACGAAAAAAAACATATAAACTTAAAAAAAATGCTAGGAAAAAACAAAAAAAAAATGATAAAATTGAGACGAAAACAGAAGAAAAGAAAATAAAACTGGAAAAGTGCAGAAGGATGGAATCATAAAGTAGATAATAGATAAGAATAAAGAAATGATGAAAAAAAAGAAGAAAAGAGAAGCTAAAGTAGAGAATAAATAAAAAGGAAAGGGACAACCAAAGATAAAATAATAATCTTTGGTGCTTTAAAAAGAACAGAAAAATGAAGAAGAACAAGAACAAGAAAATTGGAAAAAAAAAAATGCACCTCAGACTCAAGTTACAAAGGCCGCAGCCTCACCTCTCTCGCCAATTCTTCCATCATTGGATGAGAGAAAGGATGTTAGGGCTTGTTTCATCACACCTTTTATATCATTTCCTACTTCTTTTCCCTTATGAAATTCCCAAATGACTTCCACGTCTTGACAAACAAGACCGAAACGAGTTGAGTTTCTGACTGAGTTTTATGCGGAGACTAAGTTCTCCACCAAGACTATCAAGTTGCACCAATATTCAAGTGCCATTCAAGTTTTTCTCGAGCCGCTCAATTTCATTAACAAATTGAGCTGAATTGGTGAAGTTGACTGAGTCAAAATTAAGTTTTTAAACCATGGTTTAAGGTTCATTATGTGGAAGGTTTAAGATTAAACAAAATGTTTGATGGCCAATAGTATTACCAACGGTTCTCTTTTATGTGCATCAATGAAATGCCCACTACGAGAGAGGTTTTTGGTGTTCATTACTGCTCATGTGCAAGATCCATTGTGGGAGTGTTCGGAGATTTTCTCTATAAATAGGAATGTCATCTCCACAATAAGTAGTTGATTTTATGTTAGTTTTGACTTACTTTCTTATAGTTTATGCTATTCTCGTTCAAATTTCTTGAAAATGTTAGGATTAAGTTAGAACACCCTAAGTAGAAAGCACAATATCCAAGGAGTTTCAGGTTTGAGTCCCATAGTAACTCGATGCACGTGGCTTGTGGAGGTCTGTGTGCATCCGGAGTCTTACCCAATGCCCTTTACTCACGGAGAGGTGGGGGTCGTGGGGTTCTCCATCATTAAAAAAAAATTCCAAGGAGTTCCAATCCAACACTTGTTTTGAAAGATAACCATAATTTCATTAAAAGAGATAGGTACAGTATAAGAGGTATATACTGATCCTAGAAGAACAAAAAACATATCAAAAAACAGCACAAAGCTCATCTATAACACCCTACCCAGAAAGGCATGATAGTTACATTCTTGGCTGCAAAAGGCATATGCACACCTTTAACCAAGCTAGTTTCAAGGATCCAACAAAACCATGTTGAAATCCACCCAGACTTTGGCAAGAAAATAATGTCTGCATTGGCTGACCTTCTCACATGCATAAAGGAGATGTCTCAGTTTCTGCACAAACAAGTGATACCCCTAGTAATATGCAAAAACCTCAAGGGGGGCATTTTCTTATCAAATGCCCAAGCAATCGCATTGGAAGAAACCCCTTCAATAATGATATGCTTCCCCCATTTCCACCTGCAATGAAATTGCTCATCTAAGTGATTATGAAGAACCCCCTCAACCCCACCCGGGATTCCCCTTGCAACCTATCCACATTAAACTCAACAATCCCTCTTGGGAGGGGACCACCGTTGGATGGGTTTGTTCTTTGACCGACCATCCTTTAAACACCCTATGAAAATAATCGAAAACCATCCCTTTATACTCCTTACAGCATAGGAACCAACAATTCATCACAATTGTTTAACTCAAGTTCAAAATGCAACGAAGAGGAAAGTGAAGAAAATGAATAAAGAGGTGAACCCAATGTCAAGTTCTCTCTCACGAAGAATGATGCATGCAAGACGATGGACCACAAGTGGGCCCATGAACCACATGTTAGACCATGATTTTTTAAGTTATTTAGATTTAACGTAAATTCGGCTTTATCTACATTCTATATTTTGGTTGATTTTAATGATATCTCATGTTCAAATGACATGAAATCAAACTGTTTTATAAGGTATTCAATTATCTTTCCAACAAATCCAAATTTGTTCAATTTTGACATCAGACAAAAAAATGATGATAATTTTATACTAGGATCACATAGGGTGATGAAATAGGGCATTTTAGTAATTTTAAGATTATTATGTTCGAATGGTCAAGATAAAAAAAAAATCAATGACCAACATTATATCTATGGTATTCTTCTGTATGAAATAAAATAAATACCAATCGGTGTTTATCAATTGCTTGACTGCAAGTTCCATAGTGGGAATGTTTGGACACTTTCTCCATCAATGGGCATATCATCTTTCATTGTATAAGATTGTTTCATGTCAGTTCTAGTTTCTGTCATTGTCGTGTGTTACGAGATTTGGGGATTTCTGAATCTTTCCTTCTTGTTGCTCGGGTTTGTCAATGCCGTTCAAGACAAAGTAAGAATCTGAATCCGTGCCACATCACCTCAAGACTAAATGTGAGATCACCAAGTTCCATGGTATTCTTATGTATGAAATAAAATAAATACCAATGGCACATAACAAGAAAGTTTTCGGTGTTTATCAATTGCTTGACTGCAAGTTCCATAGTGGGAATGTTTGGACACTTTCTCCATCAATGGGCATAGCATCTTTCATTGTATAAGATTGTTTCATGTCAGTTCTAGTTTCTGTCATTGTCGTGTGTTACGAGATTTGGGGATTTCTGAATCTTTCCTTCTTGTTGCTCGGGTTTGTCAATGCTGTTCAAGACAAAGTAAGAATCTGAATCCGTGCCACATCACCTTCAAGACTAAATGTGAGATCACCAAGTGATATACATGATTTCCATCCAGTGATGCATTTTGAGAATTTCTACAAGCCTAGGTCTTTCATTTGTTGTTGCTTGGCCTGTCAAAGACATTCAAGACAAGGATAGAAGACCTAAATCCAAACTTGTACAATATCATCTTCAAGGCAGCCTCAAGATAAAATGTGAGATCACCAAGTGACATACAAAATTCCCATCCAATGATGCATACCACTCATATACGAGTGGTATTTGGACATACGCAATTCATGGGGAATAATTTGAACCAAAATTATCTAGACAACAAAATTTAGTTTTAATGCTAGAAGCCATCCTTCTTTCTCTTCTTTGTGATATTTGAGGTGTGTTGTGAGTCTGAGCAGCTACCCATGCTTTGCACGATACATTTTTTTCTAATAAATAAAATTCTTATCGTAATAAAAAATAGTTTTGTCAAGAAGAGAGCTCCAGCTTTGACAGTGTCAACCACATAGTCATTTCATCTATTGATTCCAAATAATACAAGCTTGTGCAAATAGAATAGAAAACATGTAACCAAACAGTAAGGAAGAAAAAAAAAGGCTACTTACATCTTTAGGCCATTCATATACAAGCGAGAAAAAGTTAAAATCGTGAGTTGTATCAATTCCATCAACTATGTCACCGATTGCTGCAATATAAAGAATAAAAGCTGACAGATACGTGGCAGGCTTGGAACTTATCGGACCAAGTAACCTTTTTCCAGTTTCTTTTACATCATATGCAGCAAGTTCTGCATTACTTTCACCAGCTACCGAACTAAAGGACGGTGGTTTAATAGCTTTTAATCCAAGCCCAAGAACGCCATCCCTCTCGAAACTCCATAAGATTTTCTTATTGGAAAACAAACCATCTCCTTTATTAAAATTACTATCTGTTTCTTCGTCAGCAATGGCTCTGGCAAGATTATGGAGTTTGCCTGAAACATCACATGAAATATGGGAAACAAATTAGCCTCAAGAAAATTTACATGTCATAGAATGCATTACACTATCACGCAATCTCAAAATTCACCACTAAGAAACTGCCGTTTCCCCTTGTGAGCATCTTCAATCATCTGGTGTAGGATTGCAAGAGCCCGTTGCCTTTGTCCTTGTTTGATAGGCTCCTTGGAAAGAGAAAGAGTCATCTCTCCATCAAGAATTGCCTGAAGAGTTGGAGAGTTCTCCTAATGATACATAGACAACACACTAGCAGCTTATCAATTAATTATTCATTATACAAAACCAAGACTTGTGTACCTCAAAAAGATTTAGATGCAAGAGATAGAACAATAAATAAAATAGAACTTCTTGATAGCTGCAAGCCAAAAGCTTCAATTATAGGAGAAAAAAAAGAAGATTTCATACGACTATGAGAACTCAACTACAGTCATGATCCAAAGAAGAAGCTGGGAATGACAACACAACAATAGGTCAGAGAAGCAGCATGAGTGCCATTGTGCAAAAAGGATAAACAAAAATCACTTGAGTAAAAAAAAGCATCAACTCTCTAATGTAGCATCAGGTAGAACCTACCGTTCTTTTTATAATGGTGATAAATTTATTCAAAGCAGGGAAGTATGCAAAGGAGTTCATTGGCGGAAGAACAAATGAGATTTCCCTCAAACGAGGCCAACTCTAGCAAGTCCATCCACTTTAAGTGTCATGTTAGTAGTAGATTAATAGAACCAATTATAATTATTCAGATGATTCAAAACTTAAGTTGCACGAGTATCGGTGTTCAACACAGGTACTGTGACCCTAAAAAAATAAGACACAAGGAACAACACAATAATTAAATAAACTTAAAGCTAAAGTTTATTATAAATGAAAATAAAGTGTGAAAATAACACCAATAGAAAATAATATACTAGTTTTATTCTAAAACATTTAGGTGACAAAGGTTTTAAGAAGGGAAATGTGTTGAATATTTTAGTTGTCTTAGAAAACAATGTTAAAAAGCAGTAAAGTAGGCCATGAAGAATCAATATGAGTGTTTACAAGTGTCCAACACAGGTGCAAGTGTTTACAGGTGTTCACACAGGTACATCGCACATTTGATACATACTTTGTCAAAAGAATTAAAAAAAAAAACGCTTAAGCCCTAGGACTATTCCTGAATCATGTAATCTGTTCTTGAGTGGTCTCTCTCTACATGGACCTTGTCTTCAGGTTGTATTCTTTCTTTTAAGTAACAAAATGTTACCACTTTAGGAACCAAAAAAATAAAAAAGATTATTTTAAAAAAAAAAAAATTGGCAATTGATAAAACTTGGAAAGGAAATATGAAAAATCAAAAAGAAAAGAAAATAACATGCACCAATTCAGTAAATGATAAACAAGGATGCAAACACCAATCTCTGCCTAATATGCCATATTAGAAAACAACTTAATCCATATATTGATTTTTAACCCAGCCTCAAAGAATTATGAAATGAAATTATCAGCACACCAAACTTGTAGAATCTTAGATCAGGAAATTTGAGCTACTATGCTGGGCCAAGTAAATAAGGTGTAATCTAAGCAGAAAGCAGGGATATAAGAGACAACCATAGGTTGTTGCACTATTTCCTCTCTGAGTCTTCAACGTTAAAGGAGGCTAGAATAATATGATTCATCAATTATGACATTTGAGAATCAAAACCTTAGAGCTACTCTTTCCTCTATATATAATGCGATAAATGAGATCATTCAGGTTTCACCACAATGCTAAAAGATAGGCAAAATGCAATGCCAACCTATTTACAGTGACTAATCACAACATCTCATCATTGATAGTGGCAAATGGCTTTTTAGTTTCCTTAGCATAACATTGAAACTAAGAAAAATAATATAAAATAAAGAAAGAGGATACTTTAAATTTTTTACCTGCCATTAGTTGCACTTGAAAAAAATACATTCAAGGGATGAAAAACCAAGTGTTATCAAGAAAACAAAAACAGTATCAATTTTGACTACAATATTCATGCAGTGAGAGATCAACTCAAGCATTTACTGAACATCTCTGGCAGTCAATGAAAGGATTATCTCACCTTGATTCATAGACATACTATGTTATAAACAACTTATGACATAGATCAACATATCCATGGAGTGCTTGAAATAGAGATCCAAATGCCCATCAGGATACACTCAGCTAAGTATGGAAATGAGCTGGATTCAGACTGGGCCTGTGCTGCCGCGAAGACCAAGCCCCATTAACACAAGCAAAGCCTGAGTCCGGCACTGAAAGACAAGCCCATCCAACCCAAACAACTTGACAAATTCAAGTATATGACATTCTACAGGTGGTAAAGCAAGTAGAAAACCACGAAAATTCATACAAAAATCTCAACTCTATGAAAATCTCATTTCTTTATGACGACCCCAAATAGTATTCTTTTATGATATGTCAAGTGTAGGACATGAAATCCATTCCACATTTGACAATTTTACATTGCAAGGCCCTAACACGTTTACTCGCTAACCCTCAAGACCCAACATGCAGCAATTATAATAAATAATCGATATTATTGTTGTTGTTGTTTTACTACTATTATTATCATCATCATCATATAATAATGATGGCTTTCAGGGTAGCCTCCAGTCACTTTGACACCTTACAATGATCACTATTCAAGAAAGAATATACTGCAGGCACCATCATGATTCACCAATCTGAGTAATTTTTAGATTATTTAGATTCAAATAAATGTCTATTTTCGTAATTTTAACTTATGGTCATATTTAGGTGCAATATGATGTCCAAATGACATGAGATTGGATTAGTTGATGGCTTATTCAATTACCTATCCAACGAGCCCAAGTTTGTGCAATGATGAAATCGGATTAATGGTAAAGGTTTCTGTTTAAGGGCCAGAAACAAACCTTAACTTAGTTCATTAATTTCATACCCATATTTCCTACAAATCATGTTTACACATATATGTCATCATACTCTACTCCCAAACTGCCATGGATACCCATTACAGTTATTGCTACAATCCTAACTGTAATGGGTATCCATGGCATTCAAGTAAACTCAATCACCTACCTCGAATTCGAGTCCTCGACGACGTGAATCCATATGCTGTTTCATTTGATTTTAAGCTCGACTAAGGTTGTCCTTAAGTTGTTTCAGAAGCTGATCATGGTCTCTCAGTTCCTGGTCGAGTTCATCGACTGAAGTGGCATTAAAATGATATCAAGCCAGTGGGGGAGGGTCTTGCCCATACAAAGCTTTAAAAGGTGTCATTCCAGATGATTGCTGGTAGGTTGTGTTATACCAGTACTCAGCCCAAGGAAGATGATTATCCTCAGGACCGAAGCCGGAAAAATTTTGTTTGAGCTGATCTACCGATTCCCATGCAGCATCTTCGGGCGGGCAGGGGGGGCGGGGGTAACTGCTTCCATGATACCAAGGCTTCCGTAACATATCTTGACCCTTTTTTGATCCATCGATCATCGAGGATCTCCTCTGGCTCTGGTTGGATGTCTCCTCCTTCACTCATGGAAGGAAGCACACTGCTTGCAATGTCTGTAGGTCTGATTCTCAACTTCAGTCGGGACACAAGGAATACTAGATGCAACTTAGAATTCGATGGCAATTCAATGCGATAAGCTATTGATCCGATTCATTCCAAAATTTGAAACGGTTCGAAATAGCGACTCACTAACTTCGGATAGGCCCCATCGAAAAACTGAAATTTCTCGGTATGGTTGTAACTTCAAGTAAATCCAATCACCTACCTCAAATTTGAGTCCTTGACGACGTGAATCCATCTGTTGTTTCATTCGATTTTAAGCTCAACTAAGGTTGTCCTTAAGTTGTTTCAGAAGTTGATCATGGTCTCCCAGTTCCTGGTTGAGTTCATTGACTGAAGTTGCATTAAAATGATATCGAACCAGTGGGAGAGGGTCTTGCCCATACAAAGCTTTAAACGGTATCATTCCAGCTGATTGCCGGTAGGTTGTGTTATACCAGTACTAAGCCCAGGGAAGATGATTAACCCATTGTTTCGACAATTGGTTGGTAAAACATCGAAGATATGTTTCAAGCAATGGTTCACCACCTCTATTTACCCATCCGTTTGCGGGTGATACGCCAAGCTCAGGTTCAATCGTGTCCCTTGCCATAAAAAATACTCCTGTCATAATTGATTGATGAATACCCAATCTCAATCACTCAAAATAGAGCGAGTGTGACAACCCGACCCTCTAACATGATATTGTCCACTTTGGGCCACATGGACCCGCACGGATTTGCATTGAGCCCAAGGTTTCACTCTTGGGCCCAAAAGGCCTAATGCTATATAAGGGTGTTCCCTCTCTTAAATCCAACCTCAAATGCTATCTCCTGGACGGTATGGGACAAAGTCCATGGCGCCCAGGCATGAGTATTCCAACCCACCCCTCTTAAGACCAAAGTCGTCCCTGGCTCTGTCATATCACACAGACAGGTAGAGAGCCCACACAAGCAGAGAGTTGAACAGTGCTCTGATACCATTTGTGACGACCCGACCCTCTAGCATGATATTGTCTGCTTTGGGCCCCATGGACCCGCACAGATTTGCATTGGACCCCCCAAGGCGCCACTCTTGGGCCCAAAAGGCCTTATGCTATACGAGGGTGTTCCCTCTCATAAATCCACCCTCAAATGCTATCTCCTGGACGGTATGGGACAAAGTCCCTATCGCCCAGGCATGGGTATTACAGAGGGACGCCGTGCAACTTGCTCACTTCTAAAGTGAACATTTCAACAATTGTTTTAGCGGAGTAAGGATGAGCCAATGCAATGAAATGAGCATACTTTGTCAGACGATCTACAACCACCATAACCACATCTTTTCCTTTTGATTTTGGCAACCCGTCAATGAAGTTGAGGGAAATATTTTTCCCATACCAGCTAGGGAAAGGGAAGGGGCTGTAGGAGTCCAATAGGTGTTTGTATTTATTCCGCTGACAGATATCACAAGCTGCAAGTCATCCAATGAAAATTTTCCTTCAATCTCTTGTATGTTCTTAAGGCCCCTGAGTGACCACCCAGCAATGAGTCACGAAATTCTTTGAGTAACACTGATTTCATAATCGATTTGGGGGATAACACTATCCTTCCCTTGTAGAACAGGATCCCCTCTCGAAATGATTTCGGGCTGCTGACCAATCGTTGATGTAGCTCCTGCAATTGCTTATCGGCCTAGTTCTCCTTTCGTATGTTGTTGAGAAACGAAGGTTGTGGAAAGGACAAAGTTGTCAGTTCTCCTAGGTTTGGGTCTCTCAATAGGGCATTTGCCACCGCATTCTCCCAGCTTGTAGACGATGTCATAATCATAGGCCAATAACCACGTAACCCATTGTAGTTGTTCAGGAGTCACTATACGCTGCTCCAAGAGGTGTTTGAGACTTCATTGATCGTTATGGATGTGGAATCTTCGGCCGAGTAAGTATGGTCAACATCTCCTAAGCATACATTGAGAGTGCTTGCTTTTGTGGCTTTAAAGCTTTACTCATGTATACGATCTTCAGAATATGTCGTTCATGGTGGCTTGAAATGTAGATGGTGCATTGATAAGACCAAATGGCATTACAAGATACTCATAGTGTTCGTTATGAGTTTGAAACGTCGTCTTCGGAACATAATCCAGCTTAATGTGGATCTGGTGTACCTAGAACGTATATCCAGCTTGGAGAAAAAGTGGGCACCGTATAATTCGTCGAGCGTATCATTCACTGTCGAAATCGGAAACCGATCCTTGATGGTGATCGACTTGAGTGCTTGATAATCCGTATAGAATCTCCACAACCCGTCCTTCCTTACCAATAAGACTGGAGAAGAAAAAGGACTAGTATTGGATCTAATGATTCCAACATTTAGCATCTCCTTCACCATCTTCTCAATCTCATTTTTCTGGAATTGGGGACACCTTTATGGCCGAATATTGACTAGTTGAACCCCTGGCTGCAACGGGAATGATGGTCCTTAGTTCGGATCAGGGGAAGTCAAACTCCTACACCAACGCTGCCAACTTAGGTCATCTCTACTACGTTTGGATGCCAGCCTCCTCTTGGAGTTGGAGGGTAAAAAGGAAGCTCCCTTTCGAGTTGTCTCATTCAACACGTGGAGCATTATCGGATGGTTGGCAGATATGGCCTAGCCCTTCAACTGGTATTCCTTTCCTTCAAACTTGAATGCCATGGTAAGATCATTCCAGTCACAGAGAAACGGACCCAATTGTTGCAGTCATTGTACTCCCAGAACCATGTCCGATCATGTTAATGGCCGTGAGAACAGCGTAGTGATACATCAAAACGATCGAATCTGTAAGGCGACGTTGTCAAACCGTTCCTCGCATGGCAAATGGTCACCATTTGCAACCATTACTGGAAAATTAGCACAGTTGTTGATTGGCAACTGATGTTGCTGGGTCATCTTGTCACTCACAAAGTTGTGAATCGATCCATTGTCGATGAGTATCAGCACGAGCTGGCATTCATTGAAACCCATTACCTGCATTGTACTCAGAGACATCCACCCAGTTAATGTGTAATGAAATTTTTAGTACGTCTTGTTGTTCCAATGTCTCCACTATTGGAGCTTCATCAATCGCCATTGCCTCGTCTCCTTCGTACTCAATCATCAATATACTTGAGTGGTCTTACATTTGTGTCCAAGCTGGAATGTTTCATCGCAGTAGAAACAGTCTCCATTCTCACCTCATTTGCATTTCAGTCCAGCTGAGTTTTTTCACTGGGTTTGGGGACCCGGTCGAGGACAGTCAATTCAATAACGTTGGTGATGGGTGATTGGTGGCGTGATAGTCTTCCTTTGGCGACTAAGTTGATCTTCTCTCATCCACGTGAATTCTACATCACGTCTTAGTGAATGTGGTCAGAACATTCAGACCTCGCCTCCAATTTCTTCCTTTAATCCACCAATGAATGCCCCCAAGAGAGCCTTCTCTGGCCAGCCCCGTACGAGAGTTGAGAGCCTTTCAAACTCTTGTTGGTATTCTTGAACCGTACCTCTTCGTTTAACTTTTGAGAAGGCTTCATCAAAGTCCTCATAGTCAGTAGGTTCGAATCGGGTACACAACTCGTCTCCGTAGGTTTGCTCCAACCATTGATACCACTGGTTGGCTTCTCCTTCCAAATGAAAAGATGCCAATGCCACCTTTTGGTCCATTGCCATCACCTGATACTTGAAAAACTGCTCAACTCGGTTGAGCCACACAGTGGGTCCAGTTCCCGAGTATCTCGAAAAAACAATTTTAATGTATCGTGGTTGGGCATGGTTGATAGAGGCGGATTGAACTTTCCATGATGTATGGTCCGATTGTGCGTCGATTCTTAGGGTTGGACTCGTAATTCTACGATAGCCTCGGTTAAGGCCCATAGAGTCTCTTCGAACTGTTGTTATCAATCAACTGTCGTTTGAGAATTGTTTCCAACGGTTGTGTCTAATTGCCATGCTCCCTCCGACATTTCTTGCACATTAATCTCCAACCTCTTTATCCTCTCTTTGTTGGTGAGTTGGGACATGTCGTCGTCTCAAGCTTTGATACCAATTAATGGAATTAGATTAACAGTAATGGTTTTTGTTTAAGGCCAAAAACAAACATAAACTTAGTTCATTAATTTCATACCCACATTTCATACAAACACTTTTATATTTACACGTGTCACCATACTCTACTCCCTAATTGCCATGGATACCCATTACAGTTATTGCTACAGCTCCTCACTCTAGCATACACATACAAGACCATTACATGTCCCAGGCTTATCCCTTATTTTCCCACACCTACTCTCTGTTTTTGTAACTGCCTCCCATGTTCCACCTCCCACTCAATCGTAACGAGTCGATCACAAACGCAATGGTTGTGGAAACTCAGGGGTCCCATGGCCCCCACGATCTAGTTGTGGATCGCAATATGCAATTAAAAAATTATCCCTAAAGTCAAGACAAACAGGAATGTATAAACAAATGCTTCTATAGATTCGATTGTGGTTTACAATTATAGCTCCCACACCTGTTTGTTTGGGATCATTTCTCAGATAAAGAAAGGGAAAGAGCAAAGAAAAGGCGATTAAAATCAGATTTCTATGGTACCTTATCTTATGTCAAATCCAAAAAATCAAATAGAAAGGAGAAAAATACCAAAGCAATGTTGTATTAGACTACTTGTCTTCTTGTAGTTGGATCGCCAAGTTTTTGGAATGTGCTCCAAATTGACGCTAATTGATGAAGCATGACCAATTTTCTAATAGAGTTTATTAGAGTTACGAATTTAAGAATGTTTAGTCATTTTTAATTTTTATTATGATTGAGGTCAAGATTAAAGCAATGTTATGCAAGTGTAATGGACGAGATTGCATTTAGGGTTTTATTTTGTATTAAACATTAAAAGTATGAATGAAAGTCCTAGGGAAAGAGAGTTTTGATTTTTGGTGAATTTGAGTGTAGCTTGGAAGCTTTGGGAGAGAGATTAAGACACTCATCTCACTCATATGTGATATCTATGCTACGGTAGGATTTCCACACATTCTTCTTCTTGTCGTTTTCCTTGATTCTTCATGTTTGTGGCTGGTTTGGGTTTCTTTTAAGAAGGTATTGCATTAAAAACCCTAGATCTTGTAATCTTGGGAGAAACCCCTAGACTACATTCGAACAAGCTTTAAAAATGTTTCAAGAAAGAAACTATTTTAATAAATTAAACAATAATAGTCATTTCCTGAAGTACTTCAAATTTCAACACCAAATATTTTTCAAATTCTGATTTCTTTTTTCCCGAAAATCTTGAGTTCATTTTCATGACGATCAAATTATAGAATGCTGGTGCAAATTTCTAAATTTTCAAAAAATAAGTCCCACACTAGCCTATACAAAGTTAACTGAGTTTGAGAATGAGCCAATATGCTCCACTACCACAGACCAGGTGAGAAAACACTTTTAACACATTTCAAAGTTCTAAGCAGGAACTTAATTACTTGACAAACTTTTGACTTTGTTCAGTTGACAAGAAGCCATGTTCTCTAACAAGTACCATCAGTAAGTGAGCCACACCAAATAACACATGCTGTTAAGAATTTTAACACCATCAAGTAGGAAAACACACAACCAATCAGGCAAAGAAAGAAACAACACAACCTAAAGGAACTGTCAAATTTTGGTTTGACATAAACTTGTAAAAAACCAACCTGTTCCAAAAAATCATGCAGACGCTGAAGGACACGCCTTGTTACAGAAATTATGCTCACTTCACGAATTTGGTCCCAGTAGGTTGAACCCATCTTTGGAGAACTTCCGGGATAGATCTCAGAAAGCATACCCCTAGCCTGCATAAAGAGAAGGTTACATTATCTAGAAGGCAGAAGCACAAGCACAAGCTCAAATTCATAATAAAGCTGAATAACAGTATTAACACTTGCCTGGTCTAGAAGCAGTCTACACATATCCAGTGACCTGGCAGAAGTTGCAGCAACATCAATACAAAGAAGAATCTGCCAAGTACATACATATTATGAGGACACAATATTGGATTGCTAATGAAATAAATGGAAATCCATTAAAATACTTACTGCAGCTAAAGGACCCAACTGAGAACGAAAGGATGAAAAATCCAATCCATGTACAGCACTTGGAATCCCCACTGCTGCACGAGAAACAGCATCTTCCACCTGCGAAAAAATGCAAGAAGTCTTAGACCTTATAACAACAGCAAATACACACACGCACACAAATACATATATAACCACTAATGCCAATGAAGTTAGCACCAAACAGCCACTGGGCAATCCACATGGAAACAGCAAGTTGTTATATTAGCATCCTCCAGGAAAGGAACATTGCAGGAAAGAAGCCAATAAAGATTCACATTCACCTAATTGATGAATACCATCTTTTGTAAACAGACAATTAGAAGACACCTTGTAACTTTTAAGAGCAAGCATTGCAGTTTGTAGGCCTGAAAGAGAATGCTTTTTTATTAGATATAGGGAAAGGAGATTTCATAAGGAAAAGAGGCCCTTACAGCTCAGCAAACATTACCGCTTTTGGATGTGTGTTAAAAGCAAAACAACAAAAAGGAAAGTGGAGAAAAAAGCAGAAACTTTTGAAGAAAGGATGCTAGGAAACAAGGATGGGAATAAAAGTGAGAATCCTAATGAGCTGTGGGATAAAATGGAAACTTGTATTAAGCAAGTAATCAAAGATGTGCTAGTCGAATATGAAGGAAATAAGAGAGACTTGGCAAGAAAGCGACTCTTCAGTTGGATCGAGACCAAAAAGGATTATTGGCAATTCAAACACGGCTAGTTCAGGATTGGAACGCTATCTTGAATGATGCTCCAAAAAAAAATTGTGCAGAAATGGAGTAAACTGAATGCAGATTCAGTGAAGTTTAATGTGGATGGAGCAGCTAAGGGCAAGACAGACCTAACTGGAGTCGGGGATATCCTCATGATTTAAAAGAGGAGGGTCCTTGCTTTCTTTTATGGACCAATGAGCAGGAAGGAATCCAACAAAGCAGAGTTTCTTGCATCAAGGAAGTATTGAAGATTTTTAAATATCATTTCAATGGATAGGTCATCATTGAAGGTCGGTACATGCTATTCAGTGGACAAAAGAAGTATCTAAGAAAGCTTGGAAGCTTGTTGAAGCCTAGAGGAAGATTTGAGAGCCATCAAGCAATGTGAATGTGTCCTTTATTCAAGTTAGACGATCAGCAAAAATGTGGAACGTCTCTTTGGATTGAAGCTTCCTTCTATTTTGTAGTCTCTAGTATCTTCTGTCTTTTCCGTTTCGAGTTGGGGCTTCATCTCAGAGCCCTTTTCCCTTGAATTGTATTGTTCTCCTCTATTTTAATGAGTTATTCTTTGATAGGGAGAGAGAGATGCAAAAAACGACATGGTGGTAGAGCAAAGGTCTAGAAGAAAATTGATGAGAAGAAAACACAATTCAAAAGAATGGCAAAAAAAAAGTAGAGGAGAAAAAAAGTTAAAAGATAGTGAAAGGAGCTACTCACAAAGTTAAGAAAGCTTAGCAAGGCATATAATGACTTCTAAACTAAGGAGAAGAAAATTTATAAGCAGGGTCAGACAAGCAAGATGGAGCTAGAGATCTTGGTCATGTAACATGTACTAAAGATGAAAATCAAAAGGTAATAGTAGGCAACTGTATTTTAAAGACCTATTGGATACAAGGGTGGGGGCATGAGTTGAAAAAGGGGGTATGTCCTCCCACCAAGTTGTCAATGCCCACTTTGAACCAGATAAGGCCTTCATTGCACAATTGAAATTTGAAGTCAGGATTTAAAAGGAGGCTCTAAACCCACTTTGTCCAAAAAATTCAACAGACAAATGGACTCCAATGGGTGGCTCAGGCTTCTCATTTATTCAAATGAGTGAGAAGAGGTTTAGCCTTAAACCACCCAAGCGCAACAGGTGGGCTCAAGCTTTGATATTACAAATAGGCTCGAGCCTGTCTTGTGAAAAGACCTATCAGTATCTGTGCATCATAATTATCCCAACAAACCTTGGCTTAATTGTTTTAGCCTCAGCAATTATCATTATATTTTTTTGAAAGGTAAGCAATTATCACTTTATTAATAGACAGAAGTATCAAAATGCCTAGTGACTCATTATTAGGGACTGCTATTGAAACTATTATAGCATTAGTTGTTGTGCCATTGTACCACTATCGACGTACCACCACAACTACAGCATTGAAACCATAGCAATCCAGCTTGCACCTTCAATGGCCCACAAATGGACCAGATACCAATTATAGGGCTCCACTTGCAATGATACTAATGCTGAACCCCTATGCATAAACATGCTACATGTGGAGACTCAAAACCAACTATTTCTAATGTTAGCATGTCACATGTGAAGACCCAAATCAATTATGAGGAATTTTTGAAGTTGAGTTGTTCTTGTCTACGGATCACAACGTCATGACTTTGTCATAGTTGAGCAAATGTGCACAACTCCCTACAACTCTCCATTAACGTCATCTTCATGAGTTTTAATAATAGGACAGCTTTAATGCTAGAGGTTCTTCCTGTACCGCTTGGTTGCAACTCTATCAGGGTCTTCTCAATAGAGCATGCGAGTGTATTTGCTGTCGTAGGTGTATCTTTGTTTCCTTTCGATCATAGGTGTTCATTCTCACAAGTCTAGTCACCTGTAGTAATTCATCATCAGATCTTTGAACCCATATACCATCCATCAGAGATGGTTTCCAATCTGTCCAGCAATCAACTCATTCAGTATTCATAAAACACCTATTTTATTTAGGGTTATGTGTGTGGAAGTCATCTACATACTCTTATCCCTTTTTCATGGGGGCATGGAACAATTGAGATGTATGTCATAGGACCGTCATAATGGAAATAGAGATATCTCGGAGAGTCATGGAAAAATTCAACAACCAAGATTACGTCTCAAGGAACCAAATATAAATGCAGATGATGTAGGTAAATAAAAACTTAAATCTATGGAATACAAAAAGTAAAAGATAAAATCCAAGTGTACTACAATAAAACATAATATATATCACATCAAAAACTATGAACATACCGATGCTCTTTTAAAAGCACTATCAACCCATTCAGCAAGCTCAAGAGAAGCTTTATCTTCTGGAGGTAAAGAAAACCGGTGCACAGCCTCTTCTCCGATATCATACTTTGCACTTTGCATGCAACTGTCAAATAATTAAGACATCAAAAGCACTTAATGTTATTATGTTTAATGAATAAAAAATCCAGAAAACCAAATGCACAGAAATGCATAACTTGTTTTAATGAAGCTGACTTTTGGTGGGCCCATTCCCTACCAATCATCCCCATAGTCCAACGACGAGCAACCAAAAATATCTCATTGAGATCCCATTTAAGAGGAAAGGCACAGTAGAAGTGAGGGGGAATGAAAACAAGCATGACAACAGAAAGATAACAAGGAGAAACACAACAAGTAGTTTATATGATAACTGTATGAGGTGGTTTCTTCTGGTGGCCTGACTAAGTTTTCCTCGTGGTTTGAACATCCCTTTGTTAATGGCGAGAAAATAAAGCTAAAATCGCCAGGTTTGGTAGGAGCTGAAAGCAGTTGGAGTGCATGAGGGAAAGTCAATAAGAGACAGTTCAAAGGACAAGGAAAACCCAGGTCAAAACAATTAAGCTGAAAGGGACAAGGGAGTTAAAGCTTATGTAGAGGTGGTAGAAGAAAATACAACTCACAAAGGCATAGTAAATTACAAAATAAAGGTACATAAGATAGATTTGTAACTTGTGATCAATCAAAAGGATGTAAATATAACAAGGATCACCCACAAACTAATTTGCATCAAGTTTGTGGGGCCCACAATGGACTCAATGGATCCATTCCCCATCTCATACCTACATACATCTGGGAGTTGCAACTGTACCTTATTTGACAATAATCTAACTAGATTTTTAGAACTCCACCCTTCCAAGCGGTTAAACTCAACTCAACCTTGACCTTTACCAAATGCAGCTCAATTACTGTTAAAATCTTGCCAAAGTTCAAACCCTTAGAAACCCTTAATGACCTATGGGTAAAAGGGGTTGAAGCGGTTGACCCTCAATAACCCCCAGAAGGTTTGGAACTTATTATGTTGGATTATTTGACTATTTTGTTTGTAATTGCAATTAGCGTGAATAAGACATTTCATATTTCGTATTTGACATTTTATAGTTATTTACATTTTTTTTTTGAAAGGTTTTATAGTTATTTACATATTATTATATTCTATCTTATCTATTATTAGTTAATTGATTAATCGATAAGATATATGTATTTTGTATTTTACATTTGACATTTTATAGTTATTTACATATTATTATATTCTAACTCATCTATTTTTTTTTTTTGAAAAGTCTAACTCATCTATTATTAGTTAATTGATTAATTAATGAGATATATTACATCATGTTAACGTCACAGGTTTGACCTAGTTCGACCTGATTGAACTTCAGTTGAACCCCATCCAACCCAACCTTCTAAGATGGTTTGACTCATGAGTCGGTTTTTAGAACATTAACCTTTAAAGCCCATTAATCTAACACAATGAATTTCCACCATTGGATAATGTTGAAATTCTTAGGACCTTTAAAAAGCATGGCTTCATCGAGCCAATCAAAGATGAAACTCTATAGATACCGTTTGTATAAGGTCTTTCAAATCTACCCATCCATGTGGGCCCAGGTGGGACCATCAAGCAGTTTGCACCAAAATTTGGTGCAAACTAGATTGCAAGTGATTCTTGTTCACATAGCAACAAACCCATTTGGCGAATCTGAGCCCCACTGACACCCAACCCTACCCCATGAATTGGATCCTATCTCTATATGTGTTGGATCTTGTCTCTATATGTGTGTGTGTGTGTGTGTGCGCCCATGACTTGGAACTCTCTGCAAGGATATTATACGAAATGATATAGGGGCAACATTTTTCCATGTCTCAATCTCCCATCTATATTTGGATTTGGCAAATTATTTCCATGGGTCGACCGCCTATTTAATGCCCTGTAACAACAAACCTTTACCAGTTAAGCTAATAGGGGTGGGCTCTATTGTATTGTATAAGAAAAGAATTGATCATAAATTCCATTTTTAAGGTTTATTAGAGTTTAACCATATGCATAATACATACATACATATAACCAGATTGCACAAATCTTCCATGTGAAATTTTTCTAGGGACCAGATATGCCCAAATGGATGAGTTAGCTAGAAATCCCTAAGCTTAAATCAGAACCTACTAAAAATCACTTTAAATGGACCACTAAAGAAATGTCTTTGAAAGGCCCAAAGTTTGGATCATCATGACTATCTTCTAATCCAATTAAGGGATGAGCTTTCAATTCAATGGCAAGATCATCTCAGAACATAACCATATTGGGTAGGAATCGAATTCAAAAGGTGTGTGGGGGTGAAGGTCCTAAATGGGGCCCAAGGTGAGATCCACAGGAGTATACATAGACCACCATTTTCAAAATTTTAGACCTCCCATACAACCTTGATAATGGTGAAGATTATCACATACTCCAAGCCTTAAAGAAGGAAATAAAATGCATACAAACCAATAAGTTCATACAAATATCAATGTTGGACACAGTGCAAGAGTTTCAGTTCAAAAATTCAAAGCACGATAGGGCCAGTCACAGCAAAGGAATAAGCATGGGGATCTCAAACAATTTTTTATAGGGGGAATTCTTTGTATATTAAGAGAGAGAAGACGGGTCTCTGAACATCAAATAACACCCATGACTAATAGTTGAAACATGTCCTAATTTCATCAAAATGTTTATACTAGCTTGGAAACTTGCTAAGACCATATGGCTCTCAACTAGGGCAATTTATTTAAGAAAACTATTTGATCCCAACATTTGATGATCATAATATCACAAGAGCATAAATACAAATACATAAGCATCATTACAGAATGCCAATAAAAGGAATCCATTATGTGTTCCATGTACACAATGAATTTATATAATTAATGAATCAGAGACAAGGATAAAATTCACAATTGTTACCGCTCAAAAAAAAATGAATCAGAGGCAAGTTTTGACTGAAAAATCAAATAATGAAACAAAAATATCACAATTTTTTTGGAAGATACAAAAATGTCAGAAAAATTAACGATACAAGTTTCTGAAACTCACAGGTTTAACAACTTAGAAGGGGCAGCACGTAGGATGGCCAATGCCTCCTTCCAACTCCATCTACGTTCAGATAGTGGCAGAAGACGCTGCAAAATAGATAAGCGCCACTCCCAATCTTCAATAAAACGTTAGCATTTGAAATTCTCCAATCCAAGGCTTGTTCGGCCACACCACTGCTCTTCAACATACGTTCCAGTTCAGGCCCCGCTGATGGTAAATTCTGATGCAATATATCCAGTAACAGTCCAGTAAAATACACCACCACTTTAGTTCCTCCGTCACTTGAATTGCTAATATCACTTGAGTTGATAATATCTGGCAGTTCCCAAGAAGTTGATGGTGATTCTGAATGGTGTCCAAACGAGGCACAGTGCATCAGATTCACAGACATGTCATCCATATGCAGAAGTGAGATAACAATGCTCACCATAAATATCTGCAACAATTTTCAACCAGTGAACACCAAAGTGAATACAGGAACAGTGTGGAAGCATGAGATTTCCAAAGCATAATAGCAAATTGTAGGGAGGACATATTAGGGACCATCATTTTTTTTTTTTAATGATGACATCATCAAAAGTTTAGAAATAGGAATAAAATAGACCACACCTTTGCAAAAAGATGAGCTATAGTTTCTTCCAGGACCAAGGTCATGAAAATTATTTTTGTGGTAACACCATAAGATGGAAGCCTAACTGGCAGGACCCAAAAGAAAAAGCCAATGGATACAGGCACCATAAAGAGAAAGTACATTCTTGTACAACATCACTTTAAGCCAAACTAACCTTGCGTGGACCATCATTTATAGCCTCTAAATGATTCTGCAGATCTTTCAAATAGCAAACTGCCATTCGTTGAAGATTCCCAACTTCATCAGTTAAACTCCTTTCCATGGCCCCTAAAGCAAGAACAGCTGATTCTAGGGCATACCGCATGTGCATAAGTTCAATGTCATGCATCCTATCAAGAGAATAAATGGACATAAACATGAAACATAATTATAGAAGAACAACCCTACAACAAACATCAGTGAGTGGAACAATACATACACAGAATAAACTGACACCTATGTTTCACCACATTATACAGACAATTAAACAGGATGACATGCATGTGACTAATGATTTGACCATATCATGAAAATAATACCCATGGAAAAAGATACCATTTTATTACAGCTAGGAACCTTCATACTGAACAAAGTGTGGAAAAGGGTGCATAGTTCTTTTATTTTTCAATGGTGGCGCAAAATTCTTTTAAACAAAAAGCTGGGAGTTTCTACATAAAGAAAATCTAAATCCCACATTGTCCATTTCTTATTTCTGCTTTGTGCCTTCCCAACATTTTCTACTTGTTTTTGAGCACTTAGTGATTGGATGACAGAAAGAAGAAAAGAGAATTGAAAATTTATCTCCCACCTTATCTCCCTTTTTTCTTTTTTTTTTCTTTTTTCCTTTTCTTTTCTTTTTTTGATGTTTGTATATCCTCTCAAAATATGCATTTTTAAGTGTTTCTGCGTAGGTCTCTCTCTCAAAATACATGTCTGTGTCTGTCTACGTCATTGAAGAAAGGGAAGAAGTTTAGGGAAAGGCCTTGAGCATGCGATTGATTGGGGAAAAGCCCATATTTAAAGCACAAACCTATGAATATCTTTTTCCTTAGAAAGCATTTCCAACAACTGGTGTTAATATGCAAACATGAGAAAGATAACACCAAATGTGCCATAAACCAACCAACATTGCAGAAGGATTGAGGAAGGAGGTGGAAACTGTCCCCTCAAGAAACATTTACCAACCCCTGGCATTGAAATGTAAACATAAGAAAGTGAAAATTTCAATAGAAAACATTACCTTTACCATGAAAAGGAGAATTTCAAAAATGACCTAATCCAAATTAAAAAATGCTAAATAATAAGGAAATGAGAGAGAGAGAGAGAGAGAGAGAGAAATTTATGCTACACATATGGAAATAAAACCATAAAAAGCTAACTGAACATCTCTGAATGATACCACATCTTCAGTTTTCCCTTTTAATATACCACATTTTTTAAAAAAAAAAAATTGGGTAGCACCTTTTTAAATATATATACACCAAAATAGAGATTATTCTACATGGTAAAACAAGGAACATTGAGAAGCAAATGAATGAGGGTTTTTTAACTGATCAAATAAATAACATTTTAGCAAAAATTGTCCAAAATAGAAGTTATTCCCTACCTCTTCCAAGCCACTGCAGTGGAGGGGAGGGGCTGCATGTTAATCAGCTGAATGGCATCTTGAAATTTTATCCCTGGAACTACATCAAATAAGACCTGCAAAAGAACTGGCGAGTTAAACCACTTGAATAATCAATAAATGAAGAAAACAAAAGAAGAGGGATAAGGACACTTTATACGTATGAATCTAATTTGGAAATAAATTCCAGAAGTGCCAACACGTGCAGAGAAACTTCAACAACAAATCCAAAAGAATATATGTTACAGGCAGAGTAGCATCACCCAACAGCAGAAAGTTACATGCTACCAAACATCAATGTAGATACAACTTTTCTTTTCTGCTAACCAGTAATAAAAATTTGCTACTTAAAAGGAAATAGGAAGAGTTATAAGGGAAATATAAACAGTCACATATCAGAATGAATGCAGTATCAAACTACTGCTCAAGTGAAGATTTGCCTACATATCCATTGTGAATTTGTATATGAGCTCTCCCCTAAGAACAAGTTTGCACCATGCCATGTTGGGCCACATGGATGGATGTGTTTAAAAAGTCTTGGCTTGTATGTACACACAAGTTCTCACTTGAATATTTCAGAAGATTCCTTTTGACTAAATTTTCCACACCTTTTTTTCTTACTAGATGAATGAGATAATTTCTCAGACATGAAAAGGAAGCATCCCAGTAAATTTAGAGGGACAGTCATAGGGACAAACAGAAAAGAATGTCTAAGAAGTCAAGAATAGTTGAAAACAATTGTCGCTGAGTCATTTGATTATACCTAATACTAGAAGCTCCCTGCCATACACAAGTAATCAAAATATCAAATTCAAAACTAGGAAACACATACATACCCGCAAAGGAGTCTGGACAGCAAGCCGTTCAAGCACAAAGTTTTCAACAAAAGGCTCTGAATGTTCATCCTCACTTTCATCTGCCAACTGTTCTTTTCCAGAAAGTAACAATGAAGTTCTAGAATTCCATGGCCGGCCTGAGTTGATGCAAACAACGAAAGAAGCAAGATCCAGTTGATAGCATAAAAGATCACAAAGATGTTCCACACAAGACATCTGTCAAAAATAGATGCTAGTGATGGTCAATGATGGTGAAATGCAATTATGATCAAAGAAATCTACAAAGAATGATAGGGCTAATTCTAAGCCACATTCAGAAAATTGAGAGTAAGTTACCTCATCTGATTGCTTCGCACGCAGAGAAAACTCTTCCAGCCTCAGTACCTGTGACTTACTCGTCCATAAAAGTTGCATCAATTTTCTCCGTGCTGCTTTCTTACCAGACAATAAATCCCATCCCATGGCAGCTACAAGAGGTTGAAGAAGTGGAAACATGAAAGAACCTGTGGCGGGCAATCATTTACCATTAGCTAAAGAAAATCAGAATCAAGAGAAAATAAGTCTAACCAATTCAATGCAAGCAAACATCCATCAATAGATGTTGTGCTAGCAAATCAATTGTTACAAACCATCAAAAACTTACATTACTGGCTTCTTGTAGTTTCTCCCTCTTGACAGCAGACAGAGCAGTATCCAGAACACATTCAAGAAGATGTAGTCCAGAGACACGAGCATAGTGGTACATGTCTCTCATGCAAGATCTAATTGCCATGCTTTGGGGAGATCTGTCATCTAAAATTCCAGATATTTCCAAATTTGATGCATCAAAGAAATTCTGAAGACGCTCAAGCGGAGGTGGTATCAAGCTGGCATCAGAAGCTCGATGCTGCTCAATTTCTTCAGAAAGTAATTCATCTTGAATGACCTGGTGAGGAGTAAATACCAGTGAAATTTATTAGAACTGGCCATTTAGATCAGTTACACAGATAATAAATATACGAAACAAGCTAAACCCATCAATTTTGTTTAAAGGGAACTTCATTAATCACAAGAAAAAACAACCAAACAAGAGTCCAAAAAGATGGGCAAAGAGAATCCGCCACCCAAAACAAAAAACCATACAAACAAGAAACCACCCCCAAAAGTGCTCTCATGGTAAGAGCTCCATGAGGAGCCCACCTATGATTTTGGGGTTTGGTGGGTTAGAAGATCTATGCCTGCATATGATGCTTATAAAAAATCATCTTGATTGAATGACTCTAGCCATGATTTTGAAAGACCCAAAAATCAATACTAGATAGAGATGTAATTTTATCAAGTTCAATCTTATGGCTAGAGCCACCCAACCCACATGATGATAGGTGGCCTGCACATGGAGCTCTCAACTTGAGAACACTCTAAAGTGTGAGGGAGGGAGGGAGGGGGAGAGGGAGGAGGGGAGGGATAGAGAGAGAAGAGAGAGAGAGAGAGAGAGAGAGAGAGGCAACTACTCTCTCGTTGCCTTAGCCTCCTCTCCCAACACCTTCTATCCTAGCTTCTCACACCTCGCTATCACCACTCGCTCCCATCCTCACCTCTCGTTGCATCCACACCATGTCCCGTGCTTGTAACATTCTCCTACCTTGTTGTATTTGTACGTAGGGTCTGTGCAAGTGGCCATCCATCACAGGTCATCACCAAGACTAAACAGCCTGATATACATGGGAGGTTGGAATTTTTGGAAGGATCATTCCATGCCATTTATGGGTGGGGGGCATTAATGGAAAGTCACACATAAATCAACTTCAAACATCCTATCATAGAGGAAATCCTACAAACTTTTCCTATTTAGACCAAGCTTACCTCTTTCTCCCCCATCCACATTGAATTTTACAAAACCATGATTGGATAATTTTCATCTCTCAACTATCTTCTCCTCCTTCCTCCTCTCTTCCACACAAGATGTTGTGGTATCTACTACAAAGATCATCCTAAGTTAGAACTTTATTTGATACTACCGGCCTAATGAAAATAAGATTATAGGCACCAATAGCCTCCAAATCATGGGATTAACCATAGTTTACAGACCTCTTTCAGCTATTCTCATTAAAAAAATATTTGACCAAGAATCTCCCTATATTGTACTGGCCAGAAAATCTGAAAATGCTCCACTTCGAAAAGCATGAAAACTAAATGGAGCAAAACCATAAGGGGCGAAAGGGGGTCTGTTCCATCTCTTTGTTACTCAAATTCCTCCAAAAGAACGAAATACAGTTGACCAAATTTTCCAATCTACGAACAAAATCCTCTACAGAACAAGGTTCGTTTAGTGCAATGTTGTAAAGACGAGGAAATCCATCTTTGAGCAAATCCTAACCAAAGGGCTCTCCAAAAATAAATGAAGAAGAAATTTATTCTTAAGCAGCATAGGTCCTAACCGAAGGTCCATTCAAAGATAAATATGTTTTCATGTTTTCCATTTTGAACCCCAGTGCCCTATAACTTCCCTAAAATGGATTTCCACATACCTGAAGGTGATGGAGCTGAATTATTTACTCTCCAATTATCTGGGAGCTTGTATTTCTGACCTAGAAGAAACTTCCACACAGACTAATTGGCTTCACCTAGAACCCAGAGTCATTTTCCACTAAAACCTCATTTAACTTTGACTAAGGGCCTAATGTCTAAGCCACCTTCCTCACATGTTAAATAACCTCCACCATCCAAGCAAATAATATCTCCTCTTATCTTCCTAATCAGAGAAAGGAAGCATTTTGAATTACAACCATGACTAAGTGATGCTTTATTTCACATGTCATGGCTTTTCTACAAAGAAACTACAAACAATTTTGAATTATCACTATGTACCATAAGATTTTCTTTTTTCAAGTGCACAACTAGTTAGATTTTAATATAGTCATATTCTTATGCACATCACTCGGTTCTAGTTATATTTGTTATTGCTTGATCAAAAATTGTACTACCTGAATCATTTGGACAAGTTTTGTGCAATTAGATGAAAGAGCTTTTTCAAACATCAGCAATGCTTTGTGTCGTAAGGCATGCCAAGTATCCCCAAAACCATTTCTTTGCAGCCAAGTCCTCCTAATGAGATCGTGCAAAGCCATCCTGGAAGAAACAGCATAGACCATCAAGCTCATTGCACTTCAATTTCATTTACTAATAGCTGCACAAAGCCAATAGATAGATAGAGAGAGAGAGACAGATAGAGCTAGATAGATAGATACAAGTCAAAACAGTATGTTACACTACACAAGAAACAGAATAGAAAGATAATTTTCCAAAGAACTTAACGTATGAAAGGCAAGCAAATGCAAATTGCGTCTCTCTCAAATAAGTTCATTTCATAAAAGAACAAAACTCTAGGGAGGCCGTCCATTTATTTTTCAATTCGACTGCCCATGTTGGAGTCTGAGATTTAGAGAATCAAATGGACAATAGGTGGGATAAGTTTCACCAAAGTTTCCCAAAATCCTCCCATCCATTTTGTTTTCTCCACATTCTACCAATCCATGTTGTTGTTAATTTTATTAAGGAGAGGAAAATTCATATCATCGGGGCACAATTCCAAAAAACCCACATGATAACTATGTTTATAAATTAGTCTGGACTGGGCTCAGCCCAAATCAAGCATAGCATATTCTTATCAGATTTACATTTAGGTGTAGGGTTTAGTAGCTACATGGTCAAGCACCGAGGCGAAGTCTTTCCAAGTGTCTGCTCATGTCTTAAAAACCAATATCTTTGGGTTCAAAATGACAACAACAAAAAATCAAGAATTCCATCATTCTTTCATTTTTTCCATTTTTTTAAGATAGAAGATAGCTCACCTCCAACAAAAGATAAAAAACAATTAACCCTTCTCTTTGCTTTCCATTTATTTTCTAGATCTGTTATTATTAGGGACTTTACTTCTCATTTCTTCTGATTTTTCAATGTTTATGTCGTCATGGAACTCTTTATTCATTTCCTCCAATTTTTGTTTTTCATTTTCAATTTTTTAAATCTGATTTTTTCTCTGACTTCTTTTCATTTCTGCCATGTTTGAAATTTATTATTTTTTGGGCAGAATCATCTTTTCTTTTTTGAAAGATAGAATCATCTCATGTTTTTATTCTTCAAATTGTTTTTTATTTCTTTAAATCCCAAATAAATTGGTCTCCCTCTCTTCCATTATCTATGTCTACTCAAGCTTCTTTATTGGAGTCAGGCTTTCCATCAAACGTATTTAGATCAACTTGAGCATATATTTTAAGCCCGTGACAAACTCAGGCTCAAGCTCCTTAATGTAGAATTGGGCTCAGGCGAAATACATCACAAGCTTGGCCCAAACACGGCTCACTGCCATCCCTAATCTCAAGGCATTTGAACCTGTCGCAAAGGTTACTTTTGTTTGAGTCTGATTATCTATAGTTGTCAATCTCAATTGGCCTACTTCATCAACTAATGTCAAAAACTCAAAATACTCATTTTTTCATGGCGATCTCCAAGATGAATTTTTATGGCACCCAACCAGGTTTTATTCTACAAGGGAGAGCCTGATAAAGTTTGTTTCCCCAAGAAAGCCATACAAAGGTCAAAAGAATCTCCTCGTACTTGGTTCAAAAATCTAGCAATGTTTTGCTTGGATATGGTTCAAAGTAGAACTAATCACTCTACAATGTCAGCAAGGTGTCGAAACCAAGTGTTGCTTGGAATCCTCCTCGGGGAGAAGTTAGGAAATTCAATGTCGATGGAGCGTCTCGGGGAAAGCCAGGGCCAGCAGGAAGGTACTACTTTATCACATAGTACTCCATTTGTTTGCCTACATTTAGCCCATCCCACTCCCATTCTACTAGTTATATCTAGATATATTCCTCCATTTGGTTCAATAGTTGCACCTAAGTATCTAAATTTATCCCAGCGTGATACCGAGTCGTTTCCAATTCTAATCGTTTCTTATATGCTCTCAAAACCACTAAAATTACAATCCATACAATCTGTTTGTCAATCCATTCATCCCCGAGGCTTTCCTCCACAACTCTAATTTCTCATTCAAATGATTTCTTCATCAACAAATAGCACACACGATGTCACTACATCATGTGTAGTATCAACTCTATAACTAATACAAAATAAATTTGAACTTAAAGTTGATCCTTAACGAACCTCAACTCCAACTAGAAACTTCCCCATATCCCAACATATCATTCTTAAACTAGTTGCCCCATGTTCATACGTATCCCATATAACCTCAACATTTTATTAGGAATTCATTTCTTTTTTAAAGCTTGCCAAATGAGATGCCATGCCACCTTCTCATAGGCCTTTTCTAAGTCCATAAAAGTCATAAATAATTTTTTCCCTTTTCTTCCTAAATGTCTCCAAAAGTTGTCTAAAACAAAAATTACTTCCATTATTGACCTACAAGCATAAATCCAAAATAGTTCTCAAATAAACCTGATTCTTGTCTTAGCATTTGTTCTATTATTCTCTCCAGAGTTACATGGCATGGCTTATTGATGTGGCCATCTGTGGACGTGAAGAAAATTTCATTTTTGATCCCAGCGGGTTCGTGAGTAATTTGGCAAATTCGGGATCCAAGTCGACAGATTTGATAAATTGGACCCGTATGTGGGCCGAAGGCCAACTAAGATCAAATGGGCCCAATGAGTTGTCCAAGATCCAAAAGTCCACACATGCTTCAACAAGTATCACATGTGTCATGTGGGACCCAAGCAAAATCCCAAAACGATTTGAAGATGTCTACGGATGGGACCTCAAAGCAACCGTTCCAATTGGAATTAGTCCCAGCCCAAAAAGACTGATTCCTAAAGCGTTTGCATGTAGAAAATGCAACCATGGCCGATCCAATTAATCCTAGCCAAATCAATAATCCTAATGCCATCAGGCCACCATGCAACAACGTTGGGGATTTGTTCGAGGGCAGCAACGTGTTGTAGTTTCCTTGTAGGATTTACTTAATTTGAGTTGAAACTATGTCTAGTAGCTAGATTAGAATTGAGTACTGTTTGAAATTAGGATTTCGTTAAATTTTGAATTTTGCAAGATAGGAGGGTTGGCTCCTAGTTGGTTTTAGAGTAGGTGTTTTGTTTTCCTATAAAAGGAGTCTACTTTGTAATTTTGGAGGCAGTCATTAGTTCAATTATGAAATAAAATAATTATTTCCCAAGGCAAATTCATTGGAGGTGTATATCCAGGGATTACACCCGAGTCAAGCAGTGTGCTTGTGACTCCTGACCGAGTTCAGGCTGAATACTTGTGAGTCTTGACTGAGTTCAGGCTGAATTGAGGACAGACTAAAATTCCCTCTTCAAGAACCAGGTAATTCTTAAACTTTCTTAAGTTTTTTTTTGGATTAATTGAATCAGTTCTTTGTGTTAATTAAACCCGATGATTCAGCGGGAACGCTGATGGTTTAATTAACTACAGTCTTGTCGACTCGTTGTGAAAACCCACAAATCATGTTTAGTCTGAATGTGCGTGGAGTTGTGTTTTGAAACAATGTTTGGAACTGATTTTGTTAAAATTTGTTTTAGTTGTTTCAACTGAAGTTTTTTAAACCAATTTTACAAATTCAGTTTTGAAAAGTGATGTCCATTGAGTATTTACCCGATTTTAAATTGTTGGGTATTGTTTTAATTAAAACCTACCAGTTTTCAACTACTTAAATTTGGATTTTGAAAATTCGAGATTCAAAATTAGATTTGTAGTTGTGGAAGATTTTTTTTTTTATAAAATTAAAATCAGAAATTTGTTTTTGAAAACCCGCTTGTGTTGTATTTGAGTCAACTTGATTCAATTAATTTCATGCTTATGTGAGTTGGGTTTACTATTTGATATTCGCAGGTTGCGTTAAACCTGTGTTGGTTCTTACTAAGCTTCCGTTAAGTGATTGAGTAGGGTGTCCTATCCTATCCTACCCTACCCAGTCTACATCACTCATAAGTTTAATATAATTGGCACAATTATTATAAAAAAAAAAAAAACCTCTATAATTGGCACAATTTGGAATATCTCCTTTATTCTTGTAGAATGGGACCACTATGCTTTTATGTCATTCATCAAGCATCCCTTTCAAATCCAAGATTTTGTTAAACAACCTGCTTAACCATTTAATTCCATTTTGCCAATAAGGTCCATACTTCTATAGGGTTATCATTTGGTCCTAAAGCTCTACTTTTCTTCATCTTATTCAAAGCTGATTTTACTTTGTTTTTGATATTTTGTTTAACAACCCTTCATTTGCTTCTACTTTTAAGTGTAATTCAGTCTCACATTCTAATGTAGCGGAAGCGGGGATAAAAATCAAATCAAGTCAAAACCCGACTCGAAAAGAGTCACACACGTGAGTTGAGGCACATGTGCAAGTTCTAACTTAAGTGGGGGACTTAAGGTACGTGGGTGAAGGAATTAGGGTTGCTGTTAAGGTGAAATATGAATGGGAAAAGAAAAGGAAAGGGAAAAACGAAAAGGGGGCAGCGGAAGAGGATGAAGAAGAGGAGGAAGAAAAAAGATCAAGTACCTGGTTTATAGTTGGAAGAAGCTTGGAACAAGGAGCTATAACAACAGTGATGATTTTAATGGCAGCAGGGGCGGAAGACTTGTAACTGAGATAAGCTTGGGATAAAGCCAAGGCAACGACAGCAGGATATCTCTCTGGGATTAAGCCCAGAATCAACGATGGCCGGAACAAAACCAGCAATGAAGGTAAGGTCTGCAACTCGGCAGAGATGATAGAGGAAAATAAGATAGTAAATCTATATCAATTCATATATTCCAAAAGAGATGAATCCCTCTCTTACATGCATTGTATTTATAAGAAAAATTAAGAAATCAAAATAGAAAAGGACTCCTAAATCAAAATAGAAAAGGACTCCTAAATCAAAATAGAAAAAGACTCCTAAATCAAATAGGAAAAGGACTCCTAAATCAAATAGGAAAAAGACTCCTAAATCAAATAGGAAAGCTACCGACCTAGCTTCCTTTTGACACAATAATTCTAAATTAAAAATAATGCGAAAATAGTAAATCCTAAGAGAGATAGGTCTCGAACTCCTAAATCCGACGTGAGTATGTCTTCAAGAATTTATCAGCCACTTGTTCTACATCACATTCTGTATCAACTAAGTCTCTAAAATACCTTTCCCGTCTACCCCTTATTTCCTTATCTTTGACTAAAACTCTTTGGTTTTCATCCTTGCTACATCGCAAATGATCTAAATCTCTCGTTTTCATCTCCTTCACCTTCGCAACCTTGTGTATTCCCCTCTCTCCCTCTTTAGTTCCTAAATTTGCATACAAATCACCATATGCTTCACACTTAGCTTTGTTTACAGCTTTGGTTGCAACTCTTTTAACTATTTTTAACGCACCAAATCCTCCTTGTCAACTTGTTTTTTTGTCAATTTTTTAAACTAATATTGTTTCTCATCAATAACCCCTTCTAATTCTAAGTTCACCACCAAGTTTCTTAATATGTGTATTTTGTAGTCCCTACTTTTTTTCATCAATAGTCCCTTTGATTTTTGAGTTCCAACACCAAGTTTCTTAATGTGTGTATCTTGTAGTCCCTTTTGAATTTTCCTAGAATTTCTTCTGCAATTCATTTTTATGTCACTAGACATCTTACTCTACTTCTCATTTGGACTCAAATCCATATCCCAAACATCTAAAGCTAGGATTCTTTCCTTAAAACTTTTTACCTCCTCTCAAGTTCCACTACTTTATTTCCAAAATATTCCTCATTGTTTTGTCTGTGATTCTACTCTGATATATACATCTAAAACTTGTAACCTATCCTGGGTTTTGAAGCTCTCTCCTGGAATAACTTTACATTCTTTACATAAGGTATGTTCCCTGTGTCTTGGCAGAAAATAATCTATTTGTGATCTACATCTTCCACTTTTAAACTTATAAGACTAAAACTTTGAATGGAGTTTAATTTTGATATGAATCCCTGTCATTCAATATGGTTCATATGCCCATCTACAGTTCTACATGTCCATTTTAAAAACAACTACAAGTAGATATTTGTGGGATGTGTTGGAGGGTATTGTGACAATTCATCTTCTTCATAAAGAACCATACTTGCAGATAATGAGGAAAAATAGCAGAGAGGAAGAACAAGAGAATTGGAAGAATGATCCTCGGTCGTGCTAGGAAATGGAAGGAATAGCTTCTAATTCACACTCCTTGAAATGGAAATCTCAGTATGGGCATTTCTTGATAATCCCAGCCAATACAGCTGACATGACTCTGTTCTTTCCATCAATAAACCTAACCAAATACCTTTCTTTTTGTATTTCCAGAAAATGAGAGCTTATTTCTGCAGATTTCTATGGAATTCCATCCTAACAAGCTATAAAGCACAGACTCACACACAAATGGGTCATGCAGCTGAACTCTAAACTGCTCATCTTATCATATTTCACTCAACTCCTAGCATACCAGCATGTCTTTAATTCATTCAAAGATGATTCAGAGATCATTCCTAATGGTGTCAATTCCAATATGTCTGGCTATTTTTTCGTAAGATTAACTGCTGTTATCTCAAACAATGACTCCAATCAATGGAAACAAGTAGAGCCTTCAGCAGTGGAAATCAAGCCACAACATGATATATCATATGGTAAAATAGCAGAGTATCTAATTCACATGTAAAATCGTTTGTTCTAAAAAAACAAAAAGCTACAGTTGTCATTTCTACACACAAAAAAAAAATAGAGTATGACCCATCCTCCAATCACATAAATCTTACAAAAGATTCAAAATCAAAAGGAAAAAAAAACACTGGTGAATTGCAAATCTGCAATTGCACATTGTCAGGCTTACCGATACTCAGACTCCTCCACTCCAGAATCTACACGAAGGAAGGAAAGATGAGAAATAGCACTATCCTCGTCGTCATCCTTCAAACATTCCCTCAAAGCATCCAAATGAGCAATCTGAACATTATGTTGTATCCAACTAAGACATTTCAAATCCTCGCCAGATGAAGATGGCAATTCTGACCTCTCCTTACCCTCCTTCCTGACACTAATTGCTAAACCATGATCAAATGGATCGTTCCAGTTAATCTGTTTCTGAATATTCCAACACAGGGCATCCAGAATTTCCCGCTGGTCCAAGAAAACCTTTCTCAAGCACTTCAATTCCGCATCTGTAAATGAAAAATCAAAGTCCACAGGCCCAGTGTCATCAACAATATCTCCCCTCAACCGCCGGAGCCCAAAATTTAAAATCCGGTCCAAAAGGTGGACAGCATCGAGACTCGCACTGCTGCCACTAGGCTCAGCCAAGTCTGCCCCAGCAGCCAAATCCTCGGGGCGAGACTCAAAATCACCATCTAAGCTCCCCTCTCTGGCAATGACTTCCATATCTATAAATCTATGGGGATCCTCCGAAACCCTGGAAGAGAATCTGGACTAGAAGAAGGAATTCTACCTTAAGACGAAAGAGTTCAGGATCGAGATTCCAGATTGCAGACGGGTCATCGAAGGAGAGGAGATCGAGAGCGGATAGCCAGGTGAGATGGAAAGGAGAGGGACATGAAGAGGACCAGAGGACGCCATCAAAGCGGCCAGCTTCGGCGACCACGGTCTGGAAGATGGATTGGGCAAGGGCGGGATTGCGCTTGCGGAGGCTGAGGAGTGTCGCTCGAAAAGCTTCGAATTGTGAGAGGAAGAGATGGTTTGCGACGACTCTGGAGAGGAGATGAATCTCTTTCTCCATTATATGGAAAATTGAAATTAAAAAAAAAAAAAGGATGGATGGATTTGGGGATTAGAGAATTAGGGTTTGGAAAAAATAGGAAGGAGATGATCGAATTCCCACTGGAGAGTTTGACGGAGGTTTTGAGGGGTTTAGGAGAGTGTTATGTTTTCTATTTTCCTTACGTTCTTTCTTCTTCTTCTGAGAAAAGTGTAACAGCAATGAAGAAGGCACTGGAGAAACACAGAGCAGTGAACTGAGCTGAAGGAGGATTTAAAGGCGGGGAAATCAAACCGAAATTTACCGGCCTTGCGAACATCACAATCTATTAATAATAAAGATGACTGTAAATTATGAGATTTAGGATGTTTAGGCTCATATTTTAAAACTTAAATCATTAATGGAATTTTAAATTAACAATTTATATATTGTATATGCATCTTTTTTTATTTTGAAAATTATTAAACCAACTGTTAGATATATCAAATTATAGAAGATAATGATCTTTGCACTCTTTTAAAAGAAATTTGTAAATTTGTTCTTATTTCTTTTCTTTTCTCTCGTTTCTTCTTTTCTAAAAGCAAAGACACAGAGGGCATAAGCATCGAACACATTTATGTGAGTCACTCTCACTGGTTGAATGATTATTGATGCAGACACATTCGCAAATGGTAGACCCAATTCTCACATTGTTGTGAATTTTATTTTATGTGAAATTAGATTTCATCAAAATTGCTAATTTTGAGAGTATCTAGAGGAATAATTGAAAATAAGAGGCATATGTCTATATATTAAGGGTCCAACTCTATTTAACAATATTTATGATGATAGATCTTGTTTTTATCATTTTACATGGTTTTTTAAAATGGTAGTCATTGTGACTAGAAAGATTATGATTATCATTTGACATTTTTTTCTTTTAATGACCAAAGGTGTCTACGCATTTTATTCAACTAATTCTTCATGTGAAAATCTTTCAATCCACACATATCAAAGTCTATAAAATGAATAATATAAGTTTAGAGAGAGATTCTGTAAAGACCCGACACGAATACAGGGCTTAGGGTTTGACTCAGTGTGATATTGTCCGCTCTGGGCCTCGCACACAAGCGAGCCCGCACGGTTTTACATTTGGGCCAGCCCAAAACGCGTGAGATGAGTACAAGAGAGGTCACTCACTTAAATTCTCCAAATTTTCCTCATCTACTACCAATGTGGGTCCCACATCGGTGGGTAGGGGTTTCACAATCACCCCCCTAAAGCCTCGAGCCGTCCCCGGCTCGACTCCGGTCCAACTCAACAACTTCAGGGAAGGAGGAAGGCCCACACAGTCCGAGTGTAGAACCTCGGCTCTGATACCATTTGTAAAGACCCGACCCGAATACAGGGCTTAGGGCTTGACTCAGTGTGATATTGTCTGCTCTGAGTCTCGCACACAAACGAGCCCGCACGGTTTTGCATTTGGGCCCGGCCCAAAACGCGTCACATGAGTACAAGGGAGACTACCCACTTAAATTCTCCAAATTTTCCTCCTCTACTACCGATGTGGGACTTCTTCTCACATCGGTGGGTAGGGGTTTCACAGATCCACTCATCATTCTGCCTAGCAATTGACATTGTAAAGTTTCCGTTTTGGTTATGTTACCAATATTTTAAAAATCAAGCAGTTAATTGACTAGTTTTCGTGAAATTGATCTAATTACGTTCAATCATCAGGCTAAACCTTCTAAAACTCAATATTTATTATATGATAAATAAATGTTAATAAGAATAAAATAATATAGAAAAATAAAAATATAACAATAACCTTACAAATTTAGGAAGAGAAAGTAAAGCATTTAATCAAAGGTAAAAAAATTAAATAATAAGTTAATTGCATGCTCATGTGGTTGAGATGGGTCAAACAAGGAAAATGGATTTGAAAATTCACGATTTGACTTTAGGGTGCTTTTAACTTAAACTTTTTCTACTCTCTTGAAGATCATTTTAAGTCAGACTTTAAGTTTGAGAAAAATCCGTTTTTATTTATATAAAATCTTGATTCATCTTTATTTATTTATAGGAAATCTTGAGATCAAGTCCCACTCAATATAGAAAGACCTACTCTACTATTTTATATTTGATACATACAGATTGAAAGATTTACACATGCCTGTAGAATTAGTAATATAAGATATCTAGATATCTTGATCTTAAAACAAAAAGATGGAGTGAGGACTGAGCAAAAAGAATTTTTCTCCAAACCACAGTTCGAGCTATGCTCTAAGGCAGCTCCAGGCCCATCTGAAGCCTGTTGGCCTTCTCAAGATCAAAGCCTAAATATACCCATTTGAAAAAAAATACTATATCCAAACTCGCCAGTATAGTACGAGAGTAGGAAAATAAAATAAAATTCAACGACCTTCCATGAGCTTCTCATAATATTCCAAGCCAAATTTGAATAAAAAAAATGCCTATCTTAATATGATTTCAAATCAAAGCTCTTGAACTTTCCTCCCTATATTCCATTTTAACTAACACTTTTTTACAATGTGGGCATTACTTTGCTACTCCCTCTCACCTCAAAAAGAAGAAAGAAAATGAAAGTAAAGAAAAAAAGAGAGGACAGTTTCTATTCATTTTAGAGCTCTCGTGTTGCACTCGTCCATTCAGTGAGTGCTATCTTTCCTATAGAAGCTCTTAAGCTCATGCCACAAAAGAAGCAAAGTATCCAAAGCATCCTCATCCTCATCCAAGTTACTAACTTTGGAAACAGCTAATAGGCTCTTCGCCCATTCTTCATGGAGAGTGGAGAATTTTGATCTTTCTTCGCTTGACCTGAAATTTTCTCCAATGGAGTTTTCCATAATTTGACTGGCTGTTGCCGCAGCCTCCACAACTGGCTTTGGGACCCCGGCCATGAGTGCCACTTGCAGTCCGTAGCTCGCCGGGCACGCTCCTGAAGTGAGTTTGTAGAGAAAAACTAGCTCCTGATCACTTGCTATGGGGCTCGTACATTTCCTCCTAAAAGCACAGGCCATGTGTTGCAGGCTCACAAGAGGGTGAGATGCAAACTCTTTCGTAAGAGGATGATAATGAGTGGCAAAGAGCAAGCGGCAGTGAACTTTCTCAACTAGATGACGGAATACCTGGACAATATTCAGAAAACACTTGAAGAGAAGAGGAACACTGGATACTGTAATGTTTGTAATTGGTATGGGCATTATGCAATAGATAATCTTTTAGTGAACAGTTTAGAAGGGAATACTATTGTAGTTTTAACACCAGCATGAGTAGCAGTCAGAACTCAGAACACCATTTTTTTTATAGGAAATTAGAATAAATTTGAGTTCCATATTTTTTTTATTTTACAAATTTGTATGCATCTGGTTCACAAACCTAATGAGTAAATATGGATATAATCTTGTACCAGCATACGTCATCAGTCGGTAAGTGCTTATCATTGAAACCACAAAGGTTGCATGTTTATATCATAAGCGTTAATGTCACTAATGCTGTTCTTGCGATATTATCAACTGATCAAAATATTAGAACATTTACAAAATTTAAAGTTTTGACTATGATGTCAATGGGAAAATCTTGCAGATTTTTTAAAAAAAAATAAGTAGAACTATAGTGAATAAATATGCATTTGAAATGGTACTTAAAATTGAAATAACCATAAATTTGAGGAATGAGAAATTTGAATTGTATAAAAGAGTTTATATAGGTATGAGAAAAGCAAAACAAGATGATAATATCATGATATATTGCATTATTATTGTGATATTATTGCAGTAAAAACTAAACTGCCAACAAAAATGTGAAAAATACCCATTACTAAGTAGTACCAATGGCAAATGGTATTTTCGTAATAAAAATAGAAGAGAAACGAAAATGCTGGAGGTAGTTATTACAATGATGATGTATCAAAGAAGTCCACTGAAGAAAATAATTTGCTATGTCCAACGATGGCCGCCAACCCCAGATAATTAAGATAAATAGATAATGATGATAATGAAGACAATGATGGATGCCTTCAAGCCTATCTGTGTGCATGCATACACATGCATAAGTGAAAACCTACCTGTGAGTAAGTGAAAATATTTATGTAAAAAATTAGTTACACGCCTATGCTGACAACTTAGGAACCCAGGGTTCAATATTAAGGCTAGACAATATGACATCTACAAGTTGGGATAATAATAATATTAGTATTATTATTACTATTTTAAAAGACAAGGTCGCAAAAAAGTTATTGCATTCACTTGGTTTAACAAATTTCTAAAGTTTTGTTGAATTATTTTTTGGGGAAAAAGCAAGAATGTGGCCAATTAAGTAACAAAAGAGAAGGCAAGATGCTCACAGCATATGCAATGGCATAACCATCAAATGTGCTAGTCCCTCGACCGAGTTCATCAAGAATAACTAGAGAATCTTGAGTGGCATGTTGAAGAACTGATGCTGTCTCTGTGCATTCAACAAAAAAAGTACCTGCACAAGGTATCTTCATCATTCAACATCTAAGTTGCTACATTTGACTAATCCTTATTAGCATGCCTTGCTTAATCCAGTGAAGACGAAATGCTTCAGGTTTTTCAAATAATGGTCCATATGATGAAATCAACCCAAATCAGAATATGGTAAAATACAGAGGTAATTCAGAGATAGCTCAAAGGATACATCATACATGAAGGCATGTAGCTGAAGTTCAAAGACAATCAGCAGGATAAGAAAATGCATCTAGAATGCAGCTATCATGTGCACAAGCCGTGACTATACCCAAGCCTGTAACTCGTTGAAAGTCCAACTTGATGGGTTTCATTTCTTAGTCCAAGCCACCCATTGAAGCCCATTTCACGGGGCTCGAGCTTACTTCACAGAGGCCTAAATTCTCCATTGTTTTTGAAAAACAAAATAATGGAGACTGGAAACATGAAGATGAAAGAAAATAGCATAGGCTAGAGCTGGATGGCCCAAAGAGGGGGCAGTTCATCAAATCCTAGTGCATTTTGGCAGTGGTTGGATACTTGGAATGACGCTCATCCCCAACTGTTTCCTAAAACCAATCAGCTGGAAATGGCACCACAGATGAGAGATGGAGGAACCATGGATCCCAGTAACCTTCAAATCCAGTCCCCATTCAAGACAATGGAGTGAGATGAGCGTCCCTTTACAGGGGTTGGTGAAGGAAAACAGAGGGAAGGGAGGCAGGGGGCGCACTTAAGGTTTGTTATGTTCAAAGAGCTCCAATAAGCTCTGAAAAATGGGGTTTACTATACACCCCATTTTTATATGGCAAACAGAATACCCCACGTATGATCAATCCAGACCATTAAACCAAACTCTCTCCATGAATTTTCATGTCTACATTGACACCCATTGGAATGGATGCACCCTTGAATAGAGAAATAAAAATGTTGCTCATCAAATACCATTTGGATCATTTAATTCATGGCTTGGGACCTTCAAATAGGGATGACTTTTTCCCCTTAAGCACCATCCACATGAATACTTCATATTTCTTCTCTCCCATGAATGAAATGAATCCATGTGAGTTCGACAGTAGGGGTGTACCGTTCACAACGTCAACCCAGGTTGACTGAAGTGCATGTACACATTATATTATAGGATAAATAGGGCAGATATGTAATATTATGTAAATGGGCCTGTTACAACCTGGTGGGCTTTTCAACCTATGCTCAAAACTGGCCATTTATCAAACAGGTTTGATTATACGAGCAAGCCTAGCCTGTCTGGTGATAGGTATTTACCAGGTCCATCCAAATCAGCAATACATAGATCGGATACAGGCTGGGCTTAACCCTGTATCCAGTCCATCAATACAGGATTTGTTAACCGACAAATGATCTGCAGAAGTGCAAACTACAGGTATTTCTTTCTTATTTTTTATATTGAACATCCCCAATTTATAAAATGAGATATGCTGGTACAAAGTTCATGATTTCCCAAATAAGTAGGAAGCAACAAGCCCCTGGATCACTTCATATATATAGCTAACATGGGTATCCCCACCCCACGTGGAGATGAGACTAATCTCATGAATATACAAAGATATTTAAAACATATGTATAAGACAACAACTAAATGGATGATTGACGATGGATGACTTACTCTCGCCTGACATGATTCGGTCAGTAGCACCGAGCCTTGTGAATATAATATCTACAGGTGATAGAATACACATTTCACATGGCACATAGCAGCCCAGCTGCAAGCAAAAGCAAGTGGAAAAACAAAAGGATTTACCATACCAATTTCAATCTCCAAAAATATCAAAGAACTATTGGAAACTTTCTTAGGAATGCAAACTTTCCAGTTGTGAACATATAACAAACCTGGGCCAGAATAACAGTTAGACAAGTAGCACGCAGAAGGGTTGATTTTCCACCCATGTTTGGTCCAGTTAACAATAATGTACGAGGGCAATTCCCTGTCGGGTCTTCACCAAGATATACATCATTTGGGACAAGCTCACTCTCATTTTCTCCAACAGCATATGGATGCCATAGTCCCTTAATCTTAAGTACAGGTCCTCCAGTTTCTTGGTATGAAGTCATGGAACTGGAATCGGCAGGCAACAAAACAGGTCTGCACATGGACCTACATGAAGAACTTGCAGTGACTGTAAAGGATCGTAGCACATCAAGACAATTTAGAGCATTGATGATTTGAGACCACTGAGCAACTTTTTCAACAAACAGCTTAATAAGAACAGATAATGTTTCAGCATCTGTTTCTTTCACATCATGGTCCTGGTAACACATATGAGTCAGTAACATGTTATAATTCCACTAAACAATGACATTTTTCAGACGCTCAAAATAACTAAGGAAAAGTGTAGGATCTTTTGCAAATAAAAAAAGTTTGAATCAATTCAAGGGATGACTGGTTTCTTACTCAGCTTATGCCAATGTTTTAAAGCAACTTTTTCCATTTATTATGATCCAGAAATCTAACAAATTCACTCAAGTATCTACATAGCCCATTACCTCAGTTGCTTACAGAATTGGGTTAATAAGTTAAACATCTTGGGTTCGAATCCTACATGGGCTATTATTTCCCAACCTCGGCTTTGATGATGATTGATGGCAACCCAGATACTTGACTCAATTTGCTAAAACAGACCCATATTTTACCAAATGGAATCAACTCAAGTAGATAGATGGGACTAGGGCTGCAACTCGGGTAGGGTTTTGGCCCGACCCGCATGACCCGACCCAAGAAATTATGCTGGTCAGGTCGGGTTGAGAAGATAAACATTTGGGTCAAGTTGGGTTGAGGATTTTACAATTTAACCCGACCCAACTAAAATTAGGCTAAAAAATGGTTTCATAATGTTGGTCGGGTCGGGTTGGGCCGGGTTGGGTTCCATATATATCAATTCGGGTCAGATTGGGTTTTAAGGAACCCGACCCGCCCGACCCGAGTTGCAACCTTAGATGGGACAAAGGCTTCGACAATGATGATAATTGTTAGCACCACCATTTTACGAGGGGCAAGGGAAGCAATCCAATGTGTAGTTGATTTTGTAAAAGGATTGATTGAAACACACGGTGATAGAGTGGCTCAAAGTGCAAACTGCATACCTGGTAATGGGGAAAGTCATCATCCACAGCTGTTTCAAACTGAGCGAGCAACTCTTCAAGTTCATTACTTAGAGATGGAAGATTTAGAACTTTTGATAATGACAAGATTCCATGGTCTTCCTTCTGCAAAATTATTAACAATTCCAATCCAATTCGCAGTCCTTTAACAAGAGAGCCAAATGCTTTCACCTGAAACATATTAGCAAATTATATATTCACTTTTGAAGTTCAACACGAACTCTAAGATTCCTCCTGTCATGTCCAAATGGAAAAAAAATTAATCCATCACCTTCCTGAATTGCTATATCAGCTTTTGGAGTGCTGATGCATTTGTGGGAAATGAAACTATATAAATACATCACAGGATATTTACAGAACACAGGGACACTAAAATAAAAAAGGTATGGAATTGAAGATATGATCTTATCATCCTAAAAACAAACATATGTGCAGAGCATAGTTACAAATGCACTTCAGTTAGTGGCACATGTTCAAAATCCTAGATACATGTTGAAACTTCATATATACTGAATGTGGATGCATAAATCATCAGTTTAAGATAAACTCTGACATATATATCTTGTTATGCACTGAATGATTACGTTTTGCAATCAAGTCATCAGGCAAAATTACCTCCCAAAAAAATAATCGGGCAAATATGGTGAAATTGGAAATTCTTGCATCTTGAAACCATTGCACAGCACAATGTAAAACAGATACTTATAGATGCATTCAATCCTAGTAACAGCATTCAAAGAAGAAACAAATTTTAGGTGCATGGGAAGTTGGGGAAATTCATTTGTGTCTATGTTCGATGTGGTGGACTGTAGTAGTTTCAGATGTTTCCTTTGATATTTCACATGATAGCCATGTATACCTCTCCGCTACGTGGTCTATCTCACTTGTACTCTTTTCATCTTTAATGAATTACTTGTTATTGTTTCAAAAAAAAAAAATTAGGTGCATGGGAAAGAAAACCTACAATATGAAAGAAGTCAGTAAGCAATATAAGAAAGGAAGAATAATGGAAGTCAAACAGTAACTTAAAGATCTATTTCTCTCCTTGGTACTTCTTTCCAGCATATTCTCCATGTGCACCATAGTTGGAAATAATACCGATCTTTGCACTTTTGCTTACTTTTTTTTTTTATAATAACACAAAACATGCTTAAGTTTTTTTTATTATATTTTAATGAGATATAGAAAACAAGCTATATAATTCTACAACTGCTCTTGCACTGGAACCACAAAACATTTCCAGTCATGACATCTGCTTTTGCTTACTCGAGTAGGAAAAAGGACAAACAAGGTGCATACATGGGGCAATGGAGTCATTCAGCTACAATAAAGTATTGATGGTGCAAACTGCAAAGAATTACAAAAAGAGAAGAACAACACAACAAATACAAATAAATAAATAAATCATCCTTGAGACTTCTCTATGGTTTATTAATCATATTAAATTCCAAGAAGATGCCTTAAGACAGGAAACCATGCCATCAATATTTCATTGTGTGATTAAATCTCCAATCACCCTTAAATGTCTTGTTTTCAAGAATGACAGGGAACCATGCCATCAATATTTCATTGTGTGATTATATCTCCAATCACCCTTAAATGTCTTGTTTTCAAGAATCCAGATGCAGAACAAGTGGTGGCATCTTGAACTCATTCACTAAGATTGAGTCACACTCAACAAATTAGATACTTGTAGATTCTTCATAGATTTCTTTGTTCACATTTGTATCACTCCCTGTTCCACTTTTTTATCTTCTAATAAATTTATGTTGCCAATAAAATACGACCAAGAAACAGCTAAACAAAGTCAGAATGTAATTATGCACAAGGATCAACCGAGTATGAGGGCTGCCAAAGATGGAGCTTCATTCAACAGCAACTCAGTAATACTTGAAACCTAAATTGTGACAATATTCAAATACAGAGTACATATTCTGAGCATGGAAATGTAACATCAAACTTACTTGTTGTTTCAATAATCTTTGTCCAAACAAGGGCAACAAAAATGCAGATGAGGATCCAACACCAGCCTTAACTCGTCCCAGCAGTCTTTCAAGGTCTGGAAGCCTACGTAGATACTGTGCTATGAGGACTGATATTTCCATATTCTTCAGTAGTCCCTCTACCACATTAAGTCTATCATTAATTTCTCCAAAACTCATCAGAGGATGACAGATCCAGTTTCTCAAAAGGCGTTTTCCTGATGAAGTAATGCAGCTATCAAGATGTTTAAATAATGTACCTGAAATAAAGCAACATACACCATAAGAAGAGGAACTTATAACTCTCATTCCTTCATGAATACAATAATATCTTTGGGCTGTGTTTCAATGAGGGAAGGTGGGGGTGGGGAATGGTGAGATCTGTAGGAATATCAACTCACAAGAGGGGAATGCATGTTTCCTTTGCGGGGGTACCAAATTGTAATCCATTTTCAAGCTTCCTAGAGTGTTCCCAACCAGTAGGGAACACTCCCCCCTCCTCCGTAGAGAATATCATGTTTTATGTCTCCTCATCCAAACGTAGCCTCAAAATTTTGACAACAGATCAATGTGTATATAACTAAAAGTGCGTTGACAGCTTGCCTGAAGGAGAACCATCAACATTATTGCCAAAAATCTCAAGATTTACAAGAGTCTGCCCGTCCATCCTCAAGCATCTTTTGTAAACTTGGTAAGGTAAAATTTCACCATTGCGTAAAGCATCATGCAGCTGATTTAAAATTAGAGAAAGCATCAATCTACAAAAAAAAAAATGTAATTAAGAGATGGTTCTTCAATAAACATAGAGAAAACCTTACCATCAGCCTAGATAAGTGACCAATGAGCCCACCAAGTGCACATAAGGCAAGATCATTGTGCATGACATCAAGTTCAGAATCCAAGGAATTGGAAGATCCTTTAAAATATTCATTTGACTGTATCATTTTTTTAACTTCAGAGGCATCAACAAATACCGTGCCTGGAAGCATAGGATTCAATTGCATTGCAGAGGAACCTGCAGTATGATCAAGTCAATTATCTTGCTGTCTAGATCATCTCATCTTTTTAAAGAATAACATTATCCAATTTTCATGCTAAAAGTTAGCCAACCAACAGCAACTACACTGAAATATAATATCCTGAAGTCAATTGTGATCAATTAGACACATGATCAAGAGTAATAGCATTACACTTTTCCTTTTAATGCTAAAAAATTAGAGGAAAAAATCAACTTGCAATTCTAGTGTTTAAAAAGCATCAACTAGATAAAGTAGCTAAAGACACAACACATGGGAAGTAAGAAACTAAAGAAAAGTTTATAAACATTGTAATCAAAATGGGTTAATAGTCATCTGCTAAATGTCTTTTCATTAGAAAATAGTATCTACTTATAGATATTTATCAAATGATAGACATTTTCCTAACGTCCCACCTCTGGTTGGTTTGTTAATCTTCCATCAACAAGAAGATACAAATTAAAATGTCACCCACTTTGTCTCTTGCATTATTCTGAAATTTAAAAGCACTTATTTTTTTTTAATATGGTAATGCAAAATTCATGAGCGCACCAGAAAGAGGCATAAAGATTTAAAAAGAAGAGTGCTTTTAAATTTATTGCCAAGCTTTTTATAGTTTTATAGAAGACAACACACCCAGCTTTGTGAAGATACACTTTTGGAATGCTACTATCCACTATATTGCTTATGGTTCAATGCCGAATTGATAGATTTAAGTTACACTTGGAGGGCAACAAAGGCTTAAGCCTCTGGTTTGGCTCCAAATAAACAATAGCCCTGCTCTTTCCAAATACTCCAAAAACAGCTCCCAGAGTCATTTTCCATTTTATTGATAATTCTTAATCACTCCTTGAGAAGAGCAAGGAGTAATAACTAATAAAGCTTTTTCATTCTTGTGGGCATTACCCATGGGATTTAGAAGAGACCAAAGTACCACATATAAGAGGCAAAAGGGAAGTGATGAACAAATGACCAACACTTTCTGCACCCTTAGGATGGTGCATTGCCGCAATTATCTGGGGGCATCCATTGTGTACACTCAACATCTATCTAGTGGTACTTGTCACGTACTTGACCTCAACAGGTGATTTACTGGGATCCTTTTGTAATTAGGTCCAAATTGTACGCTAACAGCAATTCTTAAGAGCATGCCATGAAGCATTCTAATGAAAGCAAGTTTTTTTCTCCAGTAAAATGCTCCAATGGCATGTAATATCCTGCCTTTCTTTGAAAGCATAGTAGTCTTCTTTTGCTGCAATTTCCATGCCTTGTTCCTTGAGTGAATTCATGCTCCATGAACTTAGTAAAGTGGTAATAAACATCATCATCACCAGAGTAATTTTTCCCATCTAACTATTGTTTTTCTTTTGAAAGGTTTCCCATCTAACTATTGTTTTTCTTTTGAAAGGTTTCCCATCTAACTATTGTTGGCACTCAATAATGGAATGGACAATTTTCTCCCATGGGCAGACAGCCCATCTAGCACGTATAGGAATCAAACTTGCATCCTTATGGCTTCAACAATGAGCAGTCATCAATATACATATACACGAATAATTCAAAAAGCCCAGGTGTAACAGTAAGTGTGACCAACACATAATAAATATATTCAACATAAAAACAGCAAGCCTATTTTTAGGGGAGAAAGAATATACACATATGAAGTTAGTTTATGAATAAAGGTTCTACACATATATTCTTGTGCATGACAACAGTGAATAATTCACAAAATTTACATAAGACTAATACAGAAAAGACAGTTCTTTTGATTTTTGTGAGTTTTGATAATTAACTGATAATTCAAGATACATATGATTAGGGCAAACTAGAGGTGAAATATTAAGATTTTGTGGGCCAGTTTGGTTGATGAAAAACCTTCATACAAAGAAGACCACCACTTGCAATACAATATCAAGTATCATATTATCAAAATATTCACCTATTGAAGCGTACTTCTTGAGTGCCTTGTGAGCTTCACTGGAGAGTCCTGCACGAAGATGCTCAATTGCAAAAACCCAACAGTAGTTTAAAAACATTCTTAATGAAAATCATATCACAAAGAGTTACCTTTCATTTCATATATAACCTCTTTTGGTGATACCTGTAAAAGAGTCTAATAAGAACCTATAGAAGTCAAGGAAGTTGAAATCAGCAAGTTGGAAGCACTTACTTGCATCAGCAATGCTCCCAAAGTAGCACAGGATGCATCGTCTTGCATATAACCAACCCAAAATTTTAAAGTAGAATAATCCAGAAAAGCAAATCCGTATACAGTTGAGCCATTCTCCAGACCATAGTTCTCCTGAACAAACAGTATGTCATACAAAATATACACACATCCTAAGCTTTTTACCACAAATTTAATATGACAGATTTAAATATAAAATCATGATAACATTCTGCTACTACCCAGGATGCTACAAATAGAAGCAAACTCATAACTCAAAGAACAGGATAACTACAGCAGATGAGCATTTCCATGAACCACATTTGCTCAATCAACTAGCAAGCAACATTGACAAAACACTCATGGAATCTAAGTGTGCAGACATAAGATTTTTTCTTTTCTTTTTGATAATAGGAACTTTCATAAAAGATTATAAAGCATTACAAAAGAAGGGGAGAAGATATAGATCCCCTTGATTGCAAAAATATTAAAATATTTAATGCATAAATTATTATTATGAGTAAATTTAAATCATGGATTGGTCTAGACAACAAATGCTCACGTATAATTTGATGAGAAACTTGATGATGCACCTAATGGTGACAGAAGGCCCATGTTCAATGAACAGTATCTAGATTTAGTATCAATTTACCATGCGGATGGGCTTGATCCTATGAATGGAACAAATAGCATAGTTGATAATAATATAGATGATGATTATGATGGGTTACAATATGACTATAATAATGATGGCATCAACACGTAAATTTCTTGAAAATTAATTAAAAGAAAACACACCTATAAATCTCATTTTTAAGGGATATCAAATCAAGATAAAAATACATGCCTCTTTTAAAGAAAGAAGATGAACAGCATCTGGCCCAATATTTCCATCAACACTAGTTGATGGAGTGGATACATGAACTAGTTTCCGCTGAATGACCTGCAAATAAAATATTAAAAGATATGCTTGCCAAAACAATCACAATTTTCATGTTAGATGCAACCATGCAATGAGTCAATCATTATATAATAACATAATCTGTAGACTAAAAATGAAGGATAGAAGTAAGGGTTGTTTGTCATTTCCAGCTCATGGAAACTGAAGATTATAGAAAATGAGGATCTTCCCTTTTCTTCCATGGAACAAGATCTCTTTGCCAAGAACATAGAATATGAGAAATTTTCCTCTTCTTCCAAAAAATCCATTTCCTATGAGGAGAGAGAGAGAGAGAGAGAGAGATTTAATGAGGAAAAGAGAGATTTTCCTCACTTGGCAAGACATCTCATCATTAAGGCATAAAGGCCAGTTGTCATGGCCCAACATGATGCCAAAGTTTATGGCATGTGTTGAATAACATGATTACACCCAAATTCTTGTGGAATTATTTTCGTCAAGGAAATTGGCAAACAGTCCCTTAAGAATGTGCAAATAAAAGAAAATCTACTATTGCTTCTAATAGATTAAAAAATACAGAGATTATCTGAACGTGTGCTTGGAAAAACAACCAAGGGTAGTAAAATACAAGGTACTAGAAGATTACAGTGTGGCAGCAAACTTAAACAATAAACAAGGATGAATAAAGTTAAAATCACAAAATCAACAATAGTATTCCTGTTTGGTAATCAATTGTGACAGCAGTATTTTCTATTGTTGAGACACCATATTTCTTAAATATCAAAAGCACCCATTCTTTTAGTTCAAATAGCATTTATGTCAGTACCTTTTCTCTTTCCTATCTCAAGCCATTTGAAGTTAATGAAAGTGTATTTTTGGTATTTGAAAAATAGGGAGTTCTGTCAAAAGAAAACAATGGTCTCCCAATTGATAGCCTCCTGGTTTTCCATCTTTCTGACATATATGATCCCATTCTTCAACAATTTTTCTGAAGAATTCAAGGATAAATGTGTCATCTTGTTTAATGAACAATATTCATCTAGAGATTGATCCAATTTGAATAAACTTCTCCTATAGAATATCAACTTGTCAATTTTTAAGATATTCAAAGCTGCTTGAGGTGTTCTTTTCCCAAGCTATTTTGAGTGCAATTTTTTGGTGATTTGGTGAGGGATTGCATCAATATGAAAAATATTTTTTTTGGTAAATGAAATCTTTCATTGAGAAAGGACCAAAGCACTAGAGAAGCATAAAGTAAGAAAGTCTGAGGAGCTATTGTTTCAGACCTGGGGGTGGTATTCCCACCAGGCAGAAACACAGAGGCCCCAAATAGAACCTGCAATAGATGGCAGCTACAAGTCACAGTTCATCTAGGATATCACCCTCCCATTTTAGAATTACTGAATGGATGCACTTGCTGTTGCTTCTGTATTCTTAGATGCCATGTACCAATTTGATTATATTTGTGGTGATCAAGGTGGTAAATGTATGTTTAGTTGTTCGCCAAAAGATGGTTAGGTCCATGTTTAACACTAAAAATTACTCGTGAAACTACAATGTTTATCCATTTCTTTGATGCACTTCTTCCTACTATCACTTGGTGATACTTTATCGGAAAAAGTAGCCCTACATGCCACGGGGTAAGTTGCATCAACATGTTAAGCAGCTACCACTATCTATATGTTTCTGGACAACACACTAGAGCCCATGCAGAAGACAGACAAGTGTAGGCTTGGTTGAAGAATACCCAAATGCAAATCAAACATGTTTTAAACTGACTTCATCTTCTTTTTCTTTTCTTTTTTTATGACAGAGAAACTAAAGACCCCCACCTCTCCGGATGCATGCAGCCCCCCACAATCCACATACATCGGGTGACTATGGTACTCGAAATTGGGAACTTCATCAACAACTGATGCATACAACTACATAATAAGTTGCTCTAGCATACAGCTTATGGAAGGAGCAATGATACTCTATATGCATGGTACAATTGTGGTCAACAAGGCTAAGGATAATGCCACAATAAATCATCATGGAAGTTCAACTTCACAAACCATCATTATCAATAGCATCTTCAATCATATCATCTCATAGGTGTAAAGATTCAGGAGCCATAAACCTCAATTTAAATTTCGAGTTTCCACACAAGAACAAACAAGTTGTACGTTTTCCTTTCATTTTCAATTTACCATTTCAATTTAATAAAAAAAGGACGCAACAATTTGTGGAAGATCTTTTGTCAAATTAGGAGCCAATGTTGTATCAGTTAGGTTTCATTATCAGCATAAGGACACCACTGTAGGAACTGTCTTGCATCCAAGCAACCTATGAAAGGACGGTTTTTATTTTATTTTCAAGGGAAATGATTATGCAAGGAGAGTTAATGAGTGAACTACAACGGACTCCACAAAATAATTGGACAAGTGACATTCTAAGTGCACGAGTTAACCAACAAGTCTGATAAGCATTGGTTAGAGAAAAGCTAAAGCACTCTATTCCATTGGACCACCATTCATAGAGTATTGAACAAGATAGCACAAGTGTGAGTTTCCAAAAAGAGTCTGATAATCATTGGTAACAGGACACAAAAAGAATTCTACTGCATCATGATTATATCCATTGCCTCGTATCAAGCAATGGCTCAATGGCCTATGAAATCCTTTAGCTCCATGGAATTTACAATGGATAGGTGTATCTCTTTCAATCCAACTCATATATTGAGGTCATGAGCATGTATCCAATTGCTTGCAATCCTGAATTTCATTAAAGAAGAAAGCATATAACAATTACAAATATTGCTCAACAATAGTTTTAAACTGGACCAATATCACTGCTGAATTATTTCCAGAGCTTAAAGCTGTTACTCATTTCAAAAGCATGTTCAAGGCCTCAATACAATTCAATATGCTCGGTTAAAATGGAAAAAAAAAAAATTGGTACTTCTCAACTATTATTATGGGACAATAGTTGCAAGGGTATTTTTTTTTTAATAACCGAGGAGAACCATGAGGCAAGGGTCCCCCAAAACCCCTTGGGAGAGCCCCACACCCACACAGGACGCCCCCAATTTACGCCGCTGGGACTCGAACTAGCGACCTCTCGCTTCTTGAGGCGAGAATTAACCAGCTGAGCTACCCAACGTCAGGTAGTTGCAAGGGTATTTTAGTTGCCATTACAGTTTTGCTCCAGTAAGAAACCATGAACCTGTGGTTTCCTTCATATACAGCCATGCACACATGTACAATATAGACAAATGAAACAATTTTCTGACCAATCTATTCCTCACCCTCTCTCTCAGTCTAGTCTACAATTAAACATCAGGTAGAAACACAAGTAACCAAAAATTAGAAAATGCAAAATTCAAAATTCTCTGAGGGGATCATTTTAAGTATTACCTAAATATCACTCAGCTGAGCTTAAAAGATAAAGAACAATTAGGTCAAGAGTACAGCTTTTTTAAATCTCATAAAATACTTACTGCAGTTGCACCTCGGGCTTTGGCTTGATCAGATGTCTCAGTTTGTTCAATTCGACCAACTTTATACCTTCCCATACAGTATAAATGGCTAATAAGTAAAACTCAACACAAACCAAAGTGGGAATCTCAACAGTTTCAATACATTGAAATTGATTCATGACAAGACATCTAAACATTTTTTGAGAGGTCATCTAAAATGCGTACAGGATTCGCATAGGATACAGATGGATTTACTAGAAAGCTGTATCAGTCAAAACCATCGTATATAAATGTGCATGTATTAATTCATAAATGCATGCATGCATGAATAGATACTTACACATTTAATAAATTTAGTTCATCTATACACACACACACACACACACATGCATGTATTAACTTCAGATGCAGCAAAAATAGAAAAGCTATCACCATGCAACCACCCATCAAGACAAAAGCATCGGAACCCACAAGACTTCTTAAAGCTCAAATTCTTCAAATCATGGTCACATGGGAGAAAAAGAAAATACAACTTAAGCATCAATTTCCCCAGATAGATAGGACACCGCTATGTTGGTATGATCAACACTTTTTCAAATAGAAATACACTCCTGATCTTACCCGCGAGCTATAAGCTTCTGAACAGCGTCATCAATTCCACATTCAGAAATTCCAACCTGGCCAAACAGAAGAAAATCGTAAGTATAAAAGAAATACCAGCGGCTAAAGGAAGCAAAGCGAACCAACATAGTAATAGTAATTAGAGCAGGTTTCAAGATCTAAAGGATGCAGATTTTTATTAGATTTTGGTCTACTAAAGAAGAGGTATAAAAACTGCATTAGGAGCTGAAGAGAATCATTTTATCTAAATAGAGACACTTCATGTTCATGATATGGGAATTTACGGAAGAACATCTTGGAGATGTAAATCCAAAATAAAGAAGCAAAAAAATAAATCAAATAGGGATAACAGAATTTTGTCCAAATAAAAATACTGATTATGACAAAAAAAAAAAAAGGCAATTATAATACCAGGGATGGTAATAAGAGAAATAATGCACCTATGTTGAAGATTGTTCGTATCCAAAAGATGCAGCACAAAACTAAAATGTTTAAAAAAGCAAAGAAGAGACTTGTGGAAAAAAATTCTTTGATTGGTAATGCGACTTGAATCTGCCATCTTTACAGCAGATCACTCAATATCTAGCAAGAGATGTTTCAGACAATCATTATTTTTGTGGAACTTTATATGTTGCTTCCAGGTAATACTACTAAAATTTTGGGTTTGTGGTGATTATTTGCAGCATAGCTATTTGTGTACAGTTGATTATTTTTTTTTTCTTTTTTGGAATGATTTGATCTAGTTTTGATGTCTAAACAGAATTCAGTGAATCCTTCTAGGCTTCCAAAATCTCACAAATCATGTCCACCAACCATGAGCATATGCTGGATTTATATCAAACTGTACTAGAGGGTTTCTTCTTATTAACTGCATTAGTTAGGTGACTACTTTTACACCAAACAGAGTTCGTCAGGTTGTTCACAAGCCATCTAGATTGATGGGATGATCTTTACTTCATGTACTTCCATTTCATTCATCAGTCATACTCTGATGAAGAAGTAAATCTTGATTAAGTAAACATGGCCAAACAATCAACACATGCAGGAATAAGTCAAATTTAGAAATGTGAAAATAAATGGGCTCGGTATTGGATATTGTATCAGCACTTGTACTTCGAATTCTCCTTTAATAAAACTCTGTTGCCATTTTTTTAACAGTGATGTGAAAAGCAATTAAAAAGGAAAAAGAAACCATTACCTGTTTACATTTACCGACACCCCTATTTGTTATCTTCCAATCGAGCTCTTTATGACCAATCTCGGCATCTAATTCATATAGCTCATAGAATTTACCCTGATTCATTGCAAAGTTAATAACACAAGTCAGATTATCTAACACTCATTAAATAAGTGTTGGTTTGCAACTATCTAGCCATTGGTAGGTGAATTACAGCCAAGGGAAAGTGAATGAAATAACTAGAGGTAGAATCTGACACTCATTAAATTAGTGTAGGTTTGCAACTATCTAGCCATTGGTGGGTGAATTACAGCCAAGGGAAATTGAATGAAATAACTAGGGGTGGAATCTAACAGTCATTGAATAAGCACAGGTTTGCAACTATCTAGCCATTCGTAGGTAAATTACAGCCAAGGGAAAGTGAATGAAATAACAGGGAAAGATAACACTGTCCTTAACCAAAAAATCTTACTTAAAATTTTCACCTTAAGAAATTGGAGAGCAAAAAGATGAGCTACTTAGTGAGCTCATGCATATAAACTCAATACCAACAGCATACATTATACCCAATGGGGCATATGTTATACACACACATGTAATGGGTATTGATGTATATATGCTTGTATGAGGAATGCTTGCATCATGCAATCTATGTATCCACCGAATTTCCTTTGGCAGGGCCCACCAATCTTGAATATGACTCACTGAACCATTTATCCCCTAAAGGTTGTCCTTATTCCAATTTTTACTCCAACTGGAGTTGGCCCAAACCTCAGATTTTTCATATCTTAGATGTAATGTACATAATGAGGTTAAATCATGTGTTGAACATGTGAACAGTGCAATGGTTTGCTGAACACCAAATAGAGTGAAATTTAGGACAGTTTCAATCCATGATGGAGGGTGAGAGTGAGTGAACTAGATCCTAGAATGGAGGACCCACTGAAGAAGTTTTTCTGACTCGATTTGAAAAACTCTCTCAAGTTACTCAACTTGAAAGAATTTCAAGCCGAGTCCGAGTTTTGAGTTTTCAAACTATGGTAATAGTAAGGGACAAAAAAATAATGGCGTGGCGTTAATAACTAACCACTTTAAAGAAAAGGAGAACATCCATGTATTGGCATTTTATATTCCAGTACTGCTTTTGGGACGCTGACATTTTCTTCAAAGCATCAGGTGATATATACAGCGTCCTTTTATCATAAAGTGCATCCCCTGGCCTTCTTCCATTAGCATCTCTTATGAAGGAAGGATCTAGCCACTCAAACTTACTGCTTCCAGTTTCAGACACTTCCCCATTGGTTTTAACTTTTGGTACAGGATCATGAATTAACTTCATTCTTTTGCTAGATTCAAGAAATAAAGTTTCATGCTTATAATCTCTGTCACAGCCATCTTCCTGAATCCATTTCAAACGAGAAACCAAAGGACGTATAGCTGGTGTATCTGGCCCCAAAATTTCAGGAATATTTTTGAACTGCAAAGAATCTTTATCACAATTGTTATTCAACTTAGAAACACTATCTTTTGAGGTACATGGAAAGGGCACCCCCTGTTTTGACAGCCTTTGACCATCATCAAGCCTATCTGCGTTCAAGCAAGAAAAGGAAGCACTGACACCCTGGTCCCTAAGATGACAAAACATAAATTATTATTGGCATATAAGCAAGTCCCAGTATTCAAATATAAACATGGAAACTGAAATTTGGACACAAAAGATGGAATTAGAAATTAGTGAATTACAGAAAGTCAGAAACATTAAAGTAGCTCCTAAAGATGACAAGGTTAGACAATTCTATCTAAGATGACTTGGACATGTGTGTAGACAACTAGAAACAGTCCACTATAGAGTTGAAAGGTTATAAGTAGAAAGACTTGAAGGAAAAAGCTTTTGAAAACTTGGGCAAATAGGGTAAAGCTGTGGTAGATTGTCTAGTAAAAAAAAGAATGCACTGAAGTAGAAATATAGAACCCAAAAGGCGGACCCTATATAGATGGGTAAATGGTTGCAATAATGGTAGTGTCAATGATGAAATATGATCGTTGAGTGAAATTTTGCATGGAATCTCATATACAGACGACAAAAGTAGAATGAAATTAACCATCCAATTTCTGATAAGCCCAACACATCTGATCACCAATTTCCAAAATCACCTTCAAAGCATGTTTCTCATTTAAAAAAGATTAGCATACAGGAAATGTATGTTGCGTAGCCAAAAAGGCACAGGAACACATGATGAACGTATTAAAAGATCCGATGTCCTACAATTTCAAAATATAAACGGAAATCTGAGAATGTGGTGTATTGAGAACTCCAAAAGAAACATCTTTGAGGAGCCCTAACTCACCTAAAGATTGGAGATAATCCTTAGGAATGAGGATTCCATTAAAATTTAAAGCTAAACCAAACATCTTACCATATTTTTCTTGAAAAAAAAAAAAATAAGATAAAGCCAAGCGCATGAGATATGATGTATGTAACTGATGAATACCACCTTCATTACAACTAAAAAATAAATGAGTAAATCTCCAACTAGGGGTCCAAGTGGGACATTCTATAAAATGTATACTATTTGTGCTACAGTGACATGCTAAAGGGGTTGGAGTGATGGACATGAACCCACCTCAGGAAGCGAGAGTGCTAAGTTCAATTCCAACTCCACCCCAAAGGGTTACTCTCCATAAAGTTACTTGGTGCGTGTGGATAGAGGGAGGCTTGCACATGTCCTGAGAATTCGTTGGGTGCACTTAAGAGACCTAGACACCTTGGTCATCAAAAAATTAATAATAATAACATTCTATATGTTGTAGTTTGGAAGTCTGTGTTTCAGCATTTCTTGTAGTTCAACAATCTCCATGTTTTAGTGTAGTCCCACATCTGATAATTCTGAATTATATCGCTGTAAAGAACACTGCATAACAACACTAACGTTAGGCTACCAACAAATTTTTTGAGATTTTTTCTATTACCTGTGTAATTTATTCAGTTATTTGTGTAATTTCCTCTCAGAGAATCAACAAAAGGGGCAACTTCTAAACTCCTCCAACAGTGGGTTCGTTATCCTAAGCTAGTATGATCTTATTCCACAAAGGCTTCAAAATACTTTCCTCTTTTGTCATCTTACTTTCCTCTTCTAAATACTTTCCTCGTCTGTCATCTTTTTCTCTCTTGCTTGAGTAATGGTGAGAAAACCCCAAGAATGAAATAAATTTCTTGGTTTTAAAGTGTGTGTTTTGGTTCATTGGAGTTCTTACATCATAATCCCAAACAAATTGCACATATTGTCTTTCCAAATTCAAGATCATACAAAAGAGCCACAAGCCCACAAACAGTATTTAACCATAGTTCGTGAGCCATTAATTATCAATTGCTCGTGCACCAATTAATTGCTAATCAGCAACTCTTATCAAGTACCTGAATTTGTTGATCCAAATGGATTGGTTGAATAACAATTAAAAACAAAAGATGTATGCAAGGGATAAAGAGGAGAGAGTTTTGAAATAGTTGCTTTAAGTGAATTTTACAATTGACACAAGAAACACCAGCTCAAGTGGGATAACTATCAATTTGATATGGAAAAGAGAGAATCACTAGTATGTATATGGAGATTAAAAAATTTAAACATAAAATCAACTATGTTGTTTAGGTATTTATTGAGACCAAACAAAAGTTGCAGGGATACACCACTTAGCATTGTTGTAAATAATTGCAAGTGGATGGTCACTGTACTAAAGCTTTGGAATTTTGTTCGAAACTTAGTATCAAAACATTGTTTGCATGGAAACCTATGCGCAGGTTGAGTGCATAGAAAAAATGTATGATTAAACAATTACAGCCTATTTAACGGTTCAAAAAAAAACATTGTAACCTATTTAACCATAAAATAAAATAAAACAATTATAGCCTATTATATAGCTGTGTGTAACAGAGCAAGAGGAGACATCTTCAACCAAGCAAAGACATGCTTTTACTTATTACAACAGCTTAATAGTAATTTTCACATACTCAAAAGTGTTATCTACATTCTAAGCATGATTGTAAATGCACTGAACCTCATGTAATTCAACAGTAACAACCACCACCACCCTGTGGATGATGATGATGATAATGATAAAGGACTAAGTATCACCCTTTATATGAAACACTTTCCAACTAAATAGTAAATGCCAAACAAGTCAAGTCAGAATTGGTCTTCAGTTTATTTTCTTTACTTATAAGGTAAGTTTTTCCTTGAAGTCGCAACAAAAAAAAAAAAAGTTAGCAACACTCCAACACAACCATGCAGGCCATTGATCCACCAATGTCTCCTACTTCTTGGCCAGCAGGTAGAATGAATGAACAGAGCATGACTGCCTGCGATTGCAGGAATTTGTTAAACTCCCGTTCATTTTGGTGTTCAAGAGTTTAGTACTGAAATTGCTTCACAGCTGGATGCTTACGCCACTTTCTTATTGAAGATCAGTTCAAAAAACATAGCCAAAAAAATTGCATAGCGTAGCATTTCTGGTCGTGCAACAGTTCTCCCATGCCAACTTAGCCGTCTGGCATGGATCAATGAGTCCGGTCATAGATACAGCTGCCGCTTTCGAGTCAAGTGAAAGTCTTTGGTTTTAAACAGTGCCACATGCTGTTGCAGCAACCAATCTCTTTATTGAAGGAAAAACACTAGTAACATTTTAAGGATAGAGTACACTGTTCTTAATAATAATAATAATAATAATAATAATGATGATAAAATAATAATAATAATAATGATAATAATAATAATCATGATGATGATGATGATGATAGTAGTAATAATAATAAGAAAATGACGTTTAAGCCGTTACCTTAATTCGAATACTTCAAATAATAACTAAGACAGAAAAAAATAAATCAAAGAAGGAAACAAAGACAGATCAAAAGTGCAATGACAGAATATAGACAAAAACATACTGCTTGTTGGAGCTCCGCGGTTCAGCTTCCTTGACGAACTTCTGCAGTATGGCGGAGGGCGGGAGAGCACTTGCGTCATTGTTATCCAGAGGAGATCCTGGCTGGAAAAATGAACGCCGGATCTTCTCTGGCGGAGTTTCGATCTCGGCGACTTTAGGCAAAAGGTCCTTCGACATCGGGACAGCGGATTCGACAGCGGGGGATGGATTGGGCATCGATTTCCTCGGCGGAAACTGCCGTAGACGGCTGCGGTGGAGCATCTCGACGTAGGACGACCCGTTTACATCTTCGGAGGCGGATGATTTCTCAAAGAAGGAGATTATGGATCTCTGTCGCTGCATTTTCTTCTGCAGAACTGCAAAGGAGGAAATGATATTTTGAGAGGGAGCTGAGAATTTTGGGGATTTTTGTAGTGACGTGTAGCTGTAAATGCGTGGGAAGCATTTTTTTTTTGGCGCCCGATTTTCCACTTTCGAGCCTTCAATACTTCAGCCGTTTCGTTCCCCATCTATCTTGGAATATGGACCGTCCCCATAGGTGGTCACACCTGGACGGGCCTGTGCATTAACCATTCAAGGGGTCCAGTTTACGCGCCCGATTTTCCGCGCTCTACACATCCATCTCCGACTACATATAGTTAATTACCATTTTACCTTCACATTTTTATTTGTTCGAAATCATTTGAACGAATGAACGTATACCCCATCCAATTTTGATTTGTTCGAACGAATTTCTGTTTAAAATCAATTCATTTAAATCAATGAATCGGGTGAACAATAATGCATGTTATTGTTCACCTATGTTACTATTCACCGGTGAAGCACTGTAATTAAATGGATCAGTGATTCATTCGAATAAATCGATTTTTTTTTTAATTTTAAATTATTTTTTAAGCACTTTGTATTTTTAAAATTTCTCAAATTAAATATTCGGACTAATTACGATAATCTGATAAAAATACTTTAAAACTTTAAGATCTTTTGACATTTCTAAATATTTAAAATACAGTATTTTACAAATAAAGATATCTCTATGGTGTGCCGAAAATACATTTAAGAGTGTCAAAATACCTTATAGTCTTAAAGTTTTTTTATCAGTTATCGTAATTAGTCCGAATATTCAATTTGAGAAATTTTGAAAATACACGGTGCTTAAAAAACAACTTTAAAGTTTTAAAGAAATTTTATTATCTAATCACTGATTCATTCGATCACAGTGCTTCATGGGTGAAGTAAAGCGCGTTACTATTCACCTGATTCATTCATTCGAACGACTTGATTTTAAATGGAGATTCGTTCGAACGAGTCAAAATTGGATGGGGTATACGTCCATTCATTCGAACGAATGTCGAAATGAACTGAGAATTCGTTCGAAAGAATTGAAACGTGGGGGTAAAATGGTAATTAGCCACCTGCATCCGGAAATGGGTGTGTAGAGGGAGAAAAACCGGGTGTGTAAATGGAGACCCCATATAAATTATTCAAAAAAAAGTTCTGATATTTTTCTAATTTAAATTAAAAAAAGTTATATTTTGTATAATTTAAGTCACCTGAATTATATATAAATATATATCCTACTTTTATCATTAACTTATGATTTTTAAATCAATTCTTTTTATAGTGATTACGTTCAACAGCCATACTTATTTTTTATGTACATCTCTTTTTTAAAATATATCAATATAGAAATACTATATATATATATATATTCACTTATCTATTTAATTATATTGGTTTACCAATAATTGATTACTTTAATTAGTCAATCTAAAGGGTAATGATATGGACACCACACCTTAAACGGACACCATCACACTTTAAATTTCAAATTTACCCCATTTAATTACTTCTGTTACGGGCACTTTCCTTTTCAAGTTTCTGGCTTTTTTCAACGGTGAGCTCTTTTTATCTTTATTGGTTTCACTGTAGGTTACGATTCCTCTTCTCGTCTCTTCCGGAGCTCCTCTCTCTCTCTCTTCCTTTGACGTTCTCTTCTCGGTCTCGGCTGACGTTCTGTTTGTCTCTCTTCATGTTCATTGCAGTTGTCCCTTTTCTCAGACCGACACTCTTTGTCTCATCTTGCACTATTCAGTTCGCTCTCTTTTTGGTTTTTTAAAAGGCTAATAGGCCAAACAATATCGTCGATACATCGATCACGTTAGTCGATATCATAATTATAGAGTCGATAGTTATTGTATCAACCGATATTTTATATTATGCTGTCAGGTGAAATATCTAAAAAAGAAAAATAGGTTCGGGTTGACATTTGCTTGGTGTAGGCTCATTTTGGATTCAAAATATCACATCTAAATATAGGTTGCTTGAGTTTAGTTTGACTGAAAGTCCGAAATTTAGCTAAAACTTATAAATAATCTGATTTTCCTCAGTTAATGTTGTGACGAAATGTAAAGATTATGCAAAATATATAATTATATTTTATAAAATAACAAACGGATCCAAAAAATGCATGGGTCTAGATGAGTCTGCATTTGCAGTTTAGCTTCGAAATCAGGGTTGGCCCTTACAAATAAAAACTTGGTTTGGGTTTGAAAAATCATGTCAACTCAGGCCCAATCCTCAGTCTCCAAGAGGCATTTATGAAGATAAGTCTATACATTCCAAGTGCTTCTTCATTTACTATAATATGATCAAGAACAAAAATTCCTCTCAAAACCAAGGATTTTCAATCCTCATGTTTCAATTTGTTGACTCACGAGCAAAAAATATTGCTACAGTAACTGGGAGTGTCTGATTTCAAAATAATCTACACAAACGTGTCTTTGTTTATTTAATTATTTATTGCAATGACTAGTATTTTGGGGGTCTTCAGTTTTATTAATCATATTTGTTGAGCTTTTCTGGATTGTTCATGGGCTCAAACCTAGCCTGAATTGATCTAAACTTACTGTAGAAGAAGAATGGGGTTGAACATGTATTTTACTGATGGGGCGGACTTGGGCTCATGTTTGAAGCCTATTTAGAGAGCAGGCGGGCTTGGGCTTTCAAGTAAAGTCAATGAGAGCCCGCTAGGCTTGGGCTTTCAACTCAACTTGAAAACCTTATCTGTCAACTTGAATCAAGGGTGAAAATATCGGCGACTCGGGCACATTTTTGTAAAGAAAAAATCTGATTTCTTTTTTAAAAATAAAAAAGGCTGATAGTTTTTTTAAATGAAAAATATAAATATTTGGCCGAGATGTCAAAAACCCGAGATTTGTATACCTGACTTGGACATACTCGCCAAAGTTTCTTCAAATTTTTGGAGATGGTCTCGATGAATCAAACTCGCCCAAGTTTCTTCAAGTTTTTGGAGATGGTCTCATATGAATCAAACTTGTCATTCAAAAAAAACTTGTCAGATAAATGGGATTAAATGACTCCATTGATAATGACAATTGACAAGAATACAGAAATCATTTGGACTAATTGGATAGAAACTTTTAATTGTTGAACAAAAAGTTTGGCACCTTTATCAGGACTGCCTTAAAGATACACTTTAAAGAATCACAAGGCTCAGAAGAAAGACCAAATATAACCACCAAAAAAATAGTAAAGGAAAATATTTGATTTTCAACTTTTAATGGCTTGTTCTTCTGTGGTTGTATTTCTGGTTTTCTTGCTCTGTTGGATTTTGGAATACACATTCTTGGTTCTAAATGCAAGCAAAAGGTCCAACCCAAATCCAGTGAAGCATGCAATTGCCATGATAACTAAGACGAGCCGGTAGCAGTGGTCGCCGACGCAGGTGTCGGCGCCACTGGCAGTTTTAGTGGCTTGGGCATCATATAACAGCCTGCGAGTAGACCGGAGAAGAGGAAGGAGCCAAGCGGGAGATTCAAGATGAGGATGGAGTAGATGAGACCATAGTATTTGAGACCGAACAGCTCAGATCCCACTAGTATAGTGACGGTGAGCTGGACACCATAGCACATTCCGACAACAATGGAACCAATGTATAAAGATCCTGGCAATGCGATAGCCATGGTCACATATCCTACCGCCATTAGAATCTGAGAATCCGCATTCCATAGAGGCCTTGGCGTTGCACATTTTCTACAGTTGAAAAAAGAAATTGTGGATTTAAATACCAAACAAACAAATCATATTATTTCATTTTGAAGAGATCTTCATAGTTGGATTTATATATATTGTACATGTTCAAGTCTGTTCTTTGTGAAAGGTTGGTGAAGCTCGGGCTAAATTTAGAGCCATAAACAGGCTTAACTGAAACCTAATCCAAACTTGGACCCAAAATCATTGGCCAAAATTTAGTGATGGCGGTTATCATTTTTTTTAAAAAAAAAAATACATATTTGGCCTCAAACTTAGATAAAAAACTTGGGCCAAAATTTAAGAGTGAGGAGATACTGAAATACCCATCTTTTAGAAATTGACACAAACTGAGAAAAATATCCAAGGCTTCCAATTAAAAAAAATCCTATCGTACATTCCAAAAATGGAAAAGAAGTCTCATAAAAAATCCAAACTTAGTAAAATTAAACTTAAAACTAAAACTAAGAGGTCTCAAAATGGAAGAAATAAAAGTAATGAATATGAGAGAAAAGTAAGATTTATAGAGTATTTTTATATAATTATATATGAATACCGACTTCACCAGCATGAGGCCAAGTATCTTCGAATCCTACTTTTATTGCCTCCCATCATCCCCATTACAATTGTATTATTCCCGTTGGGTTTGGTTTGCATTTATTTAAGTAACTGGGAAAGTTACAGCTAAAGAAATATTAGAGATGGTAATCCTACATTCCGAGCACTTAGGTGTAGGATCCATCAATAAAATGGTGATTACTGTTTTGAAAAAAGATATTTTCAAACCCAATTTTCTTTTAATATTTTAAGGTAATTAGTAGAATTTAATTTAATTTAATTTAATTAGATTGACCAGATTTTGAGTAAGAGTGGAAAAGTTTTTAAAAGCAGGTTAGTGTCTGGGACAAGTTACTTACTTAATGAAGCACTCTGAATGGAACCGGATACGAAACGCCCGAAAAATCTAAAGATACTGGCGAGCGACACGAACATGGATACATCCACGTACCCAAGTGCCAGACCCATCTGACCCAAGTTATACATCACGGCCAAACCCGTTCGGGCACAGCACAAAAATGATAAGAACAATATCCAGAAAGCAATGGTCCGAAATGCTTCCGATATGGTATGATCCTCTCCTAATGCGGGTCGTCTCTTAACATCCACCGTTGATTCCTCCTTCTCGATTTCTTTCTCTTGCGGTCGTTCTTCCTCTGCCCCATTTTCTTGGATCAGGGCTAGGTCATAGATCTGCTGCTCCATATCTAACTTCCTCTCCCGACCCCATTTTAACCCCTCGTAAATTGGCACTACCAGAGGCAATGCAATGAGGAGGAGGAGGATAGCAGCGAAGGCGCGTGAAACGGCAACACCATGAGTGCCGGTGACGTCGAAGACAAGGAGATAAACGGCAATGACGACTGCTACTGCATTAAAGATGGAGAAGTAGCGAGACTCGTCCTTGTCGTCAGAGGCATCAGCAACATCAACTTCTTGGAGGAAGATCATGGAGGTGAGGCAGAGGGGACGATGGAGAGCATGAGGAGTAAGGAAGAAGGGTTGTCCGAGAAGAGGGCAGAGCAGAGGTCGGCGAAGATGGCGGTGCTCAAGTCAACGTAGCCCTTGAGGATGCCGACGACAGGGCGTTTGTTCTTGCGAAAGTTCCGGGTGCAGGTGATGTACGCTGCAGCGCTCATCCATTGAGTGCTGTTTCCACACATGCACAAGAAGACACACATCTACAAAATCCAACCGTTGATTAAATTATTTCATCAAATTTGATTTAAGTTCGTAACAAAGTCTTGTATTTGATTATTTCTTATACTTAAATTTCACCAAACATATTTTCATTAGTAAATTAAAATAATGAGCTATTTTTTTGGAAAAAAAAGAAAAAAAGGCAATGGATACATTGAAAAATACCTGCTAGTAAACGGAGGGGACGAATACGTTGGCTGACGATAAGCCATTGGTGATGCGCACATCGAATCAGACTCAAGCACATACGATGATGGCTCGGCCCAATTGGACGAGTTGTTTATCACCGGATCGACGGAGAGAAGCAGTGTCTGTAAACTCAACCCATTAAAGCTCATTTTAAAAATACATTGGGCCTCAAGGTTCTCAGACCCAAGACCCGTTTCACGAGCTGGGCCTCTTGCTGTTGAATATCATCAGCTGACTCAGCCTCATCTGGGTCCCACAGGAAGTGCCAAGATGACCAAGGGGTCACTCCCATGTGGACCCCACACAGTGCTGACTTGAGTAAGATAAAAGAAGATGAGATTGGACCCGATCAACTAGCAGTGAAAGCAGGATTTGGCGAGGAGATTAGTCAGAAGAAGAAAAAGAGCACTGCTGGACTCTTTCATTGACCCCATCCAAGCGAAGACACCTAAGCAGTGCAGTGGGGCGATTAAACAGAACAGAGAAAGAGAAATCAATGGAGAGGCTGATTTTTCAGGCTAGAACCCAGTGAAACCATCGCCAACAATGAGAGAGATAAGGATGAGATGGTGTTGATAATTTCAAGCAGGAACAGCATTGCATGCCTTCTTGCCCAATCCTTTGGGTAGGTAGAAACAACAAGGGTTGAAAGGCAAATAGAGATAAGGAAGTGTGGCCGTCCAGCTTGCCCAATTAAGTGGGTAATTAGTTCTTTTAATTATCTTATTTTCTTTTGATTGTAAATAAGGTCTATAAAAGCTAATGAAGGCCGATGGTTGTAGATAGACTATTTTATTTTGAATTAAATAAACCTTTCAGCTTTGGCTCTCAATTTGGTGAGTTTTTTTTTCTTTGGAAGTTTATTTGTTCCTATGTTTGTTTTATTTTAATTAAGATATAATTGTTTTGCATGGTGAATATTTGATTCATCTCTTGCGAATTAAAACCGCACTACACATCCAAATTAAATTCATTACAACTTCTCTCAATTTTCACACGTGTCCAAATCGGATTAGAGTCCAAGGTGTGTCCACTTATTCATGCTTAACTCAAAAACTCGCATTCGCGTTAAGGCCATGCCTATTGAGTTTCAATCCCGAAATCCGTGACTTGGCCTTAAAACCTAAAACACCAAAGTGCAGCTTAGTTAAGAATCATATTGAGAGAGAATTTTAAATCAATCCAAAATAGGAGAGATGATACGTCTCGTGTGGGAGTGACTTGTAAGCAATGTTATAAAAACCGGACCGAACCGCTGGCTGGAGTTCAGTTCTGATTGAAAACCGGCTGTGAGTCAAAACCACAGAAAATCGATTACAGCCGCGGTTTTCTGCAGTTTTTACCCACAAGCCGTGAGCCGCGCGGCTCACAAATTTTGATTTTTTTATTTTATTTTTTATTTTTTTTTTAAAATGTTTTTCTTTCAAAATAATATTAGAAAATGTATATATTTAAAATATAAATATTTATTACCATTTCTATTCCATATTTTTCACCGTTTTGATATATTATTGAGAGTTTAAATGTTATTTTTAATACTTATATTAATGTTATTGATAAAGGATAGTTTACTTAATTTTATATGTAATATTTATATTATATTACTACTTGATCGGCTTTCACTGCGGTTGAACCCAAAAATGCTCGAAGACGGTTCGTTAGACGGTCTGGCTCTGATAACATTGCTTGTAAGGGAGGCTGCCTTAGAAATGGCAAAAATATATTTATTTTAAATAAAATTTGGTCCCTGTTCCCTAATACAAATCAAGATTTTTAACTGTAATACCTTTTAAGTCTTTTTATTTAGGAAAAGGTTAATTAAATTTTGAAAAAAATTATATATTTTTAGATAATATATAAAAATAGTAATGATCAAAGTGGAAAAAGTCTGAGTTAAATGGGTAACATCATTCATGTTATAATAAGACTGAATAAATTTCATATAACTGGGTCTGGGGTCTATTTTCCAACAATTTCAATTTGATAGACATGAAGTACAAGTAGAAGCCATTGTTCATATTAGATTAAGATGCATTAATGATCTCTTAATTTGCTATGATGTATCATGTATCACAATCCATTCTCATAAATGATTGCAATTGAGGTCTATTAATAATCAAGGTTAGAAGTTGAAATTTAAGGGTTTTCTTTAATTAAATGCAAAACCTGCGTATGAAACTACTTAACCTTTTTTTAACCAACAAAATAAGTTTTAGGTCGAATACTGGGAATTTGAAGGAAAATTTTGAATTTATATTGGAATTTTAATTTTTTAAAAGAACTTATCCAAAGTAGTTTTGATGAAATTATAAAAAGTGAGCTTCAAAATGTTGTTCATTCTAAATTAAAAGTCATCTGCATTTATTATTTGTTTTCAAATAATATTGCATGTTGTCATTTTAATAATAAGGATAACCACAAATAATGACATCGGGTACATGTGACATCTAAGCATTAAAATCTAACAGTTCAATAATTTCAATATACATATTTGGTATAAATGTCATTTTTTACATTTTTTGAAATTATTATATTTTTGTTGGGTGGGTCAAATAAGAGAGTGTAGAAAATTGTATAGATTTTTTTATTTAGTACCTTTTATTTGATCATTTAATGTTAGATTTTTTTTTAATTTATATGTGCGAAACCATTGAATACGTATCATAAAATCTCCAAAAATCTCCACAGTTAATACACTGTCCCTGTCCCTAGGGCACACCAAAGAATCCAAATGACAGCAATCTCATGAGAAGGAAAGTCTTTCTGCTAATTGGTCTTTCATCTCTTCCCTTTCTGAATTCCAGAGCAAATGCTTTCAAGGCTTAAAGGTCTGTTAGCTTGCTTTTATTTTAGCTAATTAATTTAACCTTTTTCCCTGGAAACCAAGGAAATCTTATATTTGGTTCTCACTAGAAAGTGGAAATCAGTGAATACTGTTTCTAGACCATCATAGTTTAACTGAGTTGCTAACTTTCAATTGAATATTGAATATTTATTAAAATGGTTTTTCCTTCCCATGTTTATTTGAATTTAGGTATGGAAAATCGTAAGATACCTAAGAGCAGTTATCCCTTTTGAGGGTGTTTTCTTTAAGTGGAAAAAAACCAGTTTTTTTTTAACTAAGTGAAAAAGTTTAGAGAACAAATCAGTTTTATCTACAGAGAACAAACCAGTTTTATCTGGAGATACTTTGGCTTTAAAAAGTATAAAACCAGACCTGTTATGACCACCGCAATAGAAACAATCAAACCCACCATTTTAATTTTTCGAGAGGAACAGGGTAGTCTCCGTCGTTCACGCTGAGATGGTGCTACTTCAGTCTCTAGTGCTTGAGTTTATTAGATGGATGTTGAAGGAGATCTTTTGGTTCTGGTACAATCTCTGAATCTTGAACTCCAAGAAGGGGTTCTTGGTGTTGATTAACTTGAGAGATCTCTGAATTTACAGAGATCCAAAAAGTAGTCAAATGGAAGTTCATCTGCGATGGGTTGTAAGGATAAGCAGGGGTTAGGGGAAGCAGGGAAAGGGGACGGGAGGGAGGTTGTGGCTTTTATAATCAGGATAAAGGGGTCAGGGGGGAGGATGTGGCTTTTTATAATTGTTCGCTGGATGATAGATATTGGAATGTTAAAATGTTACTTTTAAATAAATAATAATTTTAGTGTGATGGTAATGAAAAACTATGAATAACCTGTTCGTTGGATTATGTCTGAAATAAACTAAATAATGAATGAACGCAAGAACTCAAGCTCTATAATACTGTTTAATTAATGTTTAAAAAATATTTTTGAAATACATATTTTATTTAACATTTATTTGTTTATATTACTGTTAAACTTCAACTTGGAATCGGATTTCTTTATAAATAATGCAAAAGTATTTCTAAAAATTAAACAAAATACATTATTACTAATTCTAAACTAATTATCTATATCAGACATGCAGATTCAAAACATACCTCAAGAATTAATCAAGTGAGACATCTAAATACCTAGTCTTAAATATCTTAAAGTTTGTCACCAATTTTAAACTAATATTGTAAAGTTTGCATCAGCACAAGCTGCTTAAATTCTCAAATTAAGTTTGGATAAGCACAAACTGTTTAAGTTCTTAAATAAATTTGCATTCTTCATTGTAGGTTCACGGACACTGGCAAATCACATAGAATGTGATCCGATGGCCCAATTTTCGGATCAGCACGAAAAACTTAATTTCTCAATTTATTTGCAAATCACTGCAAAAATTCCCGGCCAGAATACTGTTTCTAGACCATCATCATAGTTTAACTGATTTGCTAAATTTCAATTGAATATTGAATATTTATTAAAATAGTTTTTCCTTCCCATGTTCCGTGTGAAAAACCATAAAACATTTACCATAAAACACCTAACGTAAATTCCCACATATGAATCCACTACCCCTAGGACACACTACTGTTAGGGCACAGGGGATTGAACTCAAAATGAGGGCACACCAATGGTTTTACTTTCCCATGTTTACTATAACCTTATGAATTAAATTTAAACCAAAATTGAACTTATTTTGAAACATACCACTACCGGATTTACCTCAACATTATAGATTTGATTATTCTTTAAAGATCATACAAATAAATTAATTAATTAGATTGAATTTTTACCATCCTTATGAGCAAATCTAAACCGGTTTGGACTAGGAACTCCTTAAATGCTATTTCGGGTAACCATTTGAGCTATGCTATATATATCCATGAAATAACCAATTTGAGATCTAAAAAGTAAATATAACTGCAGCAAGATCAACGTTGAACTCAAAGAATAAAGCTCACTTGAAACAAACATAACAAGAACAAGGGTAGATCATCAAACAGTATGATTACTCTCTGCAATCCCTCGCAAAACCGGATTCTGGAAACCTAAATGAGGCCACAAGGCAGCAACCCCAAATTTTGAACCAGTCCTAAAAAGAGTAAATCCATAAAAAGCACTTGTGTCCCAACCCAATGCAGGCTGGAACGGAGAGATATTTTGGCTCTACGCATCCTAAGTTTCAACCAGGTGCTGTCTATAAAGTGATTCATACACAATGTGATCTTGCCTCAAAATGAATTAGAAGATAACACAAAGTCTGACATAATTTAAGCAGGATTAGGAGCAGCCTCAGACTTGTCAGTGTCCATTGGCTCAGTGGGAGGTGCCTGGCTGTTTCCATCTTGTGAACTCTCAGCACCATTGTCGCTGCTTTCAGGTTGTGCTTGTGGATTCTCAGATGCTTGTGGTTCCGGTGGTGGTGGTGTCTCAGTTGGTGTGTGTGGTTTGGGTGGTGCTGGCTTTGGCTTCGTCATTATGGGCCTGCAAAACCTGTTCATGCAATGCTTTTTAAGAACAGCTTGTAGCAATCTAAATTTCACTGAAACAACAACAATCACTTCTCAAGTATGTACAACTACAATCCACCAATCCTAAAATATTCTCATTTCCTGTCCTATCCTCCAGTTAAATGAAGCATAATATAAAACAGAAAGTTTCCCTCAGCACCTGGACTTCACTCGCCAAGTCAAAATTTAACCCAGACAGGTCAAAGCAGCTGACTCAGGCAAATTCTTTTGTTCAAATCATCAATTTATTACGGGAGTTGATACAAGAATTCAAGACATTACTTCATATTAGTTTCTTGAAATAAAAAGCACAAAAAGTATGAGTGAGCATGGAGTGTGCCAATTCCCAGAATCTAAATTGCTGTGTCTTAGTAACGAAACTCCCCCAAACCAGTAAATCAAGTCATCAGTCACCAGACACATCCAAGTCATCTTTTTTTCTCTTATACAGGTAGCCGAACCTCTAAAATCTTTTTAACTTCAAAGGTTGACTCACCAGAGTTTCCAAACATGTCCAAACTTAAAGTAGAGAAGTCGTTATCTGTATATACCTGTCTAGTGTCTCAGCCTTCCTCTTCACATCAGCTGAGAGGAGAACTGGAGTTGCATACTTAGGCAGTGAGTCCTGCTGCTGCCCTTTTTCATTCAGCCATGCCTGCGCCTGTCCACACTCATGCACTACCTGCAAAGGTAAAATTCAAATTAGAACAGCTCCTCCACAGTTAACGTATCTTCAAATTGTGCTTCTGTACTTAGTTTATATCATTTATTTATTGGGTGAAGACTGAAGACTTTTACAAACCGGAAGTTAGGGGAGTGCAAGACTAAGCACTTCTAAAGACAAGAAGTTTTGTACCTTCTGCTTGTCAGCCATGTCAATATGATCAAACTTTGGATCTTTACACATTGCTGCTTCTCTATAGCTATTGATGCAGTATATGAGTTGTTCAATCACAGGGCCCCGTTCAGAGCTCTCCTTGTAACGTTCCTCAATAGGATCACCTTGCTGCAATGCAACTCCCATTATCATATAACAGAACATTCATAAAAAAATTGAAACTAAAGCACCCACGTTTTAAAGGTAATTCAAAACTAAATTCAAAACTAAAGCACATGGCCAGCAATACCCATACCTTCTTAAGCTCTTCAAGCTTAGCAATGTATACCCCTTTGGTTTCGTCCTCACCATCTTCATATAGCCAGTCCTCCACTTCTTGAAGCTTTGCAGAGAATTCCTCTCTTTCTGCATCAGTAACAAATTCTTGATACTTGTCATGGAGCTGCACAATGAGAGAATTTTGTTATTTCAACTGCTACATGGATAAAATATTACCACAACAGACTATCATCCATAAAGGCCATCCATCATCTACCTTGTTTCTCATGTCGTAAACATATGCCTCCACGGCATTTTTTTTGTCTTTTGTTTCTTCCATGACTCTGTCCTGCAGAGCCATCTCAAACTCTCTCTCCACTGCTTTCTGCACATCTGCACGACCCAAACCACCATAGACCAATTCTGCAACTGGGATGTTGATTTTCTTTACTTTTTTCTTCACTTCAACCTGCACAAGCCGCTAGGCATTCAATTTCAAACTATTTGCTCCTACATCAACAGCTCCTTGGTAGCTTAGTTCAAAAAACAACCCCTCCAAGCAGAAACATTCACAGACGAGAAACATGTAATACAGAGTAGAAGCAAGCACAATGACTAATTAAACACAGAAGGTGACGTGAAAAACCAATACCAACCACATTCAAGCAAGTCATTAAATCATTCGAGTATGCTTGAACTAAAACGGTTGCATAGGAAATGTAATACGAAATACAATCCATGTCTAGAAACCACCCAACACCCTCAAATCAAATCAAAACCTCTGGAAATTTTAAGGATTGTGTTTAAGATGAACATCTGAATCCAAGATTGAGTATCAAAAGTGCCATGTCCTAAAGAAATCAGAATAAAATCTCAAACTAGTGAAATTCCTCTCAGTAGAACACTTACCTATTTATGACCTTTTTCTAATTTCATCACATTATCCACCATCATGTTTAATTGTCTAGACCATATTTCCAAACGAAAACATTTTAAAAAATCTAAAATAATAATAACCAAATGCGCATCAAGAAAGTACAAGGAACTAAATGAGGAATGAAGTGAATTTGGTTAAAGATTGGATTTTGCTCCTTTACACTACTTGTTCTCATCCAAATAAAATGGTGACCTTTTTCTTCACTGATCATTTTTTCTCTACTCTCTTTGCACACAACAAGTACATGTATTATGGTCCCTTGTAACAATGACCACCCCAGGTGTAGAATCTTCTACCATTATCATATTAGTGATGACCTCAATGGCACAATCTTTAAGAGATCGGTTAAAACCACCTTGACCATCTAGATTACTCCTCTTTGCATATGGAATTACACAGTAACTGTATTATACCACTCTTAACGTTATTCACACCCTAGGGGAACAATCTTCCATCATTATACTAAATTACTAAAAGTGGTGACATCAACGAAACAATTACAAGACGTTAAATCAACAAAAAAAATTAACAATTATGAGGATGATGGAACATACTAAACCGTTCCCCCAGCCCCAACACCTCCCTGGCAATGAATATAAATGTCTAGAGCCCGATGACACCATAAAGAAAGAATGAGATAATTTTGTTCTACAGCCACAATCTCTCTTTTTCCCTATCGTTAAAAGACACAGTTGCAGAACATGAAAAACTACTTAGCAAGTGAAAACACAGTAAGAGCGGGCACAAAATCTACATGAAGCTCCCTCTAATAACGACTTTTTTACACCACCATCATCATAAACATTCCCACAGAATTGGCTTTACATGTTCTACACTTCATTTTACCCTAATAGAGATCATATTCCCCATCACATGTCCTGCCTCACAGCCCATTAACCAAAGTCTTTAAAGGCCCCTCTTCTCCTAGAACCTTTCATGCCCAACCATCTTAACAACATATCCCTCAAGTGCAATCATTTCTATCTCTATCTTTGAACATTTGCTGATTTTTAAATAATTTTTAATTGTCAATGTTGCACTCATTCACCATAGCACACATGCCTCTATTGCCATTAATTTATGAACTCCTTTTTCCATTGCAAAACATCAACCTCAATGGCACTATAATATTTGTCATCTTGCAAAGGACCTGGCGGAAACCAACTGAAAATCAGTTGATTAGCCCATGTCCTACCTAATTCAATATATTAGGTATGTTTGGAGTCCAAGTCTTAACTTAACGTAAGCAGATTGTTGAAACCATGCTTTCAATACCAAAAACTGACGTCCTCCTATGGTACTCATTAAAGAAATTTCTACAACCATGAAAACCCAGAATACCAAATGGAGGCATACAATATAGTTCTCATGTTCCTCTCACTTCCACTCTAGAAGGAATTTTCCATCCACACTTCATTGGTTATATATTTACTAGATCTAATAAATCATTCCAAGTTCATGCTTTCCTATTTTGAAAGGTATTTCCTTTCTTGCTTTTGGCTACGGGCTAAGACTCTTCCTGCTAAAAAATGAATAAATAAAGGATAAAGATACCCAATTCTAATTATTCTTGCTTTTAGATGTCACAAATATGCAGAGATTAGAGGTTTTGGTCAACAGAATTCAAAATGGAGATCAATTTCCCAAAAAATTAGGAGATTAGCATTTTCATCTTACCACCATAAGAGGAGATTGAAACTGAAAAAAAACAACAAAAAGATTACACTCTAATATGTTCCGCACAGTGGACTCCACATTTGACACTAAACGTCACTTTCATCGTTAGTCATAAAATCAAGATTTGTTTATTTTATTCATCTTTTGTAAACAGAATTCAGATTTTTTTTATTTACCATTATTAGTTTATACAAATTCCACTCCACTGTATTTATCTCAAATAGGAAACTTTGCGCTCATCACAACTTCTTTTTTTGTTAATATAAATTGGTGCTACCTTTACTGATCTTATATAAACTTTCTTAGTCAATTTTAATTTGATTTTTCTGTGACCCATCCAGTTTGATATGATAGTTGTCAATTTCATTTTGGAGTTTGTTTCAGTTTAACTTTGAAACAAAAGGTTTTGGAATTTCAATCACTTCTATCACAAATTTAGAAAGATTAAAAATTATATTTATAATTTCAAAGATAGAAATCTAAAACAATAGGAAATGGAAAAATAATGATTAGAAATAAGAAATAATAAATAATACTAAAATCATTAAATTAATATTTTTTAATGAACTGAAGAAAAAAAAAGCGATTAAATTAAGAATGAGAAGAAAAATAAAATTATTTGTTAGGCCAAAGAACACTATATACATAATATTCGAAATGCACCTTTGAAACGAAAAACATATCCAAATAGAGATTGATTATTTTAGTCAATTTTTTTATTTCTTCTATTAATCTTTATTGGGTTATCTTTTTTAATCTAATCTGGATTTACTTTTCTAATTTGGTTATGAATTTTGAAGTTTTACATAGTTGCAACACGATTACATATTTCAAATATTTTACTGTACTAACCAAACACCAAGATTTCAATCTATTAGAATTACTAAGATGTTAACACTAGCAACCAAGCACCAAGATTTCAATCTACCAAAATTAGAATAGAAATGCACCTACTCTCCTATTTAGAACTCCAATAAAGCTTTAGAGTTCATGACATTTCAAAGGACTCCTTTCTGCATAGTAAAGGTTTGAAAGGAATCCTTCTCTTAAAATTTGAAGATTGTCGAAATCTCCTTTCAGCTTTTAGATGCCCCAATGAAGTCATCAATTCTTCGAAAAAGGTTATGCAGAATTTTGTTCGGGGTGATGAGGATCCCAAGAAGAAAAAGATCACTTGATTGGGTGGCAACAAGTTTGTCTCCCTAATATTGCTCTTCTTTCCAAGTGGATATGGAGATTGGGCTCTAATGATGACTCCCCTTGGAAGGCTATCCTCAGGTGTAAGTACAGATTGGGGAATTGGGGAATCGTGGCTGGGATATCAATCCGGCTCCACGTAGAGCTTCAGGGATGTGGCGTGCAATTGCTGATTGTGTTGACAAATTCAAAGAAGATATCAAGTTTAAGGTTGGGCGTGGAGATAGGATCAAGTTTTGGACCGATACTTGGTGCGCTAGCTCTACTCTTGCCACCCAGTATCCTTCTCTTTATCGCCTTTCTTTAATGCCTCAAGAGACCGTTTCTGATTTCTACACCATTATTAGTGAGCAAGTTGTTTGGGACATTTCTCTTCGCCGTAACCTGTCGGACTTTGAAACAAATGCCTTCTCGAATCTTCTTCGTTCTGTTCAGGCCTACAGCATTCGTCCTTCAGTTGATGAAGGTCTCGTTTGGTGGCCTAATCCTTCTGAGTTATTTTCTGTCAAGTCTTTCTGCATGTGGATAGTTTTGCCGCAACTGCTATTGTTAATTCTAATATCTGGTCCTCCAAAACCCCTCCGAGGGCAATTAGTTTCTTTTGGACAGCTGGTTTGGAGAAGATTTTGACTCAGGACAATCTTCAGAAAAGATGAAGAACTGTGATTAGCGCTTGCCCTCTTTATCTGCATGCCTCTGAAGAGGCGAATCATCTTCTCCTGCACTGCCCTTTTCTTCTAAAGTTTGGTGCTCGATTTTTTATCAGTTTGGGGTTGCTTGGGTTATACCATCGTCGATTGCTGAGTTATCCTTTGCTTGGGACATTGTTTCCGTCTCGCCTAAATGCCCATTTTATTGTGGCAGTCATCTTTATTTGCTATTGTTTGGAGCCTTTGGTGGGAAGGAAATAATAGGTTATTCAAATATACAAGTGAGACCAGTGCGGCAGTTGGAAACCGTGCTCTTGCTAAGTGTGCTTCTTGGGCTGCTTCTTTATATGAATTCAAAATATCTCTATGTCTGACATTCTGCGCGCCTAGAAATAATGTATTGATCTTGTTTGAGGCCTCTATGCTTCGTTCTTTTTCAGCTATTAGTGTTTGTTGTTTTTTATGCTTTCTCTATTTGTATTTGCACCTTTAGTGCCTCTTCATCTATTTTCAAAAAAAAAAAAAGTTTGTCTCCCTATCAATGCGGGAGGTCTTGGTGTTCGTCCAATGAGAAAAGTTAATGTTACCCTCCCGTCTAAATGGTTATGGAGGATCGTTTCCAATGAAGAAGCTCCTTGGAAGCCTCTACTCATATGCAAGTGCAATCTAGGTAAATCTTGGGTGGGACATCAATCCAACTCTTAGGATCCTTTTAGTAAAGTCATTTCACGCTTGGAATAATCAGAGTGCCATGCTTTAGTCAGACCTACCATCTGGTCCTCCAAAGCTCATCTTTGTGCTATTAGCTTTCTTTGAACATAGGGATTGGGGAGAATCCTTACTCAAGAGAATTTGTGGAAAAGAGGAAGATTGATTGTCAGTGTATGCCCTCTTTGTCTTCAAGCCTCTGAAGATGTGGATCATCTCTTGATCCATTGTTCGTTCTCTTCAGCAATATGGAGCTCTGTGCTAGACCGGTTTGGGTTCCAATGGACTAACTATGTCTTCCTCAATAGCTCAGCTCTCCTATGCTTGGGAAAGTTTTCCCCAGTCTAACAACTTTTTCCAAGAAGCAAAAGGGGCACAAAGTGAAGCATAGCATGATATTGGCTTATAAATTAGAATAAAAACTAAATCTCATATTTATGAATAAACACACTTCAAAAGGAATTTTCAGACACCACATACACACTTTTGTAAAAAAAAGAATATTTAAGAAACTAATATTAAAAAAATATGATATTATTCATTTAGAAATGACACATTCATTTGGTTCATCAACTTCTCTTCTTGAGAGATACCTTGTTCAATGGGAAATTCTACAAAATTGAAGTAATAGACATATGTGCATGGTTAAAATCGAAGAAGTAGGAGGAAATTTAGCCTAATTAAATAAGCCTATATCTTTGGAATGACCTTATAATTGAGAGTTGAGTTCTTTCATGGAATAATGTTATTGCACCCTTGACTACCGTATAACATTGAACATCCAAATGATTAATTGCAGGCCCAATCTGATGAATGAAGAAAATATACTATATGATGGATTAAAAATAAGATTTGGAGCAAGGACAAAACAAACAACTCTCCAATCTAATGAATAAAAATTGCAACAGGAATAAAGTATACATACCTTGGCATCTGTTTCCATCTGAACAGGCTTGTCACCTGAATCAGGAACACCATTCTCAACCCCTGCACTAGGAGCCTCAACAGTTCCCTTAATATCTTCCATATTGGCATCATTGTCACCTGCACTTGTTGAGACACTATCCTTAGGAATTTCATCTGTGTCCATTTTTGTATCTTCGTTTGTTGGCTCCTTCGCAGTTGATACTGGAACCTCAATTTCTTCTTCTTCAAGCAGCTGAAATGAACAAATGGTACTTACCTCAAAAAAGATAAATAGAGAGCCAGCATGGATAGGCCACTCGACTAAATATATTTTCAAGAATATTATTTCAAACTTACAGTTGCTGACTCAATAGAAACAATGCCATGAACGTTCAAACGAGCTTTCACTTTGATTTTTGCACGTTCACCCTTCGGAGATTGGAAAGGGCCAATCTAAGAAAAAATATAAAACAAATCTCATAAATAAAAAGATTGAAGTCACTACACAATAAATGATAGACAAACTCAACACCAAAACAGAATATAGAAGAAAAACTGGAGCATCTCACTTACCGTGTATGTGCTAATCCTTGCTGGTGCTTGCAATTCACTCCCATTAGAATAATGAACATCGACCGAGAATGTGTTTGACCTGTAAAATGTCAAAGCCTTCACGCTGGGAATTGGGTTCCCCTTCGGGAATACAATGGTGCTCTGTTGGTGATCCCCAACTCCATTTTGTGAATCCGAGGGAGAGCCTTTCCAGGACAAAGCAATTGGGAAAGGGAAGTTCTCATTGACCTGTAGGGGGGAAAAAGAACATTCGACATTAATAACCACGTAGACAAACGAATTTCTAAAAACGAACATTATAAAAATCACATGAATAAATAAATTCAAAATGAGATAAAGACTGACTAACAATAAAAAAGCATATCACCACACTAATGGAGATATGGAATAGCACAACAGCATATTGGTAACGGTTACGCTTACATGACCAATGTTTGCTTATGAAGAAAAGACAATAAAAGCACATACTATTCTAGAACAGAACCCAAGAAACAGTTGTTTTCTACTTCCCACTTAAGATGCATGCTAAGAAAACATCAATTTAGAATGATACCACAATAAATGTAAAATGTTCTTAACCCGAGTAACGACAGCGCTCACATAGACCTGTACAACTTTATGTACCTTGGACGTTTCCAGCCAGAAGAACAGCCGTAGCAAGGCAACATTTAAAAATGTACAAACCATCAAGATGTGAGGTAGGCAAGTAGTTTAACTAAAGATATCAAATAGGTTGAATTTATTAGAACAATGACAACATTAACATAAAGTATCTGCATTTAAAATTTAAGCCAAGTAAAAAGGTATCCAAATCAGGTATAAGCAATGGCTGCAGTGAATGATGTCTCTTCATGATGCGTCCAACATCAATGCCAAGCCACTGTTTGTGTTAAAAGTTCTAAATAAGGATTATAAACTGCATAAGAAAATATATGCATAAAAATAAAAAGCATACGTTTGGGCAAGTAAATAGATATAGATGTGTCTCACCTCCAATGGGAGGTGGAGATATATATATATATATATATATATATATATATATATATATATATATAGAGAGAGAGAGAGAGAGAGCTATTACCTGAAACTCACGCACTTTGAACGTGGGGCTGAGAATAGCGCATTGAAGGGCACAACCCCGCGCAACACACTCACTAGCATTCATGGTACGCCTTGGCTCCTTCCCAAAGAACTCTGTCAATATCCTAATTATTGCTGGGACACGTGACCCGGACCCAACAACCTCAACAGTATGCACATTCTCAACAGTGATCCCAGCATCTGCAAGAGCCTTCTCCAATGGTCCCTTCACTCGTTGCAAGATTGGGACACTGATCTGCTCAAACTCCTCCCTCTTGATGAATCCCCTTACATCTTTCTCATCCATCAAGCATTCAATATTCAGAGGTGCCTCAGGATTAGCACTCAGCATCTTCTTCAGCTTCTCACAAGCAACACGAAGCCTCTGGCAGGCACGCACATTTTGGTACACATCAATCTTATACTGTTCTTTAAACTTTGATGCAAAGTGCCGGAAGAGGACCTCATCAAAATCACGCCCACCAAGTGATCGATCAAATGCATGGGCCAAAATCTTCAACTGGCCTTTCTTAAACCCAGCAATGCAGACCTGCATACTTGCATGGCCAACATCAACAAAAGCAACATTTAGCTGATCATTTTCAGGCAAATCCGTTTTGTAAATACCATATGCAAGGGCTGTAGCAGTTGTCTCATGGATCAGTCGGAGTGGATGCAGTCCAGCAATTGTGGCAGCATCGAGAACTGCTCTTCTCTGTAGATCAGTGAAATAAACTGGAATTCCAATACAACAATCGACGACAGCCGCATTGAGATTCTTCTCAGCAATGCTCTTCAGATTCGACAGAACCATTCCAAGAAGCTGAGTGGGTGTGAAAGTACGTGCCTCCCCAAGGTACTGAGCATGGATCAATGGATATCCATCAGGGCCCTCAGAGACAGGAAAAGGCAGAGATTGGAGATCTTGTTGGAGCTCAGGGTCAGAGAATTGACGACCAATCAAACGCTTGATCTGAGAAACAGCACTTTTAGGGTTCATAACAGATGAAGCAGCACCAGCTGTGCCAATGAAACGCTGCTTCTCACCAAAGCACACGATGGCCGGTGTCTCACGCTTTGACTCGTCATTGAGAACAACATCAATGCCACGTTGCCTTGCAACAGCAACTATACAGCTCTCATTGCCAAAATCAAATCCCACTACACTCATGTTCTTTGATTTAATAAAGACGGCTCCACTACAACTGGTGAATCAAAACCCACCTGCAATACATGAAATTTACATGAGAAAAAAGGTTGAAATTTTCAATCTTTGGACCTCATGAGCAGATCTAATTTGCAATTTACAAGTTACAACTCCCCCCCACCCCCCACCAAACCCAAAACCCACCCACCCAAAAACAAAAGGAAAAAAAAAAAAAAACATTTATAAATGAACAATAACATATGTAAATATAAATCTAGGGTACTGATTTTTATTGAACACTTTCCCAGGGAAGCATTTTCAACATACCGATGGATTGGTATCTATACCTAGAAAATACAGTCCACTTATTTCACTAGCAAAACCTTTCTTCGTACACGGAGATCGGCAGAAAATTCATATTCAAAAAATAATAATAAAATACCAAATTTGCAGCATATGTACCAGATTAGAGAACATCTTCCATGAAATTTTTTGCAAAACAAACGCACCCTAGGTCTAGAGATATAAATCTCTAGAGAAAGAGGAATCAACTTAGAGACAGAGAGAGTGTTGGCGATATGAGAAATCAATTATATGGTTTTAGATGAAGATTATACAGGGAAAAATTCAGATCTGTTGAGAATAATGGAAAAGAAAACGAACCTTTGGATCTGCAAAGCCCTTGCTTTCTCGTTTAGCTTCGCTTGGTTTTTTAGGTTTAAGAGAAGGGAATGTTCTTAATTTTTCGTCGACATTGTGGGGAGATGAGGAGGAGGTAATAAGGGGTCGTAGTTGGAAGCTCTTCGTCCTTCTAGAACCCTCGATTTAAAAATTATGAAAATATAAATGGAACGAAAACCCTAGATGGAGTCATACCGAAGTTACTTTTGTTTAATTTGATATAACATTAATACTTACTGATGTGTTTAATTGTAATTAGTGGTTTTTGCCTTTATGAGGAATTTAAGGATTTTTGGAGTCTGACGTGGCAAAGTGGTAGAGCAGTCTGGAGACGTCTCGATTTTCTTCTGAAAAGATCTACGGCCACCGTCCAAGATGACAGATCAACGGCCGGGTTGAATCCTCGTCTTCTGGAGAAGTCTATGCCAAAAAATTCATGTTGTCCACTACTTTTGATAATAGAGGGCCCACAGTGTATCAAAATTTTAGTATTTTAAATATAATTTTCGTATTTGTTACTGTAATGAACCAAACGTAGAATTTCTTTATACTTTTTTATTTACTATTTAATACATTTATCAAATAAAAAATTGCATGGTTGTTGTCTACAAGCGATGATCGAGTTTATTGAAATGAGAATCTAGTCATTCTTCTTATTATACTAAATAAAAATTATATTTGTTTCAATTTGAAGTTTGATAACTTGCTTTAATAATTAAAAAAATAATCTAAATTTGATATTATTTTTATTGTTTATTTTTTAGTTTTAAGGCTGTAGCTTTTAATCTAATAATAATCGTAAATATTTCTTTCAATTTTATTTATTTTAGTATATTAGCCTATAAAAGTCTCAAAGTAATTATTATTTATCAGCGATCTGTCTCAGAAAATTTATCATTTATAAATTGATCATAATGATTGAATTTAAAATTTAGTTTTGAATTAGATGAATTTCAAATGTAGTTTTAAGATTTTTCCATTGTTTTATATTATTTGTTTAATTTATAATGAAAATAGTAAAATGATAATTTTATTGCCTTTAGAATTAGAAGTTTGTAGGGATTCCCTGGGACGTCAGCCACAGAGAAGTCGGCCAGGGTAGACATGCCCGATCAGTTGTGTTGTTGGTAATAAATTGATTTATGGTGGGTACTCCTCCAAGATTTGAATGGGGTACCGTCCGCATCCTTAACGGAAGAACTGAAGAGTCGATGAAGGATCGATCGGACTGGCGGAGGGCTTTACACGTGTAAAACTATTCACGTGCCAATGCCAAATCGAAATTACTGATTTAGTTCTAGAAAATACAGCATCCAGTTGGTGATGTAAATATAAACCTTTTAATAAATCAATGTATAATATATGACATGATCGACTAATTATCTTGAATAGACTGTCTTCTTAAAGTCAGTTAATGATAATTTCATTTTGAATAATTCTATTTATTTGATGTAAAATCATGATAATAATTGACAATTGAAAACTAATTTTAAATTAACTTAAAGAATTCCCAATTGTGGCTATCCATTGCTGCAGTTATTTAAAAAAAAAATGTTAATAATGTCAAATTTTAAGACTCATTTGCAACATTTTATGTCGTATTTTTGTTTGTACTTGTGACTAGTGAAGCATGTGAAGTTAAGTAAAATAAGTTAGATCCCATTTATCTAGAACAATCTTAAATTCTCATTCTTATATTAATTTTTTATAAGGAGTATACATAATTTGAATGAAAGTGAGAAGAATTAATGTCAAAATAAAGAGTTCAAATTTTACCTCGCATGGAAATTGAGTTTTGGACACATCACTCAGATGTGGATATGAATTGAATCAAATAATTTCCTTTTACTTTCATGGATGAATTTCACTGAATGACTCATGTAGACGCTAAATTGACACATGTTCCAAATAAACATCCACACAAGATTCTAAATAAGCTATATATAGACTCCCGGGGTTTATTGCAAGGAATCTCTCTTATTGATTGGAGAAACACGTGTTTTATCTTCATTTGTCGGAGAAGACACATTCTCCTCTTCATTATTTGGTGAAAACAATCAATAACACTTGGGAAGTCGTTTAAACACATGTTCCACTTTCATTGTTTTGGATAAACACTTACTTCACCCACATTATTTGATAAATAATCATCAATGAGCTTTGGTATGGTGTCGAAACGTATGCTTCATTCTTTTTAGTTGATGAAACACTTGCTTCGTACTCATTACGGTGAAAAGTATTGGTTGTATGTAGCAAACGACTTAGATAGTTTGTTTCAACATGGAGATTTAACATGACACATGTAATTCTCTTTCTTAACAGTATTATAAGCTTCCAATACTGCCTTAACAGTGTAAGCATGTAAACACCTCCCTTGGACCATAGAAGCTCGATCAGTAGACAGAATGGGGAGGTGGCAGCAAGGGGACTCTCAGCTGGGGCTTTACCAGGCAGTAACGCCGATCGGATGTGCACAGCATGGCGGGAGAAATTGGGCATTGCTCGCGCTGTAGCGTTCGTGAGGACGGACAGTGGTCCGGCCTTCTCCAACGGCAGAGAGGATGGAGGAAACTCCGGCGACTGCTACTACGGTCTCAGTCTGTGGCTGAAAGGAGAGAGAATATAGAGAGACACTTTGGAAATTGGTGCACTTGGGAAGTCGTGAGAGCGGTGTTTGAAGGAGGAAAATCGAAGGGTAAAGTAGGAATCGATGAAAATACGGTACATATAAAAAGTTTTCCACGGTGTGTATATAATTACCCTTGCTCAAAGTTCATTTGGAATTTGCTTTTTTATTAATTTTAAGAAATATATAATTTTTGAGAACTTGCTCACAATAAATATTCATTGATTGGTCATTGGTAAAAAAATTTGTTTATAAACACTTAAATAATTCAAAGTCACTAAAACTAAAACTGTAAGATTAAAAGATTTGATGTCTTGAACAAACTTCGAACGGTTTTTATTATCATTCGAGTTTTGCATTTGAAGCAAATGAGAAAATGATAATAAATTTATGAATACAATGTAAAAATGTTTGTACAAGATAAATTAGAGATTTCAATCATTGAACAAGAACATAAAAGTAAGTAAAGATTCTCTTTGTGGTATATATCTCATTCATTCAAAACAAATAAATGGATTACACATGATGGACAATAGAAGTGGGAGAATGGTGGAGGAATGTCACTAAGGGAAAAGCTTTTGAAGTGACTCGTGCTCTATAAAGGCAATCGATATGGGCTGGTTATGCCACATAATTTAGCCAGCTATATAATTAAATAATTTTTTTTTATGACATGGCTGGCTATAATTTTTAGGCAGCCTCGTCACACGGTTAGTGTTAACTAAAATGGTTATTTTTTAATATATATATATATATTATTATTTTTTTGTACATTTTTTTAACAGATTTAAAAGAAAATAAATATAAAGACATTACATATTTTTCCACAAGTAATTAAATAAATTAACAAAACATATATATTTTCTCACAATAATTAAATAAATTAAAAAACATACATATTCTCTCACAAGAAATTAAATAAATTAAAAAACATACATATTCTCTCAATAGCTATAATTTTAATTTTTTGCACAGAATAATTTTAATTTGTTGTTTCTCATATATTTTGTTTACAAATGTAAAGAAAAAAAAATCAAAAGGTAAAGAGTTATTTTTTATTTTTTGTATAAAAAATAAAATAATAAAGTAAAGAAAAAAATATACAAATTATACCCAAAAACAAAACAAAAAATCCAAAATAATCAAATAAATAAATAAAAGGAGAAAATAAAAAAAATAAAAAACTATATATATATATAAGGAGAGAGAAATAAATGGCTGGCTACACATGTGTTACATGTAGCTAGCCATTTAACAAAAAAATCATTTAGACCCCACTTATAATTATCCTTATACCGTCAAAACATGGTGGCCACCGGTTGCTCTAAGTATAGATAGTGGCAAACTAATAGTAAGTATCAGTCTAGTTGAAGTACTTGGAATTTTTATTATGATAAAAATTATATAGGTTTTTTTTACTGTTCTTGTTAATTATAATGGTTATAAATAAACAATATTGATAAGCCTTGCTACTTTCAGTCACAAAATATCCAAGATCCTTGACTAATTCAAGAAAACTATTTGGCATAATTAATGAGAGGTAGGTCCTTGACTAAAAAAACCCTCCATCAAGGAGTCAATCTGTCAAAATGATAATGAGTTGTGAGATGTATCTACCTTATTCTTGAATCATGTGTTCAGACTTTTGTTGGTGCTTTCTATTTTCAGCTTTAAATAGAGCCCAAGTTACCAGCATTCTCTTTGAAAGTGCTAATTCCTGTCCACACAAAGTCGTTTATGGACTCAATTTTAGTGTGAAGTTAGTCCAAGCTCAAATTCAATGGATGTGTCTAAATAAGTGAATATAATCATTTAACAAAGTTCGAAAAAAATAATCTTTGAACCTAATCAATAAATAATCAGACTTGACTTTCACAATAGATGTCGGTGAATAAAGATATTTAAGTGTCTCACTTGACTAATTTTAAAAAACTGTGTAAATCTCTCAATCCATACACTAGGTGCAGAACAACACAGAGTGATTGTTTTTATATTATTTATTTTATATATGACTATAACATTTTTATTAATATAAATATAATACATTATAGAAATCCTCTTACTTTCTCACCGTTGTGTACTGTTAGAAGTAAATGGTTTTGATTTCTATATCAATATTACAAGATACAAATTTAAGAATGTTTCTATCTTATTTTCACTTTTTAATTCATTAAAAGTTCTCAAAATTATATATTGTTCATTTAAGAAAAAATATGGGTACAGAAATCAATTCAACTTTAGATAGAAGTAGGTGGTGGGCCATGCAGATGAACGGCATGGATGTCAAGCACGCGAGCCACGTCGACACGTGCGTCGACCACTTGGCCCAGTCCCATCGCACAAATCCATTTGGTCAGAAATCGATAACATGTATCCCATTTGTTAATAAAGCCATACCCCTTTTGACAAATTGAGTACACAAATCTTACACTGCTGTCGTCATTTCATTTGACCTATTTAAGTTTTATGCTCTGTTTTACACCATAAGAGAAGGATAGGGCCTCCAACTGGTAAAAAGAAGAGAATACCTATTTCAGTATTTTCATCAATGCCTCTGTTTCACAGCGGGGTAAAAGTGAAAAATTCAGGCGGGAGATTCACCACTTTCATCTGACTATCTCTTCAATTTTACTTTTACCCTTTTTCTCTCTGCTTCGATTTCTTCTTCTCGCTGACATCTCTATTTTTATCTCTTGTGGGGTTTGCGCGTTTCCCGCCCTGCAGACATGTCTGAAAACCAGAAGCGCGGGAGAGGAAGGCTAAGCAAAGTGGAACAAGAAGATGCAGAAGCGATCGATTTTTTAGAAGAGGACCCAGCAACGATTCCGGTTTCGCAGCCATCAGAAATGCGGATGGCGAGGTCTCGCCTTCGGGAACGTTGGGAGCTGGCCTCCGTCCTCAATTTCTTACAGGTACTATCTTTCTTTTTTTTCTACTCTACTTTTTAGGTTTTCTCCCCACAAGATTATTACATGATTGTCAGTTTTTTTTAAATTTCACTTTGTCAATTTTTATTGAAGTTTATTTTATTTCTTTTTTCAATTGCCTCCAACCTTTGGTATGCTCTATTATCGCCTTAATTTAGTCCGTTACATTACCACTGAGTCTTTTACCTTTTCATTATTTTAGTTTAATATTGAAATTATCTTAAATTACATTCCTTATTCCTCTGTCTATTAACGTAATGTTTAGATTCACTGTTAATATTTTAATTCTATCTATTTAGTGTTACTAATTAATGCGTCAATATTTTCCCCCAAAATAAAATCTCAAAATGCCAAGTGAAATGATTTGGAGACAACCCACGTCATAGGCTTTTCAGCCAATACATCTAAATTATACTTCTCGACCACTTCACAGGTTTTTCAGTCCATTATCCGAAGTGGGTTGGAGATGTCAGCAGAAGAGATCGAGACTGCTCTCATTATGCCAAACAATGCCTTGGCGCAGCTGCACATTGCCCTTCTGAAGGTTTCATCCCATACTTTAACACTAATTTCTTTTTTTTCTGGTACTGTTTCTGAATTAAATTTCCGTTATGTGTTCGCTCTATTATGTCACTGTTGATTTGCTGAATAATGGCAAAATGAGAGCTCTTCCTCTCAAACATCTGGCTTGGCTTACGTGCATTGCAAACTGTTATTCTTTTTGTTTTCTTGGTGTTAGGAAGCAGGTGATTCAGAAATAGTAAATATTAGAAAATCGTAGTTCAACGTATTTAATGCTATCTCTCGTCGGACACTATGAATCTTTAGGTCTTGTCAAAAGGGAGTCCACATTAATTGAGATCATGCTATAGAATGATTTACTTATGTTTTTAGAAAGTGATATTTTTCTAATCCATGAATCATCCTTTCAATTGCTCATGAATTCATACGAAGGAATTTCATCAAATCTGTTTGACCTTTCTTTACTGAACATGGACTTGTTCACTGGCAAATTTACTTGCGACCTTTGGCTAGTTCAGTTTAGCAGATACTTGATGGACATTTTGGGACTGTTTTAAATGTGAAAGGCTTAGGATTGTTTTTTTTTTTTTTGAAAAGTGCCTTAGGTTTGGTTTACTGGCTATGTTCTGAGTTATTCACCATGGTTCACAGCCCTTGTAAAAACATTTGAGTTTCACTCTCTTGTTTGCCATCTGAACTCATCTTTGGTTTTGATGAAGTGAGTGCTTGCTATAGCCATATCATATCTGAATGAGACAGCCTGACTTGGTAATGTGCCAACATAGTACTCTAGAAGGGTGTGGTTGTCAATCTTCTTAAATCGGGCAACTGCTATTGCAAAAGAAGGGGTTTCTTTAACAGTGGAAAGAGTTATACGTATGTTGTAATTCAAGGAGTCTCTGTTGTAGCTAAGAGACCTATTGGTTCTCTTTTGCTGTTGTAATTATTTTAACCTTTATTAAAAAACACAGTTATCTTTCAAAAAAAAAGAAAGATTAATTACTTGCTCTTTCCTAGACTTCCTTTGAACAAACAAGATGAGCCGATTGAGACACAATTAGACGAAGTTGATGAATTTGTGCTCCGAATCCATGCGCAGATCGATGGAGGGAAGTGGGGATTCAGACATAACCCATTGGACCCATTTGTACCCGAGTATGAGCCCATTTGCATCAATTTGGGTCTGAACACATTAGACAATTGTTGGGTCTCAAAGGCCCAATTAACCTGACCCGACTTCTTATGAACCGGCTCGAAATAAATTTGGATTTAGACCCATTTAACCCCTTTTGGACCCAAAAGTCAATAAATCAACACCCGTCTAAATTAGAATCATCTCTTCTTTCAGAGTGAGAATGAGTGGATATCCAGGTTTTGCATTTTCGGAATCTTGGACTCGAATACGAGGATTTTTTACTTTCATTTTGCCGGCTTGTGTAGGTGTAAAACCCTTACCTGGCCCGCATCACAAGATAATGGGCATTGGGCTAAGCTGATATCAATGACTATCAAGTGGCTATGGTCGAGACTTGAGACATCCTACATGTATTCCTTTAGTATGTCAATATGAGAGCTATTTACTAGGTTTTATGCTGTTTTGCTTTAAGATCATGGCCCTTTTGCATGGCTTCTATTTTTTTTTTTTAAATTTTAAAAGAAGGCTTGAAGTTCGTATGCATGGGCAAGTAGAAGGAATTTGTACTTTTTTGTTGAGTTCCTATATGAAGTATACATGTTTTTGTTACATTTATGACGAAGATGCCATGGATCATCTCAGATATTACAAGGCTTGCTATAGATTATCATTTTTTGGGGTAGCTACTGGTATAAAAAATATTATAAAATGACCAATTGTGAACTGCACAATAATTACGACTCTATGTGTTTATCAGGTAGATTAGTTAGATACAATTATCCACTATTTTGCCTGTTGATGTGGGTTGAAGCTTCCTTGGTTTGCTATATCACCCTTATATTGGCTGAAGTCTAAAATGGCACTGCCTTTGTCAGGGGATACCGCCTATAAGCAAAAACTTGACAGGCTCTGATGCTTGGGTGACGGTACTTTGTAAGAAACTTGCTACGTGGTGGTCCTGGGTAGGTTACTCTGAAATTATCATATTTTTTGATGACTGATCAGTCATTTGCTCATTTTAAAATTTTGGCAACAGGTTGCTGAAGGGGAGGTTCCGCTCGTTGCTGACCGTGGGTATGCACAGGATTTTCTGAAATCAAGATGTGCCCTTGTCTATGCTGTTTTTCTTGAGCAACTTGAGTATGCATCAAGGGTCATGATGACTTTCTGTTATCTTTGCATGTGCAGTGCGGAGATACCGAGATACAGAGAACTTGATCCAACAATTCGTTTGCTGATCCTCAAAGCACTCTGTGAAATTCGTGCAGATGTAAACAACTCTTCTCCTTTGTTAATTATTGTTTTATGCACAATCAATGAGGGTAAATTAACTGGATTTTCTCCTTCTTCAGCTCATTACATATGTTTCTTCAGTACTTTTATCATCAGTAAAGGTGGTATTGCCTTTCCTTTTTTAAACATTTCAATTGTTTTGATCCCAAGAAAGTAGATAATGGTGCCACTTTTCTACACTCTGCTCTAGTATGGTACAGCTGTTAATATTTTGTCTTCAATGGAATTATGAGTACTGACAGAAAAAGACAATGATGCAAGTTTTTTTTTTCCTTGATACTGAGAATTAACTGTTTTTGTGCACAGCAAGGTGATATATTAATGTATGTTGGTGAGACACTGAAACAAGGGGCTGAGGTTTCTACCTTTCGCAAATACAGGATAGGAGGAGATGAAAATGGAACTACATACTGGTAATCTTTTTCCCATATCTACAATTTTTATACGATAATTCTACTTCCCTTTGTTTTGTTGCTTCAAATAAGATATAACTTGTTAAATTGTTATCAGCAATATGAAAAATGACTATTTCTTACTTATCTCTGAATATTTGCTGGCATTTCAATTGCCAAAACTGATACCAATTGCTTTTCTTTCAAGGTATGATGGAGATTCAGTTCTTGGTCATAGATTATACAGGGAAATAAACAAGGTTGAATTCAAGAAGAGGTCAAAGGGTAGGGGCAGCTTAATGCAGCCAACTATCAATCTTCAGTGGGAGACACTTGCAACAAATCTTGAGGAATTCTGTGACATATCAGTATGGTCCAAACCTTTTGTGTTCTTAATGCATAGTAAATGTTTTTATTTACATTTTTGCTCTCTTCTGATGATGGCAGGATAAATTTTCATCTAGCAAAATTATGGCCGAGTCGGCTGTAGGGGAGAGAATTAAAAGTGACATAATTCCTGTTCTTGAGAAACTTCAAAAGGTGAAATTTCAGTGGACTCTTGTTTTATTATGAAGGAATGCTAGACAATTCTGTGTAAGAGCCTGTAGAACAGTTGGCAAGTGCTTGCTGTTGCAGCCATGAAGGTTGTGGTTTGAGCCACATCACCATCAATGACAATTCTATGCTTATTCCATGGTGTGGTTAAGTTCCTTTTGCTTAGGGCTGAGTGCTCAGATTCTATTGAATTGTTTTTTTGACTTGCTAAGTTATTATTATTATTATTATTATTATTTTTTCAGAAGAAAGAAAGAGCACTTAAACGGCAACAGACACAAGCAATGTTGCTGCAAGGCTTTGTTAATTCTCAAGCATTTGTTGGAGGTCGCTCTCTTCGTGACCGCAGACCTGTCAGTTACACGTATGGTATGGTCCATTTTGCCCCTTTTATTTTTGTTGATCCAAACACATGCTTGTTTGTATACTGATATACTAAATTTTCAGCAAATAAGAAAGTTGGAATTTATTACTTTCATTCTTCAGTGTGGAGATACTTGTTCCATGATTAGGAAAGGAAAATGCTAAACTTACCCTGAAATTATATCATTTTATACTCATTATTGATGTGGCAAGTCATTTGATTGATATCATAACCAAATGTTGAAAGGCCAACCAAATTTTTTTGCTACATCAACTTAAGGGTATAAAAGGGTAATAAGTTCAAGGTAAGTGTGGCATATCCATGAGCAAATGTTCATTTCTGCTGTTCCAGCAAACTTGCATGCCAATGCACAGATGTTGAATATCTATGTGCTCAATTGCAGAACCTTCATTTTTTTCTTTTAGTGTAAATAGTTTGAATGGACAGACACTGAAAAGGTATAACTTATTTAACATTGAAGTGGTTACATGTCCATTGCTCAATGCTGGCAACTGATGCCTGGAAGCTTAAACTATGGATTGATTTCATTGGTTAAGCTAAGAAAATTTGCCCAAGAATTTATCGCTCAGAACTTCTTTTTCTTTTATGAACTGATTGTGAAACCTTGTACCTCTAGCCATGGGTTCTTAAAGGTAGGTTATTATTCTGTATCTCAGCTCTCAATTTTGTTGATTCAGTAATCATGAGGATACACAACAAGCATCGTTCTATTAAGATGTTCTTTCAGTCTTAAAATGCCAATGAGTTCCTTACAGTGTTCTTTTTTGGCTTAATCAGGCAGTTTTGTTGTTCCTTTTGTTTTACATGTCAGATTGGCTAGCTCCTTGTCACTGTTGTCATCATCAACACAACTTTCCCATGTATATGGGTTGGCTTTTTGAGTTCTCCTATTCCATTCTATTCTATCATAGACATGTTGGCCGTCACTCAGCATTTCAGCAATCTTCCATGCCCGTATCTATCCCTTCCTCCAAGTTTTTAGTGGCCTCCCTCTCCTCCTACCTTCTACTTGTAATTTTTCAATTCTTTGAATGGAGGCAAATTTCAATATTTTATGTACATCTCAAAATACCTTAAGTTACTCCCTCAATTTCTCTTCTGTTAGCTAGCTTCTCATAGAGCAGTATATTCCTGCAGTTCAGTTATATCTGTCAATTAATGGCATCAAAATTTCCCCTTTTTCCCCAGGTATTTACTCCCTTGTGTAAAATATCTAAGAAGCAGCTTTATATTGTCTTATACTGGTGACCCTATTTGGCAATTTAGTTCTTCTCGAGGGAAAACACTTTTTTTTTAAAACAATGAATCTTCCTTTTTCCTTCTTAATTTGAAATTGGCATTGATTATTGGGTTATTTTCTTGAACCTTTCATTTGATCGGGCAGCTTTGCAATGAAAGCAGTTTCTAAGTTGAATGTGCAGGATGATGGTCCTTGTTTCATCTTCATTGCAATACATCATTCATTTGGTAATATATACCGTTCTGGACCACGTAGAAAATGGTATTTGATGTTTCATGCCCATTTTCTTGACCAATTAGTAATGCTGGATTTTCCATTTTGTCATGAATGTCTAGCTTCCTTGGCTTCTGTCTCAAGCTTGGCTGATTGTGGAATGGCATTCCACTGTTTTCTTCTCTCTTTTACATTGTGAGGTGAGCTGAACTGTCCTTTTGGACTCTCTCTTTTACTTTGTGAGGTGCGCTGAACTGTCCTTTTGGACTGTGAAAATGGTTCATTGTCTGGTTTCTGCTGTTAGTCTGAAATCTGAATCTCTTGTTCTTGTCAGGTTAAATTGTCTATTTGATCTTGTAGGCTGCATATGATTGTCGGATGTTATGGTAATGCATTTTAGCTAGAGAATTCTATCTCAAGGAGTTCTAAGTAGGGATGCAAACATGCCAGGTTCTGGCCGGGCTCGGTGTAGGCATGCTTTCTGGGCTTTTGGGCCAAATTGCCACCCCTATAGATGTCAAAGGGCCTGTTTCAGGCCAGGCTTGACATGCACCATGCTTTACTAGTTGCAGGGTGGGCACTTCGGGTCTTTAGGATTTTGGGCGGATTTGCCATTTGCACAGATCCAGACTTCCAGGTCTTGGTTATTCTTCATTGGGCCAGTTTCCCTTTTAATGTCGTAACTTGCTAAAATTCCACCAACATTATAATTAGAATTACAAAAAAAAAGAGAAGCGAACAAAGCACAGAAGAAAACTGAAAAAAGGAAGACAGAAAATCTCTACATTGTGGAAGACATGCTACCATATTTTTTCAATTAAGAAAATATAATATTGTGTCTTCGCATTTGTTCCGTGCCTGGCTGATGCTACTGAACTGTCCTTTTTTTTTTAATCTTTTCCTGTAAAGAAAGCTACTGAATGCTCTTTGACTGTGCTGTTGATGCTATTGACAATTTTCTCATTTCTTTCCTCATCATTTTCTTTCCACATCTTTCACAACAATAATGTTTTTAATTTGGCTTTGTTTACAGATGACTATGACCGTTCTATTGAAGAGGCCATACAAATGGAAAAGTAAGTTCTGAATTCATGCAGCTTACTCATCATTATTGTCATTTGTTGCAGTTTATTTTGTTTTGAATCCCCATATGTTAGCTTTAAATGTTCAGTGTTCAAAATCGTACTTTACGAGCAAATATGATTTTCCTGATTGATAAGGACTGTCTGTATGCTCTTTTCCAGGAAGTCCTGTAAGTAGATTCTTTTTAACTGACAAAAGAAAACCTTCAATGTTTCATAAATATGCTGAGTTTTGTTTGTACTTCGATGGATGACCCCCCTGCATGGTAGTAAGATACATTTTGCAGTTAAAAATCTTATATTTCATAAATAAGTTATTATTTCCTGAAAAATGAAATCATTATGCATGAGCATGTGGAAAATGGGTTTGATGATGGCAACAATGATGCTGATGATTATGTATGTCTGTGTCTATGGGTATTGGTAGATATGATTGTATGTATCCAAGCTTGTGTCTCTGAGGGTCTGCAGATGGGTGGGTAGGTATGTTTGATTATGACCAGCGTAACGTGCTTTCTGTGATCACAAAATGTATGCTGGTAGTTGCAGGAGTGAATCTGATGCTGTTTGGTCTGAGGGTTATATTTTTCATTTAATTTCCACTCATAAGTCTGTTGTTGTCTTTGCTGACCGGGGCATGAACCCTTGAATTAGGAAAGTGAAGATCACTGATGAGCAGAAAGATGAAGGTTCACTTGAGGAGCATGGTTCCTCTGGGGAGGACGTTGCTTGTGATGGGACTGTGCCTACTAATGACAACGATAACAAGTACCAAAGGGATGGCAGCGAGAGTGATGACGACGACGATGATTATGATGATAAAAATGATTCTGATGATGATGATGGTGAATTGGGTAATTCAGATGCGGAGAATGATAGTCATGATGATAAAATGCATTCTAAACAAACTGAAAGACAGAAAAACAGACATCCTGCAGTGCTTCTAGGGGTTCGGCGTAGTAAGAGAACAGAAGCCAGCAAAAATAATGATGCAGCTGATGCAGTGAGGCAAAGTCCAAACTGTGGAACTAGTTATGCACTTATTGTTTCTGACACTGAAGATGAGAACTAGTGAGTGGGCCAATCTCTTGTATTGAATGACCTCAATGAGAAGGGTTTTGGTTATTGGCAAGGAATCATCTGCTGCTAAGGTTTCAAGTAATGTTGAAGAATAGAGGGACTTCTATCATTTTTTGGTTCTCCAGAATATTGGTTGTAGATAGGCAAAAGCAAGATTGCTACCACATGAGCATTGCGTACTTTTGATGTCTGCAACTGAATGTGGCTTTGATGATGCAATTTTTGAGTCTTCATTGTCGAATCATGTTGATACATGGTGTTTGTATTGGTGCTTTAAAAGGGTTAGCTGGGTTAGATGATTTTGTTTCTCTATTTAATGAATGGTTCTTACCAGCTGTAAGGAAATTATGAGGAATTATAGTTCAAGAATCATCATTAACACTTATATTCGTTGTCTTGTGTTGCGAATTGTGTGTGGTTTTACACCTTTTTTTCTCAGACTATGGAATGTATTCATCTCCCATTCTCCTGCATCCTTGCTGCCCAAAGTTGTGTATGTAACCGGTGTTGTTGGTGCCTTCCTGAGTAAGGTCATATTATGCAGTGATCAATTTGCCAGAGAAAATTTTGGCAGCCTTCACATAATTAAACAAATCTGACAAAATTGTATTCGCTCTGTCCCAAAAATACTTGTCCTGTCTCAAATTATTTGTCCTATTCATTATTTTTACATTAAATTAAAGCTATATTTATTTTATTCTTAAGAAATAATATTTATTTGTCCTATTCATTATTTTTACATTAAATTAAAGCTATATTTATTTTATTCTTAAGAAATAATATTTTTTTTTGAAATAGAACAAGTATTTTGAGACATAGCTAGTATTTGTCATACCTTGGTAAATCTCAGCTTAAAAGCTCAAGTGTTCTAGCAGGCCACGCTATAAGATAACACTCACTTTATGGAAAAAAAAATTAGATGGTTGGATTCATTACAGAGACTATGAAATTGTCTAATAAATTAGATGGTTGGATTCATTACAGAGACTATGAAATTGTCTAAAATGGAGTCTAATGAATTATTCTAACCCGTAAATTACAAGATCAAAGTAAAACCATTGGATAAATTATATTACGTGTGATGTTCATTCAAACATCACACGTAATATATCAAATAAACATCAATCAAATTTAGACCTAAAACTGGATGTAGGAACAACATTTATGATGTTTTAATTAACCAATTGATGGGTAATGTAGCACCCCCACCCAAAGGTCCCACGTCGGTTGGGAGCTTGGGTGGTGGGGGTTTTATTTGAAAGGAGGCAACCCTCCCCATTGTGAGGTTTTTTGGGTTTGATTATGTGGGCCAGAGCTCAAAGCAAAATCGTGTGGGTCGAATAAGGCCCAAAGCGGATAATATCACGATGGAATAGGGTCGGATCGTCACAGGTAACATATGGACCTTTAACAACAATTCATGAAACTTTTTATTGCCTTGCATTATGGCCAACGAAATCGATGAATTGTTTTAAGTGATTTAAGAATTGTTTAGTTTAGATAAATTAGAGAACGCAGCGTAAGAGCTCTCTTTTAGCCCAGATCCATTATGTGAACTGAAAAGAATCTGTTTTATCTACAATTGGGCAGTTCTCCACTATTCTCTGCGACATATAAAAACCTTATTTAATTGAATTGTTATAATCACCAAATCAAATTATCATAGTTAAAAGTGACAATTTTTTTATTTTACCCTTTCTACAAAAACTCAAATCAAATTTGAACATTTCGAACTATTTAGTGAATTTTTTTGACTCAATTTGAACTCACTAAAACTCAATTTGAGTTTTATAAAACTTGAATAATCAACTTGACTTGTAATTTGTCAAATTAGATAATTCATAAAACAATTTGTCAACTTAACTTTAAAAAACATTATTTAAATTGACTTAATCATCCTTATCTAATAAATAGATTGGATTGTTTACCGCTAAAAAAAATAGATTGGATTGCTTCGATTGGGAATGAAGTGATGAAATGAAATCATATTAAAAAATTCGAAATTCATATTTGATTTGAAATTAGATGAGCTTTTCACTCAAAGCGAAAAAACTCGTATCATTCAATTTGATATTATATAAATTGATTGAAGAGTTAGTTTGGTGGTCAATTCTCACCCTTATACACGGGAGGTCTTGAGATTAAACCCGTTCCACAAAAAAATGGTTAAATTCTACTCTCCTTAATTTTGTATCTGTTGATTCAAAGGTTTACAGATGCCCAAAAGATCAGTAAAGTGGAACATGCAGAAAATTCAGTTGAGAAGCTCCAATGGGAGTTTTATTTTTCGACTTTCTAGGGCCCACTTAGTTGTCACGTGCGGACGAAGTGTGTGAATACGGAATATCAGAAATACCCTCGTTGGCGGGAACGCCCTCAGCTAGTCAGGTGAAGAGTATCTGACGGAAGGGCTTTTCCTTCTTCCTTGAGAAGACTAAGATTGCTCTCTTTTTTCGTACCGTTCGAAGATTTTTGTGCTTCTCAGAAAAGAACACATCTTTTTCCTTCCGCCAAATAGAAACTCGCAGAAAAACACAAATGCCGGTCTATAAGATCAGAGGAATCGATGTTGATTTCCCGTACGAAGCTTACGACTGCCAAATCGTTTACATGGAGAAAGTCATCCGATCCCTGCAAGAGGTTTTTCATCTTTTCTTTCTTTTTGAGAAGTTGTCATTAACGGGTTTTCGTTGTTGTTGATTTGGGGGGATGGGGGGAAGGGAGTTTAGAAGTATTAAAAGCCGGAGCCGGACTTCTGCCCGAGTGTACGGTCACCAATGGGCTCCAGATAACGATCATTCCAATCCGTTCCAGATACCACTCCACATTATGGATTCAAAACTGTCATGGGCCAATGCATATATGACTTACTCTACTGTTGGATGAAGTGTTGAAAATTTAAATTTTATCAATTGGTTTAATTTTGAGACAAAAGTCAAGGTTTATGATCCTCTGTATAGTCCACATTAGACATTCTGATGGGTCGCATGATTCTTTGTTCATTCAATCCTTTTGCCATCTCTAAGTAGGTTTACCCCTCTAACATGGTTCTTTTGAATAACCCGGGCATTTTGTAGGCCTCCAATTTTTTAGTCTTTAAAAGAATCCTTTGTCAGGCATGAACAAAGATGCAAGGTTAATGGATTCATAAACAAGTGCTATTGTTCAGTAATTCTTCCACATTCACAAATTTGGCTAGTGATTTTCTAATTTCTCAAAGTTTGAAAATTGGGGCTTCTAAGGAGTTCCATTTTTAGTGAATTTCGTACTTTTGAATTGATGCTTCTTGAAGAATATTATCAACTCAAGTAAAATACTTTGGCTCATTGTGATGTTCATTCTTTGGTCTTTTTATTTTTTGGAAAAATAATTTTCTCTATACATTTTAAGGGCCTGGCAAGAGTGTATTGGTCTTTTTGTAACTGGTTGTATTGCTGGGTGCGTAGTGTCTTTCTGCTGGGAGTGTAGTTTTCTCCCTTGTACCTCTCCTGTTTTTCTTTGTGCTTTCCTTGTTTGTATCTTTTCCTTTTTTCGCAATTACATGTTATTACTCTCTTTTTCTCTACCTCTCTAAACTGTAATTGTCTTTATATGTTTTTTGGTAAAAAAACTATAATGTATTTTTTTATTTAATGTTTCAATTGTGTCAGAAATGTAATGCTTTATTGGAGAGCCCTACTGGTACAGGAAAGACTTTATGTCTACTATGTGCCACTTTAGCTTGGAGAAAGAGTCTAGGTCCTTTCTCTACTTGTTCAACCAAAGGGAGTAGAAATTCTGGCAGCAAACGCATTGATATGTCACAGGAAGAGTGTGCTAGAAGAGACCTTCCTGTCATAATCTACACGTCACGCACTCATAGCCAGTTACAGCATGTGATAAAGGAGCTGAAAACAAGCAACTACAGGTTATCACGCACACTCTCTTTCTCTAAACTTATTTGGTCTTGAACAAATTCAAGGATACACTCAATTAAGACAATGGGGAAGTGCATGACACTTTCAAGGAAACACTGGATCATTGTTTGAACACATGGAAAAATGGCAAAGTTTTCAAAGAACTTTTAATGTGGATTATTTTTCCCAGTTGTGTCCTTTCCAGGTTCCACTTCTTTGAGAATAAAATTTTCAACTCTTTTACAAATTGTATGATGCATTCATCCATACCTTTTCCATGAACTTTCCTTTTACTCATAAGAACAGAGGGCATTTTCCCAATTGCTAATCTTCATAGATGCGGCTCATCACCCATCATTCTAGTTATGCTTATTCGAAGGCCTTGCATTGGACCTCTTCAAATTAATAGTGGGCTTTTATGATTAATACTCACTAATATGCAAGGCTCAAAATGGAGAGTTAATCCCCATTCATTGGCATTAACTGAGTCTGCTTCAATGGAGAATTGGCTGGAGAAGAAGCATATAGAGCACTTCCATGTTAACAGAGTTAGATGACCATAGCTTTCAAGTTTTTTTTTTTTTTCAGTTTTTATGTTTGTTTGCAGATTTCTTAATGTTGAATTTTATGTCTGGGACTTTATAATTGTTGTTCGTTGCATTGTTTTAATGTTACTAGTTATTTAATTTCTATAGTTGAGAACTTGCAGGCCTAAGATGGTAGTGTTAGGCTCTCGGGAGCAAATGTGCATCCATGATGAAGTGCGAATACTTAGTGGAAGAGCACAGGATAATGCTTGCCATTACCTTTGCAAAAAACGCATTTGCAAACATCACAATTGCGCCACTGGTAACTCCATTTGGTTGATGCCATTGCTTGTTTCTTATTCATCAACTGTATCTTTTCTTCAAGTTGCCTTCTTACAGATCTACTTCAACTATCAACAAGCTGAAGTATATTTTATTCATTAACAAATTTTATGTTTATACTGTTTATTGTTTTCTGACATTTTAAATGCAAATATCAATTTCAACTATGCAACGATGCTAGGAATAGACTCTTTCCATATCTGTATGTGCCCTTATATTTATCCTGCTGCATCTGAGCATTATAGCCTTTAAGCTGAATTCTCAAATTTCATCTCCTCTTCATATTAATCGTAGTGCATATTGTATTTTTTGGACATGGTGTGACTTTTGTATGTTGTGTATGTATTGTTGGCAGCATACGTTAAAACTAATCCTGATCTTGGAGATGATCCTCTTGACATTGAAGACTTGGTAAATATTGGACGAACTCAGGGACCGTATGTTTTCTTGATATCTTGCTACATTTTTTATAAATTTATTTAGTGCTAGCTTGAGACTGTCTATTTTTTTTGTCTTGTAAACCCTATTGCCACAGTCTTGTATCCTTGTTTTTTATTGAAAATTAATCTCTTGCAGATGCCCGTATTATGTATCACGGGAACTTCACAAGTTTGTTGACATTTTATTTGCTCCATACAACTATCTTATTAATCCACAGAACCGGCGGTCTCTTAGTGGTATTCAGTGGGAGAACACTGTGCTCATATTTGATGAAGCTCACAACTTGGTACACAAACATGAGTTCTTATCATTCAAATTATTTGTGTTTGAATTTTATATTGTGTATTCCAAGTTGAATTATATCCAAATGATATATTGGTGATATGAATAATTTTTGGAATGGAATGCAATTTATGTTCCATATATCTTTTATGATTCAGACCAAAATTGCAATTTTGGTTTTGGCTAGATGTTGACCAGGATAGTCTAATTGACGAAATTACTCTTATAGTTCTAATGTTCTTTCAATGAAACATCTATGGTATGGTGATTGAGGTGATTTTGAGGGTCTTGCTTTTTCAAAGACCTGAAATTGGAGGAAACCTCTTTACCTTTGTCTATCAATCAGAGTCAGTCTCATCTTTTTGGTGGTCCAGTGTGCTATGGAACTAAAACTCTCTGTGAAAGTTTAGTGCTGTTGTGGCAAAAGGTTTTAAACCTTGAGTCAGACTGTTATCATATTGTTTCTACTTTGATTTATATGGGAGGGAGACAGTGCTAATTGTAGTTCATTGTTTTGAGTCAGTAACAAAATTTATTGCTTATCGGTAAAGGTACATATACAGTATAAGATATCTTTACCATTTTAGGTTTACAAGTATGCTTTCAAGTATTGAAATATTGTTCTTTGAGTTCATAGTGCCTGCAAATGATGTTGTTTGTCATTTATGGACCCTTTGCTTGAAATAATGGTCCAAGATGCATGGTTCATTTGACTTAAAGCTTGTTGATTGTTAATTTATTTTATTCACTATGCAATGCTCTTGTGTCGTGCTTAATGGATTTGGACAAACAATTGGTGTTTGATCAAAAGTTGACGAACATGTTGCATACTTGCCAAGTTCTCACCCTTGTAACCACAAGGGTTGAGGGTTTGTTTCATTCTTTTTCAATAGGTAACAAATTTTGTCGATTTAGGAAAAAATGGGAAATACTAAAAGCCAACTAAAAGACACGATAAAAGATTCCCTGCAAGCATGCTAAGATCGACCCAGCTTATAAGTGAGTACAAGCTAATTCCACCAATTTATTCAAATGTCAATGATAGAAACTCTAAGGAACTCTTTGAGATTTACAGCCCAAAATGTCCTATATCTTGCTTGCTTTTCCAATTCTGGTTCTAAAAACAATATTACCAAAATATTTTATTCACATAAAAAATTATTGAACTTGACCCGACCCGAGACCCAAGTTACTCAACTAACCCGACCCGAATTTTTGACCCGACTCAACCCGAGTGCTGTTTTATAACTTGGTGCACTCGGGTCGGGTCGGGTTGGGTTGGATCGGATCGGGTTGCTTTTAAAATTCTCAACCCGTATTTCATGCGGGTTTATTTTTTCCCAACCCGACCCGACACGAGATATACAAAAACATAACCCAAATCCATTGATTTCTCGGGTTGGGGTATATGGGTTGGGTTAAAACCCGACCCAAGTTTCACCCCTATGGCTGGGAGAACACTTCTCCGACCCCCTTTTATCAAACCTAGAAACTAGATTGCCACTCAAAGATTTTGGCATAACCTGTTGACTCCAAAGAGAAATCCCAAGCTTGCATGGTAAAAGAACAAGGAATGGATATACAATTCTCCTTATTCATTGTCCTTTCTCCTCCACTATTTGGAATTCGGTGTTGGATCAATTTGGTGTTTTTGGGTTATGCTCTCGTCTGTCGCTGAGTTATCGTATGCTTGGGACATTGCTTTGGTATCTCCAATGTGTTCCTTGTTGTGGCTCTTAGCTCTTTTTGCCACCATCTGGAACCTATGGTGGGAATGAAATAATAGGATATTTAAGGACTATCGAGCCAAGGCAGTCAGTTTCTAGACGTGTATTTGCCAAGTGTGCCTCGTGGGCATTTTCCATGACTGACATTTTACGTGTCTGGAAAGAATGTGTTGATCTTCCTTGGTATCCTCTATTAGTGTTGTATTACGTGCTTGGAAAGAATGTATTGATCTTCCTTAGTATCCTTTATTAGTGTTGCATCCAGGTCTTGGGTTTCTCCTGTCGGTGTTGAGGAGTTTGTAATTTTGGTTTTTATTTTGTGCCTGTCTTGTATTAGCACCGCTGGTGCCTCTTTCTCTTTTAAAATAGTTACTATTTCAAAAAAATAAAAATAAAATACAGTTCTCTCTTTATGGGTTGAAATGTTTTTTTTTTTTTGAAAGATTATGGGTTCAAATGGTGGCACCATTAAAATTATACATTTGTTGATTATTGTAAATGTTCTATATAGAAAATTAAAAAGTTTTAGATTCTTTTGTTTAACAACCTGCAATGCAATTTTGTGGTCTGATTTGATATTTAACGAAGTTGGGAGGTCTTGTAGCCTTTGTAAACTTGGAAGCACTAAATCCGGCAGAGCTTGAGTGGGACTTGTACATGAAACCCATTTAACATGATCCAAACTGTTCCAAACACTACTCTTTTGCTATGGATGTGGCCATGGCCAGTGCCCATCTGATTCATCCTCACCATTACATCAATTATCTAGATCCAATAGTCTAATTTTTTTTAAAAAAAAAACTCTCAAAGGTTGGAATGATCTTTATGGGGCTACTTTATGCAGTCTTAAGAGTAAACATCATTCTGTTTCTATCTACCTTTTCAGCCATTTTAGAAGGTAGGGCCCACCCTCTGTCATTGCTTCCCAAAGAAACTGACCTTTTAATGCTCTAGCATTTTGTCTACCTCCTTTCTTGGAAGCATTGCGGGCCCTTTCTTTAAAGACATCGATTCTGTTTTTCCTGCTTCCATTGGCACCATAGTCTATTTTTTGTACCAACAATCTCTAAATTGTATCCACTCTTTCATCTTGCTTTTATGATCCCTTGTTAAAACTTCTATGGTTTTCTTTATCTGTTTTGCAATGCTTAATAAGTGTCATATATGCAGGAAGGCATTTGTGCAGATGCAGCATCATTTGACTTGCCTTCTGGTAATCTGACTGCTTGCATTTCTGAAGCCAGACAATGTGTTGACCTCTCTGTTAAAAGAAGGGCAATTGAAAAGTTAGAGGATAAGTCACTCGACCCAGATAACTTTGCAATTCTTAGAGGTACTTGAACTGGTATAGAATGTAGCCCTTTCATCTCATATTGCCATGCTATCTTGATGTAGTGCATACTAAAAAAATCTTGTTCCCGTTATTTTGATAGGCAATTATCAAATATGTAGGTTTTCTTGGGATGTCTTTTGGGATTTCTCTAGATAAAGAAAAATTGAATTAATGATGACAAAATATAAATAGGGTTAGGGAGTAGTAATCTTTTGACAATGCTAGTCTCTTTAAAAGTGCGTACCACATGACAGAGCCCCATGATTGCAATTTTCATATTATAAGAAGAAAGCAATATCAATATAGATATTCATTTTTTGAAAGGCTGAAAATGATTTTTCTCAAAAAATATTAGAGGTATTTGTAATTTGTCATTATGTGGTAGTTAGGAATCATCGTTTTCTGAATTTTCATTCATGTAGCTGTAATTGGTCAATGTATGTAGACTGATAAAAAAGAGAGATGGAATAAGGTGTTTTTTTTTTTGGTTGAATGATGATGGGATGAGGATTTTATGATGATAACAAGTGATAATGAGAGCATTGTCAATCTCCTCAGCTTTAATTTATATTTGGAAATGGAGGAATTTTGACCTTTTTTATCCATCTGGAGAAAAAGGAGATGGCTTGGTAATAGAAGCATCACCCAAGATTGGAGTTATTTGTCTTATCAAGATCAGCAGAAGTATCCTGGGCAATTAGTAGGGTTGATGGAATCAAATGAAGCAGAACTGAGGGCAATTAAGAGAGCACTTCAGGTTTGGTTTGAGTTTAGGAGTGGTAACCTCATTATCGAAGGTGACTCAACTAATGCCATATCCTGGGCTAGTAAAAAGAAATCCCGCCCATGGAGGTTGAGGGTATTGCTAGGTACATTTGGAGGATGTGCAGGTTAGGCGGTGTCTCCTTCATTCACACACCTCGATCGGCAAATTGCGTTGCAGTCTTCTTGGCGAAATTTGGTGTTATGCTACATGGTCCATCCTTGGAATTTTCTTTTTATCTTCCCAGCCTTGACTGTTGGGTTGGGGGTTCCATATGCTTATTGTGGAGTTTTTTCTTTTGATGTATCTTGTTTTTTTCCTTTTCCTTTTTCTTGTTTTTCCTTCTTTCTTCGGCTCTGAGTATATATCTCCTATACTCGGATCCCTTCCCTGTATCCCCTTCTTTTTAATGATATTTAATCGTCAATGTTTCAAAAAAAAGATCAGCAGAAGTATTAATGTATCTCATGCTTGTGATCATTTTAATTGAGGCTGATATTTAACTCATGTTTGTAATCATTTTAATTGAGGATAACATTTGCTGTAGCTTCTTCTTTCTTCCTTTTGTGTAAGGCTCAATTCTGTGAAGGTTGATTATAATTCTCTCGCTGAGTACTATTTCAATAATGCAGCTCTTCTCCTGAAACTTGAGAAGCGGATTTCAGAAGTGCCTCTTCAATCAAAAGAGTTAGGCTTTACTCGACCTGGGCCTTATATTTATGAATTTTTTGCTGATCTGAACATCACATATGAAACAGCAAATATGCTTATTGATACGATTGAACAAGCTGCATTACTTCTTGAGGATGGTATGCTCCTAGCTTCTGCAGCCATGTAATTACTGTTTATTTTTGTGCTAGTAACTATGCCAATAGTTAATCTTATTTATATGGTATTAAATCCGAGCCAGTAAATTCACTTCAATTTTATCAATAGGATCCGCTGGTATCTATTTCTTTAATGGGCTCTTTGTCATTTCCCAGCTACTACCCACATGGGTGTAGCTCAACCGGTTGCCTCCCGCTTCAGGAAGCGGGAGGTTGCGGGTTCGAGCCCCTATGGCCTAACCTTGGTGTGCCTTAAGGGTAGTGGGCTCATCCATGGGGGTTTTAGTAGGATTGTGTCCGAGTTTCCCACACGTTAATCCAAAAAAAAAAAGGAGCATGAAAAATAAGACCGACCTTTCTTTTTCAATGGAATGAGGGCTCTTTGCCAAGATCGAAATGTGACATTTTCCTTTCCTTCCCAGGAATCCATTTCCTTTATGGAGAGATAGGAAAAACTTGTTTAGGAAAATAAAGAGATTTCCTCTCTCGCTAAGACAATGCTTCATTCGTTTTTAATTAAAAATGAAGATTTTGACACAAACAACCAAATGTTGGGTTTTCACAACCCCACACAAAGTCAGATTTCATAGCACTTGTTTAATAATATGAATAGGAACCCTAACATAATTTTTTTCATCAAATTGTTTTCCTCGAGGAAATAGACAAACGATCTCTAAATGAGTCTTATTTATTATAAATTGCTAAAGAGAACTCATGGTGTCAGAACATTGCATTATGCTGACTAGTTTTTCTCATATTGATAGCTGCTGAAAATAGACCACACAGGACACAAGGAACTGTTTGCAGGCTGGAAAGTATTAAAGACATTCTTAAGATAATCTTCAGAGATGGTGATAAATCTCATGCTAATTTCTATCGTGTGAGTTCTTAAACTTTTAAGTAGTTGACACTTCATAGTGGGATTGGTTGAGATTTTGTTGTTATCTGCCTTGTCTCCTGCTACATGATGGATGTTACCCTTTTAATTTCTGGTTGCATCATCAATGCATGATACTGATTATAATGATTTTTTTAGGTTCATGTACATGAATCCCAAGGAAATTCTGCTGATGCTTTTAAAGGTACCCAAGTGCCTTTTTTTTTTCTAATTTTTAGTATTGCCAGTTGTGTGGTGCTGCTGCTTTTTTTTTTTTTCAAATTTGGATTCCTATTTTGTGCTGTCATTGTGTGTCTACATGCTTGCAGGCATATATATATATATTGAAATGGTGACAAATAGATTCGATAATTAAAATCAAAGGGTACAAAGAGTAAGTTGCCAAGTATAAGAGAGCTATACGAGGCTACATGAAGAACATGGAGAGAATAATTACACTGCTCCATAAATATAAAGATCCCCATACACCTTGTATAACTCATGATCATAAAAACACCAATGACCGTCTCTACTTTTGTACTCCAATCTTAGCAAGGAAATCTGTAGCACTGTTCGCTGAATGAGCTATATGTGTAAAGGTGATTCCTCCCTGCCTACTTAGCCTCCTAATGTCCCTTGCGATGTTTATCACTTTCCACAGGGGAGCCTTCCTATTGCTAGCCCAGGAGATAGCATTTGTAGAGTCACCTTGACAATGAAATTACTGTTCCCAACTCTAGACTAGATCCGAAGGGCTCTCCTAATTGCTCTCAGTTCCGCCTTATTTGATTCCCTAATTCCAAATATTTGATGGAACCTCTCCATTTAAAGAGTACATTCCAACTAATCCCAAATCATGTGCTATTGAACAGTAGACATGAAAATATCATTGCCAACATTCTTCATCTAAATTTCGATTCTTCCACCTCTATTGGTCAAAATCAGTGAAAAAATATATACTATCAACCTCAGATCTTCTGCCCATTTTCAGTGTTATTCTGAAATCTAAAAATGTCCAGTTAGCTTTATTTGTTCTTAGATTTTTTAAGGTCATGGATAAAAAAATGACAGCAATTTTTTATATAGAGTGATGAAAGTTCTTGTTGGAAATCATGCCTTTCACAATGTGTTTTGAGCCATTTTACACAGTCAAGCTTTTAATTTCCCTTTCACACTCCATGCTTTATAGCTGTTCTCATTGTTCATTAGTTTGGATGCTGGAACAACAGGTTAGTGCTTGTACCCAACTCATAATTATATTTGACACCCATCTAGTGGTTAGAAAAGACATGTTTAAGAATGGTCAAGTGTTGCTGCTGCTGCTGCCACTGTATTGGTGTTAAATCTACTTAAGAAAATGTACATGTGCCTTCTGTTTTTATGTATGGTTGGTTTTTGATTTTTTTGTATATCTTTTTATCATTGATTATTTGTAGGTAAGGCATCCAGGACACTCAGCTGGTGGTGCTTCAATCCAGGACTTGCCATGGATGAATTTGTTCGATTAAGTGTGCGTTCCATCATTTTAACATCTGGAACATTATCCCCACTGGACTCATTTGCTCTGGAACTGAAATTGTACGTAAACCTTACCAGGCAGTATCACCTGGTTCATTGTTTCTGTTGAGCACCAACTTGGACTATTTCCTCAAGATAATTTCTTTGTTTCTGACCTCAGGGAGTTTCCTGTTCGGGTAGAAAATCCTCATGTTATATCACCTAATCAAATCTGGGTTGGAGTTATATCTACTGGTCCATCTGGTTGCCCTTTCAATTCCTCTTACCGGAATCGAGATTCTCTAGAATACAAGCAAGAGCTTGGGAATGCCATTGGTATGTATGCTGGATGGTAACAGATCTTAATTCTTGAGATCCCTATAGATAGTTGATGGTAGTAATGATCCCTGAAATTGCCATGGTGCAGTAAATTTTGCTCGGATTGTACCAGATGGATTGCTTGTTTTCTTTCCATCCTACTACCTCTTGGACCAGTGCATCGAGAGCTGGAAGAATACGGTAAATTAACAATCATATTGAGAAAATATATAGGTTTGTTATTGTCTCTCAACAAATTTCTTTGTCATTTGGTTGGGTCAGTCAAGCCATTTAAGCACCATCTGGGAGAGAATTTGCAAGTATAAACAACCTGTCATAGAGCCTAAACAGTCTGCACTTTTCTCATACTCTATTGAGGTAAACAAATTAAATGAATTACTCTTTTATTTAATCAATAGTCTCTTATGCTTTTTGACCTTTTTAATTGATGTAGCTATAATGTGGTTTGTCTGCAGGACTTCAAGGCAAAATTGAGTGATAGATCTACTTCTGGTGCAATTTTTTTGGCTGTTTGTCGTGGGAAGGTATGGCTTCATTGTTAACATCTTTCAGCATCCCTGTTTTACCATTATTTACCCTTTTTTTTTCCTGCATCCTTATCAAGTACTATTTATTTGTGTACCACAATGCCACAACTATTACTGTTTCAACAATCACCGTGACAATTGCAACCATCCTTTTTCCCCTTTTCCTGCAACAACCATAATTCATTTATTTGGTATTCAGGTGAGTGAGGGTCTGGATTTTGCCGACCATTCTGGTAGAGCTGTTGTAATCACTGGTATGCCATTTGCCATGAGGACTGATCCTAAGGTTTGATTTCCTTGCACCATTTTTTTTCCTCTGCATCTCTATCCGTGCTTGAACATTTCCATATTTTAATAGCCAGCCTGTTGTAGCTTCCAGGAAACTGTTTTGATAACCATCTGCATCTCTATCCTTGCTTGAACATTTCCATATTTTAATGGCCAGCCAGTTGTAGCTTGAGGGAACTGTTTCGATAACCATCTGACAAAATTGAAAAAAGGTAAATGTGTGTGTGGAATAGTGGATACAATTGTCATTTAGGAAAAAAAAAGCAGTCATATGAATCCAATTACCCTCTCTTTCACATTTTCGCATTTTGTGAATCGGTTTCGTAGGGTAAAAAACTCGTACGTTTGCGTGTGCGTGTGCGTGTGCGTGTGCGTGTGCGTGCGCGTGCGCGTGCGTGTGCGTGTGCGTGTGAGCGTGCGCGTGCGTGTAGTAGAAAAAAACTACACTCCATTTCTTGGACCAGCGATTGGTGTTCATGTCATTTAGATCACATGGGTGCTAACACCTTTTTCAGTATAACTTTTCAACTGTTTTTTCCTTCCGTGTGATGTGGAATGGGTTGCTGATTACAACCGTGTTTATGGTAGTTTTTCTTCATAACAACTCTCTCCTAACACTATCCTGGATGGAATTCTGTGAACACAGCTGGTGGGCCCCATCTGGGCCTGCATGGGTGGCTGGGTTTAAATGTTCTTGGCTTCTATATGGTGCCTATAAATGATATTTTAAGTGAAGCTAGTTGATCTAACCTTACATAAAGTTGAATTTTTTAGGGCCTTAAAAATATTGCTTCACTTATCAAATCAAGATGGAATTTGACAGGCACCATATGCAAGACAAAATCTTTCAAATCCATCCATGTAGGCCCAGGTGAGGCCCAGTGGGTCCTGTGCACGGAAGGTATACGAGGGCTTCTCTCATACATCATGACTTACAACATTTTTCAATTTTCAGGGATTTCTTTGGATATAGAGTCAATTAGATGGCTTATTTTGAAATTAAATCACTAAAAACACCTGTTTTTTTTTTATAACGGAGAACCCCAAGGCCGCACCTATTATACTCCCGTCAAGTCCACAAACCTTTTCCAAATTTGTATTGCAAACATACATGTCAAAATTAGTGAATTCTATCCTCCTTCAAGTCACATAATTTTTTGAGTGATTCTTGTTGTTTGTATAATACACATGATCCTGTCACTCTTTTCTGTTAACAACTCCCTCCTATACAAATTGCTTTTTGTCAAGACATTCCTTGTTGGTACACACTGACAAAAAGCATGGACTCTAGGGGCACTACTTTTCCACACTAAACCACTTGATGAATTTGACCTCAACCCTGAATTTAGTGCCTCAATGCTTGATTTGATGCTTAGCTCTCCCATGGGTCCCTCGACGTGACCTTAGTTTCCTCCTCCCTAGAAATAAGCATTATCAGACGTATCTCTAGTATTTGGATGAATATCTCGATAGATTCATCTGTACCAATATCTTTTAATATTTTCAAAATATTGCTAGGAAAGATAATATCATGATATCTTTGATTACCTAAAATCCTTTTATATTTTCAATTTATAAAATCTAAAGCTTTTGATTTATCTTGGTATATTTTATTTTTTAATTACTTTATTTTTGTGATATTTTCTTGATAATATCTCTATGGAGAACAAATGCTTTGAAATTATCCTGATATTATCTCTTGTCAATAGCATCCTGAGAGTGATGTTTTTGAAAATGAAAATACTTATTTTTCCATGAGTTGTTAACAACTCCTATATTCTCTCATATCCTCCTCCCTCAATTTTGTTTTGAAAACTATCCGACGATACTTTTCCTTCAACTTCATAATTATCATCAGCTTTTATTGTCTTCTCATTTTTCAATTCTATTTTTTATGTATGCAGTATTTTTACATACCATGATTATGATGCTCAAGGGAACAGTTATATAAGAACGAGATTAACAAGAACTGTAGTTAAGGTTTCAAGTTGTTGTTCACAATGTGTTCTGGTCTAGAATGGAAGCTGTATCTTCATTGTATTATAAACTGGCACTAGAAACCTGTGCATTATACCTTGGTAAAAAAAGGAAGAAACCAATGCAAATGTACGGGACAGAATGTGAAAAATAATTATTGAATGAAAGAAAAATGCACTATGTGACATGTCTACCATTTACCATCTGTTACTTTGGTTCCTCTGATTGTTTTTTGAACAATATTTTTCTTTCTTCGATTTATTGATAGCAGTTTGTTGTGCTGCCATCTTCTTGTGTTGCTCTATTTCTTTCCTAGCCCTTTCTTTTTTTTAACATGCCTACCTGTATGCTGTGTGGTAGATTTGTCTCAAACGAGAATTCTTGGATCAACAGGCTGCGTTGCAAAAGAAAGAATCTATGGTATGTATGAAGTGTTAGGTACCATAGAATGTTTTAAGAACAGGAAGAATTTTCTCTTGCAATTGTAATTGACTAATTTCAGGGAAACTAGGTGGGCATAAACGATTGCTCATGCGATTTTATTGCAAAAGATGTGCTCTTGATATTCAAATATTGCTTCATATCTGTGATAATATGTAGGTGTCAAAAGTATATCTTTTAATAAGCACACAGGCTTAAAACATGCCTATCAAATGTGGGGTGCGTTTTGTATTGACCAAACTTCATAATAGAGATCAAGAATGTAGCCTAAAAGTTGTATCTAAATTATTCATCATCATCATGATCCCATATTCCCAGCTACTCGAGGTTGGCTTTTTATGTTCCACTCTACCCTATCAAAATTAATATTCTTAGTTGCTCAACAATCTATCATTTTTTTTTCATTACCACCTCAATCCATGTTTTTGTTGGCCTCCTTCCCCTAGTTGTAATCCTTGATTCTTCGCAGTGGAACTATAGCTGGTCTTATAAGTATGCCCAAACCATCTTGAATGACATTCACTTGTCTTTTGTTCTTGTTGGGCAACCTTTACATTTCCCTGAAGCCTTCATTTCTATTTCTAATTTTACTTTTACTTCAAACATTCATCTTAAGATGTGCATCTGTCACCAAAAATTGTTATTTAAATTATTTTTGATTGTTACAATTAGACACTGATTAAGTTCCATTGTGAATTTGCAGGTTCTGACTGGAGAGGAGTGGTACAGCCAGCAAGCATCTCGGGCTGTGAATCAGGCTGTTGGGCGTGTTATCCGGCATCGCAATGATTATGGAGCGATAATTTTCCTTGATGAAAGGTATAGTATTAATTATCTTAGAAATGTGAACTCAAGTGTTCCAAAGGGGCTATGTCGATGTTCTTAGGGTATTCATGTTGGGTTTGGTTCAATTTTTGGGTTGAGGTGGATTTCAAAAGTTTGGTTTATTTTTTATTTTTTGATGACCGAAGGTGTCCAGGTGTCTCGCCTAACTAGTCTTTCGGGGCATGTGCACGTTTCCCTACACACACATGCCGGGTTCAAGCAGTGGGACGTTACTCTGTACATATCCCATGGAGAGTGGCCCTTCATTAGAGTCACCATGGATTGAACCCAAGGCCTCAATCCTGAAGCCTTGTGTCTCAACCACTAGGCCAACATTTTTGATATTCAAATTGGTTTCGTAAGGAAGTTAAAGGAATGGTTCAATCTAATCTTTAGAAGAATGCAAGGTTTTAGGCCTCATTATTTATGTTATTTCTTGGGCATTGAGGTTGCAAATTCTTAAAAGGTTGCTTCACAGTTACTGTAAGATATATAATGTAAAAGTTGAATAAATTAGTGATGACCCATATTGCATGTGAACCTATGTTCCTTTGTCGTAGAGGAGAACTTAGGCTTGCAAATGTGCTGGGCAGGGCTGACATTCCATTGTTTCTCCAAGCCCAACAATTTTTTATTGGGCTGAATATTTCAAGCCCAGATATTTAGGCTTGAGCCAGTAGTCAAGCAGAGCTTAGCTCATTACTAGATGATTGGGTCCAGGCTTGGCCATTTTTGGTCCTTAAAGCACCACTAAGTCAGGTTGTGCCGATTTGGCCATACACTATTAAGCCTCGGCAAAACCCATTGCCTTGGTCCATACGAAGCCAAAACAATCGTAGATGATATTGGTTTATGGAGTCAAGATACAATGGATTTTTTCCTCAACATTCAAGAACCATCTCTCCGTCTCTCATTGGCTATAATCCTTCTTTCCATGAGAAAAATGCATATGGAGGTTGCTTAGCACTTCATGACAGTAGCTAGTACAGTCAGAGTTTGGCCTTATGTCTGACAAATAGTTTGGAGATATTTCTACTTGGGTGGTAGGACATTCTCAGTTCCATTATCTTGGTGAAACATATTAGGGAATAGTGGAATACTCATTCCCTTGCCTGGGAGGAGTAATGGCAGATAATTTCTAGTGTATTGGCTAGCTAGGTGTATGTTTGTAGATAGTGGGTGGGTAGATACATGTGTATTGTTTGATTGATTCATTTGTTGATTAAAAGGATGATTAGGGGGCCAGGGTTGCCACCATTTTGAGTATATCTATGTCAAGTTTCATATCAATTAGGACTAAGTCCAAGTTGACCTGGTTTAGGCTGATATTTATTTGCTTGCAACAAATAGATATCATTTCTATTCCTTGTATTGGTGTTGGCATAGCTTGCTTTTTCCTACTTATTCTTTTTCTCTTTCTTTTGGTCTTGTCAAAGATTGTTCGTTTGTTAATTGTGATTCATATTCCATGGCATCTGTTCATAGTCATCTTTTGTGTTCTTTTCTTTGTACGTGGGTACTTGTATTTGGTGGTTTGCACTGAGTAGCTATAGATAAATACTAAACATTGTTGCTGCAATATCTTTTGCTAATTTGCCTCATCTTGTTTGTATATAGGTTTTCACAACATAGCCGTCAAAACCAAATGTCACTCTGGCTCCGCCCCCATGTCAAGGTTGTTAATAGGTCTTATTTTTTAGGGTGCAAAGAATTTTCACTGACACTAACTCCAAATAGATGGCTTCAATCATGATGATGAATTTTTTTTTTTCACTAACAATGTTATTCTTGCAGTGCTATCCCAAATTTGGAGATGCTATATTTACATTAACTAGATTTTTTCGAGAGAGAGGAGCATGTAGTCCGATGAAGCCAAAGCTGACAGAAAGACAAAACACAGGTTAAGTATCTTTAAGATGAAAACATTTGTTGTTGTATGTCTATTTTTTAAAATATAATTCATTTTGTGGCATATGAAATATGCCTATCGAAAAATCATAGATATAATCATTAATGTTGCCACTTCGATTCAAGCATGGCACTATATGAACTTGGTCTTTATCAATTTTATAATCATAAATAATCTCAACTAGATGCTTACATTGATTGAATAAGATGGACCATGAGATACTTCAGATACTTCAGATCAGGCATTTGGTGGTTTCTTACTTGAGATGGTTCTGAAACAAAGTGTTTGAGATTCACATATAAAGAGGGTTTTACACACAAATTTTCTAGAGAGACCTCTACATGGGGCCTTGCAATGATCAATCCAAACTGTTGATGCTCACCTAGCCTGTATTGCCACCTTTTTTACATAGTTGAATTTTCAAGCCTAAAAATTATTTTTCTAATCCAAAATGGCAAGAGGATGTCGTTTTGGAAAGATATTTAGGTGGGAGAGAGCCCACCAATGGAAGTATTTCTCAGACTTTTTAGAGTGGATCTAAATAGTGAAGCACTGATTAATGACTACAGTGAGGTTAATGATGTACCACGGTGGTCCATCGACCCTGCGTGATTTTGAAGGAGATATCCACCAAGCCTTGATCGGAATCTTAGAAGACACTAGATTGATGCTTAAGGACCGGGACCAGGGCCGTCTTTACCCTTGGACAAGAAAGGCGGTCGCCTTAGGCCCTCGGATGAAGAAGGCCCTCTCGCCTTGGCTGGGCTCCAATAGTGCATTAGCTAGAAAAAAAAGAAAAAAGAAAATAAATAATATATATATAATTCTTATAGTTTTGAATAATAAAATCTCTTTAAAGTTATTTTTTAAGCACTGTGTATTTCTAAAATTTCTTAAATTAAATATCCGAACTAATTACGATAACCTGATAAAAATACTTTAAGACTTCAAGGTCTTTTGACAGTTCCAAATACTTAAAATACAGTATTTTACAAATAAGAGTATTCCTCAGCTGTACCGAAAACACACTTCCAGAAGTCCAAATAACAAACCGTAAAAATCGTTGAACTCCAAATTTAAAGCTGAACAAATATGTGAAATTTGAAAACTTAGATCTTTCAAATGATTGTTTACAAAAAATAGGCGATCTTTTCCCATCCCAAATCTCGTCCCTTCTTCAAAACAAAAAAAATCCAGTTAAATAATCATTTGAAAGATCTAAATTTTTAAATTTCACATATTTGTTTAGTTTTAAATTTGGAGTTCAACGGATTTTACGGTTAGTCGTTTGGACTTCCAGAAGTGTATTTTCGGCACAGCGAGGGATACCCTTTATTTGTAAAACACTGTGTTTTAAATTGGGAGTGTCAAAAGACCTTATAGTCTTAAAGTATTTTTATGAGGTTATCGTTATTAGTTCAGATATTCAATTTGAGAAATTTTGGAAATACACAGTGCTTAAAAAATAATTTTAAAGTTTAAAAGGAGATTTTATTATTCAAAACTATAGGAATTATATAGTTTTTTTAACTAATGCACTATGCATTACTGTGGCATCTGTAGACCGTCCGGACGAATGAATTTATGCATGAATAATGCTTCGAATGATCCGATGGTCCAAACGAAGGAAAAATGTTCTTAATCATGTCCGGACGGTGTGGAAGCGGAAGGGCAAAATGGTAATTTTAGTAAAAAATTGAAAACCTGTGTGTGCTAAAGAAAAATCCTATCTAAATAATTACCCTTATTCAAATTATATAGAAAAGAAGAAGAAGAAGATGAGAGCAGTAGAGAGAACACATCTCTCACTCTCTGTTTGTACTTCAGCCCATTCAATATACTTATCTTTTAAAGTGTTCTTATTATTTAAGTTCTGAATATGCTAATTTCACTCGAATGGGTAAATTTTTCAATGCTCTGTATTATTGGCCTCTTGATCTCTTTAAGTTAAAAAAATTATTGTCGAGAATAATTTATTTTATAATATAATTAAAATTTTAATTAAATATTACTTATAATAATATATTAAATATTAAGAAGGCCCCATTTAATTTTTTGTCTTAGGCCTCCAGTTGTTTCTAGACGGCCCTGACCGGGACAAGTGGATTTGGTCCATGGAGCCGTTAGGGTCCTTCTCAGTAAAACCAGTCCTAAGGTCAGCATATACAACAAGTCTGAATTCACTGCCTATTTGGAACCTGCCCTGGAACAATAAGATTCCCCCTAGAATTCAGATATTTATGTAGTCCTAGGAGAAGGGGCGTTCTTCTTGAGGAAGCTTCAATAGTTGTCCACTGTATGAAGAAGATGAGGAGATAGTTAATCACTCATTATGTAAGTGTCGTTTCACGTGGGATGTATGGTGCTTTTTCTTGAATTTATTTCGTTGCTCGTGGGTTATAGGAAAGGGAACGGAGGATCTAATGTTGGCGTGGATTGGGGGACCCTTTAGAGGTAGGCATAGGGTAGTTTGGAGAATGGTTCCGTATGTGGTCTCGTGGGCAATTTGGAAAGAGAGCAACAAAAGAATTTTTTAGGGGAAGAGAGAAGGGGGGTGGGGGGGTTGTTCAGTTAGAGAGGTCTTCGAAAGGGCAGTTGATAAGATGATTGTCTGTGTGTTAGGAGGTGGTATAGGTCGGGAGGTATCACTTTCATTCATACAACTCGTTCGGTAAATAGCGTGGCGGACTTCTTAATGAAAGTGGGTATACACAAACAAAGACTAGTTATGGAAGTTTTTTCATCATATCAACCTTGGGAGCATAGGGAGTAGGGGACTCTTTATTGTATCGTTTGTTGGGAGGGGTGTTTTGTACATATAGCATTGTCTGACCCTTTTTTTTTGGTCTTTTGTCTTTTTCTGTTTCTATTCCTTTTCCTTTTTCTTGGATCTTGGTATAATTCTTCTATACTGGGTTCCATCTCATATATTCTCTCTTCTTTTTAATGAATTAATTCATCAATGTTTCAAAAAAAATTGAACTCATGTATTTTTTGCTATGAAGATGGGATATAGTTGAACTTTTATCCATCCCTAATTCATCAAATGACCTTATTCATCCACTCCCCAGTGATTAGTAATTAAGTTTGCATCTAGGTGGTCCCCATAATTGAAAAAAGGTGGGATCTCTTTTTTGTGAAATAGAGACTGATCTCTCTTGATCTATATATATATTGTTTTTCAGTTATCTGAAATATTGACAATACCCATACCATATGCTTTTTAATTGTCATTGTAGCTTTCTTGATGCTAGCGCAACTCCCTCAGAGATTTCATAATTTGCTAAACACAGCATGTGTTCACATGTGCATACTTATAAGGCCTAGCATACCTCTTGAGTATTAATTAATTATGTAAGACATTTTACATTTAGCTTGCATTTGGTGCAATGCCATCTTCATTGATATACTTAATTTTCAGGAGTTTCGTCAAGCTCAGATTCAATTATTTCTTCGAAACCATTGCCTGAGGAGAAGATAGATGGACCTCAGTGGTTGGGAATATCATCCATATCATACTCATCAAAACTGATTTCAGGTACACACATTTTCATATTCTTAAGTATCTTTAACACTAGGTAGAGCTAGCATTATAGGTGAAAGCAAAATTGGTCAGCTCTGTACTTCGGGTTGAAGTGCATGAATCGTTGATCTTGTTCAAGAAAGAGGAAATCTTCATTGGTGAGATTATCAAGCCATGTGTTTTGTGCATTTATTGTGTACCATTTATTCGATGTTCACTTTATGCTGGTTCAAGCTAGTTGCTGCCCTGTTTTTTTTAGAATTTTGATAAGCTTGAGTGTACCTTCTTCTTCTTATTCCTTTTATTTTTCTGGTATTGGCAATTTTAGTGCAGTAAAGATCTAGGACTGCAGGAGTTGGCGTGTTTAGTTCTTTCAGCCCATATTTTACTCTTGTAGCAAGCTGTTACTGTATTAAATTATTCATTTTTTCCTGAAAATTGTATTAGGTTGTACATTGTCTGTTACACCAATCAAGAAAGGCTCATCATCATCATCACCATCATCAGTACTATTACCATCATCGTCGTCATCACCATCATCATTCATCATCTTTTTCATCATAGTAATAATTTTCTTGTCGATCACCAAACTAAATGTTATTTTTGACAAAAAAAAATTCCATGATGTTGGGCCTACTAATCAAAGATCCAAACAGTCAAAAGATACACCTACATTTATGTATTTTAGAACCAAATTTCACTTTTATCAGATTGATATTCACCATGGGACATTATCACCATCATCAACAACATCTGTTGGATAAAACTAGTCTTGTTCACGAGGTGAGTTTGGGCCGGGTTTTATCAAAAAAGTTGGTGCCCATTTTTATTTACAAAAGCCGAGCCCATTTGAAGCCCATTGGGCTTTTAAAGCTAAAGCCCTAGCTTGCAGTTTAAAGCCTGTTTTTATTATTTCTGCATTGCATAAGAAGCACTATTCGCCGGAATTAGTCGCGGCTTGGCTGGCATCTGACAGGGTCAAAGGAGGTATGTGGGCTTCCAATTCGTCGGGCGGGGTGGAGCAAATGGCTGGAATTCAAAATTTGAACTTTCAGAGAGGAGTGTCGATGGCAAAAATTGCAGTGAGGATGGCCTTGATACGTAGCAATCTAGTTTTGGAGAGCTTCTTGGTGTCCTGGAGGCTAGGGTAGAGGGTATAGTTATTCTCGAGGTTGGAGAGGAGAGAAGGGAGATCTCTTACCTTTTGGTTGCCACGTCTCAAATATGTAGACTCCTTGAGTGATGCATTGCCCCTTTCCAAGGAAGGAGATGTATCGGACAGAGACTCCCACTGAGGAGCAAGAAAGAGGTGTCAAAGGCAAACATGGAGGGTTGGACATGCGATAGAGCTTGGTCAGAGCTGGGTCGCTGGGGGATGCTTTTGCAGGGACTAGGCTCGAGGTCGGGGATTGAGGCTAGAAGAATTGGGCTTTGGAGAGAGACGAAAATGAGACCTCCTCAGTTCAGCTGAGGAGGATGGCATTTAAGGAGGAGATGGAGAAACGTGCACGTGGAAAGACGCATAAATAGGTTCAATGGATGGGGGACCATCAACTAGAGAAAGGGCTTCTTTTCCTCAGACGAGCTTGGGTCAAGTGAGTCTTATGAGCCCGGGAGCTACGAATCAAGTGGGTCTTGGACTCTTACGCTGCCTTTGGATGGGGGTAATTTTTATAGGGTTACCTCTAAGTAGGGTTACTCTTGAGTAGGGGTGATCCTTGAACTGAGATTACCCTTATCTTGTTTAGTAATTTCAGTGGTAAAGTAAAACCTTTTCCTAAAAAATCTTATTTAGCAACTATAAGCAAATAAGTAAGGTAACTTGATATATTAATATTTTTTTTATAAAATATAATTATTAAATAATATTCATGAAATAAATTCTAATAATATAACTTATAATAATATTATCTAATTTTTATAAATTATTTTTCATAATTATAATTTAAAATGAACACTTGCATTCTAATATTAAAAAAATAAATAATTTTTTTAATTACATTTTAAATCTCAATAAATAAATAAAAAATCAACATATCTCTTCATAAAAATTATAATTATTATTTTTTATATATAATTTAATAAAATTAATTTTCATAAAATTGTTAATATGTCATTTACCCCTATTCAAAGGTAACCCCTATAAAAATTTACCCCTTACCCAAATGTATCACTTTGAAAATGTTACAGAAATTTTATTTTTTTATATAAGATTAAAATTATTAATTCTCATAAATTGTTAATATGTCAGTTTACCCCTACGTACAATTACCCCTACTAAGGGTAACCCCTGTAAAAATTTACCCCTCACTAAAATGCATCACATTGAAAATGTTGCAGAAATTTTATTCTTATATTATATAGATTTAATAAAATTATTAATTCTCATAAAATTGTTATATGTCAGTTACCCCTACGTACAATTACCCCTACTAAGGGTAACCCCTGTAAAAATTTACCCCTCACCAAATGCATCACATTGAAAATGTTGCAGAAATTTTATTTTTATATTATATAGATTTAATAAAATTATTAATTCTCATAAAATTGTTAATATGTCAGTTTACTCCTACTTACAATTACCCCTACTCAAGGGTAACCCCTATAAAAATTTACCCCTTACCCAAATGCAATACTTTGAAAATGTTACAGAAATTTTATTTTTATATTATATAGATTTAATAAAATTATTAATTCTCATAAAATTGTTAATATGTCAGTTTACCCCTACGTACAATTACCCCTACTAAGGGTAACCCCTGTAAAAATTTACCCCTCACTCAAATGCATCACATTGAAAATGTTGCAGAAATTTTATTCTTATATTATATAGATTTAATAAAATTATTAATTCTCATAAAATTGTTAATATGTCAGTTTACCCCTACTTACAATTACCCCTGCTCTAGGGTAACCCCTGTAAAAATTTACCCCTCACCCAAATGCATCACATTGAAAATGTTGCAGAAATTTTATTTTATATTATAGATTTAATAAAATTATTAATTCTCATAAAATTGTTAATATGTCAGTTTACCCCTACTTACAATTACCCTTACTCAAGGGTAACCCCTATAAAAATTTACCCCTCACCCAAATGCATCACGTTGAAAATGTTGTAGAAATTTTATTTTTATATTATATAGATTTAATAAAATTATTAATTCTCATAAAATTGTTAATATGTCAGTTTACCCCTACGTACAATTACCTTTACTCAAGGGTAACCCCTGTAAAAATTTACCCCACACTAAAATGCATCACGTTGAAAATGTTGCAGAAATTTTATTATTATATTATATAAATTTAATAAAATTATTAATTCTCATAAAATTGTTAATATGTCAGTTTACCCCTACTTACAATTACCCTGCTCAAGGGTAACCCCTGTAAAAATTTACCCCTCACCCAAAATGCATCACATTGAAAATGTTATAGAAATTTTATTTTTATATTATATAGATTTAATAAAATTATTAATTCTCATAAAATTGTTAATATGTCAGTTTACCTCTACTTCAAATTATCCCTGCTCAAGGGTAACCCCTGTAAATATTTACCTCTCACCTAAATGCATCACGTTGAAAATGTTGACACATTTTTAAAATAATCTTCTAACAGAATAAATTGTTAATTACCCTGAAAGAGATTATCATGAATCTCAAAATTTTCAGAGTTTTGAGACCCTATCGAAATTTCGACAGAATCACCCTTTAAAAATAGAACATTTTGACAAATACATTTCAGAAAATTATATAATATATAATGGAAAAATAGAGGAAGGCACGGGATAAATAGGGGAAAGGTTTCCTTAAAAAATAAAAATTAAATAAAAAACCACTATTATTATTTTAAATTTCAATAAATGAATAAAAAAATTATTCATATCTCTTCATAAAAAAATATAATTTGTTGTTTGGTGATGAAATTTATCAAATGGAATAATGGAGTGCTTTTAAAAAAAAATAAAAGCAAGTACTTACCAAAATAAATAAATAAAATGTAAAAAAAAAAATCTCATGAGCAAAAGGGAGGGTAAGGAGGGGTATTTATTCTTGAATACCCCTTCCCCATGGGGGTATTCAAAAGGGAGACAAGAGGGGTAAAAATTTGAATTTTTACCCCTCCCCCCTTGTTACCAAACGGGGGTAACAAGGGATAACGGGGGGTTACCCCCTCTTACCCCCATCCAAACGCAGCCTTAGGATCAGATAGTTCCTTGGGCCAGGAGAAAATGCAAGAATCCAATTGATTTGAGGGACACATGTTGATGGTGGATGGAGAATGTTTAAGTGACTTAATTGGGTCAATTAATTTTGAGGGGCAAAGAAAGGCGAAATATTAAGACGGTAGCATGTGGAGGCCATCTTTCGGTGGCTTTCTAAATAGTGTTGGTCTAAAAAGAAAAAAGGGAAAAGGAGGCAGGAGTAAGGGTTAGTGTTTTTTGGTGTAGGTGGGTGTTGCTCTTGTAAGGAAATATTTTCCAATAGGGGGGTTGTATAGTATGGTCCTTTTCCCATATTTTGTATTTTCTTTTCTTTATTTAATAAAATTTCGTTATTGCTAAAAAAGATAAAATTTTAACAGATGGTAGGTTTTAAGTCTGCTTTCAATTTATACGGTTAAATTTTCAATTTACAAAAAAAAAAAAAAAAAGAGTATTAGATACAACCTTGCGATATATGTATATAATATATAAAAAATAAATGGGCCATAATGGGCATTAAGTAAAAACTTAAGCCCGCCTTGTTAGAGACAATTTTTTTTCAGACCTGTTTATTTAGGCCTCTCGGGTTGGGTTCGGACAAACGAACACCCCTATATAAAACACATGATTAAATCCCATGCTGTTTTTTAATTAATTGGAGTTTCCCATGTGGGCTACGTTGGGCCCAGCTTTTGTTGGTCCAAACCCTTCAAAAAATGTCAGCTTCATTTATCCATCATTAATTTAGTTCAATTGGAGTGGTATTAACCATTGGATTTGACAAAAAAATGATTCCGTCGTTTATTTTCACGTCTCCATTGGAACAACCAGCTCTGCTTTGATATGAATGAAATTAGGGGAATGTGCCTCTTAATGGGATGATTTGGGGAATGGTTTTGACTTGTAAAAGTTATGACCCAACATATTGATTTGAACCAGAGATCAAAATCACCTTGTGTTTTTATATGTTTCAATTCAATTGTGGGCCCACTCTTAAGAGTGAGATTCAGATCAATGTTAATTTAGGGGCAGGTGGTAACTAGGGTGTTCGTGTAAGTTGATGTGTCAAGTTGGTGGACCACCAAATATATCAATTATTGACAGGAAAATGTTAAACTTACCCTTAAGTTATACCCTTTTATAACCTATACTGATGTGGCAAGTCATTTGATTGGTATCTTAACTGACTCTTAAAGTTCAATTGTAACTATATACATGTGCATGAGGGTATAATTTTAGGTTAGTGTGGCATCTCTCTCATTGACATGATCTGATTCAATTATATATTACCAGGTCAGGTGTCAAGTCACCTTAATATTGAAATAAATTATGTACCTCTAATTTATACTGATGATTGGTAATTGTTAATTTTCTTGAAAGGTAATGCTAGCAAGGTGAAGATTGGCTCCCTTCCCACAAATATGTTCTCAGCTAAGCCCTCAATTATGGTAATTTCTGTAGCCAAAGTAAATCTTTCTACCTTTTTTTTTAAAAAATATATTTTCTGATGTTAGTACTTTATGAAATACGACAGTGTGGCAATAACGTCATCGTGATGAACTCATGACAATTGCAAAATGGGATAAATGGGTTGTTGATTTGGCATCTATCAAACATTGGCCTCTTAGCTCATTCCTAGGCATCTGACCCATGACCTTGTTTCTCAACCTTCTGTTGGTTCTTATGTGTATTGGTCATTTTATTGTGACCGATTGATGGCTAACAAAGGATCTTGTGGTGGATGCCCATTCATAAACTCACTTTATCTCTTTGACACAATGGTATCCACTGAAATGCATTCCATTGCAAAACTATCACCAGTTTGTGATGTTGAAATTGTCATTTTGACTAGCAGTTTCTCCTATTATAGTTAATTCATTTGTTATGCTGAATTCATTTGTCAGGCTACCATAAAAGCTGAAGACTCTAAAAGGCCACTGTCGTCTTTACTTGCTGCCAGCAGAGGTGACTCCTTTAGTCAGTTGCAAGGAATTGTTCCTGCAAATCGGGCAACTCTTAGTACGAACAAACAAAATCATCATCTGGCATTGAACAACTCTGGAGATGTATTTTGCTCACAGAAGAGTTTGCACTCTATTGGCATAAAGAAAAAAGATCCTCCATATCAAGATTGTGAAGTGGTGACTTGACTAGTGATTCTCTTTCGTGTGAACAATCAAGAAGGGCAGACATGATTGGTTCTTCAAAAAAGATTAAAATATTGGACTTAGATGCTAAAGAAATTCAACATTCTGAAAGTTATGAGTGGAATGTAGAACAGAGGGCCCTTTTGCCGGAAGACAAGACAGAGAAGCATTGTAGACGAACATCTAAAGAGTCCTTGTGCAAGCCAGAAGAAATTGGTGCCAGTAACAATGGATGCATGGAATATGCTCAAGTGAGTTCAGATGTGATCATGCAAAGGACCAATTTTGAATGCCTGGGTCAAAACAATAGAGAACTTAGTACTTCTACACCCTGTTGTGATGAGGAACAAGAGGAGCTTCTTTCCTAATTCAGGTGAACCATTTTGATTCTATGATGATAAAATAATTTCAGCAGTTCACTTTTTTCTTTGGGTCATATGAATCTATCTTAACATTTTCTGTAATGTTCAGAAAACTAGGTATTCATTACTACATGTGATGAGAGAAATAATGGAAAAAAATAAAAGAGGAGAAATAATTGGTGCCAGCTTATCGCATTTGTTTGGAACCATCTTTTGGAATTCTGCTCTTCCATTCTGCCCTATCAAAGCTTTTTGAGGGACCTACCTGCGATCAAAGCCTCACAAAAAACACTCGGTGCCACGCAAAGACTTATGATTTCATTGATTGCCAGGCTAATCATGACCCAACAAGCAGCTGCGAATGGGTAGAGACACCTGAAACTACATAAGAATAGAACCTTTGTCAAAATCCTCCTCCCAAAGCATCGCTGCAACAGGCACCTAGGACAGTGGTTCTTTGCCCTCCATCTCTAGTTTCAGCTATGATCTCTTGAATGTGATGCAGCTGATCAATGCAGATGGCTACCCCATTTGGAAAATCTGTGCAAGCTAGTGAAGGATCTTCCAGTGTCTGATTTTTTTGAGCTCTATCTGAACTCTGAAAATCCGAAATTGATTTTCCTGTGAAATCTTACAGATCGTATTGCATGGCTTATAGCTTGATTTTTCCAGCAGACACACTGGTATTAGCCTTATCTTCGAAAATTCTTCAGTTCCTCTCATTTCACACATGCCAAGCTGTAGCAAGCAGAATCATTTTCTGTGAAATTTGACAATTCCTATTTAAAGTGATACTTTTAAGCAAGTTGGTGAGTTGCATGGAAGATGATTCTGTGTTACTTGGCATGCAGCTGCTTCTTACAAGCCAGATACCTCATTTTGTGGCAATCTCCAGACAATTATGGCTCTCTCTGAAGGTATTAACTCTCCAGTAGTATGAGAAAGAAGTTCTCATTGGTTTCACTCAAAAACAAGGAAAGTGTTTTCAACTAGTCCCTCATGAAATTTGCATGTGGATCTCTACTCATGAGATAATCCAGCTTCAATATGGGTGGGGTTTCCTATCAATTGTTGTACTTAAAGCTCACATGGTCATCCTTTCTGACTTCATGCTGCCACTTTTCTTTTCTTTGAATACGTGGAAACCCGCCGACCCCACTTCTGGTGATCATAGGTAAAAACCACGGATCCATGACACCATCCACAAGCACCATTTGATATAGCATACTTGCCCTCTGTCCTTCATAATTGTTTGAAAGATAACATATCCGTGATTTATGGCCTGTTACCCTTCAGGCCTTGGTCTCCTACCTCTCTTATTTATATTACAAACTAGAGTATTGCGACATAAGTCCCGACCTGCAATCAAGAATGAAGAAACCTCACTTAAATATTATAAAACACAAAAACAAAAATTTACAAAAATATATTCTTGCAAATTACTCACAATAAGCTAGACAACTGACAATAAGGTCCCCTATTGGCAATTATTGACGCAATGGTTCCATTCAAGTTGTCCTGTCTATACTCATATGTTAGATGCCGCCCCCTACCCATCTACATACAGTAAAAGAAGCAGGAAACGTTCATCATGAAAGATAAGCAAATTAGTTTACATTTACATAAATTAGTTTTTTTATTAAATTTTATAGCTTAATTTGCATTTTAAAGCATATTGCATAGCCTATTATTTCATTTTGCACCGATGGATCTATGTCATTATATTCTTCTAGTACAGAAGTTAAGTACTTGAACTGATGAATATTATGGGATACCTGTTTTTTCTTGCATGTACCTTACAGGTTCAAGAAAAACTGACAACTGCTGAATACAAGGAATTTGTGGGTTTCATGAAGTCATTGAAGTCGAAAACAATGAAAATAATTCCTGTGCTGGATTCGATTGCAAAATTATTCTCTTCTCCAGGGAGGCTTGTTCTTCTTAGGAGGTATCCGATACTACCTCTAGAATGGGGTGAAATTTGCTCAGAATTTTTTCTACTAATCATTTAATTGATTCCTGTTATTTATTTTATTGCGAGACTTGCTTTTGCAATGTAAAAACATATGAAGCATGTTTTCTTGATATATGTAAATGGAATGTTATATTATTAATAAGTATTTTGCTCGGAGCGTGCAAGAGGGTCCTCCTTATTTAGGTTTGAAATTCGAACCTTGCCTTCCCATTTGTTCTCCTTCTGCAACACCCTGCTCTCTTCCCCATTCGCTGATACACTATCGCCCCCTACTGCTCGAAGGTGATGACAACTTTCTTGGGAAATATTTCTCGAGCATGGCTGCCATGTGGCAATCCTAGCAACGGTCAATTTGTCACCATCTCAAGCAGAAAGCAGAAATTTTCTGAGAGGGATTCGGTTTCTGCTAATGGAACTGAGGTTCCTCAATTTCCTTCATGACAATTTCGTAGCATTTTCCATTGAGGTGCAAAGAAACCTTCAGAGGAATCTGATTGTGGATCCCTTATTTCTTCTTTTTAAGAGTTTTATAGTTGTAACAATTATTGAATTATTAATAGTTAATTTCATTAGAACCATTGACTGATCCATGTGTCAGATTCTTTTAAGTTGATTCTTTGATGTCAGTAATTATTGCTTTTTGATGATATTAAATCTATTAATGTATCCGCATGGAGTAGCTCAATTAGTAGAAACTTTGGCTCAAGAACCAAAGGTCGCAGTTTGAGTCCCATAGTAACCCGATGTTTGTGGCTTGCAGGGGGCTATGTGCATCCAGAGTTTTACCCAACATCCTCGTACTCGGGGAGAGGTGGGGGTCTTTGGGTACTTCGTTATAAAAAATTAAAAATTAAAAAATTAAAGTTATTAATGTGAGTCATGTGCTCTTTAAAAATTAATCTATTATTTTCATTGTTCTTTCAACTAGACAAGGTTAGGCTCTTATGAAAGAGCTCCCTTTTATATTTAATTATTCCTTCAGGCACCATCATCATTGTCCAGGGCAATTTTTGTCATATTCTGTAGCGTTTTGATGATAAAGTTCATTAATATGGTCATCTGCTCACCCTGATTCTGTATTTCCTTTTTCTTGAAATCAATTTTGATGTGTCAAATCTAATATTTAACGAGAAACTTCTCCAGTAGTATTTTATCTTTACAAACATCAGAAATTTTATTGGTAACAGATTCAAGGATTATGTCCCTGCAAAATATCGAGCAATATATGAGCAGCATATTAAAGCATATGATGCAACAATTGGCAGTGGAGGTAAGAGACTCTTCTTTGTCAATGATACATTAATTGTCGTTATTCAATTTCAGAAGATGTTTATAATCCATGCCAGTTATCTTGCGGCTTCACTCACACACACACACAAAACAGACAAGCTTAAGCCATGTTTAATCAATGGTTCTACTATCTAGAACTTTGGTCTTCGGAAGTTTGGAATAATAAATGGAAAATAATGGGGTATTTTATATATTTGTTCCTTCACTAAATTCCAGGCTTTTTTAAGAGACAATGATGGCACTAAATTACAGTGTTTGTCATATTTTTGTGGAAAAGCTCCAGGATTTTAGAATTGTAAAATTATTGATATAACTGGCATGCATTTTCAATTTCAAGATTTATATGCTTATCTTAGAACACCATTAGAAGAACGATTAAAATGCTTCTCTACATGGTATTGTTAAAGATTCACATTTGCTTATACATTTAGTTGTTTGATTTGATGGCAATAAAACAAAATGTGCATGTCACATGATATAGAAGGAATTTGTTGGACCACATGAGGAAGTTTCTGTTTTATTGTCAATATCTGCGTCAACCATAGAATGTCATTTTTTGATGGATTGATCTTTGTTTTCGTTTGGATTAGAAGAGTCATACGAAGTGTACTACTAAGAAATATGAAACATAGAAAGTAAAAATGAACTTTTCATTTTGTCCTATGAAAAAATTGAAAACTAGAGATTCTTTTTAAAAGGTAAGAAGCAATAAATTTCATCATAACTATTGAAAGTAATTTTTCCCATTGACATTGGGAGGTTTTTTGGATTCTACTTTTCCACTTAGCGCTATCAAAAATGAAAAAAAGTGAGGGAAAATGGTTTTTTTTTGAGGTGTTGGGGCTCTCTTAATGGGAGCAATAGCACGTTGCCCGCTTCCCACTTCCCACTCCAGCCCAGCTCTATTGCTTGGGAGAATAGCCTTGTCGACCCTTGCTTCTTTTCTGCTATATATCTAAGTTTCGTTCAGCGTTTTCTTGGGGGAGGGTATCACCCTAGCCAATCAAAAGCTTCTGGGAAACTCTGATTGGTAACATTTTATTACCATCCACCTTGTGGCACATCATGTCAGTTGTCTTCAATGGTCTGGATGAACAAAGCACACTCAACTCAAATTGAAGGCTCAATGATTCTACATCAAATCTCAGGTTGAATGTCATATTTCTTGTTATCACATGGTCATGAAACTCTGATTGGTAACATTTTATTACCATCCATCCACCTTGTGGCACATCATGTCAGTTGTCTTCAATGGTCTGGATGAACAAAGCACACACTCAACTCAAATTGAAGGCTTAATGATTCTACGTCAAACCTCAAGTTGAATGTCATATTTCTTGTTATTTGTAAGCTGTATTATTGTGAATTAGTTTGTGTCCTTGATGAGTAGATGCCGCATTCCTTGCACCATGTTTTTGAACATGTTAAACCTTGCTCCTTTCCAGAGAACAGCACAGACAGGAGAAAAATTCTTTTATGAGAGAAGTTGAAAAGTAAAGAAGTAGAAAGGTTATATAGAATTGAAAATGTCATTTTATCATTGACCCACAGAAATGAATATCTTTTCAGTTGTATTATTCATGATTTCTCTCTTGTGCACGGATGAATTGAATTAGAGACTTTAATGTCTAAACGAGCTTAAGGGTGTTCCTTGAAGTTGTTTTACATGCTCACAACATGCTCGCATGACTCCTACTCATCCATGGCATTCCCAAAGTAGAGCTGATGCTGTGGAAAGCATAAAAGCTTCAAGACTGAAGAACTTGTAAGTTATGTGGTCGTTTGTTGAATGTGGCTCCAGTCTCCAATCACCAACAATTTTTGAAGTCTCTAGCGGCAAGTTATTTGGCTGTTGTTGGATGTTGAATCAGGAACATACCAGCAATTTCTAGAGCTTGTGTTCGCAGCTGTTAGGGTTGGTTGTAGCAAGTTCTTCGGCGCTGATTCGGACCTGGATTGACCCTTACCCCCAGCTGTTTCTATTGTCTGTATCAATTCAAAATATATATTCCAGTTGTCTAATTTAACTATTTGATTTGTTCTTTTTGCTGTCAACCCTTAAAAGTAAAAAGAAATGTTATCATGTCAGTTCCTGATGTATTTATCCTTTTTTTTTTTGCATTAGACTGATAAACTGAATGTATTTCTTTTGACAATGAATTCAATAAATTTACTGTGAGGGTGGTAGATATTGCCAAATATGGGAATTGGGTAAGGATTTGATTCCCGTGTTAAGTAAATATAATTTTCATATATAAGCAATGCGTCAGCTGCAGGTCCATTATACTGGGCTGCCGGGCTCATGTTGGGTAGGGCTGCAGCTCGGGTCAGGTGGGTCGGGTTTTAATAAATCCAACCCTAACCCATGTCACAACACATTGAATCGACCCGATCTGACCCGAATTAAAAATCCAATTTAGTCAACCCGACCCGACCTGAGTTTGTAATACCCTCAATCCGACCCGACCTTGTAGCCCGACCCGCATGATTTCTCGAGTCGGGTCATACAGGTCAGGCCAAAACCCGACCCCAGTTGCAGCCCTAATTGTTGGGTATTGATCCTGGTTGTTTCAAGGCAGTTAAGAACCTGGCTTTGGATCCAGATTACTATGGGCGCTACCTACTACCTAGGAATGGCAACGGATCCGGCCTACACTCTACCAAGTCCGAGCCCGATTTTCACAATGAAAGCCCGAGCCTGAGGCCAAGGAAGAGCCTGACGTGAAGCTCGAGCCCGTGGAGAAGCCTGAATGAGAATATTCTTGCTAAGGATTAGGGAATGTACATAGTACCTGGTTCATTTCTCTGTTTTCTATAATTAATTTTCATTTATTTTATATAAAATTACTTGAAAAGTAGTTAAACCACAAGTGTATAAAGTTTTAGCACAAAACTCTTTGCCACTTGATTTTAATGATTAAAGTGACCAAGTGTCTAAAAAATTTAAAGATGCGAGGTGATTTTGACAAAGATCAAGTGGTTATGAATTAGGTTTAAGATGAAATTTAGTTCACTTATAAAATATCAAGTCTACATTCAATATCTACCGTTGATTTTATAATATTTAATGAAAATATAAACATGTACATTAAATGTTTAGATAAGGTATTGGGCATCGGACTCATTGTGACAGATACCGTTCTCGGGATATTAACGGCAATTGATAATAATGGATATTTTTAAATTCTCTGATTTTTACCGGGAATTTAACGGGAAAATCTCGCAGAAATTATAATATTTAAAAAATAAAAAATAGAATAAATAAAAAAATTAATGAAATAAAAATGGTAGGGAATTTCGGAAATTTATCGGGAATTTACCAGGATATTATCACGTTATTAACGTTTATCGCATTTTTAACGCGATTTTATCGGGAATTTATAGGAAATTTATCATTGTGGCGATAAAAACGCGTTTTTAACGCGGTAATGGTATTTTGCCGATAAAAACGAGGAAAATTTGAAAATACGCCGATATTTGTGACAAGGATCGGACTTGAGCAGTAGCCTAATTAGCAAGGAACGTTCATGCCCTAATTTTCTAGGGCCACACGTTAAGTTTTTGGGCCAAATTGCCATCCTAGCGCCACTCATTTTCATCCTTGTAGTACAATTTTGGAATTTCCATTTTTTTTTTGGTTTTTTTTTAATTTTTTTTTGGAATTTTCATTCATCTTTCTTTAAATAGTCATATTAGATGTTAATTCTGGTGGTAATACATTGAATGTACATTAATTTTATAAGCAATTATACATAAGGATATGAGATTTATATGATTAGACAATGTACTTATAGATGAGAACGATTTCACTATCTCCGTGAATCAGATTATAAACTTATAATGGTGTCTTCTCCAGCATCTGTACAAAAAAAAAATCTCCTTAATTTTAGAAAGCCCTCAAAGATAAAATATATTGATGACACCGAGTACAAAATTATAAAAGATACTTTTATACTAAAAAAATTAAAGTCTAAAATCAAGATATCAACATAACAGAAATAAAATTAAATTTAAAGTACAAATAGAAGTATTCCTCTGAAAAAATTTCAAACTCGTACGAGCATTAAATTGACCACAGGAGAGAGTTTCTTCAATACAAATATTTAGACAAACTATAATGAGATAAAAGAGATACAAAGATCTCTAACAAAACATTATTAAGCATATGCTGCTCTTTCCCTCCTACAGAACTGGTATTTCATAGACTGAATATATTCATTTGTCCAGTTTGCTTGGGTGTGAGAGATCAAAGAGAATGTCTTGTGCTCAAAACCGACAATATTGTATTGAATGAGACAATATCGAGAGAGAAAATCAAAGCCAAGGTGAATCATGGAGAGGAGTAACAACAGATTTGACTTGTAAATACTTATCAAGGGCATTCAATCCATTATCCCTTCCAAAGCCACTCATCTTATAGCCTCCATAAGGGCAGTCATAATCAAATGCATGATAACAATTCACCCACACCACTCCTGCTCTTATTGATCTCGACACTCGATTCGCCATGTTCAAGTCTTTAGTCACTATCCCTGCTGCCAACCCATACCTCGTCTTGTTCGCCCTTTCGATCACCTCCTCTACGGTCCTATACGCGTTAAAAAAGAATATTTCTGTCAGTATTATCGTCAAATCTCTTACACATGATCATTTTTCTTCTATAAATAGACATTCACTTGCAATTTAGAAGATTCAATTTTGAATGTAACCTTCAAAAACTCTAATTTTTCAATCATCCATACGTCAAACTTACTTGAACTTCATAAGAGACATGACAGGTCCAAATATTTCATCCTTCGCTATCAGCATTTCATCCTGCTCAGTTCACACTATCTATATCAGTTATGATCAAATATGTGTATGTAGATACACGTATATATGTGTAAATATGTGAAAAAAAATTACCTTAACGTCTGTAAAGATGGTGGGCTCTACGTAGAAGCCTTTTTTACCATAGGGTTTACCCCCAACTAGAAGAGTGGCACCCTGCCTCTTTCCATGCTCAATATACTCGAGCACTTTTTCATACTGCCTTTTATCCACCTATCATAGCCAAAAAAAAAGTGTTGGGTTTCGGGTGATACCAACCAGATGTGAAAAATTTGGTATCGGACCGATATCTCATTATCGGCGGATATTTTTCTCTTTATTTTTATTTTTTTAAATGTATCAATATTAGTTGATATCGGCGATATATATTGGCCCGATACGTATCATATCAGTTTTCAAAACCGATATCTCGACCTCTGATACCAACTATTTTGTAATAAACAATTCATATTATGGGTTTTTTTTTATATAGGTATTCTTATCCCATATTGGAGGTGAGATTAATTCCAGAGGTATGTATAAACTTCGAATCCACACACTGATTAAATCTACGGGGAGTGCCTATTGAAATTTAGGCGAATATCTTAATGTTACTTTAACGAGATCAATAATCACCGTTAATTGAAATGATATTATATTTTGGCAAAACTACCTGGGGTCCCTGTTGAACATGGGGATCGAAAGGGTCTCCAATGATCCAACCTTTTGCTCCTTCGATTGATTTTTTCACAAATTCATCATAAATTCCTTCCTGAACGAAAACACGCGACCCGGCTACACAAATTTCACCCTGAAAATTTGGTCGACGGCATACCGTTAGTTTTCAATTGTAAGAAAATTTTGCAGACAATAAGAAACTGGAGATTGATCATGCCTTGTTGTAGAAGATGGCAGTGCGGGCAAGATCGACGGCCATGTCTACGTCGGCATCGTTGAAGATAATGAGAGGGGACTTCCCACCCAATTCAAGTGAAACAGGCTTCAAATTGCTCATGGCTGCTGCTTGCATTACCAGTCGGCCTACTTCGGTGGATCCTGTAAAAGTTACCTGAAACCAACCCAACATTAGAAATTGAAAGACCCTAATGAAAAGAATCGGTTCATACATTGTATTGAAAGGGTTTAAGAAATTAGAATTTCCCAATGCACTATTGCTAAAAACTTCATGGTGCAACCATGTGAGAAAGATCATTTGTATAATTCAGATGTGTTTTGCTAAAAAAATTCAAACGACACCACCTTAATATTTCAAAATGACTTTCTTTAGTTGGTTCTACAACAAAATTTTGTGCTAGTGCACTAGTGCTCTTCTAAAATCCCATAATGCTTAGAGCAAGAAAATCCTTTTTTTTTTTTTAATTTACGTATGGAAAATCTCAGACAACAGTCTCTACTAAAACCTTTACGGGTGGTAGCTAAATTTTTTGTGGGATGGGTCCTGTTTATGTGTTTTTGGTATCAGGCATCAGCTGCCCTGCCTTCTTTGAGGGTAGGCTCTGTTTTTGGTTCGTCTCTCAGCTGGGCTGTCTTGTATTTGTTTACTTGAGTGGTCAATTTTCGTTTATGTTCCTGCTTGGTTCGGATTGTGGGCTGCTGTTTCTTTTATATATTTTCGGTTTTTTTCTTCTTTGAGTGAATTACTAATCTCTCTTTCTAAAAAAAAGGTTCTGCTTAGAACCTGTCGATTTAAATTTTTTTCTAAAGAGTGGAACTCATCCTTAAGAGAGTGTCCTCGATGTGACTCGATCATAAGAATTCATTGCATCTCTTAATAAGTTCAGATTTTTTTTCTGAGAACTATTGTTTCTTTTATTTTCTTCTTCATTCTTATTTTAGTAGCCCAATTTCTAACACTGGATGTGACTCAGCCAAGTTTATTATGGTCACTTAGTAGTGCTACAAGTAGAGCTGCTTGAGTTTTGACATTTTACTGTTGCCCGTTACAACTAGACTGCTTTTAACATAGAATAAATTGTTATTTTTAGTATAATTAAAATTTAAAATTTAATGATTAAAATAATTTAAAATTGTCAAAATTTTAAAAGTCACCCGTTTAAAAATGATGAATAGGCCTATATGGGTGTAATTCAACTGGTTAACCTCCCACCTCAAGGAGCAGGAAGTGCCAAGTTCGAACCCCCATGGCTTAATTTGTATAATCTAAGGGCAGTGGATATCACTTTTTGGAGTTTTACGCTGGGTTTCTTGCAGTTTGTCTAAATTCAAAAAAAAAAATGATGAATAGAGAGAGAAAGTCTGACCATGTCAATATCCATATGAGAAGAGATGGCAGCACCGGCGGCGGACCCAAGCCCAGTAACAACGTTGATTACGCCATCAGGAATACCGGCCTATCATTAAATAAACATAATCAATGCATTACATATTCATTCATATAAAAGTAATCAATTTTAAAAAATAAATACATTTAAAGATATTAAATTAAATAATCCCTAATTAAACTGTTATTTAAATGCCACATAAATAGAGTTCACCTGGGCTTATTTAAAAAGAATATAATATACACTCGGATTCGATATTTATTCAATTTGAACTTATTATAAATTTTTCTTCTTTTCATGGCTAAAAGTCATAGCTTTTGAAAGACCCTCAATACAAAAGGGATCGCTCTCTTTAGTTCTATACTTGTCGTGTATGGATTAGGAGGTTTACGTCTGTCTCAAGAATTAGTTAGGTGGGATGTCTGGAAAATTCAGGTGAGACACTTGGATACTTTGATCTTAAAAAAAAAATTCCAGAAACTAAGAGACTTTACTAATAATGTAGAGAGGAGTTAATTACCAGCTTAGCTAGATGGGCATAATAGAGAGCAGAAAGCGGTGTCTGTTCAGCTGGCTTGATGACCATGGTGCAACCAGCAGCCAAGGCAGGGCCAACCTTGGTAAACAACAGTATGGATGGGAAGTTCCAAGGTATGATGATTCCGACGACTCCGATCGGCTCCTTCAATGTGTAACCTTGCATCGACTGAGACATCTTCAACGTCTCGCCGTGGATCTTATCGGCACAACCGGCATAGTACCGGAGAGTGTTGGCTACGCCGGGGATCTCAAGCACCTTGCACATGCTGAACAACTTTCCTGCATTTAGAGAATCCAAAGTAGCCAGTTCTTCCACATTTTCATCTATCAATTCTGCAAATTTCATCATAATCCTCCCCCTTTCCTGAACATTAACAAAGAATAATGGTCAGCCATGAGCCACCTCCCATCTTATTACACAAAACTGTGTATTTTTCTTCATTATATGGTCATCATTGTCCCCTCTAAGTAACCCATATTAGAATGACCCAGTTTAATTTATGTATTCTAAATTGAGCCCCATCAAATTCAAGAAGGAGAGATGAATCAGTAAAAATACGGAGAAAATCGATAAAGAATGACATGTTAAATAGTAGAGTAGCTGTCATTATAGTTCATCATAAGATCAAAAGAAGAAACAAATTTTAAAAATCGACTTTTAGTCACATGAAATTCTAACATATAAATTTCATTCATGAGACAAACCAAAACAATTTCCCAGACAAAATTCACAACTATAATCTTTTCAGAAGTCATTCAAGATTCATATAAGATGGGAAAATTTATAATATAATAAGAAGTTTGGGTTAAGCCTAAACAAGTTCTAATCTTAATAAAATTTAGATTAGAAGAGAGAAGAGAATTACAAAGCCAGACATCCGGGGCCACTTTCCATGGTCGAAGGCATCACGGGCGGCCTTGACTGCTAAATCCACGTCTGTTTTGTCTCCTGCTGCTACCTTTGTTATCACTTCTCCTGTACTTGGATTGATTGTCTCGAATTTCCTCCCTAATCACAAATATTTAAAGTTTAGATATTTAATATCACCTAACTTTCCTATTATAGATGAAAATCATGATTTAAAAGTAGTTGAAAGAAAAGAATTAGAATTAAAGAAGTTGGGCACTTGGGCCTTGCCATTCCCATAATAAACAAGGAGAAGAGTGGGTAGGGAAAAAATTATAAATTAGAATTCCATAGTTACTTGATGTCCGTAACTTGTCTTTAAAACAAAAATCCAACTCGCCTTTACTCAAAAAAAAAAAAGGAAAAAAAATCTTTTGATTAAAAGAGAAAATCATTTTTGCTCCATGCCTGCAATTCTCCAAGCAGAAAAAGAAATGACAAGGAAAATCCATAATAAAGAAAGAAAAAGAAAGCAAAGGGGTGAGATTTGTTGGAATGCAAACGAGAGTTCTACATTGCTTGTGAATGGAGAAATCTAAAGAGATATAGGTTGGATCACTCCATCTATCAAGTTAGTCGTTTGGACTGGGAGCTAAGTTCTCAAGCTACATCACGTAGACTCAGGGATCTCTTAATGAACGGAATAGTTGGTGACGTTTTATATGCAGGAGAACCTCGTTCTAAGAGGGATTCCCACATCGATTGTGAGGGAAAAAATCTAAGAATATATATGAGACTGAGTTATTCAACCTATTAAACTAACTTTTTGAATTGGAAATCCAGTCTTAATAAGATGAGAGTAAGAGAGACAACAGACCTGAGACAGCATCGACGAATTTTCCATTGATAAAGAGCTTTGTGAACTTAATTTCTTGATGCCTGAACTGTTTTTCTGTGCTTCCATTGCATTGATTTTCCGCCATTGCTCTCTCTCCCTCTCAAAACAGGCCTGGTTTTGGTGTATTTCTGGCTGCGGTAGAAGGAGGATTTTATATCTGAATAAAATATTTAGGCCAAGTCAGTCAAGTTTCTTTGTATTGCCACGTGGCATATCGGTATAATGAGAATGAAGTTAGCCATCTTCATTGAATGGAAAATATTTGGGGGACGAAATCTGAAAGACGACTCAAAGAGTGTGACACACATGGTGGGTAGGCCCATCACCAAGTCAGTCTTATGCGTATTATACAAGGCAGTAGATAATAAATAATAATTTGTTAAATTTAATATATATTTTTTAATTAATTTAAATTTATAAAAAATTAATCTAATTTGATTTTAAATTCAAATTCAAAGATTTAGGAGAGCTTCCACCAAGAAAAATTCAAGATCCAATCAAACCTACTAATAATAATTTCTAAAGATACCCAAATGGGTGTAGTTTCCGTCTTAGGAAGTGGGAGGCTGTGGGTGCGAGCCCACGTACCCTAACATTGGTGTACATTAGATGTAGTGGGTTCGTCTGTAGAGATTTTAATAGGACAGTACATGGATTTTCCACTGTTAATCTAAAAAAAAAAATCTAAAGATATTTTGAATATGAATTGATATCTTAAAAAATATTGAAAATATGAACAATATATAAATATCAAATAAAAAATAATCTTAATGAAGAAGGAAAAATAATATTTTTTAACTTATTCAGTGGCAGACACCCCTGCGAGACAGCTCTGATCAAGTGGGGCACACCTGTGGAAAGAAAGACGACCTGTGACACACGTGAAGATGACTTTGACTACGAGAGTCCATCAATGAAGGATGGATTTAATAGTCTTTTTTTTTTTTTGTATTTCAGTCACGATTTTATATAAGCAATCGATTTATTGAACTTTTTTTAATTAGTCCCAAAATGATACATCAGTGATAATTATTTTTCTTTAAAATAAAAATTTAGATCAAAATAGGCAAAAATATTAATAAAAAAATTCAGTTCATTAAGAGTCTAATATTTTAAATCACAGCAACATTTGTAACTAAGGAAAAACCAATCAAATTTCAATATTTCATCAAAGAAAAAAAATGAAAGATGTTTTGGTCATTTTAACAAAAATCCTTCGGTGGATGGATCATACTATTGGAGAGCTGTACATAAATTTACTAGAGTTTTTTTTTTTAAAGGTAACTAAGATGAATATATTATAATAAAGAATAAAAGATATACATATGGTGGTCTAAAAGCTTTAGGCCAGAAAATACAAACTCAAACACAATAAAGAGTGCGTAATGATTTTTACACCTTTATTTTCTGGTATGGTGCAATTTTTTGAAAGAAAATTTCAAATTTGCTTCTACTTCTCTCCTCACATCTTTTTACTTTTTTATTTCTTAAAAGCAAGGGTAAATTTAAAAATTCCTTTCAAACCCGATATGGACCGTCTAAAAATCACTATCCAAAGAAAATCCCAAAAAAGGGTGAAGAAGCCCAAATTCAACGAGTACAAAATGACCAAACTACGCCCCAAAATCTCTTCTGAATCACAAGTGAAAGACGACATTGAGTTGGGTAATCAAAATAATAAAGTAAGAATAAAAATATATGAAAATTCACTTACCGGAACTAAAAAGTAATACCATAGATCAAAAAAATATTACTCTAAAAGATTCGATTGTCTTGAAATATTGAATATTTTACTTATAAGATATCTGGCATGAGAAAAAAAATAATAAAGTTTTATTAGTGTCGGGGCACTCACTCAACCAACCCTCTACAAAAATTAAAACAAATAAGTGATATTTCACGTGTATAGTGCTCTTTCAAAAGCACCATTGAGACTTTTATTTTTTCTTGTTTTTGTACTTAAATATCATAAATATCGACTTTAATCTCTACTTATAGGATCATATTAGTTTAAGAACGATGAAAATAAAATAGAATAGATTGAATGAATTCAGATTTTATATTTCAAGTTCATTCGGTAGTGCTTCTCCACCTAGCAAGAAACCAACTTCTATTCCTCTTATTCCACATCAAATTACCACTCTTGTTTAATTAATTTGACAACTTAAGTTAAGTTCTGAAACTTTTTTTTTTTTTAAGAACTACTCTAAACGGATATAATAATATAGAAAATGTAGTGCTAGTGTGCTTGGTTGGTGAGCCATGGCAAGTGGTCAAACTGTGTCCAATCCAAATTTTATTCGAGTCTATAAATAAATATTTTGGATAGTGAGGAGCACTGATCTCCATCTAAGATTCTAGTATGAGATTCCTCTCTTACTGGGTATGGTTCTGTTTTTCATTTCTGTGATTTTGGAGCGACTATGTATGGGCTGTGGGCTGTTTGCCATCTCCTTTCTTTGACCTTTGCTTGGCCCAGGAAGTGGGTTGTGGGTCTTCTGTGCATCTGTTTTGCTCGGGGTTGTCCAGCTGGGTTGTCCTGGCTCGAATTGTCGGGTTTCCTTCATTTCTTTTGGTTTTCTGTTTGGCCCTTGACCCATTTTGGAGCACTAACATTTGTTCCCCCATTCTTTTGAATGAATTACTCATCAAACATTAAAAAAATTAATAACATTTGTTCCCCCATTCTTTTGAATGAATTACTCATCAACCATTAAAAAAATTAATAAGAGAGAAGAATGAAGGAATGAAGTTACATTTGAAGAAGATTTCTGGCGCTTGAAACAGTAAATCTCCTTCGTCACCACAGAACCGTGTCTTCTAAAGAAAGAAATTGGTAAAATCCCACACAATTATGTGTTATTAAATAAGAGCACGACAATGGCCCATTTTGGTAACACACTATTGACCTTTTTTTTTTCAAGTCCAAAAGTGTCCAGGTATCGCACGAGACTAGTCTTCCGGAATGTGTGAAAACAACTGTTCGGAGTATGTGAAAACCCCCCTATCCACATAGGAATAAAGATTGACGGCTGACTGGAATCCATGATAAGCAAATATATGATAAAAAGTGTGTTCATATCCACACATTAGATACAGGCAATGGCTTCTCTGGTTAAACTCCAAACAATGGTTAAGAGTCATCATTTAAATAAAAAAATCAAAACAAGTGAAAAGTCATGTACCCCCTTGAGCTTTTCAGCGGACTTGGGACTTCCAAGTCAGGGATGTAGGGCTAGTGGGGCTCCGGCTTGGCACGGCAGAGGCCCAGACCGACGGAGTCTATTGCTATTCCTAGCCCCAAATATAGGCCATTTTTCCCTAATAAAGCATTTACATAAAATGAACAAATCCAACTTAATTTATGTCATTCAGTTCCTGAACCAGATTAGTGAAGTCACATAAAGAGGAGCATTTCGTGTGTACTGAGAAAAATCTGCAGGTACCATTCAAGATAATGCCCGCTCAGATACATTCAACTTGCAACCAAGGCATACTGTCTTTCTAAATCTAATTTATACATCACATTTCCCAAGTAAATCTTCCAAATCCTGTACCTCAATTGGACTAGGTGAGTCTGAACAGACTTAGTATTTCTCAGTCCAGATCACGTCAGGACTATGGCTCTGAGGTCCAGCCTCAGCCATCTACAACCCTCAAGGATGCACAGGTGTTTGTGCAGAGTGCAGACGACGACCATTCAAGGAGCCTCACCTCTAGCTTTAGAACTGGGAATGTAATAAATTATGCCGGTGTATCTTATGCTGGACGGCCATAATGGCCTTTGCAGACAACAGAAACCTCTATTGATGATCATCTCCTCCTGCTTCTTCGCACCTCTAAATCAACTTCAAGTTCCTGACTTGTAAAGAAGGGGTGGTTCAATGCTTCTCGAGCAGAAATACGATCAGATGGGTCAAACTTCAACAGGCCTTGCAATAAATCGGTCAAGGCAGCTCTCGATTGCTCCACGAAACGGGAAACCATATCCTGCAGCAGCAACAAAAGTGCAATAAAAAAGAGAATCAGTTACTCAAAAGGAAGAAAAATATCCCATTCAGCTTTCAGGTTGGATGAGGCACAAAGACAGCCCAAATAACTGACTGTAAAAATGAACCCCATAAAGAGTACTATTGTCACAAAAGGAGAATGAGAACAGAGACTCTGCCACCTTCAGTCGGTCAAGTTTATTTACAGCACGAATGCTCTCTCTTGAAACTGCTCCTCCTGGCCAATTTAGCCTTGCCCCTCTCTTGAAATATTTCTCTGCTCCGCGGCTGTAGAATAAGAAAGGCATCAAACATAATGAATCAAAGAATATTGATCAAAGTGTGTTTCAAAAAAAAAAAAACTTTTCTACAAATGCCACTAGGCACTTTTTAGCACAACCATACCAATTGTCAATGGGAATTTGAACCAATATCATTCCCCTTCCCTTATGTTCTCTCTTCATGGTTGAAACAATAAGCACTTGCCATTTTGCCTCCAATTTGAGTGCAACATGATACTCCCATATAGAGGTGTTTAGAGGCATTATCCTATAATTCATTATAGGAACTACATGTACTAACAGCTGGAGAATATGGTCAGCAGTGGGATCCAAGTGTGTGAATTGGTAAACCACTGGATGAATCAACGATTGGATCATTAAGTAACTCAAATAATGACCTCCTATCTGATGCATTCAATGGTAAAGCTCCCTGGGCTCCAAAGTGGGACATGTACTGATTTGGGAAATTTTAGAGAAGGATGGTTGGTAACGAATTCAGATTTACAGAAGGTAGGACCACGTATCACCACAGCTGAAGACTGGACCCAACAGGGCTTTGGTCGATCAGTACAGGATTGTCTCCATTTTTATGGGCTGCATGCATTAACCATGGATGTATATTTTGTATGGGTTTGCCAATGTTTCAGTAAAAACCTACTAACCCATGAGAAGAAGTCTTGCCTGGCTTTTCGAATCATATGCTCTGGCAAAGGTCCCAAAACCCTCTCCATCATTGCCAAGTGTTCCAAATTCTCATGTGTTTGAAACAATGCCTCCCCCTGACATGAGCATCCACAAGAAATCTCAACCATCAGCACGAGCCAAAATCAGACAAGATTCCTTCAAGATGTAGTGTCTCTATAGCAGACTAACCGAACAAAGCTCTATTAATATGCAGCCAACACTCCATATATCACAAGGATGACTCCACCCCAATCCTGTATAAGAAAATCATAGCATACTATAGAGTGAGAAAATGTAGACATTCAGAACTTGAATGACGGCAAAAGCACCAATAAAGAAGAGTTTCCAATAATATGCAAGCACAAGCTCTGATATACATAAATCAACTGTACACGAGCAGATATATTGGCATCAACAATGCTTCTTTTTTTTTTTTTGAATAATTGGCATCAACTTTAAACAAGTATTTTGTTTTTCAACAAAAGAAGATGAATCTACCATGCATTAGTTCATGCCTCTCCACAGTTCCTGAGTTGATATACTGCTCAAGTTTGTGTTGAATTTAAGTTTCCACTCTACTCTCAATAAAAGGGGGACAAAGACGAAAAAAGAAATCAACCGCAATGGTACGTGCTGAGTTCTGCAACCACTAGGATGTGGATTCGAGTTCTGTTACTTACCTTCCAAATTATATCTGGCTAACTGACCATTTAATCCCAATAAATGAAAACAGTTATGACTCCCTACTCCCTCCAACCATAACTGAAAGGTGTTACCTACAGATAAGGACCACCATACACAACATATTGACACAAGGGCATGTTTAATGGGAAAATGACTTTGTCTCATTTATTTATTAACTTATTGCATTATACATAGACCATTTATTAAATTTATGTCAGTTTATTCAGACATATATTTAGTACTTGCTTATTGCCTCTCAAAAGCTTAACAATAAAGGCACGCCCAAATTAACATCAAATCCTTTACAACTTACTGGCTCCAGTTTCTAATATGCAAAAAAGATGACTTATTTCTTTTAACTAATTTCCTTCATACTAATCCATCATTGACAAATGCTTCAATGACATCCACTACAAGAGGGAAAAAGGACCAAGCAATCATTACATGTCACTATCTTACAAACAATAAGAGACCTAGGTTTTCACCACTTACATTGCTACCTGCTTTGCAATAAAACAGAGGCTTTAGCAGGTCATAAAGAGGCAACTGTGTATATTTTTTAGTGGTAAAGATGCAAACAAGTTTAAATTCGATTTATTCAACTCCATTGAATTTTTGTAATGGGGAGGCTTATCTCACACAAAAGCATATAGAGGAAAGGAATGCCAATTTTAGCCCAAAAATAAACAACTAATTTACCTAAAATAATCTCAGGTGCTCGGTAATGCCTTGTAGAAACAATGGAGCTATGAACCTGATTAGCAAACACAGTACTGCCAAAATCAATCAGCTTTATGGCACTTGACTTTGGCAAGCACCTGAATTGCATTTCATCCTGTGAACCCCTCTGTAGCATCCCAAAATCCATTCAAGACACAATCTGAGTCTCAACACCCCAGAAAAGGTACAATTATAAGCAATCACTACGAGACAAAATACCTTGCAGTCTGGAATCTTTACATAATCAGATGACACAAGAAGTATGTTTTCTGGCTTCAGATCAGTGTGAATTAAGCGTAAATCATGCATATCTGCCGTTATGATAAAGCAGAACCATTATGTTAAACAAGTGAAACTCAGAAGAAAGAACATAATCGTCATGTCCCTTCACAAAAAACAGGTGAAACAGCAGAAGCCATTTGATTGTCTAAGAAAGAAAAAGGAATGAAAGATTTAAAATACACCAATGAATAATTCACACACATGCTACAGATTCCAAAAGCTGGCGTCCGAACTCACGGACGAGATCCACAGGGAATGGGCGATAACTATTTCTTCGTAGAAAATCAAATAAGCTCGGTCCAAGCTTCTCAAATACCTGATAACACCATTGAAATCCATTTAAAGAAATATTTCAACATTTAGTTTCTTAGTACCATAAACTAGCCCCACAACGATGAGACAATTTTAAAATTTATTGCAACTTCGGCAACTACTAAATGGTATTATAAATGTTTCTTTAGCTTCTATTCCAAAACAATAACCTGCCTAATATTTGGCCTGAATCAGCTTATCTACATATAACCTGAACAAAAAGATGTCATAAAATGCAAGCACTGTCAACATAAAATACATAACCATATATGCCCTAATAAGCACAAGTCTGAATACTAAGTACTTGGTTTGATGGTTTTATTGACAGGATAGACATAACCACCAGGAAATGCATATGCTACCATGTAAAGGTTGTCATAGAACGTGTCATTCAGCTAGAAACCCAAAAGTTTAGTGAACCCATTCAAGTTTAATGTTCACACTTAAGAAAGGGTCATAGGGAACAAGAGAACAGTGTAAAAAGAAAAGACCCAAGAATTGGGTGTTTCATACGATAAGCTAATCTTTTAAAAAATGGATCATGATCAAATGAAAGCAGCACTCTTTGGTTTACAGCTAGCAGCCACTTTGATCCACAAGATCAGGTCTGAAGGCCATTTAACTATAGCACTTCCAGAGGAAAGAGTACACTATGAGAGAAGGTGAACCACAAATGGCTAGTTATTTGAAATGAAGAAAATCCCAGGAGCTGCAAGAAGGAAAAGTTCCACTGAACTACTTACAATGCATATGTGATTGCGGTAGTCAAACCAGTTCTTGATCTGCACACAGCTGTCAGGGAACATAAACATGCACAATGTGCAAAAGGAGGGTTAAGAGTATTATATACGAAAATAAAGAATTGGCTTTTACACTTCTATCGCAACAAATACATACCGTGAACCACCTCTGTCATTCTTGGCAAGATGATTAAGGACGTCAATCTCAATCATTGCCGCATCACGGTATTTGCGTAGGCTCCGAACAACCTTAATTGCCACAAACTCATGCATCTCACGATCCCAGCATTTCAAAACACGACCATATGTACCTACAGTACTAGCAACTAGCTGACATAAAGCACTAAAAGGAACCATAGGGAACGAAAGAACCTCTGACATACCTTCACCCATTTTGCTAAGAATTTTATCTGAAGGATCACAAAAAAGGGAGGAATAAATTTCATGAGACTGCATGAAAAATAACGAGAATGTACAAGCAGGAGAACCACAAAACTAAACTAGTGTTTTATGGTACATATATACTGCATAGGTACAGATCAGCCAGATCGTAAAACAAAGGATTCATGGATTCAGCATAATATTTGAATAAAGTTTAGATATTTATTTTTTAATAAAATAAGACTTGTAAAATAACATGAAGTAAAAACGATGCACAAATTTTACTCAAAGCAGTCCAGTAATAAGCCTTTCAATATTTTAATTTTGTTTCAGAAGAAGAAAAGGCAAGGCAATATTTTGAAACCTAGGAAAAAAATTGTTATCGTGGTGCTAGAGACTAAATGGAGCCATGGATAGTCCAATAGAATGCATTGATCATTTTAAAGAATTTGTGTAATGTACCTTACTCCTGCCTAGCAAATGTAAATTCACATAGTTCAGGGTGAGGTGCTTGAGTGTGGGAAGGGTTTGGATTGAGCATTTGGCAGGCCTTACTGGGGTCCTTATTTCACTAATCAGAATTCTATCCCTATTTCTTCTTTTCTTTTTTGACAACTACATCCAGTACCTATTAAGAAGTTCTGACAAACACTCAGGCACAAATGCACATAGGTGTATATAGAAACACAAGCATAAATTATCATCATCATCATTAAATTGACATCCCATCTATCAGTCAGCTCCTAGCCATCAATATCCATCACAGATATTTCTCATAAAGCATATTGCACTCAAATCCATCCAATCCTTTTAGGGTAACTGGGGTGATAAGAATGATGTAGGATTTTAGACAAAGTTCTCAACTCAAAAGCATCCCAAAAACTTGCCCAGCCAACATCTCAAAAATAGGAGTATGCATGGACTCACTATTACTATGGGCATACATATACAAGTTTTCAAATTAAGAGTATCTAAATGCCTATTCAAAGCAGTGGTGGATAGGCACACTCCAAGAAATCTTTTCCCTTCTCCTAGAATCCATACAGTTCTCTTCTTTATCCAAGTTGGTGTCTTCAATCTTCTCATGCATTTTGAGATTTCATGTAAGCAAATGCTCCCTCACTTGAAGTCAACTTTGCATGGAGGAGCAATGAGACAACATCTAGGATTTGACTTGGTGTTCCAAGGATTTACACGTCAGTATCAGTGGTCCACATGACACATCAACCAATATAGTGCCATCATGTTCTCGCAAGGCAAAGACTTGGTTCCAGCTCACATTTGTTTGTACCAAAGCATATCACATAGATCGATTGATACACGTGCATACACAGCTGCTTGGGGGTATTAGCCATCACAACTAAATGTCAAAACAGCCATCAGACAACTCAATCATGAGACGTTAGGGATCATTCTTCATACTATATTGTTAAAGACATAATGGCATAATGCACCTTGAAATGGTTAAATTATGTAATCTTTGTAGGCAAGAAATACTCAAAATAAAGACAAAATAAAGAACATATATGCTTATTCTAAAATATTCAATGACTTGGGCCTAGCAAATTATGATTGCGTCTGTCCTTGGGCTCCAAAACCATTCTGTCCAATCAAATACACCTTGCACCTTGATTACTAGGGCTCTTGTATTGGTGCAGATGTTCTAAAAATCGAAATCGTATTGTAAATCATCTTGTCATCAAATCGAATCGAATTACAAATCATATGGTAAATTGTAAGAATTTTTATAGTTTCTAAAAACAAGGTAAAATCTTTTAAAAAGTAAAAAATAAGTTTTTCATATTGAATGCACTTGGTATTCAAAACATTATTGGTAAAATGACACAAAATGATGATAGTATTGTATATATAACAGCATGGTTGTCATTTATGTAAACATTGTCTAAGATGACAAAAAAGAAAGTTGTGCATAAGGCTTGAATTACATGTGATTATGGATAGTTTATGAGACTAATGTTTTTGTAAGATTGTTAGAAAAAATCATATCATATTATAAAATCTAAATCATTTCATTTAAAAATCATATCGTATCGTAAAATTCAAATCGTAAAACATGGGATTTTAATAACTATGTTAGTGCCAAATCCAATAAAGGACACAATATAACTAGCAAAACTCCTACTTTTTCTATGGAATTTCTCTTTGATCTTTATTCCCATCCCACCTATTATCAAAAAATATGTTTACTTCCATTTGTCTATCCATTTGGCCCACATGTGGGAAACAGAATAAAAATTGAGAAGGGAAGATATGACTCAAAGAAGAATCACAAAAAACCCAAAAGAAAGCTTGGGTCACATGGGATCTAATATTACAATTTTAACAGAAGATTGTTAAAAGAGAAAAGTGTTAACAGAAGATATGACATATCAAAAGCTCGTCGCTATAACTAACTTCCTTATTTCAGGGGGTAAATAGCAAATATTAGAATCAATAAACAAAATTCAATTTCTAATCCAAGTGGAATTATTGAAAGCATTGGAAAAAGCACATAAAAATTCAGGAGAGGAAGGAAGCTTACATCTTGGAGTGAGATTCTCTCCGAGTCCGAACACATAGTGCCCATCACGGTCGTCGTCCCTCCATGGCGGAGAAGCCTGCCGCACAGCAGCCTCGTTTGGAAGCCGAGAAGAAGCATTTCCCTGCACAGATAACAGACCCGATGGATAGAAATGTTTTTAAATAAATCTTCAACATAGTCAACCCTAACACTGCCTAAATTCTACAATTTCCCCCGCAAAAGGAAATTCGGATCGCACCGGACGCGACCCGCAACTTTCCAAACCATAGTCCAAGAATCAGGGGAAGAGAGGGAGAGGTACCTCAGGGGGGTGGGAAGGAGCGATGTCCCAAGCGAGGCGAGGGCGTTTTCTGACGCGAGAATTTGGCGGGTCTTCAACGGCTCCTACCATGGCCACCTCTCCCTTGTCCGTATCTCCGGTCGCCGTTTCTGCGACAAACCGACCGACGAAACGGAACAAAAGCCTGGCTGAGCAAAAGAGATTTCTTCGGTCTGAAAATGGAAGGGAGGGTTGGAATCACCTGAGAAATATTAATGTGATACTGCTTACAGCTCTACATGTGGCACCGTATTTATTTTCACTAATAAAATTGGTATTTATTATTTTTGACATTTATAAAATAATATACATTTGATCTTAAAATTACACATTGGCACTTTTAAGTCTTAACTTTAATCTTTTTTTACCCAATAAATATCAAATGAAATATTTCAAAAATTAAAATATTTTTATCATAATTTCAATTTTATCATCTTGATAAATGAACTATTTTAAAAATTTGATTCAATTTTAACTAGTTAATCATGCAGTTCAAATTAGATCATTAATAGTGTTAGTATATAATTTTTAATGAAAATAAAAATGAGTTGTCTCGTCATCATTACATACAATCAAAATCTCATCCATAGTTATCTAATTCGTTCTAATTAGTCTCAATCTGCAAATTAATTTTTTAATCATGATTCAATTTGTCAAAAAAATTGATGCTAATTAATTATAGTTTGCAAATTAGACTTAGGTAGTGATCCTCCCATGGACATTTTGTATAACGAGACAAAGAATTTAGGGTATTGTCCATTTTACCTTTCTATTGACGTACGAAAGCATTTAAAAAAAATTCAGTGTTCCGATTTGTTGTTTTATATGAAAAAAATAGTTTCACTTATAAATTTCAGTGAGCCAGTCAGTAATCTAGAGAGTCGATTCGAATGATTTGGCGAGCCAGTTCAAAGGGTAAAATAGACAATACAGTAAAATCCGTGTTAGATTATACAAAACCACTATGGAAATATCGGTGCCCTTTGATTTACTACTTGTAATTAATATAAGCAAAATATTTTATCATATTTACAATAAATTCGTGTTTCTTTTGTCAGTGTAAATGTATTTAATTAAAAAAGAGTTTATTTGTTGAGTCCAGCAACTTTGATTTTTAATATAGACTTTTGAACTAATGAGTTAGGTAGAAATGAACAATGAGTCAGAGCAATTGCATGCACAGGTGCAAAAATGGGGCCCATTGTAGCACGCTGGTTTGGTGGGCCATCATCTACCGTCTATCAGATTTAAAAATTAAAAAAAGAAATCTTAAATGAGTTAGTATGATTTTTTTTTTTAACTCAATAGAATAGTGAATCAAGTAAATCAAAGTTTTATCAAGTTTTTCTAGTGAATTTTAAAAACATGTCTAAATTACTTAATTTAATAGAAGTTTGAGTCTAATTTGAGCTTCGAGTTTTCGAATAATATTAAATATATTGTAAAATTACTTTCTATTTTTGAGATTTCTAAAACATTGGGTATTTTGTAATTTTCAAATTTGTGATATTTATAATGCTGCATCATCACTTGTTTAGGAACTAAACACACAATCATCTCATCATTTTCCTCCATAGTAGCCATTTTCTGTTTATTTAAAATTGATTGATTGTTTCTGTATCTTTTTAAAAATAGAGTAAAGCACAATATTCTTTTATTATATATCTTTATTTTATCTATATATATAAATACAGTTTAAGGTGTTCGTCAAATGAATATTTGACTCTTTCTTCATTGATTGGTTGTGATTTATTGTGGTGGTCCACCCTAGATTTGCCCTCGATCGTTATACTCAGTTCTCTAAATTTGAGAGGCGGTAGTGGTCGGAGATGCAACTTCAGAAACACTGTGAATAGACCACAAGGTGTTTCTAAAAAATAGCCAAAATTGGCGCTAAACGCTAGGAGTGGGAAGACAACCCGACAATGCTTAGATTGTTATCTGATCTTAGGGATATTAGCATAAAGGTCTTTTGGAGTGTGTATATAAGTACACATCTCGAAGCAAAATAATGAGGTCATGTGAGACTCAAAGTAGACAATATTATTATTGATTGAGGGTGAATCGTTACATTTACTTTCATATTGAGGCGCGAAAAATAGACAAAGTTTATCAACAAATTACTAAAAAATAAGATAAAATATTTTAGGCTCTCCATTTAGACACCATACTATTCTGTCAGCAGACACCGATTTTCATATTTTGAGTAAAAATTACCATTCTGACCTTCCGCTTGGAATTGATCTGAAGAAATCGATCGATTGAAACACGAACTGAAGAAATCGATCGATTGATCCCTTCTATTTGCGAACGAGCGTGACAAATCGATCGATTCATCGTGCGATTATGTTAATGTATGCTACAGTAATTATATTATTTAAATAATAAAATTTATTTTAAAACTTTAAAGTTATTTTTTAATCACTGTGTATTTTCAAAATTTCTCAAATTGAATATCCAGACTAATTACGATAACCTGACAAAAATACTTTAAGACTTCAAGGTCTTTTGATACTCCCAAATGTTTAAAACAGAGTGTTTTACAAATAAGGGTATCCCTTGACTGTGCCGAAAATATATTTGAGAATGTCAAAGTTTATCAAAATATTACTAAAAAATAAGATAAAATATTTTAAGATATGATTTGATAAGCATTTAGTTTAATTTTATTATGTTATAATTATAAAAATAGAGAAAATTTATGAAAAATTTGACAAAAAATAGAAAAAATGAATTTTTAATTAACTTTGGTAAATTTGTAAGATATGGTCGAAATTTTTTTATATTAATATTTAAAAATAAAAAACTATAAATATTTACGAATTAAAAAATATTTATTATAATTTTTGTACTAATGTCATTTATACGAATTGCGCACCTTATGTGAATGAGATGAACGTAATACTTTGAATACAAGTTTGGCACTTTACCCTATTGGATTGTTGGCAGGTTCCGGTGCTCGAAAATTCAGCATAGATTTTTTTCTCTTTTTTTTTTAAAAAAAATTTCGGTGATATTTTTTTCTGAAAAAATCATTTAAAAAAATAAAAAAGGGTTATATATATATCGGCATGACCCACAACCAATATTCTTTTTTTCTTAAAAAAAAAAGAAATCTGCCGATATTTGGCCATATGGGCCTATTTTTTTTTTCACAGTATCGGCCAAGATATCTTGGTTCTCGAAAACTCAAGATATCTCGGTCGATACGCACAGTATGAATCGAGATTTATATCCGTGGCAGGTTCACAGCCAGATGGGCCTAAATTATACATGCCAATAAAGATGGCAAATTCGCAACCAAATAATGAGGCCCAGTATAGGTATTACTGGTGGCCCCAAACCTTGGCTGAGACTGGCCTTATAAACAGTGAGGTAGCAACGAGAACTAGAAGTTGCAGTTTGAATAGGGCTGTCCATGGGCTAGGCTAACCACCACAAAGGGCCTATCTTAGGTCAGATCACAGCTTTGACTTTAGTCATTTGGGCAGGCCCATGGCTAAATTTCAACCCAACAGCTAAATTGGGCATTCAAATACGTACGCTGAAAGTTCTAGTGAATTGGGTCTTGTTAACGAGATAATATTACTGCAGACACATTAATACTGCAGACACATTAAGGCCTAATTTTTTGTTGGGTGGCTGGATCTGGTACTGAAGGAGCTGATAACCATAAGGGCCGAATTTGGATAAGGTCCGTCTACTTTAGCGGGTCCTGACAAGCCCATGCAATGGCCACGATACCTGCCCATGTCCAGTCCATTTCCATACTTTGCAAGCGACATCCGGCCAGTTGGGTCACCTAATAATCCCCTCAGGCCCAAGCTAGCTAGGTAATGGGAAAGGAGATGGACCCAAATCCAGGCCCAACTATTGAATTACACTTTTTTTTTTTTTTTAACTTCAATCCATTATTTCAACAGGTAATCAAATAATTACAAGAAGTGATTACTCCTATTGAATGAATAAATCTTCAAAAAAAAAAAATTACAATATGTGAGAATGTCCCACGATCGAAGATAGTAGTACAAAAAAAGCCCATTTGATCCTCTAATGAAGTGGGGGAAAAAAGGGACAATCAGTGGATGAAATATGTAATAGCAAGGGCTATTAGTAGAAGTGCATAGGCAATCCCTTGATCAACTGTCTTACCTGCAGAGTGGATAAAAATAATATTTTTAGTTAATAAACTTGAACTCCTTTCTGCTACAAAGAACTAAACAAGAAAATTCTATATGTACAGTGTGTTTAAGATGAAGATGATGAAATGCATTGACATTCATTACAATTTACAGGAAATGAGATAGTTCATAGATAAATTACTTCTTTTTTTAATGAAAGTGTTTTAAGTCCGACTAATGTTTGAGACATGTGCAAACCTCTCTGTCTATACACATTAGGTAATTTTACGGGGAATAGCCCTTTCGAGTAGAGTGAGAATCAAATTTAGGACTCCCCTTTCTTAAAATGAGTTCTTACCCATCACTCCAAATTCCTTTAGGGTTTAAAGATAAATTACTAGTGGATGTATTTCTAAGCCATCACTCCAAGTAAGTTCTCGCTTGTTAAGCACTCAGCAAATGGGGTGGCGAACTTCTTTGCTAAAAATGGTGTGGAGGGAGCTATCCAAGGCTTTTTTCAATTCTCTGGAGGATAGTGTTTGCAATTCTGTACTTGTAACGTTCATTTTGGTTTTATTGAGTCTCGGATTTTCTTGTATTTCTCTTGAGGCTTATAACTCTTAGGCCCCTTATGTCTATTACTCTTGTATGTTTTTCTTTTAATAAATTTATTTTCACCGTCAAAAAAAAAAAAATTCTATTACAAGGACAAACTGAAAGAAGACTTGCTAGTTTGAGTTTAAGAAAGTCATTTCTAGATACATGAGAGAAATGATTTTGATAAAAATGACTGATAAAGAACGTTGGGTGTTGGGTCTTTGGAATTTATTTATTTTTTCTTCATAAATGAGATAATTCAATCTAAACATTTGATAAATAGGAGTGAATATGTTAGAAGTGGATTTTTTTTTTAATTTACGTGTTGGAAGCCGTAGAAAACTCAGCATAAAACATTCACGGCTGATACCCTTTATCCTAAGAGGCTAAGAGCAAACCAAGTTAGTCCATAGAAGTTCGAATCCATCACGTTTCGATTCCTAAGACGAAATGCAACCAGCTGACCCACACTGGCGTGGTAGAAGTGAAAATTTTTGAACTAGAAAGAGACCCTTTTATAAGATAATCTCCTAGTCTATGTATCAAGTTAAAAATCCCTTATAGTTTTCATAGACATTTTCACTCTAGGCCTCTAGCTACGATCAATCTCTTCTAATGATGATAACTCTTAATCTCTAGAATCTAAAATCTCTTAGAAGCATGAGAACTTACCATCACTGATCTGAACACCCGGTGCAGGGGAGGGAGCGATCGATTGAGCATGGCCCAGATGGAGAAGGGGCAACAAGAAGAGACCCATGAAGAGGAAAGCATACACTTTCATGGAATTCATTTTCCAAGAAATCTGAATTGGGTATTGTTTGTTTCTGTGAAAGAAATAGGGATGAGAGAAAAAAAAAAACTGGAGAATAGATGGAAAGAGAAGAAGGCTGTATCTGTTACTTAAACAAAACAAGGAGGCCTCTACTTTTAAATAGCTTCTAGGAAGGAAAGAGGGTTGAAAACATGAGAGGAGTGGGTGCAATCCATTGTTGAATATTAGGTGATTTTTTGTTGGGGCATTGGGAAAGTGACACGTGGCCTAAATAAGAAGAACCACTCCAAACATGTGAAGGCAATGGCAGGTATGGAGAAGAATGAAAGACAAATTTCATTTGGAATGCTATAACTTTTGGTCAATCTGACTTAACATATTTTGGTCAATTCACAAGATTTGGTCAGGGCTTGAGTTTTAAGCTCAATTTAAAAATTATGATTTAAAGTTCATATTAATTTTTGTGAATAAATACACAACAAATCATTTCTTAAATAAAAATAATTTATTTTTATAATATCTATGTTGTTAGATTTAATTTTCTCATAGGACAAAGGAGGGAAACTAGTTGAATATGAAAAAAAAACAACAGAAAAAGGTGGAAGTAGAAAAAAATTATGTTAGGGACCATTAAATAAATAAATTCCTCATGAGGGCAGAGACTTGATTTGTAAAACATCATTAACTCTATGGGACTTTAATAAAATCTCCTTTTGGACATGGAGTTTTCTGCAAATTTGTCCCACCACTAGTTCTAGTTCTGTACGTCACTTGACGGTGTGAGTGGTTGAGTAGAATGTGAAGAATGTGAATGTTTTCATTTTCAAACTTCAAAGGGTCTCCGGTCATTCGGTCAATTGCGTGAGAAAATTTAAAATTTAAAAACGAAGAGGTGTGGGTTGTAATTTGAAAAAATATAGCATTTGTTTTTTGAATAGGAGCCGGCTTTGTTTGGAGATAAGGGACTTTCCAATTTGACTATGACGTGCATCAGTACTGGTAAAAGGTGTTATTTTTTTCTTTATAAGATGTACTTCTAGAAGCTTCAATACTTAGAATTATTGAAGCTTATTCCACAAAGAACGACTAAACATGAAATTAAGCTATTGATAAACAATTTTAATTTTTCAGTATTTCATCCGACAAAGTGGATTAAACCAAATAGCAGCTTTTAAATTGATTGACTATATGCCTCGGTGTTTTGGAGGTTTTGTTCTTCCATATGAATAAGATAGAATTGAAATTTGAGTTGGGTTGAATTTTAATAAATTTAATTTAATTTATATAAAAAAATATTGAGTCAAATCTAATCCGTCTTAAATTGTTGGTCCGAATTGTTCAAGTGGACTCGACCCATTTTAACTTAAATTTGGAGAGAAAAAAATCACGAACATGTTTTTTATATTTCTTAAAACTCAGATTGGATAGGATTGATTTTAAATTTGTGAACCCAACCCAACCTAAATTCATTGGGTTTTTTCCCAATCCAATCCAATACTAAATTTATAAACACATAACTCATCTTACTAATTTCTCAACTTGACCCAAATTTCACTCCTAACAAAAGGAGTCAATTTTTTTGCATATCAATGGTAAATGAGTGATAACATTTAGAAAAATGCCTAAACTTACTACAAAGTTATACTCTTTTATACTTTTGTTGATATAATAAGTCATTTAATTAACATTTTAACTAATTATTGAAACGCTAACTAATTATAAGTAGAAATTATATAATTCAAAAATATAGATCTCAGGGGTTCAAAAAATGGCTCAGCCGATATGCAAATATCGGCCGATATGATCTTCTCTCCTCTTTTTGTTTTTTTTTTTAAATATTGGTATTATTTTTTTTCTAAATTAAAAAATATAAAAAACAGAAAAAGAAACTATTTTAAAAAAAATAATTTAAATGTAAATATCAGCTGATATCGGCCAATATCTGGGCCGATATTTTGACCCAAGCCCATCATCGTTTTGAATTTTTTTTTTAAAAAAATATTGATATTAATCATACCAGCCGATATTGGACCAATATGATTCAGCGATATATCGGCTATATCGGTTAATATGAAGGTTGTACAACCAATACATTACATATCAACTGATATTATACGGTGTTTAAAACCCGTATGATATTGGCATATACGTTTCGTATCGATCGATATCTTGACCCTGATAGATCCAACTCACCTACGGGTCCAAGATTATTTATTTAGATACGTGGACTGTCGAGTCCATGACCAAAGTTTAACTCAGAACTCAAAATAAATGAACTGCTGAGCTCAGCCTCTTAACAGCTCATGAAGTCTTATCAAACTTTCCAACTCATTCAGCCAACAGTATATATCTACATCTAAATATAAAAGTATGTAAATTATTAAATTGTTCATATATGTAATAAAATCCTCTGATTGGAATTTTAAAATTGGACTTGAAGTGGGCTTTAGACTTCACAAAGAGGCTCCAATAAGTTGGTCCTTATCCGAGAGCTATCACAGTGTGAAAATGAAATCTGTTAACTAAGAGCAAAAATGAACCATTAGATAAATTTTGACAATATCATAATTAATTGAATAATTAAGATGCACTAAATGAAAATTATAAAAATTAGATCTAAATTTTAAAAAATAAATAATTTTAACAAACCAGATTTAACATAAAATGGGTCTCATATGAGGCCCTTATGCCTGAGCATTTTGTAGATTCACCCTTTGTCAGGCTCAACAAATTACCCATTCATATTGAATAAAGCACAAAATGTATGTCATTCTACAGGGGATCAATAACATATCAAAAGCAATGGTAGTATTGATCTTGAGGATTGTAAACAGTCGATAACAGAAAGTTTCAGAAAATCATGGACATCTATTTACATTTTTATTCAAAACCGGTGTAGAACTGGATGAGAATTGCTTGTTTTATATGGGAACTAATATATTCCAGTTTGAATTGTAGTATACAAATAACAAGTGATGCTACTTAAAGGCTATTAAATCCACTGCATTACAATTTTACTGTTTTTCTATGTAAATTTTTGAATTCTGCAAAATTCAGAATGAATAACAATAAGAACTGTGCAGTAAAATTTTTGTTAGCACTGTAAACCTCTCAAGATTTAACATGCTTTGCCTTTCAATCTTGGACAAGGTTGAGGGCTTCATGTTGATGGAAGCTTTTCATCCCCACCAAAAAATGAGCAGTTCTGAAAAGCATCTAGACTGCCGGCAGTCAAACCACTGAGGCTAATGCTGTCTCCACCAATTATCTGTTTGGAGGAAGATAAACCCAAGTCCAGCGCTCCCAATGAATTTTCCTGTTATCCATTTGTACAAATTCAAAACAGTAAGGTTGTGCTTTCTCCAATGTTTAAGAGGAAAAATATTAAGGTAGAGAGGAGGTTAAGTACCCAATTGATGTCAGTCAACCTAAAACTACTTTCCTCATTATCTAAACCTTGTCCAAGATGCAGTGAGTCGCTTTTAGGTTCTTGACAAGCATGATTCCCTATAAGATCAACTCGAGTGTCAACCTGCATAAATACAATAATAATGAACAGGTTTAAACATATAAACCATCAATGGAAGGAAAGACTCAACACTGCAGCCCTCGGTCATTAGTACAGTGAACATATGAACAGAAAGCAAACCTCAGCTGAGGCAGAGAATTTCATTGAATTTGAGGTAGCATTGTGACTAAACGCCCCATGAGTACTTGACTCTGACGGTGCTGGAACCTCTTCTCTTGAAGTGGCAATCTTTTGAAATGGAAATGCATGGCATGTTTCCTCAGCATCCAAAATTGATGTCTGTAATGCTGGAGCAGATTGAAGGACACCTTGATGTCGAAGTAGATGGGCAGCAATAGCAGCATCAAATGAATCTGAGCAGAATGGTAACTGTGAAGGACATGAATCCTTTTTGACAGGTGATGGATCAGAACGGATGGCATCTGCATTTTGGGATGTTTCCTTAAATAGACCCCCCAAACTTAGGTTATTCAGACTATCAGCCCACAGTGCTGAAGAAAAAGAAGCACCACCTTCCATTTGCAACTTATCCTAAATCAACAAAAATGTTATCATACATGACATAAGCACCCACCCAAAGTAGAGAATATATTTTAAATAATAGGTTTGAGTAAAAGATACCACATCTACAACTGCTTGATTGAGTGGCACATCCCTTGCAACGGTTTTATACATCGACTCACTAACAGAAACTAGCATCTTCTCTTGAGACGGTTGTGTTTCTATCTCCATAACGTTCATCTCTGCACACCCCTTCTGTGAATCTTTAGTTGGTAAACAATTCTCAAAACTGAGAGACGTGACATGTGGCAAGGAATGAACTTTAGGCTCTATCCCAGAGAACCAACCATATCTTGAAAAGAAATGATGTCAGCAAGTAAGAATGAATAAATCTTTCACAGCAACATATTGTTTTTTATTCCAAAAGAAGCCAGAACAGGAACCAGATTGTGCCATGCACCTTAAGCGGAATATGGAGGGTTGTCCAATGAATGCATACACATCAGCTGCACTAATATCAGTGTCCCTCAAAGTCCATCTTCTGAGGCTGGCAAGATTCTCCTGTTGAATGTTGTACGGAAGGAGCACAAGTTCCCCCAGTGCTATGCTTGAATTTCCCCACTTTGTATTGAGGTGCTTCAGCACCGAGGAAATCTTCTTTCGGGCACTTAAAGTTAGCTCCAGGTATGGGTTATATTCATCCTACAATAAGTACATGATAATCAGGGTCATTGTTGTGAACACATTCCACAGAAATTAAGGATGCAATTAATATAGGTAACACACCTTCTCCAACCCTTTGAGAGTTGCTTCATCTATAGGGAACAGCTGAAGTTTGAGCTTCATAAATGATTGCAGCCTTTGTCCACATTCAAGTGCAGGCTTTTGTAGAGGACCTCTTCCTATTACATGATCTAGTGGACATGATCCTGAAATTGCAGGACAGGTCAAAGGACCCCAAACAAGTTAAAAATTAGGCAAGGTGATATACTTGACTTTAACATTACCCAATCCAAGAAATTACCTTTGGAGGGAACCAACTCCTGAGGTAACTCCTCAAGGCGATATTGGTTGGAACTCCTCTCAATAATGTTTTTTGTTTGGTTGGACAGTTCTGAATCTGCAGCAACAAAGTAGTGAAAATTTTCAGTGTTACTCAGCATGCAGTGGTAGGTGACACTGTTACTACTTGCTATCAGACTCCAAGTGACAACCTTATGCTAAGTCAACATGACAAAGTCAGAAATAAAAACAATACAGAAATATCATCTAAGTTAGCCTTCAAATGTGCATATCAGATGTCAGTGGGATCTATAATTTGTACGGATAGATTAGAAGGACGTGATTGTGTACCAATATGCAGAGCTGCACAATGTAAGAGAAAACAGCGCAAACAAGGCATACCAAATAGACTCATGAGAAAGTAAAAGATTTTTAAACCTGTGTCAACTATAAAGATGCCTGTGTGGAGTCATTCATCTAATGGGCAACAGCAGACATGGATTATGGGGAAAAAAATATTAGCATTCAGATATCATATTTCTTCCCACATAATCCTTTTGTTTGGTTCTACAATTATATGAACATCCCAACAGAGACCCTGGCCAGCCCAACACATGTGGTGGAGATTGAACAGGCGGCATAGTGACAACAAAATTATGATAGTGTGTGCCATGTGCACGTCTAAATTTGTACTACCCAAGCACCATATTGCATGAAAACTTCCATCAGATCAACTTATGGGGCCTATCTTTGCTCCATTTCCACCATTCCCCATGCACCATCCCCCCATGTATTGGATATTTACCCAATTTGATTCCATTCAGATATCAGAATTACCGTTGGGACCTAAAAATCCATACCTTAAAATGATACAGCTAAGCAAATTTTCACGGGAAACTATTTAACAATGCATAAGCCTTTCCCATGATTACAGTTGGACCTCATATAGGGTTTCTGTGTGTGAAATTGTGTGTGTTTGCAAAAGGTGAATGCTAAAGCAGAAACTCTTTTTATCCCTGATATTACCCATAGTCAGATGAATCCATGGTAAGAAATGTGATTAGCTCATGGTTGGACACTTCAAATTGCATACAAGAGCCAACTTGTAGAATTGGAAAACAACTCTTTATAAAGCATGTTAGCATTTCAATGCACTTCCAATCCTTTTAAGAAAAATCACCTGTGCTGCTTTGTCCTACTGTAACAGTTTCCGTGGAAGACTTTTCACCTTTGGCACAGCTAATGCCTGCAGTTACTTTGCTCTTCACAGAAGCCCCACCTGTTCTTCGTCGTTGTCTGGGAGTTTTCATAGGTGTATCAGCTTTAGTACGAACTATGCCAGGAACCACACTCTTCTGCGAAGAAGTCCCTCTTCTGGATCCCATCTTATGGTTAATTAGCAGTCAAGAATCAACACTTAGCTGCAGAGTAGCAATTTGGTCTGAGATACTAAAGATTTGGTTGGTAAGGACAGATGAACATGATTAACAACAATGTATTTCTCTCTCAGGCTCTTTTAATCATTTGAATGGCTAGCTTTTTTGTTGTAAATTACATTACTTTCAGGTGCATGCATACAAGACCTGACACTTCAGATGTAAGACCAATAATGTGTTCAACATTTCTTTTAGCCCCTAGCCAGCTTCTTGATACAAGCACAGTTTCTTCACATGTAATTGATGAGATATGCAAGCATTCTTTCATGATTTATGTAATTTTTCTACTGCCCTTTGTATCCATACATCCCCCATGTACTTGCATCTAGACATCATGACATGATTGAAGATAAATGGAACTTTTCTTCAATGATCCAATTACTGCACATTTAATGCATATAATAAATATCAAACAATATTGTGGAAACTTACATTGAAAAGATGAAACTTTTTATAACATTTCAAACAAAGCCAACCATAGAAGTTTCAAACCAATCTGAAATGGTATCAACCACAGGCTACTAGCAGTCTGCTTCTAGATAAAATGAGCCCATCCTGAGCTTACATGCTACAATTTGCAGCACTGAAATAAAGTCCCAAATGCTGCAGATACCCATCCACTAAATTGCATCAAAACAGTGCCAAATTATGATAAAAATTGAGTGAAATTTGGGTTCTCTATCCCCATATTAGTCGAAGGCCATCTATATTTATACACACCCAATTATCGCTCCATAAGTGCTCCTCATTGACCATGGGACACTTAAAAGAGGTTACCCCTCCAAACCAAAGAACAACAATTAATGTAAAGGTACATTTTCAAAATCACATTCTTGAGAAGAATGATTTAAATAAAATTTGATCTGTGAACATTTGGTCACCATCATTATTAGAGTCATTTGTTCCATCTCGGAAATTGACACTCATAATTAGATTTTCGTATCTAACAATTTCACTCTAAACCGAAAGCACTTATCAATGGGATTCTCAAGTATGTACATACTGCAAGCTAGTTAATTTGAACAATTCATAGATCTCATGATTGGATCCTTGGAACCAGTCCGCACTACAGGCTAAGGCCCGTTTGGATGCATAGAGAATTGCTGTCATCCAAGTAAATGTTCTCCCAAAATCCCACTCTGGATAAAATACGTTTTGTATTTTGAAGCATAAATGCACGTCGCTGCAACCATTAGCCTGTACATCCAGACAGATCCAACGCCAAAAATTTGCAACAACGTCCTTTATATTTTAAGGGAATCAAATTACATCCAGGTTATAACCAAATCAATGTAATAATTCAATAACAAAAACTCAATCCCATCTTAACAGTATTCAAAATTGAGCGATAAATCAGCTGACCTCATTTGGCTTGAAGATTTCTGGGAAAGAGAATAAAAAATAGAAATCTAAACGTACCACGGCTTCTATTCATTCCTTGACGAAGCGCCAAATTGAAGGAGGCAGAAATCTCTCTCTGTCTCTCTGCGACGAAAAACCCGCGGGGAAGAAGATTTGAGCATTTGTTTGAATTTTATATTGCGTTTTAAAAAGGCGGTTCCTGTTTTTCAAACCCTAGTTGCCGCCTTGGTTGCTTTTCGAAAACTCTAATTTGACGAAGCTGAGTCAAGAGGTCACGTGATTCCATTCATATTGTGACAACACGTGGCATTTGTGCGAGTCATTATATCAATCTAAATTTAAAACTATTAAATATTTATTCTAAAGAAAAAATTATTTAAACACCTTTATTTATTTCATTTAAGTAAATGAAATAAGAAGTTCATAAAAATTCTATATTAATTTTTGTTTTATTTAATTTAAATCAAATAATTAGAATACTTAAATGAAAACATTTTTTTTAATGTTAGTACTAAATCTCAATAACTAAAAACCTACAATGAATCTAATTTAGATATTGGCTAATTTTAATTTTTTTACAATTGGAACATTAATATAATTTTCCTACAAACTTATTTAAGAATACCATGCTGAAGTTTGTATAAGAGTTGGATGGATAAAGAAATGGTAACGTTTACAAATATTAGTTTTTTTTTTTTTTTAATTAAAGGCCTTTCATTTTAATTTAAAATAAAGAGTCTTATTTTAAATTATTCTTTTCTTCAACAATGGAAGTCACTTCTTAGCTTCTTAGGAATACCTGTTGGCCCACCATGGCTCAAACCTGGAGAAGTGCACCTTCAGCTTAAATCTTTTAAGCTGTGGGCAATGTGCAGATCAGAAAATATCTAAGCAATCTTTTTAACCCTTGACAGTTAAAAAACTTGTCTCAATTCAATTCACGCTCAACATAGCCCTCTAGACCACTCTCCGCAATTGCTTACCCAATCTGTGTAAGATTGAGAGGCTTGAACATGCCCAAAGACTAGTCGGATTAAAATGTCCACTATCCAAATACAAGTGAAACCCTTAGATATCTTGGTCATAAAAAAAAATATCAAGCATCTTTTTATAAATTACACGCGTAAATATATATATCTACAGTACATGGAGCAACACGCAATATCAATCCATAAGCAAGAGACGATCAACTGCAATTCATCCAGTCCCAGACAAAAGCAAAATGGTTCATTGCCAATCTGAAAAACAACTTAAAAGTGCAAACATTCAGAATTTATCCAAACACGGCCATTGCATTCACAAGGAAATGCTAAAGCAGATATATCCCAGATGGTGGCTCAACCATCTGAAACGAGACTTGATTGTCACTATGTTGGACGATCAACGAGATTCTAGTTTCTGTAATTTTTCTTTGCAAACTCTACCACTGAGAGTTCATTGCTTGCTTATTTTCCTTGACGGCGGCTTTCAGTGTCTCACGTTTGGCTTGGGAGAAGTTGCAGAGAAAACAATCAAATTATAATCTTGAGCATATGAGACTTGACCAACCAGCATATCAGGAGCAACTTTCAACTGTTTTGCTAAGTGTTAGTAAGATTCGTGAGTGGGGCTTTCTTCATGCATGTCCATAGAGGAATCATTGGAATCTCTGTTTTGATGAGGAAAATTTTCCTGATTCCGCACTATTCCATTTCCAGTTGACGGAACATTGTTTTGATAGTAACCATCCTGTGCCAAGTGAAAAGGCTGGAGGCTCCGTCTAATGGGGCTGGATAGGGCATTTGAGAAAACCGTATTCTTGGTTTGATCAGAGTGCCAAGAATGAGGAGCCTGTCCAACTGTGGCCTGCCCAATTGAACCAGAAGATGCCTGGATACCTGGATTTGTGAAATGACTAGTGGGTTGAGAATGATGGTGTTGGAATTGCAATCTAGGGGACATTGATACATCCTCTCCACTGCAATCAAGCTCATTCTGCAGGATCAAAAGCAGTTCTTGTATGCATTTGTCAGGCTTTTGCTAGAGTTGAAGATACTAAAACAAGAGAAACCCATCCAAAGAGAAACTGAAACATATGTTGAGAACATACAAATATGCTATTTAGTCAAGCCCAGGTCTGTAAATATTTAGCTCATCAGCAAAATTTACATGTTTCAACAATTTTGCATTCAAATTATTCAGCCCAACCATTTCCTAGTGACTATTGTAGTTGGATTACAGGAAATGTCTGCAGTGAAATAATAAAAATAGTGGTCAAACCTTGCAGGTTGTTGGAGTGGTGTTTGTCATACTAGCGGTTAAAAAAAGAAAGAAAGAAATGGTAAAATGACTTGAAGCTTCAAAATTTCTAGTTGCAAATATTGAGTACCTACCATCCACGTGGGATCTAGTTATTGAAAAATTTAAACAAAGATCAGCCTATTGGAAAATCATATGTATCTTTCAGTGGCTAAACCAAACTTAAAAAATCAACCTCAGCCAACTTGCCTCTTCAACCTTCTTCATTAAAATCCCCTTCAAGTGGCGAAGTTGCTCCAAAAGATCCAAAGGGACTTTCTTTTGGATGGGCAAGAGATTAGAAGAAGATACAAATGACCAACTGAATTCACTCTGAGTCTGAATGGAGGTTGGGGATAGACAACATAAAAAATTGCTCTACTTTCAAAAGATACGTAGGAGAAAAAGGGAGGAGAAGATATGATGGTAAGAGGAGACCAAATCAAATTATGAAGAGAAAAACAGGGAATCGCATGGGAGGCTATTAGGAAGGGAAATTGGGTCATGAAGTGGGGAGATGTAACTAGAAAAGATACGAGGCTTTCATAGGGAGGCAGGTCAAGAATCAAATTTGGGGAGGACGTTTGGTTGGTGGAATACCAAGAATGTGAGGTGTTCAATACATTACTTTTCATTCCATCTCCCTACAGGTGTGTCAAACTATTAATAAAGGAATATGTGAACAATCAATGAGTGAGGAGATGGATTATGGAGTTGCTCGATTCTCAAAACTTCATATTCAATCAAGGAGGCTTTGCCACAAGGAGTGGAGGATAGGACCTTTGGCTCCTTTTGGAACAAGTACCTGCTCTCAGTGATTAAACCCAATTCGAATCCAACCGGATGTGGCTTTGTTACCCTTAACCTTTTTCATGTGTTGGTCGTCATATGCCAGTCTTAATATCTTAACTATGGGTGTTGAGTTGCAATAGATTGGGCAAATGCCTTGCACAATTTTTTTTATGTCTATACATTTCAGCAAATGCCTTGCACAATTTTTTTTATGTCTATACATTTCAGGCAACAAATATTACTTCAACAGTCAGAATAATTACTCCTATACATGAGCATTCAACAGTCAGAATTACTCCTATACGCCCGCCCGCACGCCCGCACGCCCGCCCACCCACCCGCCCGCACGCGTGCCACACGCACGCACGCACGCACAAGAATTGGGTGTATATATATGTATGTATGATTTGACACATCCAGCTGATGCTAGTGATTACGTAACACAATAGAGACAAGAAGTTAGATATAGATAAACATGCGCCACTTAAATGTTCAATGAGGAAGAAAATTCCTGCATCCCTACTAGTCCATTGAGATCCACTCACTTGTCTATAAAAATATATCCATGAGGTCAATACCCATCCTCCATGACTTATCTAAAAGGGCCTCAATAAGTCTACAACTGCTCATCTAGTAGCAGCTTAGTTCCTCCCAAGGAGCATTTTGTGTATGTTTTGTCTTGTCAGAGAGAGAAAGCAACCATAAAAAACCGATATTAAAGGAAAAGAAGGGGACAAAATGATTAGACAAGAAAACCTGTAAGTAAGCAACTATATCAGCTCCTGCCACTCTCTTCCCTTCCTCATGTTGTCTGAAGATCCATTGATATAACTTTTCCTGCATAAAACATGCATCCCAAACGACAAAATATATCAACAAACTGCTTTCATACTTAAAATGGATAAAAAGGGTATATCAACAAACTGCTTTCATACTTAAAATGGAAAAAAAGGGGAGCAAGTGGAATGCAAAATAGCCATGAGCTTGTAATCCGCTTATACACACAAACAAAGCAGATCTAGTGTAGGACATGCTACACAGTCCCCTGTTCAGAATGCCCACTTGGTAGAGTTATGGGTTTTACTCAAAAAAAAAAGCTTCTACATCCATCCAAAATGTTGAGCTTAGCCCCAGTCACAATTTCTAACCATTTAAAATAAGGTCATGAAAAATGAATAAGAACCTAACACCTTACCTTTTCAAAATAAAGGAAAAAGACACCCTCTTTTTTGAGCTATACATGTCATGGTTTCAAGTTCACTCACTCATTTTCATGACCATATATCCAACTGCATGTGAAGTATTAAACTTTAGGATTTTGGATAAATTGAGAAACTTCCTTTCATTTTGGACCCCAGAAAATGTTGGGGTATGTGGCTCAAATTCTACCCACCATACACCAGTGGGGCCCATGTCTTATCAGTTAGAATCAGTTTTGCTGGCAGTTATATGTGGCTTTTGACCTTTCATAAGTCACATAATACACACATGGTGGGACTCCAAAGTTTGGATAAGAATATCACACGTTGTAAGCTATCCCATTTTGCATGGGATTAGATTTTTTGCCTCATAAGGATAGCATGGATGAAGTGGTGTGAATGGAAGAGACGTGTGTTTGCATGGCATGAGAGTATTTCATGCATGTTGGAAATAGGCTGGCATGTACACAACTGACGTTTGTGTGTGTGAGTTGTTGCCAGTGTCAAAATCTAGGAAATGGGAGTCCTAGAGGGACAAGAACGCCTACGGCATGGATACCGTGTGTGGAATATGCAACAACTGGCGTGTGTTGACAAGGCCTGGGTTTTTGGCGACTAAACCAGAGGTAATTGGTTGGATGTTGAAGGAATCTTTCATATATATATCAGTGGATATTTTTCACGGCAAAGGTGTGTGTGAGATAACACCACTCAGCGTGTGCAATGCTGGGTTCAGTGCAGAAAGACCAAGCAAATACATCTTTTGTTTTGAGACATGTAGGCATACACGGCATTGTGTGTGGAGGGCCTTTACTGCCCTTGTGCTTATGGATCTAGGCTTCGAGACCAAGAGGTTTAGACACATGGAAGAGCACAGAAAGTACGCCGGAGAGCGCAACAAAAGATGGGTTCTTTCTTCTGGGTTTGAGAGTGTAAGAAGAGATGTGTGTACTCGGGACTTGGGTCTGGGCTTTAAACTCAGCGAGTTATTCATATTGTACGTGAATTCTCTTTTCTCTCACATAGTGAAGATATCAGTCGTTCCGTGGACATAGGCCGGGTTTGGCCAAACCACGTATCCCGGTGTTCTTATTGTGTGTTGTGTTTGGTTCCGTTGATTAATATTCCACATTCATATTATTCCCAATAGAAAAATTTATACACAACCACGTAGGATGTGCCAAACTAAGTTGCATGGGTATGGGTGTGAGTGCCAGAGTTTGACATGGGTGCGAGGTATCGAACTCAGCAATTTAGAAAAAAACATAACACGGGGACACGGCACCAGATTTAAATAAAAAATCTGAATTTATTTTAAATGAAAATAAGGTGTGAAATAACACCAATAAAAAACAATGTACTGGTTCTACCTAAACATTTAGGTGATAAACATATTGATATTTTAATTAGGTTTTAAAAGGAAAAATGTGTAGTAATATTTTAGTCATGTTAAAAAACAATGTTAAAAAGTACTAAAAGAATCCATGAAGAACGGGTGTGAGTGTCTACATGTGTCTAAAAGTGTCTAACATGAGTACAAGTGTCTACAAGTGTCCAACAAGGGTACATCACACATCTTTTTAAGTATCCATGTAACATAGACTACAGTGGACCCTGATGGCATCAGGAGGATAGGGGGATGTCGGAGAATTAATGTGTGTGTGAAACTGACATTGTGGAATCCAAGTGGCATAAAACATCCTAAAAAAGGTTCAATATAATATCCAGTTAATCCAAGAGCCAGGATGTTTTGGCCAATCTTAAAATTCAAAATCATCCAGAACAGAAAAGGTAAATGAAAGGAAAAATATGCACAAGCTATCAACCTTGAATGCAACAAAAACAAATAAAGATGCATTAAAATTCAGGTATATGTGAGGACTTAAGCTTCACTTCATCATGGTACTCACTGGCTACAGTTGAAAACGTTCAATGATTCAGTATGCATTAGGAAGTAAAGTGTCACCTGATTGGACACAAAGTTGGTGAGAATGGAAGCATTCCATAGGCATTGTGTTGATTTTCTGGTAGTAGAAGCCTAGAGATTTTTTGGTGCAAATTTTGGAAAAGAAGCAATATGCAAAATGATCAACTTGCGCTTTTAGAAAAGTATGATTTCAGACCACTAGGGAACAATTGAATATTGTGACGAAGACGAACATCAACACTGAAAGGAATTTGATAAAATATGTCCACTCATTCTATTCATTCTGCATGGTCAATTGACCAGGATCAAATGAAACAACAAAAGTCAGTTGCAAGATGGAGTGGAATCATGAAGCAACACAAGGAAAGGAGAGTTATTGAAGGATAGTAGCAATTCTAAATTGCCAGTATACATAAATACAAGGTGGTAGGAGCATAAACGAGATTCAGAAGCAGAGCAGCACCTCAGTTTAAAGCTTAAATGTAAACGTAATAACACTACTCGCCAGAAAAGAAATATAAAGAAAATCAAAATAAAAAGTTCCTGCACGTCCATTGCAACAAATCATGCAGTGAAATAAATTTCATCTAGTTGAAAATGATGAATGCAACTAACTTGCAGTGAGACATACTTGCAAGGGAGCTTTTAAAGCAGAAAGCAGGGTGCAGTTTTGTTATAGACAAGTCTTATGGGTGTTAGATAGGCACTCAGCCCATAGAAAAGGAACAATGGCAAATCTAAAAGCAAATGACAACCCCAGATTAATGGGATTAAATGACTTCAATGGTGATGATAAGACAACATGGTACTTTATGCATTACAGCCATGAGGACATGTTTTCCTCCTCATTACCAGATGATGTAAACAAGTTAAACATTATTTTTAGTCGCTGGCAATTGGAGTTCAATAGGAATTTCTAGTGCTTACCTTTGATATTCGTAACTTGTGCATCAGTGCTACCTTAATATTTTAACACTTGAACACAGTATGGAGTTTACAATGAATTGGCTTCTTTCTTTAATATGTATAGGAAATTGTCTTCCTTCCTTCTCTGTTTCTTTCTCCTAAGCAGATATGATGCAAGAAATTCTCATTTGGAATGTTTGTCTTCATGTGCATTATGCTGTTTGGATGTCACCTATTGTTTCTTCTAACAGGATTTCGTTATTTGTTACATTCATAGATGATTACTCTTGAATGACTTGGGTTTATTTGATGAAACATAAATTTGTGGTCTTTGATCATTTTCGCACTTTTCATAAATGGAATACTACTCAATTTGATTGTCATCTTAAAATCTTGCAAATTTCGCATTTCACTAATTTGGTTCTTGCTCAACTTTGTTCATATATTTCCCATCCTTGTGTTTATGCTTCAGATTAAAAAATATCCCTAATTCAGTAACACTAAACTCAATAATAATGAAAAAGACCTTAGATGTTGACTATTTGCTCCTCCATTGTAAATTCTTGTCTACAACGAGGGGCACTTACCTTGATCTCTTAGAGATCTACTGACCTTTCCAGTCTCAGTTGCCCAGTTTTCTCACATTCTTTAGAGGCAGATCCATATTCTTTTACTTGACAATTACTTCTCATGGCCTTTGATTAGAGCACATGTTAGGATAGACACAATTAATTTTCCAATAACTGACGGAGACCTAATCCTGTATTGACTTAGGAACAAAGGCGAAAAGCAAATCATGAACTGTCACAATATGATTATCCAAGTTTTTCCTCTGTACCCATTTTCACTTCATAAGGTGTTTGAGGAGCCCTTACGTCATTCTTAGAGTTTATCAGTTGTTTCAATGAGCTCGGAGATTTATTTTCTTTTCTTTTCTTTCTGTTTCTTTTTTTTTTTTTGTGTTTATTTTGATGCTTTTGTAGGTTTTTTTTTATGCACTTGTTAAACCCTTTCTTCTCTCTCCATGGATTTTGTTACAATTTCAAAAGAAAATGATAGTAGGAGAAAACTTCACCTGGGCAATGTGCCCACTTGGACACCCCTGTGGGGGCCACCACGGCCCCAAAATCACACTCTCTTCCCCTCACACTCATCTACCCAATTTGAACCCATTCCAAGTTGTCTCACTGACGGATTAAAAATCCATTCAAAACTAGGCTCATTTTGACTATTGATAGTTCGACCCTTGAAAAACATGGATTTTCAAATGCAATGAACCTATTTTTACATAAGAAGCATCATCATCTTAAAGCGCCTTTTGAATGTACCCATCTTCATACAGTGGTGGGTGGGCACACGGGGCCCAGGCAAACTGTCGCCATGGGTGACGCCGCCCATGGAAAGTGATTCGTGATAATACCAGTGAAAAAGACACTGACAGTTCAAGCAACCAAAATATAGTAAATCTAGAAAGTTCTCAGACACGACTTGTGCATTCAGGCATGCAGTGATCATCCAAATTCCAAACCATTCCACAGACTATTCTACCCTCTGAATTCAAACCAGGGCTGCGCAAATATCCATAGGGCTCATCTTCACCGTTAGATCAAGTCTCAGCTATATAAATATCTATCAATATGATTTCATTTTAATGCACAACAATTGAAGGTGGGGACAATATGAAGGGCACACTTTGGAAGGCCAAATGGTCCAAATAATTTCACATCCGTCTATCATTTCACCCATGTCAGGAATGAAAGATTGAAACTTGCATGAGTTCAATTCACAACTCCAACTAGGCAACACAAACTTGCAAAAATAAGCTCAGACCTTTTCGAGACCTCTCCCCAAAATAAAGTAAAATTTGTTATTCTGATTTGCAAAGGCAATTGTGCAATCACAGGAAGCTCAATTCACATGTCCAATGACGCAATAAAATCAATCCATCAAAGAGAAGCAACAGAATGCAAAACAAAGGATCAAGAGGGAGAGAACGGGAAAAAGCCAGACCCATTTAATATCACCCAAACAGACAAGACCCATCAAATCAAACCCCATAAAAAAGGTGATTGACCGACCAATGGATAAATCTGAAGAGAGTAAGAAGGGAAGGGGGGTAGGGAAACGGACCAAACCCTGGCGTTCACCGGCTTGAAAGGCGAGCTTCTGCTGGTTCATGGCCTGTGTATAGAGCTGCGAGAGAGAATTCGCGGCGCTGCAGAAGGACGAATACATGTTTCGATCCACTTCATCCAGCCTCGTCGCATCGGATTTCCTCCTCTTCGCCATCAGTATTGATTAATTTGCAAATTCCCCCTCCCTCAAAAACCCTATCACAGTTTTTCTGCCCCCCCTCCCCCAAATTAGGTGGTTGCAGAAGGCCCAAGGAAAAGAAGGGAAAGCAAAAGAGATGAATTCTCTCTCTCAAATACAAGACATCTGCTTCGTGTCAAACTGAGCCAAGGTTAAATGTTCCTTGCTGGCAACAACCATCCTTCCATCCCTTCCTCTTTTGTATGTTTTATTATCTAAACTAATTCTATGATCTTCCTATCTTGTATCATCCAAGCATCGTCTAATCTCATCCATGCATTAATTATGTACAATTTACTTCACTTGAGTCCAGACATTGGCAATTGACATCAAGGACTCAAACTCTGCCAATCATGGATTGCCATGATTTTGGATACACAATTTGATTTAATTTAAAATGATTGATAAAAATATTTAACACAATTGATAAAGATTTATTATTGTAGTTTAAAAATTGTAAATTTAAGTTCTACATGTGTTAAATAAATAATCACCCTTAAGGAGTTAGTTTGATTGTGGGAGGTCTTGAGATCAATTTCCCCTCAACACAAAAAGGGTCACTCTCTTTAATTGATACTTTAATTTATTTATTTTTAAAAAAGATGTTGAATAAGTAATCAATTTAAAAATTTTAAATTTCTATCATCATCATCGGTGAAAATCTTATCTATTTTAGGTTGACTTCACAAGTTCTTATTCTCCAATTTCTAATTCCAAATGTAAAAAATAATTCTAAATTGATGGACTAAATAGCTAAGTTGATGATGATAGGATGACTGATTGATTAGTTGTGATGTTTGATCGACAAACATTAGGTTTTTCTTAATTTCACTTTTGAATGTGTAGACTCGATAGTATAATCAATAGTTTATAATAATTAAGTTCATTTTTCATTTTTGGCATTGTCTAAACACGATTGTAAATTTTATGCAAGTATTTGGATTTGAAAAAAGAAAATTTAAAATTTTTCATATAGCTCTTTTCAATTTAAAATTTGATTTGTGACCCTAGAAAAAAACTACGACCTGAATTAATTTGGGCCAGGTTAGACACCTTGAGTAGCCCAGTCTGCACAAATTATATACAAGTATATTTCTCACTTTTGATTAATTAAAAAAATAGACTAATCTTTTTTATTTGGCTCTTTTGTATGGGGCTACCGTTGTCTTGGTAAGCATTTATGGTGAAATAGTTTAAGCAACGTAGGACTTATCTAGAAAATGCTAATTTTCTTAAAATAGAACAACAAAGTCCGCGGTTTTCACACGTAAATTTTTAAAAAAAAATGCACATCGTCGATGCCCAATTGTCCATTCTATTACACGGACTAGACTGTGACCAAACTTAACCTAAACAAAATTGACCAAGTCCAAATTAAAAATGAGTTAAGAGTTTCAAAAGTGGGTTGGAGTTTTGAGCGGGTCAGATGTAGATTGGATTAAAGAGCTGGGTCAAAAAGGTTAAATAGTGAGCCAAATTTAATACAGACTAGGCTTAGTGTGCTGGATCCCTCCATCAGACTTCTGAGCTTCCTTCTCCAACTTACCATATACAAATGAATCAATCTCAGGCCCAAGCTTGGCAAAATTTTCCATTGAGGATATGATTTCGTCCGTCAGGGGTTGTCTTTACCTTTGAAATTTGTTCACAAGTTTTTTTAAGTTGTTGGGGGTTTATGATGGTACAGGCTGCCTTCGTGGGTGGGTGGGTGTTCTTTACCCGCCTTTTTTGGCTTCTCTATAGTTTTTCCTTTCTTTTGATTAATGAAGTTACCTTTAAAAAAACTAAAAAATTCCATCTGATCTCATCAAGTATGGAACCTCTCTCCATTCGGTAGATGTGCCTACCTTAGGACTGCTTAGGCAAAAGCAGGGACATGGATAATCCTAGGTTAACAAGAACGAATACCAGCCAAAAGCGCACATTAACTACAAAAACCCTCTCATCATCATTATCATCAAAGTCTTTGTTCAATCCATCTAAACAACAGTTTTCTGAATCCTATCGATAATCGTGTCAGTGTCACCTGAATTCCATCAAGTCCCACCTTACCACCTCAATCCATGTTTTTACTAGGCTCCTTGTTCTCCTAGTACCTTCTACTTGCAATACTTACTCCTGTGCTAGGGTTGTTTCCAAGGTTCTAATGATGTGTCCAAACCATCTTTTAGTCCACATTCCCCATATTTTCTCCAATCAGAGCAATCCTTAGGCTTTTCTAATGCACTCGTTTCTAATTTCATCCTGTTCTGTCACACAATTACACTATAATTTTTTTATTATCATGAGTATCACCATCTTACATTAGAAGTGTGACTAATCCCACTATACGTCCATCTTAACAAGCTCTCCACCACCAGTACTTCGGCTTTTTATTGCCACCCACATTCAGCCACATATAACATTGTAGTCCAGACTGCCCATCTTACAGAAACACCCCTTTCTATCACACTGTACTACCTTGATTATACTTAGCCTAACTGTACCCATCTTGTTAGCTATATCCAAATGAGACACTCAGTTTCTAAAATTGAAAAAAAAAAAAACAAACCCTCAATTTTCAGATGCACCTGAGTACTCTAGTCATTTTCAGTTGGTAAGGAATTCTGGCATTCAGAAGTGGCACACCATCCAACATCATGGCTCAACCTTTTTATGACCAAAGAGTTGCAGATCATGTGGATTTGCTAGTTGTAAATGCTTTCCAAAGACAGCAGCGACTACATAATCATGAAAGTTCCAGTCAATAAATAGCTCGAACATCAAACTGATTCATGGGCATAACTGTGAGCTCTCCTGCTGAATATAATAGCTACTTTTGAACTATAGATTTAAATGAACACCAATGGAGCAGTTAGAATCATCCATGGTGATTTTCAGGCTATGCTCAATAGGGTAGGGCCAAGGGTTTACGCATTCCAGATTAATAGGCATGTATCCCATAAAAAAATGGTAGCATGTATGCCAATTGTACATGTGGATGCCATAGACTGTTTTGTAAATACTCTTTTTAATGGAATTATTCATGGTCTCTGCTCAAAAAAAAAAATGTATATGTGGATGCGTACTTCTGTGCAGTCCAAAATCACAATAGCCACAGCAGTCAAGCCCTCAGAAGTACTTCTTTCATGTTTGAAAATTTATATTTATCAAGAGAAGATGGGTTGAATAATGCAATTGAACAACTTGCAACATCCTACAAAGGCTTAGTAACAAACTTAAGTGTCTGTTTGACAATGTATAAAAATGGTACACAAGTTATAAGAGAATTATACTTCACAAACGACAGGAATGTATGCACTAATCCACAGGTACCTCTACCTCCATCTTCAAACCAGAGTTGCCAAGGATCTGCATGTGATGCAGCAGTGTTTATTTATTAGCAAAATCAAGAAGTTCATAGCTACCATCACCACACACACACAAATCTTAATTATGAAGTCAAAGTGAGATATCCACAACTTAATATCAAAATTAGATGCATAATGATTCACCAGAAATGGTAAATAGATAACAACGAACTCTTGAATATAAATCACAGTAAAAGAAAGCTCATTATCTACCCTTTTTTTTTTTGAGAGGTAACTATAAAAATTCATTCAAGGAAGAAAGAGTACACAGAAAACATAAAAACTGAAAAAGAAACAATCAAAAGAAGTGGTCTAAAATGGTTAGACCACATAAACTGTACAGTAAAATACTAAATAAAAAAGAAACCAACACACATACAACTTGTTCCCCAAAAACCCCTTCCTCATAAATAGAAAACCCCAGACACTGAGTTGTTGATCCCATTTTTGCAAAGAAATCAGTCATACTGTTTGTTGTGCGTCCAACATGACCGAAGGAAACATCCATTCCCGATGTTAACGCCCTCATTTCCCTTGCTATGATAATCATTCTCCAAGGAGGTCATTTTAGACCCTTGGGCCATTCACAGTAAAAGAAAGCTCGATGTCTACTTATCCCTAACATTTGCTTTTGTTGTTAGTCTAATGAACTGACAACTATTTACACATTCATTGTCATTTTCCTATCCCTTTTTGGTTGCTTTTCTCATTCGAGGGCCAATTCCAAGCTCCTCCTGTGCCCTTATGGATGGATCAGATCAAGGTCCTACCAAGAAAGGCCCTTTGTCATAGGAAATGGTCCCATGTGCACATAGCATAAAGGTTTGAAAGAAGTGCAATATGAGGGTTTTGCAAGACACACTTCATCGTGGACAACTTTGACAGGAAGCATAATACCTTACTGATCCAGTGAAGTTTAGCATCAAGGAATATGGCTGGAATATTGGTAGTGAAGTTACATAACAATTGGAATTCAATTTTGGGAGGTCATGTTTGGACTTGAGGAAGGGAAGATCATCAGTCTCTAGTTGGATACCAAGTCAATTGTTAGCGTACTCTCTTTCTGTTTTCCTTCAATTCCAAGATGCATTATCTTTAAATGGTGGCTGTAGATATACTTTTCAGTAAATACAATACCAGATTTTTTTTTTGAAAGGTACAATACCAGATATTTTACAGTTTCAATAAAATAAAATACCTGATACTTCTCAATACACACAAAGACAAATACATGACAGAGTTGCCTTCACTATACAGAATATCTCTAAAAAAACATATATAATAAGGGAGATGCTACAATTACCCTTAAGTTATACCTTTTTATACCCCCAACCTCATGTGGCAAATCACAATTGATTGGCTTTTCAAGAGTTAGTTAAGATACCAATCAAATGACTTACCAGATCAGTAAGTTCAGCATTTTCCATATAATAATCATAATAGAAGAAAAACCTACATAGGTTTTTTTTTAAAGAAACAAATCGAAGAGCATTTTTTTGGGGGAAAGGTAGAACAAAGAGCGCTTAAAGGTGCATAAAGCAAAAACACCGCCCCCCTTCCTCCTCTTCCTCTTGGGACGTAACAATGAAAATAGGGGTGTTCATGGGCGGACTATGTTCTCGGGCAGCCCAAGCCCATTTATGTATTCAAAAGCCCGACCCTCCCCAAAGCCAATCGGGCTTTGCATGTTAAAGCTCTGCCCATTTGATACCATTAGAAATCTAACCGTTCTTATTGAAAGTAGAAAGTAGACATAATAAGCTACAAATGGACCAAATTTGAACTTAAAACTCAATTTCTAACCACTTGATCTTAGTGGTTCTTGTCTTGATGATTCTTACTAAACATCTAATGACTTTGACCATTAAGATCAACTAGCTAAATATTGAATTTTAAGCTCAAATTTAGTCCACTTATAGTTCTTCATGTCATTTTCTTTAATTTGAACGGTCAATTTCTTAGCTAATTTCAAAATAATTTTTTAAACAAATGGAAAATAACTCATGCGCACAAATATAATGGCTAAACGGGCCAAAAATCCCGACGGGTTTCTGCAAGAAGCCCGAGCTTGACTATTTATATAAATGGGCTCAAGAATTTAGCTCAAACTCAAGCCCGACAGGCTGAGATATATGTTCAAACCCGTTTATTTATAACGAGTTCAGATGGGTTTCAGACCAGGATCAAGCTGAGAAACAACCCTATAAATTTCATTGAACTATGCAAATATAGCATTACACAGGAAGAAAACAGTGTGTAAAAGATATACACTGATACCTTCAACATGGAAACCCACAGGAAACATTCTGACCATGTACAAAATTATTTGGGTAAAGTGAAAGATATAGTTAGATGCAAGCACCAGAATGGACCGAACATGCCAGGTCAACAGTTTTGCATGGGAAGCAAAGAGTTGCAAAAAAGGAAAATAAATTGAAAGGCATAAAAAGCATAATGGTCCCAAGACAATCTAATCACGGTTTTTCTATAACTAATATTTTCATGATTCCATCTATTACCATAACATGTAGAAATTGCTTGCAGGAGAAAAGAAGTACCTTTAAAAAGTCTGCTAAAACTAAAGAAGAATCCTTTGTGTAGCCGGCTTCTTCCAGGACGTGGGTCAGAACTTGCTGAATCAAAAATAAAAATAAGTTAAATAATTCTGACCGACTGTCATGAGCATAATTTAAAAGCTCACTAGACTCACTCGAACCTAATCAGTTCAACTTGAAAAGATGTGTCAAGTCCCCTGCCCGAGTCCAGGTGAGACTCGGACAACTCTAGCATTCTCAAAAAATTCTAATCTAATCAAACTTGGTCCAACCTTTAAGATTATGGACCATGGTCAAGAATAGTAGATAGACACAAAGTTGACATGATATTTCCATTCAATGAAGAAAAATTCAAACTGATATGAAGCACTGTCAAGATAAGCATAACAAAAGCCATAATATTTTTCAACAATAACCAAAATGAAACACAATCTCTGGTTTAACATAAACTTGCGTTTATTAAGTGGCTTATTCAAATGCCTATTTAACAAGCCCAAGTTTGTGCAATTTTGACATGTATTGAAAAAATCAATTTACCTTGGGCGACGTCATCCATGAGCAACAATCTCCCTTGGGCATTGTAGGGCCCACAGGGATAAGGTCCAATGCATGGGGATGGGTGAGTTTGACAGGTATTTTCAGGATGATGCTTCTCATAAAAAATCAGGTCAGTTCAATTTGAGAAACCATGATTTTCAGTCTAAACTCATACAGAAAGAGTTTAGACTGTAGGGCCTAATGTAGCTTTATCCAGGTTTTTCTCCTTTAAAGCTTACTTGGTGTGTTCCAAAGGAATGTAGAGCAGCACATTTTTCTTTTAGGTTGTAGTTCTACAGAAGAGCTTACTTGCCCAAACAAGCTTGCTTGTCTCTTTTAGGTTTTTTTAAGGGGAAAAAATCTTATAGACTGTAGTTTTTTTAGCTTTTTGATTGAGCTATATTCCAATCCCATTTCAGATTGGACCTTGCTATTGTACATTCTATTCTTTTTATGTTCAATATTTTGTTATTGCTTTTTTTTTTTTTAAAGTAATAGAGGATCGTAAAGCATCAATAACAAGCATCCTCCATCAATTACTACAGGTATTTCTTTGATTTATTTCAGTTTATTTATATTAGAGGAAGGAATTCTTGAAAATTTATTTAAAATTAAATGGATTTCTTGAAAATTACCTATTCTTGAAGTTGAGTAGCCAAGAATTGATCTTTGGGCTCACTTGTTAAAGAGACTCATTTTGTGAGTTGTAACTTACCAGATTAGTTTCTTGAAATCCAAATCCCAAGCATAGACAAAATCCTTCCAAATCTTTGTCCCACATCAGGGCTTGACTAGCTTACCTGACACTCACCAACCCACCTCAACAACAATAAAAGCAGCAGCAGAGAGACTGCGCTATGTAGATTTCAAGCTAATATGAACAGATCATGAGTAAATGTGTCATTTCAGCTTTTGCATTAAGCAACGAGTTATGGGATGCAGATAAGTGATAAATCCATAACTTATTTTGAATTATTTACCAAATTTATAGCATCTAAATTCATGATCTTGAATGAACCCACTTGTAGAAATGCATTGGCATTGTTTAACTTCTTTTCCATTAGTTGTTATAACTCATTGAATTAACATATAATAAACAAAGAGACATGGAAAGCAATGTATAGGCAAAGGAAACAGCAAGACAAAGACCTCTCTTTGTTGTTCTGAGATAAACGGTCCCGTCAAATCCCGCAACACGTCTAATAGATCATTTAGAGTAACCTTCCCATTGCAATCCGAATCATAAACTTTGAAGATAACTATAAGAACCAAACGACAACGATCAAAACAAAAACAATATAAAAGAGAGAAAAAAAAATACGTAGTATTTGCTATTCAAAGATGACTTATGAGGTAAAGAGGCCATTACATTCAATCTTCTGCTCTAGACTTGCACAAGAGCTGAATGCAGATAAAAATGCTACAAAATCCTTAAAGTTTAACCCGTCAAGCATCCTTAACAAACGCTGACAAAAAATAACAAATCAATGAAACTAGAAAATCCAACTTATTTTCAGAGATGATAGCATTTATTTCATTTACTTTCAGATATATGACATTTCAACAGACATACCTGAGAGAGAGGATTGACAGCAAATTCTGGTATAGACATGAACTCATCTGCAGCAATGAAGCCACCACCATTCCTATCCAGCTGACAGAACCTCTGGTACAGTGAAACAATTTCTTGCTGCGAAACTATTGCAAAAATGAAATCAAAACCCTAAAATCACTACTTCCACATAAGAAACATACCATGGCACATATGATCAAGTCCACTAAATGCCACAAATCCCAGTAAAATCCAAGCACTAGAGAAGATCCAAAAGCATGTGGAGTCCAGGAAGATCCATTGCATGTGGAAATTAGATATTAAAAAATTAGCACATATCTACTTTTTTTGGATGGTACAGGTTGGAAATCAACCTCAAAATCTCAATTCCATTGCAAAATTAAGAAATTTCATTTAATTTAGGGCTCAAAGAGCTAGCAGGTTTGCTAGTGCATATGTATTCAAAAAGCCTAACACACAAATCTAATGTCAAAACATCAATTTTCATTGAATTTGGAGAGGGAGCAGAAGGCCACACAATGATACAGTCATTTAAAAAGCAATACGGGGAGTGGCCCAGAGGGGTGTTCAGCATGAATCGAACTCAAGACCTCCCTTCATGAGAGGAGCTTCTTAACCGTCTGGCCAACCCCCTCTTGGGTTATAACTAGTTTCCATTATTTCAGGTCAGCTTTTTCCATCAAGTCATTTTCCCAACTTAAGCATCTTCAACAATTTCGCTGGACAACAAATTCTGAGGAGGGAATGAGGGGTCACAAAATGATTTCCACGGCTTACAGATTCGAGACTATGGCCCAACAATGAATTGAAACATAGTGAACTCAACCATGACACATTCCATGCTCCAATTAAACATAATCCATAGCCTATATAGCCTGACCTTACCTGAAACGAACATAAACCATGACCAATGTTGTGAAAACCAAATCAAATCATAAAATCATGTTATATCAAGTCACAGATAGTGAATCATAAACAATAGAATCATGAGAATCATAACAATCTTCATAAAAATATATGACACAACATGAAAGACATCCTTTAATTGAGAGACATACAGGTGTGATTGCAATGGTGCTGAACTTCCTCGATATCATATTGCGTGAGCATCGAAGATGTATTTCCCATCCCTCTTTTCCTCCTTTTTCCTTTCCCCCACCGAACGATCCTGTTCTAGAATAGAAGATGACGCTGGGCCTAATATGTTATTGGGCCAGCACTTAACTACTACCAATCCCTCACTGACACAACTCTTTGAGGTCCGTAGCTCGCAAGGCCCAGCAGATTAAATCATTCCTGGATCGAATGTTACTTGGGCCTTCAGATTTTATTCAAATTCGATCCCAACAATTACTTTTGGCAGTGTATGAATCTGGACTTGGGTTCAAATCCTAATTTTAAATCTGAATCAGGACATTGCTCAAGATGGATGGGACTTGGGCTTTGTCTATTTCTATTGACAGATAGCTGCATCAGAATCTTCCATATCGACCGATATCATATATAGATAACTGCAAAACAAATATATTTCTCAGCCTCTAAATAATGCAAATCGAGTGGAAATCTAGCCAATTATACTAAGTAAATGTGCATGTATTTGCTTGATCCAAATTTGGCTTTAAGTTGTTGGTTACCCATATCATGTTTCTTCATCTTCAGCTAAATTAGAAAACATGTAAATGGGTCGGTTTCAAATTGGGTTCCGGGTGGCTCGTACAAAGCATTATAAAACAGAATTTCCACTTTGATGCTCTCATCACGCACAATTAATGCATTATCATTAAGCCTTTGTCTCATCTATATAAGGTTTCACATGCAGCTCAAGATTACCTAATTGTAAGCTTCTTGTCATTTTTCAAATGCGGCGCTTGCGGACCGCTTCTTACTACCAATGTTCGTGTATTAGGGCAACATATTGGGCCTTGATGCTAACAGAGTCCAGATAGCATCAGGCCTACATTGGTTGGCTTTGGGTGATTGGTTGGAAAACTTGTCTCTGGGTTTGCTCCAGTAGTTTCTGGACCTGGCTGGATTTGGATTTTTTTACCAATACTATTGTCCAGCTCTGTATTTTAGAAAGTTGTCCTATTTTATACAGCACCCACAAGAATTTCCAGAATCAACACAGGTCTAAAATTATAGTTGTTAACCTCTGTGGACTTGGGGAAGTTATTATCCATAAACCGGGCCTCAATTGTGTGTAGTCACTACTCACTAGTCAGGCAGCCAGGCCAAATTTGGGCATTGTCACTGGTTCGTTGCAACATGGACTGGGCTTGGCCCTGTTTGCAAATATCTAGTCGATTAAAAATGAAGAGTAAAGAAAATGAGACTCTTTTCTTTTCTCTCATGTAACATGAGTTAAAAGTAAGAATTTTTTTTTTTTTTTGTAAATTTTTTTTTCCAAAAAGAGGTAATAGCGAATTTAACAAGAAAAAAGAAAGTTTTTTTTTTTTTTAAAATCCGGTGAGATAGTACTTTCTTTATTTTTAACAGAGTTAAGGATTTTAAGCAAACAATAAAAATGTAGAAATGCAGTGTCAAATTTCACAGTAAATCAGCTTGAAATAAGATTTGCTTTCTCAACCAAATATTGAAAACATTGTAAAAATTTCTTAGAAGTTTAAAATTTGAACTTCGACTCATTTTTTTTTTTTAAATTGAATAACTCGATCAAATTTTTAACTCAATATAGAAATTTGGTAAAATTCGTTGAATCACTTAACTTAAAATTATACTCAAATTAACATAATTTTTTTTAAAAAAAAATTTAAACTATGAGCAGAATCCTCACAAATGGTGCCACAGAGTGGAAGAAAAAGTCACACGTGTTTCTGGAAGAAAAGAGTAGATGAAGACCCAATGACACGTGTCACTGTATTGACATAAGAATGAAAAGAATATATGAATTGAATTGAATTGCATTAGGAGGAAGAAGAAGAAAGATTGTGAAGAGAGAGAGATCGTTGTGATTGTGAATTAGTGTGGAGAGTTCGGTGGTGGAACCACACGATAAGATGAGAGCGAGAGACGTTGGCCGCGTCGCTCGAGGCGAGCAGGCACAGCGGCCACCTCACGAGCCCGGCTCAGTCGCCAAGGCACCACCCCAACCGGCCAACGGGCGACTCAAGGTGACTTCTTTCTCTAACTTCTCGCCCACTTCAAAAGGCTCAGTTCAATGTTGGACCTAGTGTTCTAGCCCAAAAGACTTAGTCTGATAGGTGGACTTGTCCAGTCTCTTATAACTCTCTATTTTCCCCACTTCTCAACCGATGTAGGACTCGTTTGCAGCTCCAACAATCTTCGCTCAAACGAGGCTTTCTGACAGATCAAATATCATCGTCAACCATCTCGTTCGGCTAAGAGATCGTAAGTCCATATGTGTTGGCTTGGGGACCATCTCTGATACCACTTGTTGTGCCTAGAGTTCCAGTATAAAAGACTAGTATCATACGTGGAGTTGTCCAACCCCTTATAACTCTCTATTTCTCCCACTTCTCAACCGATGTAAAACTCGTTTGCGGCTCCAACATTTTAGTTCATGAGTAAATGAAATGGGGCCCTCTTTTGTGTGCTTCTCTTACTCATGTAGTGGAACCAAAATACATTTATTTGAACTTAGCTTCTGATATATCTTATATATGTGCATATTTCTTCTAATTTTGGTTACGTACACTGATGTTCCGATCAATTTCTTATACGATGATATCTCAGGTGGAGGAGATAGGCACTGCTCCAGCTGATCCACGTTTCCCTACCACCAACCAGACGCGTCACTGCTACACTCGCTACATCGAGTACCACAAGTATGTTGCTCTAAATCTTACATCATCTAATTTATACCTAACAGCTCCACCAAATAAAATAGTCTCCCTTGTTTATTATTTACGAAATTGTGAAAAAAAATATTACATATTCAAACAATTCGGGTCATTTAATTATAAAAATGTCCAACTCTGTATATTTATTTAGTATAGTGTTATATTTGTTTGCGGAAAGTCTTGGAATCAATTTTCCTCAACACAAAAAATGACACTCCCCATACTCCGCATGTGCGGATTGAGAGGTTTTCCATTTTCCAAAGATTCGGCCTAGATCTTGGACACCTTGGTCTCGTTACAAGTGAAATAATTGTTGGAGGTTATTGCTCCAAATAACATGTAACACCTAAATTTGTCATAGTATCAAGATTTATTTCTAATTAATTCTTTTACTATTTGCTATAAAACCATGAAACTGGATGAGCTTTGTAGACCAAAAATTGTTCACCTTATAGCCTTACTATTAGATGGGAAAAATATGTTTGAAATGAAACTTTGACACCAAAGTATAAATTTTTACCATGGTGAATTAGCCCCAAAGTTATGTCCAAGCCAGTAGGTTTTATTATTGGGCCTATGTTAGAATAGAAACATAGGCCTTGGACCACTCCATGCTTGCAAGTAAGAGTAGGCCGAACTGTCCCAATTAATATCATTATATAAATATGCCCACATGGGCCATTCCCAGCATATGGGCCCAAAAGATAGGCCAGTGAACTAAAGGCCTTTAAAAAGCCCAGCCGTTCATTTTGTTGACTCGAGCCTTTGAGGGCTAAAATCTTTTACGAGCCTAGCATTAAATGGGCCTCAGGTATCCAATAATCAGAAGCATACGTCCCAAAACAAATTGGTCTCAATGCACATTTCTCATCTTGTCTATTTCCAGATTAGGATTAAATACATGATTCTCTTCTGAAAGCTTTTGACAGTAGGCAAAAGGAGAAAACTTTTGATTTAGATTTTAATCTAAATCTGGATAAGTCTAATTAATTTTCAAAATTTAGACTTTAATTTAAATGCCCATCTCAAATTGGGATGTGGGTACTCTATCCATTACCCACGTTAGCATGATCCGATCCAACCCGTTAACATCTATACGCCGAAGATAAGCTGCAGAAACACCATATCATTATAAATTAGTAAAAACTCTGAATGACTGTAGCCCATTCTCTTACTTTGGTCGATGGTTTGTAGCTTGAAAAAACCATATCCAATAATAAAACCTATTCATTAACTCTCATTATATGGCTTTCTTTGAGTTTTACTGTTCAAAACATTAAATAGGAAAAGAAAAACAAAAAAAAATTGTCTATATTTTCAATGTCAATAACTTGGAACCCTTTTTATTTCTTGTGATGAAGATTGAAATGGTTTTTCAGGTGTACTCAAGCAAAAGGAGACAGTGCACCTGAATGTCAAAAATTTGCTCAATATTATCGATCTCTTTGTCCTTCTGAATGGGTACTCTCTCTTTCTCGCTCTCGCTCTCTCTTTCTCGCTCTCGCTTCATAAAAAAATAGTCGTGTGAAAGAGTAAACTGTGTCTATGCAGATTGAGAAATGGAATGAACAAAGGGAGGTTGGAACATTTCCTGGGCCTATCTAAATCAGGCCCATCAAAATTTTACGCCAGGCCCATCAAAGACAGACATACTTCGTGTAGGAGTAAAGTTATATGATAGTTAAGCATCTAAATGTGTATGGTAGAATGAGGGAGGTAAAACCTCAACAACTCCTTTATGATCATCTAAGCTATTTATTTCAAAGTGTTGTACAGTCTATATGATGCTATCTTATTCAAAACCACAATTTTTATATTGCGATAATTACCAAGGTGTCAAAGTTTCTCACTTGTATTGGAACAAGGGACATTTCTTAACTTGACTAATCTTTGGATTATATGCAGTCTTTTTAAATACTACACACTGGGTCTGCAACTGCGGGGAGTGGGTCGTTGGAGTTGAGCTTAAATCGAAGTTAAAAGACCCCGCTTTTCAAGGCCCCAACCCCTTAGGGTTTGATAATGAATAGTTATCAAGTGTGGAATTTAACATGTGTTATATTATTTGTGATATAACACGTTACAATCCTCTCCTCCTAACTTGGCATAATCTAAATTTGAATGGGGCTGTTCCGGGCCAGGCTTTGCTTTACCTCAACTCAAGTCTGTTCCTATTTCAAAGCCCAAACTTGAACCTGCAACCTACCGAGCTTTTTGAGACTAAAGCCCAAGACAAGTTGGAGGCCATTGGAGTTATTTTGTAAATCACGTCACTTTAAAGTTCGATTTTAAATTTCAATTGAATAAAGAGCAAAATTTCCATTGATGGAGTTAGAAATGGAAGAAAATTTTTAGCGTAAAACCTCACGGACGATACCTACTGCCCTCCTTTAGGGTACACGAGGTTAGGCTAAAGGCGCTCGAACTTGACACCACCCGCTTCCTGGGTGGGAGGTTAACTAATTTAGCTACACTCATGTGGGCTAACATATGTTTATCTCTTTTAAATTGGAGGTGAGACTATCCTATATTGAAGGTTAAACTAATCTTACAAGCATATGTAAACTTTTCTATTCACATATACTAGGTAAGTCCATGATGAGGAGTAACTTTATGGGAAGTGGCCAGGAGGGCTTGGGCGAGAAGCAAACTTAAGACCTTGCTTCATGTGGCAAACATCTTAATCTTCAAGCCAACTCTTCCAAATTAAAGAGAGAGAGGTTTTCCTTATTTATCAATACAACATTTATTATTTTTCAACAAAAATAACGATTTTTAATAAACAAAAAAAACATCATATTTCATTTTCATATTCCAAAGTGAGGTATGATTTTATAATACATAAAGGGGATGGAGTGATGGTAAAAAAAACGTTTCAGAAAGCAGGAGTCTTGAGTTTTGATTTTCACTCCACTCTAAGATATCACCCTTAAAGTTATCCGGTGTGTAGGTATGGAGGCTTGTACATGTTCCATCTTCGATTATAAAAAAATATATTTCTCTAACATCTCTCTAATGGAGATTAGTCATTTTATATGAAACTAGAGATGGGTATTCTACTATTATAACCATTGGTTGATGGTGACCTACAAAAATCCTACACCAGTAAGTCAGTAACCAGCTATGGAAATCTAATGAGATATTTTTATTTTTTTCATCTATATTTATTGTGGCAGTGGCTGCTTTAAATAATAATAATAAATAGAAGCTAAAATAAAACAGGAAAAGTCATAGAGATGCTATAACGATTGACGAAATAGAGCCAACCATATTGAGTTGTGAAGCCCCTTTCTCTGGATGTGTGAGTCTCATCTAATGTGGCTAACATTGAATGCAATGAATTTTCGTCTAATCACTTGGTGACTGGTGAGGCACACCGTCCCTCTTAAAGTCAGAGCTATTTAAATTCAAAGGACACATAAATAAATTAAATTTATAAACTATGCTAAAATAAATGTTCAAAATTATTTAATATGGACCAATACACCAATGAAATGGTTGTGAGATGACTTTCTTTCTTACATCATTTACATTTCTTTTCTTTTCAACGTACCTGGCTAAGGACAAATTTGTCAAAAGCTACTTAATATTTTTAGTTCATGGTTAGGACTGGACTTCTAACCCAAAAGATTAAATTAGTTCGATAGGTAGAGGGACTCAGGCCGCACCTCAACAATCTGCTCTTCGAATGAGGTTCTTCAAAGGATAGAACGTCTCCAATCATCTCATTCGACTAGAAAATTTTTGAGTCCACATGGTGTGGCTTGAGCTCTAACTCTAATATCACTGTTAGGATTAGGCTTCAAACTCAAAATACTGATCTGATAGGTGGAGGGGGTCGGTCTTTTATAAATCCTTAGATTTCCTCGTTCATAATCGATATGGTACTCTTGTTCGCACCCTAATCTACTCTGGATTCTACTCTTCTGTACTAGCGACGGCTATGGTCTTCTTCCTTCTTAAACTTAATTCTTGAAATCTTACTCAGCTGTTTTTTTGGAATCGGTGATCCAGTGAGTTGACACACCTAGTTGAATTGAGTTACTTTATGGTTTCTCAACCTGGTGGGTCACCCATAAGGCTTTCCAGCCTGGCTGGGTCTGGATTGGGCCAGACCCACCCCAGATTCATCATCAACTAAATAGCAAAAGGATCAGCAGACAAAGTTGCTGTCATTACAACTATAGTTCAAAGCAAGATTGTTTTTGTTGCTGTTGAGAATGGGCCACACTTCGGCTCCGGTCATTCACATTTCACATCACTTGAAAGAAAAAAAAAAAAAAAAACTGATTGAATTTAGAGATTCATGAAAAAATAAAATCATAAATATAACTTGGCTGGGTACGACTTTAATTATTGAATTTCCATTTACATCACTCCTTCTTTGAGTTAGGGCTCACCCGGGGGGGTTTTTAATAGCCCACATGGGTGTAACTCAACTGGTTAATCTCCCGTCTTAGGAAGTAGAAGGTGTCAAGTTTGAACTCCTATGGTGTAACTCAGTGTACCTTAAGGGCAGTGGGTATCACCCATGGATGTTTTACGTTGGTTTTCCACGATTTTCCACACGTAAATTAAAAAAAACAGACTCAATTAAGATGAAAGTCATTTTCAAGGGTCTAATTTGAATTAGAGTCAATATGAACCAGACTAACATGGGTTGGTTGATACAATCCAATTGGGTTCAATCTAGTAAAAAAAAATTATTCATTTTTAATTTCGATCATACTTTGGTCAAGACGACTTGTTTTTATAGATACTTATTTATTTAAAACATGCCAAGACAATGAATTTTCAATTGTCTATTTGATTATGTAGATTAGATTGTGACTCAACTTAATTTAACTCAAATTGGTTAGTCTCTATTAAAATTCTTTTTAAAAATAAATTGGATTATGAGCAGGTTAAGAGAGTTAAATACATGAATGTCTTTTCTCCCATATATTAATGTAAAAGAGGTAAAAGAAGTACACCACTACTCTTTATTATTAATCAATGTGGCAATATTAATATAACATAAATGTTTGAATAGGAAAAAGACAAATAAAAGTGCCTTTCCATCTCAATCTTGAAGTGAAAGACATTGAAGTGTACATGTTCTATCAATCTATAAAAAGTCATGTGTATGAACATGAGTTGAATAATACAATATTAGCTCATATTTATAGAAAATTAGTGTGTTTATTAGATGCTTAAGTTTGGATAATTTGGCATGATATGTTAAGAAATTGGATGGTTGGATAGTTCACTATGGAGATTCAAAGTATCTAAATTGTGGCCCATCTAATTATCTTCACCTTAATTCTTTTTTTAAAAAAAATTATTGGCTGAGCGTGGGTATAAATATCGGTATCGGCCGAGATATTTCTCTCTTATAAAAATTTACTGTTATAATAAAAGAGTCATTAAGAAAAGGTAAACTATTTAATTTTTCAAAAGATATTATTTAGTCTTTATAGAAAAATCAATGTCCTAGCGGCGAGAGGTAGTCACGTTAAATCCTAGCTGAGTAAACTGGAAGTTTCTTGTGTGGATGTGGGGCATTTTTTCGAGGGAGTTATGGGAGCTCTTACCTCGTGATTTTCCTTGATTATAAAAAAAAAAAAATTAATGGTTCTTTCATTATCATCAAATTCATTAATAATCTTTTGATTTCTGAACATTGAATGCATGTATGAAGGAATTCATGCATGTACAAGGAATCACAATAATTGTAATTGATTAAAAATACAACAAGACGTGTGCATACTCTTCTTCTCATGTGGGGATTATTTTGTAGGGTAGTTTTGAACATTCTAGAGCATCTGAAACCCCTCTTCTCTCTCTTTTGTACTTATTACACTAGAAAGTGTAGGACCCAACCCTCCAACCCCAATCAATAATTCAAAATATGAAGATATTTCTTTATAATGTTATAAATATTGGATTTGGGTCTTGTTTTTGTGGGGTTTTGATGACCAGTGAGTGAGTTTGAATTTGACTCGATTATGAAATCCGTCAGAATGATAGGACTTGACTAATGTATCGGAGTAGGACTGAGTTGTAATAACTTGATCAATTTTTAAAATCTTACTTCTTTAGTTTCTCCTGATGTGAAATTTTCTCTTTCAAGAAAATGTAGTGTTCTCCATCTATGTCAAGAGAACACCGGGGAGAATTCTCTTAGAGAAGTTCAACTTTTCCCATTTAGACGTATTCTCTAAGAAAAATTGGACCGCTTACAAAACGCTGAATTTTTTTTCTTTTAGGAAAATAAAAGATGGAATAAATTCTTTTGTACTAAGAGAATCTCCTACTTTATATTTTTCTCATCTAAATACGAAAATAAATAAATAGAAGTTTTTCTATACTCATACTCTGTTATTCATCTAAACAAAGTCTTAATAGTTAAAAATCAATGAAAAACAAAAAACAAATCAAAAAGAAATAAAATTTTATAGGACACCTTATCTTGAACCCCACCTTCCTATCTTATCTTTGGGCCCCACGCACTTGATGGGTCTGTCTTTGTCTTACTTCTCCACTACCAAACTAATGCATCTAACTACTTCACATCTTCAAACAAAAAGGGTCCCACTTTTCCATTACACATAATATCTCTCTTCAATAATTGTGTTAGCCACCACACGTGTGGGGCTCTTTTAAGGATGGGAAGGAGATGTAGCAGGGCTGGTTACTCACTTATATTAATAGATACATAATTAATACATCTATAAAGGGGTGTCTCTCTTTGGGTCCTTAAATTGTGGATAGTGGGTCCTCCTATGAACCATAATTTTAGGGGGGCACACCTTAATTTGTCTTAAGCCCATGAATTATAGTCAAAATATTAGTGCGTAAATAGCTTTAATGGGCTTCTCACCAATGTAAGTTTTTTCTTTATTTTCTTTTTAAAATAGAATAAAAATCCAAATATTAGTTTTTCAAGAAATTAATATGTGAAATTTTAATTTCTAATAGTAGTTTTTCATTTTTGCGTCGCTATCAATAACAAATATCCATTACAGGAGAAGGATACAGTGGTCCAAGGTAAAGACGCCGGCCATCGGGAGCGGTGGCTGTTCGGGCAGTGCAGTAAATGTGTTTGGTACTTGGGTTACAACTGAGACCCAAATGGACCCAACTTGGATGTGATGGACCTTACAATATTTTAGGTCATTGAAGCAAAGTGTTTGGTCTTGTCTATGGTTCAGTTTTTTTTTTTTTTTTAAAAAAAATTACTTGTAAAAAATTGTGAAAAAATTAGTGTAAAATTCAATGGGTAATACTCACTGTCCTTAGAATACATCACGTGAGACCATGGAAGTTCGAACTTGACATCTCTTGTTTTCTGAAGTGGGAGATTAACTATTGAACTTATTCGTTTTTATTATTATACAAGACAGATTGTTTAAGAGAATATGAAATATTTCAAATGTAAAGTAAGATTAATACTGAGTGAATTGAGATAATTTTAAAATTTTAAAATTAAATGATACTGAAAGATTAATTTTAAAAGCTAATCAATAATTAGATAATGGTACTATCACCATCTATAAGACTCATGTGGAATCGACACTCTTGATTATGAAAAGAACCTCCGTCTTCTCTGTGGATGACACATACCTAACCTGCTCACTGTGAGTAATTTTTTTGTCTTTTATAAATTCACTTCTTTGAGTGCAAATCACGAAAGCAACTCAATTTTCTAAATTCTACAATAGTGATAACAGTGCATTGGTAACACCTTTCCAACGTTTTGGAATTTTTTTAAATATATAAAGTCTTCCTTTTTTATTTTTGAAAAATAATTTAGCACACAAATAAAATATGACAATATAAGAAGGGAGAGCGATCTTCCCACATATATTTCATGTTTAGCGACATAGGTTTTAAAGTATTTTCGATTTTACTCTTCACATAAATAGTAAAATTTCAATGGACTGATTTTTACTGTTCATGCTGATTTTTAATGTTCATCGGCGAGCTAAATTGCAATTTTGGAGAGCCAATTTCAGGAAACATTGCACTGTTCATGATTTTTGTCAAGCCGACTTGCAATTTCGGAAGTTGATTTCATGAAACATTGCACTGTTCATAATTTTCGGCGAGCCGACTTGTAATTTCAGAGAGCCAATTTCAGAAAACATTGCACTGTTCATGATTTTCGGCGAGCCGACTTGTAATTTCGGAGAGCCGATTTCAGGAAACATTGCATTATTCATGATTTTCGGCGAACCGACTTGCAATTCAGAGAGCCGATTTCAAGAAACATTGCATTGTTCATGATTTTCGGCGATCCGACTTGCAATTTCGAAAAGTCGATTTCAGGGAACATTGCACTGTTCATGATTTTCGGTGAGTCGACTTGAAATTCGAGAGCCGATTTTAAGAGAATTGCACTGTTCATGCATTATTCTTTCATGTACAGCAAGTAGAGGGCAATGTCCGAATTGCAACTCGACTCTGTCCTAGTTTATAAAGAGTAGTATACATCTAATTTCTTATTGAACATAAATGGATCATAGATTTATTTATTACTAAATTCTGAGGATTATTTTGATAGTCAATTCTCATCTTTTTTTTTTTTAAGAGGTATTGAGATCAAACTCTTTATCAACAGAAAAAAGGTCACTCTTCTTAGTGTTATATGCGGCATCTATAAATTTAGAGATTTATATATATTTTAAAGATTACTCAAGTGAAACGTTGAGAAAATTTAAATGAAACGTTTCGAATGTTGGTTTAAAAAAAAAAAAAAAAAAAAACAAATTATCATTGAAGAGTTGACGGTGAAGATGTCTCGTGATTGGCGTGGTGTACTGGTGTGCGGCTTCCACATGAATCCAGTTCCAGTATCCGGACATGCTTACTCGTGACCAGCTACTGGTCTATTACTCTACCTGTACTAGTTACCAGTAAAGGTTAACAACGGTTATATCATTATTCTCTCTTCTCTTCTGTATTCTCTACACTACATGCGCACGGTAGAGTCGCATCGCAAATTACCAACACTGCCCTTTCTTATTATCATCATTATACCCAAAAATATTTATTATTAAATTTTATAAAACCATATTAATCAGATTATTTTTAAAAAGCCTATACAAATGATATTCTTAAGTAGAAAAATATCAATTACTCTCAAACTATAATTTAAAGTGGAGAATTCTCATATATTTGATAGATATATTTATCTCTTTTACAAATTTGTTGATAACATCGATAATAGATATAATTTTTCCTCGATTGCATTAATTATTTTAAAATGTCTCTTCAAAGCTTGGGTTATGAGTTTGACTGATACAATCTGTATCAATTGAATCATGTGGAATTTTGAGGGCCGAACTAATAATCGTTTATATATAATTCGATATAGTTTTTCTTTTTAAGTGGCATTAGTGTTGTCCCCTACTCCCCACACCAGATTGGCATTTGGCAATTGGGATGGCCAAGGCACGGCCGGCTTTGAGATCTCATAAAATCTCAGGAGTCATATGCGGAGTGAGATTTTAGAGGTCCTTTATGACTAGTATATTAAAAAGTTTAAGTATATAGGGACCTTTCTCTCTGGAGACTCTAGCGGCTCTGCCGCCTAGGGCCAGCCTTGACCAAGGTCTTATTAGCAAGTCTATCCGTGATTAGGGATTACAATGACAGCTTGGAATCTTGTCGGTGCCCTCCCCTCATCTGCCACGTCATCACGTCAGACACCACCACGTGTCTACCCCAGCTCTGGGCCCACACATCCCCATCTTTGCCTGGCCCCTCTCCCTCATGGCTTTCGTATATAGAGTTGGGACTTGGCTCTCTCTCTTTCTGATAAGGGAGAAAATGAAAGGATGTGAAGGGGTGTGTTATGTGGTTTTCTGCTTTGTTGTATGTGAGTGGGGCCCACTTGATTAGGGTTGAAAACTCAGTTGGTCCGGTTGAATTGGGTTGGTGGGCCAACCCGTTCAGAGTCTTACTTGAATTTGCCACATCTATTCTAGACACAGGTCTGATCTCGGCTTCACCCAAATACCCAGCCCAAGCCCAAATTAAGTTTTCCCAACACGAGAGATGAGTGAGTAGCGACTTTTAGCAATGGGCTTTCCTAGTTGCGAACTTAAATGAGCTATTGTCCAGTCCCAGTTACTACCATGTGTGGTGGGTGTCTATAAAACACAATGAATATGAATATGAGGTTGCCAATGTATAATTGGATAAAATATTTTTTAATGAATAGACAACCTATAAAACTTGAAAAGTATTAAAGATTCTTATCACATATACAAATTAAAATAATATATATCAATAATTTTGTGTGAAAGTTTCAGAGCATTAGCTTTGAGTCAGGCCCAAGAAATTTGAACTCTTCAATTGGACCCAATCCAACTTTCTCGCAATGACTTGGGTGTTGTGCTTTTGGGCCTCGGCCCAAGTGGCCCAACCCAATTTGCAGAGAGGCTCCTTGGGTGCACCGGCGGAGTACCGATTGGGAAACAGAATGAGGTTTGTGAATCTGGTTGCAGACAGGTTGGATCTTTCTCGGGTAAAATAAGAAAGGTAAAGGGAAAAGGTAAAGTGCAGGTATTTTTTATCTGATTGTGTGATGGAGACTGATGTCGTGTTGTGAGGTCATTTTTGTATTGGTACTCTCGCATCCTACCGTTTCGGCACTTCCACTCCTTAAACAGATAAAAATGGCAGCAAAACGTGGAGGCTTTGACGAAACGGAACGTCCCTTATTTATGCCCAAAGGCATAAGAAATATGAATGTAACACAACACATTCATGGCCAAATTTAAAACACGTTGGCCTGTAAATGGAAATTCTTCAACGACGCCACGTAACAGCTTCTTTACTTGAACCGGACCAAACTCTTTCCTTTTATTCCCACACGCTTCAATCTAACCGGTTCGACCCTGGTTCCTTTTGGGTACATTGATTGTAATGATAATCATAAACATATATATCCGTGTTGAAAGACCAACTGTTCTAATACGGATAAAATCTGTTAGGAAATATGGGATAAAGTGAAATTCCCATTTTATCTATATCGGTGTACCGCTCATCAAGTATCAGTGTATGATAACACGCCCTCTGCACACTGGTACTTGATGAACAGTACATCGTAAAGATAAAATGAAATCCACTTCATCCCGTATCTCCTAATAAATTTTATCCGTACTAAGATGGGCATCCGTGTTGAAAATGTATATTAACATCTCTTGTTATAAAAACATTAATGTTTATATTAAATTTTGGGTTTATTTGTCAATCACTTTATGAGACTTTCTAAATCTTTTCTATAATTTTTTTGAGTTGATATTTGTGTTTTCTCTTTATCATGTATAAATAGGATGTCTACTTTTGCCTTGTTTTATTTTATATTTATTATTAGATAAAATTCAATTTAGATAATACCTTTAAATTCTTATAACTTTGAATATCATATCGAGAAAAGGGTGGTAAGGGGTCAGGTTGGGTCAATCGGACTATGAAAAATTGGAACTTGATGGCTAAAATAAATAGGTAAAAATAAATTAATTAGTTAAGTATTAATGTAATTTGGGGCGGATCAGGTTTAAGTCTAAGATTCTTTCGAGTGAGACTAAGTCGAGTGAAAATTTGTCACTTCAATATCGTGTAACTCACTAATGGTGATTTTTTTTAATTTATTTTCCTAAAATAAATAAATTGATTTATCCAATTTCACGCATTCTATCCTACTCAATTGTTAGATTCTATTTGATAGTCATTATCATTTATATATAAGAACTTAAATAAAAACTATAAGCCACTGCAAATCCCCATTCCAAAACCTGTTGTCCCTTCTTTTAAATCATTTGAAAACATTTTTTTTTTAATCTTTCTTTTAATAACATAAGGTTTTAATACAAATTACTTAAAAAGTTTTAAGTAGAATGGAAAGAAAGTTAGCATCATTTATTTTTACCAAATGTATAAGTGTGAAATGGATTGAAATAAATTATAATAAATAATCATAAAAATTGATTAATTTCAGTTTCATCTAATTTATTATATTCTATTTTTCACTAATCTTTAGATTAAGCAGGCCTTAAAATCTTAAGGGCCGATGCAACGGGATCTGTTAATTTTGAAATTTCAAATTACCCCCGTAAGGATCCTCTGCTTTTTCTAAAAAAGGACAAAGCCAGCTGGTCAGCTGAAAGCAAATCCATTCAAAGTTAGGGGTAGTTTTGGAATTTTATTTATTCTTTCAAAGCTTAAGAGATGCCAGTCTTCCACATATCGAAACTTTGTCTTCACTCGTGACTGCGCACGTGGCGTATAAGTAGTTCGAATCGGGATAACTCAAGTTGTTGAACCCATCATCATCATCGTACACGTGGCATCTTCACCATCTCCCTCCACTGAATCGAGGGCGACCATCATTAGGAGCAAGAAGTTTCATCTCCTGAGAATCTTTCTAATTCAAAATCATCCCAAGAAGAAGCTTTGGTAAAATAAAAAGTGAAAAATGTTACTAAAAATAGTATTGAGATTTATAATAAGGTACCGAACCCTCTACGAATATTTTATCTAGTGAGGCATGGGATTTAGGGTATTGCCCATTTTACCATTTCACTGTCGTACGAAAGTATTTTAAAAAAAAATCTTTGATCTGATCAGTGATTCGATCAGTCGATTTGAGGGGTTCGACGAGTCGATTTGAAGGGCAAAATGAAAAATATAGTAAAACCTATATCGAATTTACAAAATGTCTGTAGGAGGATCACTTCTCTCACTATAATATGCTGCATTTTCCAAACAACTATATATGAAGAATGAGACTATTATAGATTATAACTAATGAGATGATAAAAGGACATTATGGATACAAATTGAGGAAATATAATTTTTAGGGGTTTTTCAATGATGAATTGTAATTACAAAAATTTACTTTGCTTGAACCAACTATGAACTTGTTTTGAAGTCTTTTAAACTCTTTGTGTAGCTATGTTAAATGTTCATTTGTACAATTTTATAAAAGAGGGAAAGCAAACAAAGCAGGAGAAATAACCTGATAGAAAGAAGAGAAGAAGGGGAGGGAGAAGAATTGATATACAATAGAATAGACTAAAGATCTTGGTATAAGTCAGAATATATGAGAATATCATTTTTTACTAATATTTTTGTCACTACATAGATGCGATGTGCGGTCTAGTAGATATCAAGTTGCTATGGTGATGAGGAGTCCTGCTTCGTAGTATGGTAGATTTTAGGTTGGACATTTAGTTCCATGACAGAAAAATAAGTGTTTAGAGTCTTAGTTTAAAGTAGAGCCCCTCTTCCATTAGGCAGATCACGTTTTCATGTGTTGAAAAACAAAATCATGAATCCGACCTGGTGGATTTCTGATCGATCAAAGAATGGCTCTCTATTCTTACTCATACATGATAGAGGATGGTGAATTCTCATTGGCATTTACACATGATGATTAATTGGTGGAAGGCTATTTCCATTTCAACCCATCATCCTCATCAAGTAGAATTACATTTAGACAATTGGTGGAAGGCTATTTCCATTTCAACCCATCATCCTCATCAAGTAGAATTACATTTAGACTTTTAAGGGTTGTTGAGAGATTCCAAAATGTGGAAGTTCTAATGTATTATTGCTCATTAAGAGAAGAAATGAAATTGTATGACCATCCTCACAAAAATAGAATGCATCAACTTGGGATCTACCATCATTATCAATAAAAAGTTTCATATTCTTTAGAAATTCCTCAATTTAAATTTATCTTAAAATGTAGTTTTAGTAAAATCGATAACTTAATTTCAATGTACTTCAAAATAAATTTATCTTAAAATTTTAATTTAATTTATTAGGAAATAGAGAAAACGTGTAAACGTAGAGTTTATCAAAATTATTTTCCTTAATTACATGGAACAGATTTAGAAACATTTTTTTCTCTAACCTTTTGACTTGTATAAACGTTGGATATAAATTCATTACTAAATATACAAAATACAAATAGATTAAAGTGCGGATCTTAATTGTTGCCTCCAACTTGCACACGTGCGAGGAACGAACGATGTACGAATTACGGGAAGAAATTATTGGGGAGTACAAGGCGAGACGAAGGAGGCTACTCTTTTCACTTCCCATTCCCTCCTTCAAACCTCTCTCAGTTTGCTCTTCAATGGAGAAACAGCCAATGTAAAAACATAGGAACGCCGTTTTCAGTCTAACTTTCTCACTGGCCATGTGAATTTTTCTTGGAAAATCATTTTCTTTCTCATTTCCTTCTTCCCTTCCATTATTATATTCAATATAAATACGTCTTCCCTTCCCTCCTTCCCATCTTTTCTTTCATTTTTGACTGAGACTCTCTCTCTCTCTCTGCCTGCCTGCAATGGAAGCAATGGCAGGAGTAGCAGAAGGAGGATCATCAAAGTTATAAAAGTGAAGTGCAAAATCAATGAGGAGAGAAGGGTCTATGGCTTCTTTCTTCTCTGCTAACTCGTTTCTCCTTTTCTCCTTGTATTTGCTTTGCTTGTCATTTCCTGCACTTTCAACGGCGGCGATTGCGCCATCACAAGGGCGATGGAAGGACGCCCAGCAGCTGCTGTCCTTCAAAAACGCCCTCCCACAAAACCCACAAATCTTCCAGTCCTGGCAACCCAACCTCACCCCCTGCAACTTCTCCGGCGTATCCTGCAACCCAGACGGCCGGGTATCTGTTCTCGACCTCAGTCTCCTTCACCTCAACGCCGAATTCTCTTTGGTGTCTTCCTACCTCTTGACTCTAGACGCCCTCGAGCGGCTTTTGCTCAAGAATGCAAATCTCAGCGGCAATCTGATTTCGGCTTCTGAGTCTCGCTGCGGGAAGCTGCTCTACCAGCTTGATTTGGCCGGAAATTGGCTCGGCGGCTCTGTAGCCGAGATCTCCAGCTTGAGCTCTTGCTCCTCCTTGAAGTCGCTCAACCTCTCCGGCAACGGGTTCGTCTTCTCCGGCGGCGCCGCCGCCGCCGCCGGTGCACCGCCGTGTGTGCAAACTCTTGATCTATCGTTCAACAGGATTTCCAACAGTGGGGTGCTCCCGTGGGTCTTTTCCGGTGGCTGCGCCGAGCTTGAGTACCTCGATTTGGCTGGGAATTCGCTCTCTGGGGGCATTCCGGCTTTCGGGGGCAACGCACAGCTGCGGCATCTGAACCTCTCGTCGAATAAATTCTCCGGCGAGATACCTCAACGGTTTGTGAAGGACACTTGCGGGTCGGCAAGTCTTGCTGAGCTCGATCTCTCCTTCAATCACTTCTCTGGTATTCTGCCTTCCGATTTCGCTTCTTGTTCTTCTATGCAGTCTTTGTATGTCTCTAACAACAGTCTCTCGGGCGTTTTCCCCTCTGAGACACTGACTTCCATGTCTAATTTGAGACATTTGGTCTTGTCCTACAATAATTTCACCGGGCTGTTGCCGGACTCTGTTTCCAAGTTACCCAATTTGGAGCTTTTGGATCTGAGCTCGAATGGCATTCTCGGATCAATCCCTTCGGGTCTTTGTGGGAACCCAGAAAGCAAGTTGAAGGAGCTCTACCTTCAGAATAATCTGTTCACAGGTGAGATTCCGGCTACTCTGAGCAACTGCTCGCAGCTGATTTCGCTCGACCTCAGCTTCAATTACCTTACTGGGAGAATCCCTTCGAGCTTGGGATCACTGTCGCAGCTCAAGGATCTCATCATGTGGTTGAATCAGCTCGACGGCGAGATACCTCCCGAACTGGCAAAAATCAAAACCCTGGAAAATCTGATTCTTGATAACAATGGGCTGACGGGCAGCATCCCAGCTGGGATGAGCAACTGCACTAACTTGAATTGGATCTCACTGTCGAGCAACCGATTGAGTGGGGTGATACCAGCTTGGATTGGGGGCCTTGGGAATTTGGCAATCCTCAATCTCGGGAACAATTCGTTCTCCGGGAGAATCCCACCGGAGCTCGGAGACTGCAAGAGCTTGCTTTGGTTGGATCTCAATAGCAATTTGTTGAATGGATCTATTCCGGCTTCTCTCACGAAGCAATCAGGTAAGATCGCCAATGAATTGGCAACCAGGAAGAGGTATGTCTATCTGAAAAATGATGGGAGCACTTATTGCCGGGGAGCTGGGAATCTGCTTGAGTTTGCAGGAATTCGACCAAATCAGATCACAAGAGTGCCCGCCCGGCAGTCCTGCAACTTCACTAGGATATATATGGGAAATACCCAGTCCACATTCAACAACAATGGCTCCATAATCTTCCTTGACTTGTCATATAATCTGTTGGAAGGAAGCATCCCGAAGGAGATTGGGAACATGTACTATCTTGAGGTTTTGAATTTGGGGCATAATTTTCTCTCCGGTGCTATTCCTCCAGAGTTCGGTGGATTGAAGAATGTTGGGATTCTTGATCTATCTCACAACAGACTAGAAGGCCCGATTCCCTGGTCGTTTGCATCTCTCTCAATGCTCTCGGAGATTGATCTTTCAAACAACAGTCTCAGTGGGATGATCCCTGAATTGGGTCAGTTGGCTACCTTTCCAGCTTCAAGATATGAGAACAATTCCGGCCTCTGTGGGTTCCCTCTTCCTCCTTGTGGAAGGGGCTCGAGTTCAAATTCTTCAAGTTTAGAGCATCAGAAATCACACAGGAGACAGGCGTCGCTCGTGGGGAGTGTGGCGATGGGCCTGTTGTTCTCCCTCTTCTGCATATTTGGTCTGATTATTGTTGCTGTGGAGAGCAAGAAAAGGAGGAAGAATAAGGACACCAGTAATTTAGATGTACACATCGACAGCCGCTCTCACTCTGGAACTGCCAATGTTGGCTGGAAGCTTACCAGCACAAAAGAGGCCTTAAGCATTAACCTTGCAACCTTTGACAAGCCCCTTCGGAAGCTCACCTTTGCTGACCTTCTTGAAGCCACAAACGGCTTCCACAATGACAGCCTCGTTGGCTCCGGTGGGTTTGGCGATGTTTACAAGGCACAGCTCAAGGATGGAAGTACTGTAGCCATCAAGAAACTGATTCACATAAGCGGACAGGGTGACCGAGAATTCACAGCTGAGATGGAAACCATAGGAAAGATCAAGCACCGGAACCTCGTGCCCCTCTTGGGCTACTGCAAGGTGGGAGAAGAGCGCCTTTTGGTTTACGAGTATATGCGGTTTGGCAGTTTGGAAGACGTTCTACATGACAGGAAGAACCTTGGCATCAAGCTCAATTGGGCTGCGAGAAGAAAGATTGCAATTGGGGCAGCAAGGGGATTGGCATTCCTTCACCACAACTGTATTCCTCACATAATTCACAGAGACATGAAGTCGAGCAATGTGCTGCTCGATGAAAATCTAGAGGCCCGTGTTTCAGACTTTGGCATGGCGAGGTTGATGAGCGCCATGGACACTCATCTAAGCGTCAGCACGCTTGCGGGCACCCCCGGCTATGTCCCCCCAGAATACTACCAGAGCTTCCGGTGCTCAACCAAAGGCGATGTCTACAGCTATGGTGTTGTTCTACTTGAACTACTAACTGGGAGGCAGCCAACTGATTCATCCGATTTTGGCGACAACAACTTGGTTGGGTGGGTTAAGCAGCATGCGAAGCTGAAAATAACTGATGTGTTCGATCCGGAGCTCATGAAGGACCCCATCTTGGAGATGGAGCTGTTGCAGCATCTGAAGGTTGCCTGCCAATGCTTGGACGACCGGCCCTGGCGGCGTCCGACCATGATCCAAGTGATGGCAATGTTCAAAGAGATTCAGTCAGGAACAGGTGTTGATTCCACGGCCACCACTGACAGCAATTTTAGCATGGTGGAAGTGGTGGAAGTGAGCTTGACAGAAGGCCCTGAACTAGGCAATCAGCAGTAGACACTTCACTCCTCAGGAAAAAAGGAAAAAAAAATTCAAAATTCTTTTAATGAGAAGAAGGAAAGCTGAGAGATGATTTGAATGAAGTCCCACTTTATTAAATTTTCCCCTCCACTTCATGGGTTCAAATTAAAACACATGTAGCCTGTCAATGTATGTATCATATATGAAAAGGGAATTTCCATAAAATCTTGTTATCTCTACATTGCTTGGAAGGGCTGGTTTGTGTACATAAATTGATCAATACAAATTAATTTTCCCCATCGCATTAATTAGCTGTCATGTGGCTTGGAAGAGATTTGGCTGGTTTTGCCCATCTCTCCTTAAAAAAGGGGGTGGGGGTCTCTGTGACATGAAGACTGTGACTGGTGACTGGTGATGGTGATTAAGTGTGTGATCTTTTGGACCTTTCTCAACCTGCTTTTCTTCTTCCCTTTTACTTCCTCTGTCTGTCTTTCCAATCTCTAATTCTCTATCCCACCCTTTCTCAACCTTGCTTTTCTTCTCCCTTTTACTTCCTCTCTGTCTCTCTCTCCCAGTCTCTAATTCTCTATCCATTCACAAACCTAGATAGATCTCTGTCTGACTCTCCAGTCTCTAATTCTCTAACCCTTTTATTCTCTCTCTCTCTCTCTCACTCACTCTCAATCGTTCCATTTCTGTATAAAGACCATGTGTTTTTCCTGTCAAAGCAAGCCAACATACACCAGTGGAGTTTTTGGCCCTGCCTTCTCTAATGTATTTCTTGTGCATGGGATTTCAGTAAGAAATAAAATTTCTATTGAGATTTTCTTAATAAGATTTGATATTAAGACTTTTTAAATAAGTCTTGGACACCACACAGTTTAATATAATATAAAGTGAACCATATAATTCAGGGGTAGTGATTTTTGCACCATCTTAAAAGTAAATTTCAATTTTGCCGGTACTTTTCTCCTCTTTTCTCTTTTCCCCTTTCTCAAAAGCAAAGGCAAAATTGAAATTTTCTTTTAAGGGTGCACTAAGAGAAAAAATTGGTGGTGTAACAATCACTACCCTAAATCAAGTAGGTATGAAGTCTCATTTCTATTTAATCATTTTTTTTTATGACGAACGTGTTCAGGTCTCTTAGAGCACCCGACTAATCTTGGAGATATGTTCAAACATTTTTACCCACACATAAGATAACTCTATAGGGAATGATCGCTTTGGAATGACCCTTCGGAGTGGGAATCGAGTTCGAGACTCTCATACAAACGGGTAACTCTATCTTTTAGTTTTAAAATTCAATAATTTATATATATCAAAATTTAACAAAACTTTTATAATTTGAATGATCAAATAATCTTGAAATTCCATACACTTTACAATCCTTTAATCACTTATTCATTATATCTAACTATGTAAAATTTAGAATTTATTTGATAGAAAAACTTGTGAAGGAATCACTAGTAGCAGAGCGAAGGAGGGAACTGATCTTGCCCATCCCTACCATTTTCATTTCTTGGCCATCTCTGTTTTTTTCTCCACTTTCTTGAATGTTCAGACTTCAGAGAGACAACTGGGGTGATTCACCAATGAATGAGAGAGTTGGGAACCTGAGCCATCACTGGTGGGGCCCCATTATTTGGTGGTCTGATTGACGTACGTGGATGCCACGTGAAATTGGCTGTGGCCTGTGTGCATCTCAGTAAGATACACCACACTGCCAGACTTCCATTTTTTTAATGAGTTTTTCCTTCCACGATTTCGATTCCTTTGTCCCTTGTGGTGGAAGAGAGGGCTTGTGTTATTGGTGTAATTTTTTTACTTTGATTCCTCATTTAAGACCAATTTCTCCAGTTCATTTACCTTGTTTGATTATATTTTAGTATTTTAATATTATTATGATTAAATTCTTTATCCAATTAATTTAAAAAATCCATACATGAACCAATATACTTTTAAAAATCCAAAGGGGTTGGAGTGATGGTTAGGATCTCATTTCAGAAAATAAGAATTCTGATTTCGATTCTCACTCTATTTCAAAGAGCCTACTTTTAGCCTTTGGCTAAAAACTAACTGTACTTGAAAATGATGTTGTTATTGATTTGTGTTCTATATTGAAAATTTGAAACTGTGGTCTCATACTAGAAACTATTTTGTCAAATAATTTAAATAAAATTTTTAATTTGATTAAAAAAATATATTTTTCTTAATAGTTAAAGTGTTCAAGTCTCTTAAAGTATTCAACTAATCTTCAGACTCAACAAGAAATGATCTTTTGGAGTGGAGTGAGAATTGAACTCAGAACTCCCATTTAAGATTTCTAATATCACTCTAACGCCACTGAATTTAAAATTCTATTGAATCAAATCAAGGTAATAGGACAAATTGTTTTAAACTTTTCTAAAGGTTTGTGCATGATAGGTGAGAGGAAGTGAGGAAGGTGGGGCCTCAGCCACATGCCCTTGGTTACAGGTGGGCCATCCTTCCATTTTCAGAATGGGAATTCAGTAGCCTCCTTTTGGATTCTCATCACATAAGACCAATCAACCCAATGTCTAATCACCTCCATTCATTGCATGCTTAACCATTCGCCATTAGTCACTACTCAGTAATTACTCACATGCTTATTGACTGCTGACCCCAAGTGTTTAGACTCATGGGTGAGTAGTTTGGACTTAGGACTACCCAAAATTTCTTTCTGTTGACCCAAAAATTTTAATGTGATAGATCCACTGAATCATTTTCAATACAAATCTTTAACTTTCAAAATCTTAAAATTCCATAAAGATGTTTACGAAAAGGTTGTGAGATCATCATATAAATTTAAGAATTAAATGTGGGTCAAAATCAATATTTCAATTAAGAATTATTTTGAAAATTGATCAATATATAAAATGTATTAATTGATATTGAAATATTGATAAATATTTTAACTCACACCCGTCATTATCATAATGGACAGATCTGACACACACCCGAGTTGAAAACCTCGATGTTCTGACAAATCGTTGCAGATGATGAGCCCTATTCAATTATATAAATGGATAGATTATCATGAAGTTATGCTAATTCTTAATTTTTAATATTAAAAATAATCATTGAATAAATATTTTGACCTGTTATAATATACCAGTGAAAAATATCAAGAAATTATAAATGATTAAATATATTTTAAAGAAAAAATAGTTTTAATCAAGTAAATTTGATATTGAGTAGGTCAGGGTCTTATTCCCATAAAACAAAAGACACTTGGGCCAATGTAATTTTGTCTTACTATAGTAATATATTTTAAAGAATGCATATATATATAACATATTAGGCCATAGGGTGGCATCTAGCCTCACGCTCTATAAAGTACACACTATGATTATTGAATTAAGTGAATTTAAAAGATTTATATCTATAATTCTTATAAAAATTAACTTTATTAAATGAATTTAGTCATACTTTAAAAGATCTAAAAGTTATTTATATATAGAATGCAATTTTATCTACTTTAAGTTAAAGTTGAATTTATTCAATAAATTGAGTTTTTAAAAATGTATATACAAATATTTTTTAAATTATCCAACCTCATAATTATAAATAAACTCTAAATAAACTAAAGAACACTTGATAAAATATATGACTAAAACCCATCTATAGCTTAAAACTTTATACTAATAGCTTGATAATGCCATAGTAAGAATGACACACTGAATACGTCTTTATATCTTTTGAAAGAACTCAAATACAGTGAAATGAGTAATTATTTTTTATAATTTTTTTTAAAAATTTATATTTACTTATTTGTTCTTGTAGCCCATTATTGTTCTTTCAGTGAGACTATATTTAATTTTTTTTAAAAGAAATTTATTAAGTTTGAGTATTGACTTCGTGTTATAATTTTACATTGATAATTTAAAAAAAAAGATTTTTTTAGATGGCACGTGTCCAACACATTCACTATGGTCCAATTGATCAAAAATGTTTGTGCTGGTGAAACATGATTGTCATGGACGTGACAGATGATAAATGTGTCTCTTACCCAATTAAGCGATTCCTTCTCAACAAATGCAAATTAATTTTTTTTATATAACTCTAAATGGGTTAATTTTTTTTATAAAGTAAAAAAAAAAAAATCTAGGAAGATCCGTATTGGGTGAACATGAAATGATGTTCGAAACTTCCACAGCCGTCCGATCATAATTTTACGGATTGATTTAATGTGGGTCCACTTCAGTAAATGAGAGAGTTGTGCAGACAAATAGACTACAAATAACAACCGTACGATAGCACCTGACAGTATTTATGTCTGACACGGTCAAATTTTAAGCTTGTGACTAGTGAGTACTTACCACGTTCACGTGGTCTCCTTGTCTTGCTTAGTATCTTAATTAGATTGTTTTAAAATTTAATATTACTAATCCCCATCTCAAGCTGATTCCAAAAATTAATTTAATAATAATATAGTATATTATAGTAATATATTTAGAATCTATTATTTACTTGTACACTCTTTCAGGCGAGGCACTATGTGCAGTTGAATATGAAGTCCATGACCCTATAAAATAGGTATTTAATTTGTTGTCTACTACGACGCTTTCTTTCTTAAATAATTTTAATTTTTTTTAAAAAAAATTATTTGTATTTTTATTGTTTTATTGTTTTTGAAAGTTATTTTAGAAATAACGTGCTAGTGGAGACATTAAAATGAACATTTCTCATCAATTAAGTATTATGATATATAGATGATTTTTATAAAAAATAAATAAATTATTTGAAGTATTTAGTCTTTACCACTTAAGTAAAAATTGTATGGAAAGGGGAATAATCCATGTTCTCTTTAGATAATAATCGGTAAAACACGTGAGAACAAAAGCTGCAGAACCATTTAAATTTTTTATTGAGTAAACTGAATAGCAAATTTCATGTTCATTTGATCATCGTATCTCTTGATTTTAAATTTTTAAAAATTTATAAATTTAATAAATTTTAAAAGATCAATGATTATATGACTCCGATGATGAATTAGTAATAAAATTTGACACACTTTATATTCATATAATCCACTCGATAAAAAGTTTCAATAAATCGACAAAATTTAAGCCTAACTCATGTCAAAATTCCAAAGAGTTAAAATTAAAATTATGGTGAAAGGAAGCGGTGGGGTGTCACTTGGGTCTACTAGCAGTCCGGCCTGCAACGTCTCTTTCATCTGATCAACTATCAATTCAGGCCATTTTCCTTGCAACTTCAAACTCAATCGTCCATGCCACTCAATTCATCTAAGAGATTGATTGCTTCTCCACTTCTTTGAAAAAAAATTGCAAAATAAAAAAAGTTTTTTTTTTAAAAAAAAAGGTCTTCCTTCAATATTTTAATTAAGAAAAAATAAAAAATACCTGATATTTAAAAAAAGAGAAATGTATCACTGAGATATCAAGTCATCTAAGATTTGGACCCTTGCTTCGATCTGCATAAGTTGCAGGCGTGCTAAGTTGTGAAAATTTGACTGTATGGTTGTGTATAAGAAGTTTTATTTTTCATTTAAAATAAATAAAATATTATTTTGTCGAGAGAGAACCTTATAAAATTCTATGAATGAGTAAATTCTTTAAAATAAGAGGGAAGTGTCTCTTTTTGTATTCTTGACAAAGGGAGAAGAGACTTTTTTTTTTATATGGTATTTATTTTTCATTAGTTGGATATTAAAAATAAAAAACTATAATGAACCTTAGTCTAATCAACACCCACATTCCACGTCATAAAAGAATAAATTAAGTGCTTTGACAAAGGTATTAACACCCATATAATTTAAATGACATGGACATTTAAATGGTCTTTTTAGAGTTTTAAATTTTGTGAAATGAGTAGTGAAAAAATAAAATTTATCTCATTATAATCAAATATTCTTTACATGACCATTTTTCTTGCATAAAAGTTATCATTATCATTGTATTTTAATTGTAAACAGACTTTCAACAAAACATGATTATTAAGATAAAATTCAAATTAAATTTTATATATTTTGTTTATCAACAGACAAAAGTCAATAAAGTTAGATTTTTAAAGTTGTCTACACATTTTTAAGGAAGAGATGTCGTGCCATATCGCGATATTCATATAGATGCCATTATTTGTGATTGAGCCCACCATTATTTTTTTGGGATGCCAAATGCTATAATAAGTACTCCAAGATATTTTTAACAAGGATCTAATTTAACTAATTGTCTCTTATTTTAAGAAGTGAGAGATTGCGGTTCAGTCTCTTATACTAATTTTGGTGTGCTTTAAGGATAGTAGGCTCACTCATGGAAGTTTTACGCTAGATATACCTAAAGTTTTCCATATACAAATTCAGAAAAATAAATAAAATTGTATTAAAAAAAAAAGTATACTTGGTCGATCTCTTAAGATTGACTTGATCGTCAAGAATCCATCCAAAATGCAAAGGTTTCGATTGAAGTCACTTTGAACACAAAAGCATTCTCTCTCTATAGTTTTATTCAATGTGTGTGGATAAATAACTTTACATATGACCTAAGAATTAATTAGATTTTAAAAGACTTAAATACCTTATACTTAAAAGAAAAGAATATAACCGAATATAATTAAATTGAAATAAAATTTATTTTACTAATTTTGTAACTTCTAATAAAAAGTCCTTGACAATGGGGTTATCCATTGCTACGAACATAGAATACGAATGACCCACCTTAGACATCCACAATAGTTTTGAGTGTGATGAGATGGCCCACTTTTCTTGAAAATATGTCGCATTCATAGACAAAAAAAAACTATTTAAATAAATATTTTAAAAGGTTGTATTAAGATCGTAAATAATTATAATATGAAAAAGTTGATAATTAAAAAAGAACTATAATACAAGAGAAAGTAGATACTCATCCGAAGTTGCGGTGGCACAGGACCCTTAACACAATTATTCATGTGAATGAGACGTTTTCTAATTTTCCAATTCTCCAATCACAGAAAGAGAGAGACAAATGAATGCTGAGGCCAGCCAAGACCGCACGTGCAGAATCGACGGCCATCTCTCACGTGCATACTGTCCGGATAACGAATGGGGCACCGACACGGGCAGCTCCATGTACGTTGCCAAGGGCGCACAAAGGTAATGGAGCCCAGCCAGCTCAGCCTTCGCTGCCCGTTCTGCCCACGTGCGCCCGTCAGAAGGTGGCCCCCACGTGCCGGACAACCCCTCGCATAAAGACGAGAAATGACAAGGAAAGCAAAGCTGGAAACAAAGCTGCCATTAATTATTAATTTACTACTAAACCACATTATTATTATCTTACTAACTAGCACACGGCCCGATAACATTATCAAACAATTAAAACAAAAATATAATAATATAATATTTTCAAAAAATTAAAATTAAAATTAAAATACTAAAATAACAACGGCGCTCATTTCCATGCTCCGTCACGCTCCGTATTTTTACGATTTTGTTGTCACGCTCCTCATTTTTATATTCACACCGTTGAGAAATATTACAGAATTTTCCTTCTGAAAATTCCTAGTTAAAAAATGTCCAAATATGGCTAATATTTTCACATATTAACTTATTATGTACAAATATTAATCGTGGATTAATCATATGACAAAAATAAATTTCATTGATCATGTCTAACCATCTAATCTAATACAATAAAATAATTAGTCACAAAACAAATTTTCAATTAAATCTCATAGTTAAAGATAATGAATGGGAAATAATTTTAATTAATGGTTAATCTATATAATGAAATTTAGTATGATGCGGTTGGTGTGGCCTAGCCATTGAAATACATCTCTATTATCTAATTTGTCTCATTTATTAGAGTTTTTTATTTTTATTTTTTCTTTTTAAATAGTGTCGTGTTCTATTCTCTTTATTGGTGACCCTAGAAATAAGGGCTTGAACGTTCGGATCACGTGGAGACACGTCCCTCTTCCATCGTTATTTGGGGTGCATTAAACACGTACACACTTCCCCTGTGTTGTTACATGATATTTTATTGCTATTTTCTACGTAGAAAAACTTTGTATGTATGTAGTGGCAGTGAGGAAGGATCCTTATCAACTTCATTGGGTCAACATGAATAGGACCATGTGGGTGTGAATCATTTAATTTAATTAGTGTTCCTTTTGAGTCAAGTTTCATTAATTTAAGATAAAATTTTTGAGTTCTATTTCTTATTTTATATTATTATAAATTTTGTACGATCTAATATAATTTTTACTCTTTTCCACGAGTCAGAGGGCTTAGAGTGATGGTGAAGAACTCGTCTAAAAAAGTGAGAGTTGTGAGTTCGATTTTCACTCCATTTCTAAGAGCTACTCCTTCATAGGGTTACCTAATCTGTAGATGTGAAGGTTTGCACGTGCTCTCAAAATTAATCAAATGCTCTAATATGAAAAATGATGTTACTTAGACAATGTTTAACTTTAAAAGAGAATGGGTCTGCATTGCAAGAGGGATACAGTATACTACTGTAGCTAATCTGAAGAAAAATAATTGATGGTGCTCATACCTTAAAGCATTCTAGTCTTTTTAAGTGCCATATGGGCTTCTCATTGGGTGTAGAAATAGTGGCCAACATGGCCCATCAACTTTCTATGTTTGAAAATTGTAAGCAAACCCAACCACTAGAAAAAAGTTCTTTTAAGGTTTACAATTTGCAATCACTACTCACTTTTATTTCATCAAATAAATATGACATGAAAAAAGGCTTTTGACATTAACATCTTATATTAGAGGTGAAATTAATCTGACGATTAATTGTAAATCTTTCAATCCATATATATTGATAAGTTGATAAGAAAGTAACTCTATGAGAAGTGACATAGAGAAAATTGAGTGTGAATCAAACTTAAGACCTTTGTTCACGAGGGAAACTTCTTGACCATTAGGCCAACCCCTCTTTCTTCTCCTTCCCAACAATGCAACATAGTTTGCATGGGTAATGTTTGTGTTTTAATCAATGGGTAGGGCTGAAAAACCTTTTATCAATCAGTAAAAAAAAAAAAATACAAAATTCACCCTCTTATAAGCCCTTGTGTAGTAATTAAGGGATTGGCTAATCAAGTATTAAGGTTGGCCCAAAGATCATGTAAGAAAGAACAATAATTTAGAACCAAAAGACTGAGCACTATAGACTTATGTTGATTTAATCCACTGGTGGGATATATTTAAAAGGGATACATACATAAATGGGTGCAAACTTCTTGAAAAGAAAGGAATTTATGAGTGGACTTGGACACTGGATTCACCAGAACTGAGCACTATAAAAAGATTTCTTGTAATTGGCTCCAGTCTGATAGGCTATATCATTTTTTTCTTTTTTTCTTTTTAATTTCACATTTGAAAACAGAAAAATCTTATTGGGCAACATTTTAGAGGTCTTGATTCCCCATTCTTTCAATATGTACCTTTTTTGGCACTAGGGTTTGAATGATTTTGTGGCCCACCATGTTCATGTTCATCACAAAAATCTGATTTATCTTTTCAACACTTGAAGATAATGAGGACTTTGCCTTTGGAAAAAGTCATGGTGGCCGCACGAGTGGAAAGGACACTCCCAATCACACTTTAGATGCACAAGTGCTGTTTTCCAAATCGCCGGGAAAGAGAAACTTTTCCATCCACTTGATATCAGCAAAGGTGACCAGTGGCTGTCCTTGCATCTGTTAATTTTTTTTTTTTTTAAGATGCGAAGGTGTTTAGACGTTGCATCCGATTGGTCTTTAGGTGTGTGAAAATCATCCAATCGCATACATTGGATAAGTATGTAAACGTGATTTTTCATTAGAGTCACTAAGGATTGAATCTAAAACCGCATCTAGTAAAATTTCACTCAATTTTATGATGTAAATCTAATCTGATTGATTTAGTTAATGGGTAGATCCAATTGATCTTAATATTATCATTTTGTATGCAATATTTGAAGTCATACGAGGCCTACGCTCATTTAAAGAGTAGTTTTTTTTATGAATCTTACTTAAAAATTTCTTTCATTTAGTAAATGAGTAACTGAGCTTATCATGATATGACCCAAATCAGAAATAGACTCAATTGAACTTAACAAATTTAATAATACTTGAAATCGACCTACCCCTGATCCGAAACCCACCGACCCGTTGTTGGGTGTAGCTCGCATGCATTTGGTTTTAAATATGCAACTCGACTGAGTTGGACTTGGAATCGATTGAATTTTAAACATTAGATGAAAATAATATGAATTGACCCAAGTTATATCAGAATCAGCCATATTAGTAGGGACTGAGTCCAGGTTATCTTGGACTTGACCAATTTTCAGAACCATGGTCTCGTGGTTGTGCTTTATTGGGTCACACAACTTAATTGACGATTGTTCACTATAAATGATTGATTTTAAAAGATTTTATATTTTAAAATTTAAAATTTAAAATTATTTAAATAAATTATAGAAGATTATGCTTATGTCTTTATGAAGGTTTCAAAATTTAAAATTTCACATTTGAGTCTAACTTGGATTGATTTAAAGTTTTATCATTTTACATACCTGCCTTTAATCCATTCAAGTCACCATAGGTTTTTCCTGTATGTAGTTAGAGATTTTTTTTCTTTCTTTCAATTTTCTAGCAAATGGTAGTGGATAAGGTCCATTGGGTAACAAAATCAAATAAGAAATTCAGGATCCAACAAATACAAAATTTTAACTTCAACCCACCACCTCAGGGATACTTTCGTTAACCAAAAAAAAATTAACTTCATTTGATAATATTTAGCGACCTGATCAAACGAGGCCCTTTTTTTAATTGTAATTGAGGTGTTCATGACCTATTTTATAGTTTAATGGGTTCGATAGATTCGTGTATTACTTTATTTATTTTTATTGCATTAATGATTTAAAATATTTTTTGAGCTTGATTCTTTCATAATATGTTCAACGAATCGATAAATTTATTATGTTATTGTAGATTATAGAATTACTAATTAAGGTATTAATAGTATAATACTATAATAACTCTGAAACACGAAGATAACCTCTTTCAAATATTAAGCTTTGAAAAGGAAAATTGATTTTGGACATGAGTCCTTTTATTAAAATAAAGTAATGGGTTGATTTTGTCTCTTATTTTATTATATTAAATTGAAAAATTAAAGAGTTTTTTTTTTGCAAAATATTTCAGAAAATTGTAATTTTAGGTTGGAGTGCCCTAAAAATTTTATTTGGACCAAAGGATCTCGTACGCCTGGTCCAAAAAAAATTGAATGAAAATGTCTCTCTAACTTATGTGAAATGGGGGTAATCATAATTAATATAAGTGCGAACAGTTAAAGCTGTCATCGGACTATCCTCTATACAATGGAGGCAATTTAGTTTATAAAAATTTGACTGAATTTCAATTTTTAAATATATATTTATGAGAATTTATAACTTTTAAGATATTTCTCACCAAAAATCTAATTAATTTATTGTTAATAAAATAGAAGATAAAGTACACTCTTTACCTCGTTTAATAAAGGATCTTCTGGCAAGACTTAAAAAGTTGGAAAAGGGAGGAGTATTGGAAGTTCTACCGTACTTTGACCGCAGTAAAAACGGTACTTACTTTTGCCGGGCATGCAGGGTGCAGCTGATGCACGTACACATCAATCAATGCTCTCGCATCCTACCCTTTTCAAAACTGTGGATGTGTCGAGAATCTAACTTCTAAGTACACGTGTCTCGTTATCTTTTGATGGTGTAGAATCTATATGGAAAATGGACAGTTGAGATCATTCCATCTGTTGGAATTGTGGTTTACCATTTATGAGCTTGTTGACAACTAGGTTTACGTTTTTGTGCTTTAAGGTGAAACTTAAGTTTTTGATAAATTTTAATTGCTATTTAAAAAAAAAATTATATTCAATTTTTATGTCCATTTGATGAATTATCACTCTTAATTTGATCAAGTTGAAAAATGATTTATTCAACGATTCATTTTAAATTTAAAAAAAATTAAAGAGTCAGAATAAATTAATCGATCTTATTTTTATATATCATAGAATATATTAGGTGTAGGCTTGGTGAGTCAAGTCCAGCATCATGCCGCGTGTATCGCAGTCAGAATATGGTACTGACGCTACGAGGTTTAAAAAAATAAAGTTAAACTCTCATTATTAATTATAGCTTTTGATGTCTTGGTAAGCGCTTGAATGGCTTTTGATGTCGTGGTAAGCGCTTGAATGAATTTCAATTAAAGATGATAAGAATTGAAAAGTGGATTTTATTAGATGTATTTAATAGTGCTACAATTGTCAAAGTTAATGATTACTCTTCTATAATGGCAAATTAAAGTGACTAGTGTGAGCTAAGCATCATAAAGCATGGAATTTTGTTTGCTATTGGAAGAGTTTGCCTGCTTAAAGAAAAACCGATCAAGTTGGTGTTTAGTTTAAGTAATGAGAATTTAGCATCTTAATTAATATAATAAACCAAAGTAATGAAAGGTTAGCATCTTAATTCTGGGTACCCTTTTTTTTTCCCACCCACTCATCTAAATAAATACAACTTCCAAACACACAAACAAGCAAAAGAGAAAGCAGATCCCTGTCTTTCAGGTTTCAAATTTATAATTTGGATGCAGATTAGAAGCTAGAGAAAGATTTTTTGGCCTGTAATTTGTGTAAAATTATGATATTTCGGCCTAAATTGATTGTTTAATTAAACATGATTCCGAGTTGAGTTGACTTGACGGACTTACAACATTCGAGTCATGAAAAAGCTTAATTTGGCCTAAAAGTTTCAAATTCATCGATAACTTGTAATAGTCAAAAGAAATTGTATATCAAAAATCAAAATATAAGTCAAGACTTTTTGCATTCAACAAAAATGATAAAAAAAATCATAAATCAATAGACTTTATCTATATATCAACAGATTGATTTTAACTTATTTAAAAATAAGTAATTTAACTCGAAATTGATTGAAATTTCGACTATTTTTTTTTTTTTAATATTGTTAAAGGCCCATGTCTTGGATTTTTAAACTATATATGGAAAAGCTAAGTGGTATAGAACATACAATGATGAGATTATGACATGTAATTAAATTAGAACTAAACATCCATTAGCACTGCTTCTTTTGTTGGAATTTATAATTGGTTTGTCTCCCAACACCCTTTGCTTCTTACATGCTTTTTGCACTGGAGTTCCCTAATCTTCTCCCTAATTTCCTCTCTTTTGCTTCCTTTCATTTCACAAAAGCCCTAAAATGTGTATAGATTTTTTGCCCTTTTCTTTTTCATGATTCATGTAACATCTTCTTTTATAATTAATGTTTCTAACTTTCTACGAAAAAATCAAGTTAATATTTTAAGGTAGAATTCACTTTCAAAAGTTAATTATTAAAAGGAGGGTGTTTCAAATGTTTTATAGAGTCATTGATTTTTTAGTTTACGCGATTGAAACTTTTGTCAATTTCACACTTTTATATGCAACGACTTCATATGGAACCTGCTCTGATAGCATGAAGCAGAATTCACTCTCACAAACTAGCAGGAGAGTACTGTAAATATTATATAGAATTATTGATTTTTCAATTTAGAAGATTGACTCATTTATCAACTTCACACTATAAAAATATGATAAGATAAATATTTTTAATGAATTAAATTTTAGGGTTTTGTAGAAATATATAAAATCATGTGAAGTGTGAAATATAAGACTAAAAAGCATAATGCTTTCATAAACATTGTCCACAAATGAAGCTCCAGAATGAAAAAGTTTGTATATAGCAGCATTTAAGCTGGAGAGAAGAAGCCATTGGGCTTTATAAAATTTCAATATTATATAATCATATAAAATATACAGAGAACATATAATTAGTGAATATGTCTAAAACTTGATTAGGGTTTTAGAACTTTTGTTAACATTTTAAAGCAAGTTTAAATTAAATTTGAATTCAACTCGTCTGTTCAAATTCATTCATTCGAAAGCCAATGGTAAGATCCTCAGCACGTGTAGAAGCTCTCTCTGATTCTCTGTCTTTCTCGCACGTGTGATGTTGGATTCCTTGTGCCATTGTTTAATGACACTGAGGTGCACCTGATCTGGTCGTACTCCTCTACGATTGGTGGTGACACAGTGGGCCCCACAAAGGGAAATGCTCATGCTACGTCATTTTTTCTTTGATTGAGATCTGAAATGATACCACCAACTCTTACTCTTGCTCTTACTCTTAAGACTGTCTGCTGCCTTGCATTCATACGTCGTATCACTTGATTAAGAATTTAAGATTTGTATATTCAATTCGTACACGGCACTGAGATATTTTTCAAAAATGATCTACTCGACGAGAGCCCTGTTTTTTTATAAAATACATAAAAATTATAAAGTTATTGGTGGTAAAAAACCTGACGTGAGAGGAGATGCGATTTCTAAATATAATTCTCTCTCCACTTCAAAAGATCATATATCGTAATTTTTATTGTATTTATGAGAATTCACTGTCTTCACTTTATGGTGATCATTAAAAAAAAATCTAAATTCATGACAGGGTCAATCTTGACTTAAGGTCAAATAGGCCACTGTCTAGCTCCATCCCCTCTAATTTGACCAATGGTCTATGACCTCCACCATGCACTTTCCCTTGGGCCTAGAGCTTCTACCAGTGTGCTGGGCATAGAGTACCTGAAATTCAGAGTGGATCCTGATCTATTACACTATCCACAAGCATCATGAATTGAATAAGGTGCCCGAAGGAATCGAAGATGAGACCTTCCACAAAAAATTGAAATATCCAACCAGAAGTGGTGGGTAACATTACTTAATATAAAAGTAGAGTCTTGTACATATTCTGAAGATTAATTGAAAAAATTAAGAAATCTATTATGCACCTTGTCATCAAAAAATCTTCTACATTTGTTCTCTTCCACACAGCAATATTATTGAATTCTTGTCTACAAGAAATTGAAAAAGCAAGCTGGATACTACTGTCCTGGCCATATATGAGATGTGAACACCCTCTCAAGTCTCAACAACCATTGCAACATTTTCAGAACGTCGGCACCAGATTCCACGAAAAGAGAAGGAGAGAGATTTCCATTTTCCTACTAATGGCTGACATTGAAATTCGCTGAAGGGAAATTTCAACTCTTTTTTTCCTAGAAATTGTCAACAGTTTGGTGAGTTTACATATATATGCTGAAAAATGAATAATGAGATTTTTAAAATTTGATATAGTTGAGATCAGGGGTGCAAATCTCGACTGATATATCTCGTATCGGCTGAGATATCTCGGATTTTAAACGTCCGAGATATATCGGTCATACAGGCTAGATCTCGGCCAATATGATGGAGATCTTAGGTGAGATTTGGCCTAAAAGAGAGAGAGAGAGTAATATCGGCCGAGATTGTGGAACCGAGATATCGGTATCTCGGTTCCACCGAATTTTAGACCCCTGATTGAGATGTCTCTAGGGTAACTTGGTTGAAAATGTTTATATAAAATCCTAAGAAAATCAATTTGAATTTAGATAGAGATCTAATTCATAAATAACACTAAATGTGATAGAGGATCAAAGACAAAATCATTGATCACATGATGAAACCCCCCCAATCATGGAAAGGTAATACAAAACTCATTGCAACTAAATGTCGGTCAGTTAAGTTTCTGATAGAATAGACAACTCAAACCCAATTATGCAAATCTATGTGTGGGACTGCAGCTTTTTTTTTCCTTTATACATATATATTTTTTAAGAAAAAGGGGTATTTGAATCCTGGACAAGTGGAAAAGGAAATCACCCAACATGATGAAGAGTGAAATAAAGTAATAAACCCTATTTGTTTTTGCTCATTTGTTGGGGGTAAATAAACAATTGTCCCTCCAATTAAGCTAAATCTCCGACTGTTTTCCATTTATGTGCCTGCCGAGGGAGAAGTTATTTTCCCTAGAACACTTTCCCTACCAATCCAAACAGCATAGTGGAAAAAATCAAATTTCGAATTTCATCTGATGTTGGGTTAAGATATAATTCGTAGACAGCCAAGCCCACATTTTCAGCTGATGATTTCTATCAAATCATACAGGCCCAACAAGACCAAAGTGCCTCTCAGGAGCCTCTGCGGGTTGGACTGTATTGGCTAAGATAGGTTGATACAGGTCAAACCAGTTGATTTCTTTATTTCTCATAATATGCTTTAATAAATAATCAATAGAATGGACGAATACTGCTCGAATGTCAACGACTATGTATGTAGGTGCAACTTGGGCCAGGCATAACACAAACACCACAAAAACTCAAAAAAAATAAATTCAGATTGACCGTCTTGAATAGGGCGTATTTCTGGGCCAAATATCAGGCCCAATTGCTTGGTTTACGCCCTAATTTTTTGGGGGTTTTTGCGCCCCTTGGTATTGAGTTTTTGTCCATGGCTTATCTGGGCCTGGGCCCTTTTATTTTTTTTGCCCTTTGGGCTTTGTGGCCTTGCCCGGGCTATGGGCTTTATACTGTAAATTTTTGGGCATTCCCTCTTTTGAATGAAATTCTTACTAACCAATCATTAAAAAAAAAATATCAGGCCCAAAAGTAAAATTCAGGTCGGCTCTAGTATCGAAAGCTTGTTTTCGTCTCCAAAGTCTAAACTTGAACCATATTTTATAAAAAGAATATTTTCATTAAACTAATACTATATGTAAATATAAAATTTATGTAATATACAAACACTTTTATCTACGTATAAAAGAAACAATTTGGTCGTTCGTGAACACAATAATAACTTACTTCTATTTTGGCCAAAAAAAAAAAGAAAGAAAAAAAAATCGTCAAACGGTTTTCAAAGCAGTCGAACAGATTTGTGAGTAAACAATAATTTAAGACCCATAGGCATTAGTGGTAGGGATCCATGGCTTGGTTCCCTGCTACAATCTTCCCTGAATAAAATACCTTGCATTCGGTTTTGCAGAGTTCAACAACATTAGCAAATTATATGGCTAAAGAAAATTGATTCATTTTTACTCATAATGGGCAATGCTTTATAATTTGACCACGAGGGCAAAGCCTTCCAAGTGACCATTAAATTTCAAAATTAAATCTAAGTCGTTTTCCTCTTAAAAAAGAAGTCATCTGCGTCATCATTAATAATTTTTCAATCAATCTAAACTTCTGTCCTCTACCATTCACTTTTTTACCTAATCAGCCCCCAGTGAGTGATGATAATAATGCGATAGTGATGGCCAGGAACCTATATGAGGAAGTGAGATCCTGAACTCGATTCCCACTCAACCCCAATAGGCCACTCCCTGTAGAGTTACCCATGTGTGGGTAGAAAGGATCGCACATGCCCAGAGAATTAGTCAGCTGCTCTAAGAGACCTGGACACTTTGATCGGAAAAAAATAAATAACAATATGATAGAGAAACCATGAATCACGATGATTAGATGAGAGCGCATTGCTATGTCGGCTCTCCTCTTCTATCATGTACAGGATATGGAATTTGACCAATTTGGGATTTGGCATTCTACTGCACATGGAAATGGATTCCATCAATCAATATAACTATTTAATTCCTAAATCAGAATGTAGGGAAAAAGAACATTTTATCAAGTAAAGTCCTGTTCTCAAACTAACTCTAAAAGTTGCTCAAAGTTGGGAAAACTAACAGGTCTCAAAATTCAAAATAAAATGCTCACATCTTCACCAGCACAACCATTTTCAGAAAATAAAAAGAAAACTCAACGCTTCTTAGACACACCAACAGTCTTTCCCCTGCGTCCAGTGGTCTTGGTGTGCTGTCCGCGAACACGGAGACCCCAGTAGTGCCTTAGACCACGGTGGTTCCTGCACAAACACCATTATCAAGTATCATCATTTTTTCTAATTTCACTAGTAATATATTTTTTATAGAAGACTGTTGAACCCAGACTCTCCTCTATAAGAGGTTAGATTTCAGAAAATGCTGAGAAATTCATCTTGACCCAATTCACAAAACTCAATGGTGAAATCAACTGTGACTGCAGAGGAGGTCCCTAATACAGTTTTTTTAGAGAGAATCTAGTTTTATTACTGAAACAATGGATGTATTCAAGCATGTGTGTAGAGCACAGTAATAATCAAAGCCTCAGGGAATCCTATCAGATCTTGAAACATATTGCTGCCTCCTCAACATGGAAGACATTGTTATCATTAATAATAAAAAAAAAAGGCATCATTACAACGAGGCAATGCTTATCATTAACTACATTAGCACAACATCTACCATTTAGATGAATGCTCAGCTTGAAATTACAGGTCACTTTTTACAATGTTGCACAAGATAAACAAGTAGTTTTAAATGTAAAAGAGAATTAAGACAACAGGAGAGAGTAAAGTTCTTTTAACCACATAAAAACCATCTTACAGATTGATGGTAATCAGACTGAATCATCTAGCATAGATACTGGACAATTTAACGCTGCATTTGGATTGGGGGTATTGGACAATTACGCAAGGAGTCGGCATTGGACAATTACGCAAGGAAAACTAGGAGTCAAGACTCAAAACATTCACTTCATACAAACTTCAACTACATGGGCATGATGTAAAATCTCTAGCTCATGCAAAGTTAAACATTCTTCATTTTATTATTAATATTTTTTCAGCCATGGTCAGTCAGTGCATTGGTACAGTACTTATTTCATCATATGATAATTTGCAATCTGAGTAGATTAGACCCGTCCTTCATAGTTTAAAATAGTAAGGGACAAAAATGTCTACACTGTTTAGTTAAGGAGCAAACTAGTCTATCCATTCAATGATAAAATGCATCCTCTACAATTAGTCAAAACACCATACTCTTTTCCACCACTATCCCATTTGGAGTTTCAGTTTACAAAGATCCCACATTCTGAATACGTGAAAAATCAAAACCACCACTATCCCTTCTACTTTACAAATTCTAAATCTGCAAAAGAACAGGAGGAAGGAAGAACTTATGTATCTTTTCAATGTCATCCTTAGGCATTCTCTCCATTTCTCCCTCTTCAGTCTTCTCTTCAGATATTTGATTTCTGTCCCATTTGTTCCTTTCATATTTAATAATAGAACCAACACAATGTCTTTGTGGGTCAAGGTACACGATGGCAAGTTGGGCCTTTCCACGTCTCCATGAATCATAAACCTCTATGACAGTTTACTGAATAGGAATATGCTTGCAATAGCATCAAGTTGAACAGAAGAATCAGGGGTCACCCACACAGGAGAGTTGAATAGTATTAAAATTATTTGTAATAACTTGTAACCAAGCATGTAAATACAAAAGATAAATATCCAATAATCTAAATATATTCCATACGGCTTGAATTAATATTGGTAATTAAGTCTACATATCGAATGCATCAACCAAATAAAGAAATATAATCATAAATAAACATTACTTTGGGATTGAAAATTTCAAGTTTTGACAAAAAGTGCAAAAACAAAAGCAAACCATTGTCAATAAAAAAAAATCCCATCTCCCAAGTGTAAAGTTCTCTAAAACATTACTTATAGATAGCACCAGAGAAATCACAACTCATAAAATATACTAACATTTTTTTGAAGGTAACTTCATTAATCATAAAATATACTAACATTACCAACATATGTACACATATATGTAGGGCTGCAACTCGGGTCGGGCGGGCCGGGTTTTAATAAACCCAACCCTAACCCAACTTACTCCATATTGAATCCAACCCAACCCGACCCGAATAAAAAATCCAAAATAGTGAACCCGACCCGACCCGAGATTGTAATACCCTTAACCCAACCCGACCCGTCCCTTCACCTGACCCGACCCGACCCTTATCTTTTTCATTTTGTCATTCCACAATAAATAGAATGGTATTTTTATAATTATAATAATTTTTCTATAAAAAAAGACAAAATAAGAAAAAAAAATGATTGATGAAAGAGTGTCCGAAGGAATCACTTGTCAAAAGATAAAAATCTCGAGAGGATGAAATCTAACTCCTTTCCTACATTGGAAATTTTCGGAGAACAATTTTGCTAACATAAGTTTGGAAATTTGTCTAAATAATATGACACTTGATATGTGATAAATAAGATTCAATAAATTTGAGAAGAGAAAAGAAACGGAGCTATTCAACTGAAATCAAACCATATTAAAAAAAACACCCTGCCGTTCTCCCCGTCGCCGAAGCCACGCTGTGCAGTGCCTGCGTCAGCCCTTCAGAACCCATTCGCCTTCGCTCCCTCAACCCAATCGAGCCTTCACGCACAGTTCCCAGGATCGTCTCACTCATTCGCCGCCAGCCACCATCGCCCAGGCATTCTGCCATTTCAACGCTGCCAGATTAGGAGGCGACGAGGGAAGGGGGAAAAACGTTGCCGGCTGTAACAATGGAAAAGAGGTCTGCTGGGGTTTGCTTATTTGAGATTTCAGATTTGAGGGTAACTTACCAAAGGCAGCCTTTTATATTAACTTATGTGAATAGGGTCGGGTTGGGTCGGGTCGGGTCTTCTCAGGTCGGGTTTTCTCGGGTCGGGTGGGATTGAAATTTAAAGGCCTCAGCCCAACCCGACCCGAATTTCGGTCGGGTTTTTCTTTTCTCAACCCGACCCTATAGCCCGACTTTTGTAACCCAACCCGCATGATTTCTCGGGTCGGGTCATGCAGGTTGGGCCAAAACCCGACCCGAGTTGCAGCCCTACATATACAATATTTTAAATATTTTTTTAAGGTTTACTTGACTTTGCAGACTTGCCTAGAACAAATTGAGTCAAGCAAACATGGTTTATAACCCTTTTTTTTTAACAAAAATAGCTTATAACTAGTCTGTATCAATTGGGTATGAGCCAAGAGCTTGTAGGATGAGCTATCAATGCTTACTACGCAACCATAAAAGTTGCATTTGAATGATTTACCAATCAATCCAGGTTCCAGCTACTCTCATCCAAAGCAAGTTTCATTCTCTAGTGTATCTCTACATCGGGTCAACTTGTTGGATACCGGAGTCAACCTACTTGGTCAATGAACTATGACCTCTACAACTGAAGTCATGAAGTTTTAATACTTCTATAGGTAACAAGGATCTCTTCAGAACAGTTCTCATGAGATTTTCATAAAAACGGCCAACACGTGCCACTTGGGCCCACATAGATGGATGGGTTTGAAAGGCCTTGGCTTGTATGTGGTGCATATAAAATTACAACTTAATTGAATAAGAAGCTATATGTTCTAAAGCTCTCAAAATATCCATATTTATCTAATGGTGGAAATTCATCAGTTTGGATCAATGGACTTCAAAAATCAAATTAGTGTCAAATTAGGTATAGATGCAATTCACGGGAAATAGGTGTGTGTGAGAAGGGATTTAGATCCATTAAATGTACTATATGTCCACAAACTCTCATGAAACTCTTATGAGAACCATTCTTACGGGATCATTGCTATTTTTGTAGATTCCCACCTCTTCCAATGCTATTTTTGTACTTAAATAGCGAAAAATTCATTTATTCAACCCCCTGCAAAAAATATATTAAAAGATAACTTCTTAACTGTAAATGTAGTGAAAAATAAAATGGTTGGTAGCACCAAGAAAAGGCCATGAATCAAGCATGCCTTCACTATAAACTCTTCTAGAACAAAGGTTGTAGAATTTTAACCAAAAAAAAAAAACACAAGAAGAATGGATTCCATACTGTGTTTGAAAGAAAACATGTTTTTCTCCAAGAAGTAACAAGTAAACAACAATTTGCTAGCCAGGCATAAAGTCAATTCATCTGAGAAGGTAAAGTGTTAATTTAACTGCACTAACATGTGCCCCATTTAACAAGAGGACAACACCACAAATTCCCTCAAAAAGGCACGCACAATATCATGCTTAAAATGTCGAAGTCAATTTTTTATACCAGGTGCCTCAATTTAGAAACCATGCCCGTTATTGATCTAATTGATGCTGCCAACTTACAGAGATCTTTTGAAATGCCTTAAAGTAGCTTCAAGTTATCAATCTTTGCACATATTTGAGGCATATGGTGTGTGGACTCAATATATTGGGTCATCAATGGTCCCATTTTGCGAAAATATTGATGATTCCAAAAGTCATTTTTTTATATCAGGTGACTCAATTCAGAAACCATGCCTGTTATTGAACTTGATCAACATTATGAAACTTACTAAGCTCTCTTGAGATCCTCAAAGTAGCTTCATGTGAACATGTTTGCACCTATTTGAGGCATATGGTGTGTTTCATCTCAAATTCGTAGGCCACTGATGATAATGGACCATAAAATCAGCTACTCACAATGCCTAGTTCTTATCGGTTTGAGATATCATATTCGATGGAATATCTGTCCACCATGAATCATAGTGCACCTCAATTCAGCAGTGGAAGTTCTAATGGATTGTTGATATTGGAGCTCACTAACAATCAGATGTTGAGATTAAAAGTAAACCCCACACATAAGATCAACTCAACCTTACCATAATGTGGTAAGGTCAACTTCATGTAATCAATTTTCTACTAAAATGTCTTTAGTACCCCTGGCAAAATTATGCTTGTGCCTAGGTGTTCACTTAAGATAGGGGGCTTGCAATCTGACTACCCTGCTCCTTAGCTCATAACTTGCAAGTTAATAAACACCTGTCCATTATTGTGCATCCATTCAACAGACATGCTCACAACAACAACAACAAAAAAAAAAAAACTAAATGTGTAAAAAAAATCTAAGATATGATCATGAACAAAAAAATTATACCCAACAGGCATATGCATCCAAGGTCTTACAAAAAGTTACAAATATCATGCATTTCATAAGCATTGCATTAATTTTAAGCTAAACTTTATACTGTGAAAACTAAAAATGTCGTTTAGCTGCATATACACAATTTTTATTGCACGACATCAACAAATCTTTCTTGCATGTCTTGTACCAAATTAAAGTAATGGCAAAGTTAGTAATGTTTCTCTTTTCTGGTTCTGACACATTAATGGGTAAACCCATTCATTCCTATAAATCCAACTAACACCACTCTATTTTTTCCCTTACCCCCAATCAAATCCAGTACCAAATAAATGTGATTTAAGCAAGCAGAAATCACAAATGAAATTTGATAGTGCATGATAGTCTCACACCAACTCCATTAATGACTACTTATCAGTATGGATTTTGAAAAATTAAGAAATACCTGATTTTCTTCAGCCTTTCCAAATCATCTCTCAGCTTCATGTCCAGAGCATTTGAGACAACCTGAGAATACCTGCCATCTTTGTAATCCTTCTTCCTATTCAAAAACCAGTCAGGGATCTTGAATTGGCGAGGATTGGCAACAATCACCATGAGGTTCTCCAGCTCTGCTGCAGACAATTCACCAGCCCTAAAAACATACGACAAAATCAAATTATTACATTGATAATGAAAAAGGTTATACCAACTGCAGCAAGACAGACAGAAACTTTCTTATGCAGAATCAAGCATCATACTCATTGACGTAAAAGTTGCAGCCATGACAATGATTTATCTGATTGCATCCTATTGATCCTATCAAAAGTCTTCTTATCTGGTTGGACTCACAATAATGATCTTGCTGTAAACTAGTGCTGCAAAATTTAATGCTCTTTCTTATTTTGGTGATTTCCCTATCCAAGGAAGTGTTAGATTTTTTTTATTAAAACAAAGACCTCAAAAAACCCACAAAGTCTTCCTTCTAGAAGTTTTATGTTGAAAACTTTCAGTGCACACTTCTCCATGGGGCTTACAACGTCACCACCATCTCCTGATTGGACCTCAAAATGATTTTACCTCCGCTCTGGGATACACTCACCATTAAATTGGACTCGAGTCCCACTACATTGTCAAATCTGCAGCCTTCAAAAAAAGTACTTTGAATTATTATTGAAGACGATTTTTTTTCCTGATAGGCACCCTATCAAGCATGTCGATCTTCCTACCAATCCATCCTATGGTACCAGGTGGGCCATTCAATAAAGCCTTAGTTCTCATATTGAGTTCTCATCAGATAATTTCTCAATCATTACATGAATCCAATGCAAAGGGGACTCTCCATTCACAATAAAGCAAACTCAACAAGTGCAAAATAGGAAAATACCCAATTAAATAAACTTGATATCACCATCACCATCAAACTCGTCCATTTGGTTTGCTTTTGAGTTCTTCTTTTTCACTCAATCATACTTTCTACTCGAAATCATTAAATTCTATGTCCTAGGGCTGTTTCCATTTTTCAATTAAAAAGTAACAAACACGCTTAAAATGCTACAATTAGGGGAAAAAGAGGAATGTAAGTACCTCTTGTTCATGTCAAGATCTGCCTTCTTGCAGCAGATGTTGGCAAATCGCCTGCCAATACCTTTGATTGAGGTCAGAGCAAACATAATCTTTTGTTTGCCGTCCACATTCGTGTTCAGCACACGCAGAATATGCTGGAAATCCTCGTTCGCTATCAGAGACTGATACACAAAAGAACAAAAATCCAATCATACCGAAACAGAGGAAGGCAGATTCTGAGAAAAATCGAAAATTTGGAAAAGAAAAATACCATCTTTCTCTTCTCCTCGCAGGAACTTAGGTGGCAGAATGCTCTGGAACGATGTGAGCGAAGTGGAGAGACGCTAGAGAAGAGCACTCACGCTAGGGTTTTTCATTTCCTTATATATAGACACGGCCATACTCGGATACACGGAAAGGGTTGAAGGAAATTAGGGTTTAAAACTCGATCAATAATATATATTTATTTAATAAAAAGCCAAATAATAAAATAATAATATTGAAAAAAGAGAGAAAATCAAAACGAGTTTAAATATACATTTAACTTAGTTTGGATTATCAATTTATTTATTAAATTTGAATTTATAATTTAATTCTATGCAATTATAAAAAGCATTTGAGAAAGATCAACTTCTTTTTAAAGGTTTTCAACTCAATTTTTTTCCTAGTTGAGTTGATGATTTAATTTATAAATTATTGAGTTAAATTAAGTTCAATCAGATTGATGAGCAAATTCTTGTAAAACCCTTAACTCAAATTCAATATTAAATGGGTTCACGTGGAGTCAACACAATAAATAATGTTGGAATTACATTTCTGGAATAAGGCTTTGCAATTGTGGGTCATTAATCTCATTTACAACATGTCAGTAATCTCAATCCAAATATTTTATATTTATTTATCATACGTCTCAATATGTAGAATTCAATTTATTTTATATCTGGTAGGTAGTCTGGCTTAAGTAAATTTTCTCCATGAATGTTATCTAAGAAGATGAATTCTTTATAGAGCCTATTATTAGAAGATGAATTCTTTATAGAGCCTATTATTATTATTTTTATGACTCAGATGTTTAGGTCTTTTAAAGAACGTGACTAATTCTTGAAATATGTGCAAGTCTCTCTATCCACACATCAAGTAATTCTACTGAGAGTAGTTCTGTATTAATAAAAAAAAACATGTATTTAGTATAGCGACATATAATGGGTTATTAAATCTTACTATATCTAATGCAAAAATCTAAAGTCTTTAAAACAAAAAATTGAGACTAAAGTCAATTGTTACCTATCCAATTAAATATATGTTAATTTAATCATCATTCAAAGTTAATCTTTATAAATTTGAAATTGATGACTAAAAATAAGCTTTGAACCAAAATTTTAGTTCTAAAATACGTCAAAACTATACATCAACTCGCATAGCCCAGATATTGAAAAACTAAATATTGGCTAAAGTGAAATTTTATTTTATATTGAAGACTATGATCCCATACTTTGAAAAGTAACGTATCATCCCATGTGCGATTTTAATGAGGGGATCATCACAAGTGCAATTTTATAATTGCTTGTTCTAAAAAAACCTACTTTTTTCTTTGAAACTACCTTGAGTTTTGCCACGAATGTTGGTCAAAGTGACGTACGATTGTAGTTCTATTGTCTATTTGAATTAGACTAGAGATTTTAGATATAACTCTTCAAATTTGCATATGGTTTCTTTTATATATGGAATTAGTCTTACAATGTCGGGTAAGAATACCCATGTTATAAGAAGAAATTGTCTATTTAGATATAGAAAGGAATACAAAGAGTATTTGATGAAAGCAAAGAATGATGGAGGAGATTTTAGAAGCTCATATGGTAATTACAGTGTTAATGACCATTCAAGAGGCGAAAGGGAAATGCGGAGGGGAAGGTGTCTAAGATGGTATAAGACTAGAGAACATAGATTGGAGAAATATTGCACCACGAAGTTGTAAGATTAGCCTGTTTGTGAAGTGACTTAAGTCCGTTATAAATCTCTAAATCTTCCTCTACACTTCCAATTATCATTGAAAGATGTTGATCATTATCATTACTATGTTTCTTAAATAAATATGCTACGGTCCATGGTGTAAAGTTGGTTGAGACTTGAGACAATATGTATAAATGTTATGGACTAAGGGAATAGGAAAAAAATAAAGAGAAAGTAGAAAACATTTCATTGGTCTTGAGTGTTAGGTCTCTTACTTGTTCATCTTTCCATTTCTTATTCTGGTTAATAAGGTTTCAGCGAGTTGAAGTAATTCATTCCCAGCAAGTCTCTTGCGTTAAGAATGGAAGTTTGAAGCTTTCAACAACTTAATCTCAAGTCAAGTTCAAACTGGTCCTCCATTCTTTTCCTTCTTCTGCATGTTGTTCATGTTTACTTTCAGCAACAATAACTTTGCAAAGCTTTTCAGACATTGGTGCATGCATTGTATTACGCCGAAACACAGTGTCGTGCCGGACTCCCCATATTGATGGGTTTCAGGAATGATTTTGACACTACCACTACTGCAATGGCATAGACATTAGGAAAGAAGAAACCTCCTTAGAAATTACTTTCTATTCATAGATATCAGGCGTCGGTCTTCGGTGTTTAGATCTCACTCGAGCATGTTAGGCACCTGACAAATGGAGTGGCAATTTTCTTTTTTTCCGGTTTGAAGTAGAAATGGAGAGACCGTTGTCTTTGGCTGGTTTTTTGTAATAATCAACTGTATGCTCAGTTAAATTCACTTCCACTGATTTATTTATTGTATTTGCACCTTTCTTTTTTTATTCATAGTTCCATACAACTCACTCTGTGGCAAAAGAAGCTGCAATTTTAAAGAGGGCTTTAGTTTGTTCAAGTTAATTTTCACCCATTGGCCACAATCTTTTCCAAATGCTTAGATTTCATTCCTTCAAGTTGGGGTTTCCACAGTGAAGGAAAAAGACAATTGTCAAATGTGTCCGAGAAGTCGAGACCGATTCAGAAAATGAACACTAGTCTAATTGCACAACAAGGATGCAATTAAAACAAAATGGAAAAGATGGATAATGATTAAAGCTTAGTTTTGTAATGTACAAATCAAAGAGAAAACCACTATACAATAATTAACTACAATTTTCAGCAACACCTGCAATAAAAGAAATACTTCTGACTGTACCATGATCATCAATTTGACAATAAGCTGCTCAACTAATGCAGCCAACATGCAAGATTGTCACTATCAGACAGGTGCAATCCCCACCCCTCAACTATTAGGGATGGATTCAAGTTTATTACATATGGAATAGTATGATAAAAAATAACGTAACAAAAGCGGGTACAGCCACATCTCCAGTCTTCGCTGCATTCCATCCTTCCCATGTATAGAACAAGAATGATAGGAATGAGAGCGCTTCACCATATCTACAAGAACAAACTACAATTGCATTTGCCTAGTTACATTCTTCAAGCCATCTCTGTTAAATCCGTAAAACAGTTTCTAAGTTCTTCTTGCATCAAATATAGTAAGAGAAACCTAACTTGGCTGTCAAATGTGATACACGACCAGTATGATCTAATCAGTGACAGAATGAGTTTGGCGGCATGGCCAAAAGAAGAGGCCTCAGAAGATGACCCTGCAGTCTAATTCCTTGGCAGCGGCATCAAGGAATGCCAGTGTCATACTGGTTGAATGCCTGTTCTGGGCTTCTGATGTCAGGCACTTCTCAATGTCTGAACGCCAGTCAATAATCCTGACAGCTAAATGCTGGTGTGTTGGACCATGGGTAATCTCTGCATCCTCCTGTTTATTATTTGCCTTGCCAGAGCCGATATGTAAGATATCACGAAGAAGTGATGTGCTCAGAGCACGCACATGTGCACTAGGATGAGAAAGGCAACGGACAGTAGCTGATAGGCGACACTGCATGAGTGAGGTGGTAGGTCATGTCAGTAGTGATCTGAGCTACAAAAGTAGGAACACAGTAAAAAAGTCGGTAGGTGAGGAAGCATACCTTCAACAAGTTTAAAAGACCATCAGCCACAGCTGAGCCAGATTCTCCCCAATCAAGTACAAGCTGAACCGATCTAGCAGTAGCTTCCAGGAGCTGCTCATTTTTGTATAGAAAGGAAACAGAATATCAGAAATCAAAATTTTACAGCATGAAGTCAGTCAGCCAGATAACCAGTAAGCCAGATAACCATAGAGATTCACAATATAACTAGAGGAGATGTCATTAACGGGAGATATCTTAAATGACATAAAAGTAAAGCCATGAGCATATGTCATAATAAGAGGGGAAAAAAAAACACTAAAAACAACAGAGCGACAGATGCCTAAATGATAGTAAGCACGCAGAAAGGGCAGATAATTTGATGGAAACAAGATAATAGCTTCCAACAAAAGATGAAAAAAGAAGTATTTTTTATGTCACCTACATCCAGAGCGACCAAAATTCTAAGTTATGAAGGCAAGAAGATTTTATGCAGAGACTAAAACAGGATTTCTGTATCTTTAAAAAAGGATTTCTGTTCTCGAAATGTTTACCTCTAGCTGTGGTAAGGTGCATGCTTCGCCATCGACAAGCATCCCATCTGTAGCACGTAGAAGAAGATCTGAAGCACTTGATAAAATAATCAATGCTTCCGGGATGTCATGATTTCTCATCAGCTCCACCATTAATTTTACAATTCTCTGGTTGATCCTCCACATTCTCTGCCCTTGTTCATCATCTCTAGCAATCCACGGTTGCAAATCCCTATCAGCCTGCCAAAGGACACATTAACACAAAGGTGACTGAAAAAAATGGACCAGAAGGAAGAAAAGAAAAAATGAAAAATGAAAAAAAATGGTTCCATATACAATGAAGAATAAAAGAGCTGAATGCATATTAGACCTGGAGAACCACTGCAGTTGATGCTTTGTTCGGTGATGCAAATACAACATTACAAAGGGCATCGACAACCTGGAAATAAGGATAAATATTAAGATCAAGTTTCATGGTGTCTCTTCTGAATAAGATGATCATGCTATCAAGGACAATGCATCCAAAATATTTCACTGTCTCATCACCATTATTTCATCAATCTGGGGTGCGCAACCATAAATGGTTAAAATTCTGAAATGTAATTAGAACTGCAAAGTCATAGGATGATATGCCTGGACACTGTAAATGACCAACGTATTGTGTTGGACACCAATACCAGTATCAGATAGCCAAATACTTATAGGACAACATGTAAAGTACGGTTTAAAACTTTAACTAATCATGTTCGGTTGTTTGTTTTATTTGAACTTGTAAGTTTGATAATGGTTTACTTTTCAAAAAAAAAAAAGTTTGATAATGGTTTAGTTAATCATGTCATCTGACTAATCATGCTTTCAGTAACCATCCTGTCTGAAGTTTGTTGTATTTGAACTTGTACATGGCCAACGTAGTGTGTTGAGCACCAATACCCATATTGGATAGAGAAATACTTATATGGTACTCTGTGAAGTATGCTTTAATCAATCATGTAATCAGATTTTTTTATATTTGAACTTGTAATCTCATGCTTTAACTAATCATGTCATCCAGTAATTGTTTGACTTTGGGCATTTCTTGGCAAAAGGCTCTTATACCATGTTGGTGATGTTGGTATACTTCTATTGCCAGTTTCCTAATCATTAATGACATTTTGTTAATGTTTCAAAAAGAAAAAATAAATTTTACAGTTATTACCTCAAAAAGAAAGGCAATTATTATATTTCTCATAAGAATAAGAAATATTAAGAAGGCAGGCTATAAAAATGACTACTCTTAAAAAATTATCTTATCCTGGTTGAAAGACCAGTTGATTAAATAGAATCGAAATATTGGCTTAGGTTAAATGTTGCAAGTAAAAAATTAGAAGTATTATAAGAGTATTTCTGAGCAAGACCCAGAATAGCTATATCCACGTCTTGGATATTGGTAAAATGGGGTATCCTATTCCTGTTCTCATATCTATGTCCATCCCTGTATCCATATCTCTTCATTATAGGTCCTAGCCTTTAACAAGTTAAATAGTTTTTCCTTTATTTTTTAAAGAAATATTGTTATCACTCCATAAAGGTCTACATAGCCCCAGTGCATAGAGTGGAGAGGCTAATGATTGAAGGCACTAGGATGAGAGGTTGACCTTAAAAAACATGAAGGGAAGGGATAAAAAAGGGCATGTTAGACGGTAGAGTGGCTGATGGTATGATTTATGATAGGTTAATTGGAGAAAAAGAATTCATAAAGCCGACCCCAGATGGATGGGATTATTGGTTGCTGCTGCTGATGATGATTCTATAAAGGCCAAAGACCATAACATGTACAAGGCATCAAAAAGATAATGATATTGAAAGGCAACGAGATGGAAAGGCCCATAAATTTCTGATATTTACATTCTAAACCCAGAAATTCCCCTAAAGGATGATGTCAACTTACAAAAAGTCAAAAACTGATATTATTCTGATATTTATATTATACAACCACAAACTCCCTTGTACGGATGCAGTTAGATGTAAAATGTCAAAAAACCATTATTTTCTGTTATACATCTTAAAAGGATGCAATGAGGTTAAAAAAAAGTCAAAAGCCCATAATTTTTTTGATATTTACATTCTATACCCATAAACTTCTTTAAAAGGATGCTGTGAGATTGCTTTAAATGTTAAAATCCCATGTACAAGGAGAATGAAAACATGCCACCACCACAAGGATAAGCAGTGTGTGTGACAATTAACAAACATTATCTTGGTAGAAAAAAAGATGGTACAATAAACAACACAACAATACTTAATTTTGGGAACATAAGCATTGTACCTGCCACCACCCCTGTTGGGCTGACGTACTTTCTTCACACATTTGTGTTTCTGGGGCTGCGATCAACTTGTGCCACAACAATGAAACAACAGAGAAGCACAATTCCTGTTTTTCTGCAAGCACAGATCTCAAAAGGGATCGCGCACTACAATTAAATCCCACATGCCTATCCATAGTAAGAAAATTGGCCAAGTCCAATGCGTCCACTGGCAATCTTGTAATATCTTTCTCAGAGTCATTTGTCATAGCATTTGTTAAAAGTAGTGTTTTCTCACATTTTAAGTATCTCCCTGAATTTGATGAATCACTATCACCTTCAAACTGCTGACTTAAAAGAGGTTCAGGTTCAAAGCTGTCAATATTTGAAGAGTTCATATGATTTCTACCATTGATAGATACTGACAGACACTTGCGTTGAGGAGCACGCACCAAGTGTGCTTCTAGTGGTTCTACCTTGTCAACGATGGATGCAACAGCTTTGCCATGAATGTCTATCAGGTGATAGAGGGAAGATGCTCTGCTGTGTATTTCATTATCCCACTTGCACCGCATTAAAACAGAAAGTGAATGCGTACAGGCTTTTGATCGTCCAAATAGTTCGGAAATATGAGCAGCGACCATAGCTGCGGCAACTATCTCATTTGAACTACAACTCCATGAAGTACCAACAGAAGATGGTTTCAATGAAAAGAGTGCTTCTAAAATTCCTAGGATCCTACGGGTATGGTGAACTGCAGAGGAAAGTCCATTTTGCAACTCCTTGGAGGCTCCATTCTGTTTTGTAGCTTTCACTGTGCTCAGTGAGTTGTTAACATCTGAACTTTTCCCAGCTCTACCAATCAAAGGGAACAGCTGAAGTTCACAAGCCAAAGCGCATACAGCAGCCAGAACATAAGAATCAAATGTCGCTACAGGGCCTTGCTTTTTTATCTTTCTTGTTATCATGCCTACTTGGTCTCCATTTACAATCTGCTGTTCATCATCAGGGCTGTGATTGTCAATACCTGTTGGTCTCTTGCTCCCATAGGGAAGAGCTTCATGATTCATACACACAGTTAACACAATAAACAGAAGCCGCGAAGCAAGGTCCATAGGGGCACATGATTCTAGAAATAGGGAATGAACCATCGTACGGAGCTCAGCAACAGCAAGGTTCTTGGATGTGGACCACATACCACCATGATATCTTGATCTTCTAGTTCGCTCTCTGGAGGATTGTAGGGGGAATGTTCTTCGAAGAATTGCTTCCACAGTTGCTACAAAGATTCTCATGAGGCACGCTTCAGAAGGGCTTCCCCGAGGAAGATACTCTAAGACTTTGAGGATTGGTAGATACAGATTCCACGATAAAACCGGAGGTTGCAGCGGGGTTGCAACTACAATTTCAGGCAAATCAACAGCTGACGAATTTAGAGGTATCAGACCATAGGCAGCTTCCCAGATGGTACAAATCCTCCATTCAACCTCAGGGCCATGAGCACATAATAGTGAGGCAATCCCTTGGGCAGTTGCCTCAATGGTGGCTTCATTAGAAGGGACTTCGATCTGGTCAAATTTTCAATGCAAGATGTCAATGAGATGCTGATCATAAAATTACGATTCCGAAGAAAGCCAATTACTGTATAGACAAAGGCAAAACTACAAAAATCTTGACTGATACTGCTCGAGTGCATGGTCTATGAGTGGAACCCAGACAATAATCGATCCAAACCATAGTTTGAAAACTCAAAACTTAGACTCAACTGAAATCCTACAGAGTCAAGTAACTTGGACAAATTTTTCAACTCAACTTGAAAACTTGGTAAAGCTGATTGACTTGCCTGACTCGAAATCCTATTGAGTTGAGTCTACTCGGGTAGAATCACCAAAGATTTTTTGAGTTTTTTAACTATGACCCAAACCAATGAACACACCACTGTACATTCCAAATCCAAATATGGCTTGGGCCTGTGTTGATGCAGCTCATCTTCATCACTCAATTGAGAATAAAATATGAATGTTTGTCTAGTGGCTAACTTTGATGAGCAAAAAATCAATGGGGACTAGGGAGGGGGGAAATTAGATAAAAAGAAGGTTAATTTAGTTAATTGATCAGAGTTTGCCAAACCTAAGGAGGAAGGGGGATTGTGTTGTAGAGAGTTACAAATTAGGCTTTGCCATGTGAATCGCTTTAGGGGTTTCAGAAAGAAAAGGGGGGCATTGTGGAGGAGTTCTAGTAGCAAGATATTGGGTGGGGGACGAGAGGGTGGAATATGGGGAGAGAGTAGTTAAGCAGACAGAAACGATAGTGCACTTTATTTACAAGATTGGCAAAGGGGAGGTAGGGTTGGGTCAATCTTTAGAGAGAGACTTAGATTGCTGGTTTGGAGAGGGGATAGAGTTCCTTTCTGGGAGGCTTTTGGATTTCCTACGTTGTTTAGAGCAACAAGGGAAAGGAGGGCCTAATTGCAAGATTACAGTGGGACTGGAGATGGAAGGGTGGTATGGTCAGTGCCTTTGAGGAGGGAGCTTAGGGTGTGGGTGTTGGAGCAGAGGAACATAGAAGAGCTTCTAGTGATGCTAGTTGACTTTCCATTTTTATGGAAGAGGAGTACAAGTGCTCATGGACAAGGGACCCCTCAGGTAACTATACAGTTAAAGCAAGGGCTAGGCTATCTTTATCTTCAAAGAGTGAAATGAATCCACCTTGGCTCTTTGCATGGAAAGGATCAACTCCTCTGAGATTAGCGACTTTTAAGTGATGTGTATTTTAAGGGTAAGATCTTGAGGAGGTGAGAGTTAAGATGGAGGGGTTTGGTTTCGGATGAAGCCGGTTCAACGTGAGTATTTTGTGGTCATTTATAGGAGGACATTTATTACCTTTTCAGTGAGTGTAGGGTGGCAAAAGAGTTGCGGTCTAGATTAGTGGGGTTAATGGGGTGTGCTTGGGTCTTTAGCAACATTGTTTTGAGTGTCATGGAAGTTGGAGGAATAGCCCCTTTAAAGGAAAGTGGAACTTGGCATGGGAGTCGATCCCAAAGTAATTTTTGGTCAATATGGGAGGAAAGAAATTCTATGATTTTTTAAAACAAGGAGAGTAGGATAGAGGATATTTAAGAGATCACTAAATCGAGATTCTTCACTTGGTTGTCAATTGCTAAAGGTTTTAAAGGGATGTCTATTACTATTTTCTACTTGTCATGGAGGCTTGTGACAGAGACCAGTATGGACATGAAGGTGAGGGTCGTCTGGACTCCTCCAATAGAGGGATGCTTTAAGTTTAATGTGGAACAGGCAGCTGGGGGAAGCCTGGTCCTATAGGCTTATTATTTTTCGGAACCGGTGGGCACTGCAGATTCAAATAAAACAAAACTTCCTGCTATGAGGAAGGCCCTGTTTCTGTGGTCAAGGCATGAGTTAGGTGAGCTTGTAATTGAAGGAGATTTGGTGAATGTATTTAAATGGGATCATGGAAAGCAGGGACATCCTTGGAGGTTGATAATGGTGGTTAGAGGGATTCAAGCCCTTTGTTCTTAGCTGGGCATCTGATGGGCCCACGTTAGACAGTCTTATAGTCCACATGATTCTCTATGTCCATCCTTTAGGCTAGGTTAGTGTACCTAGCTTAAAAGCCTGGGCATTTTGTAGAACTCACATACAAAGTATTAAGAACCTAATCCAATGCAATAGAATCAAGTCGAGGGAAGCTAATGAACTAAATAGATGTCGATGCAGAAATGTGTATTACCTGCTTTTTGTAGAATGAAATATAGCCTCCTAGAGGCTCGTGCTGGATGTCCACTCCTTCACCATGTCTTAGAGGGGGAAAAAGCAATGTAGGCTGTGAAAGTATGCGGAAAAGTAAAGCTGCAGCAGCATCTGCAGCTATGCCTGCCCTCATAGACATTGCAGTCCCAATTGCACGTAAGAAATGCAAGTGCATCCAGTTTCTTGGAAGCTGAATGTGGATACAGCAAACCAAAGAACTAATTGTTAGAGATGAAAAAACACTTAACTAAATAAACACTACAAAGCTACAATAGTAGAAACTGGAGGTCAATCTATACAAATTTCCAAGCAGAGGAAACACAATAAAACTGAAAAAATGGATAGTCACAACTTTTTTTTTTTATAACAAAACCTGCATTTGGCATTGCATACTAGTCAAATTCACATTCCAAGACTAATAATAAAACAATGAGAATATGATCCAAACCATTGAAAACTGACCCATTCGTTTTATAGAAAATATGCTCGTCTGAATTACAAAATGAAAACAGGTATCATGTCAAATAGTTGCAAGCGTAACAGATAAAGATCATACAATTTAACTAGTTTATTAAGCACCAGTCTTTAAGGTGGAGAAGCAGCACTGCCTAATGATATTTTATATATTTCTCCAGTGGCAACTCCAGGTACTAGGCAAATCATGTATGCCTAACCGTTACAGGACCATCAAGTATCGCTGAACCAGCAGACATATTTACAACTCTAGAAATATTACCTGAAAGGTACTTCAGCCCCCCTTTGTACAGGAGGCAACGAGTGTTCTGGATGGTTTAGTACCAAAAAGGTGGTTCGGAAGAACTTTGCATCAAACAAGCCTCAGAACACATGAGAAACAAGAAGGATCAAACAGAAATACCTAAACGGTTCTAGAATAGCCAAAGATGCGAAAGTTTCTCAATGAGCAGGATGGAATTTCACCATCATGAAACAGAGAGCCCACTCAAATTCTTTCCTTGGGTTGGCCATTTAGTGTGCAAGCAAATCAAAAGTGAAGCAGAATTCATAAAACAAAGTTGTAGCTGACACTTGGAGGTGTGAAGGTGGGAATCCAATGTGACTCGAAGGTCCAACTCTAACAAATAAATTTGATTGCATTGCAAAGTGCTGGTCCCTTGAGAATGAAAATGCTGTTTTTCCCCCGATAAATTGTTGCCAGACTTTGAACTTTGAAGGTTTCTCTGAAACATGGTGATCAAATGAAAGGTGTCAATTTTAGCCATTTTGATGCAAAACTTTGATGATTCTCCGAGGGTGTAGAATTTGGTAGTCCATTGAGGGTGTACAATGCCAGGGACTACTTAAGGTACACAATCTTGGTAATCCATTGAGGATGTGTAAATTCAAAATTCCACCATTAATAATTTCTGATATGAGGTATGCTGAAGCCGTGGCAAATTGAGAACACAATGGCTGACTTCATTGACGTTACTACCATTTAATAGTGAGTTCAATTCAGTTATAGGGCCTAATAATAGGTGGGGGAAGGGGTACAAGTTCCAAATAGGGACTAAGGTTAGAGTAGCCCTTGTAAGGGGGTTCTCATTGTACAAACCCTTCATAAGGTTCTCAGCTGAAAAGATGTGTCTGTGTACTCCTGCATAAGATTGTGAACTTTATATCAATGCAGTGTAAGTGAACTCCACATTAGGCCCACCTGTGAACAAGGAGAGGGTTGGTTGGAAAGGTTTATGCCTAGATTAATCGCAGACCAAAATCAACTTGATTGGACCACTCTATAAAAGGCTTTTAAGGCTTCACATATGAATGACAAATAAGCACATGACTTTAGCAAGTTTAAATCCAATTATGGGTGCAAAGGAACCACTGGATGGGCTCTGCACTATGGTTCACATGGTCTAAGCCACATTTTTCCATCTTTTTGGGGTCCAACTCCCAAGCTCTTTCTTTTGAATTTTGCACACAGTACAAACTAATAAACACAAAAATATGGTGTAGAATAGATCCCATTTTTATACCATGAAATTGGGCCCAACTATGATAAAACCCTTATGCACCTGCCCTGCATGAATTGTCTAACGACCCAATTTGACACCCACTAGACTATTGGATGTGGGAGTTGGACAAGGCCCTTCAAAACCATAAAAAAATAGTCATTTAAATCGTTGAATAGAATAATTAGATTTTTTTTCCACATCCAATATTGAGATGAATACCTTTCTATCCTACCATCCCCCATGATTGGCACCACCTAGGTGGGATGCATAATTGGCAAGCATTCTACAAAACATTTTTTAGTGTACTTAATTTTGTCCAAACCATAGTTGAAATCTTTTAAACTCGACTCCACTCGAATTTTCACTCAGTTGAATCAAACTCGAAGACTTGGGTGAGTTTTGGCCAACTCAAAAAGTCAACTTGGTCAAACTAAATAAAATAATATTTTTATGTATTATACAAATAAATATATACATATATTAAATATTGTAAAAATCATAAAAATCCAAAAATTGTTTTTTTTTTTTTTTTTTGCAAATATATCCCCTTTCTTTGTGACAACATCTTATAATCACTTGTATCTTTCTTCCAGTTTCATAATACCTTTGTCCTTTTATTTGTCTTGCCAAGTCCTTGGCATGGACCAACATGAAAGCGGTCATTACATTTGTTCTGGGATTTTCCTTCAGGGTGTGGATTGGTTCCCCACCGGTCATTACAATTATCTTCGATTATGGTCAAATTAGGTGTGGATCCAATTCACAAAGGGTGGAGGAATGGGTGTAAAGGGGGCATTGGTGGGCCCCAATTGGCGGGTGCTCATAGTGCTTATATATATGTGATCCTCAATTAACCACCTACTCTGGTCCCATTTGCATCCCTTCCCCCTTCTTACCTACCCAACCTACTGGAAATGAAGAGGATCCAATTACCCAATTTGATCTCATTCTAAGATGATCCCACCGTCAAGTTGAAACCACACAAGTTATCCAAACTTTGGCCCTCAAAGAACTTGGCTGCACTTATTGAAACAAGGGTTTTTTTTTTTTTTTTTTTGAGCGGTAACAAAGGTGAATTTTATTAATAGCAAAAATAGTTACATATACCAAAAGAAAGGGGTCTAAAAAGGATAGACTCAGAAAAAGCACAAAAAACAAAGAAGTACACACAGAGAAATAAACCAAAATGTAATCCACAGCCTCTAAGAAAAACCCAATTGGCTCATAGAAGGAACACTCCTAATACTGAATTGTCGACTCCGCTTTGGGCAAATAAATCGGCCACACCATTCATTGTGTGACTAACATGGGCGAAAGAAATGTCGAACCCCGACGAGAGTCCTAATCTCCCTAATTGTGTAATCAATCTCCATGGGGGTCGCTTTAGCCCCTTAGCCCATTTAATTGCATTTGTTTAATCCCCTCAAACACAAATGACCCCTGCACATAGACTAACCAAAAGGTTAGAGCTTTCCTGATATTGAGTAGTTCCGCCTCATTTGAATCCTTAATCCTTACAGACTCTGTGAAGACCAACGTCGTAACCCCATCATGATTCCTAAAAATACCACATATCCCTATTGGACCTGGTTTTCCCCTAGTAGCTCCATCTACATTGAATTTCATGACACCCCGTGTCGAGAGATCCCAAGGAACTGGAGGTCTCGCTCGCCTACCAACCTCACTCATACAACCTTCCCATGGCGTAAAGAAGTCAACCAGTTTTAACCCCTTGAACTCCTTGCCTAAAAGGAGCCACACACAGTCTCCACTTTGCCCTTTGGAGAAGTTCGCTAACATCGACTGATTTTCCTTCGATGATCCTAGAATTTCGTTCCTTCTAAATGGTCCATAGTACTACGGATGGAACCGTGCTCCATGTTGCCTTTACTCTAGGTCCAAGTCTCATTAGGGACCATGAGCCCATCACTCCAACACAAGTTCTATGTAAGACCCAAGGAATGCCAAAGAGATTCACAAAGAATAACCACAAATTCCATGCGACGGGGCAATTTACAAAAAGGTGGTCTACGTCTTCCTCCGGATGTCTGCTGAGAGGGCAGCTAAGATTCTCTTCCGATCTCAATTGCCCACTTCTCCTTAGCTCCACTCTGGTGAGAATTTTGCCCTTTATGGCACCCCATGCAAAAGTTTGAACTTTGGATGTAGCTAGACCTTTCCAAGCTAAAGTCGAGGTAGAATCCAAATTATATTGCCGCTGAAGGAACAATTTTACCATTGACTTATCCCAGTAGGAGCAAGATGAATCGCTCGTCCAAATTAGTTCATCCTTGTCACCTAGGGACAGAGGGAACTCACCTGGCAAGGTTAGCAAATCGGCACTGCTCTCAATCTCGAAAGGTAGTAACTCACGCCTAAAGTGTGGAAATCCAATTTTTTATTGTGGGCGGTTCGTGGTAAATATAGAGTTTACACATTAAGAACAAACTAGGTCGTCTGAGCCCGTTCCTCAAGCCATCCTTCCCCACCCACCGCCTTCGCCCCATCCACAGCAATCGTCCGGGAATTAAGTGGACGACTGTTGGGTTACATAATCAATGCTTCAATGATTCATGGAATCAAGATCATCATTGTGGCGCAAAGTCATTGAGAGGGCCCGACCAAGTGCCAGATGATCTGCTGGCTCTCGACCGAGTAGCGATCTTGTACTAAGGAACATTTATTCCTAGAGATTCTAAAAAGCCCAGGGAACAACTCCTTTAAGGGCTTATCCCCCAGCCAAAGATCCTTCCAGAAGGTCTTATTGCTGCACATATTCAAGTAAAAACTTTATCAGCCAACTCATCCATGAGGTCCAAGTGGATGCGCAGGAAGTTCACATGGTTTATTGTGCAGCCTGGTTCGTGAAGTGGAAATGTGATTCAAACCCATATCCACAAAGTACTTACTAATTTTGCCACGAGCTCTTGTCATCTAGGTAAGTTGTATTGTCAGTCATGTTTCCCATACAGGGGAATTGGATCCTCTTCATTTCCAGTAGTTGAAATGAGAGTGGAACTTTAACATTTCAAATTTTGATCAAAATGTCATTGATTATACATAGATTATTAGAGTTTTTTTTTTTTTGAAACAGTAACAAAATCATGTTATTAGAAAAAGAGTACTAGAGAGCAGGTATAAGAGTCTTATACCAACGAGATACAAAGCCAAGACTAAAACACCCAGAAACTGCCAAGGTACAATGCCAAGACATAAGCCCACACAACTATAAAAACAGCTGATGGCTGTAACAAAGAAACAAAATTATTAGAGCTTCTACTGGTTCCAACATTTGGACATAAAAGTAATTGTATACCCATAATCTAAACAGAAACAGAAATGATACAAGTATGAAATGCAATGTATGCTAGAATTGAAAAATAATTGTCTGTTTTGCAAGCTTACATACCCTCATGCCAGATGCATAATCCTCAGCTGCCCTAAGTAGTTCCACAAGTTGCACAGCAGCATCAAGTGCATCTGGTGCCCATGATGGAGGTGCTTCTAGAAGCCCAAGCAAAAGTCTTTGTGTAGCACTTGGAGTAGCAATTGCGTAGTACCTGATAGAAAAAGAAAGAAGGACCTCAACTATTTGCAGAAGTATTTGAGACAACTGAAAAACATTAAATATAAAGGGAAAACAGTATAGGGTGGTAGAAAGATTAGATGTTCACCGATGAAATAAGCGAGCATAAGGTTCAAGAGCTGGCAACCCAGCAACTAGATGCTCATCTAGCGCAGTTGTTGGAGGTGGAAGCAAAAGAGCGGGAACAGCAACTGCTGTTAAATTGGCAGTTTCATAGCGAGCAACTTCTTCGTCACAAACACTTAATATCACCCCAGCTCCATTTGCCACAGCCCATCTTGGAGTGGATGGCATGAGCTGTGGATGCTTGCCAGATCCACGACCACAAGCTAACAAAAGATAATCTCTTCTTAGTAATTGTTACAATCCAATCACATGTTTTAATCTGAATTTTAGTTTAATGCAGATACAAAATATTCATCCAGCACAAAATAACATCAATTTATGTATTAAAAAAGTACAAAGAATATGAACTTTTGCTTCATCATGTGATGATTTTCACACTCCAAGCAAGTATGACACATGAACGATATTTTTTTTAAATGTTAAAATGCATTCTTGTTTCAGCATATAGAGAATCTTGGAGATCTAAATAACAACGTAGCAAGGGATCATCCATCATGACCTCTATTTAGGCAGGTGAATCCAACCCCACCTATACGTGTGGAAACCCAAGTGATGCAGCGCATATCGAATAAGGTGGGACCCTATAATACATGATGCATTTGGATTTAAAAAAAAATTGTTAGAACAAAGAATGATTTATTTTGTTGAGCTTGTGACCCAAAAATAATAAAATTAAAGGCCCAAGCCCATTTCCACACATTTGGGTTGGTGGATCTTATCTCAGTAGGCCCATAAATACCATGTAAGAGGACGAATTTCCACTTTCTTGTGCAAGAAAATCTCTGACCATTCAGAAGGTGGATAGAAGAACCAAAATGGAAAGGGCTTTCTTTTCTTGTTCGTTTCTTCTCTTATGATGCTTACGTGTCAAAATTTTAGAGGTGGATAGAAGTAGGGTTGACGTGGCATGTTTCTATTCGAAAAATAAGGTTAGAATGAGTTGTCACATGCCAAGTAGAGTTACCATAAGAGGGATGGACGACCCTAGCATGCTTTGATTGGTTTCTTTTATTTTTCACTTGTAAAAACTATAAATAAGGGTCTCAAGGCACCTAACAGACATCTGAGTTCCAGTTTTCTTCTTCTACCTTAAAGGCATGTTATTCTTTTGAATTCTTGGGAAATATGTTACTTTGAATTCCAAGTTTCCTTTGTTCATTGAGTGAGTGTGATTCCCCGAGTGCAAATCATGTTCAAGGTGTGTCTTGGCCAAGTGAGAATTATCTCGAGGGTAAGGGAGTTCTTTCTTCAATTCACCATAGAATCTAGATTCCCTCACATAGAGCCAAATTCCTATGGATATTTTCCTTTGCTGAAAACTTGTAGAAGTTTTACCAATTTCCAACAACTTAAGTGAATTGGGTTAGGATTACCTCAATAACCTTGACTTGATAGTTAATTTTTCTTAGATTAGATTACTCAATTGTAGATCTACGAATTGTCTTAGGGGAGAATCGTTATATATATATATATATATAATTCATTGGGACACCCTGGTACTTTTTTAACTAAAGGACAAAATACCCTTGATGAAATTTTAATGCAAAAGATAATTATGCATTTCAGAACGACATTTTTGTCATCTCAATAAAAAAGGTACTAGGAGCGTCAGGATCCTATCCACAAGGATTATGGACCAAGCAATTCCCATTGTTCTTCCACCATACACATAAAATACAGCTTCCCTGCCTCGGTGAAATAAAAATGGAATAAAGCTTTAATAGAAACCATCATTTTTTAAATAATGATATACAGTCATGTGTAAGTAGTTATTTTTAGTTAAATATAAGATGATACACTAGAGTAAGAACACAGGGAGTAAATTCATGGCAACACTTCCACTAACCGGTAGTTGGAGGCTTGAGCTCTCCCCCTGCTGCATATTTACCCATAACACCACCACACCTAGCAAAAACAAAGGCATCAATGAGCATAATGAGTCATACAATTAACCACCGACTTCTAAGAAGAAAATCCATAAAGAAATCAGCTATTTATTAAGGAGATTTTTATGTGTCAAAACTAGGTTCTTGCCAAAAAAAACTACAATATAATCAAATAGTTAGAAAGTAGCCTCCATATTTCAACCAAGGAATAACAAATAAGGCCTCTAAAAATGAGGAAATCGATAATGCCATAACCTTAAGATGAGAATACTTCCCAAGGTTGAAATAGATGAGATCTTTAGAGAATCAACTTTGGGATTTTAGATCTAGGACATAAAATAAAAAGAAAGATAAGAAATTAGATTTAGAAGAAACATGGCAAACCATCACATTATTAAACCCAATGGAGTTAAGAGTGATGGCCGAGAACCCACCTCTAAAAGTGGGAGGTCTTGAGTTCAATTCCCACTCCCCCAAAGGGCCACTCCCCGTAGTTTTACTCGGTGTGTGTGGATCGGGAATAGACAGTTTGCACATGCCCCAAAGATTAGTAAGGTGTTCTAAGAGGCCTGGACACATTGGTCTTAAAAAAAAATCACATTATTAACAACTAGCATCAACTACAATATGATACACTAATAACATACTAAAAAATTGGTCGATAAATAAGGTCCACAACTCTCCACTACGTAAAGAATTCATGTCAAGAGAGCACTACATGGAAAGAATTTCACAAAGAATATACTTGCTAACTTCCATGATAAGACTCCACAAGTGAGTCCTTACATAATTACATTTCAAAAAGAGTATATGTGTTTCATTTGCTAGAACCATAGATTAATAGATGATGATTGGACAACCACAATTCATAAAATATCTTGGAGGCATCCTAATGGTGGATTTAGTGATCATCACCCTGCCTGCACATACTTAAGAGTAGATCAGGGCATCAAGACCTTCATCAACACATTTTGATGGTAGATGAAGTCATTAAGACTTTCTATCAACATATCTAGCGATGGATCAAGTCATTAAGACCTTCTATCGACGTATCTTTCGACAAATCAAGTCATCAAGACATTGTCAAGCTACATCTTACTGTGGATCAAGTCATTAAGACCTAACATCAATATATGTAACGAAGGATCACATAATTAAGGCATTCCATCAACATATCCAACGACAAACTAAGTCATCAAGACCCTGTCAAGCTACATCTAAAGAGTGGATGAAGTCATTAAGACCTTCCATCAACATATCCTACAAATAATCAAGTCGTGAACCCATCAAGCTACATCTCAAGGTGGATCCCAAATGGCTCTAGTTGAATGGGCCCTCAACATGTTCCACTTTGAATTGCTGTAGATAAATGATAACCACCTTAAATTTTACAAAAAAAAAAAAAGCCTTAACCACCATAGATTAGGAAGGGTTCTCTACACCCTTAGCTTTCCATGAGACTATTTTCATGTGGAAGATTGTAAAACCCCTTTATATTTAGAATTAGTTAGTGAGATGTAGTAAAATAGAATCAAACTCATCAAGCGATCTTGGGTTATCTAATCTAGAATCGTGCTATCTGGTCACATTCAAATCCTTCAGTGAAAAATTGAATGAACTCATCATATGCCCCCAAGCAATGGCAATAAAGAAGACTAGTAAGGATGTACTAATGGTCATTGACCAATATGGATGAAAATGTGATCATACAAGTTATGCAACTATGAAGGATCAAGTGCAATTATTGATAGAGGGTTAAAAGCAGTTCATGTAGAACGTCGGAATTCAAAATTCTAAAATACTTGGGAAACCAAGGTTGATCAACATAACCAACAGGCAAAGTGACGAAGAATTATTATTTTTATGACGGAGAACCCCAAGATCCCCACCTCTCCCCAAGTACGAGGGTGTTGGGTAAAACTTCGAATGCATGAAGAAGATTTCCAAGGTTAGTTTCCTCACTTATTGGAAAAAGATCAGGAACTAGAATCAAGACCAAGATTCAAAACAGGAAAGAGATCTAGAGCCACAATCAAAACCAAGATTCAAAGTAGTCCATCCATCAAGTGAACCAAAGAAGTACATTCAATGGGGAACATTGGAATTTTTTTGTTCAATGTTTGTCATCACACACAATCGAGAAAAGTAGACTATTCAATTAACAGATTGATGTGTCATATCCACACATGCAACATACACACAGCATAGACAAGAGCATGCTATATGGAAAAATCTATTCCTTCAGAAAAAACATGATTGTTTAAATTATGATTGAAGTTGAATATTATTAGCTGTAAGAACTGTACAACTTACCAACGGAAATAATCACTTCTAATACCCAAGGGTGCAGCAAGCAATATATCAGTTATCCAGGGCGATAAAGGCCGTAAGGGTTTCCTCTCATGCTCCTGCATGGGTGATTGGCAAGCTTCCCCCTCAATGGAATCACTTTTTGTAGCATGGTTACCGCTACTGCTCCTCTCTGTTTCGCTGCTTTGATGTTCAACTTTGTAAATTGGGCGATTGTAATGAGTTAACACCCGTAAAATTTCTCCACAAGCCAAAGCCCATTGTTCGGAATATTCTTTCTGTAATTACAGGTGCAATAGTGATATCAACATCATAATCAAAGCTTTATTCCTTTTACATGGGACCAGAATGCATTATCAATTGCATTATATAATTTCAATTTATTAATGGTATACAGTCAAACAAATGAAAAATGCATGTCAGCTTTGGGAAGACAAAATGTATTCAAAAGCAACACAGACCACAAGCAATATTCAAAAAGGATATATATAGCCTTAGGTTTGAGCTATCATACCTCACTGCCTGGACTGACTAAAGAAATGAAAGAACTAAATGGGGGATCATTCTTGTCATACACCAACGTCCCATCAATTATACAAGAAAGAATTGGGTGAACAACAGCATGCCCGTGCTCCGGATGATGGAGAACAAAGATTGCTGAAGGTCAAGTAAAAGACATAAATGGTAACTATGCAGTGTCAAGACAAATATATAAATGATATAATGCATATAGGTGCATTTAAGTATGGTGGTTGTTTTCATGAAAGTACAAGGATTCCTTTACCCAAGACTTCATCTAAAAGGCGCTTTTCTTTAGAGGGATAACAGTTCTGGATAAGCTGCATGAGAAAACAAGTACAGTTATTAATATGAATCAGTTCATGTCAAGCATATTTTTCTTAAATTGTATTTGAATATATTGATATTTAGCCATTTCAAAAACTAAATTAAATTGCAACTTAGGATTTTATACTAGTTGGTGTGTCAGTTCCCTTTCACACTTCAGTACAAGAATATCAAGAAGGAAAAAGATGTATACCTCAGCTATATCTTCTGGGAAACGTTCTGATGTGAACTGACCAAAGTACTCAACATAGGCCGTAGTTTGTGCCTTGAAAGAAAAATAAAAGAAGAAAGAACAAATTAGAAAAAAAATAAGGCACAAATTACTGTAAAGAAAAGGATGAGAAACATTACAACAACACATAATACCATGCAACCTAGCAATATTCGCATGCACATGCACACACGCACACATGAGGCATGACAACATACTGATTTCTGAAAGCAAGCTATTCAATTACAGAACTTCATTTAATTGCTCCAAAATCCAAACTACTCAATCACCGTAACCCAACTTGATTTCTACATGACATCTGTCACTCTAATGGAAGTCTACCAAACCTACCTACCTCTCTCTCTCTCTCTCTCTCTCTCTCTCTCACACACACACACACACACACACACAACAAGCAAGACAACATACTGATTTGTGAATGCAAGCCACACAAAGCATGACAACATACAGAGCTATGAATTCACTATAAGAAAATATGACGGAATGTTGGTTGCTTAAGATGGCTTGGGCACATCAATCGAATACCAGCAACAATCACAAATAAAGATTTGAAGGAATAATAGAAGGTACTTAGAGGGTTTTTTTTTTAACAGAGACAAAAAAATAATTATATTATATTAAAGTAAATTCATACAACTAACAGCTTTGTATAAAAGAGTTATAGGAGCAGAAACAGCTAGTATCAACTCCAACAGCTAAGAAAATAAAAACAAAACCCAATACACCCATAACAACCATGAAAAAAAAAACTAATTTCGAAGCAAAACCACTAAACAAGACCAATAGCCCCGCACAGCCACAACAATTGATAACAACCGCTCAACAAAAGGATCAACTCTATCAACACCAAATTTCACCAAGAAGTACGATACACAATTAGCCGACCTCCTAACATGTCTAAAGTGAACCACTCTCCCTTGAGTCAACTTCCTAAATCTCTTACATACATGGGTCGGTCTCCAAGGAGGATTCTTTTTTCCACCTTCCCAAACAACAACATTCACACAGTCCCCCTTAACAATCAAGTTATCCAATCCTGAACTTGACCAGAGTAAAAGAGCCGTTTTGATCCCAAGAAGTTCTACCTCCTATAGTGCCCAGATACGGACGCGTGAGCATGCACAGCATTTTCAAAAATTTAGGACACATGGACGGCAAGGACAAGACACATTTTATTTATATGTATATATTTCATCTAAATTAATTTTATATTATATTTAATTTTTGCTAAAAAGGATAGTTTCTTTGTTTAACCAAATTTTACATTAAACAATGCATCAATGTCAATATTTTTATATCAATCTAGCCACAATTAGTTTGGAACCATCATAAAGCTACCTAAACATGCACGACCTAAGTGGGCCCACGTGGTGAACAAAAACCATGAATCTACCCTTTTTTTTTATTGAACATTTTTAAAATGTATTTGCTTATACTCAAGTAAGATCATTTAATTGGGCCAAAACTATTTTGTGATTCCAAATTTTAAATTTGAGCTGGAATAAATAAAATGCATGTATAAAATAGAGAGACGTGGCTAAATGTTTTTAGAGGTTAGGTTCCCATTCCAAATTATTTTTTTTGGAATGGTTCATATATTAATAAATAAAAAGGCCCCAAAGGTACATATACAAATAGAGAAAGCAGATAAAAAAACTACAAGCGAAGATAACTCAAAAAGAAAATGCCCACAAAGAAGGCAAACCCCTAGACAAAGAATAGAACACTATGCGCTCATGCAAGATCAATACATTTTTTCCAGGCAAACAAGATGTCTGACATAGAGACGTTCCTGAATTCATGTAGAGAAGCACCCTACAATGCACGCTTGGTGAGAACACATCTTGTAACCACATCACTGGCTTCAGTAGTACCTTTGAACACCCTGTTATTACGTTCCCACCAAAGGCTCCAAATTGTGGCAAATAAAGACAATTGCCACAAGGCAGAGCACTTAGGCGAGACGAGAACAATGTCCCCGAAGCGAATGACAACTCAGCCATCGATGATGGCATAACCCAAGCCACACCAAACTGGTTTAAAACCGAGTTCCAAACTTCAGTGGAAAAGGAACAGTGAATGAGCAGATGATTCGACTCTTCAAAAACTTGGAGACAAAAAAGGCAAGCACTAATCATTGTTCTTCCTCTGCTCCACAAGTCCTCTTGGGTCAAGATTTTTCCCAAAGCAGCAATCCAAAAGAAACTAATTGCCCTCGAAGGTGCTTTGGAGAATTAAAAGTAACAATTCTAGTCGTCCGATAATTCCAAGTGTAGGAGGACTTAATCGAAAAAATACCAGTGGTATCTGGCCACCAAACAAGGTTGTCCTCCACATATGTGTGAATCCTGTAGGAAGAAATGGAGCGCAGGAGATCCGGGAATGCATCAGCTTCTGAGTTGGATAGGTTATAGCGAAGAGGGATGTCCTACACAACTTGCTCACTAATGATGGTGTCGAAACCTAATATGGTCCCAAGCGGCCTAAGAGAGAGGTGGTAGATAGAAGGAAACCGAGAAGCCAAAGTAGAGCTATTACACCAAGGATCCATTCAAAACTTAATATTGTCCCCTCGCCTAGCATTAAACTGAATTTGTTGACACAAGCTGCTATAGCTCGCCACATGCCGGAAGCTCTACGCGGGGTAGGGTTAATATCCCACTCGAAATTCCCCACTCTGTACTAACAGGAGAGGATAGCTTTCCAAGGGAAATCTCCATCAAAAACCAACCTCCAAATCCACTTAGTTAGAGCAATATTGAAGGCTTTAATTGGACACACCCCCAGGCCTGCAGCAACTATGGGAAGACAAAAACAAGATGACATTTCCAACTGACAAGACGATATTTCCTCATATCCTCTTGGTCACTCCAAATCCAACTGACAAGATGATATTTCCTAATATCCTCTCAGTCACTCCAAAGGAAATTCCTAATGATCTTTTCCAACGATTGAATAACTTTGTTGGGGCACCGGAAAGCTGAGAGGGGTGGCCAAATGATTCCCACATATACGAAATAATGGAGGGAAACAAAGAAATAAAAGAGGCAAAGGTGAAAGGGCGGTCATTACGCTAGCTACGTGCAAAATAGAAGAGGGAAAAGGGAAAAAAGGTAAAAGTAAGGAAAGTGGAAAGGAGAGAAATATTTGCAGGGCTTGGTCTACTTGTATCTCTCTCGCAACATTCTCCTCCCCATCTCTCTCGCTCCTGAGCTCCGTCTCCAACCAACCTACCCTATCCTCACTATTCTTAGCTAACACCATCTAATGAGGGACCACCGCTTGGGCTTAGAGAGACCACTGCTCGGCTTAGAGAGACCACCCTCGAGAGTGGCATGATCTAGAAATAGAAGGGAAAGATGAAAGCACATTAGGATACAAATAAGTGCCCAGAGGACACTTGGCCAAAAGGTAAGAGATAGAAGAAGGGAAAGAGAGTACCTTGGAAGAGTGACTACAAGAACCCAATAGATCTTGCCATCAAGTAGAACTCCCAAGGTTACAAACATAATAGTCTTCAAAACCTTGCATCTCCTGAGCCAAAACTTGTAAAAAAAACCAGAGAGAAAATTCCCCAACTGCAGTTGCATTAAGGTCAAACGAAGGTGCAAGACAATCGTCGTTGAAAAACCTCCTCGAGATCAGCTTCAACCAATGAAAGTTGAAAACCTTTCGCCAATGAAGCTTTGAAAATAATAACAAAACACCATCTTGAGAGCAACGAGGAAACTCACACGCCACCTCCCCCTCCCGTCCTGACAAAAAACAAGGAATCGCCCCTTCTAATAGAGGCCCCAAAAAAAGACACCTGCATTGGTCAAACAAAAACTAAAGAAGATCGGTCTAACATTTGAGTGGTACACAAAATCTAAGACAACCAAAGAAGCATTGTTATCAAGCTCAAAGCATAAAGAAAAAGGGAACCAAGCTGATAAAGATAGAAAAAGAGAGGGATCACCAGAACAAAGAAGGAAGGACGGCCATGTCAAAGGAGAAAAGGGCAAACATGGCGACTCGAACATTGGAGGATTCGCCACGATCCAAAATCAACCTTGAAAGAGGAAAGATCTGAGAAATGAAATCCTTGGTAGCCCTTCTAATACCTTCCTTCTCCACCAACTGTCTACCCTCAACAACGATAGATTTTAAACCATTCGTCCCTTTTCTGAAATTTGCCATCCTATGGAAGAAATTAGTATTCTTATCTCCCTCCATCAATCAAAGACACCGCAATTTCTACCTCCACTCAATGTCATCCCTTCTAAGACATTACCAAATTTTGATCTTACATGAATGTCTTGCATCCACCTCATCTCCCGTTAGGTCTCGATCTTCCCCCATTCTTCAAGTTGTTTTAGGAGCTCCTCCTTCTGCTCCCACACTGATCCACCATTCTCCTTCACCCAATTCTTAATTTCATGCTTGAGGCCATTCAATTTCGCAGCCAACCTTAAACTTGCCCATCCTTCCACCTAAAAGCCATTCCACCGAAAGGAAACCAATTCTTTGAATTTACCATCCTCAAGCCAAGCATTATTAAAACAAAAAGTCTTAGAACCCCAGTCAACATCTTCGAGATTCAACAAAATCGGCGTATGGTCTAATATCGGACTCAAAAGTTCCAATTGCACTCCATCATTAAACGCCACGTCCCACTCCGTAGAAACCAAGAACCTATTAAGTTTGCTCATAGCCAACTTTTCCTGACCATTTGACCAAGTGAATTTACCTCCCAATAACAAGTAGTCCAGCAGTTGATTCCTCCCAATAAAAGCAGAGAAATCTTCCAGGTATCTCAGAATCACCTCCATCTACTTGGTAGTGCACTTATTTTTCCCACAAAGGAAGACTCTAGAGTGTGGCCTAACCCTTCTAGATATTTTTGGTGAAATCCTTCTCTAAATGGAGCAACCATTGTGTTTCTATCCCAAAAGTCAATCTAGCCATTTGGCCTTCCAAAGCTCCTCCACGAGCATTCAGTTTTTTCTAGTACAAGTCTTGGTTCCTCTCTTACTCTCAGATGATCTTTAAGAGGCCATTAGGATTCTCGATCCTTTAGCAATTGGCCCTTTTTGCCACTGTTTGGAGCATTTTATGTGAGGGTGACAATTGAGTTTTTAGGAATAAAGAAGATAACCCCTTTTAGGTCAGTTGAAGAGTCAAGGAAAAGGGTGTGATGTAGGCATCTACTCTTAAGAAGTTCTAGTATTTCTTTATTTTTGATCCCTCCAAAGCTTGGAAGGAGTTTATTTGGTTGACCTAGCCATTTCTTATAGTGTTTCTTTCCTAAGTGGAAGTATTCCTTGGCTCGGTGTTCTGGTGGTGGGTGCTTTTTGTTGTATTGGTTCTTGTATCCCTCTTTTTGGTGCACATCTTGTGCCATCGTGTTCCTAACGAAGTTACCACTTCAAAAAAATAATAGTAACCCAAGCGCACAAATTTTTCTATCAAAATAGTGAGCAATCATTAGATATGTTACAGGCTCTTATCAATTCAATAAACCACATCCATAACAATAATATATATGACGTCATCCGAGAAGGGAAAAAAAACACAAATATTATTTGAGACCACTTTTATTTAGAGATATGACACCTGAATTGGACGTGTACTTCTTCTCTCAAGGGAAGAAGGATTTACATATGCAATGGTTTTATTTTAAAAAGCCCCAAAGACCCAGCCAAAAAGCCATAGCCCAGAAAAAGATAAACGGGGAAACAAAAGAAAAGAAAAGAAAAAGTAAAAAAATCCAAAAAAAAAGGACAAAAAAGAGAAGTAAATATTAGAAAACTAGATGAAAAATAGAAAAGAGGAAAATGGCAAAAAAAAAAAAGATTAGTGAAAACAATGGAAACAAACAAAGGTAAGAAATAAGAGAAAAATAAAATAAAAATGAAGAAAATATAGAGAAAGCATAAAGAAAACATAGAACGAAAAACAAAAAATTAAAAAACAAAAAAGAGAAAATGTAAAAAGGAAAATAGAGAAAAAACACAAAAAAAAAAAAAGGGAAATTTTACAAAATTGGTAAAAAGGAAAACCAAAGGGGTTGGAGTGATGGGCAGGAACCCCTAAGAAAATCAAAGGAAAACCAAAGGGGTTGTAAGGGCATCTTTGGCAACGACTGCCATTTTTCATGGAAAATGAAAATGGTTTCCTATCATCAAAGAGGTTAAGTGTGAGGATCAAGGATGATCTCAAGAGACCATTTTGCAAACATATGGCTAATTTTCTAGTGAAATTGGATCTTCACCGACATGCCTAAGAAAATCAAATCAAGGCAGACTAAACAGACACTTGGTGATCTTCAGCCATACTCCTTCATGTTCAGCCCTTTCACCGTAAGAAATTATTTTCATTTTCCCACACGTAAATCCAAAAAAAAAAAACATTTTCCTCTAGATATAAATAAATCTTTGCCAAATGCCCAAAAGTTGAATTTCCTAATATGGGAAAAAATCCTTACATGGCATATGAGCTTTCATACTGCAATGCTTAAACCAGGATGCCTAGCTAACATATTAGATGGCCAGAGTCTGAATATTGCTATTGGGTTTAGCATTTTTTGAAGATATGTCAATGGAAACCAATTGTGAACAAAAAAGTATCCACACAACAGAGAATTTCGATTATCCTGCATACCTGTCGCTGCTGGGCATCTTGTGGTGGAGGCCAGAATAATGAGGAGAATTGGAGACCATCGATCCACCTTTCACATGAAACCGACATGGCAGTCACCTGTATCGAAACCTTTTTTGCGCAAGCAACAAATCCGCAAATCAACCAATCTAGACACTTCTTCTTCAGCACTCACAATCAAGAAGAGCATCCTAATTCAACATCTCAACCACCGAACTCGACCTCACTGTAGAATTCAGTGCCTCACCATTTTAAATCCAAAGTTTCACTCAATCAAAGCTGAGGCAAACCAACGTCATCTCCAAACAACAACAAATCCCCGCTGTTAGACAGTCTTGGTTTCAAGTCAAACCCGCCAAATTGATAATTATCCCCTGGAAAAAATTCTGCAGAAATTTCCAAAAAAGAAAAATAAAATAAAGACAAGATACATATAAGCATAGATGCACTCTGTAACGCTTTTTTTTTCTATACATATAAACAAAAACACTCAGACGTAACGGTCAGATAAAAATTAAAAGAAACGATTTTCTTTCTAAAAGTAAAAACAATTTCACTCCGAGAATAAGAATAGAAATTAACATGTATGTACATAAATGTTTTCCATTACAAATCTTGTCTTTTCTTCTTCTTTTCTCCATTTTTGCCATTTTTTTTCCAAAAAGGACTCAATTCAACCGACGGGAAATTTCCAGAAGAAGGCAGAAAAAAATGAAGAAATAAATAAAGCAAAGAAATTCAGTTTCAGGATGAGAGGGAAAAGAGAGGAGTTACCGGAATTCCGTGGAGTTAGGGTTTCGAAGCTCCGGCGTGGTTTTGTGGTGATTTGAGAATCGGGGAAAGAAGATTTCGAGGAAAATGTTTTTCTCCTTCTCAGTGTGTTTGGATTGTGGAGAGAGAGAAAGAGAGTGTGAGGAGATCCTACCGATCCTTTGTTCTCCAAAGCTGGCAAGCTCCATTCGCTTGGATTTCTGCCTACGTGGCTATGATATTTTCGATGTCCATCATGAAAATATCATAGCCATGCCGGTATGCATGTATGCCATGCCGGTATGCATGTATGCCATGCTGCCTCCATCATCGATACAGAGACAACCTTAGAAAACACTAGACTCGTACCGTCGCTGTTCTGACAAGGAAATGACACTGCACTAATTTATAATATTTTTCAATTTTTTTATATATTTATCAGATTAAAAAATCAATTAAATGACTCATTTGAAATTCAATCACTATTAAAGTATAAGTTGATATGATTTTTTTAAATATACACAAGAAATTCCTATATTATATTTTTTTTAAATATTATTAATTCTATATTATCTTCATTGTCAAATTAAAGCTAGGGGATTGACAAAATGGTCAAGAACCTACATGAAGAGAATTCTCGAGTTCGATTCACACTCAAATTCTCTGTATTACTTTCCATTGATTTAATCCTCATGGATTTAACCATTGTGTGGATTGGAAGGTTTACGTATGCTCGTAGGATTAGTCTCACCTCTGGATACTCATATTAAAAAAAAATCATGTCTTATAAATTATAAAATCATATTTAAAGTCATCATCGTTATTTTCAAACCATATATCTCAATAATCTGGTGTTTACCATTACATTTAGATGTGATATGTTTGTTTAATCTATGTCTTGAGATTTAAAAAATTAACAACATTGAAGTTTTTGCAACAATGGGTATTCAAAGTAATTTATTCAAGTATGATTTTTAATATTCTCTTTTAATTTTAAAAGAGATTTTAGCATACTCTTGCGTACTATTAAAGAAATTACACAAATAGAAATTCTTTTTTAAATATGGATATCCCACATTAAAGGTGAAAGTAATTTATTCAAGTATGATTGTGAAGGATAAAATAGAAATAAAGCCCATAAGGTGATCTGTATGAAAGTAGTCATGCAAAAGATTTTCAAAGAAAATTGTAATGCCTCCATTTTCATATAATTATAATCATCATTTAGATTTATTTATTTTTATTCTCTTTATCGGAGCCCAACATGTTCTTTTTACTATTTCATTTCAACTTCCTATCAGTCTTAATTTTTTTTTAACTAGTAATATATACGAACTACTTGGATCATTTCCTTTTCACAACATCCCTATACATGCCCCGGATGTGATGGCAAATTGGCACTATCAAATTATATTGTGGTTTTTCATGCGTAACACTTGGTTTATTTGGTGACTACAGACAATCATTGATTACATTTGGAATCTACTGGTGGGCCTGCATAAAGGGGTCCTTAATTCATAAAGGGGTTCTTAATTGACCCATGTCACTTGGAAAATTTGGACCCATTGCTTGTTTGTTACGTAAGAAAATAGACATTGTTTTCATATGAAAATAAGAATGATTCTATCTATTTATAGGCCTGTATAAATGAGTTAATTGGAAAACTAAGATATTTATAAAAATTCATTTTAATCAAATAAAAAATGTCATATTTTTAAGATCTTTGCTATTCAATTTTATCTGATAGTGTAAGTTTCATCGAATTAGAAAAATAGTTGTTAGAAAATTATGACATAATAATATTCTTGAGATATAACTCACTCTCAAAAGGTACACGTTGAGAGGAAGATGTCTCAAGTGTTATATGGAGTTATTGGTTTCTTAAATTAATCAATCTAAAACTTTTTATCACTTCACACTCGCTCTCACATGCAACTGGACCCTATGGTTGTATCTGCATATGAAAACTTAAGACCCCTTTGATGTGCACAGACCATCTATAAACCTTCTCTGATACCATGTTAGAAAATCATAAAATGATAATATTTTTGAAGTAGAACTCACTCTCAAAAGTTGATCGTTCAGATAATGGTGGCTTTCGTATTATATGGAGTCATTGATTTCTTGAATTAATGGATTTGAGACTTTTTATCACTTCACAATAGCTAACCATACAAAGTGAAGTGAAATTAGATAACAATCGAATTTATATGAATAGATGAGTATTAGGGCCAAAATATGCCCACAAAATTGGCATCATAGGTAAGTTTCGCCCCTTTTCTTGCTTACCTGTCCAGGATTTTGTAAGCTAATGCATTGTCTTTGTCTATGGCTACTAGGGCCGTTTAGGCATAAGTCGAGGCCTAAGTCAAAAATTCTAAATGGAGCTTTCTTGGTATTTAACATATTATTATAAATAATACTTAATTAAAATTTAATTATATATGATAAAAATAATTTATCTAAAATCTATTTTTCTTGTTTTTTTGAGATACAAAATTACTGATTAAATTTTTGTATTCAAGTTTTATTAAAATATCATTTTCAATTGATAATATAGCTAATTCACTTAATTTTTCTTGTAACATTTAATCAATTTTAGTTTGAAAAACTTCTTTATGCAGAATATTCGGTATGCAATATAAGCATTTGGAAAAGAATTTAGTCTTTTAAATTAATTAAAATTTTCAATTGGAGTTATTATTTATGTTTGTAAATTTCTCTTAAGACTTTTAACTCTGAAAACAAATCTAAACCATCTATCTTAGAAAGCTCGTTATGTTTCAAAAGACATTCATTCAAAATTAAGACAATATTTTTTTAAACTATCATCATTTAATGATTTTAATTTTTTAAAATTAAATAAAAAATAAAAAATATCTTCATATTTTTTAAATTGTTCAAATCTATTTTGAATTGAAGAAATCACTTGATCTACTATAATAATACTTATATGATTGCCTTTAAAAAATAGTGTTAATATTAAGTCTTAATATAAAAAGTATCAATAGAGGTTTTTTCCTAAATAATAAAACTAAAACTATATTTATTATTTATTTATTTATATCATTTTCATTTGTTAAGACATCATATTCATATGATAATATTTGAAAATTATATTAGGCATCTTATAAATATCATACTAAATATAAATAATAGATTATATTATTAATACTTTGCTAACCTCTTTTAAAAGCATTGTATTTATACTAAGATATAGTATTCACATGATTTGTATTCTATGGTTTATAACTGGTGCTTTTAACGGATAAAAAATAACTTTTGCAAAGTTTTACTCCCCTCAAACCACAACTTTCATTGAAGAAAAGAAAAAATTAATTGCTGCAGCAGACACCTTGGGGTTTGGACCCACTCTTATTCTTTATTCTTTCTCAAGTATCAACTCTTCCTTCCAACCAAAATCATAGAAAAAAAAAGAAAACAGAGGCCTCTCTCAAAGTCTCAACTCTCGCTCTAGACAAAATCGTAGAAGTAGAGGAGACAAAATCGTAGAAGGGTGACTAAAACACTTCGAACTGTTGGATAATTTCTTTTAAAATTAATCAAAAGAGAAGGGAAGATTGAGAGCCTTCCTAAATGGGAGGCCTAAGACAACCGCCTTACTTGTCTTGTGGTAGAGACGACTCTGATTACTACTCATTTCTCTCCCCAACGGCTTAGGTACCATCTTGTCTATCTTTTCTAACTAGGTCAAAATTTTATTTCTAATTGAATTCTCATCATATTTGCTGGTTGCAATTTTTTTTTTAATTTATTCAAGGATAGATCTTCTATAGTACAAACTCTCAAGCAGTTTCGAATTTTATCGTATGAAATTATAAATATTTTTATTATTTAAAAAAGAAATGAAGATCTTTCTCAAAATTACCATGTTAAAATTCTCTCATATGCTTTATCAAAGTTGTGAAATTGCCTTTAATTGTGCCTATTGTCAAAAGTTGTGTAGAAATTCACGGAAATCTTTCCTAAAATGCGGTTTGCCTCTCCACCATTTGATGGGGCTATTGGCTATTGGGTAAGCACTCCTATTAGTAGGATAAGTTGAGTATCAAAATTGGGATGACCAATCAATGGATAGATAGGAATATTCCACTCTTTTTTCTTGCTTGGTTTGAGACGAACGTGAGAGACTATTGATAAGTATGGGAAAGAAAATTAATCTTCTCATTAACAATGAATAAGTTATATCCCAAGTGATGGAACATAAAAGTATCTTACTTTAGCAAACTAAGGAAAAATATTTTTAATATATGATGCTATTTGGATAAGTGGGCCTTGTCACATTACATTTAGAATTTTTAAGTCCAAACAATATTTTTACCATTAGATTTAAATAAGTGAAAATGAATAGTAAGATAATGATTAATTTTAATTTATTTAGATATATCGGCTAACAATTACTTTTGATTTCAATTTTTTAATTTTATACGCTTTAAAAATTTAGATTCAATATGTGAGACTCAATCCTATTAGGTTCCACTTGTTAAAATTATAGCTTATGTAATTCTATGCTAAAGTTCATGAAATATGATGCTAGAGCACTCCTAATTTGTGACCCTAAACATATCTTAAGGACTTTTTTTTTTTATATATTGCTTGGAATTTTTTTCAAATAAATATATATTATATATTAGTGATCAGGTGTGTTGGTAACGAAGTTGCATTTGACACCATTTTTATTTTATTTATATTAGGATTTTCTCCGTCCCTTTCCTTTTTCTTTCCTTTTCCCTTTTCCCTGTTCTTTCTTCTTTATCTTCCCTCTTTTCGGTCTTTCATTTCGAATATCTTCCACGTAGGTGTACTACTTGTCAACTTTTTTTTCATCTCATTTTTTTTTTGCAGTACAAGAATTTTTGTATCAAAGAAGCATCTTCTTCTTCGTTTCTCTACACTCATTTTCTTGTCAAAATGTCGCTTTTCTTTGCACAAAAAGATCTGTTGTGTTTGGATAGTGAGATTATAATTAGAACTAAATTTAGTTTTTAAACTAAATTTGGATATGGTTGGGTTGTACGTGTTGAGCTTTTAAGTTGAATTTGGTCGTCTTGGACTCAGCCACGAGTGATTTGGGTTTTGTCTAAATCCAACTCAACTTGACTTGCCTGAGTTTCATTCTTAATTGTGTATATTAGGCTTTTATTATTAACTTCTTAGATGATACACTCATGCTTCTACATTTGATGCATGTATTTTTTAGAATAGATATTATATTTATCAATATTCTAAAAATAGTTATATATAATTGCATTATATTTATATTATTCCAAAGAATATACGTATTTAAACAAATTCACATATTTAAAAATATAGTAAAAAGGGCTATCTTAAAATTAAAAAATTCGTGCCTTAGGTGCACCTTGGGTGACTCTAAAACCCTTTTTGTGCCTAGGCGCTTGACTATTATAATAAAAATTGATAAACAATTTACATTTTCATAAGTGGATCCCATATATGTCAATTGTCAATTGTTGTGACTTGCTACCATCCATTCCATAGGATTGTAGAATAGAATAATTTTCTTTCTTTGCTATTTCCAGGAAACATCTAACCTTAAAACAAATGTTATTAAAAATAAGCAGGCTATACAGACATTCGATTTTTCTGCTAGGAGACATCCGATTTTGAATTTTAGATAAAATTTATCATTTTGCCTTTCCACTTAAAGAGCCGTACTCCCAAATAAATTTATTTCCTTCGAATGAACTACTTGAATGAACTGCTCCTTTCCGACGTTGTCAAGCAGCAAATGGAAGTGGAAGAGGAAGGGAGCCACCATTGATGGAAGGTGGGCCTCATTTTCCTGTCAAAATGTCTTTTTTCTTTATTTCCTTTGCACAAAAAAGATCTGTTGCGTTTGGATAGTGAGACTATAAATAGAAATAAGTTTAGTTCTCAAACTAAGTTTGGATGTGTTGGGTTTTAAGTTGGATTAATTGTGTTGAGTTCAACCATAAGTGATTTGAGTTGTGTCTAAATCCAACCCAACCCAGCTTGCCTGAGTTTCACCTTTAGTTGTATATATTAGGCTTTTATTATTAACTTCTTATATGATACACTTATACTTCTACATTTGATGCATTTATTTTTAGAATAGATATTATATTGTTTAACTGATAGTGTGTTGAAAAGATGGTACATTTGTTATCAATATTCTAAAAATAGTTATATATAATTGCATTATATTTATATTATTGCAAAGAATATACGTATTTAAACAAATTCACATATTTAAAAATGTAGTAAAAAGTGCTATCTTAAAATTAAAAAATTCGTGCCTTAAGTGGACCTTGGGCCTTAGACTCTAAATCCCTTTTGGTGAGTAGGCGCTTGACTATTATAATAAAAATTGATAAATAATTTACATTTTCATAAGTAGATCCCATATGTGTCAATTGTTGTGACTTGCTACCTTCCATACCATAGGATTGTAGAATAAAATAATTTCTCTTTCTTTGCTACTTCTAGGAAACATCTAACCCTAAAACAATTGTTCTTAAAAATATGGTGGAAGATGAAAGCTTTCATTGATTTTGGCCCTACTAATTAACATTTAGTAGGACTTTTTTTTTGTGTCTAATCAACTTAACCATGTCCTTGGGACAATTCAAATTATAACTATAGTTAAAACAAAAAGATCTTGACTAATGCTAATGAGTTGTAAGATATTTTTAAAATCTTTTAAAATTTTGAAAAAATTATTAATTATAATATATTTAAACTTTTTTAACTATAACTAGAAACATGCATGCGCATAAATTATAGATGCAATATGGACTGAAGGAAAATATTTTAGTACTTAAAATTACAATTTTTTACTTTTTACTCACACATATGACAATTTATTTAATTCAACACTAGGTATCTGAGTTGGTTGCCTCCCACTGTTTGCAGTAGGAGGTAGCAGGTTTGATCTTTAGTGGCTTTAACTTGGGGTACACTATGTGGGTGTAGGGTTTTAGGAGCGTTAGGCGTAAGCACACTTTAATAATATGACTACAGATCGTCAAGGTGGGTTTGAAATTTCCCTTGGACCTTAAAAAAAATATATAGTTAAAATATCAATTAACCCTGGCTTCCTAAATTGTTATTAAATTGTATATATATATAGCGTGTATATAATATTTTCCAAAAATAAAAGAAGAGCAGTGGATAACGAGATAAGTAAAAATTCCAAGCTGAACGTGACCAAAATTTAGATAATTAGATGAGGAGTTATTTGAATTAAAATGATGAGACCATGCCAGATATAAACACGTGGGCCATCATGACTTGGACGGTTTGTGCTCGATGTGAAATGAGTGCGTGTGTGGATATTTCCATGCTCCGCAGACTACCATACCATTTGATTGCCCATGGATGGGAAGAGAGGAAGAGATTTGGGATTCTCCTCCAAGTGGGCCCACAGTGAGAAAACTTAAAAAAGGGCTCCCAGGTCCAAGACGGGCTGCTGCCCGTAGAAACCCAGACCACATGAAAAGATACGTGGCGATATCGTGTGGTAGAGATGGCACGGGCTGGCTTTCGGCCGGGCAGAGAAATATCTGGTGGAAGACGCACCAGCCTGCATCTAGATATTTCTTTAAAGGCAGATACGCAGCCACCTCAATAAACAAGGGGACGTGAAATATCAACCAATCAGCTTTCAGCTCCGGATATATACCGCCTTGATATCAATAATGGACACGTGGCAGTGCCTGGCGCGAGGAATATATCTCTCTCCCGTCGTCCTGATCTTCCCTGCCCATGTCACATGGTATGTGTCACCTGCCACATGGGCTATGTAATCATGCATGCCATCCATGCCATGTATGTATCTGGTGCATGAACCTTCGCATAACTCAGTGGTGCGTGGTCCCCACTCTTGTCCGTTTCTAACCTCATGGATTTTTACCGCCACGTGTACCACTCTCACGTGTCAACGTTGACCTAAGGGTTGCTGATGTTTTAGAACTCACCGATACAATTATTATTACCACGGGCCCCAAGATATTTTTCTCTAAATTACTAAAATGCCTCTCTCTCTCTCTCTAATAATTTTGTTAACTAGTGGAATTATTTAAATATAAGTATGTACACGTCATTAAATCCTTAATTTCATAGGTGATTGCAAAATTTGTTTGAGAAAAGATGGAAGGCCAAAAATTAAAATAAAATAAAATTTGATGGTCAATTAGATAAGTGACATTTTGTGCTGCTTCATATCTCATCTGATCATGTAACTTTATTAAATAGTTTGTGTGACTCGAAGATAGAAAAGGGGCTCCTGCCTCTTAGTAGGTTAGATCTTCAAGGAGTACATTTGAAGAGCCGACATGGGTATAGTTAAACTGATAATCTTCTGCCTCAAGAAACGAAATATGCTGGATTTGAGCCCTGGAAGTTTTTCGGTGGGAAAAAATATTTTTATTAAATGAATATATTTTTCAAATATTAAAGTTTTTTTCATAATATTGTGACAAAATATAATATTTAAGCATAATTAAAAATATAGTACAAAAATATACAAATGAAAATGATCATTTAAAATTTAAATATGAAATTGAGTGACAGAAAGATTTATGAGTTTATATAGATACAAGAAAACATAAAAAATTAAAATAATAGTAGGATCATCATCGACAAATAGAATCCCATACATCTAAAATTGGCTCTACAAGTCCTTATTCTCAATTAACTTAATTATAAATTAAATGTCAGTCACTCTAATCAATTAACTCCATCATAAATTAAATAATTAATCACTCTCTTCACTTAATCTTATCATAAACTGAACAATCAATCACTCTACAATCTAATTACACGATGTATCATGTCATGATTATGATATTATTACATTAAAAATAAAATCATATAAAAAATACTTAAATTAAGTAATATTATTGGTGGATAATACTTTATAATAAAAGTACAAAGAGTATTCTTTACAATGTTATTAAAAAAATAAAAAAATTCTCAATCAGGCAAAAGTTTGATGATAAGAGGTTGGATTAGTAATTTGAGGGTGGAATGTGGATAAAAACAAGCGTTAGTGTCAAATGGAGGTGAATGTCGGCTCCGCACTAAGCTATAAAAAAAAGAGTTGATAATGGAACGTCGGTGGCAACTGCCGGTGGCAGTTTTATTTATCAAAAGGCGTCGTCATATTATAATATTATATTCTCATAACCATTTTATAATCACTCATTGATGCTAACCTCTCTTGACTTCACGCGGGAGTCCCAAAATATCATCATAGTTACCAAGCACAGGATCTCTTACTCAAGTAAATTTTGAATTTACCCTTCTTCTTGTCCAAATTTCAAATTACTATTGATGTAGGTGCCTAATTGGTCTTTTGAATAAAAAAATGATGGGATCCATTCTTGTAGAGATATTTTAAAGTGCGAGATAGTTTGACTTAAGAATTAGAAGTTTTAAATGCGAGTTTTGTAATAACTTGATACTCATGAATTATAGAGGCTGCAAGTATTTCAGGAGTGAAACTTAGGATGGATTTTAACTTGACCTGTATGAACTGACTTGAGAATTCAGTAGATTTCGATTATGCATTTGGATATTTTGGATCGGATCTGATTGGGAAAATAAGAACTCGAATGAAATTTGAGTTGACAAATTAAAAATTAATCCGATCTGACTAAACGTAATCTGAATCGACCATCGTGCACCAAGTTATAAAATACCATTCGAGTTGACTCAGTCGGAAATTCGGATTGGGTCAGATTAAAAAAAAATCACATGGATTAGGTTGGGTTGGGTTTGTTAAAATCTGACTTGAGCCGACTTGATTCGACCCGAGTTTCAACCCTACATGCATCTAAAGTTTTACTTAACACTTGTACTCGAGCATAAGTGAGGGTCTTAGAATTCTTCGTCTCTCTCGATAAAAAAAAAAAAAAAACCCTTGTTGTTGGCAATTTCCAACCAACAACCTAAATTGAAGGACCAAAAGTCGAAATGACCCTTTTGAGTGTAAAAGGTCATTTTTTTTTTTTTTTTACTATGATGGGGCTTTTAATAATACCATGTTCAAAATGGGCCTTTCTTCGGCTGAAGTCGTTGTCTGTCTCGATTAAAATGGGCCTTTAGACTTGAATGCAAGAAACAGCTAAAAACACACAGCAATGTCAATACAGTACCCTTTAATGGGCTGAGAGCCCAGTCCAATAAGTTACTAGACAGGCTGATTTGTTCTAAGCAGATAAGCAAATTTATCAATTCAGGTGGGCCGGGCATTTTGCCTTTCGACCAAACATGAACCAAGGCACGCCTCGTAAATCCAGGCGGACCAGGGCCACCAGGCGTGATGATAAATATCCACTGAAATCCTAATGGACCCATTAATTTGGCCCATCTAAATCCGAATGGACATTCCTAAAGATTCATCAAAATCCTTTTGAATTGATAAGACGTCCAAACAAAACGATCTACTAAGTGGTCCACTGAACGAACTGACCCAATGGACTAAATGGTTTACTAAAATTTTAAGAATGTTTTAGCTTCATGTTGCATATAGATTTAGAATGTGTAAAGGTATTGGGTACGGGCCATCTCTCCCATCTTAAATGGGCCTTAGTCCAAGCTAAATTAGGCCCAATTGCCCGATAGGGGTCCACCAAGGCCAGATTCAAGGGAGTTCGTTTCCAACTACAATTGCCCTCGACCACTCTTCCATATTAATAAATTTTCATCCCTAAATTTTTTTCAGCTGATGAAAAATAAAGAGTAAATAAAAGGAGACATTTTTCTTTTCATTATCAATGACTTAAAAAATGAAATATTTTACTCTTATTTCAAAAAATATATTCTCTCTAAATCAGGATTAGAAAGTTTAACAAGGAATGACGAGAGTTTTTCTTATTTAGTGAGACAATATTTTGTTTATTTTCAACGAGAACAAAAATATTGAATTTTCATAACCCGAGCAAACATCGTATTCATGGTGCTTGTTGCATGATGTGGATCAAACCCATTGTAATTTTTTGTGAGGAGATGATTTCCTATAAATTAATTATTTTTTTATTCTTTTTAGACATCCAATATGGGAGCAAGAAAATTCAACATGAGGAGTTGTTTAGAGATCAAATGGGGAAGAAAGGAAGTGAGAGAGAGAGAGAGAGATGTTCAGTCAACTATTTGATGCAAGTGGGCTCAGTGAACGCATCACAAATATCTGAAGTGGAATATCCAAGTGGCGAGGTCCATTATCGGTCTGGGGCCCGCTTGTAAGCCCATCAAGAGATTGCATCCATAATTCCTTATTTTCTATATTTATTATATTTTTACAGTAAGAGTCCAGAAACAATAGCAAGAGAGCCATCCACCATCCAAGGAGATGTAAATTTATTTTCTTTCTTTATATTTTTAATTTATGTGTAGAAAATCGTAAGATACCCAATGTAAAACTCTCACAGATGAGTCCACTACCCTTAAGACATAAAAGGTTATTTCTTTATTTATTTTTTCCTATATTTTTTTATTATAGATTTTTTTTTTTATCATTTAGTGGAATGGCAATAATGGAAGAAGAGTCAAGGGACAAGTTGTCCATCTCTCCTTTTGGGTCTTTCATGACTTTGTGTTGCAGCGTCGGCAATGCATTGATCATCAATCAACATTTGCATTTAACAAAGGGTTGAATTGATGATCAGAAATTTGTCTTAGGATAATATTATATTATTATTATTTTCATCATTTTATTTTTTAATGAGTGAAGACATTAAATTATATTTATGGAGTTTAATGCAGTAATAATCATATTATAGTATATAATCATTATGTAATTATGCAATAAGCTAAAAAGCACTATAGGTTTTCACTAGATTTACTTAAAAAGTCCAAAACCGATTTTTTTATTTATAATAAATTTAAGTTGAGCTCAAATTGAGTCTGAGCCCATGAAGAACCCTAGCCCGTTTGCGCTTGCATGGATCGGGTTGATGTGTTGGAACTTCTGGTTGAGGGGAGAAACTAAGAGAATAGATTTTTGACCATTGATTTTTGTACGGGACTTATTTCTAATTTGTTGGATACTTGGATGTGCTGAACTCAGGGTTGGCCTTGAGATCTCCTAAAATTTCAAAGGTTGTAAGCGGAGTGAGATTTTAGGAGCCCTTTATGACTGGTATATTAAGAAGTTTAAGTGTGTATAGAGCCTTTCTATCTGGAAGCCTCCGCCGTCTATGCTCGGGGCCAGCCCTTGCTGAACTGAACCAGATTGTTGGATCAGAGACATTAAAATGGGTTATGGGTTGGCAGTTATAATATTTGAAGCTTAGCAATCTTTAATCCAAGATGGACACTGCATCCTAAGTTCTCACAAGCTCTCACGATCGACGTTGGCACGTATCATTTGTTTTTTATTTGTTAGAAAGGCTTTATTGTTCATGCTAACAAAATGAATTACTTGTACGAAAAATGACGTAAATATTTATATTTTTTATAATAGTGAGAGTATTTTTTCATTATTTGAATAATGATAAGTGGACAAAAGAACTTTTCTACTTGGACACCTCATGTAATGGGAGCACTTACACACACCCGAAAATCCTGTCTCTAGACACTCGTTTTTGAAATTTTGGATGAAATTACGATTTAACCACTCGTTTCCAATCATTCGAATGAATGCCCAGTTCATTTTGGCATTCATTCCAATGAATGTCTATGTGTAATTTCAATTCATTCGAATGATTTAAATAATAAAATTTATTTTAAAACTTTACACTTATTTTTTAAGTACTGTATATTTTCAAAATTTCTCAAATTAAATATCTAGACTAATTAAAATAACCTGATAAAAATACCTTAAGACTTGAAGGTCTTTTGACACTTCCAAATGTGTTTTCGACACAGCCTAGGGATACCCTTATTTGTAAAATACTTTGTTTTAAATATTTAGGAGTGTCAAAAGACCTTGAAGTCTTAAGGTATTTTTATCAGGTTATTTTAATTAGTCTAGATATTCAATTTGAGAAATTTTGAAAATACACAGTGCTTAAAAAATAACGGTCTATGTTTTAAAATATTGACAGTTATTTTTAAGCACTGTGTATTTTTAAAATTTCTCAAATTGAATATCTAAACTAATTAAAATAATTTGATAAAAATACATTAAGACTTCAAGGTCTTTTGACACCTCCAAATGTGTTTTCGACACAGCCTAGGGATACCCTTATTTGTAAAATACTGTGTTTTAAATATTTAGGAGTGTCAAAAGACCTTAAAGTCTTAAGGTATTTTTATCAGGTTATTTTAATTAATTTAGATATTCAATTTGAGAAATTTTGAAAATACATAGTGCTCAAAAAATAAGTTTAAAATTTTAAAAATAAATATTTAAATAATATTACTGCTTCCTGCTTTCGAATGAATGAAGCGCTAAAGGATCTTAAGGAATCATTCGAATGAAAAGCGCTAAAGGATCTTAAGGAATCATTCGAATGAATATTCATTCGAATGAATTGAAATTACATATGGGCATTCATTCGAATAATTGGAAACGCAGGGGTAAAATCGTAATTTCACCCAAAATTTCAAAAATGGGTGTGTAGAGGCAGAATTTCTGGGTGTGTAAGTGCTCCCCATGTAATATTTAAAACTTATGATAATTTATTGAAAAGATCTAAATATGAACCATAATTGAAGCATCCAATTTATATTTTCCAAGCTTTTAAAGGTTAACCACTTTAAATTATCTTTAAATTTTTGTGACCTTTAAAACATAGAAGAAAAAAAGTCATATAACCATCTTTAATAGGCCCATATTCATACTATTTCTCCATGCAATACACATTTTTTTTCCTACATTAAATTTGTAATTAATTTGAACCCTTTATAAAATACAAGATTATGAACATCAACTCAATACAATTGAATATTTATAACCTTTAAAAATACACTTGTTGTTGTAACGACTCGACCCGAATACAGAGTTTAGGGCTTGACTTAGTGTGATATTGTTCGCTTTGGGCAAGGTGCAGGGTATTGTTCCCTCACCCCCCTCTCTTCCAAACCGATGTGAGACTTTTCCCACATCAGTTCGGGCAAGGTGCAGGGTATCACAATCACCTCCCCTAAAGCCTCGAGCTGTCCTCGGCTCGATCCGGTCCAGCTCAGCAGCTCCAGGGAAGGAGGAAAGCCCACACAATCCGAGTGTTGAACTCAACTCTGATACCAAATTTTTAACGACCCGACCCGAATATAGGGCTTAGGGCTTGACTCAGTGTGATATTGTCCGCTTTGGGCCTCGCACATAAGTTCAAACCCGCACGGTTTTGCTCTTGGGCCCTGGCCCATATAGTCAGACACAAAAGGCCTGACACAAGAGTACATGGGGTGCTTCATGTAACCTTTCACCCCCCTCTCTTCCAAACCGATGTGGGACTTTTCCCACATCAGTTTGGACAAGGTACATGGTATCATAGTTGTAGTTTATCTAATTTGATTTTGATTACACTCTATTTACTTTCAAATCTTTCCCACTAATTCATTCTTATAATGTAGAGAGAGATTTAAAAAAAAAATAGTTATATTATTTATAATAAATCAATTCTCAATATAAAATTAGAATTTTTATTCAAATTAGATTGGGTTGTACCTTTTTCACCATATTCTATTTTAATGATGCAATAATAAAAATATTATCATTAATTTTTTAAGAGACATTCTATCTAAAAGGTACATTTCCTTTAAGAATTTTATGAAAAAGTCTCTATTAAATTTCTTAAATAAATCAATACAATTTAGATATTTTATATAATCTGTCACGGATTTTATTATCTTATTTATTTTATCTTTTGAATCACTTCGTCGAATTCTTTACTTTAAGAGATTCAAAGGATTTGACTCACCGATTCAAAGAGTAATATAGATAATAGTGTAAAATCTCTGTAAATTACACAAAATAACATGATTGCTACACCTACCCCAATTTAAGGTGCAATTATCTAATTAAAAAAGAAAAGGTTGATAGCCGTACACTCGTTGGAGGAAAAGTAATTGAAAAGGACACCTAATTCGCATCCATTACTCCAACCCAACACCAACTGCACAACAAATAAGCTTTCCAATTCTTTCTTCTTCTTTCCCTTCTTAATTCATCGATTTCTCCCCATATCTCTTTCCATTTTCCAGTGTTTGGATCTTGGAAAATGGACCCAGAAAGCCAGAAAAGAGATTCCGGAGAAAGTAGCTGCCGATCTCCAAACGCTCCCATCCTCTGCATCAACAACTGCGGTTTCTTCGGAAGCTCTTCCACAAACAATCTCTGCTCCAAATGCTACCGTGAATTCTTTCTCAAGCAACTCAAATCCTCTGCTACTTCTGTAGAGACGGAGAAGGAGAAGGAGAAGGAGAAAATTCAAGAATCACCAGTGGAATCAACTGCTAATTTTGAGGGGAATCAAGGGGAAAGCATCAAACCTACCGAGTTTCCTGCCAAACAACCTGCAAACCGCTGCGGTTCATGCCAGAAGCGAGTGGGGCTCACCGGTTTCAACTGCCGGTGCGGGCAGACCTTCTGCTCTCTCCACCGCTACTCTGACAAGCATAATTGCCCTTTTGATTATAGGAAAGCCGGCCAGGATGCAATTGAGAGAGCGAATCCTGTCATCAAGCCCGACAAGATCGACCAGATTTGATATGAATGATGGTAATACCTGCAATTTCGTTTGCAGTATGAACGATGGTATGCTATGAATTGTGCCCATATTATCTTTGCCTTCGTATGTACAGTTTGATTATGCAAAGGAGCTGAATTTAGCTATTATTCTCAATCTCTACCGGTACTATTTCAAGTATTAAATTTTATATGTCATAGTTCAAATGATATTCAACTCGTATGCCTTTTTATATGCCATTATTTTGGGGGTGAGGAATGCATTATCATTATATGTATTTAGGGAAGGTGTAACTATAATTCCCTGGATTGTGGAATTGGAGAATTCTACTAATTTAGAATTTGGATATTACATGCACTGGTATTCTTGTGTTTGGTAGGTCATACTATCTTAGAATTATTAGGCAGAGCATGAGAACTTCATGATTGTAGTGATTCGGGATTTGAAATTTCAAAATGACACTTTCAAGAGCCTGTAGCAAATTGGTAAGTGCTAATTGTGAAAACATAAAGGTTTTGGGTTCAAACCATTAAGCCATTCCTGGACCAAATAAATAAATACTAAAACAGCACTTACAGATAGGAAGTCATAAAACCCAGCAGTTGGAATTTGTAGGACTTCATCATTCCCATTCTAGAATCCAGGTATCACCAAAGATGAAATTCTTTGAGGAAATCTGTGAACTCCTCAGGGTTCCAAATTTCCAATTCCACTTAAAATTCCAGGCTATAGAATTATTTATGTGCTACTAAATAAATACTCCTGTTTGTTTGACCATCTTTATGATTTCATCTTGTGATGCTTAAACACTGCCATCTTGAGCTTGTTGATGATGCATTTATTTCATCGATGAACCTTAGTGTTTGTGTTGATGGCAATGGACTTTTTTTGGCCATTTTTCTCAGATTGTATCTTTTGGTGGGTATACTGGTTATACTTAGTCATGTGATTTTTCCAATTCCATGGATTTTCTTGAATTTCAAAGTAGTTCTTTTTTTGTCAGTGATCTATGATAGATCATAGATGGAATCAGCTATGAATACAATGATCCAAATTCATTAGACAATTGTTAGTTAGCATTGCAAAGGTTGCATGTCAAAGTCATTTATATTAGTTTTACCAACTTGGAGAACCAAACATGCGATGCTTAGTCTTGGAAAAAATCATCCGCTTGATGACCCCCCAACCCACCGACCCCAACACACAAAAAAAGAAAAAAGGAAAAAGGAAAAGAAATAAATAACAATAGAAAAGCATCAATTCTTCTTTCTTCCATGTAAAGCAGTAGCTCAGCCTGAGATAACTAACATGTGGAAGTCAAGTTTGCTTTGTGGTTCAAATTTTATCCTCTTTTATGTTTCATTAAAATGTTTGACAAGTGAGCCTTTTTGACCAAAAAAAGTGAACCTTATCGACCAAGAGCAAGCTGTTGGGGCACTAATAATTAAAAGTACTTCATTCATTACCTTAATATACAGACTTAATTTATTTTTGTAAGTCTTGGAAGGGAAAATGCTGGAAGGGAAAATGCACCATAGTTTCAGTTGGTTTTACCATTTCAAAAAATCAGTTGGCATTGCGGTTTTATGATGAGTTGGTAAGATAGGACATGGTGGGGAACATGATTGTCGATAGGGTTGAGTGGATTGAATCTAGAAAGCCAACTTCAGATAGATGTGACAACGGCTTTGATGTTGATGATGGTGGAGGTTGAAACTTACAAACATACATTGCTTGAGATATCTAGATTAGGCTTTTGTGGGCATTTAATGGCAATTGGTTCATGTGTCAGTGGAATGGATTGACCTCTTACTCTGTGTATATGGATGAGGAGGGAGATACTTATCCATGATTAAGAAATATGAAGGGAAAGGCACTAAAAATATGTTTACTCATTGAGGGTCGAGTTGTAGTGGTAGTTATCACCTGATTCAAACTAACTAGAGGCAATTATTCTATCTGCATAACTAGTGTACGTTGATCAAATAGATTGTTGTAGTTTGTGGAGTTCATCTACCCTAAGAAAAGTTGACTATAGGTAACATTTCAATATTTCATGGTTAGGAGTTTTTTTCCCTTATAAATTTTTTTAGTGGCATAATATAAAGAAGAGAACAAGAAAAATATGAATAGCATCAGTTAACTTTATAATGAATAGGTAGATGATTTGTTTGCCCTTGGAGATGTTGCATTTGAAAAGGTGATTTTAATGAATTGACAAGGAAGCAGACTCCATTGTTTTATCTACAGTGATTATGATCAGTAGTATTGGTAGAATAGTAAAACATGATAAAAAAGAGTGATGTTGAGTAAGTGTTTATGTGTCTTGATAGCATTTAAGGTCAGTTGTACGTAAAAGGAATGCAGATTATGGTGAGAGCCGAAAACGAAAATGAACTGTAAAAACTGCGAAAGGAATTAATAGAAAGTTCTGGTTTTGGAGAAGTATGGAGTACTGTTCAAAGTGCACACTGTGTCATGGATAAGCTCTTCTTGTAGGAAATGTTCATTTTTCTCCTTTCAACATAGCTTATGCCAATAATATTTTGTTTAAATTCTACAGTTTGAGTCAAATTAAAAAAAATTGCATATATTTTCAATTCACATAATAGAGTAAACTGTAAAAATCATATCTTGTCATGTAACTGTTAATTATGCTTGTAGGGCTAAAATGTATTCTCTAGGTAACATAAACATGCCATCTTTCCAATGACCCATCGATTAGTTTGCTCTGCATAAAAATACTATGAACTGTTACTGTGTTACAGGTTGACACTTAAAAGTTGTCCAAAAATTGGCTTCAGAAGTCAAATATTATTATTCTAGCCATGTCATATTTGTATATTTGTATCGGTATGTATGAGAAAATGATTTATCAAACATGTTAGAAGTCTTGTGTTACTCACAACGGTAACTTTTAACATGTGATGCAGCACTTGAAACAATCTATTTGAGGAAGACGACCTTTTTGAATAGTACCATCAGCACCATTAGCATTAGAATATGTACTGGCCATGACATCTCCATCAGCTACAATATGGACTGGCACTGATCATTCCTGTGATGGGTAAGCAGAGAGATTAAGGCAAATGTTTACCACTAATGATGATTGATTAGTGTCTTCAACAACCATTCGTCTTCACCACTTTTTATGCCACAATTTTCTTTAAAACTCAAGATGGAGTTTTACACATACCTACCTAATAACCTATTTGTCAAATGGCCATTACTTTGTTGGAAAGCTATCTTCCCACTTACTCATGTCTATCCTCCCAACTCTCTATGCTATGCTTGCTATGATGTATAAATGAAAGAGTTAATACTGGTTGACAAGTACATGCTGGTCTTGATGAATCCATCACTTACTGCAGTTTTATTTGGTATTTTGTGTGCCTGTCACATTTTTGGAATTCTGGCGGTATCAGGTGAGTTTCTGGATTCCAGTATACACCAGATCATGAAAAAAGTAGTGCGCACAAGCTGGTATAATGGATTCAGGGTGAAATTTTAATCCATGGGTTCGATGCGGGCTTTCTTTCTTGTTTTGAAATGTTAATTCAACTTTTATTACCAAGTTCGAAAAGGACTTGTTAGAAACTTGGCCAGACACCAAACCATTGGATGGCTCAGATCTTATGAACCTCTGATGTTTTGGCAATGTGGTGCATAGTTCAAAAGCTTTAAACTTTAGTCTGCCATTGAGATTTTAAGTTTTTTGACCAAGTCTGGATCAAATTTATCTATTTGCTGCTGATACTTTGATTCTGTCTTTGGACTCGATTCTGTCGGGTTTAGATAACTAGGGCCGCCAGAGTTTCTGAGGTGATAGCTTGGAACTGGCCTCTCTGATAGTCCAACCGTCTATGTCTCAGTCCATATTAAACACCTAGTGTCATGACGGAAACTCGCTAAGCCCATCAATCCTCTTTGATTCGCATTCTCATAATTTTGTTCTTGGAGACCTGTTTGTACATGGTCAAAGGCTCATCAGATTGCTAATAGACTGAGCTAAAGGTTATCCAAGCTAGCCCAATTTATTGTTGGGCTTAATAGATGGACTGATTTAGTCCATGGGCCTGAAAGTCAATCCTGTACCAACCCAGTCATAATCGTTGGGCCCATTAATTGATTTTCGGCTGGACCATTGCTTAACTCGGGCCTTATTTTCATGTCCTCCATAGTTAAAACAGATAAATTAAGGAACTGACCTGAGCATGTTCCGATTTGTAGAGGGCTGAGTTGCAGTTTAAACATATTATTGTGATCTGGACAAAAAATTATAGTTAGTGTTAAGTCTTGGAGGCTGTCTCACCTAGTCACCTCTAAAGTTGAAGAAACTATGAAAATCCGTATCACTTATAACTCTCAGTTGCGTAAACTCGGTTGGATCTGGTTAAATTTTGGACCAACTCAAGCCCAAGTTTCAACCTGAATCAACAAGACCTGGCCCAGCTTGAACCCAGTCATGAATTCAAGCAAACTGACTGTTGCTTCTATGATGACAACTGCTGTTGCTCCTATGATGACACTGCTGTTGCTCCCATTTTCGTCTATTTTAAAATTTATTGTCATTGGATTAAAATCTATTAAATAATATAAAACACAATAGAAAAAAATGTAGGGTTAGCGTATGTGTCCATCTAAAAATCAGTGTTATTAGACATTTCTAGTTATCTAATTTGAAACTAATAAAATTAACAAAAATCCATCAACATGAGATTTTAAAAACACCCTTCATTCAATGAGAGTTTATTGAATACGACTAGTTGGTGACAATTCTATTAAATAATATAAAACACAATAGAAAAAAATTGTGACAAATAAAGTTTTATTTAATAAAGATTATCAATACTCTTTAAAACCTATGCTCATATCGGTGATATCGGCCGAAATTTATACTGTATAGTCTATATAAACCGTATCGGCCAATATGTATCGACCCTTAAAATTTAATACATATCGGCCGATACGATACATATGTATTAGTAGTATTCAAACTTTATAATGAATTAATTCTCGAGAAAGAATTTCTCAAATAAAGGACATAATTTTTTTTTAAAAAAATGGCCATCATTATTAATGCATTTTGGGCCATGGCCCACCATCAGATTGTAGTTCATGGATGGTGGTCTGAGTTACATACAAGTACACAATGGAGGTACAAAGTATCGTGGAGGAACTCACATGGGTGTACTCAACTAGTTGTTTCTTGTCTCAGGAAGTAGAAGGTTGTGGGTTCGAGCCCCCATGGCCTAACCTTGGTGTGCCCTAAGAGTAGTGGGCTCACTTGTAGGGGTTTTACGCTGGGTATCTTGTGATTTCTCACACGTAAATTCAAAAAAAAAAAATTATAAATGAGAAAAAAGGGGATCTTCTATTGTCTTTGGATGTCTCTTTCATTGAGCAACAAGAAGCCATATTATCACTTAAAAAATGACCACCATATATTCTATCATATTATATGCGACATGACTAGACTCATCTAGAAATTCTAATGCATGATATTTTAAATTTAAACAAGATTGTTTTGTTATAATTTCGCCAGTCATGAGATAATTAACAAATGCAATTATTTTTCAATCTTAAGACTGACAAACGTCAACTCTTCCATATTTGATTATTATTATTATTAAACAACGATTCATTTGATTTTAGTTTAAATGAAAGTGGGTTGTGTCATTGGGTCAAAGTATGGAAATTGCTCTCAAATTAAACAACTGAGATCTATTTTTTGTAGATATGATATTCACTTGAAAATTTTACGGCCACTTGTAGATCTTCACTGCTTCATACTTCTGCCATTTTTTTTAAGAAAATCATTTTATAACATAAAGATGTATATTACCTAATTGATAGTTTGATACATTAACATAAATTAAAAAAAAATTCCATACTTTTTGAATTGTATATTGCCGTCGGGTATCCCTCAGTTTCCCACATGTAGATTGAAAAAAATAAAACATAGCCGGTAAAAATCCGCACTTAGGTTTCCTCATCATTCAAAATCCAAGAAAGTTCAATAGATGATTATATTATCATTTATTTTCGCCTTCGAAAGACTATTTTTGGATAAGGAGAGAGAGTTCATATCTACTTGGACTCCTACATTATATCTGCTTGGAACTCCTGACATATTTAAGACTCATTGTAGAATTGAAAAAACACCAGTGATTTTTTCCCTTAGAGGTTTTCCACGTAAATCTCTTTCTTTTATTGTGATTGTTTTGTGAGTTTATCACTTTTTACAATTATCATTGTCATCGTCAAAGTCATTAATCTCATTATTAATTCTACGAAGAAAAGAATGAGTTAAAAAGCATTACTGCCAAGTGACAATCTTACTGAAGCAACAAAGGGAATATATGAATAGCCCACAAGATTGATTTGGAGATAAGAATTGCAGAGATTGACATAAGTAATTAGTGATTCTAGTAATTTTATGAGCATATATATAGGAATTACCACTAGATTGACATTGAAACAATAGAAATCAGTGAAGATATTTAACTTCTCTCTTTCAGATGTCCTCATGGTTAATAACCTAATAAAAGTAGAGAATGTTATAAGGTAGATAAACACCTACCAGTCTAAACATTGTTTAAAGGAGAAGATCATGGATTGCCTCAAAAGCTTAAATGGGCAGATGAAGAGGAAAATTTCTTCCCTAAATTAATTGACAAAGCATATGGGAGGAAGATCAATGGAGCTCCACAGTGAAGAATCTCCCTCACTGCTTGAAGTTGAAGTTGAAGCAGCAGCAGCAGAGGAAGTAGTAGAATCTGCAAGAGCATCTGCTGAATTGGTGGTGGCCGCAGATTCTGTGATAAAACTAGCAGGAAAATCTGCTGCAGTAGTGCCTGTGGAAGAAGAAGCTGTAGAAGAAGTTCCCATCATCGGAGAATTCGAATTCTCCTCCTTTTCTTTCTTAGACCCTTCGGCGCTCCACCCACCGGAGGCAAGCCTCAACCTCAAGCACTCAGGGATCCCATTAATAGCATACAGAGATGCCGACATTTTCCTCTCGTATTTCATCCTCTTCATGGCTTCTCTAAGCATCGATGGCTCATCGCCGCCTACGTTCTCCTCCTCTAAAGGCTCCACAATCTCTTCTGCAATCTCAAATGGAGAGTAGAAACAAGAGGAACCCACATCAACAAATTGGAAATCCATGGAACCGAGGTCGAGTCCCTCTTCATTGCCATCCACCTCGATCTGATCTAAATCACCCAAGTCATATTTCAAATCCAATTCTTTCTCCTCTTTTTCTTCTTGTTTGGCGAAGCCGGTGTCGATATTTGCATTCAAATACTCATCACTGACAGAAGTGCTATTGGAAATTGTACTAAAAACAGAGGAATTGATGGTGTAATTCAAGCAATTGGAGAATTGGGTATCTTGTCCTTCAATTGCTGCATCTCTGTACATTGTTTGTTGTTCTATTTCTGGCTGCTCCTGCTGCTGTTGCTGTTGGTTTGTGGGCAGAGTATAAGCAGCAGCAGTAGAAGCATTGTTCCTGGCTTTGAGCCTCAGTAGGAGAAGATTGGTTATCTTTGAGGGAAGAACAGGAGAAGACGACGACGGGGAGCACGGCCAGAAGTTTGTTCGGGTATTGGCACCACGAAGCAAGCAGGCTGCTTCATCGTAGGCCCTCGCCGCATCCTCGGCTGTGTCGAATGTGCCCAACCACACCCTTATCTTCTGTATAGTGTCCTTGATCTCCGCCACCCAACGGCCCGACGGCCTCTGCCGCACCCCGACAAACCGCTTCCGGGCACGCTGCATCCCTCCAAATGCGGCTTCTGCCTCCTTCACCACCTCATTCCATTCAGCACTGCCATCCGACGACTCCTTCTCATCTCCTTTCCTCTTTCTTCCCATGTCTTCTTTGCTTTGATCCAACCTGGTTTATCCAATCTATTTTTTAGTTTCAGTTGACAAACCATGCAAGGGATGGCTGTGTTATTGCAGGCATGAATGAGATGTAGATATAAATAGGAAGGGAAGGGAGGTGACGACAAATGAAAATGGCGGTTTGAAGGGTCCTTACTGAGTGTCGTTGCTTCTCTGTTTTTTATACTTTTCGGCTTCTAAATCTAACCAAGTGGAGGCTTCTCTCCAACGAAAGAGAGAGAGAGATACTGATATTCTATACGAGATCTTTAATTTTCTAGGTCTATTGACTTAGCTATCATTTTATTAGAAATTTATTCAAAACTCACTTCATTTTCACTATTATTCTTTAATTCATTAAAAATTATAATTTTTAAATTAACTAAATATTTTATGAGAATAATATATCTAATACATTTTACAAGACTAACGCCAAAAGACACGAAAGTCAGCTCTTGAGAGAAGGGTGTCTCATGCATATACAAACTTCAGACCCGCCCTCATACGGAATATGCTCTGATATCATGTTAGAAAATCATAACATGATAACATTTTCAAAAACTAGTTGTTGAGAAAAAAGTGTTTCAAGTGTTTATATAGAGTCATTAATTTTTTGAATTAACGAATGTAAGACTTTTTATTACTTCACAATTTACGATCCTATGAAAATTGACTCAATCAATTTCAAGAATGGTGGTTAACAACTTTTACATATCTAAGTTGGGATAAATATGATTTTCCAATCTTGATTCACCATCATAATTTTTTTTTTTTCATTTAATCAAAGTTTTCAAGTTTTATTTATTGGCTTTTTTTATTTTAAATTTACAGGTGGCTCTACCACATTGATGCAATTATCGTTATCGAAAGTCTTATCTTGATTCCTGGCTTGGGCTGTGGCAGGTTGTAAATGTTTAGAAGATCTAATCAGATAATTTATCAATTACGATAAGGTTTAAAACAATTGATAATAATAATGAAATTTGTCTGTAGAGAAAGTATGTAATCTGCGATTTCTACAAGGCCAACAGTCATCTGCAGCTGACATTAATTAGTATGTAAAACTAGTTTCTGTCCCTATTCTATTTTAATACACTCTACTCAACTGTAATCACCATAGTACAACACAACCTCTCCTTACTCCTCTCCCTGGCAAAAGAGACAGATAACATTTTCTATTTTTATTTTATAATCAAAGTGTTCAGGTATCTTATTCGGCTAATCTTTTGAAATACGTAAAAATCTTCCGATCAACACACATTGAGTAAATTTACGAAAAGTGGCTATTTAGAGTTGATCATAAATTGATTACAAGACCCTATTTCCTAAAACGAGTTCTTGAACGTTGAGCCAACATTTTCTATTTTGTAAGTCTTAACATTAAATAATTGGAATGTGTGGGGTTGTCTTCATTTCATAACACGTTTATGTTAAATGCTAAGTTGTGCTATTTTTATAGACTTTAATTTGTATAATATTATATGATCAAGTATTAAATTCAATTGATTGAACCATATTGGAGTCCAACTTAACTTATTTGGCAAGTATTACATAAATTTTAATTTGATTCAACATGGCCATTTATAAGAATAAATAATTGAATACTTAAAGTTGAGTTTAATTGGTTGTTTTCAAAATCTATCACAGAATAGTTATTATTCTCATCATACTAAAGACATTTTTTTTTAATAATAGATTTTTTTTTTATTCAAGCACTCATTATAGATTAACAAAAATAACCCCAAAACATGATTAGATTACAATTACAATCAAATAATTGGCATGACCAATTTGACACTACGATACATACAATTCAATGATCTTTCATCTTTACCACAAACATGTGATAAGTCCGAAAGGAGTCGAATCTAATATATCAAATTATATACATAGACAATGTATTTAATTTAATGTAATCTAATTTTGGCATGAATTATGCAGCAAAAATATTTCTCCACCATTTTTTTTTTTCAATTTGAACTGCCACCCATCTTTGTTTATCAGTTCTTTTCAATCATACAAGCTTTTTTGTTACGTTTCACCCTCATTTTCATTAAAAAGTTCCTACAAAAGAGACGAATTGCGTTTTTTCTGCTGTTTTTTACTTCTTGAAAATAACACCATGGAGCATATTTCAAAGTCAATACCATCACCACTAGAAACAAGCTATGATATCTAGAGAGAAAGAGAAAGGAGACAGAGAGGAGAGGAGGAGAAGAAGAAGACGACGAAGATAAATGAAGGTCTGTGGTGTGGGATCTTTGGGTGTGGTGACAAATGAAAGCCATAGTAGGGATCGATCTCTAAGAGAAAGGAAAGAAGTGAGAAGTAGACGTGTTAATATGTCATACGTGAATGACATTATTGAAATTGAATCAGCAGGGGTGAAATTTGATCAGGTTTTAATTCGATCCGTATGACCGGACTCAAGAAAGCACTGAGTTAGAATTATGTATTTGTAAATTTAGAGTCGGATCAAGTTTGGAAAAAAAAGTATATAATCTGAGTCAAATTGAACTCAGAAATTTAAAATCAACTTGATCTTACCTAAATTGACTCTACCCAACTCGACTCGAGTTTCAAGAGCTATAAAAAATTTGATGCTGATTTTTTTTTTCTCAAATTTAAGCTAAAACGGGTTGGGCTGCATGTCCAAATCGAGTCAGGTTTGCAACTCGAATCGGGTTGGATTGAGCAATAAAAAACAGCAACTCGGATCAGATCGAACTCAATAATTTTTTTATATCAATTGAATTGAATTGAATTTATTAAAACCTGTCCCAATCACTCGAATTACGTCACTGCGAATCAGCAAAGCAACAACATAAAAGATGAAAGGAATTGTTAACCTGTCCCGTTGATGAGGCTTGTACATGGACCCGCAACATCTAGTGGGACTCATTATTCAGCAATATAAATTGTTATTAAATGTGGAAATTTCTTGTGTTTGTTTAAAAAATTAAAAGTATAATATTTATATATTTTTGTTGTTAGAATTTAAAAAAAGAAATCTAATGGATTTTTTTCGTAGTAAAGATTTGAAAAGGCTAATAATTATAGTAGGGATGATATGAGGACGTTAATTGATTTAAAAAAACAACCAATGTTCATCATCTGATTTTTAAACTGCTGATTGATTCTCGGCATTATTGATAATTATCAATTTTTCTTAAAAAAAATCTAAAACCAGTGTATACAAAATTTCAAAAAATATATATTAAAAGGCCAAAATAATAACATATTAGCTGAAAAGTTCAAGCCCATGAAAATTCCAATATTTATAGTTTTGGACAAAATTTATAACCTAGACAAAATTCCATGAATAAGTTATTTGAATAGTTTCATGTATCTATAAAATTAATCTTATTTTCAATATAGAATGGAAATACTCATGTTGTCCAAAAAAAAATTTAAAAGAGCGAAAAAGTCACAACTATTAGAATATTCTTTAAAATCACGAAGATTTAATAATGTATAAATCTTAAAATTTAGACTTAATCCAACCATAGCTTAATTTAAAGTAAGTGTAAATTATATTATCAAAATGAAAAAAAAATAAAACTTAATAAAAATGACTTAATTTAACACAAAGCTTCTCAATCAATAATCTTTTATTGTGAGTAATTGAAACATTATTTAATAAAAGAAGCAATAAGTGGGGAGATTCAGTTCTTCCATTTGGTATCATTGATGATTGGTAGTAATTGGGTCCCACCACCCTCGCATTTGACTCGGTAAACTTAAGCCCCATAAAATATAAAAGTATTCGCAGTCATAGGATGGAGAACAGGAACCATTCTCATGCATCCACGTGGAGGCTTGTTGATGAGTTAACGCCTTTGCCTAAACTGCTTATAATTATAAGCTTTTTCATTAAAATACTGATTATTTCTTAACTAATAATGTTTAAAATATGAATGAGAGGCACGTGGCACTTGATCTTTTGGTATTATCCATCAGGTGGGACCCATACGAGAGGATCATGGCATTTGAAAATTGGGTTTTAGCCAATAGCTACTTTGAACCTTGAATCAATGGAATATTAAAAGAAAGAAATTTTCAGTTTATCCAAATTTAATATTATGAATTTTCTTTTATATTAAATCTAAGGACATAGAAATGATGTATTGAAAGATTGAATTAACAGAATTTATTCTATCTAATCGTTCTATCCTTTAACCTCTTTCATTTATAGATCAATTGATTCTATTTATCAAAACCCTTAAAACCAAAATTTTGATACAAATAAATGTCTTAAATAATTGAAAATTGTCAAAAAAATTATAAATTGAAAAATCCATATGAGAAAAAGCCTGATATGAAATTTACAGATTATGGATTTTTTTCAAAAAAAAGAAGAAGAGAATTTCATAAAAACATTGAAAAAAAAAAAATCACACAAAAACTTTACAAATTGTATCAATCATATTAAAGGTTCTTCATTTAATTCCATGAATATTTGTATATCATTTCAATTAAATTTTTCCCTCAAAATGGAAATTATTTTAGAAAATCCAGAATTTATGAATTTTTCAAAAAATCGAATTGGAAAATCACACAAACACCGTATAAATTATATCAATCATATTAAGCGGCTTCATTCAATTCTATGAATACTCAATATCATTTCAATAAATTATTATTAAAAAATCTAAAAACGGTGCATCTTGGAACGAATTTTTTTAAAAAATTGATGAAATAATTTAAAATGGACAAATCTAAAGGGAAAAAAGTTGAGAATGAATAATTAAAAAAAACTTTTTGATTCAAATAAAATAAATATCAAAACAACTTAAAAAAAGAGGGTTAAAAAATGGTAAATGGTCAGCACTATAACATATGGACTATTTTTATAATTACGCAGACAATGCAGTATGTACCAAATTTGTGACCTCTGCATGACATCATGGTCATTTAATACTACAAAATCACCTATTATGAATTATTGTATAAATGAAAAATGAATCAAAATATTGTCTAATCTTTTAATTAACATACAATCTCAAATATCAATTCGAGTTTCACATTTGCTTGATGGTAGCAAGCATTCTAACTGCACTTGTTGGAATCTCAAAGGTAAAGATATCCAACAAGTCTTCCCTTACCCAAGATATGGTAGTCTTCAATCATTCATTGCTTCATGGGTTACAATGGATGATGAAACTGGATTTTGTCAATAAGCTAATCACATCATGAGTATCCAACTACTGTAGAATCTACTTAAAGAATGTCGTGGATGGACTTGGCAATTGGTGGAGTCCAGTCAGATCTTCTTTAGTTTGGATCTATTTGGGTTTAATTCTATTATGGGTCTTATTAAACATGTTAAATCAGGTCAGAGTCTATTTCAATGATGATATACCAAGACTATCATTTAAATGAGCATAAACCTCATATGGTTGCATGTGTTGTATAAGACACGACAATAATTGGATCAGTTAAGTCTGCTCATTTATTTTATATTTGAGTTGGATTTATCCATTTATAAATAGGTTAATCAGGTCAAATCGGATCAATTATGAAAACAGGTGAGTTCAGATCAAATCGAATCGTATTTTACCAGGTCCAGTCATGGAGCAAAAATGATCAAGGATGTTAGAACTATTGCAAAGCCATGCTGCTTCTGGAGATGAGAAAAACTAGTGCAGAGCCAAGCTGGTTCAAAAAACTAGAAGAGCTGGTATAACCCATGAGGGTTGGCTTGGCGGTCAATAGTCCACCCAACATACGGGAGGTCTTGGGTTCAAGTTACTCTCAACACAAAATGCTCACTCCTCATAGTATTATCTAATGTGTGTGGATAGAGAGGTCTATACATGTTCCAAAGATTAATGAGGAGCTATAAGAGGCCCGAACACCTTGGACTTAAAAATAAAAAATAAAAAAGCTGCTATGGAGCCACAATAATTTGGGAATATTGAAGGAAATGATGGTAAGCCACGATGATGACTTACAGAGAGGCACCCGACTCGTTCTTTAGGGCAGCAGCAACTTCTCCCATATGAAACATTTTTATGAACTTCGTATGACTTTCAAGAACTGAATATAATGAAGCTTTGCCTGCTGTTGAAACTGAGCAAAAGCAGTGAAGCAGTTGGTTGCATAACCAAATCAGTAAAGCATTGAAGTAAATCCAAGTTTCCATTAAGACCATTACACTAGTGTAGAATCTACACGGAGAGAGTGAGAATGGAAAGACACAGGATTAGAATGGCAAGAAGAAAATATCATCCACATTTGAAGGACCTAAACTAAGATTTAAATGACTCGGTTCTATACAATGTTTGAGGGGCAACATTTTTTATGTCTTAATTCAAAGAGTGCATATCATTTCAACAAGTTTCAAATTTAGACACCCTAAACAAAGAGTGGAGAAGTATTATAGCCCATAAAGCTGGCCCACATCAAGGGATAAGAACTCAATGACAATGATGATTTGAATCAAACACAAGTTCAAAATAAACTGAGATGCAAGACTAAACCCAAAAAGACATGACTTTGAGCAATCAAAACAAATCCAACCTGAATACATAAAATAAAATAAACATAGGCATAAACTTGTCAATATTTGGAAAGAAAAGCCAATCCATCACTGCTTCCCAAATAAACTTGAAATGAAATAAAATCCAGATGCATCCAAGATGACATATAGATTTAAATCAGCTCTTGACCAAAGTAAACTGAAGAAAAATCTAAAAAGGCACACTGGATGTCTCATGTAATTCAGGTCCTTGGATGCTTTTCAACCAAACAAACTGAAAAATCACAAGTTGGGGCTAGAAGGCACAAATGAAAAAAGTTGGATGCTAGAGCAATTGAAATCTTGATGGAAAGGTTTGTCAAGGGATCTTGAATTCCAATATAGGAGAAAAAAGAAATCTAGTCAGAGAACTTTTTTTTTAACATGTGTTACCGACGCCACATTGGAGGTGAGACTAATCCCACAAGCATGTGTAGACCTCCAAACCACACACACTAGGTAAATCGATGGGGATTAACCCCATGGGGAGTGGCCTAGAGGGGTTGGACGAAAATCAAACTCAAGAGCTCGCTTCATGAGGCAAGTGTCTTGACCATCAAACCAACCCTTCAAGGTTAATCAAAGCACTTCAAAGACCAGGAAAAGAAACTCGGGCCAAATTCGAAGCTGGAATGCAAAATACAGACTGATGAAAGGGAGGGAATAGAAGAGTAGAGAAACTTAGGTTGTGTTTAGGTGAGGAGAACTAGAAACAGGTGGTTCTCCCATTTATTGCACCCTGTTTGGTTGCTTTTTAGGTGGAAAACTTCACTCCCCAAGAGAAGTTAAATTGTTCTTCAGATCACACAAGTGAATAATGTAGGAGAATCTTATATTAAACTTAAGCAATCCTATTCTCCAATTAGTGGCTTACAGTGTCTCTAAAAAAAAAAGGAATTAACTTACAATGGATGCTAAATGTCAGTGAGCTCCTTATTTTTTGAAAGGTAAGCAAAATATTAAATGTATTATCTCCAAAGTCAGCTACAATGTTTAAACTCATCATATTCAAGGCTTCTGCAACAATTTGATGTATGTTCTCATCCAATCAATGTTCAGTCATCATCAACTGTGTTTGTTAATTCACAATGATTCAATACATATGTAGTGGATTTGGTTTTTCCCTTTTTAATTCTACAATTTTATGCAGATGGTTATCAGTTTTTTACTGTTCCAATATGCATAGCAGTAGTATAAATGCATAATGCTGCCATCATTTTGAGATTTCAAACCAATGCAGATAAAACAAAATCCCCAAAGAAAAGACAAGGAAAGAGAGGAGAGAATTCCCCTCATTTTCCTACTATTCAATGCTGAAATGCAAACAAACAAAGAATGGAGGTTTGCATGAAACATTGGAAATCTGCAATTGAAAATTGAATACTTACCCCAGTAAGTGACTATCAAAGAATCTAAATGAGAGATCACAGCCCACTCTGCTTTGATGCAGACAATGTTGGATTCCGCAAATTAAGCTTGTCAATAATCTCCAAAGGAGTTGCAGTCTCATTCCGGGTCCTCTTGATTTTCGGAGACAACAGGGCCGTATGCCTAAATCCATACAAATTTAGCACCTGATTGTCCGCAAAATTGAAGGCCCTCTCCATGCTACTCAAGCACCGCTCGACTGGGTAATCCCCATAGCTGCCACAGGGCTTGCAACCAACAAAATGAGTGACAAAAGGCCACCGCTCATCACCAAGCCCTGGGTGATATTTCTCAATCATCTCCTCATACCGGTCTACCAGACCCGCCCAGAATCCATGGAGATAGTACTGGTTCTCCAAGAAAACCTTGTCAGTCCACTGCTCACGCTGGGATATGAAAAGATAGATTAGGGCAGACTGGTCATCCGCCTCGAATGCGGGACGGCCCTTGAGATTGGCAGTTAGAAGTCTCCCTGCCTCTTCACGGATGGGGCCTTTAGGTCCCATTGGTGCCCAGACATCAAGCAGATCCAGTGACCACTGGCAATTCCGAAAGAGGAAGCTGCCGGTATTGAGGCCGATCCATGAATGCTCATCAAAGATGAGATTCGGGTATCCATGGAGGACTAAATTGTAACCATTGTACTTAGAAAGGGGGATCTCAAAGACCATGTCGGTGAAGAGTGCGTCACTATCCATCCACCAGATCCACTCCACCTCTGGATGTGACAACATCAACCGTCGTATTAAGGGAAGCTTCGCCCAGTACCCGGCAAGCTCCTTATCAAGATGGGCCATGTTGTAAACTATCTCAATTCCATGAAGGCGACAGTAGTCGATTTTGTTCTTGATGGCCTTGAGAAGGTAGTGATCTCCAATTGCATTATCACAAGGATTAGGCTGAGACCCAGTAACGAGGAGGATCCGCGGCTTACCTTGAATCAAATTGGGGAATTCCGGATTCTGCTGGAGCCAGATCTTGCGCTGCTCATCCCAATCAGTGATCTTCGGCCCAAGCGTGTAATTAGCAGCTGCAGCGGTGGTGGCATTGAGGTTGGAGGAGAGATCGGCAGTATCATCTGGGTCGTTGGGGTCGGAATCAGAGCGGATCTCTGCAAGGATGCGATTCGTCTCCTCGATAAGGTTTTGTTCGGATTCAGAAGGACCGCCAATGCCTAAATTGCCAACGCCAATGGTGCCACGGAGGACGAGGATGGTCACGAAGCCGCAGAGGATAGTGATCTTAATGTTGTTGAAGGTCTTCTGGATCTGGCGCCCTCTGGGAATGCGGCTGCCCAATCTGGTGGCGGTAGTGGTGGGTAAGGTGGCGGATCCACCACTGCCTCTCTTCAGAGCAATGCCCTCTTGCCCCATTCCCTTTTCTTCTAGATCCTTCTAATTTAAATATTTATATATATGAATTTGTGATGTTTGTTGATGGAGAGAGGTGGTAATAGATTGATTGGATTGGAGAAGAGAGGGAAAGTGAAACCGACTTCTCCTCTTCTCTTTCTTTCTAGCGTGTTTCCAAAGGGGGAAAAGAGGAACAGATAGAGAAATAGACAAGGAAAGGAAAGAAGATTACCAGGCAGGAAGTGAAGAAGAAAGACAGCTGCTTCCCTCGCACTGTCTACACATTAGAGAATAGAAAGGGAAAGAGAGGGAACGGAGAGACCCGCGACTGGACGACCCTCGTGTTTGTCTTAACTAAAAAGGTTCGGGTCAGAATTCAGTCGGGTTGTACTCCTTTTACCCACCAGTTTATTAAACGAGTAGTCGCCTTTAAAGTAAATTGGTCAAGTTTCTCTAAATCCATTCATCCGTTTCAAAGTCAAATCCACTTAGATTGATTTTCTTATTTAGATATTCAGTATATTTTAAATGTTAAAAATAATTATAAAAATATGTTAAATCATGGATTCTCACACTGCTCAAAATCAAAATCTAAATATAATATCTACATAGGTGTAGCTCAATTTGTTACCTCTTACCTCAAGAAGCAGGAGTTTGAGGGTTCGAGTCTCCATGATCTAACTTTGGTGTGCTTCAGAGATAATGGACTCACCCGTAGGAGTTTTACATTGAATATCCTACAATTTACCGTACATAAATTCAAAAAAAAATCCAAATATAATGATTTACGATATTGAGCACAATAAATATTTTTATCTCTCCTTTCTTCAACCTTTCATGTGTGTTTTCTACTTTTCTTTAAATTGTAGCAGAGAGCTTTCTTGCTCCACTATTACATGGAGAAATTATCCATTCAGTTCATAACAATTTCTTGTGAATTTTTAAGAATAAGTCATATTAAATTATTAATTAATTTTGAAAAGAGAAATCTTGTCACGCCCCGACCCAAAATCGACACGTGACGTAGAAAATTTTTCATTTCTTCAAATAAATAATAGTTACACGTGGGAATCACACGTGTTAACACACAATAATAATTTCATATCTTTTTAGGGAAGTAAGATTCCTACCGAAATTTCGACAGAATCTCCCCTAAAAACTGGGCTATTGGGCCAATCATAGCCTCTACTATTAATCCACCTGTTCAATATAGTAAAAGAATGTACAACCATTCACATCCAACCACAATAGAGATTACCTTCTCAAAGTTTAGAAGGTTCAAATAAGTTTTTAAAACATTAAACATATTTTTAATGATAATTATACATAACCGATTTCATAAGTTCATACATTTAAATTTGTCTTATTTAGATTAGTCTTGAGAGGAGAGTAATCTCTTATGCTTGGGACACTCAATTGGACCCACACAACCTCTGTTACATCATCCTTGCAATTTGGGTCCAATATTCATCCAACCCATGGGGATTAGCACAATTTGCCCCATAATTCTTCCTTTTAAAATCAAATCCACATTTCATTAGCAAACAACCAAATAGCCCTCCATAGGGTCAATTTCCATTCAACACATATAATCATCACTGCACATAATGCAAAAATAGCAACACCATGTATCATAAAATATTATCTCTAATTAATCATTTACATCTATCATAAATATAACATCATCATACATTTAATTATAAAAATGCATATAAGGATCTCTAAAAAGCATAGAAATCTCTAAATATCCAAATAAGTGGGTAGCTTTCCTCACCTTAAGTTTTTATGAGGTGCCGGGTTGATTTTCGACTAGATCGGCTTCGAGGTTCGGATTAAGGGGCTCTAATCAACATAAAAACACAAATAAAACTCATTTAGTGCATTAATCTAAGATCAACTAGTGTTTAAAAGCAAAACCCCCAAATTATTTGTCCCCATTTGGATTTTTAGACCAAAGAGCAACTCCATGCAAGCTCAAGGTTAGGAGAAACCCCAAATTTCTCCAACCTTGGTGCTCCAAATCATCCACATAAGAGATTTCCCCCAAATTTTACTTTTCCATAATCTATAACTCATTTTCCCTCATTATCCATACCCAAGCAAAACTCCAAATTAGGAAATCCTAATTTTTTTTCCATGGGATTCTCTCCAAACAAAACCCATTGACCATTTCAAGTGTCATTCTCACTACATTTCATAAAAGCCCCATCAAAGAAGAGGAATGAGAGTGAGAAGAGATGAAAACCTTACCTTGAAGAAAGAGAAAATCCACTCAAAAGGAAGCTTGGGATGAGATTTCTTCATTTCCATACATGCTAGGGTTGAGAAGATGGTGAAGAAAGGGAAAGTCAAGCATATGCATCGGTGGATGTGGAGGGGTTGGGAAAAGGAGATAAAAGGAAAGTAAAATAAAAGTAAAGGGTGTAGGAGTTGGGGGTTTTAAACACCCCAACCTAAAACTACCATTTTGTCGGTCGGTCCGACTCCACCAAAATCAAATAAATTAAAAACTTATTTTAATTTTTTATTTTCCAACTCTTTTCTGACGGGGTACTATCTACAGGCCACGTGTGCTTAGGTGGGACCCTCAGATGCACCTCACACGTGAAATCCCTAAAATTACATCATAAATCTATTAATTGAAGGGCCAGGCCATTACATCCTACCCCCTTAAATAAATTTTGTCCTCAAAATTTAAAACAATCAATAAATCAAACCTGAAGGATCGAAAAGTTGTGGGTACAGCTCCCTAATCGTGGACTCAAGCTCCCACGTGGCGTTCTCAGCTCCAAGATGTCTCCATTCAACTTTGACCAAAGGAATGGTCCGTTGTCGGAGTTTCTTGAATGCAGTCCCTGAAATTTTGATGGGACCTTCTTCGAACGTTACATCATCATCGAGTTCCACGTCAGTCCAATTAATCACATGGATCAGGTATATATTTTCGAAGCATCGACACATGAAATACATTGTGGATTCGGGCAAGCTGTGGAGGCAATGCCAGCCGATAAGCCACCTCGCCAATCCGCTCTAGAATCTGAAATGGGCCTATGAACCTAGGGGACAACTTTCCCTTGCGCCCAAAACGCCTTATCCCATGCCGTGGGGACGCCCGTAAGAATACATGATCGCCAACAGCGAATTCTAAGGGTCGTCGCCTACGATCTGCATAACTCTTTTGGCGACTCTGCGCTGTCAAAATGCGTTGTCTGATGATTGCGACCTGATCAGATGTCTGTCTTACCATGTCGGGGCCCAACAAGGTTTTATCTCCCACTTCTGACCAACACAAAGGAGATCGACACGGTCTCCCATATAATGCCTCATAAGGGGCCATCTGAATACTTGATTGGTAGCTGTTGTTGTACACAAATTCTACCAGGGGTAAGTGTTCTTCCCAATTCCCTCCTAAGTCCATTACACATGCACGTAGCATATCTTCTAGAATCTGGATGGTCCTCTCTGACTGACCGTCGGTTTGCGAATGGTATGCTGTACTAAAACATAACTGAGTTCCTAATTCCCTCTGCAAACTCTGCCAGAATCTTGAAATAAACCTTGGATCTCTGTCTGAAACAATAGAAACTGGTACCCGGACGAGCCACAACATACTTGATGTACAACTTACTCAGTGTTTCCATCGTGTCTGTCACCTTCAGGTATAAAGTGGGCTGATTTGGTCAATCGATCCACAATCACCCAAATTGAATCTTGCCCCTAGGTGACCTTGGTAATCCTGTTATAAAATCCATGGTAACGTGTTCCATTTCCATTGTGATACTGGAAGGTTCTGCATTTCTCCGCCAGGCTTTTGGTGTTCAGCCTTAAATTGCTGACATGTCAAACATTGACGGACACACTTAGCCACATCCGTTTCAAACCTTTCCACCAGAATTGTCTGATATTCTGATACATCTTATTACGACCTGGGTGTACAGCAAATCGAGAATGATGAAATTGGCGAAGTACCTCATCTCTACATGGTCCTGTAGTTGGTACAAACAGTCGCCCCTGAAGGATCAACCCACCATCTGATCTAACTGCCCAACCAACAGGGCCTTGTCCTTGAAGCACTCTCTGTCTCAAATCTGTAGCCAATGGGTCAACTCGTTGTGCTTTTAGTACCTTATCTACTAACATCGGCTGCACAACTAAATTCTGCATCCAAACTGAGTTACCATGCTCAACCCACTGCAAGTCATAATCTGATGCCGTCTCAAGCATCTGCCATAGTCCCATCCCTAGGGTGGCCACTATACCTCGGGATTTACGGCTCAACGCATCGGCCACAACATTGGCCTTACCAGGGTGGTACGAAATCAGGAAGTCATAATCTTCCAAAAACTCCACCCAACGCCGTTGTCTCATGTTCAAGTCTTTTTGTGTGAATAGGTACTTAAGACTCTTATGGTCGGATAACACTTCGAATCTTTCACCATATAGATAATGTCGCCAAACCTTAAGTGCATACACCACTGCGGCCAGCTCAAGATCATGCACGGGATAGTTCTTTTCATGAGGTTTTAATTGTCGGGATCCATAGGCTACCACTCGGTTGTCTTGCATCAATACACAACCTAAACCGACTGAGGAGGCATCACAATAGACAACATAGCCACGACCTCTCTCTGGCACCACTAACACTGGAGAGGTGGTCAAACTCTCCTTCAAACTGGTGAAGGCTTGTTGGCATGCATCATCCCATTCAAAGGCGACTCCTTTACGTGTCAGTCTTGTCAAAGGTGCCGCTAAACTGGAGAAGTCCTTGACGAACCGGCGATAATAACCTGCTAACCCCAAGAAACTGCGGATCTCTGATACATTCCGCGGTCTTTCCCAACTGACAATTGCCTCTATCTTGGAAGGGTCTACTGCCACACCATCTGCTGAAATCACATGTCCTAGAAACTGCACCTCTCTCTGCCAAAATCACATTTGCTGAGTTTTGCATACAACTTATTATCTAGCAAGGTTTGTAACACTATACGCAAGTGTTGTTCGTGCTCGGCCTCTGTCGCTGAATAAATCAGAATATCATCTATGAACACCTCCACAAATCTGTCCAAATATGGCTGGAAGATACGATTCATCAAATTCATGAAAGTGGCCGGTGCATTTGTTAACCCGAAGGGCATCACAACAAACTCAAACTGACCAAACCGGGTACAAAAGGCAGTTTTTGAATATCACTCTCCCTCACCCTCAACTGGTGATAACCGGACCGGAGGTCTATTTTAGAGAAGTATTTAGCTCCTCTCAACTGATCGAAGAGATCATCGATTCTGGGCAATGGGTATTTGTTCTTGACTGTCACCCGGTTCAACTTCCGGTAGTCAATGCACATTCTCATAGTACCATCCTTCTTCTTGACTAACAAAGCCGGCGCGCCCCAAGGAGAAGCACTAGGGCGAATAAAACCGATAGAAGAAAGCTCTGTAATCTGAGTCTTTAACTCTCTCAACTCAGTCGGTGCCATGCGGTATGGAGTAATAGAAATGGGTGAGGTTCCGGGCATCAACTCTATAACAAATTCTACCTCTCGATGTGGAGGCAATTCTGTTAGCCGCTCAGGAAACACATCTGGAAAATCTCGTACCACTCGAGGCATATTAGGCTGAATGTCTCGTGCATCCTCCCACCCCAAACTGGCAATCATGCCTTGAACAACTGCGTCACCGCGAACAACACTAGCCACTGGACTAAAGGTTAGACTCAATCGGCTAGCAAAATCAATACCCGTCAATGATCGACCAGATACCCTTCTGTCGAAACAATCTATATTGACTCTGTGGGCTGATAACCAGTCCATGCCCAAAATTATATCAAAACCGGTCATATTCACCACTAATAAGTCGAATTCCAACTCTAAGTCACCAATAGTCATAATGCAGATTTTGCACACTTTATCAACTACTGTCTCCCGTCCCAGCGGGGAAGTGACTCGCAAGGGTGTGCTAACTAACTCTGTCTTAAGTCCCAGAAGATGTGCAAACCAAGATGCAATAAATGAATGTGATGCACCAGAATCAAAAAGAACATGTGCCCAAGAACTATAAAAAGGTAAGATACCATGCATAACTGGGGTGTCAGCAGTCTCTCCAACATGAGGAATAGCAACCAACATCCTACTAGAAGCACCACGGCGCTGATGGCCTCTGCCTCTGCCTCGACCTGACCTTTGAGAACTAGCTGCTGATACCTGTGGAACTTGTCTCTGGGCAATGATAGGTGCTGCTCTCGTTGTCTGCTGGGGAACTACTGCCCGACTAGCACCTGCACCTTGAGGACAATTTCTGGAAATATGTCCTTCCTTCTTACAATTAAAGCAAACTCACTTTTCAGGCCCAGACCTCTGATAACATGATTTAGCTGTATGCCCTTTTCTGCCACAAATTTGGCACTCAACCATGTTAGTCCCGGCCTCGTCATCTCTCCCTGCAGATTGCTTCTGTTGATTGAAAGATCCGCGAGACTGATAGGGCCCAAATTTCTTCTTGCTTTTATTGTTCTTCCCATGGCGGAACACTCTATGTTCGCTCTCTGAAGGCGGCTGTACCTGCATTGTCCCCATCCGTCGTACCGTAGCCTCGGCTAGAAAAGCTCGGTCCACAACCTCCGCAAATGTGGGCAACCGGAGAAGTGTGACTTGACTCATGATGCTTGGATGAAGGCCTTGCTCAAACCTGCGGGCCTTGGCATTGTCATCTACTACAATATTTGGTGCAAAGCGCGACAATTCATTGAATCGTGCTAAATACTGAGACACTGACATATTTCCCTGTGTCAACACCAGAAACTCATTCAACTTTGCTTCCTTGATGATATTAGGGAAGTATTGAGCTAGGAACATCTTTCTAAATCCTTCCCAAGTGATACTCTTGCCTGTCTGAGCCATTTTCATTGTCTTCCACCAATGGCGAGCCTCGCCTCCCAATTGAAAAGAGGCAAACTTGACGCGTGTAGTATCATCTTCAATATCCATTGCGTCAAAGATCATCTCAATACTTTCTAACCATTCTTCTGCAGCTAGAGGATTAGGGTCGGCCATGAACATCGAGGGAGACTGTTTCTTAAAGTCACAAAATGCCACAGGTGTCCGATGTTGGGGAACCGAGTTCACCTCTGTATCTGCTTGAGTTTCTTTTTGAGTGTTTCTGGCTACACTCACATCCATATCGGCGGCCTGTTTCGCTAAGGCCTCTTGTACTCGACGTTCGACTTCAGCTTGGATGGCCGCTTCTCTAGCAGTGGCCTCTGCTTCCGCACGAGCCTCATCATTGAGCTCGGGGTTGGGGTTTGGGTTGGTGTTGTTGATAGTGCTCTTGCCCTTGGCCATTCTCTGAAAGATTTAACAATCACATCAGTATTGGCCAAACTCATACATAATAGGGCATCGAATCCATAATACAACAACCAACCAAGCAATCATACCTCCACACCCAAAAACATAATATCAACAAGGTCAAACATTGTTCACCCTAGAAGGTTGGTGGTCGACTCCACACACACAGTCCGTAGGGGAAAACGAGCCTAAGCTCTGATACCAAAATGTCACGCCCCGACCCAAAATCGACATGTGACGCAGAAAATTTTTCATTTCTCCAAATAAATAATAGTTACACGTGGGAATCACACGTGTTAACACACAATAATAATTTCATATCTTTTTAGGGAAGTAAGATTCCTACCGAAATTTCGACAGAATCTCCCCTAAAAACTGGGCTATTGGGCCAATCATAGCCTCTACTATTAATCCACCTGTTCAACATAGTAAAAGAATGTACAACCATTCACATCCAACCACAATAGAGATTACCTTCTCAAAGTTTAGAAGGTTCAAATAAGTTTTCAAAACATTAAACATATTTTTAATGATAATTATACATAACCGATTTCATAAGTTCATACATTTAAATTTGTCTTATTTAGATTAGTCTTGAGAGGAGAGTAATCTCTTATGCTTGGGACACTCAATTGGACCCACACAACCTCTGTTACATCATCCTTGCAATTTGGGTCCAATATTCATCCAACCCATGGGGATTAGCACAATTTGCCCCATAATTCTTCCTTTTAAAATCAAATCCACATTTCATTAGCAAACAACCAAATAGCCCTCCATAGGGTCAATTTCCATTCAACACATTATAATCATCATCACTGCACATAATGCAAAAATAGCAACACCATGTATCATAAAAATATTATCTCTAATTAATCATTTACATCTATCATAAATATAACATCATCATACATTTAATTATAAAAATGCATATAAGGATCTCTAAAAAGCATAGAAGTCTCTAAATATCCAAATAAGTGGGTAGCTTTCCTCACCTTAAGTTTTTATGAGGTGCCGGGTTGATTTTCGACTAGATCGGCTTCGAGGTTCGGATTAGGGGGCTCTAATCAACATAAAAACACAAATAAAACTCATTTAGTGCATTAATCTAAGACCAACTAGTGTTTAAAAGCAAAACCCCCAAATTATTTGTCCCCATTTGGATTTTTAGACCAAAGAGCAACTCCATGCAAGCTCAAGCTTAGGAGAAACCCAAATTTCTCCAACCTTGGTGCTCCAAATCATCCACATAAGAGATTTCCCCAAATTTTACTTTTCCATAATCTATAACTCATTTTCCCTCATTATCCATACCCAAGCAAAACTCCAAATTAGGAAATCCTAATTTTTTTCCATGGGATTCTCTCCAAACAAAACCCATTGACCATTTCAAGTGTCATTCTCACTACATTTCATAAAAGCCCCATCAAAGAAGAGGAATGAGAGTGAGAAGAGATGAAAACCTTACCTTGAAGAAGAGAAAATCCACTCAAAAGGAAGCTTGGGATGAGATTTCTTCATTTCCATACATGCTAGGGTTGAGAAGATGGTGAAGAAAGGGAAAGTCAAGCATATGCATCGGTGGATGTGGAGGGGTTGGGAAAAGGAGATAAAAGGAAAGTAAAATAAAAGTAAAGGGTGTAGGAGTTGGGGGTTTTAAACACCCCAACCTAAAACTACCATTTTGTCGGTCGGTCCGACTCCACCAAAATCAAATAAATTAAAAACTTATTTTAATTTTTTATTTTCCAACTCTTTTCTGACGGGGTACTATCTACAGGCCACGTGTGCTTAGGTGGGACCCTCAGATGCACCTCACACGTGAAATCCCTAAAATTACATCATAAATCTATTAATTGAAGGGCCAGGCCATTACAAATCTTATATATTCATATTCATCTAAAGATTTTGATTGAAAGTTTATAATAATTTATGTGAATCAACAGACAATTTCTCTCCCATATGCATGTGGATTAGTGATTTCTTGGTGATATTATTTTGTCCTTCTATGCATGAATTAATAATTGCAGTTGCATGTGCCATACACAAAATGCATGTGAAGATGTGAGAGTTGATTTCATGTTCTGAGTCTTAAATGAATCAATGGTCATTCCTATCATTTTCTTAAAAAAAAAAGAAAATTGTAGAAAAATAGTAGTTCCTAGAATTAACCCTAAATAAGTGGAATGAGGTTTTTTCTTGAATTTACATGTGAAAAATCATAGGATATCCAGCATAAAATTCTTACACGTGAGCTCACTACCCCTACAACACGTCAAAATTAAGTCACAGAGAATGTGATCCTGAAATCAAATTAGCATTTTTTGAGAGATGGGCCACCAATTTGCAGGCTGTCCATACACCAGTGGGAGTATTAGGGACTTAGTATCAAGTGATGAGAGTGTTGAAAGTTGAAACTGACAACAAAATATTAAAAAAATTGACAATTTTTTTATTTTTATGATTAAAAGTTAATTAACATCGTACATTTTCACCACTTAGATGATAATACAGAGAAAAAATTAACCCGTTATCCCTTTTTATAAAAAAACACTAATGTTTCTTTCACTATCAATCATTTATCATTTCTTCATTCTACCGTTTAATTTATCATTAGTTCATTACTTTTTTTTAAAGGTTTTTATCTTTAAATTTATCAAAAGTCTTTATATTTTTTATAATTTTAAAAAGGGTAGTAATTTTTTCACCATTATTTTTTTTTATGATGCACCACCTTTTAAAGAAAATTTCAATTCTGCCCGTATTTCTCTCTTTTCCTCTTTCACAAAAGTAAAAATAAAATTATTTTTTTCACACCATAAAAGAAAAAGGGGTAGTGCCAAAATCACCACCCTTATAAAAATGCCTTTAAATTTTGCTGAAATTTCTTAAAACCTTTGACAAACAAAAAGCAAGTTGAAACTTGAAAATTGTAAAATTCTGCCACAGTGACACACACCTCAGTTACAGTTCAAGCCAATATGGGAGTGTAAAAAGATAATGGAGTATCTATGCTTTTTCTAGTGAGGTTTGTACCAAGTCTTATATTATTATGTGGTCATGCCCCTGTCATTGCACACCTTTAAAACTTAATCATGGTTCAGCCATAATCAATGGTTGGTGGTACACATAGGCTACCACTGCATTTGGACTGATTAAAAAGTTTTGTACAGAATTTGCAAGAGAATAGGCTATCATTAGTTCAATTGGTTAACCTCATATTTTATGAAGTGGGAGGTGTTAAGTTTGAGTCCTATGGCCTAACTTAGTGTAGTTTAAGGATATCACACGTAGGAGTTTTACGCTAGGTTTTCTGTGATTTTTCACACATAAATTCAAAAAAAAAATCATTTTTCTTATATAATTTTTTTAATTATGATAAGTTGTTTTTTGATATATTAGAATATATTTAAATTATTATTATGACAAAATATATTAATCTTTGAAAATTTGATGTGATTTTTGTAAAGAAAAAAGCTAAATTTACCATGAAACTATATTTTTTGAACCTATACCGATGTGATATATCATTTTATTAATATTTTTCTAATTCTTAGAAGACCATCTAATAGTGACTTACCATGTCAATGTAATATTATAAAAGGATATAATTTTAGATTAAATTCAACATCTATCGTGTGTAATAGAACACAGGCATACTAATCTCTAGTTTAATACTTATATTTATGGTTCTACTCATTATCGAGTCTCACATTGAAATGACAGAGGAAAATTTAAAAATTTATAAAGGATTTATATAGTTTTGTCAATTACACCCAAAATTCAATCAAGGTTAGCGATTTTTTAGAAATTATTATTATAAAACAATTTTTAAATAGAGATAAAATGAATAGATACCCACCAATGTCAATCGATTCATATTGATTTTAATCTAATATATTAATATTGAAAATTAATTTTGAAACTTATTTTAATAAATGGAGTCCAATTTGTGAATGCATACAGTATCTTAGTAATTTTTTTTTAAAATAAAAAAATACTACTCTTTTAAGGGACATGATTCACGTCCTTTTTCATTGCCCAGAAATTGAGACCACACGAGGGGACATGAATTCTACATCACTTCATGAATTTTTGACTTCCATACAGTGAAAACTTAAAAAGAAAGAAAAGATCCCCACGAATCGAATCCGTGCTCCCGATGGGTAGATAACACGACGTGATAGTGCGCACTGAAATGCATGAACTGGATAATGGATGCGGGTCAAAAGAGAAATTAAAACCCTCAGCAACTAAGAACAATTTGGTAGTCCCAATGACAATGGTAAAAGTGTGCTCCTTTTTAATTTCTTTTTAAGGAATTATATACGCTTGGGTATTATTTAATATTTTCGGTGATTTTAATTATTAAAATTAAATATATTAGAAATTGAGTTTTAAATTAATCTTATTATAGTCGATTTATTACTTTTCTTAAAATAATATTTTTAATAATTTCAATTAATTTATATAATATGTGTCTCACTCTTATATTCATCTTAAAAATATATTTAAAAAAAAAATTAAATGAATATCAACATGTTGAATCCTAAGTTCCTAACTTTAACCCTACCTCACTCTAAACGCAAAATAGTTGTTAATCAATAAAAGGATGTTTTATTTAATATATTTATTATATTTTGTACACCTCAGTTTTTATTTAAATGGAATATTTACTTTATTTTTTCCATTTTATCTTTTTTTCCTTTATTGTAATTATCAAACAGCCATCATCTCATGGACGAAATGAGAAAAAAAGGTAAATCTCCCGTTTAAGTAAAAATTAAGATGTATAAATTTAAATCTTATTTAATAAATATAAACATGAATAATTAGAGAGTTGAAGTTGTCACTCATTATGGTCTAATGTTCTAATTTCTAAATACATTCATAAATGTGTGAGTACAATCTCCAATAAATAAAGAGAAATTAAATATAAAAGACAATGGTGAAATTTTATAAGGTGAAGTTTCATTCTATCAAAAAATAATAATTTAATTGTAAATTTTAATTACTATGTATTATTATTTTTAAATATCAAAAATTCACAATTATATGATCTAACCAAGGTAAAACTCTAACAATTAAAATCTATATGATTGTGAGTTGGCTCGCCAAAATTCATGAACAGTGCAAATCGGCTAACTAAAATTGATGAACAATGTATTTCGGCTTTCAGAAATTTCAAATTGCCTCGCCAAAATTTATAAACAGTTTAATTCAGTTCTTTGAAATTTTAAATCAGCTCGTCGAAATTCATATAAATAGTTAAAATTAGCCCATTGAATTTTACTTTTCATGCAAAAAATAAAATTAGGAATACACTGACGCTAAAATCAAAATTTTCGTAGGAAGATCTCTGGCCCTATAGAAATGATATATAAGAAAGAAAAGTCGGTAAAATGGATGCCGTTCTAATAAAAAAAAATTAAATAAAAGAACGCATCTAATTTTCCAACAAAATCCTATTCGAATCGTCTTCAGCTGTCTGTCTCCTTCGCCTCGACTCCTTTCTCCACAACTGAACCCTCTCTTCTCACGCACTTCTCATTGATCTTCCTCGGTCGAGAACAAAGCAGAAGTGCTCGATCCCTTCTTCTTCTTCTTTCTCTTTCAATCTTCAAGTAGAAAGATCCAAACCCTAGCTTGATTTCTAAGCCATGGCAACAGCAGCAACATCAAGAAGAAGAATAATGAAGAAGAACAGCTTAACAACGAACTGCTAATTAGATCTTCTTTCCAACTTCATTAGAATCAAAACCCTACTTATATGAATCTAATTACATATACAATGGGGGGAGAAAGAAGAAGAAAAAGAAGAAAAGCGGCAGAATACAATGCATCAAGTGTGCTCTGCCTCAGCATTTTCATTTCCATTTGCTGCGTTGAGGCGGCGGCCGGAGCCGTAGTCGAAGACGACGTCCGCTGCCTCAGGGGCGTGAAATCGACTCTGTCGGATACTCAAGGGAAGCTCGACTCTTGGAACTTCTCCAACACCAGCGTCGGATTCATCTGTAGATTTGTGGGGGCCACCTGCTGGAACGAGGCCGAGAACCGTCTGATCGACCTCCGGCTACCCAACATGGCCCTATCCGGACCCATTCCCGACTCCTTCCAGTTCTGCCCCAGCATCAACGCCCTTGATCTGTCCAACAATGCGCTGTCGGGTCCAATTCCATCCGCCATCTGCGATTGGTTGCCGTACCTTGTCCATCTCGATCTCTCTGGCAACAATTTGGAAGGCCCAATCCCGCCGGAGCTGCTCAACTGTAAGTTTATTAACACACTCATTCTCAATAATAATAGGCTTTCTGGCACCATTCCTTATCAGCTCTCCCGCCTCAACCGCCTCAAGCGGTTGGCGGTCGCCAATAATGGCCTCTCTGGCGCCATTCCCTCTTTCCTCTCCTCCTTTGATCCGGCAGACTTCCAGGGAAATGATGGCCTCTGTGGCCGCCCCCTCAGTTCCCACTGTGGTGGCATCCACAAGACTGGCCTTGCCCTCATCATTGCTGCAGGCGTCTTTGGTGCCACTATGTCAGTTCTCCTCGGCTGCGGCCTCTGGTGGTTGTGCTTCATTCGCCGGTCCAGCCGTCGAAAGAGGCGTGGCAGCTTCGCTGGCGATGGGGATGAGAGCTGGGTGGAGAAGCTGCGGCCGCACCGGGTCACGCAGGTTGTGCTCTTTCAGAAGCCGCTTGTCAAGGTCAAGCTCGCGGACTTGATGGCTGCCACCAACAATTTTGATCCCGACAACATTCTCTTCTCCAGCCGGACAGGCACCTCTTACTGTGCGCTGTTGCCTGATGGGTCTGCCCTCATAATCAAGCGGCTCCACTTCTGCAAGGTCTCTGATAAGCATTTCTGTGCTGAAATGAACAGGTTGGGCCAGCAGCTCCGACACCGCAATCTGGTACCACTGTTGGGTTACTGTATTGCTGCAGATGAGAAGCTTCTGGTTTACAAGCACATGCCTAATGGGACTCTCTGTTCTGCGCTGCATAAGAACAATGTTGATGCCATCTTGGCGGCAAGCGATCAATTGGATTGGCCGACAAGGCTCAAGATTGGCATTGGTGCTGCCAGAGGGCTTGCCTGGCTCCATCATAGTTTCCAGTTTCCCTTCCTGCACCAGAATATAAGCTCCAATTCAATCCTTCTTGATGAAGACTACGACTCCCGGATTACGGATTTTGGATTGGCCAGGCTCATAAACTCGGCAGATACCAATGGTAGGAGCACCTGCATTAATGGGGATTTTGGGGATTTTGGGTATGTTGCTCCAGAGTATGCAAGCACCCTTGTTGCCTCCCTAAAAGGGGATGTATATGGGTTTGGGGTGGTTATGCTTGAGCTGGTAACTGGACAGAAACCACTTGTAGTCTGCAGTGGAGACGACGAGTTTAAGGGGAATTTAGTGGACTGGGTGAATCGGCTCTCCAGCGCTGGACGCATCAAGGATGCCATTGATAAGTCCCTCATTGGAAAGGGTCATGAAGATGAAATTCTAGAATTTCTGCATGTGGGTAGCAGTTGTGTGACTGCTAACCCCAAAGACAGGCTTTCCATGCACCAGGTTTATCAGTCATTGAAGAACATTGGCAAGGGCTACGATTTCTCCCAACAGTTTGATGAAATGGGTCAGCGGTAAGTGTGTGTGGCTGCATGTAAGGGAGAAGTGTATTGATGGGCACATTACACATTGGAGAAATTGAAGTGGTAAACCATTTTATTATATTATTCTTGTTTCTGAATGGGGTTCTTAAGTGATCAACATGAATTTTCCATCATTAGCACTTGCAATCTGCTGTCTGCCTGATATTTCTGTATAATACAATTTCTATCTTGAACTGTAGCTTTCTCTATTCTGTGGAACTCTCTTCCTCCAAAAGTTGCCTTTGGAGCTTTTATTTTGAAATTGGAACATTGTCCTTTGTTCTAAAGATGATTATGTCAGGAAAGTACAATGTATTCTCTTTTTTTTTTTTTTTCAATAACATTGATGTCTCCACTCCATTAGACTAATCCATGGATACACAAAGCCATCAATAGCCTCTTCGATCAGATTTCTGTATTGGGTTACTTCCCATCCAGGAAAGTGTGCATCCTTACATAAATGAATCAGAGAACGATTTTGATCTGCTTTTTCTAAATTATTAAAGATCGACATAATGGAAACAATTAAGGCGAGAAGGGTCTATTGGGAATGAATGGGAAGGTGGAAAAAATGGCAAGAGTGATTGGCCGCTTTCTCTCTCCTCCTCTCTGGTTTCTTTTTACGGTAAAAGCAGTGCTCAGTTCAATGCTGATACTTTCTTGCTCGGCCCAAACACGTGCAGGTTCTTTATTAAGTTCAGTTGCCCAATGGCAATAGTCCCCTTTTGGTGAATGTACGCGTGATCTTTTATCATTTTTTTCCCCTTTTTCCCTTTCTTTCCTTCTGCACCCAATCTGAATACATTTGGAGATTTAATGCTCCCACCTTTATGTTCTTTATATTATATATGGTATATTTTTAAGAGAATACTTTGTTCATTCTAAATATATACAAACCTCTTTATTCACACACATCAGATAAAACTATAAAAAGTGATCCAACAGAAGAGATTGGGTTCATTCTATATCGTTTCTTCTTTTTTTTACCATGGAAACTCACTAACCCCACTTTGTGGTGATCATTGAAAAAATCTTGGATCCATGACACCACCCAGAAACAATAAAGATCCGGATAAGGCGCCCCAAGGAATTGAAGACGAGACCTTCTATAAAAAGTGAAGATACCCAACCACTTGAATATATAAACTATGTGACAGTTTTTTGGGTAATCCAGAATTAGTCTTCTCCATTCATGCTTTTATCTTCATGCAAATTCTTCCATGTGAAAGTCAGCACAATAGGTTGGAGATAGGCTGATTTACCAGCAGTCTGCCATGGGATGCAAATGTCCTGCAGCACTTAAATACATTCTTAACAGCAGTCCTGATCTAGTTGCAAAACCGAACACTTGATGCCTATTGCACATTTTGCTTATGAGAAATTGACACTAGTTCAACTGGTTGCCTCCCGTTTCAGAAAGCGGAGAGGTTGTGGGTTTAAGCCCCCATAGCATAACTTTGGTGTGTCCTAAGGGTAGTGAGCTCATCTGTGAAGATTTTACGAATATCCTACGGTTTCCCACACATAAATTCAAAAAAAATAAAAATTGACAATAGTACTTTCTTAATATACTCTATTGACTCAAAAAAGAGGAAAATAAATACCATCACCTTTTATTCAAAACCTTATTTCATACAAGACTTCCATGTAAATGTTACATATTCATACTACACCCATCCGTCCATGTACACCTGGGATTAAAATTTCTGCCGACGGACAACCGATACTTTTCACTCTCCTTTTTTTTCTTTCAAATAATTCTGAGAAATTACAAAAAAGAAATCAAGAAATTTTTGGACTTCATCAATATATAATTTTTCATTAAGTAGCAATCATTTACATATTCAAATATTATTTTAAAGTTACAAAATAAAAATTTCAAATTTTTTAAAAAATAATAGAATTTTTTTCTAGATTTACTTATAGTGAAAGTTCTTTTTTTGGATTTTTCTATTAATTTTTTAAAAACATTTGAAATTTTTGAGAAGAAAATATGGAGAAGAGAGCTCCATGCAAAGATCAACTGGCTAACGGACTTTAGGCTAATGGACTTTATAGGGTATGAAATAGTTTGTGTAAAGGGTTACTTATATATAAATTAGTTTTTGAACGGTTGTGAACCAAAACAATCAATTCTTTCTTTTCTTTTTCTTTTTTTAAAAAAAAAATGCAATCGGGCCTGTCATACGCACTGCATGGACAAGCCTAAAACCCAGGAATCCCAATGTTCTTGGCATGACCCGGTGGGCCCGCTACACATAAAAAAAAAAATGCAATCGGGCCTGTCATACGCACTGCATGGACCAGCCTAAAACCAGGAATCCCAATGTTCTTGGCATGACCCGGTGGGCCCGCTACACATCGATGTGTAGCGGGCAATACATATCAGCCTTTAGAAGTCCATTACATAATGGTCGATACGCACCTTATCGACTGTTTTTTTTAACCTTAGCTATAGATTAATATGTAGTAAAAAACAACACAAAAAAAGTTGCGAAATTTTAGTTAGATTGCGGATTTGCCCATTTTGGCCATGCCATGGTTACTCCCACATGACGGATACTTTGAATCATAATACACCCAACAACTAAAATGCTTGAATGGATAGCAACTTGAGAAAAGGAAGTGTCATCCAGGCATCCAGCAGGTTAAATTTCCCTCAATCAATGGCTCAAATTCATTGTCAGATCATGATAATATAAATATCAGTTCTGCTGCTCTGGCTTCAATCCCAGCAGAAAATAGTTATATCACGCACAGCTCATAATAATTGAATGGGAAAGGCTCAAATTGAAATTCAGGTATGAGTTACCCATCTGACAGCTCGATTATTAGCAAAATTCAATAGATAGAAATGGCACAAGCAAAATGGGAGGAGCTCGCAGTCCTTTCCAATCTCAGATTGGTTTGGATAGTCATCTTTCAATAAAATGCATGAAGCTTGAGATCATCAAATTGCCTGAGAATTCGCCTCAAGATCCGCATTATCATATTACAATAGAAGTCGATGAATGTTGTCGAAGTTCAAAGACAAGGCAGAGAGGAACCGGCCTGTTGAAGAAAAGGGTGTCAGTCTCATTAAGAGTGGTCTCAAAATTAATAATGTGACTTGTCCATCATATAATACCTCCCACATTGCCATCATAAACACGATGATCGGCAGACAGCGTCAAGTTCATTTTTGTGACAACTTTAGGCTTCTCTATTCCTGTAAATATATGCTGCATCATTACATAAGTTCCTCAAAAGCAACTTTGATCCCCTCCACCCCACTGGACTACATTACTCTTCATGGATGGGATTCATTTGTTGCATTTACACAATTTATAGATGCAACAGTGGATCCCACCATGTAATTACTGTCTTAAAAACATATGTTTACATTCATCAATCATCTGTAGTAAAACTACATGTGACCCAACTGAATGAATCTGCATGAATTCTAATTTTGGTCTAGGCACTTGGCTCATTGTGATGCCCAAGGATGAATGCTTTGCTATTTGGCAAAACTAATTGATGAAGTATTGAAATCATCCTCTTTATTAGGTAGTATGTGTGTGTGTGTGGGTGGGATTGGGTAGGGTGGGGTGGGGGATAGCCGGGGGAATAGAGAGGGAGTAGAAACAATGGAAGTCTCACCATCACTGTCAACCACAGGTTCAACAACCTTGTTACCTCGGCCAACGGCTAGAATACAGGCCTACAAAACAAAAATCAAGAAATATTATTATTGCTATTGATGTTATTATTTAAATGCTTGCATGTCTCAAATCAACAAAGTTCATAGCTGCAAGAATGATTTTTTACCAAGTTGTGCTACAAGAAGATCTTGACACAACTGAAGTCAACTTTTATTTTAAAAAGAATGATAGACCTGAAGCATCTAGGAATTTTCGAAATTAGAACACCTAGAGCAGTGACAACAGTAGATGATTTTGAACAATGGAACAATATTAACCATGTTGCATGAGTATGAAGGTAAATATTGAAAACTAACACCATTAAAAGGTTCTAATTTTGGACAGTTACAGTTTGCAGTTTTAGTACATGCCCAAGCTGTTAAGTTCAGGTTCTTTGACTAACCGAGGAAGGTCCATCCTATAGAATGAATGGATAGATGGATCACAATATGCGGACCATCCAATTGCCAAACTGTGCTCTCCATCAGATGAAAATAACCCTTAATTTTTTAGCATCAAGTCAAAGCATAGGATGAATATCATTTTGTTTTTTTAGCAAGATCCAGTGATGATAATTAATCAAATGCACAGGTGGGGAGGGATTCTTCATAAATCGATCGAATCTATTAGAGCTTTCTTTTATGGCCCTGTGGGAAGGAATCTACCAAGGCAGAGCTCTAAGCTTATTAAGGAAGCTTTTAAAAAAATTCAAGCCATCCTCATTGGAGGAGATTCAACGCCATTTGTTGGTTGCAAGGGAAGAAGAAACGTTTGTGGAGACTTCAGCATATTATATATCTATCGGGAGATACGGAGGAACATGAGTTCATTCTAGGTGGGGTAATTTGCAAATACCGAACCCCATTTTTTGCCTCAATTGCAAAAACTACCCTTGTGGTTTCAACAATTGCAAAATATACCCTTTTGTCTCAATTGCAAATCCTCCATTCTCGAGATGTCAAATGTCCAAAATAACATTTATTAGTCAAGTTGCAATAGCAAGTACCTTTAGTGAGACTACTTCAAAACACCCAATCATTTAATGGGCCAACATGATTCATTGAAATGTGCAAAAGATCACATGGATAAGAGGTGAGTGATGTTTTGCATGCATCCAATCATGTTAACCTTTATAATTTTGGTTCTACAAAAATTGACTATAGTAAGCCGTATATTTTTCTCAAGGGCCCATCTCACAGGTGATAGAATGATAAAAGAGTAAAATGTTACCCACTCTCAATCCATGTGGTTTTCACACATTTTAATGCACTAGTTTGGGCTTGTATACATCTAATGAGTTGTCTTTGTAGGTCACCTCAGAAAAAGTATATAACATTGCAGTTTTTCTAAACATTTAAGGGCATTTTGTACATTTAAGGTATGTTACGTTGGATGAGTGACTCAACTCTAAAGGCTGGAATTAGAAATAACTGCATTAGGGAAAGTTTAAAAATAACCTAAATAGATGTCAAATTGAGAAAATTTCGTTTGAGGTGGTTTGGGCATGTAAGTAGAAGACCATTGACAGCCCTAGTTTGTATAGTTCAGAGATTAAAGGTTGCGGGAGCAAGGAGGGGTAGACCACTAAAAATGTGGAGGGGAATGGATAAAGAAAGACATGGTAGATAGTAGAGTGCTTAACTGTATGGTTTATGATAAGGTCAAATGGAGAAATAAAACTCGAAACACCAGCTCCAAATAGATGGCATTTTGATTGTAATGATGATTTTAGACATTTAAGGTACTGAATGGTTGGACTTTGCAATTGATACAAAAGATAGAGGCACATTTTGCAATTGTTGAAACCATAGGAGTCTTTTGCAAATGAGGCAAAAGACAAGGAATCTTTGCAAATTACTCACAGGTTTCTTTTAGGCATGAGTGAAGACCATTGAATGGTTTTGTCAATTTCTTGGCAAAACACGGGGTTAATAGAAGTGACACTCTCATGGATTTTCTTTGGACTAGTGGTGGTTCTCTTTTCTGCACATTGTATATCTTGGATGGATAGATGTGGGTGGTGGCATGCATCTCCCTGATACACTCATCATTGTAAATTGTATTTTTTTTTTCAAATGAAAGTCTCTTGTTTCCTTGCAAGAGAGAGAGAGAGAGAGAGAGAGTGTGTTTGTGTGTTGTGTCAAGGGGGTTTGGATTGATCTTGGCCCCTACATAAAAGGCCCACACTCGAGTGGGATCCAAGATCAGAGAAAAAGGGGCTCTTGGATGGATGAAAAGAAGAAAAGATGGGTTGGTGGGATCTGAAAATTTCTGATTTAAAGGTCACAGAAATGGGGCATTGTCTGAATTTTGAAATGAGAAACAGCATTAACAGAGGAGATCTTCCATTAAAACGTCACATGTGCCACACATGAAGCAAATTCGCTACACATCAGCTTCTTACTTGAGCTCGGACGGATGCCCTGCTACCCAGGTAGCAGAGGATATTTATTCAGTTTGAGAGACGGCAATCGCAAAACTGGAAGCATTTTCATGTGAAACTCCACCAAACTCTCTAAAAGCCAAAATCTCTTGCTAGACTTTACCCAAACTCGTGAGACAGCTCAATATCTTGCAAGATCATAGGGGACAAACCTGCAATCTTCTCTCGCTTTAGAGTGCTGACACGTGGCCACCCCAAAGCCCATCACATCTTTCCTCTTCTGGCTCCCAACGCACATACCCTTCTTGAAAGTTTTCCTACGTCCTCAACAAAGACACACTCTCTATTCTCAGCCTGTCACATGTCAGTCAATCCAAGGAATACCACCCCTGCATGAGATTTTGTTTGAAATTCAACCGCTTCTTCAAAGCCATCAATTCAGATTCCCCGAAACATGTGCGGCCAACCCCTCACCGAATTACATGTGTGCCACAGTTAGGAAGTTTGTTCTTCATGTCTAGAGTTCCAGATTGTTTTAGTTGTAGTAGGAAACTCTGGTAACAGAGATCTTTTGGTTCTTCCAAAAAACAAGGTGGAGATGATCACATTGTAGATCAAAATTGGAAATGGATGATGAAAATCATATGATACAAAATCCTGTAGCTGAAGAGAACAACATTTAGAATTTAAAAAGAGGCAAATATCACTCTCTCTATAACCATTGTCCTAGGTTTGTTCAATAGGGATCTAGGACAAATTTTGCAAGGTTTCTTTTGGAATCTCAAAGTTTGGTTTAGAATATCAAGTTTGGTGTGTGTGGGATTGGGAGGCTTGCACATGCCCCAAGGACTAGTCGGGTTAAAATGTCCCATGTCCAAATACAAGTGAGAACCCTGGATACCTTGGTCATAAAAAAAATATCACGTTTTTGGTTTAGGGCTCTTTTGGGTGTGGTTGATGGATAAAGGTTATTTGCATTTCTAGAGTGGGTTTTCTTTGATATCTCTGTTTCAGTACATTCCCTTCTGCTGACTTTTTTTTTACATTTTTTTTTCGTAAATTGATGGTTTTATTACATGCATGTGCACATACATACAGGTCTGCATACATGCATGAGTGTGAATAAATTTTCATCTCACACCCATACCACATCATGAGTCTGTATAGACCAAACATCATCAGCATCAAAGCCTTATCCTGTCTATTCAAAGTCAGGTTTCTCAATTCCACTTTACATACAACCCTGTATAGGCATGTTCTCCATGACTTTAGATTTAGCAGGTTATTCCCTACCACTTTAATCCAAATCTTTATTGGTCTCCTCCTAGTTCCTTGTAACCCTTAAATCCTCAACACCACTGACCACCATGCTATTCGGGGAAATATTGAAATTCTATCAAACTAAATAATCTGAATTGCCATATATATGCGTCCGATGACAATTCTTCAATTCTTTAGACCTACGTAGCTAGTTTAAAGAGTTTAGCTTGGTGGACAGGTGGCTTTGAACTGTGTATCAGTGAGACAGGTTAAAAAATGGTAGTCATTGGAGTTGAGATTATCATGTACCTGTGGAGGGTTTATAATAGCACAAAAGTGGTCCACTGGAAACATTCCCAAATTTGAAATGCTGCACCAAAAAAAAAAATAATAATACATGAATACTTCACACAAGATTGGAGGTGTGGTGATTCAAAGCTACCTGAATTCTGAAATGTTTTTTTTTTTTTTTTGAAAGATTACCTCAATTCTGAAATGTTGTAGAGTACTCACCTGAAAGTCCCACCTTGAAACTCATTAGGAGTAAGCTTCCCAGTTCGCGCCTTCTCAGCCAATTCTTTGATCTGGTATGACAAAACCAGTACAATGTATCACAAAGAAGAAAATGGACATAACCCCCCTTTTTTTTGCAAGTGCATATACATAGATATAGTCAAGGATCAAGTGAGTCCCTGTCCTCAAATTTTACTTCAGGACTTCATGTGGAGCCCACCAGGGCCTATGCTTGGAGATTGGTTGGAAGGTCTTTGCTTGCATAGAGGGTGCTTATACAAATTTAAAATTAAAAAAGAAAAATCACCTTGATTAGATGAGTGAAGCCATGATTTTATGATCCCAAAGATTCAATTTTATTGATGGTGAAAATTCATGAGGTTGTGTAACTCAAATTGGGTTAGAATCCAATTCAAGGAGGCAGGTGTGTTTGAGTGGGATGTGATTGCAGCCATGGTGGGTTCCATTTGGTTTTTAAGGGCTGAAGCCAATATATTGAACTGACCTTTAAGGTATATATGCTAAATGGAACTAAAACAAATGAAGAAACGGATCATTGGAAATTAAAGTGAAAGCCCCAAAAATCAGCAGTCAATAGCTCAAGACCAGAGACCTAGCTCAATAGGTCTACAACAGTTGATGTAGGACACGGATGGACTAGACCTAATTTGTGTATTTTAATATTATTTGTCTCTTTCTTTCCTACTTAGATTAGGTTTCCCATTTTTTCGTATTTTTAGTAATGGTTGTATTCGATCCTCTTAAGATCGAAAGTCCCTGCATAGTAGGATTAGATTTGTTTCCTATTTGGTTTAGGAGTCCTAGTTTAGATAGGAAAGCCATTACTATGCAGGGACTTTCGATCTTAAGAGGATCGAATACAACCATTACTAAAAATACGAAAAAATGGGAAACCTAATATAAGTAGGAAAGAAAGAGTTAAATAATATTAAAATACACAAATTAGGCCTAGTCCATCTGTGTCCTACATCAACAGTACTGAGTATTGGATAGTCAATTTGGCTCGAACGAAACAAAAGAATTTTTAAAGACAAAGCTACTCCAATATCCAGTCTACTGGATCTTATAAAAGTAAGGATCGCATGGTGGATATCAGGCACAAAATATTAGAGCTTCTCAGTTGCCGACTTATGTAGAAATTGGGCCTCTCTCGATTACATTATTCCATCAAGAACTTCTACACCTCATATCCCGTGGGATCCTCCTCCCATTGGGATCCTGAAACTTAACTTCGATGGTAGCCGTCGACATGAGATTGGACTTGCTGGTTACGGTGGGATCATTCGGTATAACTCTGGAAATTCACTGCTATCATATGCTGGAGCTCTACCAAATGGTTCCGTGATTGAAGTGGAATTGATGTCTTTATGGAGGGGAGTACTGGAGTTGGATTCAATAGGTGCTACAGGAAGCATAATTGAAGGAGACTCTAAAGTGATAGTGGGATGGGCTGGAGGTTCCAACTGTCCATGGATCTTCTTGGATAAAATCGAGAAAATTCGTTATTCAATCTCTATACACAACTATCACATCAATTGGTCTCCTAGGTCAACAAACTATGCTGCCGATGAATTGGTTAAAGAGGGGGCATCTTCATCTACAGAAACAGTCATCCGGACTTGTAATATTTGGGATTTCCCTTTTAGCAAATCGGCTATATTCTGGCCCTCGTTTGCTATTGTAATTAATTATATTTATTAATACAGTTACCTTTCAAAAAAAAAAAGACCAGAGACCTAGCAAGGCAAATTTTTGAAACATAGAAGCACATAACTAGGACGTCAGGGTTCGTATTGAATGTTCAAGCCTAATGGAAACTATAACAGCAGATTCTCTATCGGAGGAACAACGCAAGTTTCCAGAAAATACCTCTAAGGATATTGCAGAGAGACCTTTTTGATCTGCATTTCTTACAATTGGCGTCATCAACCCCTGCAACACTCAATTATTGATAAATCAGTTAATCTGGGTGTGCTAAGTATCCCTTTAGGACAAGCTACCAGGATTAGTACCTTCTCAGTAGCCACCGCAACTGATATGTCAACAGAATCACATAAAGTGGCCTCTCCTTTCTCCTCATTCCAGTAAGCTGGCAATAATGGCAATGCAAATAAGAATTTTACTAATTAAAATAAGCACAACCTTGTGTTTGTTGATGAGTAGCATGAGTGTGTATTGTGTGTGCAAGAGAGAGAGAGAGAGATGCAACAGGATGAAAAGCTGAGAGGCAAAAGGGGGTTAAGGGCCATGAGGTGGAGCTGAGAGGCGCTAGGGTTTCCACTCTTTGCATTCTTTATGTTAATTACACCTATGTCTTTCCGTTAATCAGATTCAAATCAGCCAGATCCACATCCAACAACCATGCATATATTAAATTCAGAACTGAATTCCAATCCATAATTAACTAAAGTTTGCATCCAAACCCATTTTTCAGGTCTGATTTTCAGATTTTTGAATATCTATGTATAACCGTACAAAAAAGGCATGTTGTAATGAGCTTACAGGAGTTCTACTTTACCCATGATGTAGTAGTATGTGGCCATTGATGATAGGGTAGTGATAAAACAAACATAAAGACATTTAAACAAAACAAAACCACCAAAAAAACCCGAACTCGAACTCGGACTCGAGCTCGAACTCGCAAAAAAAAAGGGGACTCGAACTCGCACCATCCCGCTTCCTGAGGCGAAATGTTATCAGCTGAGCTACCCCGTGTGGGGTAACCCGGTGGCTATCCTGTGGGGGTGTGGGACGTCACCCGAAGGGGGTTTAGTAGCGTTGTGCTCGAGGTTCCCCCCCTCCGTCATAAATAAAAAACCACTAAAAAAAAATGCACACACTTTTGAATGGTAAGCTGACTTGAACCCACAACCTTCATGGCTGCAAGAAGAGGCACCTTCCAAGTATCCTACGGGATCTTGTCAAGCAAAAAAATCAGGGTTCATACACAAAGAAACTGATTCCGCTATACTAATGGTGAATCCGTGTATCTGACCCACCAAAATATTCAAAATAGGATCCCCAAACAGAACTATCAGAAAAAGAAAAGAATAATACAGGAAAGGTAAGATATTTTAGAAAACTTAAGTGAAACTTTAAGGAATTAATTAAATTGACGTCATTCCAAAAGGAAGCTTCACTTTCCAAGAAAGTAACAAGATCACCAAATCATTTTAATGTTTATTGGTAATAGCAACGCTCAGAACCAATAGATTCAGAATTTGGGCTATGACCACGAGGGAAAGGGCTCAGCTTCTATTTCGTATAATATATTCTTTTGGAATGTCCTACCATTTGCTTCAGGCACATTTCTCAGTGCAATGGCAACAGCTTTGATGACAATGTCATTCACTGAAACTTTAACATCATGCTGCTCTGCAAGTTGAAACCCAACAGAAAATGATGGTCATCTATCAAGTTATTACTAACAAGAAACATATGATATAAATGAGTGGACAGAGATCAATGAGCCAGCACACACCTTTAAGTTCCTTTCTGAAAGCAAGCAGAGGATCCAGAAAAACATCTGGTAGTAACTAACTAATATTATAAATCACAGAGTAAGAATAAAAGTACCAATAAGTAACAAAGCATTCATATAAGCAGGCCAAACCTGAAGATAAATATAAATGTGGTGTACTCTGTTTGGATTCCAACAACCGCCTTGCTATCACCTGTAAATACAAAGGTATTAGAGAAGATAGTCACTAGAAGGTTTAAAAAGATAGTCATTAGAAAGCCTTGGCAATAAGAAAATAAAAACAAAAAAGATTGAAGAATCTCATCTTTAAATAGTTTGGGAATAAAAGACCAGAAACACTTCCCACGTGATGATGAAGTGAGGGCTGCTCATTCAAGGTTCTAAGAGAAGGAGAGCGCAATAAGGACTCAAAAAATAGAGTTAAAAGGAGCATGTTTTCGCCGTGATTACTTCTTTTGTGAGGGAAGGGGGAGTTGGGGTTCCATGATAACAGAATTTAGCTCCTTAAAAGTTGGGTGGAGAAGTAGAACCTACAAACCCGACCACAAATGGATAAAATATGGGTTTAATTATAATATAATGATAATATGCAATGTTGACAAATGTGGTTTTAAGTGTAACTAGATGTGGAACAATGAACTAAAAATCACAAACGCAACACATTTTCCACCTAAGAAGTACATGATTGAACATGTTTCAACCAGATATAATCGATATACATATACAAATTGTGAAAGATATAACTACTTTGTTGGAACAACAAATCCATCATTCAAAATGATCAAGTTTTCATCCACTTATTTGAATGTTTTTAAATGCAGAATGGATTCCTTAGTTGCAGCACAGCCAGTTGTAAATGACCTTCTCCATCATTAGAATAGACAACTCAGAAAAGAACTTATTAAAATGACCAAAATATGGCACAGAACAACCAGAATGGAAACTACTACAGGATCAACATATGAGTGAAGCTGAACCTGCCTTGCGGATTTGACTGTTTGGCAGATCTTCAAAAGCATCCACAGGAAGTGAAGAACTTGACTCAGAACGCGACGTATGAGATGTTGCCTGGGGTAATTGAGTAGATGCGGATGGAGATTTCTTCTCTTGAGATGAAGTTCCTGAAGATCCTTTTCCAGACTTGATTGCAGCTAATACATCACCTTTCAATAATGTGCCATGAGGGCCTGATGCCTTTATCGAAGATGCGTCTAGGCCAAATTCTGCAATCAGCAACTTTGCTGATGGGCTGATTCTACTGGGACTTGTTTTTGGAGTCCTCTCCTTTTCTCCTGCATCACCACAAGTTGATTTTTCTTCTTTGGCTTCTGACCCACCAGATATACTTGCAGGCACATTTTTAATATCGTCTGAGTCCTCAACCTTGCAAATCAATAGGGTTTTTCAATATACTAAATGACACCAACTACAACTCTCACAATAGTATAAAGAGGACCAAGAAATGGTAGCATATTGACGGTAGCATATCCCAAGTTAATAAAATCATGAGGCCATTGATAAAAAATTACAAAACCATAACACTAGACTAAGTTGACATCAATTGCTAACTGTACCTTCTGAACCCATGCTTTCACAATAAAATTGTCAAAAGAGAAAAAAATAATAATACGTGAACATTCAGCTGTTTCTTTTTTCTAATGACTCCAGTTTTCCAATTTTCTTTCAGTTATTGCAACTGTGAACCATGGGAAGAAAGGAAAGCAATATCACAACTTACTGTTATTGCAATTGGTTGCCCTACAGAAACATCTTTTGAACCGTCAGGTGCTAGTATCTTGGCCAAGTATCTGGAATGGAAGTTCAACCACAGGAATAAATAAATCCTAACTCAATCCAGTGTTCCAATTTTTTTTCTGTTGGATAATACCAAAATTATTTTTTGAAATGGTAATGTAAATTTTATAAGAAAAGGTAAAATAAAAATGTGCCAAAGAAGGCGAAAATACAAAACAATGTATTTTCAGAGAGGGGCACCTGTAATTGATCACCCAACAAAATCAAAACCAATCATTTCAGTCTCCTACAGAAACCTTTATACAAAAATCACATCACAAATGCATCAACTAAAAACTGACCCAACATCAAATTAATTCCCTGAAAACCCTTTCCCTCTAGAACGTCCTTTGAAAAAAAAAAAAAAACAGAGACAGTGAGATATATTCAGAACATAAGGAAAATACAAAATCACGTCTAAAAGCTAATAAAAGATACTGTTCTGGAGTGAATAAAGGATAAAAAAACAAGATAAGAAAAGCATAATCGTAAACAAAACAAAACCTTTGATCTGAATCTGCCTTTTTTTCTTCAAAAGAGATCTGAATCTGCTTGTTTTAGATGCATATTAGAATTTAAGTGCCATTTCATTTTCAGATGCGAACATGGATCTTGTATCCAAAGTCTGTGATGAATATCAATCTGGGTTTGAGAAAAGCACCCAATAAACAGGTTAAATGCATCCCTCATATGTCTGGAGTCCTACCCATTTAATAAAAATGAAAAACTAGAAACCAGGCAAGCTTTAAGGTGTTTGAGAGGATACCCCAATCGAAATGCATCTTTTCTATTGCCTTTTTCTTTGGAATGATGCATCTTTTCTATTGCTATAGAATGGATAGAATAGAGTGTATCTTTTGTTGTTCACGTGCAAAAAAATCTCAAAAATAAATGGAAGAACAGAAATACCCCTCTTCAAGACTTTCAAATTCAAGGGTTGCTTTGTCCGTCTCTATCTCACATATCACATCCCCCACTTCTATCTGTTAGAAAAAAAAACAAATTATCAAGAAGAATGGACTTTCAAATGTCATAATGTATCCCTTAAGGAATCAAAAAAAAAAAATTATGACTGGAAATTAGGAAATTTCAACATTTTTTTCTTTTTTTTTTTGAGATTATACAGCAAAATTTTATGTAATTTCAAATGTAACTGACTTTATCCCCTTCTTTCTTCCTCCATTTTGCAATGTTCCCCTGATTCTGCATGAGATTGACAAAAATCCACCCTTTAGCATCTATATAGAAGAAGAAGAATAATAATAATAATTATGCCAAAAGTTTTAGCAATTAAATTATTTGCTGACTTCCTTACCATTGTTGGGGACAATGCTGGCATGTTAAGAACAACATGTGAACCTGTAGTAACACAAGTACACCGCTAGATGTTACACAATAATCAGGCTTCCAAACTAAGCAACAGGGACAAAAATTACACAAAACCAGGAAATTATAGGAATCTGTCCGCACTAATGTACATGAGAAGGGCTAAATTTTAGAGAACAATTAATCATGGGTGCAGAAGTAAACAGGAGATGATAAATTGTGGGATGCAAAGGTCATGATTGGTGAAGAAACAAGATGATGGTGGATCATGATGATGATGATGACAATGAGAGTGACAAGATGTTATCTATATCACAGATAGAAAGTAGATCATGTTGGCTACCATCACAATCACGCTCTTCGAAAGACTGGATGAGAACAGTCCCCTGCCCATTGTCATTGACTTCTTAAGTATCTACCGAGGCATAGGAAATTTGAATCATGAGGATGATCATAATAATATTAATAAGGGGAAAACACTGTACCACCAGATGAGAAACACCGGGCTCCAATTTGCAACTGAAAAAACGAAAAACAGGAGTTCAATTTAAGTAAGCTCTACAGTTTTTATTGGAAATGTAAATTAACACTTTGATGACCAACCTTGTCTGCTATAGGGCTTCTCCAGGATGCACTGAATGATGATAATAATGAAGGCCTGAAATTCAGTCATATCCACTGTGAGCCTCAAGCCTTTTAAGATTAACAAGTAAAAGGAACTATAAGCCAGCACCCAACACAGTTCACAAAATCTTGAAACTATCCCCCCCCTCTTCCTACCAAAAAAACCCTAGACAAGCTGACAAAGAAATGGATACATATTCATATAAAGCAGGTAATAAGTGCAACCAAATTTATGTTCAGATTTGCCCTGAGATTGGATGATGCAGTAATTCAGCCAGGTTTTTTTAAGTTATCAAACACAAACCTGGAGTAAGTGGCATCATTAACACCCTCCACAACACAATTTTGTGCATAGGTGGCACTGCACATACAAAATCAAGTAGATCAGTAACAAAATCACATGTAATGACAAATTTCAAGTCAAAAATGTTTAAACAATATAAACCATGGAATAATAGAAGCGAGAAATTTAGATTTAGCACCATCAAGGTACTTGAAGAGTGATTAGCCAGCACAATGATTATCATAGTGTATTTTGATCAACTTCAAATGACGAACAGTGAGGTTAATAACTGTACCGTACATATTAATCCAGTCAGACTCAATATTTCTATAACCATTGAGTACAGGATTGAGTTAAGAGAAGTTCAAAAATTAGAAAATAATGGTGGTACCAGATGTTCCCTCCAAAGACAAAAGGCAAAAAGATATAAGAAAGAAAAATTAAATAAAATTTTCAAAACCAGATGAGTAGATTTAAGATGGGAGCATGGTGGGCAAAATATAGACAAGCAAACAAAGTCCAATGTGATAAAGATTAAAGAGAATTCCACATCATTTAAATGAACGATTTTATAAAACAGTTATCAAGCCTGCAATGTTTTACAGAGCAAATTGTTAGGCAATGAAGAAAAGCCAAATAGACAGAGTTAAGATGACTAAGATGTCCATATTACGTTGGATGAGTAGATTAACTCTAAAAGAAGAGTAATAAATGATCACGTTAGAGACAATTTAAAGATAGCTCATGAGGTAAAAGTTGAAATTCAAGAGCTTTCAATTTTTTTAGATGGTAGCGTCACTTAAGCCCACAACCTTTTGATTGTGAAAATGAGCACTTATCAATTGCACAACAAACTCTTGACAAAACTTTGTATTTATTGATGCTTGTATTCTTCTTAATATTTTGAATGGCTCGAGAAGTTTGGTGAGAAAAAATCATCATAATCCCATGGTTTAAAATAGTGTTCGACAACAGGTTTTCTGGAGCTTGTCACATGGTTTCCCCATGAAGGATCCTCCAAGTAAAAACGGTGCTTCTTGTGATGGTGTATTTGTGCATTGCTGTGCATTTCTCTCTTTATTTTGTTTCGTCTTAGATTCATATAAGGGGGAAATAGTAAGGTGCCACAACCACCTACTAAAAGTAAAACAAAAACAACAACAAAACAAGAACAAAAAGAAAGCAAACAATGTAAAACAAAAAACCAAGAAAAAAAAACAAAGCATAGCAAATGTAACTTTTTGGAGTTAGATTCTGAAACCAAAACAACCATTAAAAGCTGGGGCTTCATCAGTGATCTACTCGTTTCTTGCTGAGTCATAGATGAGTCGAGCTGCAGGCCCCCCCGCCCAAATACACTAGAAAGGGATCCTAAGTCATGATATGTGGTGGGGTATGTACCAAATCTCGTCATCGATCTCTCCCTACTCCGTGATATCATGATCCTTAACTAGTTAACTTTGACACTCAATTACGGGAAAAATAAAAGCATTTCAAATCTTAATCCAATAGTGGGTTAGTGGGTTACAATCGGTTGGACAGCACTTTTACGGACGTTTGCAGAAACTTCGTGATTAAAAAGATAAAATAGAACAAGTGTTGGTACGTAAGAGATAGAGAGAGAGACATACCGATTAATGGATCCAACAGTACTGATGGACCGAAAAGGAAGCAACGAAGATGAACGAGAGCGGGAGAGGTGACGGAGGCGAGAAAATGCCATCTCTCTCTCTCTCTCTCTCTTTCTACCTTTCTCCTTGTATCAGAGGGGCTGATTTCGTTCCAATTTGGAACCCTTCTCTCCTTGTTTGGGAGAAACGTTACCAATCCACCAGGCTATTTTCTTCTCCCTGTGATGGAAAATCTAGCAGCAGAAATTCAGACGCAAGATTTCTTTCCATTTTTTCCTAAACGGTGGCTGAATGTTCATTCCGAGCAGAAAGGCGTCCACCTAAGGACGAGAAGGAAACTTACCAAACCCGACGGAAGGACTAGTAGTCGTTGAATTTTTTTTTTTCTGCCCTGCTGTTGAAGTGTAATTTTTACATTACACTGATTATATTTCGATCGATACCGAATTTTGAACTCTGAATCGAACCTTAACAAATTTCTATTTAGCGTATTATTACTATTGGATTACTATGCGAATATCTAATTATTTTAGTTTCATCATGAAAAACTAAGAACTATGATGATTTAGTGGAATCCATTTTTAACTGTTTAATAGCTCCCACGATAATTTGTCCCATCACCCAACATTTTCAATGTAGACATTAGTAAATTTTAAGTTTATAGATTCTTCAAACTCTTTAAATTTCAATTTTCTCCTCTTTTTTTTGTCATTATTTTTTACTACAAGTTGACATTTAAAATCACTATAAAGGTTCCTTTTCTTTTAATAGTATACAAACTACTATCTTATATATCAAATTTAAAATGACAGATAACAAAGAAGTTAGAGAGATTCATTCAATTGAAATTGTAAAGTTTTTTTTTATAAATCAGGTATCCCTACTCAACATTCAAAGTGAGATTAATCGACATATACACGAAACTCTTTGTTCACTGTTGGAATGAAAAAGGTTAAGGAATAGTGACCTCTTTAAAAAAATCAATTTATCAAATTTTAAAAATTATTTTAAAATTAATTATGGTCAAAATGTTCAAATTTGATATATTGCCACTCATGTTTTGAAAAATAATATCACACTAAGGTTAAAATATCGGCCGATACATATCGTATCGGCCGATATATATCCGTCTTTTAAGACCGAGGTAATATCGACAGATACGATAAGTATCGGCCGTACTACCGAATATCGGCCGATATTCATAAATATCGATATTTAATTATTTTTTTATTTTATTTTTTTAAAAACACCGATACGGTTTTTCACGGTTTTTTATGGTTTTCAACGGTTACGGGTTCCCACGGTTTTTTACGGTTTTTCACGGTTCCGATATCGGAGGAGAGAGAAATATACCGATATCGGAGGAGAGAGTAAAATATCGGCCGATATATCCATTAAGCCGATTTTTAAATCACTGACATTGTTACATATAAGATTTTTAGCATGACTCACATTTTATTCTCAAAGGAAATATTATATTCTTATTAAATGAAAAAATACTCTACAATAGTAGAACCCTCAAGGAAAAATATTAAACTTAAGAAACTTTTTTAGAATGTGATATAAAATAAATGTGATTGTTTTACCAAAATAGTAAAGTATTTTTTATATATAATAAAAATATAACATTAAATTAATAAAGTAATTTATTATTTAATAAAAGTATTATTCTTCAAAAAATATTATTCAAATAATAGGTCACAAATTGAATATCAGTCTTTATAATGATCAAAATGGCATTCTAGTTTGACTTCATTCGACAACTTTGTTGTCAATTTCGCTGAGCCTAATCCAATTAATGTAAAATGAAAAAATTAAGTTATATATTTATAACTTATTATTATTATTTTAATATTTTCTTAAATTTTTATCTTATTAAATTTTTTATGCCAATCTTCTCCAAAATGGTACATTTAAACGGTTGAAACTTGAAGACTTGAAAAACCAAATGTTTCAGAGACGGAATCGGAAGGGATCTGACACATATGCTCTGAGAGTCTACTGGACGACTCACTAGTGGGGGATCAGACTGAGTTGACTCAGTCGTACTGATAAAAATGCATGTATGTATGAGTATGTATGTATGGCAGCATGAGCGTTGATGACGCATCTCCTCTCTCTCTCGTACACACTCTCTCTCTCGCTCCTTCTTCCTCGACGTTCTATCTCTAGGGTTTTTGTTTCTCTCTGTCTCGTCTAGGCCGATCAAAACGACCATTTTCATCCAAATCCATCGCATTCCCATCTCTTCTACAGTCTCTGCCTTCCCAACCGCCTTCCCATCAAAATTCTGATCACAAACCCGGTGTAAGTAACGCTTTTAATTGTTCTGCTCCGAAAAAATCCTATCTTAAATCTCAATCCAACTGTAAGCACAAACAAAAACCTCGACCATCCAAACGCGGTGACAGCTAAAGATCGATGGCGAAGACTAAACCTGGAAAGAAGGACTTAGATTCGTACACCATCAAAGGCACCAACAAGGTCGTCAGAGGTAAACCAGCGCCACCCGATTTCTCCACTTATTCTCTATCCGACCCGAACTTCCTATCCGATTACCCAACTCCGCTTCCGGAAATGCGCTTTTATTATCTCTGTTACTACTGTTATTATCTGGGTGTGGTGCAGTTGGGGACTGTGTGCTGATGCGGCCTTCTGACTTGGAGAAGCCGCCGTACGTGGCTCGGGTGGAGAAGATCGAGGTGGATCACCGGAACAACGTGAAGGTGCGGGTACGATGGTACTACCGGCCAGAGGAGTCGATTGGAGGGCGGAGGCAGTTCCACGGGGCCAAGGAACTGTTTCTCTCTGACCATTATGATGTGCAGAGTGCGCACACTATTGAGGGCAAGTGCATTGTCCACTCCTTCAAGAATTACACCAAGTTGGAGAACGTTGGCGCTGAGGACTACTTCTGCCGCTTCGAGTACAAGGCTGCCACTGGGGGCTTCACTCCAGACCGTGTTGCCGTGTCAGTAGTCTCCTTCTGGTTATACTTCTTTTTGTGATTATTGATTTCGTATTTCTTATGGCATTGTTTCTTGAATGTAGATTGGCGTGTTCTATTGGTTGTTTGTAGGTATTGCAAATGTGAGATGCCGTACAACCCCGACGACCTCATGGTTCAGTGCGAAGGATGCAAAGATTGGTAATTCATAGGAAATGCCCCATGTCTGTTCTACTTGTTAGAAAGGTTGCATGCTTTGTACCATGGATAATGGCAACAATGACATTAATAGCACGATGCTTTCATCATTGGAATCATCTCCAAGTTGATGACTTGCATTTCTTTGTGTTTCTGGGTGCATTTCTCCTCCACACTTTAGAAGGAGATGCACTTGGATGAACGTTGCGACCATGTAACCAACTATAATTGTTGTCTTTCAGAGCTTTGGAGTTTCCTTGATTTGATTTTGTGCTCTTCTTTTATGATGGTATTTTACTATTTTACTTCTGCTGCATAGATGATTGAAACTACTGTCACGAGGAGGGTTCTGGTTATCTCGTATGAGTTTTTTATTGGGAAATAAAAAACATCCCTGAAGACTACTGCCATGAACATGATGGTTGTCACTTGTTTTGTATTTTAAGAAATTTGAGTTCTGCTGGGTGAAGGAAAGGGGCAGTTGCTCCTGCAGTGGCCCCTATGGATTTTTTTCAACACTTGCTTTGCCATCTTTGTTCTGATGTGGCTACTTTCTTGATAAACATTTCCCCATGATCTTTAGCTTTCAATTATTATGCTCTTGTTTGGTATCATTATCTTTATTTGCTTTTTTTTTTTTACGCAATTTTTCTCTTGAAGCCTTGGTGCTTCTCCTTTGCAATTTCTTTCTTTTAATCTGATCTATCCACTTCACTCATTTCAGTGCTGTCACATCCTCCCTTGAAGCATGACTTCTGAACTTGAAGCATTCTTCAAATTTGTTTTGTCACAAACTCCAGAAACTCGAAATGGATGTCAAACCATTGTATTGCCAACTTATTGATCCTCCTTTTAAAAAAAGCCTACTTGTTGATCCTCCATTCATCCTTCTCAAAGATTTATTCCCTTTTCATCATATACAACCATTCATTGATGTAGGCAAACCATGGGTGTTTTGTACCCATTGAGCAAAGATGGGTTGTAATTGGATAGCGGTATTTGAAAACATATCTTGGGGACACCCTAAAGCGCTCATGGTATCATTATGAATATACAAGCCAAAACTGTGAAAGCGTAGAAATATACATGCCCAGTTCAGATGTGATATGATTGCATCCCGGTGTCTAAGGACATGATCTAATAGATCGTTGTATCATAGTCTCTTACCATAAAAATGGCTGCATGTGCGGCAACACCAACTATGAGAAATCCACCGATCCACATATGATGTGTGAACAATGAAAGTTGTGTATCATAGTCAATAGCTAGGTCTGGATAAGGGGGCATGGAATACATATGGTGAGCTACAACAATGGTTGAAGAGCCTAACATATCTAGGTTAAGAGATAATTGAGCATGCCATGACGTTGTTAGGATCTCATAGAGGCCTTTATGGCCCTGGCCTGTAAATGGGCCTTTACGCGCCTCTAAAATATCTTTCAAACTATGACCAATGCCCCGGTTGGTCTTAAACATGTGAGCAGCTACCAGGAAAAGAATTGCAATAGCTAAATGATGGTGTGCAATATCGGTCAGCCATAGACCCCCCGTTACTGGATCTAATCCCCCACGAAAACTAAGAAAGTCCGTGTATTTTGACCAATTCAAGGTGAAAAATGGGGTTGCTCCCTCGGCAAAACTAGGATAAAGTTGAGCCAAAAGATCCCGATTCAAGATAAATTCATGAGGAAGTGGTATCTCTTTAGGATCCACTCCAGCATCTAGAAATTGGTTAATCGGTAAAGATACAAAGACTTGGTGTCCCACCCAAGAAAGAGACCCAAGCCCTAGTAACCCTGCTAAGTGGTGATTCAACATAGATTCCACATCTTGGAACCAAGCCAATTTTGGAGCAGCTTTGTGATAATGGAACCAACCGGCAAAAAGCATTAACGCTTCAAAGACCAATGCACCAATTGCATAAAGATATTGAAAACAATACTTTACATGGAGTATCCAAATATGGAATATGGCAAAGTTAGGTTGGATACTGTTCACACTATAGCCAAGGATCTGACTTTTCTATGTTCTACTGCCTCTTTATGCAGTCATTTTCACAACCGTTTGTTACTTTCTTAGTTTTTTATTTCTATTTGTAAATTGATGTGGATGGCATAATCAACGAAGACTGCATTTCAGAGACAACTCCACATTATTTAGACCATTTGGAGGTCTTCAAACAATTACAAAATTTCAAAATTTGTATGATTTTCTAATTGGGTTCATAGGGATAAAAGGCCCTAAATAGTAAATATATTTACATGGTTCACAATGATTTTTTAGTAGTTAGAAAAGACACAGTTGACAATAGGGCCTTGGATAATTTAGGACTCAATTAATTACGATTTTTTTTTTTTTTGTTTTATTTGGTTATTAGGATAGTGTTAACAATTAATTTCTATTTTTGGTTAATTTGGAAAAAAATGTATTTAAGTTAGAAGTCCCTTTTTGTGCTAGGAATTGAATTTTACTTTTTTTTTCCTATTGGTCCACATAAAGGATTCAATCTTACTTGTATGGGGACGTTTGTATATAATGAGGAGGGGACAGCCAAAGCCATCATTGTCATTTTGTTTTGAGAAGAAGTTCGAGGAGAACCTTTGGGGGGTGGGGGTGGGGTTTTGAAGGTTGCACCAACAAGATATGAGGTTCCTAAAACTACAGAACATAGAGCCTATATGCTTAAGACTACCTATATTTTTCACTAGTGAGTGTGCTTGTATGTTTTTGATCCTTTTTTAAGCCTCTTTTCATATTTTTCTTTGGATTTTTTATAGGGAGGTCTAAAAAAAGATAAAACTATGTTGTAAATTCAATTAAAATGACCATGTTATATATCATATGTATGTATTTTTATTCATAAATTATTCAAATAATTTAGTGCAATTTGGATGATCATTCGTCATGGTTGTGCAACTCATCACTTGGACTAAACTTAATACTTTCGATGGGCCAGGTTGGCTGATGAATTGAGATGGACTCTTAAGACTTGACAAGGCATGGGATTGGATTCTGTCTCATTCACAGATAATGACTGCTAGAATTATGAAATAGAACTAAAGACACTCATCTATTGGAATAACAGTAGTTGAAATTATAATGATCAATACCTTATATCAGTCAAGGTGTAGGTTGAAGATACGTGTTGCGTTACCATCTCCTGTACCTGTAGTTTTATCAAGTTTTTAGGTATCATGAAGTGTAACGGAGTACTAATTAAGGGGAAACAATGAGGATATGAAAGGCATCATTTTCTATGTAAACTTTTATTTCTTGAAAACATGACAATGGAATTTCATGAAGAGTGTATGTATGGTACAAGCATATGCTAGGGCAGCACTCAAGAAGACTGCTACACACAACATTTACACAATGGAATTTCTATGTAATATTATTTTTCTTTGAAACTATAATACGTGTCGAATTGACAACCTTTAAGGTTACATAGGAAACACCTAAAAATTTATGCTGTGAGTTCTTGTCCAAAAATAAATAAATAAATAGAAGTTGCCTCATCAAATGCAATAATACCACATGCCCATGGTGTTGATGCAATTGAAGCCAATCTCCGAGGATCCATTGAAATTAGCTTTCATTTTACTTGGAATTAGAGAGATTTGTGAATCAATTTCTGTATGCACAGTACTCGCTAATTCAATGTTGTTGCATACACTTCAGACAATCCAAGGGTGGAAAGGTAAGTAATGTAATTAGGGCTTTCCATATTGTAAGTGATGGTTATTAGTATTTTGAATGGGTCAAGGTGGTCTATGCTAGCATTATATTTCTTTTATGCTATTAATAGTTGGTCATATGTCATTATTGTTATGGTTGTTCTTTTTTTTTTTTGTGTTTTTTTTTTTTTAAATAAGTTGGTCATATTTTAGTTGCAAGTTATATTTAATGGAATTTGCTTCACTGGGACAAAAAAATTGGTTAGAAGATGAAACACACTGAGTGGAGGAGTGGAAGATGGGCAAATGGATTGATGGTGTCTTTTGATATATATATTTTTTTGAAGTGGTAACTGATGTAATATTAAAATGCACCAGTGGTGCGAAGAAAACTGTACAAGGCAAAGAAAAGGAGAAAGAAAACCCCCCTCAACCCATACACCCATCTGCCCAAGCATCCAAAAGGGGAAACTGCTAAGATAAAGAAGCCCAATACACTCTTTCCATGCTCGCAGAATGTCTGTCATGGATAGATGCCGAAATTCCGCAAGAGAAGATGTGAAATTTTCAGGGATTCCCCTAGGTAGGGAATCTTAATTTCCATCATCAATATTATTTATGGGGCTTTGGCGTGGGGGAAAGGAAAAAGGGGTTGGGTGGGGGTTCTCCTTGGCTTGAAAGTAGGGAAGAAAGATCCTGCCAAGGCGGTGGGGTAGTATTCAAGTGCCTTAAAAGGTAGGAGAAATTGATGATATGCTATGATTTTCCTAGGAAAAAAAAAGGAAAAAACAACTGAGCCGCTTTAGTGGTTTCCATCCTTTCCCCTAATTTGTCCCAATCCAAATATACAGTAAGTTCTGTATTTTGGGTGAAGAATTACCACTACCTTGTTTGGTGGAAATGTCCATTAAGTAAGAACAAAATGAGGCTAACTTATTTTAATATTTTCCTTTATATGGAAACTCTCTCTCTCTCTGTCTATATCCATCTCATTCTCTCTATCCATCCATCAATCTATCTATCTCCACTTGGCATGTTGGCAATGCTATTTTGGTACATGCAGAAGGACCCGAACTGTTCATGTTGTGTGTCTTACTTTAGATCAACACACTTGTTACTCGAGCTAAGTATACATCCTAATGTCTTGTTTTAGATAAACACACTTGTTACTCGAGCTAAGTGGACATCCTAATGTCTTACTTTAGATAAACACACTTGTTACTCGAGTTAAGTGGACATCCTAATGTTTTACTTTAGATCAACGCACTTGTTACTCGAGCTAAGTGGACATCCTAAATTCCTATCCTACAATTTTGGTTAGCCTTTTCCTTTACCATCCCCTTTTTTTGAAAAGTGTATACCATCCTTTTCTTTAAAGAAATTCCCATAAAATGACCTCTAACCTATGGATGATGATTGCTTATAATCCTATATATTTTTGGTATCAACAGTCTAATTTTAAGCCCACAACTTCTGATGTCTGGCTTGGATTATGGAATACTTGTTGCATGTTCCATAGTTTTTTTTTTTTTTTGAAATGGTAATTGATAATATAATAATAATAATAATAATAATGAGGCACCAGAAGTGCACAATACAAGGAACAGGAAGAACAAATTAACAATCCCAAAGCCCAAACATGTCCCATAGGTTTTTTTTTAAGAGGATAAAAATGACTTTTTGTGAAATTTTTAGGTAGGAAAGACATTTGCAGGTAAAAAAAGGGGTAAAGTGGGAAAAATTATAAGGTAAAAGAGTTGGCAGAAGAAGAAGAAACACTAGCATGTTTTTATTTAAAAAAATTGACAAAATTTCATTGCAAGAAGAATAAGTACATGGAAAGTGACGTCATAGGAGTAATGTTTGAGATTGAAGCTACGCCACCAAGCATGGCCCACAAAACAAGACAAGGACTATGAGAAAGTAGAACATAAATCCTAATCCAAATAGAAATATAAGAAAACCTTATCTCTTGATGCACCATTATTCACTAAGAAATCCTCAGTCCATTCATCATCCACTCACATGAGAAAGGCTGATGTTCATGTTTCTCCTTAGATCACTGATCTCCTTGAATATAAGTATAAGGCTCCATGGCCCATCAAGTTACTTTTGCCAAGTCATCAAAAGCACTAGAATATTTGCTTGGGGAAAAAGGGAGGAAGAGCCAATCAGGGGTTTAGGCTCCAAGTGTGAGTGGTGTTGTGCTTCTTTTCATTCTTCATTATTTTTCCTTCTTTGACTTTCTTCATCATCTTTGACTCTGTCATTCTTATTGTTTAATTTTTATTTTTGTCAATTCTTGCATTTGTTTGATTTTGTTCTTCTTCCCATAATTTTTCAGATTCTTTTATTTCTTTTTCATTGATTCTCTTTTAGTCTTTTTCTTATTATTTCATTATTGTTGTTGTTTTTTCTTCCTTTTTATCATTTTTTCCTCCTTTGCCTTTTATAGTTCACTCCTCCTTTTCTTTCGATTAAATTTGTCACCGTTTTCACCTGAGCGTCCTTTACTTCTGTGCACATTTTGCTTCTAAATTCTAAACCATACAGTAGGTTTTACCTCTAATGTGTTGTTTAGTGCCCACATGCTCAAGGTCGGATACTGTAACATTTCCATTATTTTTTGCCTCTAAACCATATGACAGGTTTTACTTCACACATTATTCTGTTCAAAATATGTTGGCTAGTATCCACCGCTCAAGGTCACATACTACAGCATCTCGATAATTGTTGCCTCTAAACTATATGGCAGGTTTTATTTCACACATTATTCCACTTAAATGTGTGTAGAATTGCTTTATGTACATCTCCCACTTTGAGCTGTTTGATGATAGTGAATCATCAAGAAAATAGAAAATTGTTTTTTTTGAGAGAAAATCAATTCTATGATCTTGTTCTTTAACCTTGTCATTATTTTGCTTAAATGGTAAATACAATTTATGATGTATCTTGTGCATGGTACTATCTTAACAGGTTTCATCCTCATTGCATGGGCATGACAATTGAACAAGCCAAAAAACTAGATCACTTTTTATGTTCTGAATGCTCCTCTGATGACGATGCCAAAAGATCCCTGAGCAATTTCCCTGTTTCACCACTTACTGAGCCAAAGGTGTGAATGTTAATAAATGTTTAATATATATCTTGTTATGAGTTCATTTGACTTTTTTTCTCAAAATTGAGTTCATTGACTTTTATTTAAGGTCTCACCTGTGTGCAAGATCATTTCTCGGTTACAAGGCATTGTTTGTTTATGCTTGTGTTGGTTGGTTATGGGTTTATGCTGTTGCTTCACCGATAAAGGAAGTTTCAATGGTGGAGCTTTTAAAATGGCAAAAGAGTGTATTCTTGTACTAGTTTAAGCATTTTACAGTACTTGAAAAAAACATTGTTACATTCCTATTGAAAATTAGGTATTGGATTTTAGTATTTGGATAAGTAGGTTCAGTATGTTTTAAGGCTCATCATCTGACTCCATTTTTGTACAGTACCACACCAGGCACAAAGAAAGCGTATAAACTTACTGGTGAAACTTTAAACGCATAGACTGATCTTCCTTGTCACATGATAAGAATTAAATACCAGTAAGCAATTCATGCAACAGGATGAAAGAATCTTTTTTTTTTTGAAAAGTAATTTCATTCATAAAAAAGAGGATAACACATACAAACAAAATCCTTAACAGGCACTAAGAGCCTGCCACCCAAAAAAACAGATAAGGACCACCAAAATTACATAAAATTATTTACAATTTCTGATGACAAAGTCACACCCTAATGAGCATACTCATCTGCTTCTGAATTTGCAGATCGGGGAACCCAAGAGACCGAATAACCATAAGCCTCAATGGAATGACGAATCCTATCAATTTTATCCAAATAAGACTATGGACGAAGAGACCCTGAGGCCCAGTCAACAATAAGCTTAGAGTCACCTTCTTAGATACTCTCAATCGCCCCTAACTCTTCCAATGCCAAAACACCTCTCCATAAAGCATGTAACTCCACATCAATCACAGAACCATTCGGAAGAGGGCCCGCAAAAGAAAACAAGGTGTTGCCAGAGCCATTTTGAATAATTGCCCCATAAGCTGCTAAACCAAGACCACACACACAACTTCTATCAAAATTAAGCTTAAGGAGACCCGTCTCTGGAGGAGACCAAGCTACAAACGTCACCGGATTTGAATGAAGCGTAACATGATTCACTGATTCCCAAACCTTGAAATATCTGAGATATTAATGCCACGAAACTTTCTTGACCCGACCAGCCACCAAGCAACTTTGCTCTTTATAACTTTAATAAGAGATGCCTGATAGAGGACTCTTTACCTTTAACGATCCTGGAATTCCTTTAAGGATGAAAGAATCTATTTGTGTGCTTAAATGGTTCACATAACGATAGAGCTTGCTGATTTGAAACAGATCAAGGATTACCAAACAAACCTTCAACGAGTAAGCAATGGATTGCTGATAATTATCTTGCACGTATATTATTCAAAAAAGAAAAGAAAGAAAAAACTATGTTGCATTTTTCCCTTGTGTGATGCTATTTTAGCTATCCTCTTATATGAAAGCCTTGCTAGTCACATATTTTTGTTGGGATCCACTAGTTACTTATTTTCCTAATTTAAACAACAGTTCTGTTGCAAAATGGAAAGCTTAACGTTTACTTAGAAATGGAATCTCAAATTAGATTAGTGTCTTGTATTGTGCTAGAGGTTAGTGCAATCCTGAACTTGGGTTCGAGGAGAGAGAGAGAGAGAGAGAGAGAGAGAGAGAGAGAGAGAGGAAAATTTTTGTGGTGGAGATATAAAAGCAGTTTTTTATTTAATGGGTTAGGCTTGGGTGTTAGGCAATTCTATTTCACGATTGGTATGGAACATTATTCCAGTGACACTCTTTCAAATGGTTTGGAAAGAGGAACTTGAAAATATTGGAGAGGAAGGTTAACCCAATGGGGTTGGAGTGATGGCCAAGAACCCACTTATGTAAATAGGAAGACTTGAGTTCAATTTCCACTCCCCCAAAGGGCCACTCCACATAGTTTTACCCGGTGTATGTAGACAGGGAGGTTTGCACATGCCCAAGGATTAGTTAGGTGCTCTAAGAAGCCTGGACACCTTGGCCTTCAAAATAAAGTATTTGAGAGGAAGGATTGGTGGAAGGGGTCTTTGATATAGCTAATATAAAGACTAATTAGATGGATCTTGTTGGATAAGGAATTCAGAGGGGTCTATTTGAGTGGGGCTGAATTATTGACTATAAATCAGGCTGTTAGGGGGTGGTTGGAGCATGTTAGAAGGAACTTAATAATTAAAGGGGACTTCGAAAATGCTATTGTGTAGGCAAGGGGTAAAAGAAATCACCTTGGAGACGATGACTACTTCGACTATTATGATTTTGGAAGTTAAAAGAATGGTTTCATTAACGGGAGAAACATCAGAGAGGAAAGAGATACATCATTTTAAAAGAGGGGGAGGGGGAGAAAAAAACAAGGATAAATGCAAGCAAAAAAAATATAAAAGGTTATATAAAAGAGAGGATGACATCTCTGAACATGTTAACTGATCCACTTCTGTGTTTGCCGAATGATGAATCTCCTCATTATTGAGCTTTTCGAATTCATAATATCTTGAAATTTGAGAATATGATTTGATAGTTAAAAAGGAAAGTTCACCAATAAATGTTGCATTTGGAATCACCTTCAACAGTTGCATTTGAGATGTCCAAAGAATCAATGAGCGCTCAAAGTAGGAAGCCACCATGAAAGAGGTTGAATCTCTAATCAAGCTGCCAATGCCACCTTTACCAACTTTTTGACAGAAGCTACCATAAAAGTTCAACTTTGCAATGCCTTGGAGGCTCCCAACGAGAGACGCTAGAATCATCGTGAGAGGGGATCAATCAAGGTAGCCAGTTTGGAAAAATATCTGCCTTGGACCCCAAAACTCTCCACAAGAAAGAACCCAGAAAATGACCTTATGTGTAGCCAAAGAAACCATGCAATAAGGAATGACCTCCTAGTATCAAAGGCTACATTTGTCCGCTCTTTCAATTTTGAATAGAGAATTGCAACTAACAAGAAACTCCAAACCATATGGCTTTTAGAAGACCAAATCCATATCAGTTAGAATTTATGTGATTTGCCGAAGGACAGCTCTAGGGAGACTGAGATATCCATTTTTGATGGAGAGACTGCACATTTCTCATGTGATGGACCTCACATGGTTGGGTGAGATGGATAGAGTAGTACATGGGTGATATAAATCAAGGAAAACTCCTCAATCCAACCATTTTAACTTTGTGAGATGGGTCATTTAAAGCAACGGTTTTGTAGCGATCAAATTTTCAATGTCTAAAATTACAAAGCTAATTTGATCAGATGAGGCTCAAATTTTATACAGCCAATGAACTTGTAACATGTGGCTCACCTCAATATTTGAAGAGCAGCCTCCCTAAATAGGGGGACTCCTAGGGTTTTCGTTTGCCAAATTACCTGGTATAGCCCCTAAAATGCTGAAAAGGGCCAAGAAAAGAATACTAAACCATCTAGAGAAGTCAATATGATTGAAGAGATGATTTTTCATCTCCAGGTTCCTTTCGCATAGATAGCATGCATTGACCAAAATATGATTTTGATGACGAAAATGATCAATGGTCAATATCTTGTCCAATCCAATTGCCAAAATGAAAGCTAGAATTCTAGGTAGCATATTGATCTTCCAAAGAGCAGGATTGATGAGGGGGCAATACCAAGAGAGACAATATTAAAGAAGAACGATTTCACCGAAAAAAGACCTCTATTATTCAGAGCCCAAATTTGGATTTGATCACTCTCCCTGGGCCAAGTACACATCCTGGAGCAATGGGAAAAGATATTTAAGTCGGTTGAGTTCTGACGAAATTGAGATAGCCAAACTGAACAATCTTGTGACACCCTGGAGATTATTAGGATTACAAGAGAAGTCATCAGGCTCTTTAAAATCAGTGAGATTCTTTCAAACATGTGAGACACTGTTGATTGTGTAGCTAGCTTCTCAGTGAAGATGAGTTTGAGAGATCTGAGTTATTTTTTTATTGATTTTCTTGTTTTTCCTTTCTTTAGTCTTTGGTTTGGTACTTTATCTCTTGTACTGTTCCTTTTTCTTGGTTAATGAAAGTTGAATTTTCAAAAAAAAAAAAGAAGCTTCACCTAACTGATGGAACCCTACAAAAATTGTTAATAAGATTTGAGAGAACTTGCAACAGAACCAGTAAATTTTGACTTCATGCCCTGTTTCTAGCTCATATTTTAGTTTTCAGTTGGGATTTTCCTTGGAAGAAGACAATGTTAAATCTTCGATTTTCTATGCTTCAACAACAATCAAAATCCAAAATGACTGAATTTGCTAATTTGTTTTATCTATCCAATGTTGTGTTGTGCTCTAATTTGTTTCTACAGCTTTTCCCTAGGGTTAAATTTGCACTTACCTCACCCATCATGTCAGAGTTAATTAATAGCATCATAGCAACTTGTTTAAGATTACACCAAGACTAGTCATGTAGTGTTTGGTATATTCTTCTTCTTCTTCTTCTTCTTCTTCTTCTTTTTCTTCTTCATATTGTCATCATCATTATCATACTGCTGCTGCTGCTGCTACTACTACTACTGCTTTTGCTACTTCGCTGTTACTGCTGCCACTGCTGGTGCTGCTCCTCCTACTACTACTTTGCTGCTGCTGCCACCACCACCACCACCACTGGTGTTCTATTTGATTATCATCTTTGAAGGCTACCCATTATCTGGTTTTGGCCTTGTGAGCTCCAAGTTTCCACTTGTCGTGCTTATTGTTTAAATTTATAATAAATATTTACAGCAAACTGCCTATCTGATGCAACCCACTTATTTAATTGAATGTGTTTTGGATACCTATGAATTGACTAGGTTATAAATTTTCCATGGCACTTTTAGAATGATTGTCTCACACTGTATGATGATTAATGCATTTTATCTCGTCAGATTTGATTGTCACTACAACTTACTAGTCCAGGCAAATTAAACTGCCTAATTGGTAATCATGTTCCATACTGTATTGTTGACATTCTCATCATTTTTCATGTTGAAATGCCAGGTGGAGTCCAAACGCCGTAAGCGATGACTGCTGAAAGGCTACAGTTTAGCATGAGGTTGTACGCATTTTCTTGCATGTTTGCTCTCATTGTTGGTTATGTGGAATTGTACAGTGCAGAGAACAGACTTTGCTCGCACCAACCAGAGGAACAAGAGGCTTTTCTTTCTATTTATGTTGTTGTGTTCCCTTACTATGTGCCCTTGGACCAAGGAGGTGAATTTGGAGTTTGTATTGTCTCGTGTACAATTTGTTTCCAGTGGTTCTTGCTTAGGCCTAGAATCTCTAGGGAACAATTGAAGGAAAAAAAATGCATGCCTGTTGGTACTTGTAATATGCTTTGTCCTCATCATCTTCTCCTTTTCTCTTCAGTTACATGGTTGAAACTACATTGGTCAGTACGTGAAGGCTGCTTTATGCTTATTTTTACTTTTAGGATGTTCAAAATGATTAATTGTTAAATATTTACACCAGCCAACATTATGAACACTTCTAGATTTTAGATCATGTGGTGGGCTGACCTTCCATTTGATCCGAAGGGCCCACTCAACCACCTTCATTTGGTGATTCTATCCATCGACTAGTCCCTGAAAAATGGAAGGTTCTACAACTTTGGTCTGCTTGTCCCTTGTGTAAGAAAAGGTGGTTGTGAGGGTATTAGGGCATTTATATTTTATAGTGTACGCCATACTCAATGGTTAAAGGTTTTGTTTTTGAGAGTTTTGAGAGAACAATGGTTGATTTACTTCTTCCTTTTAAGGCTTCTCACTTTAATGTGTTTGCAACGGTCATTCTTACATTATATATTCACTTGAAAACTAGGAAGAGTATAAGAACTTGGAGTTGCTCTAATGGCTAACAGACCACCTTGCCACTCAATGGAGGTTTCTCGGATCAAAAGCTTATTGTTTGCCGCTTCTTTTATCCTCCTTATTTTATCTCTTTCATCATATTTCATATCAAATGATTGATTTCGGGTCAACTTCCCGCTTTGTGTTCTTTAGAATAAGAAAAAAAAAGATAATTTTTTTGTTTTTTTATGGATTTGGTAATCAGGTCAACTATCATCTTTTACCATGGTGCCAAGGTTGCGTTTAGACGAGGCATAAATTTTGCAGGGCTTATCCGGGGTTACCTTTGACCTCGTGTATTATACATACTCTTTGTTTTAAAAGGATTTTCAAATGTGAGGGTGGAGCGATAATTAATAGTAAAATCTAGACTTTTTACCTTTACTTTTTATTTACCAAGCAAAGGTAATGAAGGATAACACCAAGCTATTCTGTATCGAGTTCAATCTGTAGTAGAGCAGTGGATTCTAACCCAACGATCATTCTTTGTGGATTAACTGGTTAAACCGTTGAGGGAGGTTTCCTATTGTTTGAGTGATGTAATGTTCGATGGTAGGAGGGTGAGATTCATCTCTCTTAGCAAAACATGAAAAGTGAGATAAAATGCACCATTTCAGCGTCACCAATGACAGTAACCCTCACTTGTTTTTTCGGTTCACACTCCATCCGTATTGGGCTGAGCTATACTATCAGCTTGATACTCGATCCTGATGCCCAGAAATGGCTATAGTATGAATTGGAAGGATATGCAAATAGAAGGAATAAACAGAATTAAAAATAAAATAAAATTGGATGGAATGGCTAAAGAAGGATGTATTGGATGTCTGGATAATTGAAAGTATGATTTAGAATGGAAGAAAATTTAAAATGTAATCTTACATAAATGAGATTAGTGATTTTGAAGAAGCTACTTAATAATGGATTCTAGGGTAATCAAGAGAATGATTTTAGATAAAAGAGAATCGAAGGGAGCTCAAAAAAGCGATCACAAATAAATCATATTAGTGATTTAGATGATGATGATGATAATAATAATGAATTCAATATGTATTCTTAAAATTTAATTTAAATATGTCAAATATTTAAATCAAGGGAAACTATATAGTCACTAAATCTATTTATCTATCTTATTTATTCTTTCAATGACGTATCTCTTTTTCTTATACCTACTGTGAAGATTATTTTATATATATAAGAATAATAACCTCAAAATGAATTGCATAATGGTCTTTGGTGTATTCACCCTAAATTACTGTCATAAATCACTGCATTAAAACCGTTAAATTCAATTATTATTTTTAAACCTAAAATCATCAACACAAGAAAATAAAGTTTTCTTTTTATTGTATTTGTACTTTTTATTTTGAATGAATTATCATTATTACTGAAAAGAAAAATGTTTGGGATTTTGTTCGGGTCGTGCTTCCAAGTGGCTTTTTCTAACATGCGGGAAAGAAACTCCAACCACAGAGGCGTCGTTATCTGACAAAGATTGACGTGGTGGGGGCCACTAATTGGACGGTTTCGACTGATGTATCTGTATTACCCAATGCCAGAGTGACTGCTTGCAATTATGCATGCGCATTGCTCATCTTGCTCTGTTAATAATAAAAAACAATATGAACCTGCTTTTATTTTAAATCAAAGACGAATTAACTGGAAAATGCTATTTTTTATAATAAAAAATAATATTATTTATTATTTAGATGATTATAAATAAAATAAAATAAGAGTTACCGGTGTGTATGGTCAGAGATGTTTGTATATATTTCAAAGATTAGTTGAGTGCTTCTAAACATCTTTATCATTAAAAAATATTGATCGATAAGTTTAAAGTCTTGTACTTCAATCACATGTGCATGATTAGTACTCCAATCAATCAGAAGTGGTTTTATGTATTCAAGATTATATCCAACAAGAGGTTTGTTTAATCACACATGAGTTTTAGTTTATTGTCAATTTTATTCTTCGCATAAACAGTAAAATTGGTTCATCAACCCTTTATATGAACAGTAAAATCAACTAGCTGAAATTTGCATGAACAATAAAATCGACTGGGCGAAATTTGCTAAATTAGCTTGTCGAAATTCACATGAACAGTAAAATCGACTAGCCGAAATTCGCATAAATAGTAAATGAACTCATCGAAATTTTATTGTTCATGCAAAGGTAAAATTGACAATACTCTAAAATCCATGTCGGATTACAAAAATACCTATAGGACGATCGGTACCCTATATTTGCATCTATTTAATTTAAAAATAATATATTAATAATTCTTTCTGGGTTTGATGTTATGAGTTTGTTGTAGTTTCCATGTTCGGTCTAACCCCCATTTAATAAATATTATTGGGCCCATATCTACTCTTGTCACAACTTGAAGTCTACCAACTCACATCCTTAATTAAAAGAGTGCACTGTGCACCTAACAAATATCTTCCTTTCATATTTCGCTTTTCTTTTTAAGAGATTTTAAGTAGAACTAACTATCACCTGTTTTAAACTTGACATTCCTTACATTTCAATCCTTATATAATGAGATGGACCAAATCAAAATAATTTAGTTCAATTTCAGATAAGATGTTTATCAATTTTATTTAAGATAAAAACCTCAATAACGATGTGGCTATATGTATTATAGTGCGGTTTTAACAATAATAAAAAGAGGATTATATTAACAGAAAAGTCAGAATAATATACAAAATAGGGTCTAAGAGACATAAGCCCATTAAATGTCTTAAAAAACAAAAAATGAAATAAAAACATATTACTTGAATTGTTTTCATTATATTTATTTAACTGCAAATATATCTTTAAATTTTATTTTTTATTTGATACATTGAGATTATTAAGACGAGTTGGCCTTTATCATATTATATCTAAAATTCTACAAATTTGTAAAATCAAAATTTTAGACGTAAAAGTATTTTTAAACTGTTAGAAACTTAGAATTAGATAAATTGAGAATAATCTTTATTAAATTTTATTATATTTAAATTTATTGACTAATAAGCACTTTTCTTTAAAGTTCTTAATTATAAGATATTTCATAGATTTAAATTAAATATAGAGTGGGACTCAGTGTCCTCAACATCTCAAATGTCAAAATTTAGGGTCCCACGTGCCGACTGCGGAGTACATCAAGACCCATTTAACCGGGTCATGTTGGATTGTTGGGGTTGCGGATTTCATAGTCCGATCCACCTCTGACCCGACCCTAGTGAGGCCCACTGTACCCAGAGTCAGACTCGGGGGCAGTAAAAGGTCCTAAGGCTTTTGTCTTCTGCACGTCGGTGGTTCACTTGGCGAACGAATGAACGACTGTAGCCGTTCGATCTGGTCGCTTCGGTTGCCATGAACGGATTGGATCGGATCACGTGTGTCGGCGGCTAGGTACGGTATTCTCTCACGTGTAAAAGATGAGTCGGCAATCGGCATTGTTACAAGAGAAGAGAATGGTATCCACCTAAAAAGATGCACACTTTATGATCCAGTCTCTTTTTTTTTTAACCTTCTGCACGTGGGTCCCATACTCCACCAATAGCTCAATTTTGACCGTTAGTGTAGTGGGACCGTGCTTATTTTCTGAGCTGGATAGATCTAGACCCTTCATCTTGTGCCCTCAGAACAAGGCCAAGATCCAGGTTCAAAAGCAGGGTCTGACTCCTAATAAAGAAGAAACTTTCTGCTGAAGATCATTTCAACGGTTCTGATCACCTAAGAAGTGGGTCCCATTTATAAAAGTGCAAATGACATCAGTGTGCAAGGTGCATGAATATTTTAATCTCTTCATGGGCCCACAATTAATAGTGACAGACGTCTACAATAACTCAGCTGCTGACTTGAAGATCAGTCCACCTGCTCCTTATTTTGTCCTAATTTTATTGCGACCCCCTACATTTCACTCAATTGCAAAAACACCCATACTTTCAAAAGCTGTAAAATTTCTAATAACCCCCCTTTACCTCTGGATTTCCTGTGCAATATTCCACACAGTGAGAAACTGTCTCGTAGTGTACAGAATAGGATATAAATCTTGGCTCATCCGATCGGCCAACAGGATACGTATGACAGTACTCTGGATAATCAGCTAATATTCATAGATATCATTATTTTTTTTCATAAAAGAATTAGATATCAACCATGGACTCAAGCAGATATCTTGTCCGATATTTATGTTTTACAATTTTTTTAAAAAAGTTCACCTATTTTTTTTTTCATTTTTTCAAAAAAATCACTGATTTTTGTAAAACTTTTTTGAGGAGAAAGAGTGGATATCAATCTCCCATATCTCATTTCGGCGAAATTTGCACCTACTAGATGTACAAAATAGTGCATCGAATAATGACGGAATGGATGTTTCTTTTACTTTTTCTACAATAAATGATATTTTGATTTTAAGAAAAAACCATTTTCATTTCTTATATTTATGTCAGGTTAATAAAATGTAGAAAACTAATTTTTTATTCTGATGTGTTGGCTGCACTCTGCAGGACCGATTTCATTAAATGCAACACATTGCAACTCACTAAAATGAGAGTAAAATGATTTTTTTCTCACCAATTAAATCTCATTGTTAATTAATGATTAATGATTTTTGTTCACATTAATTTCAATGTCTTAAATCAAATCACTGTTGATGATTGTTGATTTTAATTTCAATACTTAATTTTGAGTATGTTTTATAGAAATTGTTCGTATTGTTGAGAGATGAAATTTCCATTTTTCCAAAGTCGGAAACATTAAGGTCTCTTCTGCAATTAAGAGAACTAGTGGGGTGATATTTGCAAATGGTCATTTATTTTCTCCTTCTTCATGACTGTCTTCATCCTTTACCGACATCTCACTCCTTTCTCGGAAACTTGAATTTTGTTACTCTGCATCTCTCTTATTCACATTCCTTTCTTCCGATGGAGACGACCGGAGATCCCATCTCCTTCTTTTCCTTCACTAAATCCTTTCGGTAGTCTCAGTGCAGGGTCAGTAGCAGAAGCCCAGAAGCGAGGGAGCTCTGATCTGAGAAAATGGGGGAGAACAGAGTTCCTAATCAATCATTTTCCTTCCATTCATGGGCCATTTACATGTCAATGGCATTTCTCTCTGCATTCGTTCTTTTTCCTCTAGTTCATGCCATCACCAATCCGTCCGACGGTAACTCCTCTATTCCGTTTCGTTCATATGCATGGAAAGGAAAGCACTTTCCTGGAAAATAACCATGTTTCAGCAAACACAAAAATGGTCAAACCCATTTCTATTTTAGCAAAAAATGTTATTTTCCAAAAAAAAATCACGGCATTCAAATGATATCTCTCTGTATATATATATATATATACATTGTTGGTGACTCGTTCTTTCCCATATTCAGTTACTCATAATCAAATTATCTCCGCAATATTACGAGTAATACTGTTTCTCCCAATGCGATGTTTTTTCTGTTTTTTTTTTTTCTTCTCTGCAAGTGACCGGAGAACCTCCGTTTAGATGGAAATTGGTTTAACCATTTTTTTTTTTCAAAATAGTTATTTTCTACGCTGCTACTTTACTTTCCTTGCATCCAACGGGGTCAGAGTTTTTATCTTTTTATTTTATTTATTTTTTTAGGATACACCGTGGGTGCTATGAGTTGATTTTCTATAAAGCTCCGTTTGGATGTTTGGAAAATGCTTTCGTAGAAAATAATAAATTTTAACCAAAAACAGCCATACTACTTTATATCTTTTTTTTTTTTTTTTTCTGTTTCATAAATTTTCCATTGGCTCTTGATATGCATCGAACATTCCAATAATGAAGATTGGGATTTATTTATAGATGAAGGAAAATGGGAAATTAGGAAATTCAATTCCAATGTCCAAACTTGGATTTGGACAAATGCTAATAGCTTTCTGGATTCTGAACATGTTGAATTTGACATTAGAAATTGGCATTGTCTCTGAGAAGAGCTACTTCTTTTTTTAACTATTTTCAAATGTACGGACTTCCAGATTTTTAACTAATTTTAATGTACACTATTCCAGCTCAAAAATTTAACTCCAGAAAAGGAAAGTTATCACCCTCTCAAAAAAAAAAAAAAGGAAAACATTTTCTACCCAGATAGATATTGAAAATTTTGAAGTGTGTTCTGAGGGAGGTGTGATACTGTAAACTGAAATTCATTTCAAATGAATGTTTAGGATAATGTCAAGTTCATTCTTGGCATTCTGGTACTGAGGATACCATCCTTTGTTTGCAGTTGCTGCTCTGGAGGTAATCTACAGTTCATTGAATAGCCCTCCTCAGCTATCTGGATGGAAATCAAGCAATGGTGATCCTTGTGGAGAATCATGGATGGGAATCTCTTGTCAAGGGCAAGCTGTGACAGCCATGTGAGTGGTTATTTTTTCCTTTTCTGTGGTCTCACTCAATCGCATTCCATTTCCTTTTTATTCACTTTTTTTTATATATAGTAACTGCAAGTACTGATTACAACCCAGTTAGCTTGCTCTTGTCTAAAGTAAGAAAAGGGGATTCCCATCCAGTTGCCAATATATGCCATTAGTGCCCGTACTTTTGTGATCCAGGTCTTCATCCTAGGGCACATTGGTTAACGTACATTGTCCAAACAAATCAAGGTTCTTTTGCTCATCAGGTGGCCATGGAGTTTGGCATTTGATGATAATGATGATGAATGTTTGGATACTACTTTCTGATAGTAGTCTGTTTTCTGTGTACATTTGTGCCCCACCTGATGAATGAACCATCAGGATTTTTGGGGTGCTAATCATGAGGGGACCCTTTGGATGAGTGTGGTTGAGTTATCTTACACATGTACTATTTTGGTAGTCTGGGTTAGATATCCATCACTAGATCATGTACACAACTTCTTTGCTAAATTAGGAGTTGGTACATGATCGTACTTAAAATGATGAAAAGAGGTTGTACCTTGTATATGAAAGAACTTTTCTTTTTCCTTTATGGTTAAGACAAATAATGCATCTTCTGCCACTGCATCAGTCAGGTTTCTGGTTTGGGGCTCAATGGAACCGTGGGATACCTCCTTTCAGATCTCTTATCTTTGAAAACACTGTAAGAAAATACTCCTTTCCTCCCAACTGATGGAGAGTGTTTACTCACCTATTGATCACTAATTTGATTTTCCTGTTTCTCTTTTGTTAGGGATCTAAGTAACAACAATATACATGACATAATCCCATATCAATTACCGCCGAATCTTACATATCTGTAATGATTCTGTTCTTTAGATTTGTTTCTTTTCTCAATAATTTGATACCCTCAAGTTTCAGCTTTGTGACATGAATTGCTTTCACCAACATGCAGTAACCTTGCAAGCAACAATTTAAGTGGGACTCTTCCTTATTCTATTTCTAGCATGGTTTCTCTCAATTTCATGTGAGTTACTTTCCTCTGGATCGTTACAGGTGGTCAATCCCTGGTTTAACAGGTTTTAATACAAAATAAATTCCTTTTTATATATTTTAATAGGAATGTCAGCCACAACTTGCTCTCCACATCACCGGGGGATATATTCACAAATCTTCAGGGTCTCTCTACCTTGTAAGGTTCTCAAACTTATTACTTTATACATGATTGGGGAGCATTACTCTCATTTGAATTTCCAGCTACATGTGCATATTTTATTATCTTGACAGCATTGGCAGCTTATGTTGATAGATGCTAGAGTGAGAGAACCCTAACCATACTGGTTCCACTAGCTAACATTGAGGGTTGGGGTAAGAAGGGAAGACGGGAGGGTGGGGTGTATGAAGCTTGACAAGGTCTATGCATGAATTAGAGGTGCATGAGAATTAATCTTTGATTGAACAAGCTATCAGTTTATTCTTCCCCAAAAGGAATATTTATTTGAAAGCTTCAATGATTGAAGGTGAAAATGTGTGCAGAAAACATGGGCTTCGAATCCAAAGATGGGTGTAAATCAAAGCTAGATTGTTTAATTCATGGTCAGGATTGTGTTGCACTCGCTGCAACAACAACCAGTCTCAGATTGGAGCTCCCTATTGAGACCAGCTTAACACGATTCAGGAAACCTTTGCTTGACTAGCTACAGATAAATCCACTGAATAGTTTTTTCAAGTACCCATCAGTAAAATGTTGAAAAGGATTACCTGTGAGATGCCCAATCATGAGAAATATGTATGAAGATAAGCACCATTTTTACTATTTATTATAATCTTTTGTGCACTTTATGTGCAGAATTCACAAATAATGGTAGTCACTCTTCAGAAAGTCTATGTGGGTCCTACTTCATAAAGTTAAGTGACCTTAAATTAAATCATATACCAAACTCTGAGTTGGCTTCCTATGCAACAAACACTACTGAAATTCTCTCTCTCTCTCTCTCTCTCTCTCACACACACACACACACACACACACATACACACATGGAAGTAACTGTGGAGCCCACATGGGTCCACCTTCTAATAGATGGGGGAAGTGATTGAACTTTGGGGCCTCAGGCTGGGTGCAAAACAGTGGCTACCAAAGTGCAATTGGGTGTGTCAGAAAGAGTTGCACATAAGTTTCAGTAGGCATCCTAAAATTCTGGAACAGTGTCTGTTCATACCCTTCATCCATTACTCTTTTTCCTTCATGAAAAGCTGGTTATGGATTACATTTTTGAAAAATAATGGTTGCATATTACTTGTCTATTCATAAAAACTTGTGTTGCCTCTAAGAACTTCTTTCCAAGCTCTGAGCATTTGATGTATGCTTTGTATTTAATGTTTGTGCATTCTTGCATGACAGGGATCTGTCTTTCAACAACTTGACTGGAGATCTTCCAAATTCCGTTAGTTCCTTGTCAAACCTTTCTTCTCTGTGAGTGTAGTGAAATACTAATTGGATAAGAACCTGGCTGCATATTTCCTGCAACATATTTGGAAATGTTATGATTTGTGATGGTGGCATTTACATCTTTTTCTGGCAGCTACTTACAGAACAATCAGTTAACTGGTTCAGCTAATGTACTAGCTAACCTGCCTTTAGACAATTTGTAAGTTCATTTTTTATTGATTAGTTCTTCCATTCCATTGTTTTGCACTCTTTCTTTCTGTTATCCTAATGGTCTTAGTTTTGAGCAGGAACATTGCAAACAATAATTTCAGTGGATGGATTCCTCAGGAGTTCAAATCCATTCCCAATCTGATGTAAGGCATTAATGCTCTTCTTCACAAATATTCTCTTTTATGATCTCTTCTTTGTTCTTTTAACTTCTAATTGCATTTACACAGAATTGGAGGAAATTCCTTTGACAATGGCGCTGCTCCTCCTCCGCCACCCTATGCCCCGCCTCCTCCTAACGGAGCACATAGAAATCGTAACCGTACAAATACACCTCGAGGATCTACCTCCCAGCCAGCCAGTCAAAATGATAAAAAAAGTTTGTCCACAGGCTCCATGGTAGGCATAGTAGTTGGTTCAATTTTGGTGGCTGTATGTGCAGTAGCTGCTTTTGTTTTTTGCTGTTGGAAATCTGCCAAGGGTAAAGATAAGAAAATGAGAACAAAAGGCCCTTCAGGACCTCCTTCAGTTGTAGCAGATAAAGGTAGCTGCTTTTTTTTTCTTTTTTTTTAAATCTTCATTTTTCAATGTTTTTTGAGGTTTAATTCCTGTCTCTAGATCCAATCTTAAAGTGTGCACAAGGTTCCAAATTGGATGGTGGGGCTTCACTGAAGCTTCTCCAAGCTAGCCTCTTGGGCTTTGAGCCTAATTTTTATGCTCAGATCTTGTCCACTGGTCCAGGAGTTTATTTTCTGGGCCTGTCATTGAAGGTGTTTACGCAAGCATTAGGATACGCTGACCTCATTGAGCCCAGAAAATAGACTTGACCCAGCATTGCTTCTAAAAAATTAATCCAAATCAAGCCAAAAGTGGGTTGGTCGATTTGATTTAGAAAATGATTCTTTAATATAGGTATAAATGTAGCTACACTTCTAGATATTAGCTTAAGATTTTGAGAATGTAAAGGTGCAAAGTGTATTGCCTTTTGACTTCATAACTTTGTTTATTTGTTGCATGGAGTCTGGAGCATTTGATCATTGAAGAAATACTGAAAGAATTGATGCTGAGTGAAAAATTCACCTTTTTGGCTGGTTTGGTCAAGGCTTGCAATTAAAAATGTTTTTTTTTTATAGGAACTAGTTTTGAATGTGCTTTTCATGTAGCAAGTTCAATATTTGAATTAGGGGTGTTAAAATGTCAGAATCCACCCCGAGTGTGACTTAAATAAACGGGCTTAAATAAAGCCCGTGGAGGCTTTTAGGCCTGTTTATTTTTATATATTTTTTATTTTTTGTTTTATTTTTAGGCCTGTATAGATTGAAAGAAGACTTAAAGACCGACCATTTATTAAAATTTCATCTCAAAATCAATTTCTAGCCACTCGATTAACAGTCAAAATCACTCGGCGTTATCTTTTCAAGGATGTCCGCCAATTTTGACTATCAAGTGGCTAAAAATTGAATTTTAGAGTAAAATTTTAAGTGGCAGTAGGTATTTAACTATATTTTCAATTTGTATAGTTAAATTTTCAAGTTATAAAACATAAATTTAATAAAAAAATAAAAAATGATGCCAGGTGCAAAATAAATAGGCTTTAAACGGTGGGCTCGGGCTTTTGTAGATATAAATAGGCTCTTTTTTTTTTTTGCAAAGCCCGGCCCGAACCTGGCCCATGAATAGCCTAATTTGAATAGCATCAGATTTTGACTATACTGGTACCTCAGTTGGATTCTCAACATTTTGAATGCAAACAAAACATCGTTTTATAGGAACTAGTTAAACGTGCATGCTTATGTGATGGCATATATGAAATATATTTATATGTTGACCTTGCTATGTAGATCTATATGCTTATGTGAATGTGGCATATAAACTTGTTGACCTCTTCTTCTTGTTATCGAAGGAAGACTTGTCACATGTACTATTAATGAGTACTTGCCACACGTACAATTAGAGGAGATGCGTAGTAGCAGTGGGTATATGCTTTTGTGAAGGGAGAGAGATAAATGATTGTTTGATCAAATGAAAGAGGATTTTCTCTAGATTAGCCTCATACTGAAATTTTGGGCTATCTGAAACTTAAAACCATTTGATTTAAGGGCATGAAATAAATGGTCAATACCTATCAATCCACTATCCATTTATGGTAATAGATTTGATGACTAAGAAATTTAAATGAGTTGGTCTTTGGCATATGGATAATCTTAAGAGGGAGTGCTTTCATCTTGACCAGTCATTGTAGACCACAGACATGCTAGAGGTCCTGTTTTCAAAATGCTCGAGTATGACTGCCACTTTGATTGGTTGGGCTGGGCATTGGTCTTGCCCAGGCCGTGGCCAAGTTGGCCTAATTTGGTCAAGCTTGATTGTGGCCTGATTTATACCAAAGTATGGACTCCATAGAATCATCTGAACTGTTTTTCCCTCCAAGGAAAAAAATCAAATTACTACGATTTGTGTCATGGTGAGCAAATCAATCCATTGCTGAATTTTAACAATCTTGAGTTTTTGACCAAGTTTCTCACAAGTTCTTCAAGTACTAAACTTTAATTGACCTACCCAGGAGAAGTAAAGTCAGGTCAAGGGTTCTATCATTACGATGGTGATGTTGATGACGGAAAAGAGGGACGTCAAGGGTTCTATTATTATGATGGTGATGGTGTTGAGGGGAAAGAGGGAGGGGAAGGGGTTCTATTCTTATTATGGTGATGATGATGAGGGGAAAGAGAGAGGGGGGTGGGGGTGTTGCTGTTCTCACAATCTAACTTTCTGATTGTTTGGTCGGCAGAGTTACATTGCTTCTTCCTAATGGAACATATTATTGAGAGGATTTTCCTTTCTTCCTTCCTTTTTGTTTGTTGTTTTTTGAGAGAATAAAGAAACTTTTATTAAGAGAGAATATACTTGATAGAGGACCGTCTCAAATTGATGATGAACCAGACACTGAATAAAAGGCTAAGACATAGCAAAGCAAATTAAGCCACATAGAATACATTATGTGATCCTTGGCCAACTCCCGTTAAATTGGTCCACTGAGATGCTATTGAGAGGATGTCATCAATTTAAAAATGACCTCAATACCTATTGCTTGGTGGACATGAGAATTTTGGGGCTGTCAATGTCATGAGTAGCCAAAGATCTATCAGTTTCCTGTGGTTTTTTTGACAAGGGGCCAATATGAGATAGTTAGCTCATGGCCAATGGATGTATCGACTCTAAGGAACTGTATAGAATAAATGAAAATAAATTTGTCTCTTATGGTATAAATAAGGTACTCATGCCTTATGTCTAAATTTGGCCTAGAAATTTGCTTTATTCTGGAGTGGAAGTTTCTTAACTATGTTCTTGGTGGAGGGGTTTGGGATTATATGTGTGCATTCATCAGTGGGCTTGTTGTTATTATCATTGTTTTTTTTGGATAACATGGGTATCCCCACCCTACATGAGAAGTCAGACTATTTCCACGGCTGCACGAAACCACTTGCAAGTCTCATGTATAGGTTAGCCCCGAAGGAGTTGAACCCAAGACCTCTACTCTAATTCTAGAAGCTTAAGCCAATTGAGCCACCTGTGCAGGTTGTATCATTGTTAATTTGTTATTATGATGGAAATGGAATGCCTAATGGCAGGTCAGGTTGTATGGGTTAAGCAGAGCCAATGAATCATGTGGTATTGAGGTGTTTTGAATTGGTTGAAGTTACGGAAAAAGGAAGGTGGCTATGGATGAATTTGAAGGAAACTCTTCAGTTTTAAAGGCTTTTTTTTTTAACAAATATTTTATTGAATAGCAGCAGCCTAAAATTTCTGTGTTTAATGTATGACTTTTTCAAATGAATGAGGATGATATCTCTTAGTCTCTCTCTCTCTCTCTCTCTCTCTCTCTCTCTCTCTCTCTCTCTCTCTCTCACATATACACACACACAAAGATGAGGAAGATTATGAGGTCAAGTATTGGCTTCTTATCATGGATTTGGTTTCTTTTGTAGCAACCAGCAAAGAGATGCAGGAGCAAAAAGCAAAAAGTGTGGCTCCCATAACAAATTTGAAGCCTCTGCCTGCAGACATGATGACTGAGAAGATGCATGGAAGGAATGGGTCTGGAAAGAGAGTGAAATCCCCTATTACTGCTACTTCCTATTCTGTTGCTTCTCTTCAAGTTGCGACAAACAGCTTTAGTCAAGAATGCCTTGTTGGTGAAGGTTCCCTTGGCCGTGTTTACAAGGCAGAGTTACCTAATGGAAAGGTAATTAATTTTTTTATAATTGAGGCTCTACTACTGTCATCCTGTTTCTCAAAATCTGCATCCTTGCCATGAGCTGCTTTAATTGGACCTGGCATCTGTTTGGTATGAATCCTATTGAGTGGGTACGTTTGGTTTTAGAAAGTTTGTAACAAAGATGCATTAAGTTCATATTCAGGGCAAAGGTGTCTGACAGTCTAAGTTTAAATCCATGGTTTCCTTCCCATTTAAATCCATTTAGAAACCGGCTTTATCATCTAACATTTAAAGTTTTTTAATTGGGCTGCTAATCTCAATAAAAAATCTTGATTGTGGGCAACCTGAATGCCAGAAATTTCTCCCTTCCTAATACTTGCTTCCTTTGTTGTCCATATCTTTATTAATTGTCCCTTTCGTTTCTCCTATTTGGTCCTTTTTCCTAGAGTCTTTCCAACTTTACAGTCCTTCCTGTTTCCTTCAAGGTTCTCATTGATGGGTGGGGTTGGGGCCATTCCCTAAGAAGGTTCAAATTCTATGGAAAATGGTACCCTTTGCAATCACTTGGACTGTTTGGATAGAGTATTCCTGACATGGTTTTGAAGAAAATGCATTTGTGTGGCATTCAGGTTTCACCTTTAGGTAGGGTTGGTTGTCTAGGCTGTAAATTTTGGTGGTTTACTGTTTTTGTGGGCTTGTTGTAATTGGTGGCTATTTTATTCTCTTGGTGGCAGATTTGCCCAATCCCTTTTTGGGTTATTTGCTCCCTTTTGCACCCTTTCTATTTTTATTAGTAAAAGTTCTACTGTTACCTTTCAGAAAAAAGGGCTGTGTTATTTGACCTATTGGGTGTAATACTCTTACTTTATATTCATTTTTACTTCATGTGCATGTTTGCCAGTGTGTTTGTGACGATACAAGTAGGGATGGCAATAAGGGGTATGGGGTGGAGGCAAATGGGCGGGCATGCATGCCAGTGTGCAATGATTGAAAGGGGCAATGAATAAAAGTTGGATTAACTACTATCCTAATAAACATGTTTTGTTAGGAAAAGGGTCTCAAAAGCTCTCTCTCTGTCTTCTGTTGTTTCTTGGTTTCGTATCACTTGCAAGAACCTTCTCAATCCTGTATCTATTTCATTTTGCTGCATTTGCTTGAACTGGTTAACTGCTTTGATAGGATTTGGTTAAGCTTGCTCTATCACTATTTTGGAACTCTGATTTGACGTAAATTTCAGCCTGCAATTTCCTGGACGCAGCCGTCGGTCTCTTGTAGGCTGGTTTTCAAAATAACCTGAGCTGATGTAACCTCCATCAAGTTGATTTCTGTTGAATGCTTCATTTGCGAAGCTTTCCTTATTCTTATGTAGACTTTTCCATGCCCAATTGTTGGATGCATCAGTCTCACATTTAAATTAAGATTTTTTTTGTTAATGAATCCTTGATTGCATGCCAACTGTGTCCTGGATTTCCTCGTCTTAGCAATTTGTATTGAACTAAGGAAAGTGATTGGGAGTATACTGCTTGATCCAGGTTTTGGTTGTCAAGAAGATCGATAGTGCAGCAGTTTCACTACAGGACGAAGATAATTTCCTTGAGGCTGTTTCAAACATGGCACGGCTAAGGCACCCAAACATCACTATGCTACAGGGTTATTGTGCAGAGCATGGACAGCGCCTTCTGGTTTATGAATATATTCCAAATGGGACTCTGCATGATATGCTACACTTTATTGATGATAGCAGCAAGGCACTGACATGGAATGCACGTGTCCGGATAGCATTAGGCACTGCTAGGGCCCTGGAGTTAGTGCTCTCTCTCTCTCTCTCTCTCTCTCTCATATGTCTTGTTCTGGTACTGTTTATTCCTTTCTAAATGTCATCCAATTCTTTCTTCAGGTATTTGCATGAAGTTTGCTTGCCTTCTGTTGTACATAGAAACTTCAAGTCGGCAAACATATTACTTGATGAAGATCTAAACCCTCATTTATCAGATTGTGGGCTTGCTGCACTAACACCAAATGCAGAGAGACAAGTATATGATAGACTATTATTGTCATTCTTGTCTTGATAATAGCATTCCTATGATCTGATTGTTTGATCTAATTTTTGCTTCAATGCATGTTTGATAGATTTCAACTCAGATGGTAGGCTCTTTTGGCTACAGTGCACCTGAGTTTGCTATGTCTGGACTTTATACTGTAAGGAGTGATGTTTACAGTTTTGGAGTAGTGATGTTAGAGTTATTAACAGGTCGAAAACCATTGGATAGGTAAATCCTCAAACAATTTTATACAAACATATATACTGAGCTTTTTAGTTCAAAACTCTTGAGATGCTTACTGCCGTTTCTTTTTCTTCTCTTTCCAAAAATTGGTTTTTCAGTTCAAGGGTAAGATCAGAACAGTCCCTTGTCCGATGGGCTACTCCTCAGCTTCATGATATCGATGCCTTAGCAAAAATGGTTGATCCTGCCCTGAATGGCATGTACCCTGCTAAATCTCTTTCACGCTTTGCCGACATAATTGCCCTTTGTGTTCAGGTAGATTCAACATGATTTCCTTCCTTTTCCATTTGGCCTGCTTCTATTGGCATGTACTATTGCGCTACAAATAAGTAACAAATAATCAGTTGATAAAGGTCCAAAGCTCAGAAAACTGTTTCTTGAAATTTCATCATGGAAAATATCATTAAAATTGTTCTCTGAAATCTCAAAACTTTTATAATGTACTACTGGCTATAGTTTCTAATAAAGCAGAAGAAGGCCCATGTCCCATTTTCATTTTGAAGTCTAAGGTTGTTTTATTCGATTAGTGGTGGGTGATTGAGAGATATTTCATTTAGCTAATCTGCAAATAGAATGCTGGACATATCAATTATCAGTTTTTTTTTCTTTGTTAATATTTTCCATATAAACTCTATGTAGCCATTCATCATAACATCGTTAACTGGTGTTCTTTTATTTTTTTATTGAATGATCATTACTGGAGCTTTTGATGCTATCCATCTTGGTTTGCTTTTGTGAGTTCTACTACTCATCTCTGTTTTCATCCAGCCAATGACCCAACAACATTCATGTTTTCTGTAGCCGGAGCCAGAGTTTCGGCCTCCCATGTCTGAAGTTGTGCAAGCATTGGTTAGGCTTATGCAAAGAGCAAGCATGGTAAAAAGGCGTTCCAACGATGAATCAGGATTTACTTATAAGATCCCAGAACACGAGGCAACCGATCTATCCTTTTAAGCAACATACGGTTGGAGCCGATTTGGGAATTATGCATTTCCAGTACCTGACTGTGCATAAGAGCAAGGTACACAGTATGCAGATTTATTATAGAGCTCAGTTGCCTCATTACACAGCAAACTGCCACAGATTCTCACCAACATCAAGAAATAAGCTTATACATGATCCAGTAGTCAATGTTGGGTACAGTAATAAACTTTCATACTGCGAGATATGGTACTTCTACAGTTCAGATGAGCCTTTATTTAAGGAAAAGACTTGGAGTTGTGGTCAGAAATAGTTGCATTCATGCCTTCAATTTTTTTCCAATTATGTTTTGGATATTTTCTGTATAATAATGTCTTTGTTCATTTCAAACATTTTCATTTAGTAGATAAACTTGATGTGTAAAATGTTAATTTTGTTTATAAACAACTATAAAATAGTTGATCATTGTGCATGTGTTTGTGTGGAACTGTGGGTCTCCAATTAGTAATTATACAAATGATTCACCAAAACTTGCTTGGATGGTACTGAGTTATCAATAAGTGGACCAATTAATACGTTGAATTCATCAGCTTGATCTTAAATTTAGAGAATATAAGTTTTGTATTAATAATGATGAAGTCTAATCTGATACTATAATGTCAATGACAAGTTAGATCCATACAGATGGAAACAATCATCATTGTAAGTGTCACGTAGTGAGTGAGTGAGTTCACGTAAATTTGAAAAGCCATTTTTTTGACATTTTATTGAACATTTAAATTGGAATCTTTTTTTTTACTCAAGAGCAATGGTTGCTTGCTTATGAGAATGAGTGAGTTTGACAAGTCATACCTTTTTAGGGTTCAAAGATAAACTGTGAAAACAAAATTAATTATGAATATGTTTTGAATATAATGGTAAGAATATTTTGAAATAGATTGAAATTGGGTATGGGTAAAGTTTATAAGGAAGTAAATAGGTGGGAGGAAGAGAAAATGTGAATTCGAAACCCTGTGGGCGTTGTATAAACTGTTACTCTTGAGCGACAATCACTTAATGATTGTAGATTGTTTAAATCAAATAATTAATAACTTGTCTTATAAAGCGAGTTTTGAGTTCGATTCTCATTCAAATTCTTTTGAAACTCTATCGTTTGATTCCAATATTTATGTATAGAGAGGTGTGCACATGTTCCGAAAAATTAATCAAGTAAAATTTACTATCCCTCAACACATTCGGTCAAAATTATATAATCCATCCAACTTATCCCACTTTAGAGAATTTTTTTTTTTTACTTTTATTGAAATGCCATTGAAGTAGGAATGAAAGGTGTGAAGTGTGAACAATGAAGGAAGAAATTGGGAGACAGAGATGGTAGTGAATGTGGGTGACAAGGGAAGGGGATACATCTCTATCAGTGGACAAGTAATTGATGGCCATTGATTTTCCATTGAGAAATAGGAATATCCACTCACACCATCGATCCATCTGACGTGGCCACTCCTCCTGAGCTTCCACCACCATATCTTACAATTAGTCAATTAGCCCCACTTAAAAAATGTAATAATTATAGGATCCTGAACCTAAAAAAATGTACACTTTTCCCAAACCAATTATGGAAATGGTTCACACAGCTTTAGATGAACCACACCACTATTCTAAAATTATATTATTTTATACTTTTTTATGGTCAACCTATCCAAATCTGTCATATCAAACTTTTTGGATATGGATAAATCTTTCTATCTATATATCTTCGAATAATTTTACAACGAGTGATCTTTTAAAGTGGAGTGAAAAATGAACTTAAAACTCCCGCTTCAAGTCTCTAGCTATCACTCCAACCCCTTCGCGTTTATTATTTTTTTTGATGTAATAAGTTATAATCAATTATCTTTCAAGAAAAAAAATTAAAAAAATTATTTATTTACTCTACTTATAATTGTCACCTACTTCCCTCCTTTCTTAGACCATTGCCTCATTCTACCCAGTTTCCTCAATTTGATCATTTCAAATTTTTTTTTTTTTCACCTTTTACCTTTACACTGATTTGGTTTGATTTGATGTTGAGTGAAAACAAAAAGTATGAAGACCATTGATAGCACCATGCGTAGTAAATTAGGTTATTATTAAGTCTATTAAACCCCTCTAACTTTATGCGTTTTTAGAATGGTCAAGGTATTGTATTGGTATTATTCAAGTGTATCACCGAAATGTAATGTTGTTGAGGTAAAACGCTGCAATATATTTTCAATTTTTTTAGAAAAAATATAAAAAATATTTTTTGTAAAAAAATAGATATTTTCATAGAATATTAGAGTCTGAGGGTTAAAATTTTGATAAAAATAAAGTATGTCCTTAAGATTTGAAAAAAAATATCTAAATTTTTTAGAAAATAGGAGCCAAAATATGAGGAATCACTTGATGTATAATTCATGTTCTTTAGTATTCCATAGTGATATATATCTTCTATTACGATTCATAATTTTTTATAAAAAAATTAAAATTCATAAAAATATTGAAATATTGGAAAAATTACAAAAGCATTCTAAAAACTATATCAATCACATTAAAGACTCTTAATGTTTCTAGAAACATTTGTATATCATTTTGTTAATTTTTTTTCTCTGCAAGAAACACTAAAAATGAGAATAATCTTAGAAAATTCGACTGAAAATTTTAATCGATACAAATCGTCAAATTTTCGTAATATATGACAATATATATTTTTAAATTATCTTATTCACAAAAATTCTATCCAATTCACCCAATTCGAGATAGGTTTAAATGGCTCCACCTATAATTCGCTAGCCAAACTTAAAATCACAAAACTAAGAAATAATTTTTTTTTCAAAAAGTGAAGAGTTTACCGAAGTAAGTATTGAACTTTTTTTTAAGAATGCATTTAACCTCAAAACGTTAATCTCTTCGTGAGATAGGGGTGAAACTTGGGTTGGGTTTTAACCTGACTCAAGAAATTAAGTGAGTTGAATTTTACATTTTTAAAATTAAGATTGAGTTAGGTTGAAGAAAATAAAATCCAAATTAAATTCGGATCAAATCGTGTCGGGTCAATTTTTTTTAAATTTGACCTAATCAGATCCGATTTGATTTAAGATGACCCACTAAAAAAATTAATATAGCACTCGAGTTGAGTCGGACCAACAATTCAATTTAGCACTCAACTTAGTCGGGCCAACATTTGGGTTGATTCGGATCGGATTTAATAATTTTTATATGGGTTGATTGGGTGTATTAAAAACCGACCCAAGATGCTTGAGTTTCAGCACTAATTCATGTCATACCAAAAACGAAAAAAAATAAAAAATAAAGAAAAACTTATGGAAAGAAAATTTGAGTATTTAACATATCATCATTATGATATATGGTACACCGTACATGTGATGTCCTACTCTTACTTCCTACATGGGGTGTGTAAAATAAGAAAACTGGATTCTGAGTACTCTCACTCCTCTGTTGAGATGCATGGAAAAGTATTCATTCAAAATATTAACCCTCTTTTTATATCTATAAGGGGAAATAAAGAAAAGAAAAACTATTTCTCTCCATGCAACTGAACGGAGACAAAGGAATTCAGGCATTGAAGGTGATGATGATTGATGAACAGAGTGGAAACTCTGAAGGAGGAAGGAGGAAGAGAAGCTGAAGATGGGTTCTTCTTTCTACAGTCCAAGAGGATGCCTGTTTGTTCACCTGTTGTGCAGAGGATTGGGTCCTGTCGGAACCCTTCTCTTCTCCGACCGGAGGTCTCCTGCATGGCCGACGGCAATGGGAGGCGTTGGAAGAGAGCGAAAAAGTTGGTCCTTGTTGTGAGAGAAATGGTGGAAGCTTTCCGGGCGAGAGAAGGCCTTGGATGCAGCAGCAGAGAGCAGTAGAAAGGCGAAAAGCAGATGAAAAAAGATGCGATGCATGCCGGAATTGAACCGAGTATTGAGAGGAGAGGGAAGAGACTGGAGAGCAACGGTTGGGCTGACATACGTGTAAGGATGAAAGTTAAATAAAGAGTGGGTGAAGGAAATTTATGCCCTTTTCACCCATTTTATATACTCTTAAAAGTCGATTTCTTATGTGAAATATTATTTAAGAAAATAAGATGTCGTGCTCTTTAAATTTTAATAAGAGTTATTTAATTGGTTTTTTACTTTGAAAAAAAGTTGAAAAATGTGATAAGTGCGTGGAGAACTCGAAAACAAAGGTTGGTTTGGATGAGAGGTAAATTTTATAAGGTTGGATAATAAGAGGTGGATAATCAATTTTGAATACCTTTTTGCTTCAAAAGGATTTTTAAAAGTGAGAGTAGAATGATAAACAAGAATAAATTTTATATTTTTTATATTACTTAGTTATTAAAAATAAATAACGAGGGGTAACACCTCATTCTCCTAATTTATTCCTCATTCAAATGCAGCCACCGTATACCAAGCCATGTAGAGTTCATCTAAGCATCACACCCATACTCATTCCATGCTCATATATCCTCATGTGAATCGAATTGAATGCAATTTGATCTTATTCTGACTAACTACATAAAATTTGATCTATTTCTATTATTGAATAAAGTTGAACATTTAAACTATCAAAAATACGATTTTATTTATATGTTAAAGATAAGTTTTATAAACACCATATATCAATCAATACCTTTCAAACTCATTCATTTGTATCTAAATAAATTCCATTTAAATTAAGATTATGCAAGTAAATGATGTTATATGCTCAAATTTGGCTTGATCCTCATCCATATTTAGATAAAAATTAATTGAATTAAAATTTTATATGTAGAAGTGGATGCTGCAAATTGTCATATAATTGGTGTCCATTACATCATAAGCCAAAAGCTCAGGGAAGGACCGGCGGTGGATGAAATTGGGTTAGAAGTAGGGGCCATCTTTAAAGTCGTTCGAGTCTGAAACATCATCATTCTATTTATGTGTGTAAATGAGATCATTTTTATAAATTATTGAATATTATTCCTCACTTTATTCTATTAATGAATAATTAAATTTATTATTTATTATTTTTATGAAATTGATATTGTTAACTTTATGTTATTTTCGTCATCTATATCCCATGCTCGAAAATGGTAAAGTAATATAATTATGTTACTTGCGGGTATAAAATTATATTTTAATTTAATATATTATATAGGCTAGTGGGCCTTAGCATGTTGAAGATCTAGTCATAGAGTATTTTAAAATTAAAACTTAACAATAAAAGGATTAAACTGATTAAAATTAATTTGAATTGAATGACTAATAATCACTTTTGGTTTCGATCTCCCATGCAAATCACTAATTAACAAACCCTCCTTCCCATGATGCCTAACCCAATAAATGTAAACCCGCATTCTATATTTTTCCATCATAAGATCTAAGTAGGTAAATAAAAGCCAATAATCAAATATTGTGGGTTCAAGTATTATGATAATTTTTTTTTTTAATCGAGGGAAACTACGAGGCAAGGGTCCCTCTAAACCCCTCGAGAGAACGTCCCCAGTTTAAGCCGCTAGGACTCGAACCGACGATCTCTTACTTCTTGAAGTAAGAAATGACCAGATGAACTTTCTAACGATGAGTTAGTATTATAATAATTAGTCAACTCGATTGATAAAAGAATGACTAAATCCTCATGTCTTTCTACCACTAAGATCAAGTCATTGATGATTGGTGCAACAGATCAACGGCCCAAAATGCCTGTAATTTTATAGTGTTAGGGTTTTTGCCGACAATAGGAAACAACTCTCCACCAATCCACTTTTCTTCAGGTGCGCTGAATCTCAAAGATGAATTAGGTAATGCCGACCCACTCACTTGCTATTGTGAAATCATGAAAGGATCATTTTTTCAAAATCAAATCGAATATTGCATATACTCAGTGTCTCACTCAGCATTCATCTAAGTGGGCACAAACCGAAAACATCACTACAAGTCTACAACAACAAATGCTCACACTGTAGAAACCACTTTGCTTATCCAATCAAATTTTGCCGACCCAAACTTGTGGATAATAAGTAATTAATTAACTAGTAAATGAAATATACAAATTTTACAATCGGTAATGATTAAAAACATGTGAAAAAATGCGGTTGATATGTTGTGTATCGAACCATAATGTATTCGGAAAATGAAAGTCGATATGTATTGGTCACAATATATCGGTGTGTTTCGGTTACGATCTGGACGAGTGCAAATGGGTGATAAACAGATGAGTATTGGCCTGTTGCGACTGACACGTATTGTTTCACTGATACGAGTGTAGCAGCCTTCCGTATCAACAACAATAGCCACTAGTTTTGATTTCGTGGGCTCTATTCTATGAGAAATTATTTATTGTGAATGGATAAAGATAGTATTTCAATTAAATTACATATTAAATTTGTAAAGTAAAATCTTTCAAAGACAAAGATGAATCAGTTGAAAATAGATAATTTCTCTCTATTTTACCTGATCTCGTATAGGAGGAACAATAAGGGCAACGCATGGATTGGAGCTGCATTAGATGACCATCTTGATTTGATAATAGAAAATTTGTTTTTAAAAGATTTTAATATAAATCCTTTTCAGATATAACAGGTGGTCGACCAATAGTGTTGCCGACTTTTTGGCCAAGATGAGAATGGAATTTTTTTCACCTTATTAATTAAGATGATGATATTGCTCGAACAGAATGGAAGATTGTTTAACATAAATTCATATTATAATTTGATTCAATCTTTTAAACTGTATAATTTTGAATAACTGATTGTGATTTTTACATCAAATATAAACTTAGCCATATGTAATCAACAGTAGTCTCAGTATTCAGATGAGCTCCTCGAGTTGCATTGGACTACCATTGTTTTATGCTAAGTTAAACTCGTATTTTTTGTTGATTTTTTTTTAATTATTAAGGTTAGCATCTAATCAGGTAGATAACACTGTCTTGTCATCTCCCATCAAATGTAATAAAATTCCTGTACTAATTAGTAATCAGAAGAAACTTCTGGGCCTCCGTCACATGTGGGGGCCCTGCTCCAATATTACTCTCATGGGCTAAGGATTCCCCTTAGCCTTTTTGCTTTCACTTTCACTTGCCATAAAAACTAAGATTCCGATGGGTTTGAAAGGTATAGTCTATTGAACGTGGAAAGTCATCATTTTAAGAGTCTAAACCAGAGGTTAAAAATACGTTATCGGCCGATATTCACTAGTTTCAAAACCGTTTCGTATCGGCCGATATTTGTACCCCTGGTCTAAACCAAAGGTTCAAATATCAGCCGATACGATATGTATCGGCCGATATATATTAAACTGAGTAATATCGGCCGATACGATAAGTATCGGCCGTACATACCTAATATCGGCCGATATGGCCGATATTCGGTCCGAAATATCGGTCACAATATCGGCCGATATTCATAAATATCGGCATTTAAATTTTTATTTTTTTTTAAAACACCGATACGGTTTTTGACAGTTTTTACACGGTTTTCCGCGGTTTTTCAGGGTTTACGGTTCTCACAGTTGTTCACGGTTTTTTGCGGTTCAACACGGTTTTTTGCGGTTTTTTCACGGTTCCGATATCGGAGGAGAGAGAAAATGCTGATATCGGTATGAGAGATAAAATTATCGGCCATATCGCATTCAGCCGATATTTGCATATCGGCCGATATATCGGCCTAGCTGATTTTTAAACCCCTGGTCTAAACATCAACTATTAAAATAAAATTAGTTTGAGACGAGGATAAAAAAATCAGTTCACAAATTCAGGTGGCTGTTACGTTTGTATTACGAACTGATACGTATCGACCACAACAGGTTGACAGACATTCATTCGTCATCAGGCCGCAACACACTGATATATTGCGGCCAATATGTATCGGTCTTCATTTTTTCAATCCGTTGCGACCAATACACAATATATCAACCGTATTTTTTTACATGTGAATTTGAATAATTTTTTTAATCTAACAAAAAAATCAACTCAAAATAGACTCAAACACAACATCAATACAATTCAAAAGAATATACAAATGTAAGAAGCAAAGGGTGCAAATCTAAATGGAGTGGACCCCATGTGAACTCAGGGCATATTGTGGATCATGAATAGGTAGAAATTTTTTCTTATTTGATTATCATTATTTTTTTACAAACTTTGTTTGCTTAGATTACAAGTGATTCTATCATAAACTCACAATTGACAGCATTGACATCACATGTAGATTTTCCATTGTAGTTCAAAGTGTACAAAGATTATCATCACTAATTTTCTCTTTTATCTAATTAAGCTTTACAAACATATACATAAAGATCCTAAAATGGATGAGTCAGAGCCTAATCATGATTTTTAAAAGACATTTCTTAAAAAAATAATGAAAAGAACTTCTGTTAGACATGGGTTCTTTCTCAATTATCTATTTATATGTTTATTGAGTTATGTGGACAATAATGTTGTTTTCTTAATTTTACTAATCTTTTAGGAAATCTATACACTTTAGCTTTGTTTATACTAAAGAGAGCAAAAATAAATAAAATAATAGATTTCATAAATTCTGTATGTACCTTGTTTCGTAATTTTTAAGAAAATGTGCATCTTATCATGTTAAATTAGCATATTTTTCTCTACAAAATTCTTATGTATATTTAAAAGTAACAAATCCAACATGTAAAGGAGTCATCTAATTAACTTTCTATTTCGATAAATTTTTTTAATGATGAGTTAATATTTCACTCAAAATGGGGAAAGGCCCCAAAAATATTTTGACAAATATTTGAAAATTTATAAAATTAAAAACTACATGGATTGATCGATTATGATGAGTTATCGTATCGTTAAAAAATGAGATTTAATTATCAAAATTTTAAGATCCAAATTTCTAAGGTCATGATGATTAGATTGAGTGAAACTTTACTTACATTTGTCCATTCATTTTTAACATTCCTTCTAAAGAATGTTCGTAATAGAAAAATTAGTGGGCAGCTTTCCTAAATAGAGAGTCTTAGGTAGATAAAAGGAAAAGAAATTCAAGACGGATTGAATTCTATTTGAGTTCAGGCTCCTCAACTCAACTTGAGTTAGATTTAAATAGTGTTTAAAGAAATTCAAGACATATTGGATTCAATTCGGATTCAGGGCTGTCAAAATCTAACTCAAAATTATTTTAGATCAAGTTGGGTAAGTTTAATTTTATTTCAAGATATGTATTACCCAAACCCATATGGTTCATATTGAATGAGGTTAAGTTTATAGTCATTACTCCTGTCTTAATAGGTTTTTTGGCTTCTAATCTTTCTTTATATTCTATAAAAAATATTATAATGCAAATTGCCTAACAATCATCATATCTTTTTTCAATCCCTTAATCTAAGTTTTAATGCTTTCATCTTCCTCCCAACTTTTCAATTCTTCGTACATGGGTTGTTTTTAAATCTTTTATCTACATGTTTAATTTTTTTAATTTTTTTCTGGAGTTATTTTATTTTTTTTTAAAAAAATGCTACTCTATTTTTATTCATTAAGTCACATTTTCTATTTTTATTAATTCAGTACTTTGTCTATATGTTGTTTTTTCTATATACTTGATATGTTTTTGAGAGTAATGACTTTTAATATTTTAGATCATAGGTCTCAACCTTTTCAATTCCAATCATCCATACCTCAAAAAAAAAAAAAATCCTTTAAAAAATCCATTTGAATGTTGATTAATGTTATTTATTTTTTATGTTGAAATCTTAGACTCTAAAATTAAGAGTTAAAACAATTAAATATATCCTAAAATTAGTATAGTTAAGATCAAAGTAATCTTTATATATCCCTCACAAAAAATGAGACTCAACAAATGGCTCTAATATTTAATCTAAAACAATTAACAAGAAAAAGTAGTATGGCAGCTCTCATGATAAAAAAATTATTATTTATATTAAATTTTAAATGATTTTAGGGTATTATATAGTTGAGTAGGAGTAAGAATGATTATACTGGCAAATGATATATGAAGTTTCAACTTTATTTAATTATTTCATTTTTATTTTTATTTTTTAAAATTCAAATGTTTGGGATCATTAAAAATAAAATACTAAAATCACAAGTCTATAGTGAGTTGTTGGTAATGAAACTTTATCTATTATTTATCCACATGATATTTATATATTTCAACTAACAATACAATGTTAATAAACTCAGGGCAATTTTTTCTAAAAAATTGGGTAGAGAATGAAAGAGCCATTTTTTTTAAAAAAAATACAGATTTTATTTTTGAAAGGTAAAATTAAATACAAAGGGTTAGTAAATAAAATATCGGATTAGGTCAGTAATTTTAGGGAAAAAAAATCTAGGGAGGGTCAACATAGCTCGTGAAAAAATAACTCCTAATTTTACTTGTGGTTTCATTTAAAGTGGATTCAATTTTTTTCTAAATGGGTTGAGTTAGTTTATTCATATTTCGAATTGAGTCAATCGATTTAAACATAGAGTTCTTGATTTCATACGTTAACTCACTGTAAATGAGTTAAATTTTTAATTTAAAATTATTTATAAATGAGTATCATGATTGACTTGAGTATTATGATATTTATTCACGACAAATCTAATCCATTCACATGGTATGACTTATGAGTACCCAATCCGAACCGTTGGCGAGTCCGGTCCAAGTTTCCACAGGACGTGCGGAAGAGGAAGAAGAAGCAGCAGCAGCAGAAGGAGAGAGAGAAAAAAAGAAACAGGCGAAGCAGTTCATCAGCCACCTTCTGAGTTCCCAATCTAAACCCAAAATCGGCAAAGCATTTCGGAATCTAACCCAACAACATGAGTTTCCTTGCGGGAAGATTAGCGGCCACTGAAGGCGCTTACTTTCGACAGGAATCGAAGAATGTGGCGGAGCGGCTTTCCCATAAGAATAAGAAGCAGCAGCAGCTCCCTTCTCCAAATCGTACCGATTCCAAGACCACCCCTCACGAATTCGATTCAGACGACCAAGCCCGAGCAGACGTTCTTCATGAGGTTCTCCGCCACTCCCTTCCTACCAGTGCCCTCCAACCTTTGGAACCCTCCCCACCTTCCCTTTCCCCCGCTTCCCAATGGAGGCCTTCTCCTTCTCATTCCCCTCCTCTATTTTCCGATGCTGCTAACCCTCTCCGATCTGTTGTCTCTCTGCCCCAGGTCACATTTGGCCCGAGAAGGTCGGTGATTGTTATCTGTCCCTAATGCCCACTTTGTGTTTGTGCTTTTGTCTCGATGTTTTGGTCCTCCTATTCTTAGTTTCAGTTTTTCCCCAGTGGCCTCCATGTGGTTGTGATTTTGTCTCAATGACGGAGTGTGGTGGGTGTCTGAATTGTTTATTCTCAAATGCAGGTGGACTGTGCCCAGTGGGGAGCACTCGGTTTTGGCCTCTACAGCTAATGAGTTGAGGCGTGATAGGTATACCAATGCCATCGACCCCAAGAAATTGAAGGCTGCTGCAGAAGGACTCTCACAGAGTATGCTCCTGTTGGATTACTCCTATAGCTTATGAGATTGTGATTAGCACGATCTTCTGTTTATGTTATTATATGTTTTGCATGAACATGAATTGTCATGATACAGCACTCATTCAATTTTGTTTAAAACTTGAATATGCATTAGTGTAAGAAGAGGAGAAATATAGGTATGAATTGCCGGTGTGGCTTAAGTCACTATGCCATGGCTAAAGTTGCAGTTCAGTTGCATTGGTCGCTTTGATTAAGAATGCTATGGTTTCTTAATCTTTGTGTATTTACTTTTCAAAAAAAAAAAAAAAAAGATCTTATGCTGTACCTGGTCGTTTTATCAACAAAATGATGTAGTATTCAATAATAGTGGAATTTCATAAGCTATATACCTTTTTGTTTCCTTCTGTTGTAATAGGGATAACACTGTATCGGTATCTTGTAGTTGGAAAATCATTTGCTGTTGCCACCACAATTGTGTTTGGGGGAGCCACTTTGGCATTCATGCTCATCGCATCCAAGCTACAGTTGCGCAATGTAAGTAAAATAGATTGGATATTTGCATTTTCTAAATTTGTTCCATATTTGAAGATGTTTCACGGAACATGTTAGTAATTCCTATGTAGTCAAAAAAAAATTTGGTGAATTGTCATGCATTTCACGTAGGATGTGTTTTTTTGTTGTTCAAAATTGAATATCTAACAACTGAAATAATCCAAATAATTTGATATATGTAGATGGAACAAATGGTGTTTCTTCTTTTCACGTTGTTGCTCGGAGGATATGCCATTCAGTATCCAGAATCCAGATAGAAATCAAGAAAACTTATTGGGTGTCACAGATTGGACATGCAGTGGGCATAAATATATTGAGAACTGATGTGTTTGGAGTTGGTCATTTTGGATGCTTCTTTTATTATATATAACTATTAGCTTCTCTCAGATATATATATATATATATATATATATATAAATAAATCAACCTCTTTGTTTGGAATAACAAGAACAAAATAAGATCAATGTATTTATACCCACATCTTTTTCCATTTTATCAATACTCACAATTCTACATACATTGCCAAGAAAAATTGAGTTATTTTTCTATTTCTATGATGTGGTGTATATCAAAAGAAAAAAGTTCTTGGAACAAACAAACAACAATAAGGTCAACTCATTTGTACCAAGATCTATTTCTCAGAAACTCCATTTTATCATACCCTTACAAGTGCTACATAAGCTACCAAGAACTTCAACCACTCTCCCTCTCTCTCTCTGAAGCCTCCATTGCCTTTTTGGTTTCCCATTTGGTCCTTTTTCATCTTTTCTAATATCATATTCATTGACAGACTGAAGATGTGAAAACTATAGGAAGAGACCTGCTCCAGCCTAGATTGGAGACAGTCAGGGACAAAGTGGGTCCTTTAAGAGACTGGGTATGGCAATCTCTAATAATATGTATTCAGTAATGAACAAGTTGGTTTATAATTGTTTGCACACTGAAAAAGCATCCAATTTACAGGCTGAAAACATGTCAAAAAAGTGGCATGTTGAAGGGGAAGGACAAGCAATGGAAAGGCCTATTATTGTTAAAGAGCTTTCAAAAAGATTTGGTGCAAAAACACCCAACTGATTCATTTCAGCTTCTTGTGTCAAATTTACATGTACCTTTTTATTTTTTGGAAACAGACAATTTACATGTCCTTCATTGTATGTATATAATATATATTACATACGATCATATTGGGTGTAGAATAAATAGCATGCCTTCTCTTGGCTGTATGCATCTATACTGGAAAATCTATTTGTAGCATGGTATTTGTATGTTGAATATGATTAAAAAGAGATCTAATTGATGTGGAAAATGCATCCTGTGAAGTGGTTTGATCTCTCTCTCTCTCTCTCTATATATATATATATATATATATATGAAAGGGGACAAATCTTTGGCACTGCCCAAGGAGATTTTGGGCAAAAACTCAATCCACCTTAAATGATTTTACATTGAAATTTAGTATAGATCCTTCTCTCTCCCACAAACACCAGATTCAGAGACAGGCCTGTTTGTTTTTAGGAATAAGTGTGAATGGAGTGTTATGGGTTGAATGAATTTGAAACTTACCTAAACCAAACATTCCACATTAATTTCAAAGATCCGTAGAAGGGGCGTGCAGTTGGAATGGTCAAAACCTGTCATTTGCTGGCCGCCTTGAGCTCCTAAGATCTACCATCAACAATTACCATATATTCTAGGAAAATTCTTTTATGCTGCCAAAGTCTTGTACTGATGAGATAGAGAAAACCATGTGGAACTTTGGGGATCAAATGCTGAAAGGAAAACTCAGTGTATCTTGGCTATAAACACAGATCAATACAAGCTGTTAATAATGCTTTCCTTATGAAGCATGTTTGGGCTATCTTGACTGGAAGGGAGAGCCTTTGGATAAAACGGATTCATGCAAGAAAGTAACTACTCTTTGGCCTGAAGGTCCATTTTAAAGGTGGATGATTCTGTTAAAAATTTGCTTGTTCATGCAATGGGTAATGGCAGAAACACTCCCTTCTGGCTAGATCCATGGTTGAGGCCTGGTTATATTCTTGATGAGCAATTCGGAAATTGGTCTTGGTTTGAGTAGATATGTAAAGGTGGGTGCTTTTAATCAGTGATGGAAATTGGATTCTTTTTCATCCAATCTCAACTGATCTCTCGGAAAGCTGGAATTTCATTAAAAATCTTTATTTATTTAATAAAACTTTCAGTTAATGAATAGTTTAGCTTTTTACAAAATCGAAAACCCTCTAATATTATAAATAAGTGAAGTAGTGAACTGTTATGAAAACTAAATCATTTGAAAATCTTAGACTAATTTCCTCTAAATCATTAAATCGAATTCAGTGAATGAATCTCACCAGCCAATTCAAGAGATACAAAGCTTGGGTTTGAAACAGGGGTAGAAAAATCGGCCGATATCTCGGTTCGGCCGAACTTTTTCTCTCTCCTACCCCTTTTTTAAAAAAAAAAAAATTCAAAAAAATTACAGTAAATGCAGATAATTATGAGCTTATTGAATATGTAATTTTTTTCATAAAATATCGGACATTTACATCTTCTAATATATTTTTGAAGTTACGATATCGGGAAATTATATAATTAGTAATAAAATGGTGAAAATTATAAGGAAAAGCAGATAAATGAGGAAAATTTGTAAAAATAATTTCATAATTTATTTTCTTAGTCAATGAGTGTTATTTTAAATTATGAATTATAGAAATAAAAAATAATAATAATAAAATGATTAAAAATTACATAATATTGTAGAAAAAATATTAGAAAATGAAACTAATGGGGTCCTAATCACTTGAACTGATAACCACACAAATGTCATACATAATAATATAATGTTTTCTTTCATTTGAGAAAATAGATTTTATTTTTCATTAATAATAATTAGATAAATAAAATTATTAGATAAAATTATGAGCTAAGTTAATTATGTTAAATTGATATAATAAAAATAAAAAATACCTTCTAATAATAATGACATTGGTAAAAATATTAGATGATAAATATAATATTAAATTATTACAATAAGATAAATAAAAGAAAATATTATACTTTTTATTTTCAGTATAAATAAATATTGTATTTAAAATAAAAAATATATTACTTCCACATTAAAAGTAAATTTTTGATAAATGATAAAAATGTAATAGCACCCATGTGACTTTCCATGTGAGGTACTTAGAAAGAACACGTCACTTCTCTTTAATACCCTTGTTCTCTTTCACTCTCTCTATGAAACCCTAGCCGTCACTGCAAATCTCTGTATGTGAAAGGTGTAGCGATTTTTTTCTTCAATCTTTTCTCCATATTTTATTTTTTCTCTTTTCATTCTTTCTTATCCTCAACAGATATTTCAAAAAGACAAATTTTTAAAATTTGGCGTATAGGCCAAATTTTTGACCCCTAGTTTAAAATCTATACTCTATGGACTTCTCCTGAGCTTTTTGTCACCCCTGATTCAACTTTCACATTCATAAATTACATAAGCCAATCTAAAATATAGGGCTTCAGTGTCAGGCCCAATAAAATGTTTTTAGATTTAAAATTGGCGGGGGCCGCGCGAACGCGTACCCCCTCTGGCACAAATTATGACGTCCACTCTCCCACTTGGGGAGATGGTAGAACAGGGCCCCTCCTAAGTGCAATGGAGGCCCCTGACCTAGGCCATGGGCCTTGTTGATCACCCATTGACCCCGTCCAGGTAAGTATGATGCCCCTCCCTTCGCCTTCTCGTTTTATACCGTTCTTCCTCCGCTCTTCTCTAGCTTCTTTTCGATGTGGGACTCCAGAAACACAACTACGGAGTCTCTCTCATCCTCTCTATCTGACGGATGGGTGTTTTCAAAGCTCCGCGTCAATTCAATTCACTTTTGTATTTTGAGATTGATATTACTTATTTTAGTTTGATTTATGTATTGTCATGAATTAATAAAATTGAACATGAGAAAATATTGATTACAGTAGAGATTGAAATTTCATCTCATATTTGAAATGGTTTAGTTTTTTTTACCTTCTAAAATTAATATTCAACTTTTTTATAATTAAATTTTTAATATTTATTCTCTAAAATTTCTATTAAAAATTGTTGTGTATCCCAATATTTAAAGAACAGCCTCCTAAATAGAGAATTAAGAAGTCTCTCTAAAGTTTTTTGTTTTGTATAATCTACTGGCGTACGGGAATGTTTTAAACATGGGTTTTTTAAGAAATTAAGATTATAATATATTTAATGGTTTTTTAACAATAAGTGGATTTTATAATAACGGTCAATACAGTAATTTGTGATGAATTTTTAATGTACGTGCCTTACCTATAATTTAGAATTAATTAAATAACTTTGACTATTCAATTAAAATAGATGGTGAAAGGAATCTTATATAATTACAATATTACAGTTAACTTTAACTTGGATATATCATAGAACATAAACGTTTAATTCAATAGGATGAGAGGTGACATTTGATAAGCGAGAGATGTTGAGAAAGAGAGAAAATAATCAAAATTTTACTATTGTTAAAAAAAATTTGAAAATAGAAAATAATGTCAAACCTTCAAAATTTAGAGAGGATACAAATATTGCTTAAATAGGTTTAATTAAAAGGTGTTTTTATTCTCATATTTGCGCTAACAAAGTAGATTCTACATAAGGTGCAATTTTTAAAAATTAAAAAAATAAAAAATCATTAAAATTAAAGTCTAAAAAATATGACTTTGTTGATATAGTCAAAATATATGTCTAAAACTTTTAATAAACCATCTGAAATAGACCAATGTAACTCTTACATAAAGAAACGAAGAACAAAAAAATTAAGAATTAAGATATATATATATATATAAATGTGCACTAAATGAATGAATGGTTCTCGTACAGGCACTAATATTAAAAGTTAATCAAACAATAAAAAAAGAGGAGGAAAGTAGTAATTCAATTGTCGATTTTGTTTATTTAAATTAAATGTAAAAAACTATTTTGAAATGAATTTCATTTTTATTTATTTAGTAAAGTGCAAAAGTTAAAGTGAAGCCTGCACTATATTAAAAAAAATCGCAGAGTACTTTAGAAAAAAAACGAAAGAATAAAACTCATTTAATAGTTTAAAATATTAAAATGATTATTATCTCACTGTTTAATTTTTAATATATTTAAATTAAATTATTAAAAATGAAATTTAGCGTTATATTTTAGTGATAACAACTTGATTAGCCAACAAGCTGGAATATCCAACAACTTGATTAGCGATGATAGGCAACTGCAATTTGTCCAGGAGAGGATCCAGATTGAGTCGCGCTACTGTGACGATTTTGGTTTAACCTGAACAAATGTAATCCAAATTTTTGGACATCCGTTTTCTAGTTGGAGTGAGTTTTGGAAGAGTTAAAGTTAGGAATTGAAAACGATTCTTCTAACGCTATCAAATGGGGGTGTGAAGCATCCTCTTCCATAGAGGCTTATCACCCTAGTAAGGGAGATTAAAGGTCTTATATCGAGCCTGGAGGTTTCCTTTACTCATATCGGCGAATGGTGTTGCGGACTTCGTTGTTAAAAATGAAGTTGAATGGTCGATTTTAGGTGTCTTCCATCTCCCGAGAAGATAATTATTGTTGTTGTGATTTTTTTCTCTTTAAGTGCGTTGTTGTTGTTGTTCGCTCTTGAGTCTAATCCTCTTAGGCCTTCTTGTCTTTGTTTTTGTTGTATTCTCTTCTTTTAATAAAATCTTCATCTTTACTGCTCAAAAAAAATTGAAAAAAAAAAACTGTTTAGACATGGTTCTTCAACAACTAGTTCATCTCATCCAACAAGTCAAATTTGAGCCCTGGTTACCACTTAGTTTGGAATCAAATGTAATCTCAATCTTGATGAATTGTTTGGAAGGCCTTCAGCAGGCCACAAACCGAAACTCATGTCAATAACTATGCGCTTATCATTCTTTGCTTCCTGCTTTATTTACATCCATATTTGTATAAATGTTGTGATTGGTAGATTAGTGGGATCGAAATGTATGGTTCACACTTCATGAACTGACAAAAGAGCAAAGATCTCAGGAAGTTTCCAAAACAAGTGCAACCCATGACTCAAAAAAGGATTATCAACATTTCGTAATCAGCTGGGCGTAGGCAGGGCGGAGCTGAAAACTACGTTGGGAATGTGTAACCAGCTGACATGAAAGATCTGCATGTTACTTGTAGTCTAAACCAGCTCCATACTTCCAAGCCTCAAAGTGGCGTTTCCATTGATATTGCATCTTGTCTGGAAAGACAGTTATCCATGGCCTTGCAAAAGAAAAAAGATTTAAATAATAAATGAAGGGAATAAAACCCATATTATATGATCTTGATGTCCTTCAAAGGATATTAACTGAAAGGTAGCCATTTTCATAAATGAGAGTGTCTTTGGCATTGAGATTTGGCAACAGGGCATAAACCAGCCACTTTTGGTGTCAGATCACTTAGGCAGAGTCAGTAACCAAGGATGAGGACAACTTTTCAGCCTCTCTGCTTTTATCTGGTTCGGAAAAAAAAGGGCTGCTAGACCCATTTACTTTGTGCTGTGAATGCTATTGTCGAAGAAAGTTTGCGTGTACCCATCTCATGTTATGTTGCAAATGAGACCCCAATGAAATGACAAAAGAAAAATTACTTGCCTCAAGACAGGGTCAATGAAGGTTGACAGAAATGTGTAGTAACCCAGCATGAAAAAATGAACAGACCATTCGAGAATTACAGTAACTCCCACCTGAAGACAGCATGAGAACCAGCATTAGTCTAAAAAAAAATTATATTGATAGTTTAGGTGGCTTTTCTTTAACAGTAACCACATTTTTGTCATTTTCAAAATGTCATTTCTTAAGCGAAAGAAAGTATAAAGACGAAACCTTAAACAAATTACATCAGATATACAATTGCTTGCTTGCATAAAATATCCACCATGAATAAAGTAAGCTTTATAATATCAACACCAAGATACTGTAAACTAATAGTAATAACCCTATAACTCGTGAATAACCCTATAATGCAAACACAAAATAATAACAGAAAAACAACAATAATATAGTAATAGATCATAATACATACATACAAGCATACCTATTATGATTTATTATTATTATTCTTGTTGTTTTTGCTAAACATACATACATATTGTGATTTATTACTATTATTGTTGTTGTTTTTGTCATTCATTCAATCATACATACATATATTGATACATACATACATACATACATACATATTTCTTTGTTGGCTCACCATTTACCATCATCTTTTAACCATTTTATGGCAACCATTTGGATGGTGGTGGATATTACTAGTCATTAAAAGTTATTTTCATCTTTCACTCAATCTAGAATAAGGATGAACAAAATCTCGCACTGGAAACTACTGATGCCCATTAGCCAATCGCAGATAGATAGGAAAATGGTTGATGGTGATGATGGATTTGTGATCCATTTATGCCCCATGTTCCTTTTTTTGAGTGTCTGAGCACAACTAGAATCAAATCCCACCCTTAATCTTGTCACCCAGTGTAAGGAGACAATGAGGTCCATTGGTAGAAATATAATCAGTAATAGAGGTAAAGTCTCATGTGAAATTAATTGTTGTTGGAAAAACAAAAGAGAAGAATTAAAACTTCTTTTGAGATGATATTAGACACAATTTTCAAGAAGAAAAGGATATCAATTAGCAAACATGACGATTTAATCATGAAAACTGGCAAAAAGGTCGTACTTCATACCTGCTTGAATATTGATGGTAGGATTTGAGGTTGAGTCAACATTACTAAGCCCAATGTCTTCACAAGAGGACCAAATTGTATGACATCCTGCCACATAGAATATGTATTTACAGTTGAGAAGTTCTGACAAGTACATGAAAGATTGATATTGTTCAAGTCTTCAAAATCTCTCTCTCAAAAAAAAAAAAGAGGAAAGGTTGAAGTCTTTAAAGTTAATTCACTTAGATAGAATCAAACTTTTCATTACAAATAGGAGGAGAATAATAACATTTGTTGAAACAAAAGATCTCTGATGGTTACTATCTAACCTGGAGAAATGGACGAAGAACAGGATCTCCAAGCCTCTGGAAGCATGTTCAGAAAAATAAAATAAAATAAAATCCAAGAATATAAGCATGTCAAAAACATTGTTGAACAAAAATGTGTCCAAAACCAGCAAGTTCTACCTGCATACACATGAAATTGACATAAAGAAGCTCATTGATGAAGTATGGTGGAACATTAGCACTAGTCCGAGCCGACATTGCTCTTTGAAACAACCAGGATGAACTTAAGTTTGGCTGCACAACACAAAGACTTCTTTTGCAATCCTTTCTAGTTAAAAAAGAATCTAAGTAATCATTTTATCGACAGAAACACCAACCATGTAAGGATTCAGCAGGGACAAACTGTCAGCATCAATAAAATTGCTTGTGACTGCTTCATATATTCCTTAATCATCCAAGATTGAAGACAGAATATTAGTTTGTGCAGAGTCATACAATGGACCTGCATCTTGATTTTGTTTCTTGTTCAAGTGTGGGATATCATATACATCCTTGACCAGAGAACAATTGGCATTCCATTCATCACAAGAGCTTTGAAGCAAATTTTCCAAAAGAATCCAAAATTAAGTATCCAAAGCGATTTATCAATATGAACCAACATAATTACACTTCTATATTCAATCTTCTTGCATTTTAAAGAAGGAACATTACAGGTTGTCAAGTGAAGACTCAGACATTAGACCTAGTTGTGGAGTTGGCTCGAAAAATCAAATGAGTTCTAAAGTTGTAGACGTGTCTAAAGATCAAAGAAATATAGAAAGCATTACTATAAACAAATTTCTAGTATGTATACCTTTTATATATAAAAGATTATAATGATTAATGAGTCATCATGTACAAATATTTTTCTCTCTTAAACATTCAACCACTGCTAATTAGCATTTCCTCGTCAAAATATCAAACTTCGAGCTGAGAACTGAAAAGGAAAACATCAACAAGAGAAACCGAGTTTTAAGAAATGACACCCAAACATTGCATCTACATTCATTGATTCATTGAGAGAGAGAGAGAGAGAGAGAGAGACTAGTCGTCTAAGATACCTCTTTCTTTGAGAGGTAACGATAATTTATACCTATATGTATTATATAAAAGGGAGAATTTGTAGGGACCAAACTTCTCCAACATTGTTCCCATATGACACTCATAGGTGGTGCCCATCAAATGAATATTGGCTGTTGATTTATAAATGATTGACCCACTTTTGTCCAGTGCGATAGAAGATGTTCAATTGAATATGGGACCTAAATAAAATCACCTCAATCCAACTTTAAATTATTTCTTAATCATTAAACTTTTGTTTCCTATGTGGCTCAACTGTGCCCCATATTATGGGTTCTTCAGATGGATCTTTTCATCCATGAACATGATACCGAAGAAAATCACACCGATCCAATCATAGAAGCCGTATTTTTTAGGCTCCTCAAATGTTAATGGCCATTGAAAGGTTAATCCCATTTGATAGTCAATGAAAGTGTTGGCCTAGTGGTTGAGACAAAAGACTTCAGGATTGAGGTCTTAAGTTCAATCCCTGGTAACTCCAATGAAGGGCCACTCTCCGTGGGATATGTACAGAGTAAGGTCCCACCGCTTAAACCCAGCATGGGTGTGTAGGTAGGCATGTACATGTCCTGAAGGACAAGTCGGGTAAGACACATGGACACCTTCGGTCATCAAAAAAAGAAAAAACGGGAATACCATAAAAATCATAAGTCACAATTTTGAGGACTTTGAATTACTTTTTGAATCTCTGGTATCTTTCAACACTTCTTTAAGTAGCCATAGGATAACAAATATTTACACTTTAAATGAAACCCACTTTGGTTCAACGTTAATCTATAGATACATATACGTCTAAATTATAATTTAAAATATACGTATAACTTAAATGAAGTCATGTTTTGGTATCATTATTTTATAGTTTATATTTAATGAGTACAGACCATAGTGTAATAATTTAATTTTACTACACCATTCAATTTGATAAGCCAAGTGTGCTTTCTCTTGATGCTATTTTCATGAAGTCATATTCAAAGAACGTGTCTACACTAGTTTGTGAGAAGAGAATGTACAATAAATAGGGCCTTCTCAATGAGCTATGAGCTGGAAACCTCTCAAAGAACCCTCCTTCTCATCTGTTTACTGAAGTTGTTGCCCACATCCCAATATATAGATATATATATAAAGTTTGGTTATAAAAAACTTCTAGTTATTTTTTTATCATCGAAAATGTCTAAAAAAGAACTGAAATTTTTCTTCTTCTTTTTTCACACAAAAATATACCTAAATCTCAGCCAAGTCATCCAATCAACAGGTATAGGTGAATCACATTGAAGGTATGCAGTGGTTTAGTGTGGTTAGGATTCGACTTAGGGAGCTTCTATTCTATGAATAAATTGATTGATTTCATATTTCAAGGTCATATGATTTTTTTCAGTTCCTTTTACGATGGCACAACTTATAATATGAACAAAACATACCAGTGGACAATCTGCTGAGGTGCCGAGTCATGCTACCAAAACCACCAAATGAAACTGGTGATTGTATGCCACTGGCATCACCAACCTGTTCAAAACAAATTAGCAAAATGAATATAATCCATTTGATATTTTGTAGAATAACCAAGATCTGAAGATATTAAAAAAACCTGTATAATACGACTAAAAACAGCTGGCAGTGGACTGTTCCAAAGTTCACCCTCCACCATTGAGAAGAAAATAGTGTCAGATATGATTGAAGATAAAATTTACTGCTAAAAAAAAAGATAAAATTTGATGATAGTCTGCAATTGTTCTGTAACTTAACAGCACTACTGATAATTGCCATGACTGTTACCATTTCAATCTGACATTTAACAAACCACAACAATAATCAAACACCCAGATTTCAATCTACTATGATCTGAGTAGATTTAGTCGTTGACATGAAAAATTAAAATATAATATCAGATCAATACATGTAACATCATTTACCTGTCACGGTATGTAGGAAATATGCCGAAGACAACTCTAAGTACTTCCAGTTCATCAAGTGATGCTCCCTAATAGAAAAGAACAGGGTCAATGTTTTACTCAGTGTGTGGATATCAACAGAAAATAAACATGTCCTAATTACTATATTTAATGTCATCTGTTATAGTATGGATACCAAACAATTAAGGATATAAGTTGCAATTGAAATAACAAAATGCAGGAAATCTTATTGAAATGCTCCTTGTAAAGTTGTTGTTCATATCTTTACTTGAACACTAAGTAATGTCACTGCCATATCCTGCACATCATCATCATCATCATCAAGCCACTAATCCTATCTATTTAGGGTCAACTTTTTGAGTTCTGCTTTACTTTACCCCATCAAACCATATCCTTCGTTACCCCATAATCTGTATCTTAAACAAAATATGCATTTGCAAATATTAGTTGCACAACTGGGAGCTAAGCACCCTTGACTACAGTTCTTCCAGTACAACCAGCATATACTGCAAATTATTGATTCCTACAGCAGAGAAATGGAAATTAACAAACTAGAGGAGAAATCTCTTATATTATACAACTTAATTAGACTGACTTTCTGGAAGTTGAATGTTTGGATCCTATCATACTTATTTTAGAGAGAGAGAATCTATCATATTTATGTTCAAAACTTCCTTTAAATGAAGTTATCTTCTTCAAACGATAAATTAAGAGAAAAAATACCTATATCAGGGTTCCATCTCACAATAACATACACACTATACAATCAGACAAATCCTGAGTTGGCACACCCACATGTATTAGCTTCAAGACAATGTGGAGAAAATGTGAAATGCAGTGCAACGTGCAGAGTATGTGTGAAACAGACTGCAATTAATGACGTGGCATTTTTTGATTGGTCTCCATGTTATTCTGTACATTGATGAAGAGAAATCTCTGGATGCCTGCCAGGCAGGGAATCCACACTTGCTTATCAAAGCACATCATGATATGCGAAGAAGTCCAGATTAGCTTATCAAGTTACACTTGGTCCAAAAATGAGCTCTCCACAAGCTTCTGTGTTAGGAATAGATCCCATATTCCCATTCCACTGAGGTGCTTAATTGCAACATAAATCAGTTCTTTCTTTCAACCAAGGTATATATGGTTCAAAATGGTTAAAAGTAGAAAACTGAGTCTCTGGAGCACCTTCCTTTATAAGGAACAGATCTCCATCCATATATGTGATTGTTGTACCATACTAGCTCCAACCAGGTTTATAATCTCAGAAAAATAGTTGACACATAAAGGAATGTCAGTAGACACAACTAGAAAATCATTGTAAAGACTGGATATGAAAAATAACAACCTGATACAATGGCATCAGATCCCAATAGTCTTCAAATAAATCTTCCAAAGTTGCAGAACCCGGTTGAGGACTAACATAAGTGAACATATAAGTTGTTCGATCTCTTGGACCAGAACCAGCAGGAAATGCCTGTGAAATAATTGTTACATATGATCAGATAATTCTAATGGAGTGTAAGAACCAATTTTTTTTATTATATTTGAATTGTCATTTGGAAGGAAGTGTGAGGACCACATAGCTGCCATTTCATGCTTCATCTTGTCCCATAATACATAAATTGTTCATAGCACCCAGTTTCAGGTCTTAAAAACATCTTAATCTATGGACATTAGGCACTGATATGTTATGCTCAACACAAAATCTAATTTCAAATAAGACTCAAAGATCAAATACCCAATGCCGCACATATATGGGAAATAATAGACCTTAAGCATTAAAAAGATGGCAAGTTTAGTCTTAATTATTTGTTGCATGAGAACTTGGAACATCTGCTAGTAGAAAAGAAAACTGGACGAGTAGAGCAAACTAAAGAAAGTATATTCCTGTCAAACTCTAAGAAAGTATTGAAGACAAAATTCCAAAGACTGATTAAGTTCTTCAGGAAACACCAGTGACTGGTTCACATTATCATTTTTCTAATTACTTTGCCTATAGACCATACTTTATTTTATGGGTTGCATAACTTAAAAATCTATTGACCAGATAGGTACAAAGCTCAATTCTCAATTGGATAAAAGTCCTATGACTGAATCACAAACACATGCAATGAAATCCCAATTTACCTCCCAAAAGTATTGTACTTCTGAATCTCCAACCTTCTTCACGGATGAGTTACTAAAAATAACATCACTTGTTGAGTTATCCTTGAAACCACGAGAACAAGAACCAACCACAAGGCAAACACCATCTGGTTTTCTTCCTGATCTTATCTAAGAAAAACATAGTAAAGAGTTCAAAATTCTGTATAGGACCATCGGTACCTGACTAATAACAAAACATAACAAAATTGCTACTGAATGGTAGCAGGAAAAGAAAGCAACAGTCAAGTACGTTGCAGGCAGTTAAATATGCATCTGTATTAGGAATGCTGAGGTAAGTGCCACAATATCATTATCAAATCCATTTGTTGGATAAAAATGCCTGTCTTCATATTTTTTAAATATTTTAGTATTCTCAGTGAGGAAAAATAATATCAACAGTCAATCTGAGAAAATTTTATTTAAAAAATACAGAAGATTATTAAAATACTGAGGCAAAATGGTTTCTTCTTCTTATTAAAAGAATTTTGAAACAATTTAGTTTCCGTAACCTCCCATGAAAAAAATAAACACATGCTTTTATATGACAGATAAAACATGAATAAAAATAAGCTTAATATTTGCATGCCCATAATCTATATGAGGGCATTTAGACTAACATATTTTGAGAGAAAAAAGGAAACTGTTGAACTGTATGGACATATCAGCAGCATATGATTACAAAACAAAACCTCACCTGTTTCACCACGGGAGAGAAGTTGCCCATTGCATCAATGACAAGATTTGTAATGAAAACCTTCCCATCAGCGAGTTTTAATATCTAAGGGGCACAAGCAATGAGTACCCATCACAACAGAAAATAGCATACATTATCTAAATAATTGATTGCCCAGCCACAATGTGTCAGGTTCAACACAAATAATTATGAAATTACATTTTATGATATTGAATTAAGACGCAAAATACAACACCACATAAGCATTGTCCAGAATTTTTTTTTGAAATATCAGGTAACATTTAGTATTGCAAGTTTCCACCATGTATTAGTTGGACACATTGCCTATGCTCTTGAGCCAATAAATGGTACAGGTAAATAAGACATTGACAGGTAAATACAGGATTGGCTCATCAATTAAAATTTCTACAACTCTAAAATTAGTCTTGTCTGTAAAAATAACACAGAGAACTGTTTTTCTGCTATCTTCAAGGTGGGAGGATCATAGATGGGATGCAATCTTCATGGGGGGTGGAAAAGATAAGTAAAATTTGTTTCTTTATGCAACAGTCAGGTCCCAAAGACTGAAGCTAGATGAGCAAAGTAGAAACAGAGAGGAAGTTAGCACTTGATGGGAGTTATCATGAATTTTTAAAGAATGTTATGTTTTAAGACACAAAAGATATACTGAGGGAGTGAGGGTAGATAATTAAATAGGAAAAAAAAAATCATTCTATGAAACAATAAACTCAACATTGCTGCAATTTATTAGATAAGTTATGTAGCAGGAGTTACAATCGCAATACTCAAGATTCAGAATGCCAACCGCTGCATCATCATATATGGAAATGGTCGACAGGCTGTGACCCTCAAAGATGACTCCACCAAGAGCAATAAAGCGTTCCTTCATGATCTCTAAAAGTTTAGCTGGTCTGATAGGGCATCAAAAACATATGAAATATTACTTCTTGATGAAAAGAATTATGCTACTGTATCATTTTATCATCATGGTCCTATCCCATTAGTTGAATCTAGAAAACAAATGGAAATATAAACCACACAAAAGAGAGACATCAGAAATGATTATTCAAAGTAAAGCTCATTAGGTCCAAAAGAGTAATCATCAAACAATTAAAATTATGAAAGAACAATAACTCAATATAGAGCTTTATTGCTTCTGATTTATTTATTTCGAAATGGTAACATGACTTGAATGCATAGTGAGCACTCACCAAATTGCACTACAAGCTTACCTAACTCTTTTTTTTCAAATTAAAGCTCATTGTGTGCAAAATAGTAACCATCAAACAGCAAAATCATGAAGTAACAATAATTCAATAGAAAGCTTGATTTAGTGTCAATCCATCTATTCAAACATCAACATGAGATGTCTGAGGATAAGTAACCAGAAAGGGACAATTGCTAGCATTTATGCCTTGGGAGCCTCCAAACTGACTTTTAACACAGAGACACCATGAATTGTATATGCACTCAATCATTACCCAAACTCATAGTGGGTCCTGATAAAAATCTTTAGGATTTTGTTTATTTTAATTTCATAAAGGTTCAGACAAATAATAAGGCAAAATGAAAATGTCACATGATGAAATTATTGAAATTTTCACTTACGAAACACCAAGATTAAGAATGTCTTCAACCCAAACATCTCCTTTCCCCTGAAACCCACATCGATTCTGCAGGGACCGAAGGATGAAAATGATAAAAGAAAATACATTGGTGAGGAGGAAAAGAGGAAAAAAGAAGGGCTTTAACCTGACTTAATTGAACATAGAAGTTTCTCCAAAGAGAGAAGCCGAATTAATTAACTTACAGGATTAAACTTCACTGTGATAGCCTTTTCAATGTCATCTTCTTCAAGAATGCCAACATGAACAAATTCTAAAAGCTCCGTCTTTGAGATATTCCATTCTTGTTCTCTCTGATTGGAGAAGACCAAAATATTAAATATAACATGCTGGAAAGAGGATTCCTAACAATGATGCACCTATGTAGAACAATATTGTGAAAATCGAATCATATCGTAAGATCTTAATATTCTTGAATCACAAATCGTGTATCGTAATTTATATAATCATAAGATTCATAAGTGTTTTCCTCTAAAAATACTTAATATATGAATAACATAAAAGATATCTAAAAAATAATAGTATGAGCTATTCTCCAATTTTCTTCGAATATTGAATGAATATTATATAACTATTTCGTTGGAGCTCAAATTTCAAAGTTACAATTTCCAAAAGTATAATACTAGTATATACTCCATAATGATGTAAAAAGTAAACAATAACTGATACAAATCGTTCATGTTGTCACAAGTATGAACCGTAAGATTTTGACAATGATAGTGTAGAATGAACATAACAAATTACCCCTTTTAGAAGATTCCTTTCAACAATGCCTACTTTAAGACCTTTTGAACTCAATGCTGTGGCAACAAATATGCCCAAAGTTCCACCGCATACTACCACATCAAACTTATACACTTCTTTATCAAGATTGAGTTGGCTACATGAACCAGGAAAGGTTGAAACTACTTCCTGGATTTCTTGTTTATCTGCAAAAAGAGAAGGTCATAAGAAGAAATGAGCAAACCACTTCAATGTCACTGGTGAGAAACAGACACACACACACACACACACACAGATCATTTTTCCATAATTCAAATTTACAATGGCAATTTCTCAATGCAGGTACAGTTTTTTTTAAATTCTAGTCTTCAATGCCATGTGGTGGTTACAGTCCTAATGACATTAGCAAAATGGTTATTCATTCCGATATTCAGATGTAACCTACATTGCAACACATGATAGGACAAAGCATTCCAGCAATCAAAGCAGCATCTGAACGCATTTGAGAGCTGTCATAAACAAGATAATACCCACTGGCTACCTTCTTTGGCAGAGCACAGACTGCTCCATAGTTGGTCTAGTCTCTTCAAAGCGTTATATGAGTAAGCCCCACCAGCACCACCTACTTCAGAACTTGTGGAAATACTTTCCATGATCCTCTGCAAGAAGAGGACAATTACACCAAAAGTTTAGTATCGTTTGATGTAAACATATGCCATCAACAAGAGGGGAAAAAACTGATAACTCAGGAGCAAACTCAGACTCAATGACTTGAGTTTTTGGATGAGCCGGCTCAATCTGGGACATCTAATTTTAAGGTAACTATCTCGTGCTTGAGGAATGGCCCAACAAAACAGTTAAAACATGCAACTCAGGAGTTGACTCTGACATCAATGAGTCTATTGTTTGACTGTCTGGGCCAGACTGCCCACTCATACTTGGCTTAGTCTCTTCATTCAACATCCTGTGGAATCAAAGTGGCTTCTGAATCTGAGTGGAGATACTGAGTTGTAGAACAATCCCAACTCCCAATCATCTTTGTCCCTCATTTTTCCCCATTGAGTGTCAAGGACCAACTACTTCTGTTTCCTATTTCATATTAAAAAGCCAATCAAGTGCTAAGTCTCTGCATTATCATCATTCATCAGCCTTTCAAGTTATAGATAGTACTCCCCCCCTCCCTTCTTCTGTATCTAAATTTTATAGATTTCAATTCTTCCTGCTAGCTCAAACCATCTTTAAATGGCACACCCTTATAAAAAGTATCCCTTAAGGGCTAGGTTCTTTTTACTCTGAATTCTTACATTCTCATTAAGCACAATTCTCTCCTTGTTTCGGGAGCTCCCAAGTCCACAATCTTAATTCTCAAATAGTGATGCTTTTATTTAAAAAAAAAAAAGACAAATTAAACTCAACGTCTCTTATTTTCAAAATTCTCAGAATTCGTGTCACTAAGGCCTTAGCCCCAAATGCAGCATGGAGAAGAAGAAGATGAAATGGGTTACTTGGGTTCTGGGGCGTGCTGTGCTTGCACGTGCAAGCAATGAAGGAATCCTCTTTCTGATGGGAATTCGATCAAGAGACAGGAATCCGCCGCCATGGATGGGCTGTGGAAGCTGAAGCAACATGGAGTAACTGGATAGAATGAATCTCTCTCTACAGTCTTCCAACTCTTACCCACATGAAATGGATTCTCTGCCTTCCATTTTCCTTTTCTTCTTCTCTCTTTCGTCCTCTATAAATAAGCAAGCTGCAACGTGTATAAGCTCTTCGTCGCACAAATCTTTGCAGCGAGTGTAGGTTTCTGTAATTTTGACACTGAATAATGAACTAATGACTATTTCTCTGATAAGATTTATCAGAATTATAAATTTAAAATATTTATATATTATTTTATTATGATTAATTCTTCACATGCCACTTGTCTTTAGAGTTAAAATTTGTAGATTAATCTATAGAACAAAGATTTCTATTTATAGATTGTGATCAAAACACGCAAACTATCTTAAGTTAATAAGAGAGTCACTCTTGAAAAATTCGATATTGACCGGAATGAGATATCGATCGATATTTATCTCTTATTTATTTATTTATTTCTTTTTTAAAAATAAATCAATGTACGTCGATATCTACAATATATATCGCCGATATATAATGAAAACTGAGATATCAGCCGATACAATGACAATTTGCAGTAGTTTTTTTACAAAAAGATGACCATTTTGCCACTTCAGTGATATTATCATATCAAATGGAACACATTTTTAAATGAAACCACATCAATGCCCATTCTTTATTCTTTTTATTAAATAATTTTTTATTTTTATTTTATTTTATAGGAGTATGAAATCATGATATTTCTGTAACTTATCAGACGATAGAATCAGCCAAGGTGCCAAGGTATATCCATGCAGACACTTGTTAAAGGGTGATCACGTAGACACTTCACTTTTCTTTTAAGAGACACCATATTTCAAACTTTTATATGAAAAATACCATTTTGTCCCTCAATTTTTTTAAAAAAATGATTCCTCCACACAAACATGAGGGTCAAAATGGTAATTTTCCATGAAATTTTGAAATGGAGTATCTCCTTGAGGTATCTAAATGGCTACCCTTGTTAAATTGACTTTTGATCATTTTACCCGCATGTTCACGACGTGGGTAAATAATATTGAAAGAAAGATTAATTTCGTCCAAATGAAAATTGAGTATAATAATAATAGATAATTTTTTCATCACCAACCAACAGTAACATATTTATTATGTGAAATATTGATAATAAAGGAATTAAAGTGACTGGGCCCATTGTTGTGCCAGTCTGAGTTTTATGTAACCTTAACTGATTCTCAAAGTGCTTTCGTTGCCTAACTTTTCTTCGTTCGGACAAAGAAGTATTTAATCTCTGAAAACATAATAGTATGAAGTTTATAATGAAAACGTAACAATAAAATCTTTAAAGATTGTGTTTTATAATGAAAACGTAACAATAAAATCTTTAAAGATTGTGTTGAGTCGACTGACGCAATTTTAAAAGAAATCTTTTTCAAGTATATCTCTTGAGCTATATCGTTATCAGAATTCAGAAACATCTCTACGAATAACATCTTAAGAACCTAATAGTTTTATGTTTATATAACTCGAGAATTCAGAAACATCTCTACGAATAACATCTTAAGAACCTAATAATTTTATGTTTATATAACCCGTGGTCGTATTAGGGTGGTGGTTTTTATTTCTCTGTTGTTGTTTTTTTTTTTCCCTTTATTTGTACCTCTTCTGTTTCTCTTTTATTAATATATTAACTAATAAAAAATTTTGGTTTCTGTCTTTCTGACCTGTTTTCATGTATTTCTCAAGCATCTAATGACTACTGACTACTGACCAGTGGGCTATATTAGATAACCACAATTCAAAAAAGTCCCAATAATCGGATAATAAGAAACATCACTTTCGGTGCTTAATTGCTTATTTTCATCTTCAACACTTAATTGTCAAAACGTTATCCATCTTGTCTTTGTACCACCCAATCAAAACTAGGGCCATGATATCATGGAAGAATCATTATTTTCGGTGTTAAAATCATTTTTTTCATTTATTGGAGTTCAACAAATTTTAGTCTTATATCAATTATCTCTGCTGAAATTTGTAAATAAGTGAAATCACTGAAACTTAATTATATTTTTCAAAATATGAATTGAAATTTTCAAAATTTGGTCAATAAAAAATTCGAACAAAATTTTGATTGAAAAATAAAAAAATGAAAATTGTTAGTTGATAATTTTTTTGAAAGATCACTGCTATTTTTTAAATCTATGTTTTGACCTGTATCCAAATAAAAAAAAATCGGCTGAAATTTGTAATTGAGTCGTTACATGATGAAATTGTAATATAAAAATTCATATATGAGATTTTTTTTCTCTAAACTATTGACAGACCATCAACTACAATGATTAGATCATCAACTAAAATTATTTTAGGGTAAACATTCTTATACTGAAGAATTCTTTGGGAAATTTTTTTTTTTTTAATTTCCATTTTACCCTTTGACTTCTATTTTTTCCCTCCATTTTATGTGTTGGTTGGAAGGGTAAAATAAGAATTAAAAAAAAAAAATTGTGTGAGATGAAAAAAATTCTCCTGTGTGAGAATATGTACCCTTGTTTTAATTACCTTCAATTGACATTTATTATTAACAATAAAAAAAAGGTTTAAAAGGAATTATAGTGAAAATCATTTTTATCAAATAAAAAACTATTTCTTTTTATCAAAATAAATTGCTCCCCAAAAAGTATATAAAAGGTTACCAGAGTCTTGTATCCGAAAATCTCCTCTGTTATATTTTTTATCAACACGAGAAAATGGAGAGAAGCAGATATTTGACAAAGTTACGAACTTAAGAACTTCAGTGTCTTTTATTTTAATTCTTCCATTTATCAGACATCAATAATGACCACTTGGGACTATGATTACAGTTTTCAACTATGGAAATCCCAAGTACGATGAGTACGTACCTTGATGACAAGTGGCATATTTTTATAATGACACAAATAAAATGTTAATCAACCCATCAGCCCCATTATACAAAATTAAAACTTGTGGATTACATGTTAATTAATAATAATTCTCATCTGATCTTTTTCAGCCATTAGATGATTAGATATTTTTGAAATCTGACCTAATACTAATCAGTACTACGATAATTATTTATTAGGTGAATTAAACTTGCAGGCATGCCATTCGTGATGTCACAGAGGACACGCTATGTTTTATTAATTAGGAATCATTCTCTCAGCAGAGTTCACTTAAATGGAGTGATCATACTCTTTGAGGCCCACCATTTGGACGGCTCAGATTAACGCATTAGTAGGCACGTGTGCAGATACCGTGCGGATAGTAAATGATTTGGTTTTTAATCAATATTAGTTTTTGGACACTCCTTCAGTTAAGAAAAATTCAGGACGAAACGCAGAGGAAGAGAGAGGAGAGTTTCTGCCCCCCGAGAGGACTTTCTTTCGCCTATCTCGGAGAAGAAGAAGAGCGTTGTTTTGCAGAAATCCAAGAAATTGAATCAAAGATCGGTCACTTTTTCCGGAATTCAGATTCCCCGTAAGAAGAATTCAGCCAAACGGAGCAGAATCTGGACGAGGGAAATCAAACGACCGGCAGCTATTGATTTCAACGACATTTCCTTCATCATTTTCCTTAGATCTTCGCGATCTCTTTCAATGTAAGCCCTTCTCTCATTTCTCTCTCACTTTCTCTTTTCAAAATCCATCTTGGTTCTTCCCTTTAGTTAATTTTCTCTAGGTCATTGAAAAATCCGAATTGGAATGATCTCGACCCGATTTCTGCCCTACAGATCTTTAGCGGCTGAGATTCTTTTGGTCGTTTGATCGAATTGAAGGGGGAGGCTTTGAATAAGTGTTAAGAGTCCCGTTCTGGGGTTGTTATCTTCCATGGTCGTTTTTGGGTTTTGAGATGTTTATAGGAGCAATCTTTGATCCTCGGTGTGGGGAACCTTGTTAGTGGCACAGGTACAGTGGGTAGTAGGAGTAAGGTTAGGGTTACGGTTAGGGTTTTGTAAATATGATCAAGCAAATATTAGGGAAGCTGCCTCGGAAGCCATCTTCAAAATCATCATCGAACAATGGCGGTAACAACGGTGATGGAAAGGTTGGTGCTTCGCCATCTATAAATTCTTATCAGGCATCGAATTCTGATGGGGGTGGCCTCTATGCTAATTCCTACAGCAGCTCCAGGGGCAATTCCGCCCCCAGCAAGTCCTCCAATTTGGCAACTGGTGCCCCCGCTTCCAGTAAATCAAATCAAGGCAAGAAATCTGGTGCTGCTGTTCCGCAGGCAGGTGGGATTAGCAGCGCCACATTGCCTTCAACAGTATACGAAGCATTGCCCAGTTTCCGTGATGTTCCCAGCTCTGAGAAGCAGAATTTATTTATACGGAAGCTGAACATGTGTTGTGTCTTTTTTGATTTCACTGACCCCACCAAGAACCTGAAAGAGAAGGATGTGAAGCGGCAGACGCTTCTTGAGCTGGTTGACTACATATCTTCAGTCACTACCAAGTTCAATGAGATAGTAATGCAAGAAATTACAAAGATGGTAGCTGCTAACCTGTTTCGGACATTTCCATCATCGAATCATGAAAACAAGCTTCCAGAGAGCTTTGACCCTGAGGAAGATGAACCTACAATGGACCCAGCATGGCCCCACTTGCAGATAGTTTATGAATTTTTCTTAAGGTTTGTAGCTTCTTCAGAGACTGATGCCAAGCTCGCAAAGAGGTACATTGATCATTCATTCGTATTGAGGTTGCTAGACCTCTTTGATTCTGAGGACCAAAGAGAGAGGGAGTACTTGAAGACAATACTCCACCGCATTTATGGGAAGTTTATGGTGCACAGGCCATTCATTAGGAAGGCCATCAACAATATATTTTATCGCTTTATCTTTGAGACTGAAAAGCATAATGGGATTGCAGAGTTGCTGGAGATCTTGGGCAGCATTATCAATGGGTTTGCTTTGCCATTGAAAGAAGAGCATAAACTTTTCCTTGTCCGAGCATTGATTCCATTGCACAAACCCAAGTGTGTGTCGATGTACCATCAGCAACTGTCTTATTGCATCACTCAGTTTGTGGAGAAAGATTTCAAGCTGGCTGATACAGTTATTAGAGGTCTCCTGAAGTATTGGCCGATCACTAATAGTTCGAAGGAGGTCATGTTCCTTGGTGAGCTGGAGGAAGTCCTAGAAGCCACACAACCAGCAGAGTTCCAACGCTGCATGGTGCCCCTGTTTCGCCAGGTTGGCCGCTGTCTCAACAGTTCACACTTCCAGGTATTAAACTAACTTGTTACCCACACCTTTCAGGGAAAAAAAAGTAACCCATCAGCAATTGGCTTTTTTTCTCGTTCATAAGTAGGGTTCTTTTGCAATTATGTGATATTTTTATTTCATCTTTCTTGGATTTTGCTGTTACTTACATTTGTGTGCTCTCAACTGCCTCTCCTCTCTTCAGATATGTATTTTAGCTATTTACTTTGCCCTTGGTGACCTTAACTCATTCAGTTTGACATTTTCACGACATCACTTGGCAGAGCCTCCTAAGTTCTTCTCAGTACAGTTTCCCAAAGTTTGGGCTGTTATTTTGTCTATGTGATGTGTTAAATGACCGTGAATATTTCTGTTTGGAACTGTTTTTGTTGTGGATCAATATAAATCTGTTAAATGTTCCAAATTGACACATTAGGATGTAGGACCATTATCACAAACTGCAGAGTGATTGATTCCTGGAACTCAAAGTTCCTAAACTTCCCTTTAATGAGATCGAGGTAGTAGACAAAATAAAAAAAGTCTAGGTTAAGACTGTTAAGTGAATCACTTGGTCTATGCTATTAGTGAACGGAGGATGGATGTAAACAGTACCATGGCATCATAAATCCTTAAGGTCAAAGTCCTTAAATGTGCACAAATTGGACAATCATTATTCTTCATTTCCATGTATCTTTTGCCATTTTTATCACTTTATAAACATGGATATGTGGTCAAGCAGCTGCTCATTCATGGCGATGTGTGGATCAAAGGCTTCATGTGGGTAGAATTATTGTCGATTGAGCATGGTGGCGATGATATACAATTGCTGCCATCTATCTACGATCAACTTTCTTTGTTTGTCTTCTCCATTCAATCCTATCAAAGACCACATCCTTTGTTACCCCACAGGTATTCAATCCCTCATCTTCCTTATTCCATCCATCCATGTTTTCAAAGGTGTCCCTCTCCTCCTTGTTCCTTCTACTTGCAACTTCTCAATTTTCCTAATAGAGGCTGCTTCTAGTCTTCTATGGATGTGCACAAACCACCTTCGACGACATTACCTTCATTTTCTTGTCTATTGGCACTATTTTCTAGTCTCCGTAACGTGGGCATTCCTAATTCTATCTTTTAATGGAACTTTACTTATTCATCTATGATACATATTTCTCTTACCTTTATTTTGTTTACTTGTCTTTTCTTTATTGCCTAATACTTAGTTCCATAAAGCATTTTTGGCCTGATGGTTATTTTATGGAATCTCACTTTTAGTTGGCATGGAACCCTTTATTGTGTAGCCCTCCGTTAGCTTGCTTACACTTAGCCCACCATGTACTACACCCATCATACTGGCTATATCCACATCTAATCCTCCTTTTGGTTTTACAGTTGTACCTAAGTATCAAAATTATTAGAACACAGCACCAATTCATTATCAATTTTAAGTGGTTCCTCTCCAATGTTCTCCAGAACACTGAAGGTGCACTCCATTTTCAAATCATTCGTCTCTAGGGTGCCTCTCCATGGTTCCAAATTCTTATTTAGTTGATTTCTCGTCTCTCCAATTGTTACTGTGTCATCTGCAAATAACATGCACCAAACAATTCTGTTTTTCTAATTATTTTTTACTCTTATATGCACATGCAAGGTGGCTCTGTTTGTGTCTTTATATTGATCACCACTCCAACCTAGGCACTTGGTCATATTTTGTTGCCTGTTGGGTACCAAACTACCAAAACTGTTATCACATTTCACTTCTCATAGAATTTTATGAACTCCAATCTTTGATCTCTCCCAAAAAAAGAAAGAAAAAATCCAATGTATGCACCAACTTGAGGTGCAGCTGCTGATGGGCTAACCACAGTTCTAATTCGTATTACCTCCCAAATTAGATTTTATATTGTAATTTGGACATAGAAAATTCCCTATCTACTGTATCAGTCGGATATCTCTGTCTTCTCATGAAGTTTGGTTTAGCAGGCAGATGGCCACTTTCCCTTTCTTGGAGATTAGTGAGTTAAACTTATCAGATTAAGGACTTACTGCTGAGGAACTCTGTTTATTTTACCTTTATTCAGGTAAGGCCAATTCTGATTTCTGAGGTAAATGCTCAGCTGAGCATAGAACCTCTAGTTTTTAGCTTTATAGCCTCTTGCCTCCTTTATAATTGGATTTTTCTTTTTCATACATTCACCTTTAACTGTTAAAAAAGTTCTCGTTAAGTTTTGATTCTTTTAAAAATATCTCATTTTTGGAAGGTTCTAGAAGTTTGGTGATGAATAACTTGGAAGAGTTGTCATTCTCTTGTATTGTTGTCATTGTTCAAAGTTCTCCATTCTTCTTTTGATGTGAATTTATCTCTGTAAATTTTAATTGGTTGGTTACTCGCTGATGTTCTAGCTGGTACAACCACAAACTTTGGTTAGATATGATTCTATGCTTATAAACAGTAACCTTCCAATATTATTGATGTCGCCACTGGGAGGATACTTGTTTAAATAGTATTATGTATAATTACAAGTAAAGGAGTGTGATTTTAGGCAAACCAAGAGCGATACATTGTATTTTTTATTGGTACTAAATATGTCTAAACCATCAATGTGGTGCATTTATTTGTTATTATACGATGTATTTTATCAGGCAGTGCTGTATGATCTTCAAGCGAAGGTTTATATTCCACCATTGTATTTGAGTCTTGAGTTTGTGAATACAGTGGTGACCAACTTTGGAAGTCAGAAATTGTAAGATTGGTGATTTATAATTTTTTTTAACCCCATTGGTTTTGATAGAAATAGAAACAACTACTATTTGTTGTGGTGGTTATTTGACTGTATGTTGTTGTGCTATTTAAACACCCAAAAAAAGAGGCACTTTTTCTGTTTCCCAACAAAAAATTTGAACGTATTGTTGCCATTATCTTTTCTTCTATTTTAAAGGAAACTGAAATTGTATTTAATTTCTATTAAAATAACATGATCAAGTTTTTTCTTTAATCATTTCACGTCATATAATTTCACATAATGTCATAATGGTGCTTGTTACATTGTTTTCTGTTGGTAGCTTCAAATTTCTACATTCTAACTTGCAAGTCTAAATCCAAGCAAAGCAAATTAAGCTATTTTCTGGTGGCTTTTCATAAGGTCAAGAAGTTAGTTGCTTTTGAACTCTTTTTTTCCTCTCTTTTTTTCAAATGTCATGGGTATCAGCACCTCAAATTGGAGGTGAGACTAATTCTATGGATACATGAAATCACTCATAAGCCTCGTGTATTGGGTTAACTCCAGGGAGAATCAAACCTAAGACCTCTAGTCTATTCCTAGAAGCTCAAGCCAACTGAGCTAAACCTGTGCATGCATTTTCTTTTGAACTCCCTTAAAAAAGGAAAACGAAGAAAAAAAGGAGACAATAAAAAAGTCAATTCTATTGGCTATAGTTTTGAATAAGACCATAACCCCTTGCCTTTCTATTTCAAAAAGGGGGCGTTTCTAAGGTATTTCAACATTTTATGATCATATGATTGAAATGGTAAACCATAAGATTGATGAAGAAAATGCTAAGATTTAAAAAAAATGCTACAAAACCATTTATATAGTAATGGATCTAGAAATACAATTCTAATAGTTTTCCGTGATAGTTAATTTGAATGATAAAGATTTAACTTGGACAAGCATTTGAAGCACAATTGATGAGTGCTCGTAAAGGTGTATTTTTAAGCTATGCTCAAAAGAAGTAAGATTCATCTTATGAATTATAATTTGTGATAGTGTTGCTTCATGTTGATTATGAAAAGCATTATAGGCCATTTCTATGGTGCCTTTTTTTGGGTGATTATAGACCAATTATATGGTGATATATCTTTGATGACAATGTTGATGAGGTAATTGACATTTTCAGGCCATGTCTTTTATTTTTGTTTTTGAAAGATGAAAGGCGAGTTATGTTAGGGAGAATAGCTTACAAGGGGAAGGGGAGCTTTCATTTTGAGATAAAACAGGAGAAAATAAATCACAAAATAATAAACTAATCACATATAAGATTAAATTTCCCCTGGATGAGCCAAATTATCAGCTTTGAGTTGGATGATCAATGAATCTTTGAGACCATCAAACCTCTTGACGGCTTGACAAGAATCTGTAGCACAACTAGTAAGGGCTTGTTGTTACTATCCAAAGGTTGTGAAGTCAAGTCCCATGGGCGTTAGATAGGTAGTCGGCTCATGAGAATAGTTTGCCTAATTCAAGTATAAAAAGCCAACCCCAGATTGATGGAATAAATGACTTAGATGATGATCTCTAAAATAAAATTTGATCTCTCTAAGGAAATTGCATGGCACTGTAACGCCCCACGCCTTTCTACAGCCTGAACGGGTCATGACCCGCTCAACTGCAAATTGAACGGGCGTTACTCAACGCAACAACGCATCTAACGGGCCTTACATCACAGATTTGTGGCTGGGGGAAAATAAGTATATATATATATATTTTAAGATTGTGAATGAAATAATGAAGCCATCAAATCCTTCAAGCCCAACTTTACACATTGCATAAATCATAATGTCGTCTACAAAAATGAGAAGGATAACATCGACTATTAATATCAAGTCTAATCTCACTGCTCACATCCCATTTCATAAAATAAAACATAAATCAATATTCTCAAAGTTCTCAATTATTTCAAGCTAACCAATCAAATCTCTCAAAATACGTAATATCAAATAAAATAAATTCAATCATACGAAACAACGACTATACTAAAAATTAAATATTCATCTTGAGTATCTAAACATCAGTTGTCTCTTCCAATCCTAAGTCCAGAGGATTACCTGCAATGTAAGGGGTGTGAGCTCCAAGCCCAGTGAAGGAATACAATAGCACATATCCAAAATATGATATCTCCAATATACTCAATGTAATACAAATAAAGAAATATTAAAAGCATAAATAATTAAATATGCATTTAATGTCCATGCATTATGCCATGCAATGCACAATGCTCAATGCAATGTTTAATATCTCATTCCTCCACAACATACCCACTGTATTTGGTGGCCATCCCGCCGAAGCGAGGCATATAACTTACTACAAAGTGGTACTTCCTATATCAAATGGGGCCTACATAACACAACTACCACCAAATATCAGTCTTCGTGATCTTTCATGGCCTAAAAACCAAACCTACCACATGTGTGGTACTTCTCACTAAAAGCGAGGCCTGAAACTACTACTGTCGTGGTCATCATAAAAGATCACGGCCAACACCTCCATACCCATCCCATGAATATGAAGATGACATGCTCAATGCCATGTCTACCATGCATCATCTCTATCATCATGCCGCATGTTATGAATCATATTAACATGCCACGAGTAAAATCATTGTCATCATTCTAAACATGATTATAATCTCAATTTGACATAAACATCATGTACTTATTTTAAAACATCAAAATCAATCTCAACAATATCCGACATGCATAATAATAATTCATATCACAATATTATTATGATGACAACACTATATCATAAATCCATCTTAATAACATAAAAATAACTCTATAATAGACAATAAAACATCAATCCAATACAAACATAATTTTTGGACCTTTCAACAAGGTTAGTGGCTAACTTCCAACTATCCGGGCAGACTGAGTCCTTCACGGCTATTAGAACATTTAGCTTATCCCTTTACGTTACTGTGAGTAAGTGCCGGATTATAACCACTATTCTTACATATACCCACTCTATATTATAGGTCCAACGTTATATTCCCAAAACACATTACATAAGGCAATATTTTTACATTGTTCAATCACATAAACAAAATAGAAAATATCATGCACAACAAAATATAGTGTATTGTTTTCCCTCACCTAGAATCGCGTGAAATGTATGGTACTAGCAAGAAATCCAAAGCTATATATACAAGTCTTTTACTCCAAAGTTGCTGTAACCAAGAGAAGCTTCTGGAGCAACCACGCTGGTCCGGAACTCTGCTGCTCGAACCAGAACTCAAGAGGGAGATTTGGGGTTTTTCTTTCCCTTCTTCTGCTGAGGTTTCCGCTTTGATTTCCGTTGGGATTTGGTTGTTGTTTCGAAAAGGGTAAAAGAAGGGAAGGGTTCGCAGATCTCTTAAAAGGAGGAGAGTCCTATTGGTAAAGGAATCCCATCGGTGAAAGGATTTTGGACAGTTTCCATTTAGGTAGGGATTTGAGTCCCAAACGAACAAGGAAAAAGAAGAATCCAATCTGAACAAGGAGTCCCATCGGTGAAAGGATTTTGGACAGTTTCCATTTAGGTATGAATTTGAGTCCCAAACGAACAAGGAAGAAGAAGAATCCAATCTGAACAAGGAATCCCATCGGTGAAAGGATTTTGGACAATTAAATTTGACCACGGAAGGTGGGTCCCTTTAAATTATTGATTTTAATAAATTGTCCTTTATTTCTCTTTTATTAATTTTGTCAATCATCGATTAAATTCTAGACACTTAAAATTGGAACTTATTTATTGATTTCACATTCTTAATTGAATATTTCCAATTGAGATTCTAACTTAGGGGAATTAAAATCTAAGTTGATAATTTATTTTCCATTCTCTTAATTTAATTCGAAGGGGATAAATTTGTAAATTCTTATTGGGGAGAAAGTGTGAAATCGGGGTCTAATATTAAATCCTTAAATTCAATTGTGTTTTTCCCAAATAAAATTATCAAATTAAACTAACAAATCAATTTAAACTACAATCATTTTCTAAATTAATTTTACCCGTCACAACTGACCCGTTACCCCAGGTCGAGTCATTCCAGGCACTCTTTTAGAAGACAAATTCATCAGCTTGTCTATTTAACCCATCCTGCAGCCATCGTACTTTTATCCTTTGCTTGGTTCCACAGTTGCATTCATTGTTGTCTACCATCATACAGAACTTCCCTAGCTTGATGACCAACTGATATGATCTGGAATGTTCTTACTCTGACAATATTCTAATTAATAAGGTGAGGAATCAAAATCCAATTTTTTGAAAGTTGAAAGAAACCAGTTATTATAAAGCAATTCTTCTGAGAGAAAGTTATCTTTATAAATCAATTACATCTGTGTCCTGGCTGTAATCACACTTTAATCTATAACCAGATTTACCATAATGCATGTAATGTAGGAGAGGAAAATACGATTCTACCTTTCCCAACTTGAGTGACAGCAGCATTGTTGGCTTTGTGGGCGACTTCTCATCTTTATCCACCATTAGTTTAGGTTATTTTGATTGGCCATTTCCTCATCTACTCTTATGTTCGCTGAGCAATCTTAAAGGGGTTGATTAGACTTAAGTTTGCATTAATCACTGGTTTCATGGTTCATGGTTTGTGTGTGGAGTGTGGCTTGCCAATGATCTGGTTTGTGTCGGATGAGATAATTTGTTTTTCACTGATTGTTCAGTTTGCTGACCATGGATTGCTCAGTGGTCACCCAATTTAGTAGTCTTAGATTGCTCATTTCAAATCTGACATAAATGGCCCCATCAACAGTAATGTGTGTCAATAAATTATCTCATGGCGTGCCTTATTCTATAAGGTCTTTTAATTGACTACCTTGTCTGGTTAGTATAATTTTAAAATTACATGCCAAACACACCATCAATCTCATTGTTATTGTTGTTGTTGTTAGTTTTCATTAGATATTTATAATATGTAACGAGTGATGGAGCTTGCTAACCCCGCTAGAAGTTATTATGAATTCCGAGTATTTGATATGACAGAAGTTTGGATCATAAATTATTTTTAGCCTTTGATCTAACGTAACTAAATCAATGGGTAAATCCATATTGTTAATGAACTGAAATTTATGACAGATTAGGTGTCTTATCATTTATCAATGAAGTTATTATATTATTATTTTTACATGGTAATGTCACAGCATTTTTTACTTTTTTTAACCATTAATTTTGAGAAATGTTGAATATCACCTAAACTTTTTCACTGCCGCATAGCTCTCTCTCTCTCCTCCACACCCTCCACAACCAACAAATAAATAAAAATAAACAAGAGAAGAAAAGAAAAGAGAAATAAAGCATATTCAAAATTACTCATTTTATCACACAACAGGTTGACCAACTCTTGAGTAGCCAACCATGCTTAATGGGCTAATCCAACTCAATCCATTTATTAAACAGTTGACATAACCCAATTTGTGCGGAACCCAATCCATCCATTAAATAAATTAACCCAATCTGAATAGTCTTAAATGGGCCGATCTGATCCATATTTGATCTTAACCCATTTATTGAATAAGTTGACTTAACCTAAGTAGTACCTGATTAAGCTTAAATGGTTCAATTCAACTTGGTCCATTTATTTATTAAAAGGCTAACCCAACCTGACTCGTACCAAGCACAAGCCATTTATTTAATGGTTTCACCCAACCTGAACAATCTTAATGAGTCGGTTCTACCTATACCTAACCTGGTTGATATATTAAATGGGTTAGCCTAACCCACATAATCTTAAATAGGTCAATCAGTTCCATACATGAGATAACTCATTTGTTAAATGAGTTGACCTAACTTGGGTACTAGATGAGGCGTAAATGGGCGGGACCATTTCATCCTATTCTTTAAACATTTAACCCACCCTTGGAGAATTATCAACATTATAGAGGAAATCTTAGATCTTTCTTCAGGTAGGTCTCAGTTAGCTTTCTCCACACCCCAAGAGACACCAATGACGTTGCAGATTCTCTAGCCAAAAGAGGAGTAACCGGACCACCTTTTGTTTCCGGCGATCTCACTCCGTCTTGCCTAAGTTTTGGTTTTCAGGTGTTGGGTCCTATTTTCCTGCCTTTGATAGATCTTCTTGTTTTATGTTTCCCCAGTTTTGGCTTGTGGACTTTGTTGCATCTTCCTTCTAGCAATAAAATAACTGTCTTCCAAAAAAAAAACCAACCTGATTCCTACCATTCCGAATCCATCTAATGAAAGAGTTGATCCAACCTGGCGTGACACATCTTTTAACCAGATTTCCTTGTGTCAGTTATAGTGGCAAACATCCATAGAAAATTTTTAGAGATTAGAAAGCAAGTCATATCAATGGCTTGATGATGATGACGATGTGGAGAAAACAATCCCTATCAAGTCATGTTTTTAGGAAATTTTTCCAATAGGAATATCCTTGAAATTTGTTTTACTAGGAAACCAACAAACATGCCCTGTGTGATGGTTTGCAGCATATTTAGTACATTGCATCCTTCAGAAGTCTATAGCCCTGTGGATATCCCGTGAATGCAGTGGGACCAACTTCTATTGTTCTACATCATACAAAATTTTTTACCCATGCCCAACTGCCTGTGCAGCCTGTCATTTTTCCAACAATCTTTTGTATGCACCAAGTTTGTTCAATGGTGACAACTCTAAATGAAGATGAGATTGCTTGTTCAGGAATTTGAGGTGAAGTTATTATTATTTTCTTTGGAGGCAAGTACAACAGGAATTGATTTTTTCTCTCATGAAGTTGCTAGTATTCCTCATGTTTTAGGAGAATTATCCACTGAGATCTGACCTCATTGGGGCTCACTTGTGATCAATAAAACCAGCAAGACACAAGTTGGGGCTAACCTAGATAAATACATACATCTCCTGTGTGAATTCGTATATGTCCCAATTTGCTCTCAAGCTGCCTGGCTGTTGGGGCTACTGATGAGTACTGCTCTTATAAAATGGAAACTCCTGGTCATCTTTATCTGATTTGGTTTGCATCAGGTGGGATTTGCACAGTCCTCCCCCCTCTCTCCTCTGTGAGTGGCATGGCATTGGGTGGTTATGCATGCAAAATTTGAAAGAGCATGCAATCCACATTTATCTCAAATGGATGCTTAGACCTGCCTACTTATCCACTGAGGGACCACAAAAATAGAAAAAAAATGAAGAGAGGAAATAGGTGGCTGACATGAAATTCTTATGACCTTAAATCTGTTCTTGATGTGCTGAGAACTTCAAAATGTCATGATTTTATTTTCGTACTCCTCTGTGTTTTCCAATTTTTATCTATTTTCTCCCCTTCTCATTATCTGTTGTGTTTCAGGTTGCAGAAAGGGCATTATTCCTTTGGAATAATGATCATATACGCAACTTAATTACTCAAAACCGGAAGGTGATACTGCCAATTATTTTCCCAGCATTGGAAAGGAACACCAGGAATCATTGGAACCAGGCTGTTCAAAGCCTAACGCTGAATGTGAAGAAAATCTTCACAGATGCTGATCCAGAGCTGTGTGAGGAGTGCCTACTCAGATTTCAAGAAGATGATGCAAAGGAGCAAGATATTCAAGAGAGGCGGGAGTTAACTTGGAAGCGCTTGGAAGATGTTGCTGCATCCAAAGCCATAAGTAATGAGGCAGTGCTTGTTTCGCGGTTTGTCTCCTCCATTGGCATGGCGGCCAATGGTCCACGTGGTACAGTTGGCAGTTGAGTTGCTCTTGCAGATGAAATATCTGGCAGTCCGGTACCAGCTAGAGGCGGGTGAATTTATGGAATTGCATACTCTGGAGTTCCATACTTAAGCCAACCCGGGCGATGTGAAGTGGAGAATGGGGCGTTTGTAGATCCATGGTTTCGGATTCTGGTTTGGTGGTGTCCCCATTTTGGGCTTTTTCTCTCTTTGTGCTTTGCCATGGAAATGTTTGTATCATAAGAGATGGTTATAGAGGTAAAGCAGCATTTCTGCGGATTCGTTCATGTTATGTTATTATGTATGATGCAACAGACTGCTTGAGCTTTTGGCCGATGATTTTTTCCTTCACGGCATCCCATCGAGTGCTTTCATATATTGTTTTCCGAAATTATAAAACAGATCTTGTACAGAATGAATCTCTCTCTCTCTCTCTCTCTCTCTCTCTCTCACTCACTCACTCACTCACGCTTGCTCATATATGATTATATAATTCTTTGTGCCAGATGGTGGGTGTCTCCTTTGATGCTCAAGGGCGATTTGAAGGAAATGCTCAGGACTGCATTGGGATGGTTCAATGTTGTCCAAAGTCAGCAAGATGAAGCTGTGTCTTGGAAATTAGTTGCAATCAATAAAAATTGGAACTTTTCAGCTTCTAAAGCAGGGTAAACAATCGTGATGTGGAACCTCCTCTTATAAGTAGGATTTATGGCCTGTCATAGGAATTGGGATTAATGGTAGAGTATGGACCTTTCACGTTAGTTGCCGTTTGACATAATCCTGCATGAAGGGTTTTTCCGATATCACGTCCAGTACTACAAATATTTTTGTTTTGCATATTTGAGAGGATTGGTTTTTTTTTTTTTTTTTTTCATTTTTTAAGTGCTCCAATCATAATTTATTTTTGAATTTCAAGAAAATCTTTTAAAAAATTTAAATAACTTTTATGGTTGAATTTATCATATTCTTTATTAAAAGATTGAAATTTTAAATTTTGAGATAAAAACCAAAATGATTAAACGGGTTTTAAATTTTATAGGCAAAAGATTGTAGTGATTTAATACGAACAATTCATTTCTAACATGCTTTGTCAGAAAGTGGGAACTGAGGGATCGTCCAATCGTTCAATTCTCGACTATGGCAGACAAACGCCTCAATGGTGGGTGTGAGTCAAAGGGTTATTTGGATTACATGATGTTGGTGAAATTGATTAATGAACTGCCTCAAGTTTAGTAGTTTATCAGAGAATTATCTCACAAAAAATCCTGCTTCCATGTTAAGCAAGCTTACAGGATCAAAATTAGTACAGAGTGTGATTTAGTAGCATAAGAGGCAGATTGAGAATGTCTTTTTGAATAAATTTAAAATACTTTTTTCTTTATAAAAGATTTTCTCATTTTACCTATAATGACGCGTGACATGAAATAATTAAATGGATTGGTAAAGAATAATAGGGAAATTATTATCTTGTCTGAAAATAATTATTAAAATTAGTCATTTAATTTACAATAAATTAATATCAGTTATTTCTTATTTTAAAATGGACTTCAACGAGAGAGTAGTTCTTAGATTTTTTTCTAGACACTTGTCCTCTGAAGACATGACAAGTGGCTTGCACTTCATTGGTGCACCAGATTAGACGGAAGAAAAAGTTTGGTCCGTCTGTCTGGTAGGCGGTGGCTGATTTGTTACCTCCCTTGAGTTAGACCGTGCCTGCAACCTGTTCGATGAAATTCATTGTTACGTATCGATTAAGGGAAAGAGGGATTAGAAACTACTGGATTCGAGACAACTATAGAAGAGGAGAATGAGCAGAAAGGCTCTGGCCATTTTGATGAGAACGAGGATGAGAGGTGCCGACGGAAGCAAGCTCTCCGACTCCATTGCTCCTTCCTCCTCTTCTTCCCCCAATGTGCGCACTTTGTTCCCTCTTTTCTCTCTCCTTAAAATCTTAATTATGATATTTTTCCAATTTCCGAACCAAGGAAGGATTCCTTTTGGAGTTGGAAACAAATCGCAACACACTTGAATTTTGCAATTAGGAGGGGTCGGAAAATTTAGAGGAAAAAGGGGGTATTTTCCCTTAGCTGGATACTTTTTTTAAGTATATTTTCCTTCGTCAGAGGGGAAAACAGCAAATAAAGGAAAATTTTGGTGAAAAAATGAAAAAATGTTGATGTTATATCTGGTGTCTCGTTACGTGGTGATAGTGTTTTTGTATCATCTTTTTTCCTTTCCAGAAGCATTTGGAGTGGAGATTGTTAAACAAACGCCTTTAGAGAATGTTCACCAATTTCCTACTCAAGGATTAAGTTTGGCTTGGAAAAATAAGAATCCCCACATTTTCTATGGTTCAAGTTTCTAATTGGAATATTTGGAGGGTTCTGAAAAGAGAGGAAACCTTTTTCCCCTTGTTGAACACCTTCTCGAAGCCTACAAGGAGAACTGCAAAAATCTAACAAAAATAAAAAGGCACCGAGGTCACATGGGTGCTGCAATTAGTGGTATAGGTGCTTTTCATCTTTCTGTGTTCTCATTTTTCATAAAGAAGCATTTCAAGTGGAAATAGGAAAATGACACCTTATGCTTTTCTTCATCTGGAGTGTCTACCTCCTTATTTTGGTAGGACCGGTGTATTGTCTTTCTCAACGTTATCTTCAAACTTGAAGTTGTCACTGTAAGAACAAACTTCTATATTGACGCACTCAATCCACTCCGACATTGTTTGGTGGTTGTTCCTTTTCCTTTTATTTTTAATGTAGAATTTGTTATAAAATTAGAAGTTCCCATGGTTTGATCTCATGTCTACATAGAAATTGTTGGAATCCATTTCAACCTGTCGTTGCCATAAAACTGAATTTTAGAACTGTGTGTGTCTGTCTCTCTCTCTTGAATTGGGGCCTGATGATGTATGATTGTTTGCACATTGTCTGGGCAGAGTCAAGGCCACCAGGCTGAACCCAACTCTGGAATTGAGCTGGAAAAATGGCAACTGAAGCAGTCAGGAATTGTGAATGATGGAATATCATCATCATCATCTTCTTCTTCTTCTCAGAAGAATCATTCCTCAGATGATCTGGAGAGGTCTATGTTCATCAGCTTTATTATATGTTCCGAGTTGTCGTTGATCCATCTGCCTTAGCATGCTTTTGTTCCGTTTGCTAGAATTAGCTTCTTATGTGTCTCTTTGTCTGAAACATTCCTCAGAGCAATTACGCTTGTCAAGGAGTTGATGCATGCAGCTGTGTCCACGAATAAAAATGAAATCACGGATATGACTCTCAAGGACTTTACAGAGGTATCTACTGATTGTGGGCATTGTTTTTGGAAACCTTCTAAAACGATCTGGTATTTGTGCTTTGTGATTGTTTTAACTTGTAATCACTAAGTATTACTATTTCAGTTCATGCTGTTCAATAATTAAAACTGGTACAGAGCAATCTCTTTGAAAGTAAGAGATGTATTATGAGCCAAGTACACACTTGATCTTTTTTTCTGTGACACACGTGTTGAAACCAATGTCTTTATCAGGCAATTGACCCCTCCAGGGTGAATGGCTATCAATGCAAATTCCATTGCATTTGGATTGATATTTATTGTTGCATTGAATCACCCTGACTTTCACCACTAAACCATTTTGGCCTTTAAATCAATGGCTATCATTGTACATTTGAGTGATTGTTCATTTTAACCTACCTTAACCATATGAGGCTTTTCCATCCACTCACTCATTAATGGTGGTGGTCTTAGGTGTAGCCCCTGTAGAGCATTGTGCCTTATTTTGAGTGGTTGGTTCTACTTCATCAATCTGCATTTGAAATGTTGTTCTATCTGTTCTTTGTCCTTTTTTTGATGGTTAGTTATATGGAGTTTCATCAATGTAGATGCCAGCCATTCTTTTTGCTGGTACAGTTCATATAGGATATTAGCTATGGTCTTAGAAAAAGTGATTATGTGATAACTCGACCACCTGTTATGCTGGCGTACCAGCTGATATTTCGGTCCCACGTTGAAAAATATGGTTCTATTTTGTCATTTCTAAAGAGGCTTTATAAAAGCCTTCGTTCCAATGCATCATCCATGCAGGGTTATTTTAACCTTTCTCAAGAAAACCGTCGGAAACTACTGCTTGTACTTGCCAGAGAATACGATGTTGATAGGACACGAATTCGTGAACTGATACAGCAGTATCTTGGGCTTGACCTTCCTGGTGGTAAGTTCAATTTAGCGTTTTAGTTATTACCCAAATTTTAGATTTTCTTTAGCTGCTTAGAAGTTAAAATGTTGTTTCAGGTGACAAGGTGCCACAGTCCAGCCATGATGAGGAAACCTTGCTATCTGTTTTTTATAGAACTGAACGGAGCCTGAGACAGGCTCTAAAGCCCTTGTATGAGGTTTTGTTTGAACGTCTTAACACTCACCCTGGGGGGCTAAAATTTTTATCCGTTCTTCGAGCTGACCTTCTCTCTCTACTTGTGTAAGGTCCTATCATATTTTGTTGGTTGTAAATGTGTTAATGAGCTCCAATGAGTCTTTTTCGTAATCATTTAGATTATAGACCTGCATCAGAAATGACATTTATATGACACTTCTTGTGTGTCCAAGAGTGATAAAAAAAATAATGATGCACTAATCTTAAGTATACTCCTTTGCAATGATTCTTGCTTAGGGTGCGAGAGGTCATGACTTCAATTCTTGGAATGCCCCCATCGATTTTATTACTTTAAAAACAGCCCTCAAACGGTTTTTCACCCTGTGAAGCCTCCCCCCTCACCGCACACACATACACAAAAAAAAAAATCCCCACAATTCCTACTTCATAGAAACTATTGCAAATCATTAACTCTGGCATGGCTCTAGTTTATATAAGGTTAGCCTGGAATTCAAACTATGTTTCATTATGTTGTTTCTTATTTATGTACACAGGGAGGAAAATGTTGCATCTCTGCGAGCACTGGACTTGTATCTAAAGGAAAAGCTAATGACATGGCTTAGTCCTGCAGCTTTGGTGCTTCACCGTATTACTTGGGATGATTCTGCCTCGTTGCTGGAGAAAATTGTAGCATATGAGGTTATTCCATTCCAATTGTCACATTATGTTACCTTTTAGTTATCATTCAAAACGGAAATTTTGGATGCCTTGTTTAGGCTGTGCATCCAATCAGTAACCTTCTGGATTTGAAGAGGAGATTAGGCGTGGGTCGTCGTTGCTTTGGATATCTACATCCAGCATTACCTGGTTAGTAAATCCTGTTTGTGCAGCATCTCTGTAGGGCATATTATAATTTCGTGAGGCCATATATTTGGGCTCTAAAAGAAAACTAGAATTTATAAACAATCAATGATAGAGGAAACATGGGCCATGAATCATAGGAAGCATTTCTTTAGGTAAAAGTATAGCAAGGAAAAATCTATTTTGGTCTTGTTGGTAAAAAGATAGAAATAATGGTGGTATTGACTTGGTATATCAGTTTCCAGTCCACTTGAGATATAGAAATAATGGTGGTATTGACTTAGTTATATCATTTTCCAGTTCAATTGAGGTGGAATTTGATTCTTTTAGTGACATCAAGTTGATCAATAGAAGTGGAGACAAGCGAGTTTGAAATATCTATTGATTAGAAAACAGAAAAAGAAAAAGAAAACAGCAAGAAGTTTTAAGTAGGGAAATATTGGAGCTATTTGAGAGGTCCTGGAAACTGGAATATTTGTCACCATACTTATTTAGAAATTGATGAGATGATTAGCCAAAGAACCATTTCCACACTTTTCCTTATTATTGTTCTCTTCCTACATACCATTGATTACAATTTTATTCTTTGTACTGATGTATGCGAGTGTTTTTCACTTTTTCTCCTCCGTATTTCCATTATAGAGTAAACATCTTACCTGCAAGAAATGGTAACAGTGTGTGATTATGGTAAGTACAGATTAGTCAATGTAATTCAGCAAGATAAGTTGAAAATAGCTTGAATTTGTGAAGCTTTAGCTTCCTAAGCCTATGTGGTCTTGTCAAAAGAACAATGTTTCTCTTCCATGAACATTCTAATTGGCTTAAAAACCGTCAACAACTTCAGAATAATGACTTCTGATGCTTGACTACATTTTTTGCGCCACAACATCTGTGAATATCAAACATTCAAGCATGGGGTAATTGTTCTGACTTTGGATTTTTCCTAACCTGAAGTTTATTTTGAATATTCTTTGGTCTCTAACTTGTATATTTGATGAGTTATAAATTTGTAGCTAAGATCCTTAAATTTATGTAGTTCACTATTTCTCCAGGAGAACCTCTTATTTTTATTGAAGTTGCACTTCTGAAGAATGTGGCTCAGACAATACAGGTATTGTTTCCCCCTATTTTTCCCCTTTAGCTATGTGATACTAACTTGTTATTTTTATCAGGAAGTACTATGGGATGATCCTCCAATACCTGAATGTGAAGCAACTTGTGCATTATTTTACTCTATATCATCAACTCAGGTATGTTTAGTATGGGTTGATGTTGATATTGTATTCTGGCTATCTTCCTTCATGGATTTTGGATTCCGGAATATATGATTTTGGAGTAGATTTGTTTTGGCATGGGTCATGTTGTAATTTATAACCTAAAATCTAATGCGTTACCGGTTAATTTGCATTGTGAAATCCATAAAGGGATGGATCTATTAGCTTGCTAATCACAACTTGAAGGTTTTGGTAGTAATTGGCTTTTAATGACTCCATATGTGTTACCAAAATCCCATGTTTTTACCTTCCCCTTAATAAATGGCCTCATATTATCTTTATTTTTTTTACTAGGTAATAAAAAATAGTATTAAAAAAGAGAATACAACAAAGAAACTAATCAAAAGAGATTTGGGCAGCACCCAACAACAAAGAACAAAGGGAAGAAGAATTATGTCTTGCTTATGAAAATATTTCATACCTATTGACTGTTATAGGGTTTTTATTAGGAAAAATGCTTTTGAAAAAAGTTTTCACATCATATGTATTTGGTTTATTTTAAAAAACCATATACTTTTATTTTGTATTTGTTATGTCAGCTCCATAGTGTTGACATGTTATCACTCAGTGAGGATTGTTAGAGTAAATACAAGTTAAAAAAATGAGAAGCAATTTGCAAATAAAAATTTGAGTGGATAGTAAAACTTGAATGACTTGAAAAGGATGTTATACATAGTTATGTGCAGCCTGAAATTGGATTTAAAGTTTGGTGGTTGGTTAGACGTAGGCATTACAAAGAATAAGTTGTATCAAAGATGTTCAGATAGGTGTTTTTAAATTAAATTATGATGGGAGTAGTTGGATTGCCGATTTTGAGATATATTTGGATATGAAGACAATATTTCAAGAAATTTCTGGGTCCCATAGTATTTATTAATTTAAATAGAGTAGATTTTTTTATACTGTAAAATAGGTTCAGGGTATTCTACATGATATAAGGAAAGTGCCATGAAGTCACTTAATCTATGCAATCTGAATGTGAATATGGTGAATTACTTGAATCTGCAAAAGATAATCTTGCACACAAATATAAAATTTGGTGATTGACATTTCTGGTGAATAGTTATAGATGGTTTTGGTCAATTGCCAGACTGACCTTAATTTGGCTCTGTGTGAGAAACTAACGTAATACAACTCAAAATTAAAAGCAACTTTATCCTAATTTACCTTTCAAAAAAAAACTTTATCCTAATTTGAACTGTTCTCCATGGAAAGCTGCATTAGTTTGACCTTAACCATGTTCTTCATTTCAAAAGAGAACAACAACTAATTCCTTCTTAAATGTTATCTGTGCCTATGCCCCTAAAGTAGGATTAGGCTGGATGAGTATGTAAAATAATATATAAATTTGAGAAACAATAATCATTGGAGGAGAAACTTTCGGATTATTTATTCATTTATTTATGTGTGTGGGTGGGGTGGGGGGTGGTTGTGTTGAATACAAAAGGAAATATGAAGGAAATTATTTTTGGAGTAATAGCTGTGGGATGGGAAGCTGTCCTCAAAATTGTTTTTGCTTTTGATCTTGAATGAATCAGCAAATACCTTGAGAGGAAGGAACAAGTTGATGACTTGAGGAAGGAACACCTCAAAGTGGATATAGTGTCACATTCATATATTGATGTTCTAAAATACATGCAGAACTGTATGCACATAGACTCTTTTTTGTTAGGAAATTTGACGAACATGCGAACATTATTGCCAAATTTTATTTATTAATTGAGTGGATTAATTTATTTAGGAGTTGGTATCGATGGCTTAACTAAAGTGTTAATGAATCAGCTAGATTTGAAGTATCAGGGTTGGTTTTATGGATGTAGAACTATTTATAGTATATAGGCTGTAATGTTTTGGATTTTTTTCCCCTTTGGGCATATGTTTTGGTGAATCATTTCTAGCCTAGAATGTTGGGAACAGTCTTTTCTTTGATTAGTTCGTATAGGGAAATTATGCTATTGCTGGACATACTTTTCCTTCTCTACTGCTTTTGATGTGATTACAAGATTTTCTACTGCACCTGACAATTCCAAACCCTGATGTACTCTTATGAAATTTTGAAAATTTTAAGGAATAGTAGTTGTGAAAAGATAAAACAAGTCTTAGGGCATCCCAGATTTCCATTGCTACATATAGCATTATTAAGGATAAATTTTGGCCTTGGAAATCATGGTAGATTGTCATACTCTTTTTATATGTTACCTTAGCCTGTTTGTGGGCTTCTCAATGACTGATGACACTCATTAGTGGTAGGAAATATGTTGTCATATTTATTATTTTCCTATAACAATTAATTCCTTTCAAACCACTCTCTGACCTAGTAGTGACCGTAATTGACAGCCAGGTCTATCAGGAATCAACCTTGGAAAGTTTCTCATAAAACGTGTGATTGATCTGGTGAAAAGAGAGATGCCACATGTATCTGTAAGTAAAACCATTTTGAATTGAAAGGTTAACATGAGCAAATTCCTTTTTTTCCCCTTTCTTCTTCATTCATTTTTTTTTTAATGTTAAGTGACTAGAACTCATGAACTTTATATGGTTGCAACATTGAGCAAACCACTTGCCTGTGCTGCATGGTCTTGTCTTCTTCCATTTGCATCATTGTTTTTCTTTTTGTTATCCCTAGCTATAAGGTGCATGGAACATTTATCACTCTTCTTCTTTTGACAAAAATAGTGGAATAAATACCGATAACTATGAATGTCGTCTCCCAGATTTTTATTTTCTGGTGAAGTCCCAGAAGTTCATTTGCTTGTAAGAAACTTGCCTTTCATATACTTTGATGGTTTATACAGTCCATGGAAAATATGATAGATACTAGCAGAAATATGCAATAGTGGTTAAAAATTACATTGTTCCATATCTAGACATGTCAAAAGTCATTGCTTCCCGAACTGCTGTTTTATTAGCTTGAGTGAACAAGAGTACTTGTTAATAATATTTCAGCAAGTTTTATTCTTTTATTCTGTGCTAAGGCTTGTTCTTATAATTCACTACCTTCTACCTCATATTAATATGTCCTGTATTTGGACATGTTTCTGCTATTAACTTGGTCTTTGTTTACATAGACATTTGCAACACTAAGCCCAATTCCTGGATTTATGCAATGGCTTCTGTCCAAGTTGGCTTCTCAATCAAGGTTTGCTGAATTGGAGACTGAAGGCATAAGCCATTTGCCAGGAAGTACATTCAGAGAGGTGATACTTAATCCAGATGAAGAGAGGGCAATATTTGATTCATTTTCGTAAGTTCTATTCATTGCTTCATAGAAAGATGATATTTCTATTCTGTTTCTGTTAAAAGGTTATTCTTGTTTTCTTGTGAAACCAATGGATGAAGAGATCATCATTTTATCATTGTACATTTTTATAAGAGTTAAACTGTTATGGGTTTATAGAACATTAGAACTTCATACAATGAAGGATGGGAATACATATGGGGCGTATATACTGCTGCTTTAAAAAAATCTACAGGTTCTTGTGTTGCACTTTAAATTTGGTATTTATTTAGGTTTAGCATAAATTGGATGAACTTATTTTATTATTGCTTAAAGAATCAAACTTTAGTATCATTCAAAAAATAGGGATTGAATGTTAATTTAATGTATTTTTTTTTAAAAAAGGTGTAAAAGAGAAGATAAAATCTAGGAATCTATTTCCCAGAACTAGTTGCTTATTATGCATCTCCAGTCACTATTTCTAGATAACATTTTCCTTTATTTATTATTTTATTTCTAGAAATTGTTCCAGAAGTCCATGAATTTTGGAACCATGTAACGTAACTAAGTTTTTCACATCTTAGCAATGGACTAGGTTTAAGCACTTTACAATGTATGCTTTGTTTTAAACATATATACTTGTCTTGACGCGTCTTCCTTCTTTTCCTGAGAAGTACTCAGTTGATGTTACTCTTACACTATATTGGTTTTCTAAGTGCAGGGACTTCACTCCTGGAAAAAGTGTCATGGATATCTTGCTAAACCTGCTGACATCAAAAAATTATGAGTGGGCCAAATCCGATAGCTTATTAGAAGTATTACGAGCTCCTCTTATGCGATTGTGCAGAAGGTACTTTGTGTAAAAGTTTCACAATAGAATGTCAAGAGACGACTTTGAAGTCTCTCCTTGCGTCCATAGAACCTGCACAGATCATTTTATTTATGCTGTTATTGTTATGTTAAGATCATGAGGTACTTTTGATTCGTGTCACTTTGCAACTATGAAGGTTGTGGGTCCCAAGTTGGTCCAATTTGCACCCTTGCTGCCCCCATCCTGAACATCCTTTACTCCATAAATCAAAATCCGTAGGGTTCACAAGAACAGTACCTAGAACGATCCAAGCATGCTGATTTTTATATGCCTCTCAACCATTGAGCTTTCCAATCCAATCTCTAGATGGTTATAAGTGGGCCCCACATGAAGCTCAGATGGAGTTTGCAGTTAAAAGTGCTTGTGTTTGTTTGTATTTGTACACATACATGCATATTCATATATGTTGTGTTATTTAACTTGCTATCAGAGGTCGAAATATCGGCCGATACATATTGTATCGGCCGATATATATCGGTTTTGGAGAGCCGAATATCGGCCGATATCATATCGTATCGGCCGTATCATATCGGCCGATATCCGCTGTTTTTTAAAAAAAAGAGGAGGAAAGAGAAAAATATCAGCCGATAACGATATATTGGTCGATATATCGGCCGATAACGTTTTTCGTACCCCTATATATATATATATATTGGGGATTTGCTGGAGACACCCCATTTTTGATGGGGGAACACTGTTGCTACTTTATTATGATTTAAATGACACAAATGCTGGGGTGAGGGGCCCCTTATAAAAATGGGGGACTCCCCACCAATCCCCATATTTCATGCTTTGCTTTTATTTATTTTTTCTTTTTAAACAGTGTGATGTATATTATTATTTCTTTTACCACTTTTTGGATAATATCCATTCCTTGTGTAATGTGAAAGATATAGAGATATTGCAACAAACTGTGAAAAGATCATAAAGTTGCATATGTTCTCTTTGTGGGAGGTCGTGTACTGGACAATATGTTATCAGAAATCATCTCGCTTTTGACAAACATTGATAATTAAAAATGCACATGCTACCAAAAGGTGCACTATTTTTTTTCCTAACTTTTGAAATAGTAACCGACTAGATATAAGGACCTAATTACCTTATGTGGGTCTTACAACTTGTCTTAAACTTGTACCTAGACATTGGCATTGATGAGCTTGCTGTGCCATTTCTAGCCAAAGTAACACATAATATCATAAGCAAAGTCACATAGATTTCTGTAAGTTAGCCTGAACATTTTATAAGGTTTGAATTTAATAATCACGACTTAGATGGGCTCAATATTCTTTTAGCCTGAACATTTTTTATAAGGTTTGAATTTAATAACCACGACTTAGATGGGCTCAATATTCTTAGGTACCTTCTCCAAGAGAAAAAGAGGGGCAAAGCTCTAGATGCAGTTTCGAACTTCCACTTGCAAAATGGAGCGGTATGCATTTCTCAATCTTGAAAATGTTGTAGGGTATTGAATCTGAACGATCACATTTTCTTCCTAATTTTCTTCATGTGTGGGTACCAGCACCAATTCAATCTTTCAATGAATATGACAAGTGGTATTCCTTGAAAATTGATTGGCGATCTATGAGTAGTTAGAAAGGAACATGCCAAAGATGCGAAAGAAATAAGGTTCTCAGTCTGAGTATCCTCCATCCATGGCTCATTATTGGGTCACTAAATCATGGATCCATATGGGTTCTCATGTATCAAATTGGGGTTTGGCTATCATTGTCATTATTCATCACCACTTCTCTACTAATCCAGTGTCATTGCAATTTTCCTATCCATATAGGATTTGCTTTTTGAATTTATTCTTCCATTCTACCTTGTCATAAACTATGCTCTTTTACTGCACAAGCAATTATGTCCTTTCCATCACTTCCTTCCTGGTTTCTTATGGCCTTCCTCTCCTCCTTGTACATTGCAGTTTTTCAATTCTTTGAATGTGTACTATTTTTATTCCCTTACTTCTATGTCCAAACCACCTTAGATGACTATCCATCAAGTTTCTCTTGTACTGCCAACTGGGGCCATTTTGCAATTCAATCGTTTGAGTTACACCATACATCAATCTTAACATTCATATCTTCGAAACTGTAACTTTATTCATTTGACTCTTGTTGATGGACCAATACTATGCTCTTTAAAGCATTGTTGGTCCACTAACAGTTTTATGAAATCTTTCCTTTTCTGAAATTTTTATAAAATCTTCCCTTCAATCAACTTATCACACAATGCCTCATAAGCTTGCCTACTCTGCTCTCATCCTACTGGTTATGTTTGGAATGATACAACATTTGATTTGACGGTTGAGCCCCTGTATTTAAACTTATCATAGTGTGATATTAGGTCATTTCCTATTTTCATTAGCTCACTCTCCCAGTCTCCCCATTCCCTATTCCATTATAGTCCATATATTCTTTGTTCTACTGATTTTAAGCCATTCATCACAAATGTTTCCCTCCTTGATTCTAACTTCTTATTAATTGATTTCTTGTTTCCCCAATCAAAACTATATCATCTGAGTAGCATACACCATGACACTTCTTCCTAGATTGCTGAAGTGATGTTGTCCATTACTAAGGTGAATAGATATGGGCCTAAAGTGAATTCTGGGTGAAGCCCCACTTTTAATGGAAACTCTCCCATTTGACCACACATTGTTCTCAAACTAGCTATCATAATGAAGGTTCAGCCATTATTCCTCAAAAGATAATGGTAATCATTCCATGTTCATGTACATACCAGATTTTATGAAGCCTCTAACTTAGCCTGTTTGTAACATGGGGCAGATGATCGGGAGACTGAATTGGGCGGCAGATAGATCTGAAAAGGGCCTGCATCAAAGTTGTGGTATCATGGTAAATTATATTTACAGGTAAATTTCTTATCCATCTTTTTTTTTTCTCTTTTTTCATATAGTATTTATGAAAAATGTGTTAAATCAAGAAATCATTTTCAGGTTGGACAACATAGAAGAGAATGCTCAATCGTATTTTAGATCTGGGGGTATTCACCAGGCTTCATCTGACAACCTGAATCTTGAGGTAATTTACCATATTGAATGTGTTGCTGTAGACTGGCTTTCAAATTCCCTCAGTCAGGGGAATGATGTTGGTGCTGCAGAAAATGGTATTGCACCGTCCTAATGTAGTATGCCCCATTATTATTATTATTATTATTTTTATGACCAACGTGTCTAGGGGTCTCACCTGTATTTGGACAGGGGACATTTTAACCCGACCAGTCCTTGGGGCATGTTCAAGCCTCCCAATCCCATACACACTGGGTAAGCAACTTTGGGGAGTGACTTAGAGGAATGTTGAGCGTGACTCGAACTCAAGACCTCCCTTCATGAGGGGAGTTTCTTGACCATCAGGCCAACCCCCTCTTGGGTTTAATACGCCCCATTATGTTCTAAGTAGATCAACATTTGATTTTTTTGGGGTCTTTTTAGTAGGGACATGTTTTGTCCCAGACATTCAATGGCTTTTCTTCTTCTTCTTCATTTTTCCTTCTTATGTCATTGGTGACTATTTTCATGTGAACTTCATCTGGCAGGTTCAACCCACTCAAGGTGAATTGTGAAACATAGAGGAAACCACAGACGTTCTTAATGTTCTAAAAGAAATGAAAACAACTACAGATGTTCTTAAAGGGCGCATTTTATTGTTATTCAGTTATATACAGCCCCCGTCCATCAGTTTTAGTTGCTCGCATTACACCAGAGGCACCAGAGGAAATTAAAAATAAAAATAAAAAACAGATGCATATGTGGAATTAAATCAGAAATCTGTATTTACTTGTAATATTGTCTTCTATGTTCAATAATTTCTCCATATTTCAAACTAGAATTTTCCGTGTCTGTCATTGATATAAGATCAAAATCCCTTGTACAGAAGTATGTCTAGATTTATACAATATGCTTTGTTTCTAAACAATTTATTTTACTAGTTTTGCCATTTCAGAGACAAAACATATTTTTTTCTTTTTAGATGGTAACAAGAATATTATTGCATTGAAAGAAGTACGAAATGTTTATACTACGAAATCTACCGTGACAACAGCAACATCCTACTCTATTATGGATTTACCCAGAAACTATTTCTAAATGATGCATCCAAATAGATCCACTAAATGATTGACATATCAATTCAGCTCACTAAATGATTCTCTCAATTCACATGTAATTTGACTACCTTGGATTCATACATAGGTACAAATACTGGTCAATGCGTAACGAATTTTAGATTGCTGATATTTATCTGTTGATACACACTACTTTATCGGCAGATATGTACTGGCTGATGCAGGTTTTTTTTTAATCGATTTGAACTATTTTTGAGTTATTTTAATCAATACTTTCAAATTTAAAATGGTTTAAAAGCAAGCTATTCAATTTTAGAGTTATTTTCATCAATTTTATCATTTTGAGTAATTTTTATTAATTTTTCGAGTTTTGAATCTAGATTAATCTCAAAATTTGAGTTTTTTGTGAAAATAATTCAATGAAATATTACCCTAGAATTCAATGGAGATGTGTAAGTCATTCACATAGTTTTTAGATGTCCTCCATTTCTTATTTTCTTTTCAAAAAATAATGAAATAAAATATAAATATTTCTACAATTAAGTGAACCATAAATGTGATGGATAGAGGCTTTTTGGAATTTGGGTCCAACCAGCAAGAATGGGTCGAGGTCCACTCATACGGGACTAAGAATTTATGATTGGCCCACTATTGCACAACACGTGTAGCAGAACTTAGCATCTAATCACGGCATCATCTTCATCATGCATGTTTTTAAAGAAAAAGGCATTCTTGACTGGTGGGGTTTTAGAGCATGAATAATGGCTCCAAGTTAAGCACATACGTGGGATCCAATTCTGAAATGGGTCTCTGTAGATGGCCCTAAGAATTACTATTTACCATCCATCTCATCCATGTACATTATACGTAGTCACCCATAATGACATGGTGTGACCCAACCATGAATATGCATTCATAACATGAAATGTTTGTTGTGGGTGTCACTCATATTTGTGGGATCCATGCGGTTGTCTATGGTGGGACCCATATTGTCCACAGTCCAAATGAACCCAATTGTTGATACATCCAACTGCTATTGGTTCCACCATATTAGTCCACCGAAATTCAAAAATGAAAAACAAAAATTATCCACACAACTAGACTTGCTAAAAACTCTACAAAGTAGAGCCACAAAGTAGACACACCACAAAAAGATTTTGCCAAGCAAATGCATTACCCTCTGGTACAATTTTTTTTTTTAAAAACCTAATCCCTGCCTATGATTGCCAATTTCTTGACAACTCCACCAACTCATTTGAAGATAAAGCCCATCGGATTAGCTAGGGGATGATTTTTCAAACCAAAGAAAATGTATATAAACAATTTAAATCTGTAAGGGTAATGGCCCAACCAAAGAAGATAGAATTACTTTTTTTTCTTTTTTGTCTCACCTGATTAATTTTTGGGACGTGTGTAACTTCTAATCTCCATACACTAGTACAAAATAATGAGGAGTGACCTTTTTATGTTAAACGGTTTGATCTCAAAGACTTTTTTTTCCAGAAAAGTGACTTGATCGTAAGAATTATCGAAAATAAAAACAGATTTTGATCATCAAGACACTGGGCTATATTAAATTAGTCTCAACCACACTATCAAAAACTGCGTGAGCCAAAAAATGTTTATCTCTATAACTTATGATTCAATGATCCTCCTCCCAGCAAAATAGAACACTCATTTTGTGAATCTGTTGCTGAATCCCCCACGTCTCTCTCGCCATGAGACTCCACTGAATCAGTGAAGAAATTATACATCAAATTGTAATACTTCTTCCACATTTTGGCTCTTCATGTGAACCCACAAAAGCCCAAGCACACCATAGATGACCTTCCATTGTGGGTGCACTCTATCTCCTGCTATGAACTTCCCAACCCTACCATCAACCTCAATTTTACTGCATCCAACTTCTTTCTTGGTCCCATTATTTTCCACATCTCTTATCATTCTCTCAATCTTTTCGATATCCGCCCATCTTCTCTCCCCGGCATACATGTTTCTCATGATGACATAGTTCCCTACGTTCCAAGGTTCCATTTCAAATGCCTTGCTCATAATCCTTTCAGCTCTCTGAACATCTCTATAGCATCCACAAGCAAATAGGAAAGAACTCAAGACTATCCCATTCACTTCACCAGGCATGCTCTTGAACAACTCCTCAGCTTCCTCTAAATGTCCTGCCCTTCCTAGAAGGTCTACCATACACCCATAGTGCTCAATACTCGGTTCAATCCCATATCCTTCCATTTCTCTAAACCATTTCTTCCCTTCCTCCACCAGTCCTCCATGACAGCAAGCGCGCAAGACCCCTATCATGGTTACCTTATTTGGCTTCATTCCTGCCCTCCACATCTCCATAAACACATCCAATGCTTCCTCTGGACGCCCGTTAAGTGCAAACCCGTTTATCATTGCATTCCAAGTCACCACTTCTCGCTTAGGCATCTCATAAAACACTCGCTGCGCTTTCCATAATTCACCACATTTGGCATACATATCTATGAGTGCAGTTGCAACAGTGTTGGTTCTGTCGAGTCCTTTATGTCGAGCATAACTATGGACCCGACAGCCCAATTCCAAAGCACCCAAATCAGCTATGGCTGGCATAACACTAACAATTGTCACTTCATCTGGTTGAAGCAATGAATTGTGCTGCATTTCTCGAAACAACTCAATTGCTTGATGAGGTTTCTTATTACGAGAGTAACCGCCAATCATGGTGTTCCAAGAGAACAAATTCTTCTCTGGCATTGCTTTGAATAGAGATCTAGCGATATCTATATCCCCACTTGTGCAGTAACCGTAGATCAATGAGGTCCAAGAGACCACATTTTTCTCCGGCATCTCATCGAACAACTGGCTTGCAAGGGCCATGTTCCCTAACTTAGCAGAAGCATCAATCATTGCATTAAAGGAGCAAGTGTCTTTATTGGGCATACGATCAAACAACTTCCATGCAGTGTCCACATCTCCGGACCTAGCATAACCAGAAATGACAGCAGTCCAGGAGACTGGGCTTCTCTGAGGCATTTCATCGAACACTCGTCTCGCATTGTCCATCTCTCCCAATTTAGCATACATATCGACCATCCCCGTCGCCACAAATACGTCAAGACAGGAACCCATCTTAATTACCTGATCATGGAGCTGCCTGCCCTCTTTTGGAGCCGAAACGGAGGCACAAGACTTGAAAAGAAATGAAAAGGTGTAGTTGTCAGGAGTAAAACGGCCTTCTCTCCATAGGTTTCGATAAAGGGCGATGGATTCATGAAATTGGCGGTTCTGAACGTGAGCTCTGATCATGCAGTTACAGAGGAAGGTGTCCTCGTTGTTAGCGAGACCGTGGTCGAAGACGAGGCGGGCGTGTCGGATTGCGGCCGCATCAGAACAGGAGGAGATGAATTTGGTGAGAAGAGAGAGGTTAGTAATGAGGGCGTTCCTGAGCATGAAGGCGTGGATTTGGAGTAGGGAGTTGAGGGAGTTGAGTCGTTGTAATAGAGAGATGCATTGCTTCTCTTTTGGGCTCCAAAGCACTGCCTCTTTCATGGCTTGTTTTTGAACCTTCTCGTTGTTTTCCAACAAAGTTATTAAGAAAGTGAAGCCCAGAATATGATTATATAATCGCTTTCTTTGCGCTTCTTCTTACTTCATCAAAGGTGGGAACACTATCTTAATCATTCTTCGATCAGGTAATGGTGACAAGGGCAAGAGCAAGATTTACACCATCGAGTTCGGTGTATCATCTCCGTGGCCATTTGAAGGGCAGCTTGGAAGATGAGACCTTTCGCTGGAATACCATTATCGCCAGAGAAGCCAATAAGAACCCACAACATGCCCTTTCTCTCTACAAGCAAATGCTTGTTGAAGTGGTGCCGCCCAACGGCTTCACCTTCCCTCCCCTTCTCAAAGCTTGCGCAGCTCTCCAGAACCTCCGCGCCACACAACAGGCCCACGCGAACATCACCCGACGTGGCCTCGGCTCTGATAGCTTCTCTACTGCTGCTCTCATTCACGCCTATGGTAAATGCGGGAGCATCCACGGCGCCTGTCAGGTGTTTGATGAAATGCCGCGACGAGATGAAGTTGATACCGTTTCCTGGACAGCTTTAATTTCTTCCCTGTCCCTCAGTGGCTACGTGACCCAAGCTTTGGAAACCTTTTCCCGAATGAAACGAGCTGGTGGCAGTGACTGTGTTGATGTTGTGACTCTTGCTAGCGTCCTCTCTGCGTGTGCTGTCTCCAGTGATCTGTATTGTGATATTGATCGTTTACTTTTAGGACAGGCAATTCACGCGCTTGTGATCAAGCATGGGTTTGATTGGAACACCCGTTTGGCCAATACACTCATACACATGTATATGAGATGCAAAGACATCAAAGACGCATGCAACATTTTTTACTCTATTCCGACTGGGGAACGGGATGTGGTGTCTTGGAACACTCTGATTTCTGGTCTCGCCCAGACGAAAGGGAGAGAAGAGCATGCACTGTCTGTCTTCAAAGACATGGTATCACTGTCCACGGCAGCAGCAGTGTTGCCCAACCGGGTGACGCTCATTGCCATTTTCAAGTGTTGTGCAGAGCTGGGTTGCCTTGAGACATGCCAGCAAATCCATGAGTACGTTGGCTCTCATCATTCGTCCCTTTTGTCATCCGGTGATGTCATGGTTTCAACAGCCATGCTCGACATGTATGCTAGGTGTTGCAACCTGGAAATGGCAAGGCACATCTTCAACAGAATTGAGGAGAGGAATGTGGTGTGCTGGAGTGCTATGATCGCAGGTTATGAGCAGGGATTATGCCCGAATGAAGCACTTAAATTATTTCGCCGGATGCTGGAAGAAGTTAAGCCCAATGCTGTCACTATGGTTAGTGTTGTTGCAGCTTGTTCGGTGCTTGGAGCCTCTAGGCCAGCAAAGGTACATCACAAGTATGCTGTGGCCACTGGCCTAGACCGGGACGTCCGAGTTGCTTCTGTACTCATCGACATGTATGCCAAATGTGGAGAAATACTTCTTGCTAGACAGGTGTTTGCAGACATAGATAACATTTCTAAAAGCATTGTTTCATGGAGTGCCATGATTGGAGCAGAAGGGCTACATGGAGAGGGAAGAAATGCCCTTCATTTGCTTGCAGAGATGCGATCTTTGGGTTTTGTACCCAATGAAGTGACATTTGTTTCGCTTCTGTCTGCATGTAGCCATGCAGGCCTTGTAGAAGAGGGTATCTCTTGTTTCAAAAGCATGGAGAGAGACCATGGTGTCACTCCTACTGCAACACACTATGCTTGTATGGTGGATCTCTTGGGCAGGGCCGGCCAGCTTGATGAAGCCCATGAAATCATTCGTAAAATGCCCGTTGAAGCCGATATGGCTGTTTGGGGAAGTCTGTTGGGTGCTTGTCGTCTTCACAGCAATTCAAGGCTTGGGGAGATTGTGGAGATGCAGATAATAAGCTTAGGCCCACGCAGTGTAGGTCACCGTGTTCTATTAGCAAATTTATACAGCGAGGCAGAGAGATGGGACGATGTCTTGAGAACACGAGTGGCATTGAGAAAGGATGGGCTGAGGAAAGTTGCCGGGTGCAGCTATGTTGAGATTGGGAATGTGGTGTATGGCTTTACAGCAGAAGATAGGTCACATCCAGAGTCGAAGATGATATATGAGGAGCTGACTGCATTGCACAAAAGGATGAAAAAAACATGGCAGGCAAGCGAAGAAGAATTTGAAGAGCTAATGAAGAGCCAGTACCACAGTGAAAGACTGGCAATTGCATTTGCACTGATGGTGATGAAAAAAGAGAGCAGTAAAAAAAACGAAGAAGGCAGAGAACCGATTCGAATCACTAAGAATCTTCGAGTTTGCAGGGATTGTCATGTTTATACAAAGTTGGTTTCCAAAATCTGCAAGAGGGAGCTGATTGTGAGGGATGCACACCGGTTCCATCACTTCAAGGATGGATTTTGCTCCTGCAGAGATTACTGGTGACTCTTGTTTTGAGAAACAATGTATGGAAAATTTGAAATTGGCAGCATTGACTGATTCATTGATTATACTCAAATAGCAGGCAATGGTTGAATTATTGTAGTTGGAAAGTTCTTAGAAGTATTTATTTGTAAAATATGAAAAAGACACAGAAAAAACTTGTGTCTTCCCTCCCATGTATTTGCATCCATCCTTCTCCCACATTCTTTGAAACCTGAAAGAATATTTATAATTTAAATAAGTGGGTTCTACGAATTTATTCAATATTTTAACTCTATCCAATATGCAGTTGAATCATTGGTAAAACTCAACCCATGTTGCAATGTCTTTGTCATGTCATTTTGTTTTTTTTCCAAATAATTTTCATTTTTTTTAATTGACGCACAATATGTTTCAATTGGGAACCCGTTTCATGAAGTGAAATTATTGAGTTCGATTCTCATTCTACCTTAAAGGGCCACTTTCTGTAGAATTCTTCAGTGTGTAGATAGAAAGGCTTACACATATCTCGATGATTAGTTGAGCATTATAAGAGGCCTAAATACGTTAGTAAAAAAAATGTTTCAGTCAAGTCAGTTGAGTTGACCCTATAAAGATTATTTCAGTTTATCGATCACTTCCATCTAAATTTTTAGTCTATTCGAAACATTTATTGTTAAAGAGATTAAAATGGACGTCTTTAATTTTTTTTTCAAAGAAAAAGAACAATGAATTTTAGTTGGTATTTAAAAAAAACTCAGTCTCAGCTAAAGTAGCCCCAAGTCAATCGGTCATGCTCTAATGAAACTTGATTTTTTCTTTCTTTTTTTTTTTTTTTTGCTATTTTCAACAAATCCACAAAAAAAGAAAAAAAAATCTGATATAGCATACTGATAGGGCTTCGAATCATAAATTTTCAGTTGATATTTTGAAGCTTTTTTTTTTAATATTTTGACTGAGTCAATCTCTTATGGCCATTTTTTGGACTTGCTAAATACATTGGGTTGAATTTTTTATATTTTTAAATTTATTAAGATAATTGATTATTCAAATGAATATAAGATAACTATTTTAATTTTTAATAATATAGTTATTTCTCAAGTCAAATCTACCACTATATTTTCCCTAATTCCAAAGTTAAGTGTCAAGTCCAGCCCACCATGTATTATCAGTTTAATCAATTTTAGATTTTTTGCATGCATGTTGTAAGTAAAGTGACCAAAAATACTTCTATCATGAAAAAAAAAACTTGTTTCTTTAGTCACTTTTATATAAATGTGCATACATTTTAAAAATAATTAAGAATTTGCTGCACTTGAGAGTTACAACGTCATAAATATTACTTGGACTATTTTAGATAATTACAAATATTTATCAATTTGGCACCATGACTAATTTGGATTGGAAAGGGATAGGCAGTAATTTTAAAGGCTCAACAATCCAATGGATGAGATATTTTATTTAAAAATAAAATTTTAATATACATGTAATCTCAAATACGTATGATTTACCATAAAAAACAACTTTTTAAGATGAATGTTCGTCAAAGAGACACTCCCTTTAAAATTATTCAGATAAAAAGAGTTATACAAACCTCAAAAATTTGTCGGGTGATCTGAAAGATTTAAAAAGTTTGAAACTCGAGTTGAATTGTCGAGTCTATTCTCTCAACTCTTCATCCTATCTAAATTTAGTGTAATAAAATTGGTTGAATCATAGAACAACCAAATTTAATAAAAATAAAAACATTATTCTATTATGGAAATATGGAATGCAGCCACTCCTTCAATCACAAATGAAAAACCAATCCTTATAATTTGACCTTCATTTTTGGGTAACCATTCTTATAATTTGACCTTTATTTTATAAAAAATAATACCTTCGAAAAAATTTCGTTCGTGTAGATTTCAAAGGATCGTTTATCTCTGTGTAGCTTAGATATTTTCCCGACAGACCGTTTGTCGTTGAGCAGCTTAGATATTTTTCCGATAGATCGTTTATCGTTGAGTGGCTTAGATATTTTCTAGCCAACACCGAGTAGGAGGCATTAGGCAGCTGTGGTGGAATTGCGTTCTTCTCAGGCGACGGAGGTCACCATCCATTCAGCCGTCAATCATGGCAAGCGCTCTTATAGAATCTGCTCCACCAATTCTTGTATCCCTTTCTCACAACCATCGTAGGTACTCCTGCTGCTGGTGGAAGCGCACGCGGTCGCGGTCCTCTTTTGTTAAGCCTCCAAGTTGTCAAAAGATGTTCGTGCCTGGTATCTGTTTGATTCATTTCTTCTCTCTCTTTCTCGTATTTTTCTTCTTCTCGGAGAATTTTGCTTCTTCGGCTCTGACCGACTGCTTCTTCTTCTTCTTCTACTACTACTACTACTTCACAGGATTCGGGGAAGCATCCCCAGAAGCTAAGGCCGCCACCCACCTACATAACTTTTTCACCTTTCTCGCCGTTAAGATTGTTCTTGCCCAACTTCAGGTCTCTCTCTCTCTCTCTCTCTCTGAACTTTTGACCCTATGGTTGGAAACAGACAAACTTTGATACAGCAAAGCATACAAACAATCACATAAAAACAATGAGATTTGCCTGATTCAGCAGCATGCCTATGTCTACAATGAGATGGGAGTGAGTTCACTCTCTTTGACAACAGAGTTACAATGCTCTCTTCCTCGTGCCTCTCCCACTCGTAGCTCTAGAAATTCTTCAAAGACACAACTCATAGATAATGCTAAATACAAAATTATAAAAATACCCTTCAATTCCTGCTCAAGGGCTGCCCCCCTGAGAATCCCCCAATTCAAGTCTGGTGTCTAGTATTGCATAGATCACTACAAAATACACGACATTAACATAGCAGCTACCTACCAACCCAACCTGAAATAGTTGGTGTTAGGATCAGATTTTGAACGGATTCCAAATGAGGATTGCGTTGAATCTGATTAAGGAGTCTCCCGGATCTCACCCCCTTGGCAACCTGCTCCATTTCAAACTCAGTTTTAGCTCATAAAGCCCTGGTTTGGAGTCCAAAAACTATAGTCTATTGCCCACATAATGCCCATGTGAAGGCGCCATTTGGCACTGGAAAAGAAAATGAGTAAGCTAAGAAAGAGAAAAAAAAAAACACCACCACTTATCACAAAATCCATTTTTTCATGATTTAGAAACATACGACAAGTAATGTGAGCATGGGTTAAATTGTGACGAGTTTCATGTTTTCACAAAATGGTTGAAAGTGGATCTAGAGTCACATGCAGCATTTTCCATTTATAGAAGAAGCATGTCAGCTGACTGTCACAGGACTAGACTCTATGACATGTAGGTAAGATGCCTAACTTTGATGCCAGACATAAGCACAAGGTGGAGCCTAACTCATGAAAAAGAGGTTTTCATGGAATAGAGATTCTCAAGAGGTTCAAGATGAACCACTAAGACTAGAGTAATCAAGAGACGAACATAAGGATCCAAATTATACAAGAAGCTTACAGCTCAAAAAAAAAAAAATTATACAAGAAGCATTCACAAGGAGCTAGAGTTTGGTGGAATTCTTTGATGTTGTGTAGAAGTCATTGGAACTAATAGAATTATAAAGTGTCTAGTCTGGTGTGGAGTGTGAGTTGTGTAGAGGTGCAAAGGAGTGTAGAAGGTCTTTGAACTTAGGAGTATTGTAGGAAGAGTTGGAATGTTCTAGATTAAGGTCTAGAAGATTCGTAAGTTGTAGATGTGTGAATTTAATAAGTTTCATAATCCTAGCCATTCTTGGATTCCCCCAATATAGAGATTCCCATGCAACCATAGCCACATAGCCCACTAATCCACTATAGTAGGATAATTGGTAACATCGGAAAAGAACATGAAAATTTGGAATCCTGCAACAATAGTAAAAGGAATGCTAGAAATTAGGACCGCTCGAACCTATGCTTGCAAACACCTAGTAAGCCCTACTTATTGGGCCTAGGCCCAAGCAACTAATTTAACCCCAGTTCACTAGGCCCATTAAGGCCTGGCCTGCCCAGCCAGCCTAGGCCAACCCAGCTCAGCATGCCAACCTCACCTGATGCTCATTGCTCAACTTGGCTTGGCTTAGCTAGGCTTGACATAGCTATGACATGGCATGCATGTACATGTTCACATGCGTGTGGAGTAAGCTGGGCACACAAGGACTATAAAATTTTAGTAATTTCATAAATAAGAAAAATTAAAGGCTTACAAAGGGCTTCTCAACTTTTCTTCACTTTCTATATGGGACTCAAATCCTCCAACTAGACTAGCCGAAAACCCCTCCACTCAAATTGGATTTTTTTTTTAAAAAAAAAAAATTTAAGATAAAAAACAGGTGCCCTTATCAAGAGTGTGGCTTGATGAGTGGTGCATCATTAGCTTTCATATTATAAATTCATTTCAAAGTTTTGTGACTCTTTTTACTTAAATTTGGATAGTGTGCCATTTAATGTCTTAGAAGTCTGAGGATGCATTGAAGTTATAAGATTCACTCTATACATTTTAAAGACAATCTTCATCTACCATTCATGTTTAGCTTGAAATTGTCCAATTCATCCCAATACTAGACACACCCTTTGCATTTTTCTAGTGTAACGCCATTCCCAGGATATTTTCTAGCATCTGCTTGAATTTAGTAATTCAAAATTGTTGGAAGCAACCCTAAAACAAGTAATTGTGAACTTGATCTGAATAGAAGCAACCTTGTGCAAAGGTTTATTCCTTCCCCTTGCAATCATCACTTCTTATGCCTAAAAATCTATCAAAATCTGGAATCAGTTTATTATGCTTTGCTTTTGTGGAAGATAGAGTGTTAGCATGAGAGATCTTGAACCAGATCAAACTAAGCACGCCTCTTAATTTGGATTGAATCAAATGGATGCATTTCTACTCTCTCTGGAAAAAAAGGTTGTTTTTTTAGTGAATTGTTTAGGAACACATTTAACGTTGTTCTTGAAAAAAAAATTTAAATGAAGGGAACGAATCAGAGAGTGTCATTAGGCTGGTGATCTCCAACACCCATGATTTTTCTCAAATCACTAACCAACAGTATGATAATTGTTTTCAGTGAATTTCATTTCTCATTTGATCCCATTTTTATAAATGATTTGGATTTCTTCATGAATGCTGGTGAAACATCTCTCCAATGAATGCCATGAACATTGAAATGGTTTAATACAAAGATCCATTGCCTCTTAACCATTTGAGGCCGTATGGGAACTTCATTGATTTAATTAATTTACAGTTCTCGTTAATTAATTTGACCTTGGCAGTTTCCAGAATCCACTGTGTTACTAACACTCATTGTTGTGGTTCTCGAATCTCGATCCATTATTTGTACCACTACTTCTTTTGTTGTTTTTTTCGTCCTTCATTCTATGACACTACATTCATATGACTGCTTTACTGGAATGCATCACTTCACATGATATGAATCATGGTATCATCCTTTTTCTATGAAACGAGTTGCCTCAGGATACACCGGGCTCCTCTTATAGAAAGATAGTCCACATGGAGAGAGAGAATTTAACATGAATGCAATAATTTAACTCTATTCACCAGTACGAGTGCATACATTCATTTCGACACTGATCAGTGGCTAACAGTAATTATTTGTACGACAGAGTTACAACCATGAGGCATATGAAGATTTGATGGAATTTATTAGTAGAAATTCTCCGAATGATGGGGATAAGTTTTGTGCAAATCTCATGCGAGAATCTCAAAGGCATCAAACTCTTGGTATGTTCTAAGTTCTTCGAATTAACTTCCAAATCCTGACACTGCAGTTGTTTTCTTCTTATATGTTCTTGAGTAAAAAAAAAGATATTTGTTCAACTATTCACTCTAAATTTTCTTTGCATTGGTGGCTTTTGCCATATAGGTATATATGGTCCTACTATTGCAGCTTTTGGCCATGCTTTCATGCCATTCCTTTCTTAACAAGGCTAGTTGGTTTGCCATCATGCTATTTTTCCCTTCTAGGAAGGGTAGTTTATTAAAATCATAGAAATGTGCACATCACTCCTAAAAAGGCTAAGCTTTGTGGTTGGAATGTGATTCCATGTTGAGATGTTGCTACAAGATACATCACAATGTTCTAGATGATCGGCCAAGGGTTTGCCTGTAGTTGGGCTTGCTTGCTGCCACATTTTCTAACATGGCATGTGCTAAAGCGCACAAGGCATCAATGGATGGACTTTCAGTGTGTAGGTCATATTGGGATATTACTCAAAACTCATGTGAATTCATTCATTGAGTGGAAAAAATTAATCAAGTTGAGATGGCTTTTTGGAGAATATCGTCAACAGTCTTAACTTGCATACATGTCCCATTAACCTCCTTGTGATGGACTGGATTAATTTTGGCTTATGTCATCTAGTTACTGGTTTCCACTGTTGCCTGGGTTGAATGTCGTAGTGTGTGCCAAACTGGCACAAATGGCTGCAAACAAAGTCCCACTTGGGTTTTGCAACCTTCTTTAAATGTGGATGGATAGGTTCAGCCTGATCTTACTGGGGAAAAGTAGGATGTGCTCAAATTGTTCTCATGTGGACACCAACTGTTATTTGTAAGCCTAATTAGGTAATAAGTTTCTCTGTGATCCATTTTGTCAAGGCGCCTGTTAGAGGCTCCTTAGTGTGGTTTGCTGTTTCTTTTTCTGTCTCTCTCTTTCTGCACCTCTCATGCCCTTCTATTAAACAAAGTTTCATTTCAACAAAAGGAAAGAAGAAGAAAATTGATATACTTGTGCCTCGCTTTCATTGTGAGGTATGATAATTTCCGAAACATGACTTCCATCCTCACAAGGTAATGATCAACTTCAGCACTTTTTGTGGAAAAGAAAATCTTAGTTATGTTGGTGGAACTTGAGTAGTCCTGAACCATACATACACATAAGATCACCCATGGCATCCTGTTAATTCTTCAAAGGTAATTATGTAACTGTTGCCATTGCTTGGTAGTCAAATGTTGTCACTAGGTGCAGTTATTTTAATTTGATGACCTGTCAAGTTTTTTTTTTAATCTATTGGAGAGAACATTTTTCTAGGAGAGGAGAATGTGCATTCCTCATTTCAAGAGCAAGGCATCCTCAAACTCTGATGGAAAGTATATTTTTCCTACCATAGTCAGGGAATCAGCCTCTAATTAGAATCTCTGAAGACATAAATCATACCCATTTGATTAACATAGCACCTGAATTTCCTGGACTGAAGACTCTGACCTGCATTGTTTCATTGGCAGTTCACATGAATTTCTTTCTATTCTTGCTATCAGTTTGTGTTTATTGATTCTTGCATCTTCTTAGTTGAAAGACAGTATCTTTAACTGCTTTGCCAGAATAGTTCCTCTATATAATGAAAACTCTTGTCATCATTTTGATTTGATATAGTTAGCTGGTATTCATTATACTACATTGAAATTCTAATGATTTGTCATCATGTTAAAGATTGATCTAATATACTAATGCTTCTCTATCTTGTGAACAGCTCTGCGAATTTTAGAGGTCAGTACGTCTTTAAAGAACTGAGAACCGGTTCTCTTGTTTTTATCCATTTATTCATTCATTTAATTAATTATTTATGCACGTAATGATTATATATTTTGTTTTGTATTTTGTTTCTAGGTCCGATCTGCATATTGTAAAAGAGATTTTGAGTGGGATAACTTGAAACGGCTTTCTTTGGAGGTGTGAACAATCTCTCTCTCTCTCTCTCTCTCTCTCTCTCTCTTTCATTTTTCATTTTACCTTTCTTGTGAACATCTGAAATATTCCATTCATACTAACTATCCCACTATTTGTGTTTCATGATTTGGTTTTCTGCAGATGGTTGATGAATCTAATACAGGACTCATGAGGGATTATGTCCTAGAAACCAGTCATATTGACAGTGAGAGGTCATAATTGAACGAAATCCAATTCCTTATGGCTATTAGCACATATGTACTTCCCTCTCCTAAATATGTATGGCAATCCTTTTATAAAGATTTGTATATATGAAAATTATATCTAAATTCAAGAAATAAGATGGGACCAGCTGGCCAATTATTCATTTGAAAGCTCATTGTGATGATGTGTGTCTATCAGAAAAAAGATAAATGGTTATATAGATGACTCATTTACTTGTCAATCGAAACAAAATTTTAGAATTATTTAAGTTGTGCTCTTGGTGTAGTCACTGAAGCCTTCTTCCAACTGTCTAGTGCCAGCTTTGATGTTTAATTCTTCTGCTTATCCTTACTCCTCCAAAATGTCACATTTGGCTGCTTGACTGCTTCATCCAATGCTTTTCAGCAATTCAAAGGGGTTGAAATAATGGCCAGGAACCCGCCTCAAGTCATGAATTCGATTCCCACTCTACCCTAAAGGGCCATTCCTTATAGAGTTACCCGGTGTGTGTTGGTAGGAAGGCTTGCACATGTCCTGAGGATTAGTCGAATGGTCTAAGAGGCCTGAACATCTTGGTCATCAAAACAAATCCAATGCCTTTCAGTCTCTTCCTCTATATGGGTGGTTTCTGGCCTTCTATATTTGCCATACCTCTCAAACGTCATTTTTTGTGCTATTCCTTTGAAATATTTGTGGCCTCGGATTTTTTCAAGAGATGAACCCATGTGGATGGAACTTTTTAATCTTATGATTGTAAATTGCATTGTTGCAGGGATATCTCGAAAGAACAAGAAGAAACTATCGGAAACTAAAATAGAAGACAATTTTCACTCCATAATGCCATGTTTCTTAATGACAAATAAACAGTTTTTCAGGATCAGAAGGTTACCCTCTATCAACCTTAAGAAATGGATTCGTTTCAGTAGCCAATTTCAAATATTATATATTGCTGTGAAGGAACTTCTCATTCATTGCACCATATGGTAACGAGGGTTCTAGTCGCAATGACTCGATTCCACAGTGAAATGACTACTGATACAATGTTTTATTGATGAACCATATGACTCTGATTAGACACTGTTGTTTTTGCTCTTTTTAGTTTGTTTCGAATTTGATTCAAAAGTTTTGAAGTTGTAGAATAACGATTTAAATACAGCTTTTTTTTTTTTTTTTGAAATAGACTGGATAATGAGTGTTGGGTGATGAGGGTATCCATCCATTTCAATGCAGAATATTAAGTTGAACTCGTTCAATTAAAAATTAAAATGTTCTATCGATCATTAGATCTTCATTTCATTAAAATATTTTAAAAACGTTAAAATGCAATCCATCCATCGATTGTGCTGGTCCATCCATCGATTGGTACATGTAATGAAAAATCTATAAGGTTATTCATAAAAAAAGCATATTTTCCATTTAATCACAGTAGGTGGCAAGGGGCGCATAGTCTCTCTATCAATCCTCTAATAATGTTATAATAATATACTTTGTGTATATTATAAGGTAAAGTTGCAATTTTTTTTAACATAGGGTCACCAAGATTACGACTAGTAATAGACTTGTTTGACAATTTTATTTTGAATATGTGTAAGCTTTCTTATCCACACACTCTGAATAAATTTACGAAGAGTGTTGATTCACTTGGCATTTGTGAATGATTATACTCCTTTTGTCTCAAATTAGTTGTCTTATATGGATTTTAGAATTGTCTCAAAGTTCTCATTTATATTGGAGTAGTATAAAGTGTGTTGAAAATGGATGAGATCACATGGGGTGTTAGTCTTATACAGAGAGTTTCTTAAAAAATACAAATATTTCAAATGAGATAACTAAAATGAGACGGAGGGAATATAAAATATGAATATTCATCTTTGTAATCCTTTGAAACTATTGATTACAATAAAATAATCTCAATTTATAGAATCTTATAGTCTACTAAATTTAAATTCAAAAAGAGCAACTGCAGTCCACTGTTCTAACTTCTAAGCCTATTCATCAATCTTTTGGATCTCACTAAATGCCTAAATTTCAGCCCTTCATTTTCTTTTATCAAATGTTTCTAAAGTTAAACCATTAATCAAACTATACGTCAATTTAGTTAAAATTGGCACTAAGTCAAACTGCTTAGAACCTTTACAAGTTGTGACGTTAGTCCAAGTCTTTTAAGATTATAATAAACACTTTTAAAATTAAAAATAATTATAAAAATAGAAAATAAAAATCATATTACAATCACGAAATATATAACATCAATAATAGAAAATGGCAATTTCAGTAAAAAGAATAAACAAAAGTTATAACAGCTCGTTGCCCACAGAAGACTCTTTTTAAGTCTCAAGTAGTGTTTCATACATCGGTTCAGGTCCAACAGTTGGTTCCACATTTGAAACAGTCCATTCAATCTTTGATGGAGCATCTGCACCGTTGGTCCCGTTTCTAATGGCTATTATCTTGCCACGTAGGCACACGGTGACCAACCGTGCCCGTTATACCTTATCCAAGAAACGCAGACGAACGAATAAGGGCGCCTAATTCGAATCTCTCTCTGTATATCCAGAAGCTGCAGTGGATCAGTGAAAACTGAAAAGAAGTGTGTGTTGAAATGGAGATTTCATTACATCAAGCAATGGCCAAATCCCATCTCGCCAAACCTCTCTTTCTTCTCTCTGCTTCAGCAACTACAGCTTCCTCGCCTACCAAAACCAGAACTGGAGGTGGGAAATGCAATCTCCTTCTCTCTCTCTCTCTCTCTCTCTCTCTTTTGGTCATTTATAATCTTGGTTCCTTTCTTCGCCTTTCTTGTTATTACCTTTTCCTTCAATCCCTTCCTACCAAAGTAAGACACATGGCTAAATGCTTTAATGCCCAGTTAGTGTTTAATGATGTCTGAACACATGGTTTTAATGCTTTAATGTCTATCTCATAGAGGAGTTACTTGATTCCAAAGTTAACCATGTTTTTGTGGATGCTGCTTATGTTTGGCTTGGTTAGATTATGGGTTGATTCTTCTTTTAGTTGTCAGATTGAGGATACTGGGCGGTCGGTTAAGATATTCCCATTTAATGGGTTTCTCGTGGCACAATTATGGGGATTCTGCATTCTTGTGTCGAAATTGTTTTTGGGTTCCTTTTATTTTTATTTTTTAACAATGATTGAAGATTGGGTTGATGATCTGGAGGGATACTTTTTGATAAACTCGACTTACATTTCATGCCATGCATGTGATCAAATATACATGTTCAAATTCATCATGTGAGGAGTTTCCTTTTTCTGTTCTTGATAAGTTTAATCTGATTGTCAAGAAATTCCATAAAGATATAGTGGAATAAGATGCTTGCTTTTTTGGGCCTTAATAATAATAATAAAAAATGCACCTTTTTGAACAAGATAGATCACTATGTTAGAAGGCAAATCAGAAAGAGTACATAAGCACAACAGGATAAACTAGAAAACATAGAATCTGAAACTAAGAAAACAGACTAAGAAGTTCAGGAAGTGGTTCCATATATCCTTTCCTTTTTCTGGCAAAAGGACGCTTTAGATCCAGTCCGATGGGTGTATGGGTCCCAACTTCCTGGATTTTCAAAGGAATTTTATAAGTGGTTGCAATCGTTGATCTGACATGGGAATTGGCATAGGGGGAAAAGATTGCTGGAAGTCATTTGTCATTACTCATTAGTAGTGTGAGCTCTTCTTCTGGATGACTCCTTCACATTTAGTGAATCTACTGACTTTCCATTTTGTAAGGTCATAAGCAACTAAGTTTGCTTCCTCTTTACAGTACATGAAAGTGGTTTCCGACACAAGCAAAGAAATTTCCTGACATCATCATAAATTCTTCATGTATTGTCATATCAAATGCATAAATTTGGCTCTGTTTAGGCCACAATCATTTATGTCATATTTTTGTGTAGTCAAAACTGTGGAAGCTTAGAATGTTTTAATCTTACTGTTATGGATCTTCTTATACATTTCATTCAAATCGTGTGTAATGGAATTATGTTTCAAGGTTCCAAACTTTATATTAGTTTTCCAGTTCCTCATCTAATTTTTTGCATTTTTTAGCATCAACACTAATGCAACATTTATGTCCTCTTGGAATCATAGGTTGCGGAGAATATATAAGCAGGATAAAAACATCCATTCATGTTTCTCCAAGAAACTCATGCTATGGGCGTTATGATTCAAAAGCATTTAAAAGAGTGCCCTTTTCCACAAGAAATACATCAGGTTTCATTCTTTGGCCTTTTATACCATCTTTCATTGTCCATCTGAAGAATATCAAAAATATTTATTTTAACACTTTCAAGAATGTTCTATTTTCTCTTCTCACAGCATCCATACAACAAGAAACTAAAGAATCTGTTTCTACATCCAAGGATGTCTCCGTGAGTGGAAATGCCATACGCCGCTGTTTTCTTGAATTTTATGCTTCCCGTGGTCACAAAGTCCTTCCAAGTGCATCACTTGTGCCAGATGACCCAACAGTTCTACTTACAATTGCTGGGATGCTCCAATTCAAGCCTATATTTCTTGGAAAGGTGATCTTTGTTGATTGGATTTGCTATTATCCAATATGAATTACATAACCCTGCTATTGGTCTTGTGTATCTGAAGTGTCTAGAATTTTTAGTGATTCTATCGATTTGGCTGTTGCATCAGAAAAAAAAAAAAGGAAAGAAAAATATAAAACTAAGCAACAAAGTTACACAAGTTGGAAAATGGTGAACATTTTATGGACTCCACCATAAAATCATCATCATCATCCTCATTATAGCCATTTGTCCCTTCTATTCATGGTTGGCTTTCCAAGTTCTAGTTTTCCAATGAACCCAATCCCAATCGTTGCCCATTTCTTATTACAACATGTTTCTGTTGCCATCACTTATTGGGAGTACCCTAGAATTGTGTTTGCATGTATGAGTACAACTTATGTTGGATTTGAATAAAATGACTTAAAAATGAATCTACTTGCATTCTAATGAGTACAAGGTCCTTTATCCTAGCTTCTGATAGGGACATGATGGGATACCAATATGCAGCAAAGTTCCACTAACTTGTGAAAATCCGTCCTTGCTCCCTAGTTGGCTTGGGCCCACTTGCTAATTATGTTGATCATTATGTTAATGAATTTTCATAAGCCTTCAAGTGCTGCTGTTTGTCTTTTTTGCGTGTCTTTACCTTGTGATCAAGAACAAACTGGATCTATGCCCCCCGTATGTAGCTACCTGTTCAAATTTCCATTGGTAATGAGTTTTTATTACCTTTTGGTGCCTGATATAAGGTGGTTTGCAGTCATTCTTCTTGGATTTTACATTGATTTTCTTAATCTTTCAATTGTTGTCATACTTTTGTGGATGAAATTCCTGCATCTCTGCTGTCGACTTGTAGGCATTTCATATTGGTATATTTTATCATTTTTATTTTTTATTCAGCAACACCAGCCAACACAAATCTGCATATTGTAGGAGCCTAGAAGTGTAGCTCGTGCTACAACTGCTCAAAGATGCATACGGACAAATGACGTGGAGAATGTGGGTCGTACAACACGACATCAAACATTTTTTGAGATGCTTGGGAACTTTAGTTTTGGTGATTACTTCAAGAGGGAAGCAATCAAGTGGGCATGGGAACTTTCAACCAAGGAGTATGCGTAAATTTTTTTTGCGATGGGCCATAAACTTTAGATTGGTAATTTTTGTGTCATTTAATAAAGTATGACTACTCGTTATACTGTCGAGCCTTGTTGACTTCTAAACTTGTGCTAGATGAGTTAGCTGGTCATTGTAGTATTTTTGGCTGTCATATTGATGCAATGATTAAGCACATTCTTCCTTATTTGTGTAGAACTAATTTAGGTTATTAATGAAAATATAAAAGCATTAGTTAATAGAAATGCTGAAATTGAAAATTTAAGGAGTTCACTTTTCTACCTCGGCAATAATGATGTTGTTTCATGACAATTAGATCTTCATCAAGTGCTTGTCAACGAACTCATGTGTCTTTGTCCCTGCTAAGGTTTTTGTTTGTTTGTGTTTTCCTCTTTTTTGATTAATGAAGTTACTTTAAAAAAAAAAAAGATTAAGGAAAAAATTGAAGGTAGTCACGTATCATAGTTGAAGAGTGTGAACCTAGCATCTGTGGATGCAAGAAATGCTGCATCCAATCCTTAAAACCCTTTGAGAATTTTTTGTTGGATGTGTATTTTAAGCAACCTTAAGAGTAACTGGGAAAATGTTGGCATAATTGTGGTACTGCAAACCTAGAGAACCCTATGTTCATTTCTTTCTACATGAGAATATATGATATTTTGGTTATTGAACAAACCATATCACCCTATATTGATTCTTGCAAGGAGTTGCTGGCTCCATCAGGATCACAGTGAAGTTTCAAGTTGTAATTTTATGTGGACCTACAAGATCACTGAGTGTGACACTTGGGAATCAAATTGTTGCGCCAAGGCATCTTCCTGGTTACTTAAAGATCTCCTGACATATTGGCACTAAAATTTGCCTAGCCATAGAGGATTGGGTCAACCCCATGTGACATGGATATAGGCCCACAAAAGATTTGGGCCATTCATGAAACTACCAGGATTGGGCCTTTAAGTGGTTGTTTAGTAAAGCAAAAATCTACTTAAATAAATGGGGACGTCCCAGATATCTCAAAGAATTACAATGGGAAGATCAAACAGAACAGATCCTTGAAAATTGTGAGAAACCCCCTTGAGAAATGATAAAAATAAATAAATCAATATAATGAATTTCGATTAACAAATTGTCTGTTTCTATTGGCTGGTCATCCATCGGTTGACTGGTGATTGGATGGAAAAATGCTTGTCCACCATGGTTTTTTCTAGACCATTCCAATAAAACCTATCTTCTCTTTTCTTCTTTCCAATGACTTGCTTCACACAAAAATAGCCCTAAGCAAAATTTGTAGGGCTTCCCCTTGCCAAACAATTCAATCAATTATATATTTTTAAAGAAATTCAGTCAATTAATATCGAGATTCAACTTATTCTTCTTAAGGTACATGCAATGCATGAATAAAATAGTTCCACTATTAGATCGATGTAATGTAAGATAGAAGGTTTGCATTGCTTCTAACAAAAACATTCCATTAGTCTCTGAACTATTTCATTCAATAGGCCACATTGGGCTCCTGTGGTTGTTACTGGCTTTAGATTATCTTCACTGTACATACTACGGTATGATTTGGCAAAAAAAGGCATTGTTGATGGGCCATTTCTTTGGGAACCCATAAAGAATGGTATTGGAGCAAATGGATAGTCCGTACTGTTGGAGTGCCTGCATGTCAGTATGTCACAGCTCATCTTCATTATAACAACATTATGAGTATAGATGAGTATCCTTAAGACATCATTTTATTTCTTTAATAGTAATATAATGCCAAATTGCGTTTGTAATTGAAATTTCTTTTCGAGTTTTACTTACCGAGCTGATGGATGCCTTCTCAACATTGTTTGCATTAAATAGTACTTGTTCTAGTTCTCCATTTGCTATTATTGTGTAATTTTTATAGTTGTGTTTTAATTTCATAGGTTTGGATTACCCCCTGAGAGATTGTGGATTAGTGTTTTCAAAGATGATGACGAGGCATTTTCCATATGGCATGATGAGGTAGTCACAAATTAAGGTAGTTGTATTGGACATGTTATATGGTGTTTCTGGTCTGTGTACACACACTAGCAACTGGCATATATCTCAAAACTCATTGTGTAAATGTGTAGTTAGAGGGCAAACCATTTTCCCCTCAATTTGAGATGCATGGACACAGGACATATGTCACAATTTATCAGGTGGGTCTCCTGCACCCATGCTGGATACTCCAATAACAGTGGGATACTTCATGAAATATGCTTTATTATACTTTTGTAAGAAGACATGCAAACAAATGCTATAAAAGATTTTATTGTGAGAAAACTTTAGAAAATAGACACTTATGTGACCTTTAGCATGCTTGAAAAAGACTAATTAATTGAATACATTAAAAGGAGTAATAGCATGGGTAAAATAATCAAGTAAAAAAAATCATAAAATTAACCCTTAATCGAGTAATATAAGACTATATTCTGAACAAGACACAATATCCGCATCCATGTCCTGGATTTTGGGAACATGTTTTATCCTCATTTTTGCATGCATGTTCACTTGTTTCCATGTTTGTGCATCATAGCCCCCAACAAGTTCTATCATGGTATGTCTCAAAAGAAGGAGGAGAAGAAAAAGAAGAAAAAATCCCATCATGGTATTGATTGCTCAATTTCTGAAGCCTTTTGATATCTGTAGGGTCTAATGCATTGTAAATATCATATGAATATGGTTAACTGTTGGTGCCCAAGTTTTACTTTTAGCGCTAACCTATATTTGGGATTGATTTCATGCAATCGACATAAAGAAAGAGAATAATGGAAACAAAATGTTCACTATTGGCTTACTGTTACTATAGCAAAAGAGTTCCCAGGTGCTTATAGTGTCTAGTTCAACAAGTTCATTTCATTCACCTTTATACAGGAGACTAGGTTATATTTTTGCTTCTAAAGTGGAATGACTTACAAATAAATGTTGAAGACAGTTCTGTAATGCAAATTTATAGAATGATCTAGGTTTCTATTGTGTTTTTCTTTATTGTTGTTGTTAGAAAAACTCTAACAAGACCTTGTCTACTTAGACTATCTAAAAAGACATGATATTAAATGGATCTTGGCCCACATAGTTGGGTGTGATGTAAAGAGAACCATAAGAGTAGGTTCTTATGAAGCTTCACCTCCATCTGATCATTTTGTCTCTCGATTTTAAACTTTAAAAATCAATAGCCTATACTCATCAAAATTTTAAGGCCAAGATTATATTGTTTGGATTATCAATTGATAGTGAAACTTTATATACTTCATATCTATGTAATCACCAATCAAATGAATCCAATTATGTGGGGCCCATTAACCATTTGATGGCATGCCTCATTGGAGAGTCTCACTTGGTGTTTCTCACTACCCTAACTCTTGTTGTTATATGATAGACCATGGAATACCTATCTCAGCACAACCCTTTAAGATCCATGTGAGAAAAAATTACAGTACCTACTGATATACATAATTGTATTTTGTTGGTGGTCTGTAGTGTGATGGATATCTTTCTCTTGGGTGTGCTAAATTAATCATGTATCCTTCCATGCCCATCCCCATGGGCCTACTTGCATATGTGGCACAGATTTCCCACATTCAGGCATGCATCAGGTGGTCCATTAACTACGTGAATCACCTGTCCCAAAAATAGGTAGTTACTCATCAGGATGGCTCAACATGCGTCAAGTATAACCATTATCTTATCTAAAATCTCCTTTATTTTCCAAGTATGTGTTTTTTCTCTCTTTGGTCTCTGAAGGATACCTGTGCTATGTCCATCCAGCAATATTTATTAACATGATTCTTTCATTAGGTGGGTGTTTCTGCAGAGCGAATAAAGAGGATGGGTGAGGATGACAACTTTTGGACCAGTGGGGTTACAGGTCCTTGCGGTCCTTGCTCTGAGATATATTATGATTTCCATCCTGAGTGGGGAGTTTCAGATGTTGTATGTATTAAATTCAAACTGTAAAGATATTTCTATTCCATTTTCTTTTTTACATTATTTCATCTTGGTAATTTATATAAAATTCACTGGCAGGATTTGGGAGATGATACCAGGTTTATAGAGTTCTACAACCTGGTCTTCATGCAGTATAACAAAATGGATGATGGATCACTTGAGCCCTTAAAGGAGAAGAATATCGATACAGGGTTAGGCCTGGAGCGTATGGCTCGGATACTTCAGAAGGTAATCCAGCATTTAGATCTATTGACCCTGCAATGATTCCCTGTTACTTGTGGAATTGGAAGTAGGTTTTTGATGCAAGAACTGTCATGCATAACTAATGATTTTATAATGGGAGATGCTACGTGTGCCCTTAAGTTATACCTTTTTTATACCCTCAAGCTCATGTGGCAAATCACAATTGGTTAGCTTTTCAAGAGGTAGTTAAGATATCAATCAAATGACTTGCCACATCAGCTGAAAGTATAAAAGGGTATAACTTGAGTGCAAGTTTGCATTTTCCTTTTATAATTCCTCTTTGTCTATTGAAATTTATCTTAATATTTTTAATATAAAGGGGACCCAGATGCACCTTGATGCAAGATGCATTTGTTATGGAAGGAGATGGCTCACCTAGTTGGTTGGTGTGTTTAGAGCAGTGTTATCAGAACCGAACCGAACCGCTGTCGAATTGGCGGTTTAGCCGCGACCGCGGGATCTGCGGTTCGATCCATGTCAAAAGCCGGCTTTGGGTCAAAACCGCATAAAACCGGTCAGACTCGCGGCTTGCGGTTTTGACACAAAAACTGCGAATCTCGGTTTAGAAATTTGAAATTTTTTTATAATTTTTTTTTAAAAATTTTCCCCTTAAAAAATGTGTATATTTAAAATATAAATGTTTATTACTATTTCTATCCCACATATTTCACCGTTTTGGTATATCACTCAGAGTTTGAATGTTATTTTTAATATTTATATTAATGTTATTGGTAAAATATGTCTTACTTAATATTATATATAATATTTATATTATTTTAATACTTGACCAGCTTTTACCGGCTTTCACCGTGGTCAGACCTGGTTGAATCCTAACCTCCTCGAAGACGGTTCATTAGATGGTCCGGTTCTGATAACATTGGTTTAGAGCACTATGTAGAAGGGTGGTATTAAGAAGTTTGGGTTTCTAACTCATATTTTCATTTTGTAGGTTCCAAACAATTATGAGACTGACTTGATTTATCCCATTATAGAGAAAGCAGCAAAATTGGCAGGTGTCTCTTATACAGATGCTGGCGATCATACAAAGACCAATCTTAAAGTGTGAATTCATTTCAGAACATTTTTTTTTTTCATTTAAGAACATATTAACAAATGTTATATTTGATTCCTGATGCAAATGGAATTAACTTTTCAGCTCTTTCTGTTTGTCAAATTTTTCCAGATTATTGGAGATCATATGCGTGCAGTTGTTTTTCTCATATCAGATGGGGTTCTCCCGTCAAATATTGGGAGAGGTTATGTTGTTCGGAGGCTCATTAGAAGGGTTGTGCGTAATGGCAGGTTACTTGGTATAAAGGGAGATGGTAAAGGGAATCTTGAAGGAGCTTTTCTGCCTACAATTGCTGAGTCAGTGATAGAGTTAAGCACCCATATAGATTCAGAAGTAAAGGCTAGCACGCTACGGATATTGGAGGAGTTGAAAAGGGAAGAGCTGCGTTTTGTGCAGACATTGGAGAGAGGAGAAAAGCTACTTGAAGAGTTGTTGACTGATGCAATATTAAGGGCTCAAGGAAATGGAAGCAAACCTTGTTTATCTGGAAAAGATGCATTCCTTTTGTACGACACATATGGTTTCCCTGTAGAGATAACAATTGAAGTTGCTGAAGAACGAGGGGTCTGGGTAGATATGAAGAATTTCAATATTGAGATGGAGAACCAAAGACGCCAGTCTCAGGCTGCACATAATGTCGTCAAACTCTCTGTTGGAAGTGCATCAGAGCTCACGGAGAGTGTTTGTGACACTGAATTTTTAGGATATGACACGCTTTCTGCCAGAGCAGTTGTAGAGGGCCTTTTGGTAAATGGGGACCCAGTCATCCACGTTTCTAAAGGAAATGATGTAGAAATTTTACTTAATAAGACCCCATTTTATGCTGAATCTGGTGGTCAGATAGGAGACCATGGTTTTCTTTATGTGGTAGGATCTGAAGAAACTAAACATAAAGCTGTTGTAGAGATCAAAGACGTCAAGAAATCTCTTGGAAATATCTTTGTTCACAAGGGTACTATAAGGGAGGGTATTGTAGAGGTTGGCACTGAAGTTTATGCAGCAGTGGATGCAAATTTGAGACAGCGTGCTAAGGTGCACAGTCTACTTGATAAATTCGTATTCCTTTATTTCTTTAAGTTTGAAGTGTTAACTCTGAACTATTTACTGTGCTCTCTTTACACTAAATTTAAACTGAAAGAAATGGCTTTAAAATAATATACTTTTTCATATTGATATTGTACACCATACCTCAATTTTGACTATCAGTTGGACATTCTACATTGTTGGAAAGAGCCCATTTGAGAATTGATTAATGCCTAATGTGCAACTTAAAAGTTGTGGGTTTCAATCACATTACTGTCAAAAAAAGTTCAGACTGCACACGAGACAATAAGGTTCATTTGGGAAATCCTCAGGCAGGATTTCCACCCTAGTAGAACAATCCATAGTGCTCCATGCACCAATCTATCCTTGCATTCAAATTTAGCCAGGGGTAACGTCCATCTGACTCATCCACAGTTGGAACGAGTATCATAATCATCATCCATTTTCCCATCTATCTGGGGTTGTCTGTGCGGGTCCGTGTGTAGGCCTAAAGCGGACAATATTGTGCTAACGGGACGTGTCATTACATTGTGAGATATACTTTTCCACTCCAACCTATCAAACCATTTGTTGGATTGAATATAAAAAAATTGAATATTTGGTGCAGAAAATCATCTGTCAGAATTAATTGATGAGGCCTATCTTGGACAATCTAATAGTCCACATGTTTTGTATCCGTCAATTCCCTTGTCCATATCTAAGAACCTGGGCATAAAAGCTTAGGCGTTTTGTATGCAGAGACAAAGAAATGGTTATCTTTATCTTCAAAAGGTTGTTAGTAGGGTGCAGATCCATGCAACGATGTTTTCCATGGCTTTAAATCCCCTCATCCCTTCAAGCCTCCAGCATGTGGCGATCGTGTTTGTGTTACATGAGAAGTGAACCTAATAAGTAGTGAAAATGTTGGCCCATCAAATCACCATGGTTGTGGATTTGTCTTTTTGGCTAGATTATGAGTTACATGATTGATAGAGGTCTCTTGCCCTTAAACTGGAAGGATAGTTGTGATTAGTCTTTTGGTAGATTATAAATTACATGATTGATAGAGGTCTTAAACTGCATTTTTCCTTCCTCAAGTTCATGACATCCATTGGTTGCTTAAACATTTTTGTAATTTTATTTGACAAATGTTCGCAACTCACAGATCCCCCTTACGGTGCGCACAGAGGTGGGGCCCACCAATTGAAGGTGATGGATCCATTAAACGGGTTGATGTTTGGATATGTGACCCACCAAAGTCACCTTGATTAGATCAATTAAGTAATGCTTTTAAGCTCTCCAAAATTTGATCACTTCAAATTATTCCGTTGACCTCTTAAATTTTGCAGCTTTTAAGAACATACTTGTTTGATCCAATCAAGGTGACTTTCTGTGAGACCCATATTTGAGCATGGATTTTTCTAATGGACTCATTATCATGGACAAAAGTGGTTCGCTTGCAGTTGCATACAGGGTAGAACCTTGGCTCATGTACATGGCTGAACAGCCCTCCTACTTTAACAGTGACTACATTGATTCCCCTACATTATATAATTCATATTGGTTTTTTATTCTGGACAAAATTGGATGTTTCAGGTTCACCATACTGCTACCCATTTGCTACAAGCTGCGCTGAAAAGTGTTATTGGCCAGGAAACATCTCAAGCTGGTTCCTTGGTCGCATTTGATCGTCTTCGGTTTGATTTCAACTTTCACAGGCCACTCCAAGAGCATGAATTGATAGAAATTGAAGGATTGATCAATAGATGGATTGGTGACTCTACAAATCTTCAAACTAAAATAATGGCTTTGACTGATGCTAAAAGGGCTGGGGCTATTGCGATGTTTGGAGAAAAATACGGAGAACAGGTTTGCATTTTCTTGTAATTTGTAATATAAGACAATTTGCAGTTCTATTTCTTGGCTGGTTTTTGTATTTAATGTTGTGAAAAAAATTATTAGGAATTAATGTCCCTTTCATAACTTTAATCTATTGAGAGAAACATCTACACATTTGACATGAGGAAGAAACCTAGTGGCTGCAGAGAACTCTTTATCATCTCATCTTTATGTTAGAGAAAAGGGAAATCTTTTTGATCAGTAATGAAATTTTATTAAATAAATGATAGAAAATACAAAATATAGGAAAATGATCATACTATATAACCCCCCTGTTGGAAAATATTTCCTTATAAGAGCAACACCCCTAACAACCTACACCAGAAAACCTTAACCCTTACTCCTACTTCCTTTTCTCTTTTTCTTTTTAGACCCACGCCCTTTAGAAAGCCACTGAAAGGTAGCCTCCACATGCTCCCTTCTTAATAATGCCCTTCAAAATTAATTGATTAAATTAGGTCACTTAAACATTTTCCATCCATTATCAGCCCGTGCCCCTCAATTCGATTGGGTTCCTGTATTCTCTCCTGGCCCAGGGCACTGTCTGATCCTAAGAGCCCAAGACCCATTTGATTTGTAGTTCCCAAGGGCTCATAAGACTCACTTGGCCAGGCCCGTTCAAGGAAAAGGAGCCCTCTCTCTCCTCACTGGGTCCGCCATCCTTTGAACTAATTGCATAATGATATGGGATTATATCATCATCTCCATTGAAGCCTTTAACCCATGTTTCTAGGATCATCAGTTTTATATATATATATATATATTAAATTTTTAAAATGACTCATCAGTGAGAATATTCTAGGATGGAAGTGATAAATGAGATCCAACAAGGAAAACAATATCCATAACAGCTTCATGATCATCGACTCATATGACTTTGCAATGGGAATTTTTATGAATATCTCAAAAAAAGCAATATACTATTAAAATAAATGGTTAAAATATATATATATATGCACAGATGTGTCAGTGCATTTGGCTCCTTAAGTTGTCCTACACCTGTTATCATTGTCCCACTTATGCATATATGTTCCTAGACTTAAATAGGTTACAGTTTTTCAGTTAATTTTGGTGGCGAGCTGCGATGACAGTCACCTCGATCTATTGGACATACTATAGTTTATTTAGTGTCCTGCCCAAATTTTGACCCACCATTATTACCATGACCTACCAAAGCCTACTAATCTGACCCCTAGATAAATTTGTAGAATCACTTAATGAAACTCTCATCTCATCATGATTTTTATAGGTACGAGTTGTGGAGGTCCCTGGTGTGTCAATGGAACTTTGTGGTGGGACACATGTGAGTAATACTGCTGAAATACGTGGCTTCAAAATAATTTCAGAGCAGGGAATTGCATCTGGAATTAGGCGTATCGAGGCTGTAGCTGGTGATGCATTCATTGACTATATCAATGTTCTAGATAACCATATGAAACATCTGTGCTCCACTCTCAAGGTATGTCATCATTCAGGCTTCTGTTATCCCTTATATGAAGTCTTTTTTTTTTAAGACCAAGGTGTTCAGGCCTCTTAGAGCACCTGACTAATCCTTGGGGCATGTACAAACCTCCTTATCAACTCATACCGGGTAACACTACGAGGTGTAGCCGTTTTGTGTTGAGAGGGACTTGAACCCAAGACTTCCTGCATGAAGTCTTCTTTTTCTGGAAGAAATTAAATTATTCTCTGATTAGCTATCTTATTGTCTACAATCACATTGAGATGTTGAATTAAGTTGGTAATAGCATATGTTTGCTACAAAATGTTGTGGATTCAAGTCATATTTCCAATTCCATAAAAAATGCTGATTTAAGTTTGACCACTTGTGGATCATATTGGTAGTCAAGTGCCCTGGTGCATCTCATGACATGAAAATTGAAAAGTAATTAATTATTTTTAACTAAGGACTGTGAATAGCACATATTACTGTTGCCATTCTAGTTCTTCTCATAATAGTAACATGCACTATGAGCGAGATCCATCAGGTACTTTTTGATGAAATTTGACTCTGAAAGAATGTTTGTTGGTTTTAAAGACTAGAGTGAAACCTGTTTGAATGGTTGGGGTACCATGGATAACCATAGTGTGGTCAAGTTCCATGGTGATAGAATTTCTCGGATGGTTTCTTTGGGGTCTGTGTAAATTCATAGTTTCAGATAAGGGTTTATCAACATATTCCATTGATCTTTTTTTTTTTTCTCTCCCAAAAGATGTAAGAACCCTAAAACAATATTCTGTTACATTGAACACAGATCATTCAATATATCTAAGAAGGAAATATATAAACACTTTCTATATTCTGTCAAGAGTTCCTTGTCACAGAACCATTACGTTGGAGGTGTTTAAATTCCACAAAACAGCAGCACAGATGACTGAAAGAGCAAGTAGGTTTTGGCGAGAGCGCAATTCTGATTTTTGGTCAGTTCCGTACTCAAGCAGGGTCTTTGTTATAGATAAAGAGTACAAGCGCCACAGCTCTTTGATTCTTTTCATTTGTTTTAGGCTCTTCTATATTTGATTGCAGTGGAACCATTTGATATAACATGATCTAATTACCACAATTGCAAATGGGTTTTGCATTCCACCGTGTGGCTGTTTTTCGTACATAAATAACAAATGCATTAGTAATTCACATCTCTTACTAACCCCAAGAGGTTATCCCAGTTGGTTTGGGAGCAAGATCTCTAGAGGGAGGTCTTAGGTTCAAACCATGGGAGCCCTAATGAAGGGCTACTTCCCATGGAAATATGTATATAGTAAGGTCCCATCGAATTACCCGGTGTGTGCGGATAGGGGGGTTTTCACACACACCCGGGGGACTAGTCGGGTGCGACACGTGGACACCTCTTGACCTCAAAAAAAAATAAAAAATTCACATCTCTTACTGCATGTAGGTCACCCTGATGCAGATCATACCCAGTTATGGCTGCTTGTTTTGTTACCTGAAAACAAAAATTCTGTCATTGATTTCTAATACCTCTAAATTATCAATTCTGAAATGTTGGAATTTCTTTTATATTTTTTTTTTCAGGTAAAAGCTGAAGAAGTGACAACCAGGGTAGAAAGCATACTGGAGGAACTCCGGATGGTAAGGAATGAAGTTTCAGCTCTGCGGCTTCAAGCAGCGAAGCACAAGGCATCAATGGTTGTAAGCAAAGCCTGCTCAATAGGAAGTTCCAATATCAAGTAAGTATTCTGCCAAACCTACTATTTACTGCTTCAGAAATTGATAATTGAGTAATTAATCGGTAAACTATGGAAGTTTTTTCAGGGTACTTGTTGAGAATATGGAAGATATGGATGCCGATTCACTGAAAAGTGCTGCTGAATATCTTGTGGATTCACTGCAAGATCCTGCCGCTGTGGTTTTGGGCTCATGTCCAGATGAAGGGAAGGTGAGCCTGGTATGCATATTTACTCCTGGAATAGTTGAACTGGGGATTGAAGCCGGGAAGTTTATCGGGGTTATAGCTAAAATGTGCGGAGGAGGAGGGGGTGGCAGACCCAATTTTGCCCAAGCAGGTGGAAGGAAGCCCGAAAATCTGTTGAATGCCCTGGACAAAGCTCGAAATGATCTTATTGCCGCTCTTTCTGGAAAAGCAAGCTGAAATGGTACGGGATTAAATGTCTAAGATATCTCGATTCCTTTATCTGGGTTACTTGCTGTGGTTTATATAGGGGCACACTTGCTGTGGTTTATATTCTGCTCCTATTTTTACCCTTTGAAAGTTCCCTTCACTTTATAGGAGTTCACAGATGTTGGCAGTGCCATGCTTCCCAATGCATTCAGTCGGGGATTGACCACTGCATTTTCCCATAGAAAAGCATGAGAATTGAATTTGTTAATAGCCAACTTCATCACTGGTCCTTCTGAAAGTATAGTAAACATTTGTATAGTGAGATGAATAGTTGATTTTTGATGGAATTGAGGGTGATATCGCATGCTTTTTTAATGTATGATAAGATTGTTCTGCAATTTCGAGCTTGTGCAAGTGCAGCATGCAGTGGTTTCCAGTTATTTTACTTCTCTGATGACTCTTGCTGTTCCATTGCCATGAACAATATTTTCATAAGGCCCCTATTCTTAGGTGGAATTGAAATTCTGTGGAATGTGCAAAATTTCGCAAAGAATTCCACTATGAAATCCCACAATTCCAGTTCCTCAGTATTTGCAGAGTATCAGCAAAGAATTGTTTTTAAGGTTTGAATTGCATGTCAATTTGTTATAGAATTCTTAGATTCCAATTTGTAATTTTAAGACTTAAAACATACAAATGCTACTGCATAAATTCTTCAAATTCCATTATTAACAGGATTTGCTAGTTCTGTAATTTGGGAAATTTTGAATTACGAGTAATTGTGAAATTTCTAGCAGATGGTTAGGTCGTTTATCTTTATATAATATACTCATCTAATGGAATAATGAATGATCAGTTTTTTTTTTTTTCCTACTTGTAAGGAGAACTGTGTTCTTTAGAAAACAAAAAGGGAAAAAAGAAGAAGAAGATAGACAACTTGATAATATATGACTTTTCAAAAAAAAAAAAATGATAATTTATGGCTCATTTAATATTTTTAAAATTAACTTACTTCATTATCTACTTTACTCAGGGGTCAACCTCTTGTGAATTATCATGCATTTACTCTTTGAAGTTTGAACACTTAAAGGGTGGCAACTCCCGACCTTATAATTCTGGTTTTAGATTCAATTTTTTTATCTATTTCAATAAATATGATTATTGAAATCATTTACTTTATCTATGAGGTATTTATAATTGAATTTAATAAGTCATTTTCAGATTGAACTGCTTATATGACTAATATTCAAATAAAATATGACTTGAATTGTTAACGTTTATAGTCATTCATGGGTAGAGCATTTATCAATAGACTATATGGCTAACCTTTTATCAATAGACTATGACCTAATCTGGTGTACTATAAAGGCAGTGGGTATCGTTCATGGGAGTTTTACGCTAGATTTTCCATGATTTTCCACAAGTAAATTAAAAAAAATCATCTATTTAATTAATTATCGATTATAATAATTAGATCACATTTGTATTTATCTATTTAATAATGTCTCCTTTAAGTGGTTTGATATCTTTTACCTTCATGGTTAATTTGATCAACCCCAATGCAATTTCCTCATGTTTAAGATGGCCACTGTGCTTTATGGGTAAAATGAATTGGTCATAGTCGGAGATTAGTAGGATCCCAACGTCCCATAGAAAGTCATTTTTAAACTATAATTAAATTTTTTCTCAATCCTCAGAATGTGGGAAAAAAAAAATCAACAGGTAAGACTGAAGCCCGATATTGATTTTCACTGTCAGAGGTTAAAAATGCATATAGTCAATATAGTTTTTGATGTCACCATTTTTTATTTTTAAATATTTTTTGAAAAAAATAGAAAATTTAAAAAATTATTTACTTCATTTCTATGTAATTATACTATTATTTAATGGATATTTAAACATCAAAAATGAGGTTTCCAAGTTATGAAATCAAGATTTTTAAATACTTCGACAACAAATAAAAATTGTCAAAAACGGAGTTGAAAGATCAATTTGTTTATATCAGATTACAGATTTAGATCTAAAAAAACTAAGTATAATTAAATTTCCAATTGAATACGCTACTTTTACATGGAATTCATGTTCTGATCGGTTTAAGAGATTATATATATATATATAATAAATTAATAATAAAATAAAAGGCAATAGAGATTGAGAGAAAAGAAGGGGCAAAAAAAAAGCGCCCCACAGCATCAGAACGCCGCGCCGCCTCCGTCTCTCTTTTCTTGGTCGACAAATCCTCCCACCGACGATCTTCTTCCTTAACTGTAAGCCATCTCTCTCTGAGCCTCTGTCTTAATTACTGCAGTGTCTGATGGTGTGTTAGAGAGATTTTATCTCTTCGCTGTTTAGTCTATGGTTTTTTAGAGGAAGAAATGTTTACGGCCCCAAGCATATGGGTTTCGAACAAACAAATCATTAAGCTACTTTGTTGAGTATTTTCTCTACAGTCTTATATATTGTGGGTTCGAATCACGTTTCATAATCGTCATTGGTAAAGATATTTATCTCAATCTACATCAGGACTCAACTGTACTTGTCTGCTTAATCCTAAAAAAAAAAATTATGTCTTCCTTCACTTCACGATTTATCATAATTTTACGTTCCCACAATTTATCAATTCGAGTCATCTTGCCATTAAAAAGGAAAGAAAAGAAACATACCTGATAACTCTGATTGATAGCCCTTACACGACTGCACTTTGTTCTCTCCCCCAGAACACCCTAAAAGATTAAAAAATAGAGGGATTTGTTATATCGACTCGGCTGTTAACTGACCTTGATTTAGTTTTTTTTTTTTTTCCTTCTTGTATCGTTTTCCGCTTTGTGTTCTTGTTTGTGATCCATCTGCTGGTTTAATCAGCTTGCTTGTTTCCCTGTTGTGCAATTCTTGTGCCCTTTCAATAATTTCAGTTACCACTTAATAATTAAAAGAAAAAATAAACTTCATGGGATAATGATCTAGTTCAACCATCTGATAGACCTTGCAGGTGATGGGAAACTCCATAGGTACATTGGTTAAATACTCAATTGTCAGTTGATGGATAGTTAGATAGAAATATGATCATAGAACCAATTTAATGCGGAATATAGACTCCCCAAAGTGTACCATCACTGGATGGATGAACCTAGATCATTATCCTTTGCAATCACATGGGCTCTTCTTCGTTTGTGGTGTAGATGAATGATTGGCATTTGGGGATTTTTTTTATCATCATATATTTGGGAAAAAAAAAAGAGTGCACATGATTGTACTGGAAATACCCCCTTTGTACAGTGTCCATTGCTGGACTTTTCATGAAATATATATTGCCATCATTCTACTTATGTGAACTCTCTAAAAAGAAGAACAAGCAGGAGATTAAAGGAAAATAAAAGGTTTTGCTGATTATGAACATGTTGGCACTGAATTTCATTTCATTCAAATTGGCTGCTGCTGTTGTGTTTGTATTTAGTTCTGCATGGTTAGAAACCCATGATTCGTTTCCTGTGATGTGATGATATTGTCTGAAGATTTTAGACATCCATGATCCCATGAGGAAAGTTCAACCTGGTCGATGCATGATACACATACTGTTGCCGTTGAAGTTATTGAAGAATATAGTGTTTAAGCAGTTGCAGAAGTGTTTATCATAGGAAAAGGAGCTGTTTTTTCCTTGAATTGATTTCTTTCTCCTTACATTTCAGTCATCACCACCTTTTTTTTCAGCAGGTTGCAAGTAGCTTAGCCAATGGAAGCTAAATTCTTTCGGTTTCTTAAGATTGTGGGAGTTGGATTCAAAGCTAGAGCTGAAGCTGAAGGACGCCTACTTTATTTGAAACTAGGTTACAGTCATGAAGTTGAACTGACAGTTCCACCAGCTGTTCGTGTTTTCTGTTTCAAACCTAATGTAGTTTGTTGTACTGGGTTAGATAAGCAGAGGGTGCATCAGTTTGCTGCTGCTGTTCGTAGCTGTAAGCCCCCTGAAGTGTACAAAGGGAAAGGCATAATGTACATTGACGAAGTCATCAAGAAGAAGCAAGGAAAGAAGTCCAAATAATAGATAATGGGTCAAAGCGATGATTTGCTTAAAGAAGAATGTATTCCAGGATACACTTGCTTTGTAGAAGGACGACTTCATTTACAAAGTGGATGATGTTCACAGGAATCTATGACCATTCCTGACTTGTTTCTTTCTTTTCCTGTGTTTTTTGTGAGGTTTGAGCAGTACCTCAAAACTTGAATCATTTTGGTAATTCATTCGGCATGAAGCATTCAGGTCATCCTTCTCTACTTGATGGTTACTATTGCCATTTCAGATAGTTTCTTGTGCTCCAGAAATGCGTATTTGTTGCATGCATAAAATGGAAATTCAACTTTGTCTCATTCATGTTGAACAACGGATCAAACCATGTCTTGTCGGCAAACTTTATTTTGCATGTCTGTCATTCCGAGGCTTTGGCTTGTAAGACTATGCTGTCCAAGTTAGAAATTCACTCTGCCTCTTCGGACTTGTCAAAATAGTCTTCCGGGTGTTACAATTGTTAATAATAAAGCTTCAAGGTTATTAGCTTATTGGGTGTGAAAGTGTTTTTGCACTCTCTGTTGAATGTGGATGTCCTCACTTTCTGTCTGTATGGATATAATAAAACTCATGACTTGACAGACATTTCTTCAGCATCATTGGCAACTCTGCATTCATGTATCTGGGATCAGCTCGCGGACATTTGAGCTTTCAAACAGACAGATTTGTGTATATATGATTCACACATGCCTTAATTTCTTGAGGCCTGGTCTAGTATTGTCACCATTTGGTGAATTTGTTGTGATATGACTCATTCTAGACCACTTATCGGCGAAAATCATGGATGAGTAAATTCTCCCACATTGAAGCAATTGACCTTTTAAGAACCGTTTGACATGTAGACCAACTTTGTGACTTTGCCATGTACTTATCTGATGTAATTCAACAGTCAGATGAATAGGAAGATTGGCGTGTCTACGATACATATCTGAGTCAAATGGGCTGTGGGAAAGTGGAAAATGATGTGGGTAGTTGCTGTTTGTAATGTCTTTTCTGATTTGTAGTGAGAACATATATTTCATTCACTGCAGTTCCTGACCCAAATAGGATCTTTGATTCCTTAATTGGTGTCAGAGCAGGCATGGAAGCTGATATGTCGGTAGTCATGGAGAATCTCAGAAAGCTGGATGTGCGATCATAAGATTCAAAAATTGAATGAGAATCTTCGTGAAGTCTCCCTGCTTGGCTGCTTCTTCCCATCTAAACACGACCTTAAAAATTTGCAAGAGCGGTCTCAGAACAATGAGGGTAACCTCATGTCATCCCTACTTGTCCATATTTTGTGAATGATGTTATTGGTAATCAGCAATCAGAGGAAGGAAGGAGAATGGCAAGATTCTAGCTGCAAAGGTTTGTAAATTAAAGAAGGTATTTCTGGTATGAATCAGCATTCATATGTGCTGAAATTGAGAGACGACAAGTTCATCAAAACTAGTTCAAATGCAATTGCTCATTTGCCTCCTTGTAGAATGGGCAAGGAAAACTAAAATGGCAGATGGATTTTAGCCTGTGAAATATCTATTCTCAGTCACGTTTGATAAGAGTGACCAGTGAACATTTTTCATCACATAAAGAAAAGTAGAAATGCTTAACTAGAAATTAGATTTTTTTTTCCCAGTGACCAAACACCATTTTTTAATGAGAAATGGCAGATGTGGAGAAATGAGAAACCTTCTTAGTATCAAAAGTTAATTTATTATAGAAACAAATCATTATACCAGAAGGAGTTGGAGTGATGGTCATGATCTCGTCACAAAAAGTGGGAGTCTTGAGTTCGATTTTTACTCCACCTCAAAAGGTCATATCCCTATAGATTTACCAAGTATGTATCGATAGGTAGGTTTGCATATACACTGAGGATTAGTTGGGTGCTCTAAGAGCCCTAGACACTTTTGTCATAAAAAATAAAAAAAGCAAGTGGATTGCTTGAGTACAGAGTCTATAGATGGGTTGCGAGTCATTGTGCGGGAGTACATTTGGTGGTAGCATTAATTGTCTTCTGCTATAGTCATTATACAATCTCAATTCATGGTCTATAATAAAGTTAAACGGAGAAGTAGGCTTCAAAAAGTCAACTCTAAATAAATAGATTTTAACACATAATGATGATGATAAACATACATCTATTAAATTGATCAATAGTATTAATTTAAATATAAAAGTTGCAATTCAAAATTCGCTTCTAACATTGAAATTTTCTCACCATCTATTTCATTTTTCCATTGAAAAAGGCATTGTGCACCCTTTTTTTTTTAGTTTTTCCTTCAATGGAGAGTGTTGGAGAGAAGTGTTGAACATGTTCTTCCATTAGTTGAGACTTGAGAGGACTCTTTATATCTTTCACTCCATCCATCCACTCGTCTAACACATCAGATGAGAGAGAGTTCTCTCCATTAATGGAAGAGGATGCTCTATAAAAATGGACTTCGAGTAGATCCAAATTTGATAGAAACTAGAGAGCTAAAATTAAAATTTTGATTAAAATATAGAATTTTAGGTGAATTTTTTGAACTTAGATTCATGTAACATAAAAGTGATTTATTTTTTCAAATGTCTCAGAAATACTAAGGGTACTACAGTAGAGTGAAATTTTGGTTAAATCTGTAAAAAACTTGATTCATTTTAGCTCAAATTTTGGCCTATACCTTTCACTTATTAGACTGAAAAATCCATGTTAATCAACATTTTGATCTCATTGTCAACTAAAACACGAAATTGATGATTGAGTGTTTGAAAAGTCACTTTTGTTATAATTATTATTTTATCATTATTTAAGTTATTTATTTTGTTAATATAAATTTTATTTTTATAGTTAGATTTAACAAATTATTTCTATGAATTAACTATTATATTTAACATTCATGAACTTGAATCTACAACTTTTAGACGACCTTTTTGAACTATAACAATAAGTATTAACCAAGGGTAGCAATCCTCCCATAGACATTTTCTGTAATGAGACACGGGATTTAAGATATTATCTATTTTACCCTTCTACTATCATACGAAAGCATTTTAAAAAACTTCAGTGATCCGATTTGTTGTTCTATATAAAAAAATAGTCTCACTTAGATAAATTTCAGTGAGTCAATTTATATCGCAGTGGAAGGGTCAATGATTCGGCCAGTGATACAGCGAGTTAATTCGATGGGTTCGGTAAGCCGGTTCGAAGGGCAAAATAAACAATACAGTAAAACCTGTGTCGGGTCATACAAAACTCCTGTGGGAGGATTGCTACCCATTAACCAATTGTAAATTTGTAATATATATTCTTGGCTTCTATTAAAATTATTAATTATTTAATATAAAATAATGAATCGAAGACATTATTTTTATATTGATGACAGCCAATCATCATTTAAATTAAAGGATCTGTAACAGTCATAATTATTTTTAGTAAAATATCCACGTTTATCTACGACCTTATTTTTGTGTGAGTAGAGCAGTCCTTCATTGACTTTGAATCAACGGCCGTGATGTACAGCCCGCCCACCCGATGAGTGGCCCAGATACGCTCCTTGTGTCTCAACTCTCAACACTAGAATAGTAGCATCTAGCTGCATTAGAAAATCCAATAATTCAATAAGCAATTCGTCTTTGTATAATCATTTATTTATAAAAATCATTTTTATTAAATTCTTTTGTTTTCTGAACGATAACAGAAAAATTTCATTAAGAAAAAGAGAGGGGAAAAACAAAGAAAAAACAACAAGGGTAAAAAAGAATTAGACCAAAAGACAGAAAGAAAAAAAGAAAAACATGAAAAGAAACTCAGAGAGAATATTTTTTTTTATTAAATTCTTACACGATAGAATTGCCTATTTGTTCAAAAATTAAAATTATGGTTCATCAAACATTGTTACCCTTTTTATCTAAAATAATAATTATGAATTAGTTAAATTTATTAATAGAGATGATTAATTATATATTGGGAAAAAAATAAAATCTAATCCATTTAAAAATTTGAAATAAACTATTCAGTCCAAATATCGATAGAGCAGTCGGATCCACCAGTAAAAAATCACATTCCAACAGATTTCCCAAACCGTGCCGTTGAGATTTGAGGAGAAGGGCGCGGGACCACTGAAAAAGTGAGGCCTGAGACGTTAGTAATTTCAAGTTTTAATCTCTCCCCGCCTCGCACGCCCTCACTACAATTTGAATTCCCGCGGAGCAATAAACAAATACTCCTCCTTACCACTCAACTCTAAAATGGTCCGCACCCATCCCCATTTTTTGAAATTCCACTCCCGCCAATTGCATCATCTACCCCTCCCTTTTTATCTTTTAACGGTCCTTTTAGCGCTCCGACAATCCAGATCCAGACCTCCTAACCCTTCTCTCTCTGCAAAATCTTCAGAGGTGAAAAGGAGAGGAATCGAGAATCATCATCGGATCTACAATTATCAGGGAGATGTCATCGACTTCGGGAAGCAGGCACCATGCCTATAGCAGGAAGCAGAAATCTCTTGGACTCCTATGTTTCAAGTAATCTAATATTCTTCATTTTTTTTTTCTGTAGTCATTGATTCACATGCTCTTTCTCTTTTTACTATATCTGTTTGAACTTTGGATGATTTTGTGGCAGTTTTCTCAATCTATATGATCGAGATGGCGTTGAATTGGTTGGATTGGATGAAGCTGCTGCTCTATTGGGTCTGTGCTTTAATCTTTGATCTTTCTCTATTGTAGTTTTTTTGGTTCTGTATCATCTCTTTGATTCTCACGATTCTTCAATTCCATCTGACGTTTCAGGTGTTGAACGGCGACGGATCTATGATATTGTCAATGTATTGGAAAGCGTTGGAGTAAGATCTATCTATCTGTTTATTTATCTACTTATCTACATTTGGGTGTTAGACTTTGCCCATTAGCCTAGGCGTGGCCAATTGACAAAATCGAATCTGATCATCCAAAGATTAAAATATCAGATCGTCTGGGTCTCGATGAGCATGAATCTTGCGTTGATCAACAGTCTGGATGATCTTCAAGGACCTGGTTTTCACCCTTTCCACCCCCTTCCAGGCTGTTTGTCATATTCGATGAGGAAATCAATTAGCAGAAAAGAGAAGAAAAAAACTTTTGGGTTTGATTCATATTATCTGACATTTTGAAATCTGAAGTCATTTTGAAGTGGAAAGCTGACATTTTTCATGCTTGTGAGAATCTTTATTTTAGTTTAACATGAATAAAATGCTTCCTTTGGTGAAGGAAATTACTGTTCTTATCAAATTTTCTGAATTCCCATGGAATCTTTGGAGTAAGAGTGGGGAATCAAAAAATTTATTTTTTTGTGTTTTTGTCAAAGAATTCTTATACCACTAGGAAGAGAGAGATTCTTATTTCTCTACTTCTCATTTTCCATCAGGTGGAAAATGACAAACAGCCTCAGTATGCAGAAAATGATGGAGCTTTTCAAAGTTTTCATTTAAGATCTGGGACCAATACACACATGAAAACATAAATATAAATTGTAAAATGGACTGTTTCTCAAGCCAACCTGGGCTGCATCTAGATATCTCCAAAATGTAAAAGTCCTCCAACACTTGTTTTTTCATTGTCCTCTAACTAAGGGCTATTTTATTGTTCAGGTTCTTTCAAGGAGGGCAAAAAATATGTATAACTGGAGAGGTTTCGATGCGATTCCTCAGGCTTTGGAGGATCTCAAGGTAATTTTGATTTTTTTTTTTTAATGAAGGGTAAGAAATGTATTCACTAAAAGTAAAGAAAAAAAACACGAAGGGGCCCAACATAAGCAATCAGAGCAAGCCTGGGCAAGGCAAGGAACAGAAACACTTAGCAAGAATCCCACAAAGATGGGACGACCCACATCCCGGGCCAGGAAAAAAATCCAGAAGAAAAAGCCCCCAACCAGAACAAGGAAGGAGACTGAGAGGCGCAGCCCGAACAAGGCTACCAACAAACTTGATTTTATTTCATCTCAGATTGTTTTCATGCTTGTTTGAGAAAAACATTTATTTATTTATTTTGTTTAATTTATAATCTGATTTTTGTGCAGAATAACGCACTGAGAGAAAAATCTGGGAATGCTGTGGTGAGTTCCCAGGAAAGTATGAAGGTATGTAGGGAACTGTTTGATCTTAAGTTTCATTATTTGCTATAATTGTGTAAGCTTCGGGGGTAAAATTAATGTCATTGTCATTTTTCCAGGTCTCGGATGATGATGAAGATGAAGCACCATTGGATCAGAGTGGTGATGAGACAATGCAATCGAAACCAAGTGCTAGTTTTGATCCTAATGATGCTCCTTCGTCTTGCAGTCTCACTGCCAAAGCCAAGACAGGTGAAAATGGTCACTCCATTTTATTGTTTCTTTCTTTTAGACTGCTTTTAACTGATGTCTTGGTTGTTTAGATGACTAGAATAGAAATTCAAAACATTGAATTTGGGAAGAGAACATTGGTTCTGTGTGATACATGTGGCTTCTTCTTTCTAAACATGTGAATATGCTTTAAGATATGCTACTACGAATTGTTATAATTTTTTTTATGGATTGACAATTTGGTATGAATATAATAATTAATTAAATTCAGTTCATTATTTGATTCATACCCATTCATTGACTTAATTCATTCCTCTATGATAAATCCACAAGATCTTGAATAATCAATGTTTTACAAAATTATAATCATAATGCGGAAATATACTTCATAATTTAAATCATACCATAATCTATCGCTACTGTTACTGTAACAAAAGCTTTAAGTGCACTGCTTTTGTTTTCTACTGCTTTCTTTCTTTGGATTTCTCTCTCCTGCCCTTCCTTTAGTCTCAATGCTTTGTTATTCCTTTTGGTGATGGGATCCGATAATTGTAGAGAGAAAATATTTATGGGAGAGAGAGGACCCTTAGGTGGTTATTAAAACTAAAAGTCACAATCCATCATAGTGACAACCGAATCCACCTCTTCATAACCGACACTTCCTTTCATTTGATTATGGGTCCTATGTTTGACTCAAGTTAAATGGGTCCTAATGATGTGGGTCATATTATTTTACATTATCCCACTTGGCCCACATTAATTTCATCATAGAGTCAAAATAAGGATAACATAAGGTGCGCACATAATCCATATTCAAATAAACATAATATGATTATCATCATAATGCTAATACTAAATGACTCACAAGTGCGAGTAATGGCGGTTGCACATCAACTTATCCAATATGGTCTCTTCCATCAATCACAACACAAGTGACCCACTCAATACAGCTCTTAAGTGAGAAATTTTACATAATTGTCCACATAAATGTCTTAATACAAAGACTATTCCTGTTAGTGATAAATAATCATACATAATGTATACATATAAACATAATAAACAGGAATAAAATGTCAAAAACGCTATCATGAGTACTCAAGTGTTAAAATCACAGATAGATATATAAATTAGTCCAAAATAATACATCATGATGGGTTGCGTTCAAGACCCATCCTATTGGCATGTTCCTTGAAGGTCTTTATAGGCAACCCCTTCGTTAACGGATCTGTAATCATAAGCTGTGTTGATATGCACAATTGACACTGTTCGTTTCTGAACCTCTTCTTTTACGACAAAGTACTTTAATTCCATGTGTTTCGATCCTCTAGAGTACTTGTCGTTCTTGGAGAAGAAAACTGCTGTAGAATTATCATAATGAATTCTAAGCGGCCTGCCAATACTGTCAACAATTCCAAGTCCTGAGACAAAGTTCCGTAGCCACATTCCTTGAATAGTGGCCTCATAGCACGCCACAAATTCAGCCTCCATGGTAGACGTTGCAATAATAGTCTGTTTGGTACTTTTCCATGAGATTGCTCCATTAGCCATAAGGAACAAATAGTCAAACGTTGACTTTCTGCTATCAAAGCATCCACCAAAGTCCGAATCTGAATAGCCAATGACTTCGAGATTTTCAGACCTTCTAAATGTGAGCATGAAGTCTTTAGTACCTTGTAAATATCTCATAACTTTCTTTACAGCTTTCTAGTGATCCATTCTAGGGTTAGTTTGATATCTACCTAGCATACCGATGGCGAAGTTGATGTCTGGTCTAGTACAGGTCTGTGCATACATGAGACTACCCACTGCTAAAGCATAAGACATTTCCTCCATTTGTTTTCTTTCTAGTTCATTTTGCGGACATCGCTTAAGATTGAATTTGTCTCCTTTCTTAATAGGGGCATCTTGAGAGGAACAATTTTGCATTCCGAATCTCTCCAAAATTCTTTCTATATAGGCTTTCTGAGACATACCTAATAGCTCACGTGTTCTATCAACGAATATTTCTATTCCAATAACGTACGATGCATCTCTCATATCTTTCATTTCAAATTATGCGGAGAGAAACTTCTTGGTTTCATGCATAACCAAGATCATTAGTGGCAAGCAAAATGTCATCAATGTACAATATAAAAAAGATATATTTGCTCCCACTGACCTTCAGATATATACACCGATCAACAGTGTTTTCTTTAAATCTGAAGGAAGTAATGGTATCATTGAACTTAAGGTACCATTGCTGAGAACCTTACTTAAAACCATAAATTGACTTTTTAAGTTTGCAAGCCAAATGCTCCCTGCCCTTTATGGAGAAATCTTTAGGTTGATCCATATATACATCCTTATCTAAATCATCATTTAAAAAGGCGGTTTTCACATCTATTTGGTGTAACTCTAAGTCATAATGAGCTACCAAAACCATAATAATTCAGAAAGAGTCTTTCCTGGATATAGGGGAGAAAGTCTCTTTATAATCTATGCCATCCTTTTGGGTGAAACCTTTGGCTACAAATCTGGCTTTATACCGTTCGATATTGCCCTTTGAGTCTTTTTTAGTCTTGAAGACCCATTTACATCCAACTTTCTTGTCTATCGTGCAATTCTACTAAGTCCCAGACTTCATTCTCATCCATGGATTTCAATTCATCTTTCATGGCATCCATCCATTCATTAGAATTTACACATTTTATGGCTCTTCATAAGTGACCGGATCTTTAAGAGCCCCTAGATCATATTCCTACTCTTGTAGATATACCACATAATCATTCGAAATAGCAGGTCTCTTTTGTTTCTGAGACCTTCTTAAGGCTACTTCTTGTGGTTGTTCTATTATCGGTTCATCAGTGGTTGCAGTCTCTTCCTGTTGGAGTGATTGATCATCCAAGTGTTGTGTTGTATCGTTAGGTCGTTCAATGACATTAAGAACAACTACAACACTTCTTGAAGTTATGGATACAGGGATTGTACTCTCACTTCTTGTATAGATACACTTCTCATAATATCACTCTCACTAACTTCACCATTTTCTATGAATCTTGCATTTCCGGTTTCAACTATCTTCATTTTATGGTTTGGACAATAAAACCTATACCGTTTGGATTTTTCAGGGTAACCGATAAAGTAACCACTGATCGTTCTCTCATCAAGTTTTCTTTCATGTGGATTATAGATTCTCGCTTCTGCAGGACATCTCCAAACATGTAGGTGTCTCAAACTGGGTTTCCTTCCTGTCCACAGTTCATAAGGAGTTTTAGGAACTGACTTACTAGGAACCCTGTTAAGAATATACACTGCAATTCTTAAGGCATACATCCACAACATAATGGGTACAGTAGTATTGCATGACATGTTCCTAACCATATCCATAAGTGTACGGTTCCGCCTTTCAACAACACCATTCTGCTGAGGCGTACCTGGCATTGTATATTGTGCCACTATAACGCGACTTTCTAGTAATCTAGCAAATGGCCTCGGGTATTGACCCGTCTCATCATACCTACCATAGTATTCACCACCTCTATCGGATCTAACGATTTTCACTTTTCTATGTAATTGTCTTGCTACTTTAGTGATAAAAATCTCTACGGAATTAACCGCTTGAGATTTATCGTGCAACATATATACATAACCATAACGTGAAAAATCATCTATAAAGGTGATGAAGTAGGATTTTCCACCAAAAGATGGAATATCAAATGGGCCACATATATCGGTATGGATCAGTTCAAGTTGTCCTTTACTGTGGCCCCTTTCTTAGTGTGTATGGTTTGTTTACCCTTAATACATTCCACACACACTCCTAAGTCGGTAAAGTCGAGATTCGAAAGAATCTCGTTTTTAACCAGCCTTTCAATTCTTTCTCGGGAAATATGTTCCAAACGTTTATGCCACAAATTTGAAGAGTTTTCATTAATCAACCCACGTTTAATACCAACATTATGATGCAGGGTTAGACAGTGTTTGCAAAGTTATTATCAAGGTTAATACGATAAAGACCATCAAATAATAAATCAGACCCAATAAAAAAAGAAGATTTAAACAAACTGAAAGCTTTACCACCAAATTTACAATGATAGCCATTAATGTTCAACTTAGAAACAGAAATAAGGTTTCTAGTTACTATAGGTACATAAAAACAGTTAAATAAATCCAAATGACAACTGGTATCAAGGAAAAGGTGATAGGTTCCAATGGCTTCAACATGTACTTTTTCACGGTTGCTCAAGTAAAGGGAGACTTCAGTTGGATCGATGGTGTGGATTGTAAGGTATCCCTGCATTGTATTAGAAACATGAGTTATTGCCTAAGAATCAAGCCACCAAGTGTTAGAAGATACTTCAGTTAAATTAGATTCAAAACATACTGAAATATAATGAATACCTTTCTTTTTGAACCAAGCCTTCCTCTTATAGCAGTCCTTCTGGAAGTGCCCTTGCTTTCTACAGAAATGACACCTCACACCACCCTTTCCCTTGTCATGAGTCTTGGAGCTCGTACTAGACTCATGTGGTTTTGACATGAATTTCTTGAATTTCTTAGACTTCTTTTCTTTCTTATTGGGTCATTGAGTTGTTAAATGAACTGAGTGATGATCCATTTGCTTAAGTTTGGTCTCCTCTTAGATTAACATGCTAGATAGCTCATTGATCTGCCATTTATCTTTCATGGTATTATAATTAATTTGGAATGGCCCATACTGAGGAAATAACGAGTTCAGGATGAACTGTACCAGAAATGATTCATCTACAGTCATACCTAAGTTCTTCAATTGAGTAGCGATATTGGTCATTTCAATCACATGCTTAGACATACCACGACTCCCATCGAACTTTATGATGGTGAGTCTGGCCATAAGAGTCCCGACTACGGACTTGTCAGCAGATTTGAACTTATCTTCTACATTTTTAAGAAAATCTTTTGCATTTTCGGAGGTGGGTAGAGAAGACCTGATGTTGCTGGCTATTGTCATACGCATGAACTTAAGGCTAAGTCTGTTTGACTTAACCCATGCCTCATGGGCTGACTTCTCTGCAGCCGTACTAGTTTCAGTAATAGTAGGCATGTCATCTTTTAATGCTTTGTCTAGATCAAGTACACCTAAGTTAAACTCAATCTGTTCTTTCCACTCAGAGAAGTTTAACCCATTCAATATGGGGACAGAGTTAGCTTGCGTATGCAGTGTGACAGATGAAGATGCTGCAAGATACACATAATATCATGATCACTATTTAATGCTATGAGTTTTACTTAAATTGAAACACATAAATTATAACTTTAGCAAATAGTGTTACTGGTGATCTATCTTTGGGTAATCTAATAGTACACTATTTATAAATATTACGGTGATTTCCAGCCACCGATAAGACTAACTAATAAAATACAGGTGATTAAATATCACCGTCACCTTTGGGTCCTGATAAATATCAACCACAAATACCCATCAATTATCCTATCCCAATTCGTTAACCATTTGGAACGGTGCACCCTTGGGCCAACTTAATATCTTTATGGCTAGGGATTGCATTTTGCAAGGTCATTATTATCCAATACTTGGGAGGAGTACTGAATCTTGTTTATAAGACTCAAAACTCAACTCATTCCGATTGGGCCACTTTGGTGACTGCCAAATCATATCTTTATATGAATTTAAGTCAAGAACAATGACCTCACATCATAATCGAATCGAATTTTATTTATATTCAATTCATCGAACACATAGTATATCATCAGGTGTTCTTATAATAATTTTTTTTAAAAAATTTCATCATGGTTGTATTTGTTTCTCTCACAATAAACTTCACATAAATATTTTGACAAAACAAATAATCTTAACATAATACACTATTCAGGCTCGAGACTATTATGTACTTTCAAAAATTCATTTCATTATGTGATACTTGATAATGAATTTCTAACATCATACTTCATCATAAAGTATATCCCTTCCCTCTGAATTTTAAATACTTAAAAGTCTCCTGCTTCCTTGTTATCAACAGATGCTTGGCACGTATCAAAAAAAATACATACTCCTAATGTGATGGATTGATGAAAATAAAATTCTCAAGGTCATTATTTTATAATTAATTAATTAATGAAAATAAAATTCTTCATCATTTATCTTTAATGAAAGCATCATTGATTAATAGAACCAATGGCTCTGATACCAATTGTTATAATTTTTTTTATGGATTGACAATTTGGTATGAATATAATAATTAATTAAATTCAGTTCATTATTTGATTCATACCCATTCATTGACTTAATTCATTCCTCTATGATAAATCCACAAGATCTTGAATAATCAATGTTTTACAAAATTATAATCATAATGCGGAAATATACTTCATAATTTAAATCATACCATAATCTATCGCTACTGTTACTGTAACAAAAGCTTTAAGTGCACTGCTTTTGTTTCCTACTGCTTTCTTTCTTTGGATTTCTCTCTCCTGCCCTTCCTTTAGTCTCAATGCTTTGTTATTCCTTTTGGTGATGGGATCCGATAATTGCAGAGAGAAAATATTTATGGGAGAGAGAGGACCCTTAGGTGGTTATTAAAACTAGAAGTCACAATCCATCATAGTGACAACCGAATCCACCTCTTCATAATCGACACTTCCTTTCATTTGATTATGGGTCCTATGTTTGACTCAAGTTAAATGGGTCCTAATGATGTGGGTCATATTATTTTACACGAATGGCATGAGTCTTTGTTGAACTGATTCACATTTATGTGAACTCCAATTGAAGTGTTCTGAATTATTTCCCAAGAGGATGGTTTTATCATTTTCCTGTGGAAAAGGGTTAGATTTTATGACAGTCACCCATACTTGTGGGCGTTTGGGGCCTTGTATTTGGAGTTTTAGCACCTCATGATCATCAATTCACAGATTCTCATTAAAAAAAGATGGGTTCTAATCGAAGAAATAAGTTGTCATTGATTTTGGTTTAGCCAATCCTTGGAGGAACATGTATAAAAATCATGTTTGGAAATGGTAGAATCTTTGGCTTATGCTACCATTTTCATTGTTTGGTATTTGTGCTTCATGGCTTTCATTCCTTTCCCCTCAGACAATCGAAGAGAGAAATCATTGGGCCTTCTGACTCAGAACTTTGTCAAGCTCTTCCTCACCACAGATGTAAGCTTACTTGGGCTTGTTTCTGAAAGTGGTTGTAATATCTTATTTGTCTTCCTTATTGATGACCTTTTGGTGTCCTTTAGGTGGATATCATTACACTGGATCAAGCAGCAAAATTACTTCTCAATGACATTCATGGCCCTGCACTGATGAGAAGTAATAACACCTTCCCTTTCCCTTGTTTTCTTTTTACCTCAACTAAAAAGAGTCTGCAACTAAATAGACTAACTTTCTTCTGAAAGATAACTCTGCAGCAAAAGTTAGAAGGCTATATGACATTGCAAATGTTTTATCTTCACTGCGTCTTATAGAGAAGGTAAAACATACAAATAGACATCACTCCTATTTCATTCAGCATCTTCAAACTAAGGAGCTTTTATTTATGAGGTCCTTTGTTCTTGGTTTTTTTTTTGGTTGCAGACCCATGACACAGAGAGCAGGAAGCCGGCATTCAGATGGTTGGGGTACAGAGGAAAACCTGTCCAGGATGCCTCATATGCATCTATGTCTCCAAATCCACATCAATCCAAGAAAAGGGAGTTTGGAACAGATATGACCAACATGAATTCTATCAAGAGGAGTAAGCTAGATTCTTTGATCGATGACAAGCCCATCAAAGTTCGGTCAAGACAAGGGGAGGAACCATCAGCCCAGAGGGATTGCGGCCAAGTTCAGCAGAAACAAAGCTCCAATGGTTATGTTTTTGGTCCATTCCGTCCAGTTGGTTTGCAGCGCACAGAAAGGAAGGATGCAAAAAGTATTGACGATTGGGAGGCCTTGGCATCTTCATACCGCCCTCAATATCACAACCAAGGTAATCTCATCTGAACCTTAACAGACGATATTATTTTTCTCTTCATTGTATTTTCTTTTCTTCTACAAGATCATTTTCCCACATGCCTTCTTGGGTGTTGGTCTTTTCGAGATAAAATCTGGCAAGTTCGCATGTTGGGATAAATGAGCTGGGTCATGTTAAGGGTTGAGTTTAAAATGGCATATATCGGAAGACGAAAAATACCAATAACAGATAAGAAGAAAAGGGAATAGTGTTTTCAGTTTTCACTGCTTTGGACGTGTATTGGTGACTGGGAATAGTCTTGACATGGAATTTATAGACAATAGGTGGGATAAGAGAAAGGAGTATACTTTTAAATATTTGGATTGAGTCCGTAAATAAGGATACGTTGCACTTTAGAGTAATTGAAAATGTGATTTTTGATATAATAGACTAGAAGCATATGACTTAAAAGGATGACTCTAGATAGGTGGGAAACTAGTATTTATCAGATGTAGAATTATAAATTACAGGTTGTAGGGAATAGGAGATGTGTGTTTTCATAATTTGGATGGAGAACAGTATTATCATAACTGAACCGGGTTGAGATCGAACCCTAGGTTCGACCGTGACTGTCGTACATACGGTTTGGTTCTGATAAAAAGCCGTATGAGAAATTAGAATGTAAAAAACCGATATAATCTGCGGTTTAACACGTTTTAGCGAATAAAGCCTTGAGCCATCACCCGCAGGTCAAGAATGGGGACAGAGGAAACTGAGAGCTGGAGAGGAAGAAAAAAAATAAAGAGAAGATGAAAGTAGAAAAATTCTACATGACTTTTCTTTTTCTTTTTCGTTGAATAGAGAACACGAGAGTGAGAGAGGTGCGGCCGCTAGGGTTTGAGAAGAAGAGGCGAAATGAGAAAAGGATACTAGGGTATGGAGGTGTGGCTGCTGGCACAATGTTTTGAGAAAGGAATCTTAAGGTTTCTTCAATGAACACGCTTTAGCTTTTCCCAAAACATCCCTTTAGAGTCCAGTCTTTCTAAAAAAATGGGAGTTTACTTTAATAGTCTAATGTTTTGGTAAAAAAAATAGTGAAAATAATAAAATAAAAATAAAAATTTATTTTAAAATGTATATAATATTTCTTATGGTAAAAGTAAAAATTATAATATTCTAGTTTATTTATCTTATTATAATAATTTGATATTACATTTATTATCTAATATTTTTGCCATATTCATTATTGTTAAAAGCTCTTTTTTATTTTTATTATATCAATATAACATAATTAATTATAGCTCATAATTTTATTTGTCAAATTATTATCAATGGAAAATATAATCTCTTCTCAAATAAAAAAATAATCATGATAACAAATTCTATTTTGGAGTTAAAAACTTAGAATGCCAATCTTGTATTGTAAGTCGCCTTTTTCTTTGATTTTAAAAAATAAAAATAAAATAATTATTTATATTGTTAAATTAGAATAAATTTGAAAGCTAAAATGAATTTAAAAGATTCAACCACTCATAAATCTAAATTTAGAAAAGATTTGTAATAGATAGAAATGCAATGCAATGCATTATCTATCATGAAAACAAGTCAAAAGCTAATGATTTTTTTATATGAAAAATAGATTTTAGATTCAAAATTAATAAAATCTTATTTGGTAATCTAATATTTGAGATTACTCCATCATCTTAGACTTTTCTTTCTCTTTTTTTACTTAAAATTTTATTTCAACTCATTAATTAAACTTTAGTTAATAATTTAATATTATTTATAATATAGTATTCATGATACGGGTTTGACTGGGTTTGACTACAGTTAAACCTCATTTAACCCGACCTTCTATTGACACGGTTCGCTTCACGGTCCTGTTATAATAACATTGATGGAGAGTAAAATAAGATGTGATAGATGGTATGTTTACTAAATGTATGCTCTTTGATATGATATAATGGAAATGTAGAATTCAAAAAATTGATTCTAGATAGATGAGTTGGCTTAGTGGTCAAAATCTGAAGTTTGGGAGTCTTGAGATCAAGTTCCACTTGCTACTCTCTATTGTTCTGTGTTGGCTGTGTGAATTGTGAGGTTTGCATATGTTCGAAGGATTAAAAATAAAAAATAAAAATAAACCATTCTCCATTGTTTTGAACGACGGGTGCGGATTGAGAGGTTTGCACATGTCATATACATTAGGGTGTGTTTGGATGGGGGTAATGGAGAGTTATCCTCCATTACTCTTGTTTGTTAATGGAGGGGTGAAGGTAAAAATTCAATTTTTTACTCCTCCCCTCCCTTTTCGAATACTCCTTGGAGTATGGGGGTTTTCAGGAAACCCTTGCCCCTCTTTACCCCTTTTTGCACCTATAGAGCAAAAATATTTTAAAATATTTTTTAATTAATGATTATGTTTCATAAAATCTCCGGTGTGAAGATTGTTCCATTGATGGGTGCATTTGGATTTTTTGTTTATGTGCAGCATTGAGCGACCTGTTTACCCACTACATGGAGGCATGGAAATCTTGGTATGTAGAAATGGCTCAAGGAAACAACCTAGCCAGAAAGGCAATTCACCAGCCCTCATAGGTCTCTCTCTCTCTCACTGACTGAATATCTTGGTGTGTAGAAATGGCTCAAGAAAGCAAGCTATCAAGAAAGGCAGTTCACCAAACTTCTTAGGGCCCTCTCTCTTTCTCCATTTTTTCTCCTGACCTTGGCTTTTATTTGTTTGATGTCGACAAAGAAAATTGGCCTTGGTGATTGTATGCTCTCCATACATGAACCTAAATGACCTTAACTCAACTTCCTTCGTATGCATCAGTTTATGATCTTTGGCATTTCTTTATCTCTGTGACATTTAATGGCATAAAAAAGAAAGTTTTTCCAGTTGTATTTACATTTCAAGGTTTGCATTTCATATTTTAGCCGGAATGTGAATATCAGTTGATATTGATTGGAATTTCCTATCTACAGATATGATATTTTGATTATTTGATATATGATCTTATATACTGGCTAGCATGAAAATATCATGGATTATACAAATGGAAATATGAAGCAGCAGTAGAGTAGATGAAATTTTCTATGTTATATTTAGAATGCGAGTCAATTATAATGACAATAGGAGTTCTTTAATAGAGTCCTACAATTATTTAGAAATCTTATTATGATTATCATAGAAATTAAAGTTGAAGTTGGTCTGTAAATATTTATCTATATCCCAGTCTACATTTGATTTTCATTTGATTGTTTTGAAGAACTAGTTTGAGATGTCGAAGATCTTAAATTTAAGTCACTCTCAATACAAAATGACTACTCTTTGTAGTATTATTTGGTGTGTGTGGATAGAGATATTTGCACATGTTTGAAGAATTAGTCGGGTGTTACAAGAGGCGTGCATACTTGGTCTTAAAAAAGAAACCTTAAGATGTGAAGATTTACCATTCCATAGTGTGAAAATGTGTGTAGTGTTGATTGTGAGGTCCATCCATTCCTTTAGTGCATGCCTAAGATTTTAAAAATTGCTCTCTCTCTTGAGTTCCAACTAAGTTGAATATTTCAAACTTTGGTTCATGGAGAAAGGAGTTTATATTTGAATAGAAATCATGTGATGTAGGATACATGGTCTGTCGGTGAGCATCGATCTCACATCACCATCTCTATTAGTACGTAGAGTTTACTAATGTCACTCTCTATTGGTCATGAACTCTATCTGAACCATACCAACTTGTTGATTTTATAATCAATCTTGTAATTCATATTTATTTGCGGCTTCACTTGTCTCAACCGTCAAATTGGTGTTTAGAGCTTGAGTGATCTTTATAGCTTTTTTATTTGAGTGACTTAAAAAATAATTGACCAAAACTTATTTAAGAAGAGTTGAATCAATTTGCTAAGTACTGTGAATGGTTGCAACAAATAATATTGAAGTCATTCTAAATCTTGGTGAGAAACTTGATCAGATGGATCAACAACTGGATTGAATTGATCCATTGTTCAATCTAATACATCAATGGTTAGCTACTTAGGAGCACGTTGATCATGTTGATGGAAATTGATTGGTACGATGAATTTTGGGGAAAAGGAGTGTAATGGGGTGATTATGGATATAAGCATGATCTGAGCCTGTGATTAAGACTTCATTAAGGGTTTTTTCCTCTCAATTAGTGGCATCCGAATTTGATTTAGACCTTCATTAAAAGCCTCATTAAAGACGGTGGGATGATTGTCAACTCAAATGATAGAATTCATTGTTCTCTGCTTTCACACCAAATTGAGAATTTTTGTGATGAATAAAGTCAAAAGGCAAAGGTGGGACCCATCTCCATTAGCTTCTAGGTAGAACTTAGACTTTGATTGGTCAACTATAGTAGCATTGACATTCATTTATTTTTTATTTGAGGACTTGGACTCACCAAAATGTCAACTAATAGATCTAAAATATCTAGATAACTTATGTCAACTTTTCAAATGAATATTTTGTAATTGATAAGTTCAAAATAGGTGCTACTGGATCACTTTAGTTTATAATGTGAATTTTTTAGAGTTTATAAGAGTTTTGGCATTGAAATTTCATTGTACTTTAAATCTTTAATGGTTAGAAATATCAATCTTATGACCTAACTTTGATGTATCCTACAGATAGTGAATTCAGTCGTAGAGGTTTTATATTGGGTATTCTGTGATTTTTTACACGTAAATTCAAAAAAAAAACTCTAAAGTGTTATACATGTCACTCACAATGTATGGCTAAGAAAATTAAAAGTTAAATATATATTAAAATAGAAACTTATGAATTAATAAATATTTTATTAAATGAATCTTAATCTTTAGAATTCAAATATTTAAACGGGAATTCTTTCAAAATCAATGACATTGCAATGTTTATTTATTAAATAGTGGTGATGTTTGTGATTTAGACCGCCCATATGATGCCATGATGGACGTAAATCTCATGCATGGATGTATAAAAAAGTGAATTACTGGCCAATAATAACTTGGGTAAAATCCTACTATCAAACGTGGAATAAATATAGGGTTAAAGGGTATTTGACCTTTTGTGTGGCGTAATAATTGTTAATTATATATATATTTTTTTAATAGTTGATTATAATATTATTATTTCATTGAATGGGCAAAATAAAAAAGAGGCCGAATTTTGGCTGGTTCTTTATTGCCTGGTCGTCCCGGTACAAACACGTAATTGGATGGAGTCATCAATCCACCCCACGCACTTGCCGACCAAATCCACACCATTCTTTAATACCCTACATGGTAAGTTACCAAAATGTCCTAACAGTTACCTAAATATCCTAACATCTTTATAAAATGTCGATGCTTAAAAATATTACAATCCACACCCTCGATTTAGACACCAACAACAAAGGATGGTGTTGAAGGTATCAGAATGGTGTTTTATTTAATAATTTGTTCACAAAAAATCATCATTAGATTCATTAAACCATGTGTTTAAAACAGGGTTCAAATCTCGATATCTGCGATGAATAATTTTTTTTTTATCTAATTTTTAAAAAAAATTAAAATTTAAGATATGGACGATATATATCATCGATATATAAAGTATCAGCTAATATTTAAATCCCTGGTTTAAAGTCCTTAAAATTTTATAATTTTAAAATATTTTTTAAAATTTCAAACTTTATAGTCTTTAAAAATATAATTTAATAAATTTGATTATAATTATATTTAGTGAATAGCATTTTGAAAGAAAAAATCATTCTATGAGATATCATCACCTTATTTAATAAATCATATGCCTTAATTACCGTGTAACCCATTTTGCATGTAAAGAACTTGTTATAAACCATTTTACAAATTGGATTCACTTTTTTGGTTTGAGAGCTGAAGCCTAATCCATTGATGATCAATGTTATCAGAATCGGACTGTCTAACGAATCGTCTTCGAGGTATGTGTTGGGTACAATCAGGTTCAGCCACGGTCAAAGCCGATGAAAGCCGGTCAAAGTCGGTTAAGTAATAATATAATATAAATATTAAATATAAGTAAGACACATTTTACTAATAACATTAATATAAATATTAAAACTAATATTCAAACTCTGAGTAATATACCAAAACGGTGAAAGAGATGGGATAAAAATGGTAATAAACATTTATATTTTAAATATATATATTTTTTAATTTTAATTTTTTTTAAGGGAAATTTTTTATAAAAAAAAAAGTAAATTTTATGGCTCACGGTTTTACCTTCAAAACCGCAGAAAACAGTAGCTCTGACCGATTTTCTGTGATTTTGACCCAGAAATAATTCTTAGCTAACCGTGGTTCGATCCGACTTTTATAACACTGTTGATGATAAGAGCAGCAAGTAATTTGAAATTTAGATCCCGTTAGTGAATGGATGGATTGAGGTAAATGACATCGTGTGTAATTCATAAAAATGTAATAAATTATAATATTTAAAAATAAATTTTCAAAAATTGTAAAAATTAAAAGTCACATTCTAACGATGATATTATATCATTAATGGTGGAAAATGATGTATCAGAAAAAAATAAAAAAAAGTGTGAAAATCGATATAAGGATTTTCCGTATCTTCCTCAAATCAGAAAGATCGTATGAGAATTTGTATTTATATTGAAAAAATATAATTTACAATTGAAGAAAGTCAAAGAAATCCGACCGTTACAAACACCTTTGTCAACCTGTAGGTAATTCGATGAAGAAAATCTGGAGGTAATCATGGAGATGCTAACAATAAGATTCCCTAAGAATTGCTATAATGTTTTGACAAATTGAACCATTATATGGATTGGGTCAGATGTTTCAATCGAACTGAGTAAAATTATAGGATTTAAATAATTTTTTAAAATCTCGTTGAAGAAGAGTATTAAATTTATTTTAAAATTATTCATATATTAATAGATGAAGAAGAAGAGTGCTAAATTGGAGTCAATAAATTCAATAAATGGGCCTGGCCTCACCCTCAATTAGAGTCCAATAAAAGCTTGAGGGGTATTTTAGTCATCTTGATTGCAGATGAAAGCTTACCAGCTGTTCAATACCACCTTTAACAACTGCTCCTTTGAAACTTTCCAAAACCACCAAAAACTTGTGAGAGAAGAGAAAATAAGCTCTTCTTAATTTTTACTCAAATAAAAATAAAAATACAATCGCAAGTTAAGAAACAACTGTAATCTACTACTCCTCATCTATCTGCAATTCTCTCATTTCCATGGCTATTGTCATCCATCAGCCATTGCCTCTTTCTTTTAGTCCTTTCTTCTTTCTCTTCTTCCTCTCTTTCACTTCATCTCTTTTCTCTCTGTCTTCTTCTTCTTGTTCGTCTTATGTTCACCACAGAGACCTTCTTCAAGAGAATTCTCCTCAAAACATCGAAACCTTCTTCCCTTCTGAAACCATACCAGTGTTCTCTCCACCTCCGCCTTCCGCTTCCGACCAACCTTCTCCTCCTACTCCTGTCAAAATACCCGAAACTCCGCCGCCACCCAAGAAGTCTATCGGCACCACCGTCGCAAAAGCGGTCGTTGCTACTGCTGCTGGCACCATTCTTATTTCTGGGCTCTTCTTCTTCTTCCTGAAGAGATACGGGCTTGCTCGTTATCGCCTCCGACGTGAACAGAGTCACAAGAACGATATGAACACTGGGCGAGATGAGACTTCGGTTTGGCACAAAGCTTTCGATCACATGGGTGGAAATCTCAAAGGGCTGATCGTCGACGAGAATGGTCTGGACGTGTTATATTGGCGTAAGCTAGAGGGCGTGGATGATGTAGGGAATGGATTCCGTAAAGAAGTATTGGATCAAAGGAAGAAAGAACAGAGGTCTAGTGAAGCTGTTCCTAAAGGCCGGTCGTCGGCTAAGTATTCGAAATCATCTGCAAGAGTCGTGCCCGAATCGAGAGAGACAATCTACAGTTTGTCTTCGAACTCTTCTTCTGAAATTCAATTGGCATCAAGAGACTCAAGTGAGGTTTTCTCTCTTCCTATTTCACTGTCTTCAAATCCATTGCAGAGGAATCAACCAGAAATGAGAGACCCAGATCGGATTTTCTCTCATCCTAGTTCGAATTCTTCAAATTCTGTAAATTCATCCACAAGAATTCAACTTCACCCTGTAACAAGCAACTCCAATAGCAAATTATCTGCTACTAGTATAGCCGCTGCCAACCCGGAAGTGGCGGCGATGGCAAAATCTTCAACTCAAAATTCGGTTCCAAAGCCTCCACCTCCACCCGCTCAACCTCCACGCGCTCCACCACCACCTGGAGCAGGTGGTTCGAAGCCGCCACCTGCACCTCCATCCTCAACAAGTAAGGATGGGTCGAAGCAGAGCATGGGAAGTCAAACAAAGCTGAAACCACTTCACTGGGATAAGGTGGTGGCAAATGCAGACCACTCCATGGTTTGGGACAAGATCGGCGGCGGCTCCTTCCGGTACTTAATCTTTGCCTTTTCATCACTACTTCTTATCTCAAAAAAATAATTTAGTCTCATTCATATTTGAGGTGTTTTAAATATTTCTCTGGTATTCTTTAACTGTTGTTTAGTATTGGGATTCATACTTGTAATTGAATTTGATAAATTGATGTTACAGAATAAATTGACGCCGATATAATTCGGCCTATGATTCATTCTCAGAAGCTTTAAATTACAAAAGGAACAGTTACTACTTTTGCAATATTATTATAATCTATTATTTTTTCATTAATAATAATATAATTTTTTTTTTTAATAATATAATTTCTCTAGCATATGTGAAGTACATTACAAGTGGAGAAGAAATTAAAAATAAAATTCAACTAATATTTTATTTAAAAATTTATCGTTTAGTATGTAAACTTTTGTTATTATAAAAATATATAAAATATTAATTAAGTAACTTATTGTAAATAAATACTCATGTTTAATTCTTATTTTTTATATAACATAATAAATATTCAATTTTAGAAAAAAATCCTATTCTAACTAAGCATGATCATCGGCCGCAACATATGACAAATTGTGAAACACTGTTGTACGATCTGTGACCCTACGATTTAAAATCACTATTTTAACAAAGAAATATGTATTTATTGACATAAGGGCACAATGAAGTGGTAATAAAGAAAACAAAAAAACTTGATAAATATAAGGCTAAGATATACAATCATTCTAAATCCAAAAAAATTGATTCTCTCGTTAATTTTAAGTAATACTCCTTTTGTCTCAATTTAGTTGTCTCATATGGATTCTTTGATTGTTTCAAAATAGTTGTTCCATTTATATTAGAGTAGCATAAAGTGTGTTGAAAATGGCTAAGAATTATCTCTCAACAGAATTGGTTTAAAATCGAATTCAAGTTCCTTAAAAAAGTACTAATGTTTAAAATGAGACGAAGGGAGTATACTTTTATTGAAGATCAGTATTTAGGCCTCTAAGAGTACTTGATTAATCTTTGAGACATGTGTAAACCTTCATATCCACACGCAAACCTGTCTATACACACGAGTAAATTAGAATGATCTTTATATGTTAAGAGTGACTTAAATTCAGAATCTTTCTCAGTTTAAACAAGTTCTTGACTATAAACCTAACTCCCATGAATTAAATGCTATAACTTTCTATCTGTCGGAATAATTTATGTGAAATACCATGGTTTCATGTATGGTTGTTAACAATTTCTCCCAAGTACAAGAATTGCTTGACAATTTTTACTATTTTCAAAAGTCGATTTTATTTTATTTCTTTTATTTATTTTAATTTAAGAACTGAGTAAAGAAGAGAGAAACCTATATATTCTCTCTAGACCAATGAATTTCACAATCTAATTATCATGCAAATAACCATTCCTTTAACCCCATGCAGCTCTCTCCTCTCTCTTACTGAATTTCTTCTACTTTCCTTGATAGGTTCGACGACAATCTAATGGAAGCCTTGTTTGGGTATGTTGCGACCAACAACAAATCTGCAGAAATCAACAAAAATACAGCAAATGTAGGGAACTCCAATTCCTCCCAACCCAAACAGACCTTCCTCCTTCACCCCCGCAAGTCACAGAACACAGCCATTGTCCTTCGATCGCTTTCTTTAAGCCGCCAAGAGATACTTGATTCACTCCTCAATGGCGATGGCCTGAATGCCGACACCCTCGAAAAACTCACCAAAATTGCTCCAACCAAGGAAGAAGAAACCTTGATTCTTCAATTTAATGGAAACCCATTGAAGCTTGCTGATGCAGAGTCCTTCCTCTACCATCTTTTCCGAAGTGTCCCTTCTCCGTTTCGTCGTCTAGACGCCATGCTTTTCAAATCAACATACGAGCCTGAGATTCTCCAGCTCAAGGAATCACTTCAGATTCTTGAGTCTGCCTGCAAGGAGCTGCGAAAAAGGGGGCTCTTCTTAAAGCTTCTGGAGGCTGTTCTCAAAGCCGGCAATCGCATGAATGCCGGGACATCGAGAGGCAATGCGCAAGCATTCAAGCTTTCTGCATTATGTAAGCTTTCTGATGTGAAGAGCAGTGATGGAAAGACAACCTTGCTCCACTTCGTTGTGCAAGAAGTAGTGAGGTCGGAAGGCAAACGTTGTGTGATCAACCGAAACAGAGCATTCCGAGGAAGCGGCACGAATTTGGAAAGTCCTAATGCTGTAGAAAAAGAAGAATGGGAGAAAGATTATATGATGCTTGGATTGCCGGTAGTTGGAGGTTTGAGTGTTGAATTCTCCAACGCAAAGAAGGCGGCAACGATCGACTACGATGGTTTCATCAATGCATGTGAAGCTCTGACTGCACGTGTTAATGGAGTCAGGGAGTTATTGGGTGGCAAGAATTTGGGTGGAGGTGATGGATTTGTGAGGGAGATGAAAGGGTTCTTGGATGCGGCAGAGGAGGAGCTGATGGACTTGAAAGAAGAACAGAGGAGGGTAATGGAGGTTGTGAAGAGAACAAAAGAATTCTATCAGTCAGGGGCCTCTAAAGAGAAAGGAACCCACCCACTTCAGCTCTTCATCATTGTCAGGGATTTTCTGGGCATGGTCGACCAGGTCTGCGTCAACATAGCCCGGAGCCAACAGCAGCAGAAGAAGCCTTCACCGGCTGCCAAAGGTGGGTCATCTCCACCTCCGGCAGAGGTGAGAGCTACAGTAAGGTTCCCATACTTGCCGGCACATTTCTTGTCGGATAACTCAAGGACTTCTTCGAGTGATTCTGAAGATGGTTGATGAATTTACTTATTGGATTTGTACATTGTACATGGATTAGATTAGATACAATTTGGGAAGACATTTATTTGCATTCACAAGTTGAGCATAGAGATCTCAAAAGAATGTAATTAAACATTCATCTGCTGCGTGAGAAGAAAAAGATAAAATGGTCCATATGTGATTTTAAATGTTTTGTTCAAAATTGATTGTTTGATTATGAAGTCTTACATTTGTTAATTTAAGAAATCAATGATGAGGTACTCTTTTCTCAACGGTTAGATTTTGAGAGTAAGTTCTACTTTAAGAATATTATCATGGTATGGTTTTCAATATGGTATCACAGTTGGTTCTGCATGTAACTAGGGTGACAAAAGTCCAATATCAATTAATTCGAGAAACCAATCTCTCAACAATCTTTTTTTTTTTTAAGTCCAATGTATCCAGGCTTCTTAGAGTACTAAGTTATTGAGGCATGTGCAAACCTCTCTATCTACACACACCGAGTAAAACTAGGGGAGTATCCCTTACATGTTAAGAGTGAGACCTGAACTCAAAACCTCTAATAACTTATTGGGGTTTTTAAATATCAAGTCAACCCTCACGGGTTCTCAACAGAGGATGTCACATGAATTTTTTAAACAAAAATCACATAAATTTCAGTTCATTTTGAACCTTTTCATTAAAAAAATTTATAAAGCCGAAATTTCGGACCCTGTCAAAGCTCCCAAACCCCCAGTAGTTACCGTTATTCTTGATTCGATATAGTAACAAGAAGACCAAAATTTTAAATTTCTACTTTAGCTTACCATGGCATTATTGTATTTTAGATATTAAATACAACCAATTCACATACGCAATCCTCATGTAGTGAATGAACAAGTATATGAATTGTGATGGGGAATGGGGATGGTTGGGAATAGACCATTTCCCTTGGTTTACTTTTTCAAACAAGTAAACGATACTTAAAAGTTAAAACCTCATCTACCAATTCAAAATTTTAATTAATTACAGGTTTACTTGCTCCACTTGCAGTTGGTCAACTTGGCCTAATAATATAAGGAAAAGGTCAAATAATATGCATATGTAGGAGTATGAGAAATCATTTTTTATGAATTTGATGAGAAGTTATGTTGGGATTTTGGCCTGGCCTTTGGTGGTTGAGAGAAAGGATATTGGGTTGCAGCAGCACTAGACAAATTAGGAGATAAGGTGTTATCTTTAGAGGAATTGGGCCCAGACAGTGAAGCTTCTACCTAACCCATTAATCTGGTGGCCTAAAAAATTAAATGATCCATTAATCTGGTGGCCAACTTTTACGAAACAAATTGAAAGTCATAAAATTGAAGTTTTTGACACGAAAAGATATGGATACATTGTTGATTTGGAAGTCTGTGGGTACCCTTGGGGGAGAAGCAGTAGACCCAAAGCCGACTGTAAACAGATAGATTAAAGCTTTAATGATTATTAGTAAAAATCTACATATTTTTTGTTATATTGCTTAAGTATGGTTGAAGGAATATTGGAATAAATATAATTAATAGATGAGAATGAGATGGGTAAAATACAAACGTTATGTGATAAGAGAGTTTTGCATTGCTTGAGAAGGATAATTTTATAAAACAAGATTGAGATTTATACTGCTTTAAGAGTGTTGGACAATTGTGCATTTTTAATTTTTTCTACCATAGATCATATCTTTTGTAGCTATAGGGCTGAAATCGGGCTGGGTTGGGTTTTTTAAAACCTAACCCGGCCCGAGTTATTAATATATGGAATCTGATCCGATCCGAATTTTTGACCCGGACTTCTTGACTCGACCCGACCCGACCCGACCCAAATTATAACTCAACTCAACCCGAAACCCGATCAGACCTGCATTTTGAACCTACTTTATCCTACTTTTTACCGGGTCGGGTCGTGTTAACTTAAAAATCTCTCAACTCAACCCGACCCGAATTCAATGTGGGTTTCTAATTTCTCAACCCGATCCGACCCGTTGACCCGACTTTCATGACCCTACCTGCATGACTACCAGCATGATTTTGGGGTTGGGTCATGCAGGTTCGGGCCAAAACCCGACCCGAGTTTCACCCCTATCGAGTTGGCTGTAAACAAGTCCCACAGTGGAAGTGTAATGGGAGATTTAGGAACTTATAAAGGACTTGGGTCACTCCACCCAATAGAGGTAATCTTTTGAGCTGGATACCGAGTTCCTAAAAAGTGTCATCGAAGTTATGTCTCAGACTATCTAATATGAACTCAGGAGATCCCTTAGATATACAAGTTGGTTGGCCTCGTTCTGCAAACGAGTCTCACGTTGAAAGTGTAGACAGAGGTGTAGAGATTTATAAAGGACCTTAACCATTCCAGGAATTGGATGCACAGTTCCTAACAATATCATCTTACAACTTGTCACAAGTCTTTAATGATCTATCCCTTCCAGGCATCAGAATGGTCTTTTCGATTGTCCAGACATCAACAAAATAGGTACCTTTCAAGTGAATATATATTTTTTAAATCCTATATGCCCTCGGCATTTTCTTTTGCTTAACTTTTTTTTTGTTTTATACTTTTCTTATCCTTTTTATGTTTATAATAATAATGATGGATACCCATGTTTGCAGCAACTCATGTACCATAGACTGGATTAACTCCAGGATTCTAGACAGTTTGATTTGTATAACCACTGCAGATGGAGTATAAAGGATGGCCACACTAAATTAATGAGCGTAGCCATCCAATCACTAATTGACTCAAACTTTTGGACATGTTCTTTCTAACCTTGTATTTGATTAGATTCCACCAAATTGTTTATTTAAATGGCCATCATGATCTTCTAGCCGTATACCCATTCTTGATGGGGTTGATGACTTAGGATGCTTAAAAAGAAAGAGATGTCAATAGGGTTGTCAATGGTTTTGAATTGCGACCACTTATGAAACAAAAATGGTTTACTGAGTTTTGAATGGCTTTTCATTTTAATTTCTAAGAAACCCACTAAAAATAAAAATAAGAAACCTAAGAAGCTACTGAACTTGGAAAAACTGACAATGGCACCCTCACAATGTGATCAAAACTCCCTGTTAAAACAATTTCACCAAAGCTAAACCCATTCATTGCTTGTGATACATTAAACCTGATTTCCAAATCTTGTGATTCTTGCGGACCAATGGTAAACCATGCTGGGTACACACTAACGATGACTCCCTCTGGCTGCAGCACAGAGCACAGGAAAGTTTCCGGATGGCCGGCCACATTTACCACATTTCGCCGCATCGATCGGCAACCAGTTAAGTTTGAAATGGTTATGGATGGAAGGTTGAGATCTGATGGATGAGTGCGAGGAGGGAGATTGCATTCTGTCCCTGTAGCAGCTTTTACCATTGCTGGGTTGACGCCCGGTACGGAGCATAAGAAGTTCATGTAGTCTTCAAATCCTAGTCCCAAAAAACATGTGCAAGATCAAGTCAAGTTAAAAGATGATAGATAAATACTTCTTGAATACTGTTTTTCCTTCACACTGAGCAGAGATGAAAGACCTGCTGAGAAGACTAGGCCGGGATCAAGGGAACGGGTTGGATTTATAAAGCCGGCGCCATGGTCGAAAGGAGTTGATGGATACAATTCGCCGAGGTTGGGGCCTTCGGCCATGATGGGTTCTCTGTAGTTATCATGCTTAGACGCTGTGGTGGAAATGGCAGAAGCGATCATGGATGGAGTCCATGAAGGATTCAGTTTCTTTATCAGTGCAGCAATGCCAGCTACATGAGGAGTTGCCATGCTAGTACCAGATAATAACACAAAATTGTATCCTGAAAACAATCCATTAAACTCATTGTAGTGAAACAATTTACTCTTGAGGTGTTTATTTACGGAAATTATACTAACTTTTTTTTTGTTCCATGGGTTCCCACCTCATATTGGAGGTGATACTAATCCTACGAGCATATATAGACCTCCCAATTCATACATACTGGATAAGTCGATAAGGAGTAACCCCATGAAAAGTGGCCCAAAGAGGTTTGAGTGTGAATCGAACTAAGACCTCTCTTCATGAGAGACCTTCACAAGGAAATTTACTACTTACCAGTGAGTATAGGTTCTAAAGTGCTGATTGGGCTCCAAGCTGCCCAAACAAGGTGGCCTGGTGCCAGAATATCAGGCTTGAGTACATCTACCAAGTTCATATGACTGTCTATGATGTCGGGTCCCCTTGAGGAGAATCTGCTAACTACAGGTGCTTGCTCACCAAATGCAGCAATTCTTCCTTCTAGTATTGCTGCTGTTCCACCATATAGCATTGGGACTCCTCTCAGGTCTCTCTTTGTTTGCCTTTGGTAGTACTCCATCAGGATCTAGACAGCATAATGAGAAACATAAGAACCACCACTTACCTACTTTGAAAACCATACCAAGCATATGGGTGTATCTTTGTCCAAAAGACCAAAACCTCTGTTAAGTGTATGGGTTGCTTTGAGCCTATGTCCAGAAAGGTTCAAGACTCTTGAGACATGAGTTCAAAGAGAACAAGTTATACAGTAATTTAGTACATTACCTGCACATCAGCTATCTTGGGGATCATAATACCAGGAATTGAGAAAGGAAGTGGATTTTCGACGAAATCTCCATATGTTGGATTTGCAACAAAGACAAAACCCATAAACCCCATCACCCTGGCAGTGTTGACAATGGCAGCGATTGTGGAAGTCCCATTTAGGAAACCAGTTGAGAAGGTGCAGATAACAATACTACCAAGTACTGCAGCAGGATCTAATGTCTCCGGATCCTGGCACTCATCGACGAATGCTGGGGTTTTCGGGAAGCTCCCATTTTCCATGACTGCATCCTTGGCCAACACTAGCCTAAATTGGAAGAGCCCATTTCCAAGGGTTGGCCCTGTTTGCAAGAAGAAAGAAGGTAAATTGTCATTTACTCTGTTCTCCTCATACTCTCATGTATCTGAATGATATTCGATCTCTCGACGAATTATGGACTATACAAGTTCCACATTAGTCCAGCTACATATAAAATTTCTCAACAATACGTTTTCTGCAAAATATTTTGAATTATTTAGTGCCCAAGTAAAGGAGAACAAGTACTTACCAGACAATCCAACACCTCGGAGTTTTCGACCATCACCGAGGAGGAGGTTACCAGTGAAACTTCTGTCAATGGTACTGGCAGCTACACCCATGGTCCATGGGCTGAATGACACAACACTACTGGCACCTGGGCCTTTATTCCCTGCAGCTTGCGCAATGAAAATTCCAGCTCTATTCGCAAACAACATGAATATGTCGAACACATTCAAGACTGTCAATGTGTCCTCAGGAGGTTCATCTGGTCCAATTGACAGTGTAATCACATCCACTCCATCTTTAGCTGCCTGTGGATGATCACCAAGAGCTTAACATCAGTCGCTTCCGACCACCCTATTCGTAACATCGAAATTTAAGAGAACCAAAGTAGGGTCATTGTCATTTCCAGTTATCCACCAGAAAAGAAAAGCAGGTTAGAACCATGAAAGTCCCAGGAGTTTTCTTCTAGTAGATTACTTGATTTACACATTAGTAGGCCGTTAATCACCGGTCTAGTTGGGCCTCGAACGTATTAAGTCAGCGTCCAAGTCCAGACTTGATTGGTTGGTCCAGATACAGGGCCCATGACCATTCCAACTTGCAACTGAAAATGTCACCAAACTAGTATGTAATTGCTGTTTTTAAACCAACCTGGATCTGGTTAAATGTGGTTAGTACTACGTTTGTGCTTGCTGGGCCCAAACTAGGTCCATTTATAGCAGCTCTATGTTCAGAAGTGAAGAATTTGAGCTGCGATATCATTAATTTAAGCAAGATTTTCTGCATGATAATCTTGCCAGGACTTTGATAATTGAAACCTTAATCTTAGAAACGGGAAAATAAACAAGGCTTATGTGTCGTTGGAAAAGACTCTAGTACCAACTTGATCAATGGCAGCAACTAAATCTGCAAGAGTCCCTACGTCTGGATATATTGCCTTATAAACTGCGATTCTGTGAGAAAGTACAGTTAGTAATCAAATCATCATGAATTGCCTAATATTACTGGGGCCCACTACTTGATGATCTCTAAAATCTGAGTAAACTTTGCAGGGGCTTCCCCTCTGTAGAAGTGTCCCTTCACCAGAAAATTATCTTAAGGAAAGAAGAGGTAAAGTGATTACCTCTTGTGAAGATTTTAGATTTGTGGTGGAGAGAGAAACTTGGAATTTTCTCATCCTTTCCATTTGTTATTAAATGAGAGTAAACGAAAATTATCCTCTTTTTTACCCTTTTCTACATGCAACTCCAATTTGATATTAAATCGGATAAATGAAAATGGGAAGATGTAGATCCGAAAATTCAAAATGTACAACGTGCAGATATAAATAAAGTCCCTTTGAGAATAACTAAAAAGAGCTCCCATTACCCTGTGCTCTAAGGGCAGTCGATATCACCCGTGGGGGTTTTATGATAGATTTTCTGTAATTTTTCACACATAAATTGAAAAAAGAAGAAGAAAGAGTTGGACTTACCTTGCACGTGGGGCCATTCCACTGGCCCACCCATACATGAATCCATTCACGACTACTGGAACTTTATAATTCCCAGCAGCAGTTGCCGCCACGTGGCTGTATCATATTTATGTCACATTAAGGGCAAGAAAGCAGATTTTAAAATAATTAACTAAAAAAAGTATATAAAATGAATAATATGATGATATGGTTGATTTCAAATTGTAATTAGTTAAAAGAAAATTATGTGAACTATATCACTAAAAAATAAGCAATACATGTACATCAGCACATGCATTTATATGTAGAGGAATCAAAGACCTCCATTAATTAATTAATTGATTAATTAATTAAGAGAGTATGTTGATTATGGAAGTTTCCATTTACCCAATTATCCAAATTTACCCAATAAATGAAAATGGGTACTTTTCATTCTCACTTTTGTAAATGACCCGTTTAAAAATGGGTTTAGCTCCAGATCCGGATTTGATATAATAATCAAGCCAAACTGAGATCCAATTGAACCCTTAGTCCTTACCATTTTACTCATTTGGTCCGTGGCAGTATTTCAAACCTTGGAACAAATTTGGCTAACTCATCTTTTCCAATTAAGGTATTAAACATTGAATTTGGTTTCTAACCTGTGGAGGAACTGAGTCCAAGTCAAGTTCAAGTTGTATTGACAGAATTGAATAGGAACTGATTGAAAAAATCAATGAAAATTATGAAAATGATCAAGTCCTAGACTAATTAATCAGATGGATTTTCCTAATCTCTGTAGAATTATACCATTAATATGTTGTCATACCTTCCATGTCCAACCTCATCAAAGGGTGATAGCACATTCCTTGAAGTGTTAAGAGCCATCGATGCTGCAGCCCCATCTGCAAAGTACCTTGCACAGATTATCTTACCATTGCATGAACTTGAAGGGAAATTAGGGCCCGTTTGGCATGTACAGCCCGAAAAGCGAGTGGATAGATTGGCTTGGAAGGGATGGAATGGATCATATGCGAAACTCGGGTGTGTTGGATCGATGCCGGTGTCGATGATTCCGATCACAATCCCATCACCAGCATTTTCCTTTCCTCCATCTTGGGCCCATGTACCTCCAGGCCCAGTTAGTCCAAGAAAATGAGGGGTGTATGTGGTCATAAGCTTGGCACCTCTATCTTTCTCTATCAACTTTACTCCTTGGGCCCATTTAAGTTTCTCGGCCTGCGCAAAACACAGCCATCATAAACACAAACAAGCCCGATATTTCGTATGAAATGGGCCCAAATTTCAGCCCTTAAATGGATCAAAATGGGTGGTATCTAAGCTGAATTTTTTGGCCTATTAAAGGTATCATAAGTGTGTTATGGCTCATGTGTAAATCTAGGTACTTATATGTAAACAATTTCAATTTAGTTGGTTTGAGCACATATACTTGGATTAAAATGTGAGAAAACATGAATTTTTGGGTCTCTTAGTGGATCAAAAAATATTAGCAAATATTTAAGTCAGATTGGCTAATTTTAGTTTTTAATTAGAAATTAAAAATTATTTTGGAGTTTGGACCAAAATTTCTGAAAGAGGTCAAAACATCAGACAACATGGATGGTTAATAGTATAGATTCGAATCTCACCTCAAATTTTAGCAGATTCAAAGTACAAATTTTGATTATTACTAATTACAGTGCAGCTCCATGTAGTAAAATATTATTTGTTGATTTCTATTGTAACTAACATAATTAATCAATAAAAATATTTACTTAAAATTTTAATAATATGCTAATCATTTAATCCAACTCATGAAATCTAGTCTAAAAATCTCTAGTTCCATTTTTAGATATTTCTCTTTATTTAAATAATTTTTCCTATTTTTGACCAATTTTTTAAATGAATTTTATACTTTTTACTTATTGACAGACAAAAGTGTGATAAATCAAGTCTAACTCACCAAATCCAAATCTTACATCTCTTTTTCTATTTGTAACTATTTTTTCCATAAAATTTTCTCAGTTCTAGGTCATTTTGGAATTATTTTAATTGTAAATTATATGAAACGTCAAAATTCATTTGAAACTCACTTAAGATTATCTTTATCTATATTAAATAAAATATATAGATTGACATCGTGCTGTCAATATAAGAGACCTCACACATGGTAGCTCAACTCGCAGTCACTTCAGAATAAGAACCAAAGGTTTTAGGTTTAATCTCGTACTCACTCGATGTCCATGGCTTGTCGGGTTGCATGCATCTAAAGTTTTACTCAATACCCTTATACTTAAAAAATCTTAAATTTACTTGTCGGGAAAAAGATAGTCAATGTGAGAGTTTTGGACGTAAAATTGCAACCGATAAGAATCGAATTTGGCATGCAGAAAGAGAGGGAGCAATGATGATTGAGTTGTTTGAATTGATGAAAGATGGTTTGTCTTCACATGAATGTAGTCTTTCAAATGGAATCTGAGTCACATAATAATAATAATAATACAGTATCACTCCTCACGCTCTAATCATGCAATTTGTGTATAAAGATGTTTAGTCATCATAACCATCATTTTCTTTACCATTATTCTAATGGTGTACACAAATCATTGTGCTTCTTCCTTTTTAATTACATTGATCAAACCTAAACTGAGAAAACCAAGCTTGATTTTTCTGTAAAACATGAACAACTAGAGAAATCAAGACTTGGCTCCACTTCGAAGTGTAACTACAGTGGGTCTACCTTATCCAATACCTACTTAAGAGTTTTTTTTTTTAAAAAAAAAAATTTACGTGTGAAAAATTGAACGATACCCAGCGTAAAATCTCTACAGGTGAACCCAGTACCCCTAAGACACATTAAAGTTAAGTTATAAAAACTCAAATATGTAACCTTCTGCTTTCTGAAATAAGAGACAACCAGTTAAACTGCATCTACATGAGTATTAGTTGCAGAGATTTACCTGTGAAGGAGTGGCATGTACTGCAAAGCCATTAACAATGTGATTAAAACTGTAGAGCTTTTTATAGGTCCCAACTTCCAGATTTCTCTCGAGGAATCCATCATGAGATTCCACCAACTTCTCTTCGTATGCTATATAGGAGGCCTCTTTACTGTCATAAATTAAAAAAATATATATTATTATCATTGTCATCGTCATCATTAGTGCAATGTAGAATGTTGGCCCTCATCTATGATCTCAATAGCTGTAAGTGCAATGTGGGCCCACCTGATGGACGACTTGGATCGAAGATTATGTTCTTAATCTTCAATTTTGTGGGCACCTGAACGACGGTCAAGATCATCCGGCGATAAGTGAGGACCTTGTGCAATCCATGTTGGGTCACCTTCCAGCCCATGGCACATGTGCATCATAGGTGGGTCTCACCATTCGGTGCTTTACATTTTAATTGGCTAATACTCAAATATGAGTGGAAAAGATCGAAATATATAAATCAATGTTTTCTATATTTTGACTGATGATTCAATTTTTTTTTCATAACATGATATTTTCATCTTATATTGGAGCTGAGATTAATCACACAAGTACATTTAAATTTCTCAATCTACACACACCGGTTAAATTTACGGGAAATAACCCGTTAAAATTGAGAGCGAATCGAACTCAAGACCCCACTTCATGAGACGGATATCTTGACCGTCAAGCCAACTCCTTGAAATTTATTTGATGTGATAAAATCCGATGGTTGAACATTTATAATGTTCATATACCATATATTGGGATTTTATAATGTTCATAATTTATATTAACCTATCATATTAGTAGACATAGAAATATTTATATGTCCAACATTTTGCATATCTAGAATAATGTGTTGATCTGGTTTAAGCCCATGGACTTTTGTGCTTGGGACCGACTATAGGCTTATCATGTGGGCGGTATCTTTTCCGGTTATTGTTGTTTGTTATTTTATTTTTTTTCTATTTTTCATCTATGTATTTACACTTTTAGTGCCTCTTATCTATTAATATATGAACTATTTCAAAAATAAATAAATATTAGTAGATGGAGAACTCAATACTTATCGGCTGATATTTCAAATATAAACCAATTTTAAAAGGGTGTGCAGATAATACCGTCGGCCTTGTCCTGGAGGTCCGAGTCCTTGGTGAAATGCTACAGGATCTCCTTCCATTAACACAAGATATATGGCTTTTTCCTCTGCAAAACAAGCAATGATAATGGCTGTAGAAAGAAGAGGAAGGATCAAAAGAGGCCATGACGGCATGTTGGGTTGGTTGCAGTCAGGAAAGAGTATGGATTTCAGGAAATTAGAATTGGTATTAGCATTTAGAAAGTGGTAACGTTTATAAAGTAAAAACCATGCAAAAGAATGGGCTGAGCATGCTTTTAGCATGGATAAAGCTGACAAAGTAGTGGAAACACAGTTGGCGTTATGAGTTTGAAAACTGAAAGTGAAAAGAACGGAATTTAAGTAGACATTCCCATGCCAAACACACCTATTTCAAAGAAAAGAGGTTTCTTAGAAAAGGAAAAAAGGTACACTTATCTGTTTGGTCAGTTCAAGCACATGCACATAGGTTTATTATTCACAAAGAGTAATTATCACGTAATAAGTTTGTTGAAAAACTTCCTTTGATCATATTTAATGAAGTCATATTTTTAAACTTTTCAAAATTCAATTACTTTAATTAATTTTTAATTCTGTACTTATAAGATTTCTAAAAATATATTTTGATTGATTCAGTTAAAGAGAGCTTTCATCAGACCCATTAAAAGGGACCTACCTGGGCCTCACATAGGTTCTTATTCCTACCATTGGAACTAGGAATTTCTCTAAGGCAGTGAGTGCAGCATGTTAATCAAATCTGAGTATCAGTTGTGCAATTTGGACCTTTATCAGATTCAAACCGGATTGAATACATCATCCATCCGACATGGATACTACAGACCAGGGGTCCGAATATCGGCTGATACGAATCGTATCAGCCTATATGATACGGTTTTAAAACCTTATCATATCGGCCGATATGATTCGTATCGACTGATATGCCGATATATTGGCCGCATCATATCAATATCGATGATTTTTGTTAAAAAAATAATAATAAGGAGAGAGAAATTTATTGGCCGAGACATCGGTCGATATCTCGTATCGGCCAATACCGTTTTTTCTACCCCAGCTACAAACAAGCCCCAAGTTAAAACCTAGCTTAACTCAAATGGGTTGGAGACTCTCCGTTGAATTATTTATTATATGTGGGTAGAGAGACTTTCATATACTCTGAGAACCAATCGGGTGCTCTAAGAAGCCTCGGCACCTTGATCATCAAAAGAAAATTTAAAACCTACCTTCAATTTAGTTGCCATTGCAAACAGTTCATAACTTAACTCAATCTGCTTATAAAATTAATCATTAAATTCGAGTGTTAGGCCTCTGTCAAATCCTTCCTTGGACAATGGTGGGTAGAAGATGATCAACCCGATCCAGTGAATGGCCCCTTTTTCTATCTTTTATATGGTCTCTCAGTGATGGAATCAAGTTCTGATTCTCTTGATTGCCAACTTAAGATTTCAAATGGTTGATTCAAAGAACATACTGGACGGAAGCACAAAATGATTAAAATTTCAAGAAATATTGATCCAATGTTCCACGAATGTAGATAAAGTTTCTAACCGCTAAATAGGATAGAAGGTTGAAAATCAAGATTAGTAAAAAAAATTTACAAACAAGGTCAACCACGAAAATGCATTGTTCATTCTTTTTCTTTCTTCTTTTAATGACCGAAGGTGTTCAGCTTCTCATCCAATTAGTCTTTTAAAATATATGAAAACCTCTCAATCCAACATATTCCATAAAACTACGGAAAATAGTACCTTTGGATTTGACGTAAATTGAAGACAAGGCTCTGAATCGATCGACAATATAAACATGATCAACGTTTTTGCAGATCAATCCCGTGTTTAAAATTACTTCATGGATGTCACTAAGTGAAAAAGATTTTTTTTCATTTGCAAAAAAATATAGATTATTAATTGTTTACTAGTTCTTGACTCTATTATTTCTTAGTTCTTCACACATTCATACAAGCATACACATATCATCTATACTTCAATACAAGTCATTCAGTTTCATTCAAATGCAAACAAAAGTCTCCTCATCCACGTTGGAAGCAAAGAATGATGAGAGGCCAATTTCATTCCTATCATGTCATGAGAGGGAACTCACTTACGTATTAAAGAAGTTATTGAGTTAGTGAGAAGAAAGATACTTAGACTCAATGCAAGGATTTTCACTCTTAAGCACCTAATATGTTACCAATTTACAAGTGGTTAATCCAATATGAGAAGCTTCATTTTAGGAGAAAATTGCAAAAAAAAGAAAAAGAAAAATAGATGAATTGCAAGTAGGATTTTCTCCAAGAGAGGCCTTATCTTTGAATTTGTTTTAAAGAAGCTTTAAAATTTTTCTTATATTTAAAAAGCTCATAGCTTTTGACAAATTTTAAAAGGCGCAATCTTCTTTTTTTTTTTTAAGATCTGGAGATGTTCAGGCGTCGCACTCGACTAGTCCCTCAAAATGTGTAAAAAACCCCTTCCAATCTGCACACATCTGAAAAGTCTGCGGGAAGTGGCCCTTCGTTGGAGTCACTAAGGATAGAACCCAAGACTTCAATACTGAAGTGTTGTATCTCAACCACTAAACAATTTTCATTGTGTGAATTATTCTATGGAGTCTACGTGAGATTTTTTCTTAACATGTTTTCAATTTAATCATGAATGAAGTTACTCTTACCATTAGATTGTAACTAAGTGTTCTTCTTATCATTAATTCTTAAAAACTTTAAAATTGAAGTCTTTGATCATCTACTTTAGTTGACTCTTTAGACAGTGCCAATCCATAAAAATATTTTTGTCACCCTATTCTCTAAGTGATACTGATCTCTTGCCTGGGATGTGGGCTGTTTGTCTCTTGCCTGTTAGGCTTTGTCTGGTATTTTTGAGCTCCCCACTTTTAAATGAATTATGTAGTGATCTCCAAACATGCCCCACAATATATATCTAAAAAATTCATAAAGAAAAATCAATTGATTATTACTAAATATAATCAAAAGAAGTTAAAAGAGCTTTTTTAAAATAAAAATATAAACTTTTTTAAATAAATTCAAAAGTTTATTATCTTTTTAAGAAAAAAAACCCTAATAATAAAAGTTCTAGCTTTTTTTTTTTTTTTTCACTTTTCAAACCTATATGCACGTGCAGAAGGGATTTATATTTGCTGGTGGATGAAGAAAAGAGTTCCCTTTCACTTTGAGTGAATGCTGACTACTTTTGGATAGTGAAGACTCTTGAATTATATATGGTGACTCAATTTAAGTTTATAGTGAATTGCTGTGAACTTTGAATTACAATCTTTAGATGAATAAAAGTCACCTTTTTAACTTTTAAATTCATTCAAAATTCAACTCAAAAATTGTGATTGAAAGTTTACATCAAATTATAGAGGTAGGATTCATTCTTAATTCCCTTCTATTTAATCGAATGCCGACAGCTGATCGTTCAACGGCGCGACCAATCACAGGTGATCTTGTAGAGTCCTAATTCTGTTGTGATTCTCATAGTAACAAGAATCCCAAAGATGAATTGGAGAAGATTGGATTGATGTTGATGAAGGACCAAACATTTCCCCTTTGAGTTGGTTGAATCCTCCAATCTCATTATAGGCTAGAATTTGGCTCTGCAAATAATGGATTGCGATTTTGATCGATTTTAGAAGTACAAATATGGCTAAGTGGAAGCCTTTCTACTTCTGAAAACCATCTCTCTCATTCCTTTGAGAAAGGATAGAAGGGTTTGAAACCTTATAAAAATATCAGCTGACATTCAAAATGCCGATTAATATTTTTAGGAGTTAATTGGAAAAATGAAAAGTTGAGCTGGCGAAAAATTTGACCGAATTGTTTCAGATTTTGGCCCATTTTTTACTAAAATTTTACAGTTTATCTATTTTTTAAAAAATAGAAAGGGTGCAACATGAGTTCTAATAGTTAATATTGTTGAGGGCAGTGACACAATCTCAAATTAGAAAGCTAGCTAGAGAGTTATAAAGGACTTGAATAACTCTCCACTTATCGGACTAACCTTTTGGCCTTAGATAGCTAGCTCTAAATCATGAGTCCAACGGATGTGAACTCAGAAAATCTCCAATATATATTTTGGCAAAAAAAATTACTTTACTAAAAACCCAGAATATCAAAATAGGGGAAAATTTTAAACTTCTGATTGAAACTCTTAGATTACTTCTCAAGAAAAACTTCTTCCCCTAAAACCCTAAAGGCAAAACCATGAAGCCCATGTCTCTATATGTGTATTTGTTTTCTTATCTTGGATTTGTCAAAAAATTCACATCCAAGCACTCACAAGAATTCCATTAAGACCAGCTTTATACTCTTCAACCCCATATCACAAACCATACAACATGAAAAGAAAAAAAGACAGAACACCTTTTACATGCAACACACAAACTCCCAGTATTCTCACTATTCAGCTTCAAATCCAAGTGGGTTATTGTGATTGATCTCAACCCACTCTTCACCAACACTAGACTCTGTTTTACAGTATGCAGTTTGCACTAGACTAAGAAGACCCATCCAATAGAAAAAGGTAGCAGCAAGCTTGATGCTGTTGATGAGAGAAAAAAGAAAAAAGAAAAATAAAGGATCTATGGATTGAAACAAAGAACCCCAAAACAGAGAAGGGTTTGCTTCCATGAAATTGGACTGGTGGGAGTGATCTTGCCACAACTGTAGTAGAGAGAGAAGGGTGTGGTCTTATGGTTCGATGAAGATTTGAATTCAAGCACCATAACGGATTTCAGAGAACTTAGTTTTGATCCATTTGACACTTCCCCTCACAGAGGACTTGACCTTACCTTCCATGGTGAACAAGTTGTATGCTGCAACTCTTTTCTTCCTCTTCATCTCTGGGTCAGAAGAGGGTCCTTTGTTGGTTGGTCCATTGAAATTGTAGGAGTTCGAATGCTCATCCAAGCATTGGAATCCACCTCCTGAGTGGGAAGAGGAGTACTGAGGGAATGATCTGCTCTTCTCCATGGAGAAATCAGGAGAAACGCCGCCTCTTTAGCATTCTCATCCCATATATAATAACCAATACATGTGAGGAAGAGAGAGAAAAGGAATTTCTTGGTACAAATCGGGTGCCCTTTTCTAATTGTATTGATCACCCAACTGCCGTTGATCGTCCATCCCCCCACTTGAAAATGGAACATGACCATCCAAGCAACGATCTAATCGAGTGCGAACGAGAGTCACATATTGATTGTGAGAGAAAAAATTTAAGGACTTATATGGATTGAGTCACTTCACATATTATGTTAGTCTTTTGAGATGGAAGCCCAGTCCTAACAATGGTACAAGAGATAAGTCCCCAAACCACAAGGATCTCCTAGTCGAACGTGATGGTTGGCGACATTGTATCCGCCAGATAGCCTCTCGTGAGAGGAGATTGTTGGGCTGCGAACGAGAATCCTACATCAGTTGTGAGGGGAGAAAATCTAACGACTTATATAGTACTGAGTCACTCCACCTATCAAACTAGTCTTTTGAACTAAGTCACTCCATCTGCCCACGTGAGAATCTATCATGACTATCCAAAGTAACATAAGACAATGAGCCCAACAAACTCTTGAAGATTGAAGTTCTTGAGCATTCCTCCATTTTCTTTAATAGTTTATCATTATTAACTATTTTTCTATTAAATTTTGAATTCTTCTTTATCATTTTTTTAATAAAAAATCATATTTTCTATCGTCTTACCCTCACTCTATTATGTTTTTCTTTTAATCTCTACCATTTAAAGATCATCAAGTTGTCAAATTGGTAGATCCACTAGGCCCACCTTTGTCAATTTTTTGGGTCATGGGTTGAAGTGTGCTTGAGGTGCACTGAATCAGGTATGGAAAAAGTATTGGAGTGTTTTCATAATTAGGTGAAGACATTACAGTAGTGGGTGGTGGACCACTGGACCCATTTTTATTTTTTTTCCTTTGTTGCCCTAGAATAGTTATGAGAGGCTATTGGGGGTGATGGGGAGCAAAAGAGATACCTTATGTTTGTTAAAGGCAACAAATGTGGTGGGCCTGAAAAAAATACTTATCACTGTCATTGCTATCCACATTTACTTAATTGGCTAAATGTCAAAACACCAAAGGTTTTTGAGGAACCCCACTGTTTTTATTTATTTTTTTGACATTTTCTAAGTGACAGAGAGTTTCACAATTTGATTCTCTTCTCTTCAACACTTTTTGAAAATTAGTTAGGTCACATCGAATTAGATTTTTCAATTGAATAAGCAACTGAATTTTATTAAATGATTTAAAAGTTTTTGAAGTAAGACCCAATCAAATCTATGGTTGAGTCGGGTCATATATGGGTTGAGTTAGATTTATTAAAATTCGACCTAATCTGTCTGAATTTTAACTTTAGGTGCTCATACTGAATGAGCTGAGTCTAATTTAGATACGAATATATTCTTAAAACATTAGAGATATTTTTATATCTTTTAACAATAAAGATTTCTAAAAAGTTAGAAGGAATAAATGATTAAATTTAATGAAATAAGGGATTCACATATACGAAGCCAACTTAACAAATATCACCATTTCTAATGATTTCCAAGTGGATTAAGTTCACGATCTGATGCTCTTCTGTTGCATTATGATTGTTTAAAAATACTCATTTAGGTAAGCCGCCACTTGACTTAATTAGATACTGAGTTAAATAAATTAATGAATTTTATTAATATTGACGACAAATAAAAGATAAAAAAAAAACTTTCTTGAGTCTGATCGATTCAATTAATTTAATTTGAGTTCGTGTCTTAAGTTCTTTGTTGATCTCTGATAGATTTAAGGCTCAGCGGAATCAACCCTATTCTAAGGGCTTAATAGTGCAATCAAAGTCGATTGATTTCTATTTTTTTTAACTATAACATGATTTATTCGAATAATAATAATAACAATAATATAAAAAATATATATATATATTAGAGACTATTAATGGGGCCCATGTCATTTTCAGATCCTTGAGCAGTTGCAGCTAAGAATCTCGATTGGATCTGGATCCAAATGGCATCTATTCAATGATTTGGGTGCATTTGCAGAGTGGGCCAAAATTCTTTGGAATCTGGACTTTAAAGATCCTTGTAATTCTACAGAAATTATGATTTTAAGTACCCCTAATAGGCCTTAAGCAGTTGGGCTTGGACCCTCAATTCCAATTTGGAGCAAATATGTTTCGATGCTCCAGCTGACTACTTTAGTATAGTAGTCCACGTTGATGGGCTTCCAACCTTTTCGTAATGGTGGGGGTGCCCTGCAGAAAGCCTAACAATTTATTCCCATATTTTAAGGCCTAGGATTTAAATATTAAAGCAAATAGGAGTAGGGGTGTGGGTTACCTTCGGTTTCCACTTAACCTAATTTTGTGGAATTTTAAATACAGTTTTGGACAGAAAGGGTACTAGACAATGTCCAAATATTTAGAATTTTAGATCAATGGACTCTCTCTCTCTCTTACATCTTCCCACTTCTGTCCAAACTAATTCGATAAAAATTGAGTCGAGTCCGAGTTTCAAGTTTTTAAACTATGCTTGCAACACAACCACACTAAAGTAAGTTGAAGTTGTGGTGCGGATGAAAGTATGAAACACTTCTGCTCAGTGGGGCTTTATTTATGTAGAGCTGACCATTGGATCATAAGTTATAATCTAAAGTATTAGTCGTGCGCATCAAATAGCCAGTTAATTGATATAAAATAAATAGCTAAAAGCTTGTGTGCTATATTTATTTATGAGTTGTAACAATAATAAAAAATAGATTTAAAAATCCAACAACAAATAGATGAAAAAAATAACTGATGATGAATGTGATGATGGAGCTTAGTGATATTAACCATTGGAGTGTTAGACCAAACTATATCGAGTAGGGGTGAAACTCGGGTCAGGTTTTGGCCCGAGCCCACATGACCCGACCCGAAAATCATGCGGGTCAGGTTATGAAAGTCGGGTCAGCGTGTTGGGTCAGGTTAAGAAGTCAGAAATCCGCATTGAATTCGGATTGAGTTGGGTTGAGAGATTTTTAAGTTAAACCAACCCGACCCGGTAAACCGTAGGCTGAAGTAGGTTCAAAATGCGGGTTGGGTCAGGTCGGATTTAGGGTTGAGTCAAGTTATAATTCGGGTCGGGTCAAGACGTCCAGGTCAAAAAGTTGGATCGGGTCTGGTCGGGTTCCATATGTTAATAACTCGGGCCGGGTTGGATTTTAAAAAACCCGACCCGACCGGGCCCGATTTCAGCCCTAATATCAAGCTTGTGTGAGATGAACATGAAGGTTACAAGTTTGTGTGAAGTAGACTCAAATTTTACATCCAACAGTGACTAGAACTTGAAGTTGGTTGGATTTCAATATGTGGGATTCACTCAGTTGGCTACTCATGATAGCAGAACTTCATCCTTTGCAAAACTCATTCATGGACTGATGGACCATGGTTTCAACTTCCAACTATGGCATATAAGCATTCTAGTTCATACTGCCTACATCATTTAAAACAAGTGAAACAGAGAGAGGACAACCTGCAATCAGTAATACAACAACAACTTTATTAATCTAAGCATTGCTTTAAATCAGCTGCCAAATTTCTGTTCATGGGTTGCAATCTAGATAACACTCTATGCATCATGTTTGGCTGTGCACACTATTGATCTATGATCTAAATCACACTGAATCATTAAGGGTTTAACCCGCCAGAAACAGTCGCCCTCCAAGATGTGAAAACACAAACCCTTGTATGGATAGCCGGCATATAGATGATTGAGAAAGCAATTACACTAACTGTTCACAATCTACAGAAAGACAAAACATCAGATGCTTACGATCATCCAATGCAGGTGATAAGGGTCATTCATAGTAGTTGTAGTCATGGTAGCATTTTAGATCACCAAACAATGGGCCCCCCAAGTAAAAATCCTAAAGGTCTAGAACTGAAAATCATAAAGACATCAACTGGGCAGTCTGCTCATAGATAGCAATTTACAAAATTCAATAATGAGCACCAATCCTGGATAGATGAGCTAAACGACTATGATGGTGATGATATCCTTTAGCTTAAACGTGGATATTCTCCTACTAAGATGAAGCACAGTCTATCAAAAGCGGTCATTCATTTGGATGCTGTTAGCAGAGAGTGAGATTAACAGCAATAAAAAAATTCAGCACATGAAAATGACAAATGTATAAAATAAGTTACAAGTGAAAAATATTTGAGCCACATATCAGAAAGGTCAACTCATAGATGTGACCTCATACAAAAATCAAGATGGCTGCACATTCTAACGTTTGGACTAAAGAATATGGATATTCAATAAAACATTTACAAAGCATCAACCAAACTCGTCAATCCATATCAAGTGGCCAAATTCAGTGGCTGCAATAGTCAGTATAAGATCAAGCTCAAAGATATCCTTTGTTTATTGAACATTTGAAAATGCAATGGTGCCACCAATTCAAGTGATTCCTTTCAGAACTATGTCTAGAATTGATGCATTCCAACATGGCCCTAAATGGTTGGGCCTCAACTGTTGGGAAGTGACCATTAAACCCATTAAGCAACAACCATTACGATTCATGGCCGACAATACCCACCATCATCATAAGTTGCATTGAATAATTTGAGACAAGCTAGATAAAAGGGAACAAATGAAATAGCAGTTAAATAATTAAACATGGAAATAGTCTCCCAGCTCACGTGGTTTAATCACCAAAAGTGTAACATCTAGGCATCCTCTTAGCGAAATCAGAAGTGGATGCAGACCTCCCAACAAAAGCGTGCTGGAAAATGTAATCTTCACCTTCTTCATCACTGTTAATGTTGGTTCTGGAGGTTGGTACCAAAGGAGGCATGTTTTTGATGTTCTTGATGGCCCAAGGATGGCACTCTGTTCTAGCTGATGATGATTTTAAGAGAGAGGGTGCACTAGCAGAAGATAGGCTCCTTTCATGCTTACTAGGAGGGAGGCATTCCACCTGAGGAAGTGCGTCCTGTACTGCTACCCATGTCTTGGCTGTGTGAATTTGCTGACGGACTACTCTTCTCCTGTAATGTATTGAATATGATTAAACTGAATACAAATAGAGTTTTGCTCAGACCATCCTTCATAGCATGTTGCCTCTTCCCTTGCTGTGTACCATCAATAGAGTAGCACATAATGAAATTAAAGAAAATAAAAATAAGCGCATAGGGTATATGAAAGATCCAGGAGTAAGCATTTTGGTCTTGGAAAGAATTGGAACATAATAAAATGTGGAATGCCCAAACAAAAGAAATAGTGCAGCTTGAGTAGGACAAGTTTCTTGCTTGTGTCAATACACTCATGATATACAGCTTTTCTGGTGCATAGAGCCCTTCATAATGATCCCAAAAAGAACATTGAATTCCTTCATTCACTTGGAGTGGAAGTCCACATGTCCACACACACACCAAAGGAGAGAACTTATAGGAGAGAAGTCGGCCATGGAGGAGAGAGAAAGTAGGACTTGCGCCAAAGGTGAAGAAAAACCCTATGAAAGCTAGGGCTCGTGGCAGCCATGGAGGAGAGAACCCGATTCCACGCTAGGGTTAGGCTTTGGTGGGGTCCACTGAGTTCCTAGGTGGGCCCTGGGACCATGTGTAGGGTCCACATGCATCAAACCCGCCAACTGATAGCTCTCATTGGCTAGTTTAACCCTCCGCTTGCCATGATAAAAAAATGAAACAATTTTCTCCTCAATTTCAACTTCTGGTGTGATGCCCACTCACTCCTGTGATCGGTGGTAGTTACAAGGTTACCTTTTCTGTTAAGTCAATGCTTTTTGTGCTGTGTTTTGGTTCTCTCCTTGAGAAACTTTCCTATCAATAAATTTCAATCACCATTTCAAAAAAAAAAAAAGGTTGCACCTTATTATGAATAGACTGCTTACTACATTAATACAGCATCCTCTAATCCTCTTATATGCAATGAAGTGATTAGGAAAACTTCTGGTATATTCATACTTTTCAGAAGTTACTTTGAGTTTCCGCTTCATGTAAATTTATTGCCAGATTCCATTTTCTCAGGCAGTTCAGATCTGTACAGCAAATAGAGCATTACAATTATACCAGGACATCATTGGAACCAAGGGGTGGTAATGGGTTAGGTTTGGGTTGTTAACCTATTTATTTTGAAACCTTCAACCCGAATCCACCTATTTCTTAAATGAGTTTGGGTCGGGTCAACTGAATTATTGAACGGGTCAATGTACTCAATCCAAACTCTTTTTTGCAGGTTGGCTCAGGCCAGGTTGGTGGATTTGTTCACAAAATATTGGGTTCTGGTTGGGTTGATGGTTTTTTCCCATTTATTTTAAATCCTCACTTGAGCCCACCCATTTACTCAATATATTCAGGCAGGGCCAACCCATTTATTATAAGTCAGTGTACACACCCCAAATCCTATTTTCCAGATTAAGTTTGGATCAAGACAGAAATTGCCACTTCTAGTTACCAATTTATCTCAAGTTCACTACCCCCAATGGTTAGGAATTGACAATAAGTTTGATGGTTATTCTGGTTCAATTCAACCCATTAAACTTAAATGCAGGACTTTTGAAGTAACAGCAAATTTGCATTTCATAAATTCTCTGTCATGTGAACCTTCGAACATAGAAAACGAGAATATACCTCTTTGGAAGATCCAGAGTCTCCTGTACGCTTTTCTCTAGATGGATCCTTTTGCCTCTGATCTTCTTGTTTTGTGCGTCGCCCCTTTGCCTTGGACCTTCTCCTGCAACGGGAAAACACTCACTTGTGTTAAAAAGTATCATACTGCTAAAAATGAACTCATTCTGAAAAAAAAAAAAAAATTACCATATTGATAAACCCAGATCCATGTATATAGGGGCATGATATTAGCACGGGATCACATCTAAGTAGACCTTCCTTAGATGTTATTTGCATGGACCTTCCAGACAGTCCTTGTTCTACCACTGTATAGAACTATTATTAAAATCAAGTCCACTGACCTAAGGGCAATGCTTTAGGGAAAAAATGGTATTCTTTGGTTGAATGTTAGAAGTGTAACTTAGGTTGGAAGAAAATGTGCCAAAGTAAAGTTTCCATTTGAACTATTAAATTTGGACAACATAAAAAATTGAAGTTTTATCTGGGTGGGTGAGACTATATGGTCTTCAATAGTCTAAGGCACTATATGTATCCCACATTCAAACACAAAAGACTCGAGCAACAAGTGGTCCCTAGTTTCCAACATCCCAATTAGACACTTACTTGACTGTTACATAAGCTGTGTTGGACAGCCAAAGAAGCTCCTTATAGAATGTTTAAAATTCAAGTCCCTAAGCATTAGGATGATCTGAATATGTTCCAATCAACATATGGTAACAGAAATTTCTAAAACTTATTTTCTTGATACAAAAATTAAAGAAATATGCAGCAGGATGCTTGTTTTCTCATTGGAAAAGAGGTAACTTGAGAACTTACCTTGTCTTTTCAAGGGGTTGAGTTGATTCATTCTCTTCCTCTTTATAGATAACGGGTAGACCCAAAAGATCACATCCCAATGGTCTTGTGCTGAAAAACTGTAAACAAGTACAACTTAGGACACAACATAAGACAATCCACATATAGAAATGCAAAAATCATTGCAGATGCATAGTGCATAAACAATCAGCTCATTATCAGGTGATCATTCAAAAAGCTTCAAAATTATTCTGTAAGCATATATAGTATTTCTCCAGAGAAACAGACACGCCTTAGAGCTAAAATCAATAAACAAAAATGCCCTCTCAATTTCTAAAATGACACTGGTGATATTTGACATACTAAACAATGCACTGAAATCAAACTAGCTATGGACTTGACATTCAAAGAACACTAATGAATTCATTATTCACAAGAATCTACTGATTTTCCAACTTGCGTACTAAAATTCATCTCTAATTTAATTTTTCCTACATCAATTTTTGGGATTGATCCCCTGGTCTGAGAAAAATGTCGACACCTGAAAGTCCAACTTCCGGTGTTGATGTTTTCTAAGGTCCTCTACAAATTGTTAACTATAAAATATTGATTTTGGTAAAGGTATTTTTCCATTTATATGAAAATTCATGAACAATATAGTCATAAGAGATGATTAAAGCACTTAGGTTACATAATGGGCTTTGAGCACAAGTATCTTTCCCTTAATGTGACTATATTCTTCTAACAATCCTTCACTCGTCATAATTAAGAAAATAGGGAGTCTAACCTATTTAATCAATTCTTGTCCACAATAGGTTGACCCTTTGATTGGAATTTCAAAGAGAGAAATTTGACCTTTCTTGTAAGGATTCTTTCAAGGACCTTGTAGGTCACACTTAATTCTTTGTTCTAAAGATCAATGGCAGTTTCTTGGTTTCTTAGGTCCTTAAGAAGATATCAAACCTAATTTACCTGGCTAAATATTTTGCATGGTCACCATACATATTCAAAATGAATCAAGAATACTGAACAGAGAAGATGGAATGAAATTATTCTCAATTCAAATCAAACCTTATCGAGTTTATCGTACGACTCTGCACTCTTGGGAACCAATCCAGCTAGAGCTTCTTTGGGAATATTATTGATAAGCCACCGAGGCCAGCCATCGACAAGCTTATCCCCATCGCTCTGCTTCCAGCTGCTCTGTTGGACACCACCCTCTCTCTCTATTTGGTAACACCATTAGTGGCGGCATCACCAACAGCATTATCCCTCTGCTCAGGGCTGGGAGGCCTGCAGGGGATTTTACCAGACTGCTTTGGGACAGTGGGCAGGCGAGCATGACTACCCATGTAGCCGTTCTCCATTTTCATCTTTTCAAGTCCGCGAGGTGGGGAATTCAACCCCGGCTTCACCTGCACACGGCCCACCAGAATTTCAGCCGACAGAGGGAGAGAGAAAGAGGGAGGGGTGATCAAATCATAGCCGTTGGAACGGATTCGAAATCAGGCAACCCAACAGAATTTCCCGCCAAATGGAGGAAGGAGATTGGGAGAGGAGAAGAAAAGAGAAGGATAGTGGGAAAGAGAAGGTGGTGGAGTGGGAAGTGACGAGGGGAGATGAGATGACGACAGGACGGCCGGCCGAGGACGGCATCTTTTGTGGGGTGTTGGGAATTTGGACTCTCTCATGTCGTTGGGGTCGTCTTCGATTTCTCAGAAAATAGAACAATTCCATCGATTTGCAGATAGCCAAACTTTTGGCGGGAAACATACAGTTGAGGAGTTGAGAACCCAAACGAGAATCGGTATATAAGAGAGAGACAGAGGTGGGTCTGCTCCCGCCTATTGCTTTCGCTCTGTTGCAAGAGGAATAATACAGTCATTTTGGCGAAAATAGCGAATCGCCAGGAGAAAGTGTGAAGTTCTCCATTGGGTAATTTAATTATTAATATTTTTTCTGTTACTAAAGAATATTTTTTTTTACAGTTTTTTTTTTTTTAATTTACGTGTAGGAAACTGCGGGATAGATAGTTAAATTGTTTCTCTTCTCCTAAAATACTCTTCAAAGCATGTCGATTTAATTTTAAAATTTCTCCACTTCCTTTTAAATTGGACTATTTTTTATGTTTTATTTTTATAAGCAGAATATTCAATTGAAATTCTTGATACATATTTTAATACTTTTTAGAAAATTATTAGATTTACCATAAAATATATCATGTGATGATGTGACAAGTCATTTGATTGATTTCATTACTAACTTTTGTATTTTGTTGTGTCTAACATGAGGATAGGGCTAAAACTCGGGTCAGGCGGGTCTGATTCTTTAAAACCCAATCTGATCTGAGTTGATATATATGGAATTTGACCATCTGACTCGAATTCTCAATCCGAACCTCACAACCCGACCCGACCTGAATTCTAACCCAAATTCTGACTCGACCAGCATTTTGAACACATTTTAGTCAGGTCGGGTTGTGTTGGATCAGGTCGGGTGAACTTGTAAAATTCACATCCGAATTTTATACAGGTTTTTATCTTCTCAACTAAACCTGACTTGCTGACCCAAACCCAAGTTGCAGCCCTACATGAGGATATAAAAGTGTAAGTATGACATCATTTCAATTAGACATGGCGGTTGAAACCCTATTATGTCGGCGGCCAACATGGGTTGAGTTGGCTTGTTTATCTGTTTTCTTTTTTTAAATGTAAAGAATTAGATTTTATTGATTTAATCCACCAATAGCTGGAATTTGAATTCCTGGTTGAAATTGTCCAACAATCTTTTCCAGATCTATGAATAGCAGTTAATGACGAACGATGGATCAGAACATGAATACAAATTCCAATCTCTCTGAACATTGTTTAAAAAAAAAAATACGTTTCAACCAAAACCTAAATCCACAAAATTTGGTTAAATTTCATATTTGGGCAGAAATTTGTTACCGAAGAGCAGGACAGTAGGTCTAGCTAGTTGATCCGAGAATGGTGATCCATTGTTCAACACTTTTTGTGGAACTCAGGTTTAAGGGTTAATCCTCAATGTATTTAAGACGCAAAATTTCTATTAAAATACTATTGAGATTATCCATAAATAATTTTAAACACTTCAGTTGGATGCTATATAACATAGGAACATATGAAAGTTCAATCTTTATTTAATGACTATGTTTAATTTTTATTTCTATGAATTAATTGTTTATATTAGTCAAAATCAATTGCTAGAATGAAGACTTGGTGTTTTAATGATGCAAGTTTATCCATCGCTCATCCATTTGATTTCTATGCACATCTAAATTCTAAACCATGTGAGGCTTTGTAGAAAATTCTTGTTGAAGCAAAATGAGTATACTTTTGAATTTTGCGAAATGAAAAATTGGTGTGAGCTTTCAAACTTATGAAATTTAAAAAAAGTAAGATCTGACAGTTTTTGTTCAATTTAAAAGTTTGCAATTGAAAGTTCACACTGATCCGTTGTGAATCGATTAGCCATTGGGTTTACCATATTCAGTCTCATACCACAAAATTCTTCTGGCCCTTGAGGTTAAAGATTTCCAACTTAAAAGACACCAAAGGAAAACATCTCTGAATGGTCAGCTCTACCTTCTGCTATGGGCTGTCTGAGAAAAAGGGTCAAAAGCACCTAAGAAAAGCCCCTTGGGTTAGAACACTTGCACCAATATTTCACCATTAATGGGATCCCCACCTTTGCATACTCAAAAACCTATGGAGACTACTCTCTTAATTTTGTTACAATATTGTTTTATACTGACCAACCTTGGATCAATAATTGGTGTGTTAAGCATTGGCAAATGAAAAATACACATCTAGTTCATCAAACATTGCTCCATTTGATAAGCTATTACACTGTTATTACCATTTATGCATTGTACTAGCTTGATTATTTGAAGCACAATATCACAAAATCCACACAAAAATCACAAAAGCTGTCTATAGCTCACATTTCAGCTTATCATTTGGCCATCATTTGGAAATGAGTCTATTGCCTGTTTTGGCCATCATTTGGGGTCGGTGAAGAAGTTGTTGATTGATGGCATTATCTCAGGAGATTTGTTGCGAACGAACTTCCTCAGACCATGCTCTGCATACTTTTCCCCCTCTGCATGGTTCTCCAACACTCCAGCAGTCCTTTTTTCCTTGCTAACCCTGGGGTTCCAGTGAAAACAAACAAGCAAGTCTCATGAGCAAAACCAACTAATAGCACACAGACAATTAAGAGCAAGCTTCATGACAGCAAATTCTCTCCAACGGACATTGGAACCAACCATTTCATGCACCAGTTTAAACGATCATCTGAATTCGAGGCATCAACCATTGATTGCCCCTGATGCATGAAGTTAAAAAGAACACACTGCCTAACTCAACATTTGAAGGTTCCATTCAGGCTAGAACTAGTCCCACACTTGTGCTTGAGATCAGATGGACTAACTAACTAATGGCCCGACCCATTTTGCAACCTCATTCTGTGACCAATTTGACAGAATGCAAGAATGGCAACTGAGATCTTTGAAGTGACTGACCAATTTGCCTTCGCACTTGAGATCTTTGAAGTAACGCATTTACAACAATAAGGCAATTGCAGAACTGAAGTCTAGACTTCAAGCGGTCACTGAGTTTTCTAAAGAACCAAGGAAATGATTAATGAATAGCTACAATGCATTGCCTTCCAAGGTCTGCAGGGATATTTGTAGGATCAAAATTCAATTCAATTCAGTTCAATTGCTTCAATAACCATGAAACAAGTAGAGATCCACCAAATCAGTATATATTCTTTCTACTCACACCACTTCTATATTTCCACCACCACCACAATTTATTGAACTGCCTTTTTACTTTGAAAGGGGGAATCAGTAAATGGCATCCATTCTGCTTGAGTATTCTAAGTCATTTAAAGGTAAAGGCCGTAAAGCTATCTTCATTACTAGATTTCAACCACAGGAACAAGCAAATCTAATATATGTTATACACGTTCCAGCAATTCTTGTTCTTCAAAAAACACAAGTGCCAAAAAATGCATCTGGGTTCAAGGGATAATGTGAAAGAAAATATGTATTCACTATGACTTAATGGCTGAACAGATAAAACTGCATCACCTAGCAATAAAGAAATAGTTATGTGGAAGAATCAATGTCTCTAGTATAAACACTTGGAAATGACATTCTTTTCTATTAATAATGTTTTACAAAATGCACAAAGAAGAATTACATTGCCTCAGCATGGCTTTGGTGCATCTCATGTCTTGAACATCATGGTAGATAAGGGTTGTACAACTGATAGACCATAAAGACTATAATAAAAAACCTTAACCCCATATAAGAGTATTTATTCAATCCAATGTAGGGTAAGTTCTCAATAAACCCAACCCAACCCATGTAAAAAATTATTGAATCCGACCCAACCCAAATTTGTGACCTGACTCAATCCGAGTGTTGTTTATAACTTGGTGCACTTGGGTCGAGTCGAGTCAGGTCAGGTTGATTTTAAATTTCTCAACCCGACCCAACTTGAATTTCATGCGGGTTTTTTTCTCCCAACCCAACCCGACCCAAAAGATACATAACCCAAACCCATTGATTTCTCGGGTCGGGTCATATGAGTCGGATTAAAACCCGGCCCAAGTTTCACCCCTAATCCAATGCTACATTGAATTACTTAAAAAGAAAAAAACAGGGAAAATGATATGTCCAAGTGGTCTCAAGAAAAAATCTAACTAGAGGTTCGCTACTTTCTGAAGATGAGAGCAAAGTATTTTGGTTCAGGTAGCAAGTGGATCTAGGTTAATTGGAGAAGAAGTCGAAATATCAATCCAAAATAGATAGGATTTTGGCTCCTAAAATGATTTTGTTCGTATCCTGAACAGAATACAAGTGATGATCATGATGATGAAGCAAGTAGATCTTTTTTTTTTTTCCTTGGAATGACGTAGCAAGTGGTCAAGTTCTTTGAGTGGGATCAATGCAAGGCAAAAGATGCAAGACAAATTAACTGGATAATGGAACAAATATCAACAAGTAAACAACAGATCCAGTAACAATCAGATGAAAATTATAAAAATTATTCATTAGGCTCCAATGATTACAGCTAGATGAACAATGGAAGAATACATCAAGAAATTCTTTCGAGAAACAAAATTATATGTGATAACTGATGAGAAAGTTATGAGGCATCCATGGACAAAAGCCACAGTGTTGAACTGCTCTTAAACCACAAGTACAGAATGACATTGGTGCCATCATAAGTTGCACGGGTACATGTGTGAGTGTCAGAATTTGACATGGCTGCGAGGTGTCAGACTTGACAAACCCAATAAAAAAGGACAGAGACACAGCACCATATCTAACTAAATTTAAATCTAATTTTATTTAAGAAATATGAGGTATGAAAATAACACTAAAATAAAATAATGCGTTATCTTTACTCTAAATAATTGACAAAAATATCGATATTCTACTTCGATTTTGAAAGGAGGAAAGTATTGTAATATTTCAGTTATCTTGGTAAACAATGTTAAGAAGTACTAGAAGATTCCATGAAAAACGAGTGAGAGTGTCCAACATGGGGTGCAAGTGCCAAGAAAGGCGTGCCGCTCGTACAATCCATGCAACATAGGCGTTATTACTTGATTGGGCAATGAAGCAAGCATGTTAGATCACTTCACGTCTATAATAAGATTAACAATTTGACTACAATTTAGAAAACCCAACTGAGAAGCACCACGTTAACAAGCTCCCAGTCTCCATTTAATTAGTGACACCAAATGAAGTGAGAAATTTGAGACAAGAAATATTGCAGACTATTTTACAAAGAGCAACACATTACCCTTTTTCTGTAATCATATTGGATTGTTACCATTAGGGATGTCAACGACCAGGCTTGGGTTGGACCCTCCTTGGTCAGGATTAAAGACCATTAAGGAAATGGATTAGAATGTGCTGACCTGATAAAAGAAATGGGCACGGCCAGCTAGACCATTAAAGACCATTATTAGTTTATTTTATTTTATTTTTTGAATGACAAATCCAATAGTAATGTTTCATGTATTAACATTGATTGAATGAAAATCAAGATAGATAAGGCAGTTCAGGGGCTTAAACATGGCTTGAGCCTGGTGCAAACACGGCCAAAATAAACAGGCTTGAACATGTGAATCTGGTTGATGGGTCAGAGTTGGGCTCATTTTAATCCTGTTTAACAAATAGGTTAACATAGGCTGAAGGGCTAAAGGTTTGCATGAATTCTGCTAATACATATGGGTTTGCACTTGGACAAACAGAAGGCTGACCTGAACCCAGCCTCTGAACAGCCTTACTAATAATGAGACCTGGAACCTGAGAAGAAAGTAGCGGGGTATGATTTTCTTCTACTTGTGACTGCAAACACTGTAACAAATCATAAAACACTTCATAGAGTCCACACTAAAATTGATTAAAGAAAATAAGCCATTTTGGAAATAAACATTCAAACATTGAACAACATGCAAAAAACATCTCAACTTCTGTGCATATCATCGTTATGATTCTCAGATGTAGATTGAGTGTTTTGGTGGAGGGAAGAAGGGTCAGCCTGAGCCTAGCTCCACGGGCCATTTGACCAGTCCAATTGCAAGACTGGTCCATAATCGGTGGACCCAGACACGTTGACAGAGTTAATTATTATCCAACATATGGTCATTTTCCTGTAACTAAACCCTCTATCTAGTGGCCCAATCATCAGACGATCATAAACTACCTCATTAACATTAGGGTCCATCAGATCCACAACACCTATCAGAATTACAAATTCAAAACGAAATCCACAAAATTCCGGAAGAGAATGCGTAGAAACATTAAAGATCAAAAGACCCATCCAAGAATCAATAGATTTATCCACAATAACCAAACAAAGATATCAAATAATCAGACCTGACTTCAGGATTGACGAGGAGATTGCGAACCAGCTGCATTCCACATATTCCAACAGCGACCCCAACTGCTGCAAACAGCGGCAAGACCTACCCCACAAAACCATCATCAACACCAACAACAACTGGAATTAAGGGAAAAAAAAAAAAGACAGAGGGAAAAAGTCTTGAATATGCTCAACGATTGTAGAGGGGAAGAAGAAAAAATTACCTCTGGCCTCACCCATCGATTGACAGTGGAAGAAGCCATGGATGCGGAGAGAGCGAAAGGAGAGCAGGCGCTTCTTCAAGGTCAAACAGAGCAGATCCAAATGAGAAGAAAAGAAAACCCTAGACTGATCCCAACAATTACTTCGACGCAGGCTTGCAACCTCGGGCCAAGGAAATGCAGTACGTTTGCTCGGGTTCTGCTGTTTTAGAAATAATCCGCCTTTCGTTAATTTTTCAAAATACATTTTTCGCGCCATATAAAATAAAAAAAATAGGATACAAATTATTAAATAAAAATGTTTTTCCATCGTTTTCTCATTAATATGATATAAGACAAAATAATCTTATATAGATAACATATTTAAAGTGTACAAAATTCAAAAATTTATACTTAAATCAGAATTGATGTTCATTTGATGTATTTTCACCACTAGATTGATAATGATAGATAAAAATATTTGTGAAATAAAAAAAAATTATCGCTTAAAAAGTCAATTTTTTATCAATTTATTTTAGATCGAAACTGTATAAGAAACTAATGAATAATGATCATATGTTGTCTCTTATTAATAAAAATAATTATATATAAACTCTATTTATTAAAAAATTAATGGGTTCACTAATTTCTAAATATAAATAAATGGATGGCAAAAATCATGGTAAGAAAAGCAACTCTAAAATTTAGAGCCTGATCAATTTATTATTTGGTTATTTTTACTATTGTTTTAACATTTTATATAATAAAATACAACTGATTTTATTACTATAAATAACAATTGCCTCTAAAATAAACTAGAAAATAATAATATACTTGACCAAAGAAAGAGTACGTAGCATGTGACTCAATCGATTTCATGTCGAGTCAAGAAGAAATGCATTTGATGCATGGGAATTTAACTTCATCTGCCAAAGTCTAAAGTCTTAAAAACATGGTTGGACCCATCACTCCACGCGTGCCTATCTGGGTCCACCAACCTTTGTTATTTGGGTCTAGATCCCATGACAAACATAGACTTTTATAGACAAGTATTTAGGCTCTAACCAGGTGGGTGAGTGGGTCAATGTGTCAACTCAGTTTCTCTTTTGAAAAGATGTGACTCGGATTCTTCGTGACCATGATAACATATGGCATTGGAATGGTGGGGGCCGACTGAGATGGTGGGGGACGGATTACCCATTTATATCAACTGTCACTTGATAATATTGATTATTTGACTCTTTTCACCTTCAGAATCATTCTAACCCTAGATTTTATTGATAATTAATGATAAGTGATGGTCGATCACACCAACCATTTTAAAAGTTTAAACCCATAGTTAAACATCGATCTACATTATGATTTTAGTTGACACTATATTAGTCGATATTGTTAATGATCACAAAAATAGAAAATCTATAGACCCATGTCTTTGAGCTTTAAATCTTCATGTAAAAGAGTGAGGGCCACAGAAGAGAGAACACAAGAATGTGGTCAAGTTAAAATGAAACCACTTTTATTGGATGAAACACGATTATTATTATTTTTTTATAATTAAGGTGTTCAAGCGTCCACCTTTATTAGAATGGGATAATTTTAACCTGACTAATCTTTTAAACATGTGCAAGTCTTTTAATTCCACACGCACCGAGTAAACAAATATAAAGAGTGGCATATTAGAATTGAGTATGAATCAAACTTAAGACTCCACTTTTTAAGTCGAACGCCTTGAGATAACTGAGGAAAAAAAAAACTAAAACTGCCTTGGGATTATTGTAAAAAAGAAACTAAGACTTTTCTGTTTATTGGTGGGATCTGTGTCGACATTTAGAGGGTCACCCTCCCCCATTCTTTCCTTGTCTCCTTAAAGTCTAACAACTTAACTCATACCCAAAAGTCTTCTTATCTTTTTGATAGTCCCCTACAACAGAGTTAATCTTGTGAGAGTCATCTGATTAGAAACAAATAGACTTTGCCCGTTTGCCACTTTCTATTTAGAATAGGATTGATGGAGAATTCTCGTTCATGGAATTTGCTTCTAGCTGACAGCTTGATGGGAAGGTTTTGGATGTGTGGGTCTTATCTTATAATGTTGTGGCTTAAACTAATGGAAGAGATTAGTATAGACTAGAACAATACCTTGCAGATTGGAACAATATCAGCATAAGCCAATAATATACCCTTCATCAGTCATAAATATCACTAAAGTATTAGTATAAACCAATAGATATTACCCATTATCAGATATCAATGTCACGTAGCAATTGATAATAAAATATTGGCTTTACTTATGTGAAATCAAAAGATAAATGTCATATGGTGTGGCTTAACTGGTTGCCTTCCGTCTAAGGAAGTGAGAGGTTGTGAGTTTGAACCCCTATGGCTTAACTTTAGTCTACTCTAGATGTAGTGGACTCACCCGTGAGGGTTTTCGTACAACTGTGTCTAAGTTTCCTACACGTAAATTCAAAAAAATCAAAAGATAAATGCATTAAATCGCATGACCTAATAGCAGGTAAAACATAGCAAGAAACTTGAACTTCTCTTAAAAGCAATTTTTTTTTTACCTTCTTTGTTCTTTTGAGCAAGTCCCACTTAGACCACTAAGACTCTCAATCCACTGAGTCCAATCAAAATTTTGAACTTTGGAATGGGATTTAATGTTTGAATCCTATGCTACATTAGTTTGCATGACTTGGTAGCCCATGTTCTTAGTTTAGCACAAATAAAATGAGTTAAAAGTTGAAATTTTAGTGTATTATACACATTATAAGAATCTTTAGTATTTAGTATTGATTTTGATTTCAAAGACCTCCTAAAATATATGTAGCACTGTCAGATCTGATCAAATTGTATCTTTATACATTTGATCTTAATCTAAAAGGGAAATGTAATATAGATGTTCTTTTTTTAAAAAAAAAAAAACCTACTATTCTAATCACATAACCTTCATTCTTTTAATAAGTAAAGTTGGGAACCCATGATCAAGGGCTTGTCAGCTGAGTTGGATCTGACACTAAGATCATAAAAAGCTTAAAGTCGGCCTTTTTTTTAATCTGGCTCACTTTCTTTATAGAGATTGTTTTATTGATTTTATTGGGTGTTGGTTTTGTGGCCATTCATCTCCTTTCTTTCTCCTTGCCTGCTCCGGGCTATGGACAATTTTTTGTATCTTGGGCTCCTTTTGAATGAATGACTAACCCTCTCATTAAAAAAAAAAAACACTAAATTTGATCATGTTCGTTAATTTGTACATTGTCCAATCCTTAATCCTGACCTTCCATTTGGTCTGAACCCAGTTATTATGGGCTTATGGCTTAACTTGGGTGATCCTTACACTTAGTTTGATACTGTTGAAAATAACAAATATAATCAATATTCAAATTGACTTGGTTGCTATTCCCATATTGGATTGCTGACAGTTCTCAAGCATTGATTCAGTAAAAATAATGCTAACCATTAAATCGATAGCCTAATAAAAGTCTTGAACATGTTAATTGGTAATGATTATGTTCTTCAGTGTGTTTCTGAGGTGACCTATGAATGAGATAAGGATAGATGAACACCACAAATCTGCATACTTAAAAAGATAGTCTGCAGCAACCTCTCTCTATATAAGGAAGTGAGAACGAAGGATTAAGAATCAAAATCACAAATTTTGGTTCTAAACTTACTAATCTTTCTGTCGCACTAATGTCACAAGTTCAACTCCGTCGGCTTATTCTTACTGCTACTTTAATGTATTGTTTGATCACAGTAGAAGGTAATTTCGCAAACCTAAACCCTAAATCCTAAATCAATATGTCTTTAATGATAAATATTGTTCTCAGATTGCTTTGATTCTTCATTTGTTGCAGGGAGAAGTTTGTCGAAAGTTCATGGATCTAACATGCCTCATTTGGCTGCAAAGGAGACAAGTTATGAGAATTCCATTTTAGAAAAAGATGATGAGTTCCATGGCGACGGCGAAAACTCGGTCATTGTTGATTACGCACCCATAAAGAAGAAACCACCCATCCACAACTAATGAATCATTTCCAAACTTCACCATGAAGAGAGAAGAAGAGTTTGAAGGAGAAGGAAGACAATGAAGCTTAAGGCCTACAATATATGCCAATAAAATTAGGCTAGTAACAGAGACTTATTGTATTTTCAGGGAAAAAATGCTAAACAATATGCAGATATATATATATATATGCATGTCCACTTAGAAATAAAGCTTCTCAAGAATGATTAATTAGGTCCACAATTGCATGGAAGGTTTCTTTAGTATCATGTAACTACTGATCCCATTTAAAGAATGTTCTGCAAGTAGTTATGGCATTTATTTTTATATGGTTTTTCGTGTTCAACTGATAATCTCATATTTCAAAAGCGAGAGGTGTCAAGTTTAAATCCACGTGGTCTCATTTGTTATACCCTAATGACAGAGGATTTGACGTATGTGGATTTTACGTTGAATTTTTTCCTATAGTTTCCACATGTAAATTCATAAAAAATAAAAAATACATAGTTTTTAAATTCATTACATTAATATTTTACATCAATACGAAAAGAATTATCATCATCTTCTAATTTAATCACTAAATAGTATGAGTATTTTAATTTTTGAAGAGAGAAAAATCTTACAAAACATTGCCATAGTAGGTGGGGTATAGCATGCAAGTAGACTTTCATTTACGTGTACTAGTTTGATTGAGAAAGATTGATGCTTTGACAAGGACTGGATAGGAAAAGTTGAAAAACGAAGCACAAAAGAGTAGCAGGAAAAAAGTTTCTTTTCATGTATTCATAGTCAATGAACTAAAGAATTGATTTTAAAACTGGAAGAGAAATTTGAAATTTATATTCCAAGGTTTGATATTTTCTTGATATCAAAATTTTCTAGAGAGTTTGGATGTAATTTAATTGATTAATCTTTTGTCTTAGAAAATGGAATGTACTTAATTCGAGACTTCATGATCTAATCTATACTTTAAAGATAATGAATATAACTCGGAGAGATTTTGCGAAGACGTAAATTAAAAGGAAAAAAAAAATCTCAAATTGAGTAGTCCTTGTCCGGATATGGTAATTGGTAAAAAGCTGACGATCTCTCCTAACATGTTTTCGTCTTCTTCGGCCTCGTGTAATTCTCTGGGCTTAGGCCCCCTTCCGAGTGAAGGCTCACCAGGTACTAAAAGAAATAAACAATGTTAAAAATGTTTGACTTTCTTTTGATGATGACAATAAATCGTAATCGATTAAAAAAGAAAAAAGAGTGCGCCTCCAAAATACACATCAGCCGATATTTTGGCCGGCTGAAATATCGATTGATAATTTTTTCTCTCATCTGATTTTTTTCATTTTATTGTATTTCTCTTTCTTTTGATATTAAAAATAGTAAAAAATCATAAAAAACTGTAAAAACCGTAAAAAAGTGTAAAAAATCGAATATCAGTCATATCGGCCGATAACTTTTTTTACTGGCCGATACATATCGTATCGGCGAATATAAAAAATCGATACATTCGACCGATATTTCAACTCCTGATTTGAATAGGCTACTGAGGGAGAGTGGGCACGTATTACGATCTGAGGTCACCAGGTATGGATTCAGCTAATGAATGGCTACGATCTTATACACATGATGTTACCCTTTATTTACAGGCTCTTGAGTAGTGGGACTATGAGAGACTTTACTGTGGTTGCAATTTCATGCCTCTGCTAATTGTTTATTGGTTAGGGAAATTATTATTCTATTATTTATTATTATTATTATTATTATTAGGGATTAGAAGGGTTTTATCAATAAAATTTCGTCATCTTAGCATTTGAGATTCTGAAATTTAAAGAGCAAACGTTAAAAATATTATCATACTTTGTCGTGGAGTTGAATTGATTATAGATGATAACAATTTTTTTAATCTAATTTTTATCTGACCCAAATTTCTATAAAAAAATTAAAAATGAAAAAATTATTTTTTAATATTAAATAAAGATAAGAGGACTTCTTGTCATGTGTAGCCATTGAGCTGTAGAAAATTGAGGCAATGGTGGGGTATATGAGTTAAAATCATTGGGTGAAGGGGTAAAAATCTCGACTGATATGATATATATCAGCCAATATCATATAGGAAAGAGAAATTTCTTGGTTAAAATATCGACAGATATCTCGGCCGATACCAAGATTTAAAAGAATTACTTAAATGTTGCTTTTGAAGCAAGTCAGGTCAGGTCAAATTCGGGTTTGAGACTCTCTATCCAACCCAACTTAGATTTGTTTAGATATGATCTATTCAAAACATGCATGATCAAAACCTGATTTTTCATATTAGATCAGGGCAGACTTGCGGATCTGATAAAAAATTGTCAGCCTTACATTGTGGGCTAGGGCATGTATGTAGAAGTCCATAGTTGATGTTTCAACAAGAGCTCGCATACAAAAGGTTGAAAAGGAAATACAAGAGAGAAGCACTAAAAAAACTACCAGAAAATGCATTTGTCGCCTTCAAATTAAAGAATTGATTTTTAGAACCATAGTAGAAATTTAATGACCAAGCTTTATATTATCTTTCAAAATACTTGGATAGCTACCGCCTCAAAAAGCGAGAAGCCACTAGTTCTAATCCCAACGGCGTTAATCGATCGCGTCCTGTGTAGGAGTAGGGCATCTCCTCTAGGGGTTTTAGAAGAGCTAGGAGTAAGCACATTCTAGCAACTTGACTACAGACTGATGGGGTGGGCTCTAGATTTCCCCTAGATTATCCAAAAAAAAAAAAAATTATCTTTCAAAACAAGAGAAGATCCACCCAGATGTGTAAATATCGGCCGATACGTTTTATGATACGGGTTTTAAGGGCCTTATCATATCGACCGTTACGTATTGTATCGGCCGTACACGATAGTTCTCGACTAATATCAGCAATATATATCGATCTAATATCGACCGATATCCATAATATCTGTCTTTTTAAAATAAAAAAAATCAAAGCAGTGGTGGACCCGAGTTGATATCTTAGCTGATATTTTTGTTTTCAATTTTATTTTAAAGCTTCCTTTTGGATTTTTTTAATTTTTTAATTCAGAAAAATAAAATAATAAAAAAAATACCAATAATTAAAAAAAAAAAAAAAAAACACACACAAAAAAAGAGAGAATTCATCGGTCGAGATAGTCCGATATCTCAGTCTTGCCGAGATTTGCACCCTGGATCCACCAGTAAAACGTTCATGTACAAAAAGAAAAGGACAATTTTAAAATTGTTTGAACATTTTTTGAATGATGACAATAAACTTTATAGACAAGAAAAAAGAATTTATTTATCAGAATAACATCCCCAGTAGGAGAGATTAGGCAAGCTCTGAGTCTGTGATCACTAGGAACTAATGAATTATCTAAAGATAAAATGTCGACACAATCTTGCATAGAGACGTAATAATGAAAAAGCCTAAGGATAAACTTATTAGATATTTTACAATTATCTATTTATAATGGATGCTTCATTAATTAATAATCTTTTAGTAATTTTTACCTTTTATCAAATAAGGCTTTATAATATTGAACAAAGTTGCCAGGTTGAGTCAATCTAATAACTAATCAAATCCTGACCCAAAAACAAAAATATTTTAAAAAAATGACCAAACTTGTTAACCCACCAAGTCTCTAGGTCGACCCAACCTAGTAATCAATTAAGTCCTAAAATTATTTTCAGATGGAATCATTTTTGTTGCTAGGGATCAACATGATATATTCATAGCATCCATAGCCCCTTTAGATATTTCACATCTGACTCAAAGGAGGCAACGCCAATTCAATTAGAACCATGTTCTTCAAGCAAACGTTCAAATCGATGAATAATCATTTCGTTGCAAAAGATTAAAACCATGGGTTTAAAATTCGATATCGGCCGATATATCAGCCGATAGTTTCTCTTCTTTTTTAAAACAAAAACGGCCGATATCGACCGATATGATGCGGTCAAGATATCTGCATATCGGCCGATACAAATTGTATCGGCCGATATTCGGACCCCTGATTCAAACCATTATTTTTCTTTTAAGGTGTTCTCAAAGAAGAGGGAAGGGAACTTGATAGATGGGGCTCTAGAAGGCTTGATTGGCACCTGCATATTTGATTCCAACAAAGGTGCATCGTCGGGCCCAAGCACAGATGTACATTTATGCCTTTGGCATCCTTACACAGCACAAAATCAGAATTACAAACCACATGAAAATCATCCACTGTGAAATTAATATTAAAAATAATAAAAAGGGTAATCTTATCATCCACCAAAGTATTGGATTCAATAAAAGCATGGGCAAGGATCTTAAGAACTCACTCATGCAAAGGCTCACATCTTTCTTTCTCCCCCCTCTGTATGTTTCTATTTTTGTAGCCAGGCCGATTCTGAGTTTTCACGTAACCAAGGCTGCCGTCTTACAAATAGGGCAGAGATTCTTGTGCATTAACCATTGTTTTATGCAGTCGGTGTGGAAGTCGTGCCCACAGTCCAGTGTTCCAAGATCCTCACCTTCGGCGTATTCCTCCTGTCACACCAATCCAAACATAAAGAATGTTTAGTTTCAAAGAGAGGACACAAAGCTGAAAGTGAAAAGAAACCCCAAATGCGAACTTACCTGGCAAACACAGCATGGCTCCATTTCTGAAGTTTCTCCAAATGCAAAAGATGCATACTTCCGCTGCTTCAGGCACTTCAGAACTGTTTCTTCACTCAGACCTGTGCTTACGTTCCCTATGCGTTCTTCCAATGCCAATAATTCCTGAAAATTTTAACCCATGAGCTCAGGAGTGCTCCAGAGTTATATACTAGCAAAAGGGAGGGAATGCTGAGATTCATTGTTACCTCATAAGACATGTTATCTACATCAAGGCGCATGTCCCTATGACGGTCATGCAAGTCGGGTACACCAAAAATCACTGACTGGTCGAGGATCAGAACATCCTAATACATTGAAGACAGCACATAAAAGATTTCAGATGCATGAAGACAATTTTCACATAAGAGAAATGAGCTATTCACTATCATCTCATGTAACTTGTCTTCCCAGAAATGGGGGGAAGGGGGGCAAGTCATTGATATGTTGGCATTTTCACACTTCAACCAACAGTGAGATGGCAATTCGACTCTTGAGCTAGTCCAAAAAAGAGAGAAAAATTCAAACGTAGATTCAACATGCATGTAGCACATGGTTGACAGATCCGTTCCGGAACCCATTTTGATTTTGTCTCTACAATAGAACGTTCCAACATTCCAGCTGTTTCGGTGTTCTGGTTCGGAAAAAACGGCATAATTTTTTTTTTAAAGTAAAAAATACTAAAATATGAAGACAATAATACAAACTTATAAATATATTTAAAATTAATTATTTTCAGCATTTTACACTAATCTACATAAAAAATAAAAAAATTATCATTAGATAATTACTTATGTTTGTAATCTCAATTCATAATAGTGTAATTATCAAATACTAATTGAAGAGTGTTTGAAATTTTACTCTAATAAGAATCAACTACAAATTGCATTAGAAAAAATATCCAAAAAATTACTCAAGAAATAAACATGAATTCTCATTTTTTTCCAAAATTAAAAATCAAAACTTAAAACACGTAGGCACTCTGGATCTATTTCATCTTTTTTTTTTCCTCAAATTTTCATCATGAACATTAAAAATAAACCATATGAAGTGAAAATATACTCCATAAACTACAACCTGAAATTCAATATCTAGCTACTTGATCTTAGAGGTCAAAGTCACCAACGTCCTTGAATAAAGAACATATGGTGACTTTGACCACTAAGATCAAATGGCTGCATATTTCAATTTAGGCTCACTTTTTTTCAGTTGTAACCCATGAAGTCTATTATTTATTTGTAAATTGGATTTTATACTTGTATCCAAACAAATTAAAAAAATCTGTAGAGCCAAATGGGTAGGTCCGGAACTGAACATTCTGGCCCGCTTTGCCCAGGATGAAATGGGATTGACATCTAAGTGTAGCACACAAAAGCAGAACAACTGGACATAAGTTGTATACCGCACACAGAAGTTGAACTAACCTCAAATCTTAAACTTTCGCCCCTACGCACAAGTTCCAAGACATTACGAAGCTGCATCAAAGAATAAATGAATCATTACAACACAAAATAATGCCCACATTAATAAACAGAACAAGCACTTCAGTTCTCAAAAAGATAAGATGCAGAGAAGCCAATGATGGAAGATAACTCGAAGATAAAAAATAATGAGAACCCAGACAAGGTACATGGTACAGCTATTTTTCAGAAACTTGTGCCTTTAATTTTTATTTTTTTTTGGTATGCGTGTCCGTGTGTGTAAACAGCTGTTTCCCTGAAGAAATTTATGCCCTTTATTTCTGCAAGAATGTCTCTTTTTTCGGAGCACAAGTTACAAATTGATATAGGTCCCACAATGTTTTCACCATGAAAAGAAAAGAAGAATGCTTCAATTGCTCCCAAACAATTTATCTTCAAGTAACCTGTAGTTCAGTGAAAATATGGTATTCCAAATGCAATGCTACTTAAATTCATAAAAGCGAGATGACCAGACGGTTATGTTGCAACAAGGAACAGCCATATTCCCTACCACTGCAGTGATTGCATGAGACCAGTACTGATGGGTTGAACAGAAAATGACAAATTGGAGAACAAAATGGAATATGCAAACTTTGATTTCAAAAGAACTACACAGCCTAGATATGGGTAAAAGATGATAGGTTCATTGGAAACAGGGATACAGCTCCACATTTCCTGATATCTAAGACAGACAGGCACCCCATCCAACAAGAACTACGAATCCAATACAACAGAATACTGTTTACAAGTAATCATGCAGTATTATCATCCGCAAAAGAAAAAAGTGTAACCATGCAGTGTCTGCTACAACATCATATTGACTCAAAATGGCTTCAGCCTAGGCATGCCCATAAAGCACTGGGGACTTGACTCGATGGTGAGCTATAAACATAGATAGAAGATACCTAAGATAAAAGTTGAGCAATATCATGAATTTTATAAAAAAAAAATGTATAACTTCAAAGTCCGGATAATACAACACCCTAGAAACCAGAAAAAAGCTAGGAACTTCTGATTATGCTGCCATAACTTGAATAAGGCAATGGATATAATAGCAAGAATTGTCCAGCCTACAGAATATAAATACCATCCAAACTCACTAGTTCAAGATTCCTCATGAATGCATCATCAGAGTTCAGTTTGAGGCAACTAAAGAAGGCACAATTATAACTGCATGAAATGGCTAATACCCTGTCAAGTGCAATACCACCACACAATCCAGAGCAAAGATCCCACACCAAGTATGGCGTACAGAGACTAAACTACCTTCAAGAAAACTCCAGCACCAGGCTCTCCAAGCTCACAGAAATTTCACTTGCTTCTTTGGTGTCACCCAACTAAGACAATAAGAGATGAAAAGGATGGTGCAAAACTAGTACCTGACTCTAACTGCAACATAAATACAATAGCAACACCAACAACCCATGCATTCAGTGATAAACAAAGAAAGCCCTTGTGCAGTTCAGAAAGCATGTTGAGGTTTTCCATCTCCCAAGAGGAAAAAAAATGAACTAGATATTCACACGGTAATATTGTCCGCATGCCCCATGCCCCATGCCCCACAATTGCCTAGATGCAGGAAAATTCAATCATTGACAGTATGAGTGATATTGAGCTCCAAGAGGAAATCAACTTTGCCATTTATTTAATGGGAGCTTTCACAAAAAAATGAGACCAAACGTATCACAAACTTTATCAGAAAAGATATAGTTCCCAAAAATGATTTTTTATAGGTTACCAAACCTGCTTCTGTTTACGATATTCATATTTTAATAGACATATTTCTATAATGAATATTATTTTACATGAATGCTTCAAAGCTTCTCTAGCACTGATATTGAAAATTTTCTTCTTTCCTGCTACCCCACATCACAAACCTAAGATCCATTCCTGCTCAAAGTGAACTTATGGAGTACTAACAAAAAAATGGATTTTGTAAAAATGAGAGTCCAAACATAGAGGAACATATTTAGAAAATGAATCTTTGCGGGGAAAAAATTGAATTCATTTTACATGGTACCAAACTGGACTATGTTACTAATCTATATTTTATTATCATTACAATTTGTAAGGCTTTAAGGCATTTTTATAGATGCTTCAAGGTACGCTTGCAAGATGAAATCATCATGGACTCATTTCTTTGCTCCATGATCATGGAATTGACTCGTGCCATCTCCTCTTTCAGAGGGGTTCAAGACTACCAACTGGTGCAGACATACCACCAAAATCAAATACAAACAGGGGAAACCAGCTCACGAGCACTCCATGCAAAATCATATAATAAAGAACATTATAAAAAGCTTTGCAAAGAAAAAAGACAAATTAATAAAATATCAATGCTGGTCCTTCACTACCCAAAACTTCAAATGAAATAGTATCTGGTAAAGAATATCATTCCCCAGTAAGGGTATCCGCAAAACCATTACTTCTCTTGAAATATTCAGAATATAGAACCCAGAGGACATAATAATATAGCTTTAATTACGGAGAACCCAAACATCCAAATAAATAAATTGACATATATTTGCATCTTCACCAGAGAATGAAATAGCCCATGCAATTGACCTACAAGTGTTGGCAAGTTATAAAAAGAACTACTTGTGATAGGTAGGTTGACGTTGGTAAAGACTACCCTATCAAAATGCCCAACCTACTATATGTCTTTACTACAGATGCCAATGTTTGTAGCAAATGAATTAGATAAAATACAAAAGGATTTTCTATGGGAAGGAAATGGAGCAAGAAAGAGGTGGATTGGACCTGGTTAGATTAAGGGATAGAAATGATGCTTTATCTAAATGGTCATGGAAGTATGGGTATAAAAAGTCTTTATGGTCTAGGGTTTTAGAGGTAAGCTATGGCGGTGGTGTATCAGGGTGAGGCATGAGGAGCAGAGTAGAAAAAAAAAAAGGTTTAGGGACGATTCAGGCTATTTTGAAATTGGGAGGGGGTCATGGAAGGAAGGAAAGGCTTTTTTTTCCTCAATAGGGCATAGGTTCATAGTAGGGAAAGGTGATAGAGTCCTGTTTGGGATCTACTATTAACAGGATCTAGGTCAAAGGAGAGGTTTCCTAGACTTTCTAGATTAACAATGGAGAAAGATTCTAAAATGATTCAGAATTATGAATTGCTTGAGGGTTTCGTTTCTTCGTCAATGCATTCCAAGAGGCCATTAGGTGTCTCTTAAATTTAAGAGTACATGAGCCTTTTGGATTTGCTGAATGGAACTTAAATCAACCTAGAGGATATAAGATTTAGGATGGGGATCCCCGGCTGCTATTCTGTTAAAGATGGAATCTATAAACCCCCCCAAAATGGGTTTGATCTAGAAAGGCTTCCAAGGGTCCAATCTTTTTCCTAGTGCGTAGTTAGGGGTAAGGTGCAAACTAGATGTAACTTGTTGTAGAGAAAGCTGAACGGAAGAGGCAGATTTATTATGTGTTATGTGCAGTAAAGAGGAAGAACAGGTGGATCAACTTTTCTGCACATGCCAATTCTCAATCATGCTTCGGAACAAATTTTTAGATCTCAAGGGATGTTCCTGAGTGACGGGGAGAACTGTGGCTAATGCATAGGGGGTTGGAGTGGAGTCGCTTTAGGGGATGAGGGAAGGTTCCATAACAAACCATTCCAACTGCCAATTTACACAGAATTTGGATGGATACCAGAGTACAGAATCAAAATCTAGATCGGTGCAGGAGGTGTTTGAGAAGCAAAGAATTCTTTAACATTCAGTCTTCTGGGTTATAAGGAATTTGGGGTCTAGTTTATGATGATTTTTAATTAGGCATGGTCCACATGTTTGAGAGTGAGTGAATGAGGAAATTTTCGCATAAATAGTGTACCCCTCCAAAGGGTTATTTGAAATTTAATGTGGACAAGGCAACTAGGAAGAAGCCAAACCCAGTGGGCTGGGGGTGTCTTACAGGACCATTTAGGGTAGATGATGTTATTAATTTATGACCCATCAGAAGTTAAAGAATAAAGACACGAATAAGGTAAACATGTGCCCCATTAGTCAAGCTCTTAAGCTTTGGGATAGGCAGCAGGAGGGTAAAATTATTATTCAGGGGGGTCCTGCTAATGCAGCTGCATGGGCTTCTAGTGAGAAAAGGGCTCATTGGTGTCTCTTGCATAATGCCAAGTAAAGAATTCATTTTTGTGAGGATAGGGATGTCTCTTTCAAGAGAAGTTGAGGTTTAGCACATAGATCAACAGCAAACATGTCAGACATTTCTAAACAAACAAACATTTCTAAGTTGGCAAAGTGAACTAAACACAACTGTTATAATGTTATATTTAACAATAAACATAACATGGAACTTGAAGATATAAGCACCATGTCAGAATACAGAAATCATCAAAAAGACAATTTTGTCGATTACGTACCTCAGATGCCAACCTGCTTCTCCCTTCAGAGGCAGATGCAAGAGCCCGCAAAGACAGGGGAACTCCAAGCACACCATCACCTTGTCTATCCATCCAAAATGCTGACCTCAAATATGATGGTGGATGGCCCTGGTGACCAGCTCCAGATGGAAGCACCATCTCCTGTGAGGCGGGAGTTGTATGTGGAGGAAAGTTACTGCTTGATGCTCCAGAGTCAGAACCAGCAGAAGAAAACAAAGAGCGCCGGACAACCTCTGACAACCTTCCTGGATAACGGATAGGAGGATTGTGATGAGGCAACCAGGTAGGAGGCAGGACCCCAGAACTGGAGCCAATTCGAGAAGATGTGGCAGTGTTTCTGGGAATGCTTGTGTTTCCAGGTATACTCAAACTCCCATTAGAAGAACTCCAATTTGTTGCATCTTGACTCAAGTGTCTAGTCTCTGCTGCTGGCACAAGTATTGGATTTTCTGAAATACCTCTTGGAATACTCCTTGAGTTAGCTTCCCCTCGTAAAGCAGATGTTCTCTCTCCTGAAATGACAGGAGGGTTTGAAGAACTGCCAGCCCTTGAATTAGAAGCTCCATTCAATGGGAAAGGATGCATATTACGCGGAAATCCAGGAACACTTGGTACAAGAGACTGAGTCTGAGGGGAAGTTGTATTGGCTGCTACAGGCCTCCAATCAAGGGGTTGATTAAACAGTAGTAGTCTGGATGATGACTGATTAGGTGACCAACCATTAGAACGCCTTATGTTGTTTGCTGGGGTCCATACATTGGGCTGAGCAGAAATTTGATGAGCAGGACTTGTTCTCATTCGGAAATTTCTCTGGGGGCTTTCCATGTTTCCATCCCCTACTCTCATCCCATCTAATCTTGGATGCAACAAATCATCTTGAGGATTGCCACCAGATAGATGCTCTGTTGGACTGGAAATACTTAAATTGCCAACAGCATTCTGCCGAGCAGGAACAGCATGCCAGACACTGCCCTCAGGTCGCTGCAAACCATTAGAACTTCCACCTAAAGAAGAAGTCCCTCCTTCAAGCGCCTTCCGTTTGCAAGATAAACGCCGACTATCCAATGAACAACCAGGCCTACCATCACCATCATCAGATATGTGTTCAGCAGTACCAGAAGCTGTAGCACGATCAGCGGAACCACCAGCAGAAGGAATTACTGCACTTTCTGATCCACTTTGTTTATACGGATGAGAGTATACACCCGTTTCCACAACATGGCCAACATTTCCAACAGAAGCAGAAGTAACAAGTGAATTTTGAGGGGTGCCCTCCAAACTAGAATTTTGAAAAGGTGAACCATTGCAACTTGATTATTGTTAAGGTCTATATTCACACTTTCCAAAGAAAGAACATTGTTCTGTTCAAATCGCCTTTCTTCTAACCTCACACCTGTTCTGGTTTGACTGGTGAACGAAGACATCCATCCCTGCTCCATTTTGGCTTCGCTGTGGTTGGCCCGGTTTAGTGCATGACTACTAGAGCTAGGTCCACTAGGATTCCAGCCAGCGAAGCTCCCACCGTCGTGATTAACAGTGTTTACAAATGCAGCAGTTGTATCACTTGAAGATGGTAGATATTCTGGAATATTTCGAGTGTCTACTTGGTCTAGCATGTTATTCCAATAAAGTTGTTGATCCATACTGGAGTTACTAGAGCTAGAAGCATGATCAAATTCAAATGTCTCCGGGAGGGACTGAACAGTACTCCTTTGCCCTTGCATTAGGGCCAAATGCCTTCCTCTTAAAAAGTGTCGTAAGTTTTCTTTTTCTTTTTCCTTTTTGAGGCACAAAATCAATAAGGTTCCGGTAGATGTTCCAATTTGAGCAATGTATCACATAAATTATGCAACCTGCCATAATAACCAATACAAAAGCTCAGGGTGAAGCTAAACAGGTTAAAAAGCAATCATAAGTAATGCAGACTAAAGCTAGCATGAACTTTCACAAGCTCACAGCAGCTACAGATGAGCATATGAACTCCCCATCGATTAAGCAGTTACATTACAAAAAAAACAATGAACATAAAAAACCCTGGATCCGTAAAAAAAAAAAATTCTGAGACATCAAAATTATTATAAAAGCCAGAAATGTTCAAAAGCTCACAGCTTTTTCTATCATAAGCTGTGTTGCATACACTTTTTAATGTGTAACGTACCTGTGTCAACACTTACAGAAACTCGTACTCATTCTTCATGGACTGTTTTAATGTTTTTTAACATTGTTACTTCCCTTTCCACGAAGCTAGGCATTCGCGGAATTTGTGAATGATGGTCCCATTGGGAGTACCAGGGGAACCGATGCACAAAGGAAGCCCCAAGTAGGTGGAAGGAAGAGAAGATGACATGCATCCCAAAATCTCAGAAAGATAATGAAGCTCATTCTCAGTAGCTAATAGTAATAATATCATTGAAGAAGACTTCAACAGCAAAGGATTTGGTACCATCAAGCATTCATATCCTCTGACGTCAATTACTAACACCGATATCCATGATATAAAACTGACCCATGAGGCTTGGAATTCCTCTGTGCTTTCCTCGATGAGATTCCCTATAAACATAGGTGATCAAATCAGCCCATCACCCTGCCAACAAGCATAACCACCAACTACAACGCTCTTACTAAAGGACATAGCAGATAATCTCACAAAACTTTTCTTTTATGACCCCCAGAAGAAAAAAAAAAAGGGAAAAAAAACTTTCTATAACCTTGGCCTTTTTTACCATAGCTTTAAGCTCCCTCTATATCATGTTTTCTTTTAATGAAACTGTTTTAGCTAAAAATAAAACTCAGCTTAGAGTATTGTCTCCTAGCCAATGATCAATCCAAAACTCAAACATCACAACATTGTTTGTTTTATGTTCAATGTGGGCATTAAATTTATTGTAAACAGTAAGAACAACCTTCACATGCCTGGAGCTACTTGCAACGGGTGGAAAGAATACCATCCTTGATCCAAGCAAACTTAGAGATGAGAATCCTCCTATTTTTCCCCTTTGAGTGGTAAATGAGAATGCTCTTCCATAATTCATCCCTCAAAGACCAATTTCCTAGAACCACTCCACATCTGCAGCAACAATCGGTTGAACTCCAAAACCCCACTTTTCTATGGACTTGCAAACTTGATCCAATTGAAGAAGCTGATACTTCATACTTTCCATTACCTTCTTCCTAATTCCACGAAAGAACTTCTTTGGATCGATTCCAACTTATTGGGCACACAAATTAGACAATTGAAAACCCAGTAAAGGTGTAGGCTTGAATACACTAACCAACAAAAGACAAATAACATGCTATCCATCTCGATTGTCATTTTTAAAACCTTTCATAATGGGATCTCACGACTTGTATAGCCTATTAATACAAAGGGAAAAGGGGCAAACCAAGATAATTAGATGGAATGGATCCAACATTTCACCCACTGAGCTCAGTTAGATGCTGAAGAACATGGCAATCGGCATTGATCTCACTAATTTGTATTTTGAATGGTACATATTCAAACTGAAAATAATTCATACAATTTGAGTGTAGCAAAGATGTTACCAACATTCTCATTATTCGGATAAAAAAATGATGATATGTTTGCAAACTGCAAGTGTGAAATCCAAATGTTAGAGTTCTTAATTAAGAGTCCATGCATCAAAGAACAATCAACCAGCCTACTCATCATGTCAACAACAGTAAATAAAAAAGAGAAGGAGATAACTGGTCCAAACGAGTCATGCCAGTGTGCACCCACATGCACCAGACACAAAGACATCAATATAACGTGTGTGTAGGAGGAAGAGGAATGGGGAGAAAAGAAGAGAGAGAGAGAGAGAGAGGGGGGGGGGGGGTGCGGTAAGAGAGATTCAAAACTGAAAAATCTTCAAATAAACAAGAAAAATACAAAGATTAAAACAATGATAGAAACTGTACTTTTATCTTCTTATTACCTTCTTTATAAACTATAGAAATAACACCCTTGTTGTTTCCATATAATCTTTTTCTTTTTTTCTGTTTCTTACTGCTTACACAAGTTTTCACCATAGAGAGGCAAAAGGTTTTTAAAAAAACACTGATAAATTAATCATATTGAAGCAAAGGGAAAATGGTGAGTGGCATTCCTCTGACTTAATGATGTATGGATCAACTTAATTCCAACCAAATGGAAGATGGTTTCAAGTCCACTGACATAGAAGCAGACCAAGTGAAATATTGTTTCCCATCTATCAGCATGAAAGTTGCACGTTAGCATTGAAAAGTATCAAAAAAGATTGGAAGCATTCTTAGGGACACAAACCACTAATATAGAAGCAGACAAAGTGAAATATTGTTTCCCATCTACTAGCATGAAAGCTGAAGGTTAGCATTGAAAAGTATCAAAAAAGATTGGAAGCATTCTTAGGGACAGAAACTACAAAACAACCGAATGTATTCGACATGCCTAAACGTGTAATCAACATCTAATCTGATGCAAAAAACCATATTCATCTCAAAAATCTCATGATTGAAAGAGATTGATATAGTTTCATTGAGTAATGTAATTGTCATCCCAGCCGAATTATATCCTCAGCTAATAAGTAAAAAATCCATTGATGAAGATGGAAATACTCAACAAACATATTGATAATGACAAAGAACACAGACCAAAGAAGCTTGCATTGTACTGCGAAAGCAAAAAACAGAAAAAGGGTACGAAAAAGAGAAAAATTACCAAGATATAGTGACCACCACAAAGAGAGAACAGAATCATCAAGAGGAGCTGATAATTCCAACCAAAATTCTATCTTTCCAACTTCTAGTCTCAAATGAGCTGCCTATACTTCTATTTCCCTCTCAACGCCCATCAGAGGGAAATAAAAACATGATAGATTAAACCCCAAAAGTGGGGCATTTGGCACAGCCTCAAAACCGCAAAAAGATCCCATCTTTCTAAGCTATCCACAATCTTATCAAAACCCACAGATAGAAGAAACCATCAAAAAGGTGAAACTTTCACCGCAGAGAAATACAATCAAAACTAAGACGAACTAATTCTACACAGAGAAGAAATCATCTGGCCATGCATAAGATGCAAACGCCAAGACAGATCAGATATATGGAAAAAACCCAAAAAGAAAAAGGATCGGACCGCTGAAAGGGTAAAAGATCAAAACATGGAGCAGCTCATACAACCCAAATGAGAACCACAGAAGACTATGGCATCGGAGTACAAAAATGGGATCTTTCCTCCAATTTTTCTCTCCGACGATTAAAAACAGAAGGGTCAGAGACAGATTAGAGCGAATCTATCCGTCGATCGTTCAATCGTGTGGGCAACCTTGGATGACGGACGGAGATGCAGAAGGGTACCTGACGATTAACAGTGGAGATGGATTGCAGAAGATGAAGAACCCTAGACCTTTTTTTTCCCTTTCTCCCTCTCTGTCTCTCTTTTTCTCTGGTGAAAACCCCCAAAAAACGTTCCTCTCTGACTTTAACGCGGATTGAAGAAGAGAGGAGAAGAAGCAATGGGGTTGGGTGGGTTGTGTTGAGATGGGATTGAAATGAAGAGAGAGAGAGAGAGAGTAAATCGCCGAGGCATGCATGTTCTTACATGTACCACAATGCAAACCGTCCATTTGGTGGACCCACTATTATATGATATTAAATGTAAATATAGCAATAGTAAAGAATCAAGCATTCTAGTCTGTTTACATGAGGTCTTATATTATAATTTTAAAAATAAGAATTTTTTTAATTTTTTAACCTCAAATTGAAATATGAGATTCATCTCATTGGATAATTGGATTCTCATAAAAGTTTAAATCAATAGTTTTTTTGAATTTACACGTGAGAATTGTGAGATACTCAGTGTAAAATCTTCATAGGAGAGTCCACTGCCCTAAGGGCACAACAAACTTAAGCCAACATAATGTTACGTATCAATTTAAATCTAAACAAAATTAAAATAAATAATATTTTAGTCAAAATAGTTGATATTTTGGAGACAAATATTTACTGATTTCAATTCTCTTTTTATCATAATATTCTAATAAAAATTAGTATAATTATTTGGAAATTATATTTTATTTAAAAACATGAAATTTGAGGAGATTGTATTTGAATTATAATATACATAAAACAATTTATCCAAATATAATGTCAAAAGTCCAAGAAAATTTTGAATGCTAATTTACCATTTGTATCATTTAAAATAAATTAAATCAAATAAGATTCAATTAAAATAAATAAAAGGCTATTATGCCCAATGAATTTTTCTCAGTGACTTTAAGATTTATGAAAATTGATAAAATGGGTGGTTCATTTGGTGGTCCCCACCATAGATGGGGGTGGGCAAGGCAGGGAAGAGCATCTGTGACAATTGTAAGCATCTTATTTTGTTTTGGTGGGGAGGATTTTGGGGATGAATGGTTGAAAAGAGGATGCAACTAACGGTCCATATTCAACGGCTGAGATTCCACCGATGTTGTCATCTGGATTTGTTCGGCAGATGAGACTTTGGCTGCCTTCCTTAACCGCACCAGTCGTCCATTACAAATTGGGTGACGGACAGGGGTAGAAAATTAAATCGAGATTTTTTTTCTCCTTTAAATTAAAAAAAATATATATATTCTCGATGGTTTTTTTTTTAAAAAAAAAATCATTTAAATAAAAATAAAAAATGCTATTTAAAAAAATTCAAAAAATATAAATATTGGTCGATATTTCAAAATATCAACCGAGATATCGACTTCGTTCACAACCGATATTTTCTTTTAAATAAAAAAATAAATGGGCCAATATTCGGCTTTATCAACTGAATTTTTTTTAATTGACTGATACAATACGTATCAGCAAATTTTACCCTGAGTGACAGATGATCTCAACCACTGACCTGCCTGGGCCTTTCCCTGTTCCTCGAACAAAAATAAGATACAGTGAAATCTGGGCCGTTGGGTTTCCGTGTGGCGAATTTGGACCACGTTCTAAGTTGGAGCCCACAAGAAATGCTGAGGGCTTTGGTTTGTAGTGCCCGTGGATAACATGTGCAGGCACAAGAGAGGAAAAATCCCGTGCTCTTTGGGCGTTACATGTAATGATCCTCCTCCATGTCTCAGGCCTAAAATGGCATAATAGTAATTTTGGCAACTACTAGCTGCTTGTAAAGCATAAATTATATATTTTTATTTTTTATTTTTATAAGTCATTATTATTATATTGCATTGACCCATTAAAGATAACATAAATCACCACTTTTGAATTTTAAATCAAGAAATTATCAAAGTAAGATTTTTTTTAATTTACGTCTGAAAGTCACGGGATATCTAGTATAAAACCCCCACGAGTGAATCCACTATCCCTATGGCACATCAAGGTGAAATCATGGGAGCTCAAATCCGCAATCTTTCATTTTTTAAGGCGAGAGGCATTCAGTTGAACTACAACTATATAGGTTGAGTGAGATTATTTAATGATGGTGATTCACACCTACTGAATTATATAAAATCACATGGAAAATTTGTTATTTTTTTTATTAAATTTTATTTTTAAGTAAATAAATTAGATTAACTTAACAACGATGACAATTGTTTTCTAAAAACATAAAAAATTTAGAAAACGGTTAAATTATAATGCTGCTTGAAAATTTGCTTATGAGTTAAAGATATTTCAAATCTATCATCAAAATTGTCCAATGAGAGAAGTGGTGAAGTGGGTCCACGGTCGGAGGTCTCCTAAAATTTCAAAGACTTTAGATGAAGTGAGATTTTAGAAGCCTTTTGTGATTGGTATATTAAGAAGTTTATGTGTGTGGGATTCTAGACGGTGGCCTATGCCACCTATATCCAGAGTCGGCCCTGACTGGGTTATTACTCATCTGATCAAAGCTCATGAAAGGTGATTCCTTTATTTTTTTATCTATGGTCAAGATTTTTTATAGAAGAAATAAATAAAAATGATTAAGTGGGGTTTGTACCCAATGGACGAAGCATGGAATCCACTACGTGGGCCACGTATGGAATGTCACATGCATGAGTACACGACTCACCACATTCAACAAAAATAATGTATAGTATTGGATGACGATGACTTATTAGATTGATTTTATTTTATTTGTTTATTTATTTACTAACTGGGGGTAAAAGCAAAATCAAAAGGTTTGTTTGGGGGTAAAAAGTAAAAAACCGAAAGAGGCGCTGATCAATAGAGAAGCAGCGTCTGACTTTTAAAAATAAGAGAAAAGAAACCCGAGTCTCGATAGAAAGGAAACGTCTATTCGCGCCGAAGTCACGCTTAGAATAACAACGCCGCATGCAGTCTATCATCTTGTCTCGCCAACCACCTTTGCTTTCCTTTTCTTTGCTTTCATCCTCTCTTTCCTTCCTTCGTTTGTTCATCCTTACTTTCCTAATTTCCTTCTTTTGTTTAAGACTGAGGTGGGGTTAAATCGAATTTCAATAAATTCAATTTAACCAATGTTAAAAGTTATTGAATATAATCTAATTCAATTTAAATTGTCGATTCAAATTACTCAACTCGAACTGATCTGAATTTCTTAACCAACTCAACTCGAATATTAGTTTATAACTTGATGCACTCGAATCGAGTCGGATTGAATCAGGCTACTTTTAAATTTCTCAAATCAACTTAACTCAACTTTTATATGAGTTTATTTTTTTTCAACTTGACCCAACTTGAGATATAAAAACATAACTCAAACCTATTGATTTCTCGAGTTAGATCATGTGAGTCAGATTTTACCCCTAGTTTTGTTCATTGAAATGATTCATTTTCCTCATTTTTCATCCTCACTTGTTTTCTACCCTTATCACTCTCTCTCTTCATATGTGACGTTTGGATAAAAATTCAAAAATCTCAACCATTGATTTAAGACAGTAACAAGTTAAAATTGGACATGCATTACAAAAAAAAAATTGTGGCCCACATTTTCTCTATCATAGATCATTAGAAGGATTGTAAGTTTTATATTTTTGGGCTCCAACAAAGACATTGAACATGGATGGTTTGCCAACTTGTTTTAGCCATTCCTTGATTATGTTGGAAAATGTTGAAATGTTTCCATAAATATAGATGGATTTTAAATCAGGATAGTCACATGTTTTCAGCTTCTGTTTTAATCATTTGTTTATTAATAAATTATAAAATGAAGATATTTTGTGGTGGATGATGTGGCTGGATTCAAATTACAATGGGCCATGAGATATGGATGACTTGAATGATGTTCTATTTTTTAAGTGGTTCATTTAATGATGGTTTAAAATTTGGCAAATATGGCTACATTCATATTAGACCGGGTCGAGTAGTTTAAGATGTCTAATTTTTGACTCATTGATATGATGATAATCAGGGGTAGGTAACGAATAATGAATATCATTTGTTTTAAAAGAGTTTTCGAATGTGAGATAAGAGGGGCAAAATGTAGGTTTTTTTATCTTTACCCTTTGGTTAAGTGAAAAGCCCAAGATCTTATTTGTAAATTAGTGTACTCGGAGAAAATAGTCTAAAGTCTAGTTTTAAGACTCAATTTTATATTTTAATTCAATAAAGTGTAAAATCCAAAATTTAAATTTGAAATAACTGAATTTGTTTTTGAATGAATAATTATTATATTCAGATAAATACATACACTTGGTAACTAGGGCCCAAATCCCAACGGGCTTCACAATCTCTACTTAAGAACCCAAGTCGATCCATACTATCAAAGAAACTCAACAATCTTAACCCGAACCCATCTTGTTGGTCTAAACCACAAATTCAATCTCGCTTGCTTACATCCAAAGTTGAGCCCATGGAGCAGCCCTATTCACAATATTTAAATTTTGCTCTATTATTTATTTATAAGTTGAAAATATATATTATTCATTCAATTAATGTAATGGGCCATTTCATTTGGATGCCTTGATTACTGTGGGGGTCTTCTCCTCCACTGTTGGACGCTGCAATGTTTCACCCTCAATGGCCAGACATAAGAGGCTTTACTTTTATGTTTTTTGAAAAGGATAGTCATCTTAACATCGGTGAAGTGGGAATTTTATGATTTTCAATTTTATCTTTCACAAGTGAATTAGACAGTGAATAGATCAATGAATTGATTTGCTGTTTTGTATGAAAAAAATAGTCTTATTTTAATGATTCGATAAATGAGTCATTTCTGATATATATATTTTTTTAAATATTTTCGGTACAGCATGATAAAATAAAATGAGAAGTTTAGAAAAATTCACCTCTAAAAGACTTAGGTTAGAATGGACACCTTTTGAAAATTTACTAATTTAGATTTACGTGAAGAGGCGTGGGGAGACATATTTCTTTCCCCCTCTGACCTATCTCAATATCATTTTGTCCTCTCTCTCTCTGTGAGAACTAATTTCTCTGCCATGGGTAAAACTTGTATGTGCAATCAAGTCAAACATCACATATCATAATAATAAATGTGCACCATTGTCTAGCTTGCTACTCAGCTGGCTTCAACAACCAAGGGTCCTAGACTTAAAAAAATAAAAAGAAAGAAAGCCCAAAGTTGAGGCCAACAAGAAGATCTCAGCCGTTGATTCTTGCTCAAAGATCAGTCACCATCTTATTTTCTTGAAGATCTAAGATGGACCCTCAGTAGTGGACTGCTTAGTCATTAACTCAAGAGTGATGAGAGAACCTTTTAAAAATAAAGTAAAATAAATAGCCCAAGGTGATCTAGAGGCTACTAAAGATAGGTAGCCCTGCAGTCACTGTCCCTAAAAAATGTGACCCACCCCCTTGTTAATTGAGATATGAAGTCCAGAAATGAGAAATTGATGTAAACAATTTTTTTTTTTTTAAAGTTTTAACAAAGGGTAGCTGGTGGGATCAATATGAGGCATACCAAATTACCATCTGTCACTTTTTTATTTTTTTTTCAGTCCTTTACTTAATTAAGAGTCTCAGTGTGCTCTTTCTTCATGCTTTCAAACTTACACACCCATTGAATTCTCTGGCTTTAAAAAGCAGTGGGGTCTAGGACTCAATGGTGGGTTTTGCTTTTCTACCTTGAGTTCAAATTTAGGATAAATCTAAAGTGATTTTTACTTTTTATTTTTTATTTTTTTTTCAATTTATGTGTAAAAAATTATGGAAATTCAGTGTAAAATCTCTACCTGTGAACCCACTACTCTTAGAGCATATCAAGGTTAGGCCTATGAGAATTCGAACACGTAAATTCAAGTTAGATATGTAAACACTTAAATTCTTATGAATTATATATTAAAAATAAAATAAATTATTCCTTTGATTTAACTTCAAAATTCAAATAAGAGCCACCATGATTAGTTGCACCATTTCAAAGAATCGCATAGCTTAAACAAGGTTTTATATAGAAAATCGTAATAGAATTTTTTTTTTTTTTTTTGATTTGTGAGCGAGATTGTCCTTTAGACGAATCTTGGGCCTCATATGGCTGAGTTTAATGTAAAAAAGGCCCATCAAAATCCTTTCAATTGATTTTTGAACTTTTAAAAATCAATTACTTTTATCAGTCAAAACTTAAAACGTTGAGAACTTGACATTACATTGCTAAAATGATAAATTGCTAGTGAAACTTCCCATATACTATATCCAAGTAGTCATTTATCCAACGGCTCAGATACATGGCCCATTATCCATTTGATATAAAATCTCGTTAGATAATATAAATTTCTTGTTCTGGCTTAGATAATATGATTTGTCTTTAGACATTTTCGCCTTAGAATCGCAATGAATCTAATCAAATAGGCAAGCTAACCAGGGCAGACTGAGCCACACATTCGACCACTGAAGGCCCAAGCCAGATTAGATATACTAGCTCAAGCTCAGGTCCAACTTTTCTTGATTCAAGATAGATCAGCCTCACCTCAAATAACATTTTTGGGCTTTGGTTGCTTCAATCTCAACAAATTTAATATACGATACCATGAATAAAGACTATATATGTATATATACATTGTATATAACGTGGTTGATAATTTAAACTAGACTTGGGCTTTTGAAGTGAAAGGCTTTAACATAAGGTCAGGGGTACAAAATCACTTTTACCGAGATATCGGCGTCTCAGTATCTCGGCCGAGATCTCTCTCTCTCTCTCTTTCTTAAATGTTTTTTGGACAAATATTGGCCGTATAAATTTGTATCGGCCGATATTGGCGAGATCTTGGTCATATCAATTGATATCTAGCTAGTATAGTAGATATTGTGTGTATCGACCGAGATATCTAGGCCGATGTGCAAAATATCGGTCGAGATTTATACTCCTGCGTCAGGCTTCAGTGCATGTCTCAAGAAACCAGTCTCAGCATTGACGTAATTGGGCTTTCCTGTGACTCATTTTGGACCCAACCAAAATTGACTCGGTAAAGTTAGGTTCACATTCAATATATGTCTTATTATAAATCTTACCAGAGAGGATGTTCATTTGGAAATAGATTTGGAAAAACACACACCAACCAAACCATGATTTTTAAAGAGAACCTAATACACCAAGAACTAAAGACAAGTATACACAAGTACACAACCACCAATAGGATTATCATAATTTAAATAATTTTTAGTGATTATGGAAAAATTTCCTTGATTAATTTAATAACTTTTTTGGTGGGGCAATCTTCTAACTTATACCATACTTGTCAATTTGATTTTGGTAGTCATTTTGTTTTGTTTTGCCTCTAGACTCTAGAGTCGAGCATTTCGATATTTTGTAATTTTTGGTGTTTTTTTTAAAGATGAACATACTTTTTTTTAATAAAATTTAAATAAGTGCATAACTCTTTTAATTTAAAAAAGACTTTTACTAATTGTAGTAATGGGCCCTTATTTATTTTAGGTCCTGTGTCCAACTTCAAATAATTTAGGCCCAATTTTAACATGGATCCTACAAATTCTTACTCAGTTTAGTTATTCGAACACTTACATAAATTTTGAAGTAAAAAAGATAACCTTCAGTCAAAACTATTAAAAATTAAAACTATTATTCAACATATTTTTATATGATAAAATATAAATAATTTAGTAAAATAAGAAAATAGAAAATAAATACAGAAGCTCATTTTTCCCATTACAAAGAGACAAAAGGTGAACGCCTTTAGAAGAGATCAGACTCACCAAATCGCCGCCGAAGTAAGTTTGTCGGTGAGTCCATGCAAGAGTCGTGAAAAGTGGCTGAGGGGATTCTCATGTTAAAACCTCTGTTTAAGACTGTTAACAACATTTCCTTCGACTTAGATATCAGTAATAGGTGGGAATGAATTTAAATTTGGCACATTCTTAAGATGTATTTTATTTTTTTAATTTTAAATAAATTTATAATTAAATATGATGTGAAAAAGAACCATATGAATAAATAAATCATTTATTAAATATTAATTTTTTAAATTAATAATTTTATTTTCATTAAAATTCAATGATTCATTATAAAATTTATTAAGAGAAATCTCACTTGTTTAGCTCTTCCCATTCATCAAGTTCTATGCCAGCCCCACTTCACCAAACTCCTCCTGTCCTCTTTGACTGGTCAAGTCCACCCAATTCCCACCCACTTTATCCCTTTCAATATCTATTTATATGGATCTCATGTTTCCTCTCTTCACCACCAGTAAAACTGCAAAAGCCATCGAAAGCAGATTGAAGGAGGAAAAAGAAGGAAAGAAAGAAGAAGAATGGCAACCCAAGTCGTAATTAGTCAAGAAACAGAGCCCAAAAACCAGGTCGTCAATGGAGAAGAGAAGACCAATGTGTTCAGACACCAAGAAGTTGGGCACAAGAGCCTGTTACAGAGCAACGAACTCTATCAAGTATCTTCTCTTTTCAGTTTCAAACTGTGTCTCTCCTCTGTTAATCTCAATTCTCAAAAGGGTGTCGTCACTTACATGAATTTTATTTTGTTTTGTAGTATATACTCGAGACCAGCGTCTACCCTCGAGAGCCAGAGTCCATGAAAGAGCTTCGGGAGCTGACAGCAAAGCATCCGTGGTACTGGTTTGGTTTGAGACTTTGATGAAAAGAAGGCAAAAAAGAATAACAAACAAATTCTTTCCCGTTGAATGATTGATTTATTTGGTGGTTTCTGGTGATGAAAACAGGAATCTAATGACGACTTCTGCGGATGAAGGGCAGTTCTTGAACATGCTTCTGAAGCTCATCAATGCCAAGAACACCATGGAGATCGGTGTCTACACCGGTTACTCTCTCCTCGCCACCGCCCTTGCTCTACCCGACGACGGAAAGGTAGTAATCCCACATGTTTCAGCCAAGGTTCTCTTTCTCATTTCGTCGTTTCGGATTCGCCTGATTTTCTTAGGATCTCTTCAACCCAAGTCAATTCCACCTGAATTTTAGTTGAAAATGGAAATAGCTGAAAAATGGTTTTCCATATGGCCATTGAATTGTGCCTGCAAATTGGGTCTGAAATCTTCAACCTGACTCAACCGAATTTAATTCGGCCTTGCTAATTAGAATTAAAGATCTGGGTAAAAATTCCGAGAGCAATCTGATTTGATTTTCCGGGTCAGTTGGGCCTATTGGTTGGATCAAGAATTGGCAACTCTGTTCAACACATACCATTTTCACTAGTGGGTAATATTCAGATGTGGGATTGATTGCAGATCTTAGCCATGGACATCAACAGGGAGAACTACGAGTTGGGATTGCCGGTGATCCAGAAGGCAGGAGTAGCCCACAAGATCGATTTCCGAGTGGGCCCCGCAATGCCGGTTCTTGATCAAATGCTGGAAGATGTAAGCACCAAGCAACTCCCATCTTATACTCACGTTCAACAGTCTCAATTGGATTATATACTTATGACCAGTTCTATGGTGCATCTCTTAATTTTATAGAAAAACTTCCATGGATCATTCGATTTCATCTTTGTCGACGCGGACAAGGACAACTACTTGAATTACCACAAGCGGCTGGTTGATCTGGTGAAGGTTGGTGGAGTGATCGGCTACGACAACACGTTGTGGAACGGATCAGTGGTGGCTCCACCGGATGCGCCGCTCCGGAAATATGTGAGGTATTACAGGGACTTTGTGTTGGAGCTGAACAATGCCTTAGCTTCTGATCCAAGGATCGAAATCTGCCAGCTCCCTGTTGGAGATGGCATCACAATCTGCAGGCGCATCAGCTGAAATGGGAGCTGATTTCATCAAATTCTATCTCCATTCAGTCATTTTGTTGGCTTATTGAATGTATGCAGCCATTGTAGGATACTGATCAAGTGGTACTGTCATCTTGATTTAAGGAGAAAGAAAACTATGGATTATGATTGTAATAATAAGAATTCAATCGTTCTGAACTTGTGTACAGATGATTGTTCTTCAATTATGTCTATCATGTTTTGCATTTAGCATTTTAATCTTTCATGTTTATCATTCAATATTCAACATTACAATGCTAAAATATGCTAAAATATGCAAGTATTAATGAAAAAATGATAAGGTGACGGTATCAGAGAAACTTCTCTGATGTTTGTACAGTAGACGATTTGGGCTTTTTAACTCCAGGGCCCAGGCATATGAGAATTGAATAGCTGGTGAACCTATCGTTTGAGTGTGCCATGGGCAGTACCAGCCCTAAAATCTGAGGGGCCCATTGCATTGGTGGAGGCCCTAGGCCTTAAGAGCAGTCAGGGTAAAAAAAGCACCTGAGATATCAACCGAGATTTGTAAAAAGAAAAAAATAAAGAGAGAAAAAACTCGCCCCATATCGACGAGAAAAAGACACTGAGATATCGGGTCAACCATTTTTTGGACCCCTGAGAGCAGTGCAAGTGGGGGCTTTACAGCTCGTTGATCACATTGGATGTCCTAGACAGTGGCCTACTTAGCCTAAAACCATGGCCGGCCCTGGCCATAGGTTCGATGGGTGTTCAATGGGGCAAAATATTTCAGTTCAAATGTAGGTGAAAGTTGAAAGGTATTTTAAGTATTTGATGAAAATTTGATAAATCTGTCTTTTATGTATAAAAAGGTAACGTATTTTCAAATAATTCATATTAAGAGGTTTTATTTTTTTACTCAGAAGAATAAAGGATTAATGGGATATAGGAATATTTTAATGAGATAATTTTAAAATGAATGATTTTTCTCTCTCTTTCGAGTCTCCTAAACTAAGAACATTGTTTCATTCTAAATGTGAACCACTCTCATTTCATCTCAAATCACCTACTAAATAAGTCTTGCGTTCTGTAGGAATAGAGAAGAGAAGACACATAAAACAATGTCCTTGTTTTTAATAGACAAGTATTTAGTCAGGAACTCTAAGAGGTCTGGATATCTTAAACTTCAAAAATAAATAAATTATAATATATATCAATTGAGATTTATTAAATAGTTTCAAAATAATATATATTAATTAATACATTGTGATATTAACTGATATTCAGACTCTTAAAATAACTTATTGGATCAATTAATCTCAAAAGTCCCAAATATCCAAGATGCCTACAATAGAGTTTGATGCATGCTCAACCATTTGCAGTTTTACTTTCAAATATCCAAAGAGCTCAATGAGTTAATGGTTGTAGATCTCGTGTGATTGAGCAGTTGAAGAATTTTATAAAAAATTAAGAAAAACTTATATTTTTAATCACCCCAACTGTGAGGAGATGGACAAAATTAAAGCAATGACATGGACTTAATCACTCTGTTATCCTTTCTATTTCTTTGTATTTATAGTGAGAGTCTTTTTAAATGCTACATTTACTTTGAAATGATATCATTTACACCAATATATTCAAATGGCAAGTCACAATTAATTGACTTGCATTCGTAATATTGATCAATTTTATTTTTTAATAAATAAATTACATTATTAAAATGGAACTCAGTCACGAGTCCACGTGAAATTAGATTTGTCGGAAATAAACGGCTACATGTCGTCATCTGTCTTCATCATGACCAAATAAGGGGAAACGCAGCAGACGAGGCTTCTCTATTTTGGTCTCCTCCGCCGTAAAAGCTGAATCGAAGACAAGCTGCTCTTACTAATAATCATCATAAACTCAAAAATAAAATAAACCTAAAAATGGAGGACTGTATTTTCAATCCAAATTGCCAAACTTGGAGCGACATCCAATGAAATGGTGACGAAACAATGACACCATTTTTAGCTCCTTGGCCTGTACTTGAATTGGAAGAACACGGAAGAATTCAGGTCTGTATTTGCTTTCCTCTTGTTTTAGCTCTTTTCTTCGTCAGAATTCCTGATAATTTGGAAAGGGGGAAAATGGGAAAGAAGACGGTGGTGGAGGAGACCCAAATCGACCGTCTCCCTCTCGACCTTCTTGCCCATATCTTCCTCCTGTTATCTTCCTTCCGTGATTTGGCCCTGTTAGTTTTTCCTTCCATTTTCTCCAAATTATCAATCTCTTCTCATTTCTGATCCTTTTTCTTTTTCTTTTTTTTAAATTTATCAGGGCAAGTGGAGTTTGCAGGAAATGGAGGCTAGGGGTGGACCGATCGTTGGGCAGAAGAGAGAGGCTGAGCTTCGCCGGTTGGAAAATGGATGACGACTCCACCGCCGGCCTCATTCACCATGCCTACTCTCTTAAGGAGCTCGACATGTATGTTTCCTTCTTTGTTGGTAGTATGTAGAATTCTGTTTACAGCCTGAAATTACATTCTGCGAAAGATCCAGTATTTGTTATCTGATTGTATCCCATTGAATGAGGTTTGCCATTTTCATGTTGCCCCAACTGCATAATGGGAATTGTATAGCTTGAAATTTGACATAATTCTCATTACGGTGGGAATGTTTGGTTTCAAGAACAGTGGAAATAAAATGGAACAAAGGGGATAAACTTGGATATCAATCATGTCCAAATTTTTAGCTCTGCACAGATTCGTTCAGTCTATTCCATTTTGTTCCCACTATTCTCAAAACCAAATACCCAAAGAAATTCCAAGCGACCCCGCTTACTCTACTAGAAGTGCTGTATCAATGATCTAGGGTGAAGGGAGAAGATGTTATACCACCAAATGCAATTTATCATTTCCATGTAGATCCAACTACATCATATAATCTGTAAAGGGATGATCACCCCCACACTGGTGTCCGGCTTATTACACTGAGCAGCTGGGCGTAGGCCTATCAAATAGAGTGAGGATGGGTATGTCGGAAAGGTCATTCATTGAATATGTGGCCCACCAAAAATCATTTTGATTGAATCATTCAAGTCACATTTTCTAATCTCTCTGAAATTTGATTAGTTTTACCTTCAAACTTTATGGCCTTTAAAAATACGACTTTATTGATCTAACAAAGGTGATTTTCGATAGGCCACGTATTTAAAGAATGACTTTTCCATGCAACTATCACCACTCTATTTAGTGGGCCCTTTGCCCAGGTGCTCGGCATAATACGCTACACTATACACCAATGTGCAGGTGATCATTTCACTAAACTGTATATGGCCTGAAACTCGATCACATTTTTATTCTACTAGAGGAATTCTTGTCTACCAGGCACGCCCTTTGCTACAGGCACTGTATTAATAATGTGGAGCGAAAAGAAGAAGAGAGAAAAGGATGTTTTATCCCACCAAATGTATTTTACAATATCCTTGTTGTGCCAACAACATTATATAAACTGTATATAGCCTGAAAGTCCATGGAGTTTAGAGTTCCACTCAGGAATTCTGGGCTACCAAACAGGCCCTTCCTCTGCTATTGGCACTATATTGGTGATGGGGTGAAAAAGAGTTAAATAAACCTAATGGGGTTTATGATTTCCGTGTTGCCTCCAAGTACACTGTGTAAACAGTTCAGCAGACCATTCTTTATCAGAACTGTATGGAGATGGTAGAGGCTGAAAAGGTCAGATTTGACAATGTAAAGCAGGTGATGTGTGATACAAATCTAAGCTGACTTGAATTAACGAGACTTTTTTATTCATTGATGTCTCGGTCACCTGAAGATGCCTTTTGTTAGCATTATTACTGACTTAAGTTTTATTGAAAGGATGGTCTACTTAGTTCTTAGTCAGTAAATTCTTGAAATTACATTAGGTTGAATCTTTCACATTGAAAAAGTCTTTGATGGAACTCGGAAGTATGTTTTAACATGTTAAGGAGGAAAATTGCTTATTGCCATCATATGTTCCTCTTTGGCCATGGATTGGCAGTTTTTTCTAAATTCCGACCTATCTAATTTGCTTTGATTTTCCAGTTCAAGGAGTTGTTGGGGCTTCCAGATAACAGATGATGGACTTTACAAAATATCATTGGCAAAGTGTGTTAGCAATCTTACATCAATATCTCTTTGGGGCATGACAGGGATCACAGACAAAGGCGTTACTCAGCTGGTATGCCACAAATGCTGATTGATTTGAACTATTATGACATCTGGTCATTTTTCAATGATGGAAAGTAGTAATTATCCTCTGGTTTTGGAACTCCTCCCTCTTTGATTATTTTCTGGACTTTGACCTTAAGTGTCATATTTTTCTTTTAAGGGCTGTTTGTTATTTTCCAGTCATGAAAAATAAAGGGTATAGAGAATGAGATCCTTCTCTCTTCTTCCATGGAATAAGGGCTCTTTGTCAAGAACACAAGAAATCAGACATTTCTCTCCTTCCAAGGAATCCATTTCCGAAAGGAGGGAGTAGGAAAATTTAATTAGGAAAAGGAGATTTCTTTGCACTTCAAGACAAAGTTCATTCATTTTCAACAAAAATAATTCTTTTAACACAATCAACAAAAACAACACAACCCAACTTGAAGCCATATTCACAGCAATTGTTGGATAACATGAATAGAGCCCTAACATAATTTTTTCAACAGATTTACTTTCCTCGAAGTAATAGACAAATGACCTCTAAGTGATTCAATTCTTCCATGATTATTACAGAGGACATTTGGAAGTCATAATTGCCACTTGTCTTATCTTCTCGTTTTTTAATAGTAAACTGGTTAGCTGATCCCAACTAGATAGGAAATGGCTTTGATGGCAATGATAATGATGAACAATGAATAGAAATGCACAGATGACATGGCTGCATAAATAAAATGTAAACGTTATCGTAAAATTTTAGTATAGTTGTGACCCTATTTTCCCATCTTTATAATTAAAATTTTTATATGTTCTTTTAAAATGAGAATAGTTCTTGGATATAAAGAGGCCTATTATTGGTCTGTACTCTACCTTCTCTGCTATATTATCTATTCATTTAGTTGTTTTCTACAGGTTTCAAGAGCTGTTTCTTTACAATACTTGAATATTGGTGGCACATTTATACTGATGAATCTTTGATCGCAATTGCAGATAGCTGTCCATATCTGAAGGTAAAGATTCTTCAAATGTTGCAGTATGCTTTAATTTTTGTTCACCTAGCGCCATATCAAAGTAGGATTCCAGTTCCTTTGAAGTATACAATGTTTTATTATAATATTTTGCAGTGAGCAAACTTCAAATTGTTTACTAAATCATTTGTTTCATTTTTTATTTTGTTAGGGTGGGTGGGTCGGGGGGAGGTATTATCTTATCAAGTCAATTGTCAATGGCATTATAAATAGTGAAAAAAATATTTTGATTGCTTGGATGCAATGTCCTTTGCATTATTTATGTGTCAAATTGATTCATTTTTATGCATAGCAACCATAATTATATGCATGCAATACAATATATGCTACTACTTGAATTTTTCGTCATAACGCAGACAAAATAAGCAAAATGTGAAAGAATTACGGATGGTGTCAACAGAAGTAACAATATACATCCCAAAGCATGCAGTAAAATTTTGTGGTCTTCTACAAAATGTGTATTTAGTAGTAGAAAATGCACAGTTAATGGTCTATGTTCCATTTCCTGAAATCTAGGCTAAAATCTCATTTTTATTTATGTTGAAGCACATGTGTGCCTTTTGGTTATTGTGTTATAAAGAGTGTATTGGCCTTCCCTGGATGTGCAAGTTACAACCTTTAATATGATGAAACTGAGGTAGATAAATGGACAAGATAAATCGAGCAAAGCAACATATTCTGTATGCCTATAGTTCTCATTTTTCAAAATGACCCTATGAATATGGACTTCACTCAGAGATCATGACTAAGGCCTTAGTGATGAAACAGGGAGGCGCTGGAACCTTTCTGCTAGGATGGTTTCCTTCTTTTTCTCTCCAATTTTGATCACCCTTAATGTTTCTTTTTCATGTACTGATTCCTAACTATACCTTTCTTGCTACTCAAAACCATCTTAACATTAGCATCTTAGTGCTTCTAACTGATGACCCTTTCATTGAAGCATCACTGGATGATAGCTAAAGATCACTAACCTTTCTCTACTTTGCCATCCTTCCATGGTGTCTGTTTTTTTGAGGATGATATAGTATTAATTAATAAGATGAAACAATAACTCAATGCTATGGAGGAGAATGTTAGAGTCAAATGGTTTGACATTTAGTAGAATTAAAATAGAATACATGGAATGAAACTTTAGTGGGTTAGACGATAGTGAAAGTAACTCGGTAAAAATAGGACCCTGTTCTTGAATTAGAGCTTAGAAACAGGACCCTATTAGAATTTTGCACCTTCAGGCCCAGGAAATTGCATCAAAATGCCCTGGATCTTTCTTAAGAGAGAGATAAGAATTGCTTGAACATCTCTTATCTGTTCATTATCATTTCCAGATCTAAGAAAATCATCCACTTAGACAAAGAATCATCCCATAGAACTCTGGATGTACAAGGAGTGGCCATATTGACTCTTAATAGGATGATGAATCCCTTATGCCTGTAATCTCACAACTCTCCCTCTCCCTCCATCATCCCTTGTTCCTGATCAACAATATCTTGCAGCACTTGGGCATTGTACTCGTTGGAAGCCAAAAGCAAACACATTTATCATCATTAAAAACAAGTCCAGTTGTGGTCAATGCAAACCTGCCAATTGTATGGAACTATAAGGATGATGCATGCAGACACACATGCACTTAAACATTGTGTTTGCATTCCTGCACAACAGCTTTTGATAAAATGAGCAACTCTGCTCCATTGTCCCAACCAAATCACTGTAGTCCATTTGTTCAGCCTGAACTGAATATCAGCTGATCCAGATATCACCCTAATTAGGGTTATCTCACATTTTGTCTTAAGTAACATATAACCCCCATTCAGTGGTGAATATTGCTCTCTTATGACAGATATTAATCAATGGTTAACTCTTGATGGTTTTGAATACTAAACTCTCCTCATAGAGGATCTCACTTCTGTTAATTTGTCCAACCCTGTAATGATGTATATGTTTAATACTTGGACCCCAAGTACAAAACCTGTAGCACAGTTGAAAAATGCTCACTGTTGCAACCAAAAAGAATGCAAGTCTGAATCATGTAACCTTAAATATATATATATATATATATTTTAAATAAAAATAAAATTGTCACTCTATGCACGAGTGGCCTGGCCTGTTAGGCATTACATCATTCAAATCCTCCTCAGTCAATAGATAAGTGGTAACATTTTTGTTACCGACTTCAGAGGTTTTGGGAGAGCATATGCATATCTGAGGGAACTGGTTCCTAACATGGCAATGCTTTTTTTGTAAGATATAATCAGGCAGATTATAAACTTTGAATACTTTAGTTCCACTCTGAGTTTGATTTTCATTTGGGAAGGTGCAATATGTTGATGGAATGCATCCTCCTATAATCCTGTTATAGTTTTGATGCCACCAGTAAATTTTCATCCAACAACAGGTAAAGCAACTAAGAATGTGAACATCTAATCTAGGCATCCATCACAGAAAGTCTGTTACTGCCTGCATGCAATAAGTGAATTTATTCAGTCTTTTGTAGTGTCATTCTGATATAGGTAATGCTTCAAAATGCCGGAAGGTCTGTCCTGAAGATTTAAGAACCAGATACTGTGGGTTTTGTGCCAATGTATGCTTAGAGATACCTCTATTATGAAATGTGTTATTGATACATGACAATTTGTGGACTTGTTGCTTATGAGGATGTTTTTTTATCATTCCAAATGTCTACTGTTGTCATGGTATAGACAAACTTATTGAGTCGATTATACAGTGAGATATTGTTGTTAATTATGCAGGTTATTGTCTTGTGGAGCTGTCGCCATGTCACTGAAAGTGGACTTGTCATGCTTGTCAATAAATGCCGTAAGCTCGAATCGATCAATGTTTGGGGAATGAGAGTTCATGTGGATTGTTTCCTCACTTTGCACACAATGAATCCTACTCTTCAGATCAAACCTGTGGGTGGAAAGGTTTCTCTTTTGTCGGTCGTATAAGGTGCCCTTGTTTATTTAGTCTCAAAGAGCTCTTGTCGATGTTCATTGTTTTCTTTCCAATTGAAATTGATACTGTTGTCGAGAATCTTATGGTTACTGCTGGACAATGCAAGTGGCTTTGTATAGTTGAAAACATAAAAGATTTGTATATTTTAAAGTATTAATAAATTATATTCTATTTCGAACTCAGTTCTACTGTATCGAGTTTGAGTTCAATCAAGAAAACTCAAGAGAGAAATGGTTCCAGGTCCAGTTGTTTGTGCCAAACCCTAAGATTGAACTGGTAAGACACAGTTTATACAGTGCTTGTCTTAACCATAAGCATTTATCAGTGTGCTGTGAGCAATAACAAAAAGAGTTGCCAGTTGTGGTCATATAAATTTTCCATGACTCGTAAATTATAGCTTTGACTTTAATGACAAATTTTATCAAAAGAAATATGTATGATAGAGATTAAATAAGAATTTTTAGTACAATTAATAAGGGTTTGTTGTTACGACTCAAAAGTTATCGATTCAAGTCTCATAAACGACTTGGTTCAATTCTAAACTGATGAAAAAAATTAAAATAGAATTTTTTTTAATCAAACTTAGGTTTCTAGACAGGTTCCTAGTCATCATTCCAACTCCTTCGTGTTATCATTATAAAAATTAGCAACTTCCAATTAAACTCTAAAAATACCTCTAATTCTATCTACAGTCTTTCATAATTAATCGTGTTGCAATTTTTCTATGCACTAAATGTTTTTTTCCGAGACAAAGCCTTTTGAAGTCTAGCATTATAACATTTAGCATGTCTTGAGTTAGAGTTTTGTTTTTAATCATTTAGAAAGATCCTCTGTTTAAAATGTTTATAACTTAGATTTTGTCAAATCCTCTCAATATACTTCTCATCTTATAATAGAAAACTAATAATTTTTATATATATACAAATTTTATATAAATTTTAAATTCAACGGCGACATCAATTCAGAATAAATTTAAATTAAATATATATATACTTTATAAAGAGTATATTGTAAAAACTAAAAAGAAGGTTAAATTAGACAAAGGTGGCCCCACGTAGGGTCCAAAGGCAACTCTCTCTCCTAAATTTTATCGAATTTATATTTTTAATTATAAATTTTTTCTTCATTATAAAAAAAAAAAGAAAAAAAAAGATTATTTGAAACCCTACTCCCCAAGAAGAGGCACTTCCTCTAATTTTAACGTGTTTGTGGTTATTGACGTTTAACGTTATTGGAAGTTGGAACTGAAATTTGAGTTGTCCTCTATCGTAAATAGAGTAAAAGCTGAGGTTATTTAAGAATTCGTCCCTAAAACCCTATTATATAAAATCTCAAGCATCTTCCCCATTTTCATTTTTAGGGCAGGGGACGGTTGCTTGCTGCTACTGGGTTGGTTTGGGTTGGGTTGGGTTGCGTTTTTCGCACAAGTTGAAGAAGATGACGGGAGTTGAATCCGTTCAATGCTTCGGGAGAAAGAAAACGGCAGTGGCCGTGACGTACTGCAAGCGGGGGCGCGGATTGATTAAGATCAACGGCTGCCCGATCGAGTTGGTGGAGCCCGAAATTCTCCGGTACAAGGCCTACGAGCCCATCCTCCTCTTGGGCCGGCAGCGTTTCGCCGGCGTCGACATGAGGATTCGTGTGCGCGGCGGTGGTCACACATCTCAGATCTACGCCATCCGTCAGAGTATTGCCAAGGCCCTCGTCGCCTTCTACCAAAAGTACGTCGACGAGCAGTCCAAGAAGGAGATCAAGGACATCCTCGTCCGCTACGACCGCACCCTTCTCGTCGCCGACCCCCGCCGCTGCGAGCCCAAGAAGTTCGGTGGTCGTGGCGCTCGCGCTCGCTTCCAGAAATCTTACCGTTAGATGGCTACTTGCCTGGTTCGCTACTTCGCTTCTGTTTCTTTGCTCTTTTTAAATTCAATGCTGGAACTTGGCTTCCTTTGTCTTCTCTAGGTTTTTTGGAATTTTGTTTCTGCCTTGGAGTTTCTTAGATTTAACTAATGAATTTGAGTCAATTCGAGATATGGTATGATCTTTATCACTATCAATAGAAACTGCTTAATATTACCCACAAGTCTCAATGATGGCTTTGGGTTGTTTCATTTCTTACGTTATTATTATGTTTAATCTTTTGCTTTTAAGATTTTAAGGATTTTTTCTTTGTTGATGTTATGAGGATTTTTATTAGATTATGGTTTCAATGATATGATATTCATGTTATTTTCTGCTAGTTGTGTTATTCATTACTGTTTAGGTCTGAATTTGCTTTCATGGGTATCTCACCTCATTAGCAAATTGACCTTTTAGTGATGATAATGCCACCATGCCTCGCATCCCTGCTATTGCTTTTGGAATTTTCTTATTTTAACATAATAACGCTTGTCAATGTGTTGTCATTTAAAAAAACAGAGACTGAAGTGTTCCTTAAAAAATCAAAGTGCATTGTTGAGAAGCAGTGCCAGGCGGTATCACAATTAGGGTTTTCCTGCATTCAATCATTTCTCTTGTCCTTAAACTTTACTGCTTACGGGCTTTGATTTAGATGTCAATTGAAGGTCCGTGTGTGAAATGTGAATGGCCTTAAAATAAGGCAAATGTTGGGTCTTGCCTTTGGAACACCTTTCAGCTTCCCAGTCTCTTTTGTAGGTGATACATTGATCACAACAAGAATTACTAGTAAAGGCCTTTTAATGATGCATTCGATGTTCTAAATGACTGATTTCATTCTAATTGTTGCACGTATGCTCAAGTTCTTTGATATACGCTGCCTTTTTTTAAGAGAACACAAAAGGTAATTATCTTAACCATTAGACTACAAGCTTTTGAAGTCTCATTAAACATGTGCCCAAACAACTCCAATTATTTTGAAAATGAGCAAGCTTACTCTATATGGTTTTTAGGAGACTCTTTATTTAAGGGTTCTCCACTTCTCCCCTTCCGGTAGGGTTGACATTGTCCTTAGGTAATGTATTGGAAATTTCATCCCACCAGTCTTGGAACATGACAAAGAAAACCTCAACTCAGATTAAAAAAAAAATCCATATAAATGCATCCAGTCAACAAGCTTTAATGGAAATCAGCATCTTCTACTTGACCCAATGAATAGCTGAGAAGAATCACTTTTCATAAATACTCCATCCTCTGCACAGACAAGCTCTCTACAACAATAAGCATGAATCTAATCCCTGCTACATTGATTTGAAGCACAACAACTGGCAAGGAGAACTTCAAAAGAATGACACAAAAAAGGATTGAATGATGGACCAACAATGATCTCTAATCACACCTCTTACACTTTCCACACTTTATTGTCTACAATAACAATCATCAATTTTAGTTTCCAGTGACCACCTGAAAGGGCCTCCCACTAATAATCCTTGCTTGGAAAAGGAACCACAGACATTCCATCCAGCATTTATGTAAAATCTGAATTAGAAATGCCATAAAAAGATCTTCAAGACAGTCAAGATATGGTCAAGCCATTGCTAATAATTGACTTATCCACCGAAAAGACACTCTAAAAATCCAGCTATTTCTTCGAGACAATATGGTATACCCAATGAAGGGAATTTTATCACCCAATATTCAACTTTAGTAGAAACAGTGTTGTTCTAGATTCTAAACACTGAAATATCTGTTATCAGTTGCTCTTACTAAGTCCAGTTCTTCTCTGCACATAACAGTATATGTGAACCAATTCAACGTCTCACCGTATCATGCCTTCAGAGACACATTCACAGTTCAAAAAAGTCATTGTCTGCTCATAACTTTCATGCACTTATTGGTGTCTGGTGCGATAGATATGAAAAAAGTTTCCGATGGACTCGTCCTTGGACAACATAGACTAACAAGAAGAAGATCAAGACTGGTCCCTATGTCAGAGTTCCAAGTGCTGAAATTTAAAAATAGCATAAACCCCCTTTTAACATAACAGCAGATGCTAAAACAAAAGAATGACAAATTAGAGATCAACAAGCTAGTATCTTGAGAGGTATGCTTGTAATCTAATTCTTGCATGGTTGATTCGGCATTTTGTCCATAATTTTCCCCCTTTAGGGGTACTAAATACAATGGGTTGGAGATAGAATTCAAGGGTTTGGAAATGATGAATAAACGTGAAAAGGAAAGTACCTGATGGAAGTCACTGGATCCGGCTCCAGTGGAGCTGCCGGAGGTGTTGCTGACGCGGACGGGTCACTGGAGCTTCACCTCAAGATCTTCTTCTAAATTGGGTCCACCCGGTAGCAGAGAGGGAAGAGGCGGTAGCGCGTTGGTTTTCTGGTCAACCACCCTCTGCAAACCCCTCTCCATCGCCTCCGCCCTTCACTCGTCCAGTCTACTTCTCTTCAATTTCATTCAAAACTCTTTACCGTTGCTCCCTTCCACTGGGTACTCTTTTAAATCCAGGTTGCCTCGACATGATAATCTAACTCTAAATTCGACTCCACAGACAATCAATAATCTAGTATTTTAACAAACAAATATTGGAATAATTTGATTTAATACACAAATCTACAAGTTGAATTTAAATTAACATTTTTAAAAATAATTAAATTAATTTATCGTAATTGAATTTGAACAAATAACTAATTCTTATTATATTTTTATAAACTAAATTCATATCTATTTTAAACTTATTTTGATGATGCACTTATCACTGAATTAAGGTGAACTTGTATAGATAATTAAAATATTTTAAACTTTAAAATCATATATTAAAAAAAAAAGGTTGAATTTTGACACACTTTTTATACAAGTGAAAATCACTCATCTCATTCTCATCATCTAAATAAGCCTCTTATAAAATTAATTTTTTAATTCACAACAAATTTCTCCTCTCCGCCACTATTAGCTTTAGACAAGTAGCATTTGGTCATTTCCAAATTCAATAAAAAAATGGAATTAGTGTGCGCAATCCATTAGCATTCACGAATACTTGGGGCTAAATTGCTAGAGGCGCAACCCATGCATGAAGGTTGGTTTGAAAGTTTAGACCATCCATATTAAATTTGGTCGTTATTTTTTAATCTAATTAATATTTCAGCCCTTTTCTAACTTGTCTATAAACTCATTTTTAAAATTTTAAAAGTCATTTTTAATTTGGACTAACTAATTAGAGTTGGATTACATCGGACATGGGTTAGCCCATATAATTAAGTAGATAAGTGGGAGTGCACATTGTCTTGTGTTGTGTTAAACTAAGATACATCATAACATACACACTGTCAAGAGCTGACGCTTAAAATTAATCAAACAAGCATATTGAAAATGAGGCTTATATATAATTTGAGTTGATTATGTTAAACTTGACCCTAGTCTGGCTCGAATTAAATATGACTAAAGTTTTTTTTAATCTCAGATTAAATCCATATTTTAAATGAGTTGGATAAGTCTATTCATGAGCTAAGTCAATTAAATTTAGATTGAGCCTAGCACAAGTTGCTCACCCACAAATGACTAACATAGTGGTTTTCAAATTTCAATGATAATAACAATAACTACTGCTACAACAATAATTGAAAAAATAAATAACATAACTATGATCCTTAAGAATTTGATAACTTTGCTATTCGATCTCTAGAGATTATAATTATGGATATTGGAGTTCTAAAGAATATGCCTTTAGTTTTTAAGTGTTGTTGCAAATTTTGAAAAAAGAGGTGCACAATTTATTAGTTTAATCCTTATATTGTCAAGTCTCTTGCAACTTAGAATTGAATAAATTAATTAGAGGTTGATTATCATGTTAGAATTTTATTTAAAAATGTATTTTTTCTTATACTAGGTTAAACATTCATAATTCTTAAGATGCACAATCTATTAGTCTATTGCACTCCTGTTTTACAACTTAAAATTGAATAAATTACTTAGAGTTTGATTGTCATGTTAAAATTTTATTTTTAAAATGTGTTTTTTTATACTAGTGCAAACATGTGTTACACATGTAGTTCCATAAAATAACATTAAGAGAGATCACATATATTTTATCAAATTGAATGGTATTTACTAAAATGAAATGCCAGATTTTATAGCCAATAGACACCTGGGAAAAAAATATTGTTTTGCAAATAAAGAAACAATCAAAGCAAAGGAGAGGTAGATATACAAGGTTTTTCCAAACAAAATTTTGCCCAGATAATAGAATTAGGTACAAATATTCAAATATCCGATCAAGAAGAACAAGATCTTTAGCAAACCTAGTTGCAAGCTACTTTCTTGATTTATTTGTTATAAGTAATACAATATTCCACCATTTTCATAATTTGATTCCTTATCGAATAATAAAAAAATATGTTATAACTTACATGGGTAGTTTATGCTTGCATGTGATTTTATTTATCCATAGAATTAGTCTCAGCTCCAATATAGTAAAGTTTAGGCATTTCTCCTCTTGCACTTCTTATTATTTATAACCTTTATAACCTTGTGCCATGTAGGTTAATAATGCCCTTAATTAGAGTAACTTATATATTCACATTAGCATTCAAAAGGGTCTAAAGTGTGAGGATATTTCTTTTCGAATCTCTCACAGTCCCCCTTACATGCCATGTTTCAGGACTAAGAACTCTTTATACATATCTTGGCACCCTCCTATTTACATTGATTATCTTATTAGAACAACCATCAATTATCTATAATGTACTATTTTATTGACCAGTTTGTATATATTTTTATCATCAAAGATGTTCACGTGTCTCATCTTTAGAGAATTTTATCCGATTAAATTCTTTTAAATATGTGCACACCTTCATACACACATATACTGGATCCAAATGATAAAGAGTAATTCCATTTTAAGTGTATATTAACTAACACCAGAATGGTTGACTGGCAATAAAGAACACAATGGCAGGGGCAGCAGCTGGCACCGTCCTCTGAAGGGCCCGCAATGTATACTCTGCCACCACCTCTGGTGCTACTTTCTTCGCATCCGACCCAGGAGTCACCAGGTTTAGCCTCAGCACGACAGCACTGTCCCCTCCAACAAGACATGGTGGTCGTTCAGCGCCTTGTAGCAAGCAGCCAGCACCCGCTCAGTCACCTCCTCGCACTTAATCGATATCATGAGCTCCATCAACCAAAATCTCAGGTTCAACAATCGGGACGAGTCCATTCTGCTGGCAGATGATGGCATAACGGGCCAAGCCATTTGCATTCTCATTGATTGCCAATTGGGATGGTTCGTTGGGGCCAGTTTTCAGCACAACCCTCCAATTGGCAAATTGGGCTCCAAAAAAATAGTAGTCCTTGCAGCGGTCTGCAAGGCAGACAAAGCCCTGGGTGGTGGCCTCACCATTGGTGCCGGCAAGCTCAACAATGCCCCTATCAACCTTGACACCAGGGAGGACGCCTCCTTCCTTGAGGACATCGACGAAGCGCTTCCCAGATGCTGTCTGCTGATACAGGGTCTCCTAAAACAGGATCACACCACTAAGGTCTGGAGAAAAATATGCAAATCACACAATTAAGAGATCAATCATACAAGAGAACACCGGTTTTATGCGGTTCGACAATATTGCCTACGTCCACGGGACGTGCTAAGATTCTACTAAGAAGGAAGTCAGGTTACAAGGATTTCACTGATCCTATCCACGGGTTAAAAGGATTATAATCTTACCGACCATTCCTCTTAGTATCTCTTTCTCCTCTCAATTTCTCTCCTAGAGAAACTGTTAGCAGTTACAGGAGAAACAAGAATAATCGAATGGGAAAATAAGCACAAACCAACACAAACAAGTTTACGTGATTCGGCTCACCTGGCCTACGTCTATGGAGCGACATAATATTCACTATATGAAAGAGAAAGATACATGTACATAATGACTCCCTTGAGTCTAGAAGTCAAATCCGAAGTCCCGAGCCCCTTGTACACCTATGTATACAATACACCGACGACACCTCTCAGTTGATGTGAATCTCTCTCATACCTAGAATAATGAACCCATCTTCTGTCTCGCTCTCCTCTCCGCTTCCTACGTTCTACGAGCACATCCCGACATGTTTCACGAATGCAAGGTTGCGTCTCCTTCCATGGTGTATAGCAGCACCATGAACCTATGTGTTGACGTGTAGTCAACACCCCTCTATGTTGAGACTTCTCTCATGGTGGCCACGAAGGCCCACAGCCAAAAGGCAAGCTTCAATGAAGCCTATCCCAATACATATATAGGAGTCTCCACCGTCCTGATCTAATCCCATGAGGTTACCGTACTAAGAAAACCTACCTATTTAAGAGGCCTCCAACGTGTTGCATATCCATGTAATATCCTAGTTGCCAAATACCTTGCAATCGACGTGTATTGCCAGCCACAATGCATACACGTTCAAGATATCTTCTTGCACAAGTCAACAACTCCTTGATATTCTCCTGATTTTATGCATTTCCCTTCACACGTTGGATACTATATTTCCCTGGAGAAAATCTAGGTTGTTATTCAAGTCAACCCGAACAGAAATTGCACAGCCTAAAAACCCTAAGAAGAAAGAGAATAATATATATAGGCATACACAAGTGGGCCCAGTGGGCCTGGGCCAAACATACAATCCAAGCCAAAAAAGGCTTTGAGCCATAAAACCCAACACGAAGCACTGAAGAGTTCCAGGGGTGCAGACCCATGATATTTTTTTTTTAAAAAAGGTATTAAACTCAGAAGAGAGAGAGAAACAGGCAGAGAGATTTCCTGTGTATTTTCCACATAAAGTCGACATGTTTTTCTGAAGAAGGGAAGGAGCAGAAGAGATCTGGGTTTTGTTTAGTGGGGAGAGTAGCCGAGACGATGAGATGAAAAAGGGCAGGGGTGAACTATTAAAAGAGGACAAGTAAATTTTTACGGATGTTACCTTGTCTTATTTGGCAAGTAAAGTTTAAGAGAAAAAAATTCTTATTTTGTAACTATTTTAAATAGGAGTAACATGAGATATTAATAATTTTATAATAATTAATATTTTTTATTAAATTCATATATTTTTTTATGAAATATAATTATTAAATAATATTCATCAATTAAAAATTATTTTAAAATAGCTCTACAGATACCAAGAGAGAGTAAAGAGGGACTAGAGTTTTTTGAAAATCCCTTACTCCAAAAGGTTTTAAAAAAGGGAGGAAAAATGGTAAAAATTTAAAGTTTTACCTTCACCCCTGCAAACTCCATTACTCATGTTTAATCACTTGAAAGTTGTTCTTCTCTATCCCTCCTCTTGCTGAGATTTGGTTTCAAATTTACGTTCCATATGCTTGTGTTTACTATGGACTTTATTTGCACGTGTCTAATGGTCGAAATCAGAAAAAAACTACTACTTCTGTCTCAATTTAATTGTCTCATATGAATTTTGAAATTATCCCAAAATAGTTGTCCCATTTGTGTTGGAGTAACATAAAGTGTATTTAAATAGATGAGAATCACCTCTGAGTTACATGGTGGTTTAAAGTCAAATTCAAGTTCTTTAAAAAATTCAAATCAGGGGTCCAAAATACGCTTCAGCGATGCATATCGGCTGATAATTTTCTCTCTCATCGATTTTTCCATTTTATTGCATTTCTCTTTCCTCCGATATTCAAAACCGTAAAAAATGGTAAAAACCCGTAAAAGCCATAAAAAATCGTGATATCAGTTTTTTTTTTAAAAAAAAATCAAATAAATTTAAAATACTGATTTTTATGCATATCGGCCAATATGGTGACCGATCTTCAGTCCGAATATCGGTCATATCGACCGATAACCTTTTTTACTGACCGATACATATCGTATCGGCCGATATCATTCGGCCCTGAAAAACTGATATATATCGTCCGATATTTCGACCCTGATACAAATATTTAAAATGAAACAACTAAAATAGGAGAGAAAGAGTATTACAATTGAAGAGCTGGAAGTTGTCATCCAACTATCCAAGCATTTCCTTTTTTTTCTTCTGTATAAAATGAATAGGGTATAATTCAAATCCACTGCATCCTAAATATGTCTTGATTTGATCATTTTTAAACGTCTAATGATAAAATTTAAGTTGGGCTGTTGTTTGTATCTTCAACCTTACACAGGTGGAGTTCAGATTATCGATGCCAAAGATAATTATGTGCATATATAATTTTTCATTAAATGTCGGACATTTACATATTCAAATGTTATTTTTAAGTTAAAATTTCTGAATTTCAAAATAATGCTAACTTGTTTGGACCTTCCATTTAAGGCCCAATAATGCTGACTGATGGCCGAAACTGCTTTGCTTTTAATTAGACAAGCACAGTTGTATAAAACTAGTCTTTTGGAATTTAGAAGCTATAAATCATAAATGGAAGGTGTAGAAAAAGCAAAATCAATGCCACTTAATTAACAATCACAATCCAACAAGAAGAGAGATCCTGACAACGTTAATGCATAGGCAACAGTATAAGGCAAGACAAAATGCACAGTGCAAGTAATTAATCTGAATTTTGAATTGCATAAATGGATGGACTAAATACAATTTAAGCATTTTTCTGATCTAGATGGCTGTTTGGATCCATGGAAATCTGGCCTTGGTATCACATGTCCATGATTTTTCCAGTTTGGAGCTATGAACCAAAGAGATCTCCATCAGATTTGATATTTGAATGGAACTCCAAAATCTTGATATTAGCTAATTTCACAACCATCAAATCCTACGAGATCTCTGATCATAAATTAAAAAAAAACAGAGAAGGTAAGAGAAAAAAATTCCAATTAGTACTCTACGGAAGGCTCATCACTGGGGACGTATAGATTCCTGGGTTTCCAATAAACAGAGTTCCAAGGATCCAAACCGACCATGCACTGGATTTTTCAGTTTGCTCTCTCCTCATCACTCTCAATCAGGAACAAGAGGCTTGTGTGTTAATTGAATGACAAAAAAGAATATGGAGAAGGAATAAATTTGAAGGGGGGAAAAAAGAATATATTCAGGCAAGCTTCTTTGCTCGGCCACCAGAGGAAACGAATTCATCCTTTTTTGATGAAGTTGTTTCAGGCCTCCTTGCCCAGGCAGGTGCTCGGTCTGGCTCATAACGGTAATCATAGAAGAGCTCCTCTCCTGCAGTAATCCGCTCCTTTGCAAATATACCAACTCTGTGATCACCTGCTACCATCATGACCTGGACACAGAGAGAGAGAGAGAGATATCAAACACCAACAAGCAAAAATAAACAATCTGATCCAACCCCTTTTCGCATGTCTTTCAATGGATTGGCATATCATCCAATCCAGGAATTTTTTGGTGGATCCCAAATCCATTTTGGGCCTTTTTGCTATACCACCAACCACACATGATTGCTGCCAGGCATAAATAGAGAGAGAGAGAGAGAGAGAGAGAGAGAACCTTGGCATAGCAGTTGGGATCGGGTGAATGGTTGGCAAACTTCAATTTGTCGCCCTTCCGATAAGCATCAAGTACAAACTGCACATAACACAATGTTAGAAGAAACCATTTGTATCTTTACAAAAATCACCATTTGCATCAGATAGAAGGCATGCCTGATCGTTCAAATTGAAGAGAAATGATGAATTTTCACGGTCATAGATCTTTCCACGCTTATCAGCTTCTCTGTGGGAGATCAGTTCTCCGGTGTATTCCCCCAGGTACTCGTGTTTGTTGACACTATTCTGGTTAACAATAAAAGATTACTGAGTACAAACATTTCAAGAAATATCTCTTAAGAAAAAAGATTACTGAGTAAAAGAACATAGAAAACCAGGAGCACTCTTAAGAGAATACCTTCAGGAAAGCTCCCCAGCCAGAAACATCAGATCTTCCAAGCAACACCTGTTTCCAAAGTATTCAATATGTATATCAACAACAGAATATCAAGGAAATAAATATGAAACAATTATCAACATGTCAAATTAACAAAAATTGGACAGATGCATGAATGTCAACCAGTATTTCAAGTTCAATTATTCATTTCTTTTCGCAATTTAAAGCATTTGAATTTAAATTATTTAATATACTGAAGGAACTTTATAAAGAAACAATTATACAATTTTAGAAAATGAAACCATGTGAAAAGGAAAGAGAGCCATCGATGCACTCGCATGTTCTTTAAAAGAAAGGAATGCATTTTAAAAAAATATAAGACCAAAACATTTCATTTTATAGGGGAAATTAAACGTTTACCAAAATGGAATTGAGAATCATGCAAAAGAAGTGTACTTATAACAAGAACAGAAATGCATGATCTTAAAGTAGTGTTGGACATTTCCTTTTTTACTACATCGTATTGCCACTATACTATGATCAATTCTTTGGTCAGCTAAATTGGAAACTAATCAGTTTATCAGCGACTATACAAACTTTGCATTAAATGTTATCTATAGCGATTAAGCACCAATTGAATAGCATGCTTTAGTAAAAAATTATGTAATGTATGTGACAAGAGCCTATAGTAGGGTGGGTAAGCTCATTATTTCAATTACAAGATAGTGGATTCAAGTCCTATCGGCATTAGGCATTTGGCCTACAGAAAATAATTGACAAATTCAATTATGGCTATAAACCCATCGTTCTAACAAGCATTGATGATAATGAAGAAATAAATCCCAATTCTTTTTTTATTTTTGTGTTCCCTTCAGACCCTTCGATTTCATTGGACTTTTTTATTACAAAATAAGAAGAAGAAGAAAGTAAACAAATTTAACAGAATCAATTTATTGGATTATATTGTTTAACAGTGCTACTTGGTACTACAATGGCTTCATAAGAGTTTGAAGCAAGGAATGGTGGAATATGGTCTTAACGTGTTGTTAAGATGCAGGGAGCAACATTGTCATCATCATCATTTGCCAAAATTCCATCTATCTAGGATCGTGTAGGTAGCAACATGATACACTGAATTGACATGTTAAAAAGACCTACAAAATGCTAAAGAAGTGTTACAAAAAGAAATAAAACAAATCTTTTTTATCCTAGTAGGGTGGAGGTCTGGATACTTGTAATAGTGATAGAGCAACTTCTATCATACCAGTTGTTTCCTCTCAATTAAATGCAATTTGCAACAAATAATTTTAAGAGAAAATTGTGAATCAACCAAACAAATCTTCTTTACACAACAAATTTTCTAGGTAAATACGAATGCAAGCAAATACTATTACCCTTTGTTGTTGTTTCAAGAAAAGCTTCATATTCCTACATTCATAATTGTCACCTCTTTGGAAAGGGCCTCCAAGAGTGCCGTCACCACATCTGTAATGAAAATCAAACAACCCAAATAGTATACAATAAGGGTGAAAATTGAGCATAAAGAAAGTCAAGCAAAAGTTTTTTTCTTTTCCATGTTAATGGAGAACGTGGTTATGAAGATCATAGGTTTCTACAACATAAGAATAGTTAATAAAATATAACAACACTCGAAAAGTTTCTGCCCAAAAAATAAATAAATAAATTTATTGTGCCAAAGGTTATCAAGACAATGAAATAGGATGAACATATGCAAATTAATACACCTTAGAAGTATCCATCACGAATTGATTGTCCATGGATATACAAAGCATGCACACGCAAACTAAGAGTGGTATATTGAAATGGTGATATGACTACCTTTATGCTTGCAACAGTGAGCACTTGAATAGGATGAACATATGCAAATTAATACACCTTGGATGTATCCATCACGAATTGATTGTCCATGGATATACAAAGCATGCACATGCAAACTAAGAGTGGTTTATTCAAATGGTGATATGGCTACCTTTATGCTTGCAACAGTGAGCACTTAACTGTTTACTCATTATAGTTGCAAATTCAAACAGTAGGATCCTCTCCTAAATTAAACTGGTTTTAAGTTTTGAACCATTTGAAGGGATTGCATCCATGTTTGCAATAAGGATGTTTGTTTCATCTTGCAATCAAAAACCTCTCCTTTGAACATCATGCTTAAATAAATCTTTAATCAGTACAGATACTTCTTTATTAGGTAAATTGAACTTCATTACCAAAACACACATAAAAACAAGGCATCAAGTTGTCAGCAGCAAGATGTAGGTAAATAACTCCTCTAGCAAGAGAGCTGGCTTCTACATTAGCCGATTAAGTGTATAAAAAGGGGAAAAATATGCATAGTAACATCTAACAACAAGCTTCATGCAAGAATGTTCTAATGTTTTATTATAACAAATAATGCAAGGAAAACTTAGAATATGTGAAAGATACAAATACATTTTATAATAATAATATAAAAATAAAATACAAATACATTTCCAAGGTGTTTTTTTTGTTGTGTTTCCTTCGCGGTTGTCTTGGGATAGCGGCCAGCATTGTTTCCTTATTTTGTTCTTTTAATTTTCTGTAGTGCTCCCTTTTCTCTTAATATATTAACCATTCAAAACATATATAAAGCAATTTTAGTTGCCTTTCCTTTGAATATGCTAACATTAATGGCCATTTTAAAATGTTTAAAATACCAAGGACAAAGAAACCAGCAACCAGAACTTACCCGACCCAGCAATTTCTACAAACATCAGGATCACATTCTCTATCAGCAGCAAAGCATGGGCATTGGCGACTCCGGCATTGACTCTTAGCACAGTGACATCCTCTAAATCGATTCTTGCAACTCTTAGGACACCTAGGTGGAAACACACGCAAACAAAGCAGTAGTATCAAAACTTCAAATACTAAAGGAGAATAGGACTCCAAGGTGAATGATTAAAATGCAACATACTGTTCAACCAATAGACAACAAACACATCAAAACTGAAAACTGAAAGCATACGAAAAAGATCAATCACTTTATTACACCAAAGAATCAATTGTAAGCACCAGTGGACCTTAATCCTAAAAGATATAGGACGTGGTTTAGTAGTATAATTTCACTGTCATATTTGCTCAGGTGCTTCAGTATGACCTTAGGTGCATTGCTTACCCACAATATTTTTCGCAGCAGGTTCCATTTAGAAGGCAAGTGCATTGCTTTCCACAGACTGACTGACAGTTACAAGGGGTATATTGTCGACAAGGCTGATCCTTCCTCTCAGTAATCCGTTTTCTAATAGAATGATAACCAGCAGACTTCCAAGTATATTTCAAACGACGAACTCTACCTCTCCTCCGCATGAACCTTGATCTTGTTCGCAGTTCATTACCCTGAAATTGATTTACAAAAAGAGCATTCACTTGTGGTTTAGAAAGAATTTCCAAATAAAAAAGGCACTAGACTGCTAACCATAAAATCATTAAAGATGACCTTGGAACTGCCTTCAACCTTGGAATTTGCACCATCACCTGCCTTACAGGATAGCTTATTCTCAGTGCAACTCATATAGTGAAAAACTTCTGCACACGTCTTCATGCCACTCAAAAGGTTTCTGGCTATTAAGCAGCTGTTGGACAGAAATATAAGCAGCCCATTAGATATAATAACCGAAGTACAGCAAATTCAATGAAGCTTCACCATAGAATTCAGCCAATAAGGCAGTGATGCACAGATGCAGAAAGCTAAACATTGAGTCAGGTAGAAGTGAAGCATATCCACACAGTGTGAATTAAGTAATACAATAATGTTTTTCATAACAGGAACCTTTTTTTGAAACAGTGACAAATAAATTCACTAAATAATGTAGAGGGTACAAATGAGATAGACCGCGTATAGGGGAGTTATACATGGTTATCAAATAAAATACAAAGAGAAATATTTAAGAACACTATATGTACAGTACTACACAACCAACATAGATACAATACAAAGTCCCCATCTCCCCATACGTCCAAAGAGAATCATGATCAGAACAGCTCCATTGCAAGTCTATATTTTTGTACTCCCACCTTTACTAGAAAATCAGCAATATTGTTGGCCGATCGAGAGGTGTGTGTGAAGATGATATCTCCCGTCCTACATAATATTCTACCCCTATCGTCATGCAACACCCCTCCTATTCCTACTAAATTTGAAAAGTATCTCAATGCAATCAAATATCAATGAGAGAGAAGAAATACAGAGAATTTCCATACAAATCAGTTTTTTAGAAGAAATTTCATAAATATAGTAATTTATTTCCTGTTATACAAGCAGTTAAAACACTGACCTATTCCTCCCAAAGATTTCCAGTCCTTTTGCAAACAGGCCTTTCTCAATAGTTTTCCATGATTTATCAACTGTCAGTTCATGTTTGCTGATGTTTTCATCAACATGTTCTTCTTTTCTAGAAGTTTCATCAGAAAATGTAAAAGATACATCCTTAGTCATTTCAGTAGGAGCTCCAACAAACATTGAGCAGTTATTATCCTGGTCAGAAGGACCCTTCCTATGGGATTTTCTGGTAATTCGAGATTTCATGACTTCTTGTGAAGTAGAGTTATTGTCCTTATTTCCCTTCCGTGAATTGGATCTGAGCTTCATATCTCTGGGCCAAATACTTCCACTTGGAACAGAATCAGAGTCAGAATTCATCATTTTCTTCTGTCTTTTCCGCATGCAAACAAGGACACGCTCCGCAACCCTTTTGTTGTTTCTTTTGAGAACTCCACATTTTCCAACAGTCTTGACTTTCGAAGGAGATGAAGAGTGGCATGTGGAAGTACCATCTTGTCGTGGTCTTATTTCAGACTCACTGCTCTCAGATATAACTCTGGCATTTGAAGAAGTACTCTCACTTTGATTAGACTTGGCCCTCCTCCCAGCAGTAGATGCAGTAGCTTTCTTTCTAGGGGAGATCTGAACCCCAGCACTACCTGATGAAATGACTAGTTTATGTTCAAATTCATCAGAAACAGGAGAGCTGTCCATGGTGACACTTTCTGACTTGGATGCCTGGGAGAAGAATCAATTTGGATTATAAAGATAGATAGATTGAAGATCTGTAAAATTCTCATATGGAGCATGTATCGTAGTTGGCAAAGTACTCATCTTTGCAACCATAAAGGATGCAGGTTTGGTCATGTTTCCGTATATAAAAAGAAAGAGTGATATTTTGAGACATCAGAACACATATAGTAGCAGATAGTTCCTATTTTGAGGAGGGAGCCCATGTTTCAGCTGTCCTGACATTGCTTTGATGGGTGCTATCATGGATGAAGATGCTAGAAAATCATACTAACAGCAAGCTCCTAGACACTAATTGCTTGGATCATAACTGGAGGATGTGCATGAGATTGATTGTTTGGATCACCAAACCATGCATCCCACATAAACAAATGGAAATCATAAAATAGTTTAGGTATTCCTACGTCAGGTGATTCAGACCTCCACACTTGCCCATAGTTTATTAACCAGTTTAAAATTTTCAAGGGTCTGATGATGGTAAAGAAGAACTGAATCATGCCCCAAACACAATGATGAATACCAGTCGATAGCAATGAATGCCACAAGGGATGCCCTTTTCCTCATCTGAAGAGCTCCGTGAAAGTTGTTTCTCTGCCTGATATTAATGGCAATAAGCAGAATGTTAGTCCTAGAATCACAATGCTACCTCTTTGAAAGAAAAATACATAATTAGGGAGCCCCTCATGGGGTAGCTCAACTGGTAGACACTCTGGCTCAAGAACAAGAGGTCCCAAGTTCAAGTCCCATAGTAACTCGATACCCATGGCTTGCGGGGGTCTGCGTCGGGAGTTTTGCCCAATGCCCTCGTACTCGGAGTGAAGTGGGTGTCTTGGGGTTCTCCGTTATAAAAAAAAACATAATTAGGGAGATAACACACTTACCCTGAAATTATACCATTTTATATCCTCATACTCATGTGGCAAATCACAATTGATTGGACTTTTAAAAGTTAGTTAAATAGCTTGCTACATCATTTAGAAAAAAAAGAACTTGCTACATCAGCATAGGGTATAGAAAGGTGTAAGTTGAGGGTAAGTTCAGTATTTTCCTACATCATTAATATACTTACTGGAAAAACAAGATCCTGAGAACATCCATGCAATCTGCAATCAAACACCTGCCAAGAAATATGTCAGAGACAGTAAAGGGATAAATCAATTACAGGGCGAGGACAACCAGATGCCAGGTGGATACTGGCACTTACAAGGCATCTTCGGCAAAATAAGTTATCAAATGAATCCAAAGCTGCATCCAAATCTTTATCAACAAATGTATCTTCGATTTGTACATCAGCTTCAACATCCCCCTTCTTAATGCACTGTGCAGTTTTATCTTTCTTCAGAAGAGTTTCATATCTTTCCTGCATAAGATGTTTGACTTTATACCTCAAGCTAGAAAAAGTTGGACTGTAAATAACCAACCCCAAGTATACACTGCAAACGTTTTTACAGTTGCCAGGTTGCAGCAGTAAAAAGTAAAGTGGGTCAAAATCAGCATGCCATCTTTGCATAGATAAAGAAATAGTAAACATTTATCTTAACTGACATACCTTGATTTCACAAGGTCTTCTGACAAGACATTGCCCCAATGAATCCAGCACAGCATCAGACAAACCAACTTGTTGAATGGTCATTCTGATATTACCCAAACAAATAATATAAAAAAAAAAATCTTTAGTTCTCTATTGGGTAAAATAAGTAAAGCTTAATGGTTGATCAACTGGATGTTTCTAATGTAACTAATAGTACTTGTGTAGCATAATGCAAATTGGAGTTTCAATCAAAAGACAGGATTGTCATTATGTTTCAGATTTATTTATTTTTTTTAAAAAAAGAACATTATTTGAGAAACAAGTACATGTCATATAATGCATTTCTTTACATAAATCCATCCTCAATATTTAACTGTTTGTTCCCTTGGACCAATATCATGATTTCCAAAATCACAACTCTGAAAACAATCAAACTATCAAATATATTGAATGTAACATATCAACCACATTCCATGCTAAATGTGAGACCCTAACCAATTTTAGCCATCTAAATTTAGGCCATCAAACTGTTGCTTAAATCATCCTTAGTGCAGCTTGTGTACAGCGTCACAAAGTGGACACATGGTGTCTAAACAAAGCGCAGACAAATACAGAAACTTTGATCTAATACAGATAAATTATGGTCTGATACAGATACAAAAAGATGGAAACTTTAAAACACGGATGCATCAAAGCAGTTTCTCATGAGCTAAGGCATCTAAAATATGGTTGTCTTCAATGAAATGCAATTTTTCATACCAATATAGTAAATTAACAAAAAAGAAATCAAAAGTGTCTAAACATAATGTATTGCATGATACTATTATATCATATAGTATAGTTACAATGTTACACATAAGTATAATATATACCTTTTAATGACAAATATTGCAATATACTATCCTTCTAGATACTATACATATAAAATATTTGAAGTATCTTTTTTTATTTTTTTGGAACAGTAGCACAAAATTTTACTGCCAATCCAAAATAATTTCAAAAGCACAGCACAAGAGAGCTATTGTGAGAAAAAGACAGCACAACATAAGCTCAGAGATGCATCAAGAAAAAGATCTGAGAGTAGATAGGGGTGGCAATAGGTCGGTTCCAGTTGGATTCGGGTCGAGTTAACTATAGGTAATAACAAATTTGTTGCCTGGTCCAACCTGATCTAATTTTTTTATTATTGACCTGGTCCAACCCGAATTTCACTTTCTTTGACCCGACTAACCTGAACTTTTATTAAAAATTTGAAAAAAAAGTAAAAAATAATATGAAAGATTATTTTTAATAAAAGATGAAAGCAAATAGGACTTCCCTTTCATGTGGGGCCATTGAGCTATGAAAAATGGATGCAATTAGATAAGATTTTTAACTTGGGCTGGAAGTACATGGGCTAAAAACCAATGGATAATAAAAATAATAATATGCTTAAATGGTGTTTTTAATTCAGGTCAGGTTGGGTTCAAGTCTGGGATTCCTTCTACCCAACCCAACCTGGACTTATTTCAGATTGGGTCAGGTTGGACAGAATTGCCACCCCTAAGAGTAGATATGGATATATCCATATTTCTCCTATATATACTAGTACTCTAGGCCAATATAAGTATCTCATCTCATCGTAATCTAAATCATTTTTCCCATCAATCTAAGGTTGGTCGGTATTTGGATTTAGCAAGTTGTTTCTATGGGCTGACTGCCTATCTGACACCCATGAGACTTGAACTCACAACCTTTATGCTGTAACAACAAGCCCTTACCAATCTTGCTACAGGTTCTTGTCCAATAGAAGTATCCATATACACAAATGTCAAATCCTAGAAACTTGACAGTCCAAACCAACATGATCAGGCTACATGAAGTCTAGATGACATGATTGTTCATGTATCTCATTAGATCTTCTTCATTGGATTTCATTCAGTAAGGGTCAATCAACACTTTTGGAGAATCTGATCACATAGATCATGCTATTTGATGCATTTTTAGGTGGGAACAGTAGCTAGTCATCATAGAGTAGAAAAGGAGTTCACTGCCGTAACCAAGGATGATAGATGATCAACAAATGATATCCATCTTAGAGTCCAACAATTATGTTTGACCAGAACTTTTATTGAATTTCAATGAAAAACCAATGATCGGAGTGACATACACTATTTTTTTTTATGACCAAGGTGTCCATGGGTCTCACCTGTATATGGACAGGGGACATTTTAATCCAACCAGTCCTAACCATTTTCTAGAAGCTGCAAACTATTAAACCCAGAGCCACACATAACCACTAATTGAGGGCTTCAACATGAAAGAATGTAATTAATCTGTTCATGAACTAGGAGCAGACAAATGCCAAACAAAAATGAACAGGGTACCAGAACCAAAAGAAGAGATGGATATATACATTCAATTATCTTCAATATATAGGCCATAATTGTAAAATTTCTTTATAAACATAATCTTTAAACAAAATTTTCTGCTCATCAAACTAAGGCGGAAGAAGAAAATGTAGAAACAACTTAAGTATTAGAATCAGAAATAGAAAATGAAGACACATAATAGCAAAAATCCACCAACAAATGTCGTTGACATCTTAGCAAAATGGACCATAAATAAGCAAATTCAATACATTCAAGAAAAATTAACTTCATTGAGTTACTATGCTTCTACCAACCGAAGAATGTAATCTTCATAATCTACAAACTCTTTCTTTTCTTCTTCATCCTCAATAATTTCCTCCTCACTATCACTGCAAATAAGAGCTTCTCCACCACTTTGATCATAATAAATTCTCCTTCGACCAACCACAGACTGGTCTTCTGTCATTCTCTGATTCCTACACCAATTCCATTTTAAATTAGTCAAGGTTAACACTATAAACTAGAAAAAGATGTCAAAACCCATTTATAAGTTAACTGATTCCAGAGTACATGGCTACTAAATATCGAATAATCCACATATGTAATGGATATGTAGGTAATATATTTATGTATATATCCATGTCAAGATAAAAATACATACGAACCTCCCATGGACATGACTTGGGCCGTCAAGGAGTATATTTTTAATTGTTGATATTTTGTTCTGAGGCAACAAAGAGGTGGACCCTCTTGTAAGACCAGCTTGCAGTATATATCAATACCTAAACCTATTTGGTGTGTGACTACATCTACTGCATGATCTTGTGGCTGTACCAGAGGATTGTAGGTGTAGAGGATCAGGGAATGGCAGCAAAAAAGTGATTTACGATACGTTGAGAGCTCTAAACATGAGTGTCATGGATGAACTTGTTGATCCTTTTTAGCATGGCTTGATCTATGAATAAATCTCCAGACACTACAGGAAACTTCCAAGCATGGAAAGTGAGCCGAAAGGGATAGACTGATTGGAACCCACATTCAGTTAAATTACTTTGGCCCAAATTGAATTACAAACAAAGAGCAAAGAACATGCACTCTGATTGACATAAAGAGTGATTCGATTCATAGGTCTTAGTCCATCACAAACTTTAGTTTCTCAATAGTGAAAATGTAGAATGTCGGTGCTCCAAGTATATAATTGTTTGATGGAAAGGCTCCACACCACACTGACAACATATTTACATAGAATACAAGACCCAAGTCATACCAAATTTCAAGAAAATCAGCACTACAATGGTTTAAGATATTTGCAGTGGACGAATAAGTGGTGTCTGCACTGTGTATGCAGCTCCAAGTAGTTCCCCAAAGTTGAAATCTTATGGTACTTCAAGAACACTTGGGACTCAACACTTTTGGAGGCATCTTTCATGGTTATCTTGGTGAGTTTTAAGGCTGCTTCTTGGATCCATTCACTTGTGATCAGAAAATCTATAGAGACTAGGCATGAGATTCCTATTGGGTAATCAAAGTATATCTACATGGTTGAATGCAAGTTCTTCAAGTTTACATATGATGATGGACAAATTGGGTAGGGGAACTTTGAGATGTGTACCAGTTGTTTCCTCTCATCTCACACAAGTTGTGTGTAGTCAGATTTGAGATGTGTACTACTTACCACCCTTCTTGATCCATAATTTGGAAGATGACCAAGGGATGAAGAGAGCAAGAGATCCCCATCCAATTTTACCTTCAAACTTTTCCTCAGTTGTTGGGAGGAAATGCAAAGGAATGGATGCGAAAGTGAATATAAGAAAACACTATCCAAGGAAATAAATTTTCATTGGAGATTTTTTAAACCAATCTTGTCTAGAAAAAATCCACATCAGACCAGAACAAGCTACTCGATATAATCCAATAGGACACATCTATCTATCTCACAAATGCATAGAAACTACAGGTAGAAACATGTTAACATCCTGATGACATGCAAACAATCAGATCCACACAAAACATCATATTTGGTAAGTGGAAACCTGTGTTCATCTGTGGATGTAAAAAAGATTAGATATGCATTTACTGCAACATACCTATCTAAAAACATCCATGTGGTATAAGGAGGTAGCTTTTGCACTTCCGAGAGCTTGATGGGCCGAAGAACATTCTTTGCACCAAAATTATTCCCTAAGAGTACAGCTGATGAGGCATGCACACTATCCTCTTGACAGCTACTGTTATCCTTTTCTCCATTTGGTAAATCAAGACCATTTAGCATACAAAGTGCATCTTGTTGCCTTTTGGTCAACAAATCTTCTGTTGCAGCAATTTTGCTGGCACTAGTATTTCTTCTTAGATATGACAGGTCATGAACATGATTCATGATACCATGGAGTTTCAGCTTGTTTTCTTCCATTTTTCTCTAGAAAAAAAGAAAAAGGAATCAAGTGCAGAAAGGAGGGTCAGATGCATTAGCATTGTAGCTAAAACAATAAAAACAACAACAACTAATGCAAGGACATACCATTATAAGAAAGCAGCGGTCAGCAGCAGCTTGTTGCTTTATAAAATCGATAACAGACAAAATGTCACCTATCATTTGAGTTGCATCCTGCACTCCAGTCATCTGTGGAAGATAAGAATTATTACATTATGTTGACAAGTGACAACTTAAGTCTTTAGATTCTGACTGGTATTTTACTAACCACCATGATGAAACTACAATTTTTTAGGATAAACTACACAATTTCATAAGGGGAAAAAACCCCCTTTTCCGTTCGTTCTTGAAAAGTCCATTTTTACTTCTAATTGAAATGGCAAACCAGAATGGAGCTACAAATTTACAAACAGAACGAGAACATTTTTCAACTAACAAAATTAACATAACCATTTCTTTAATCAACTCACAGGTCACAAAAAACATAACCATTTCTTCCCATAGACGAAATTATTTGTATGTTTGGGCAGTTGGGTGTATCTCAGAAAAAAACGTTCTTAAGACTTTGCCAGAATGGATTCTGCAGTTCGTAACAAGCTGGAAACGCATTACCCCATTTACTGTGATGTCCAACTTCATCTTTCCTTCTGTGGAAATATTTGAGCAGGTAACGATCTGGGCCACTTCCTACCACACCCCATCTCAATAAATTCAACCTTTTTCGCAATGTACATAAATTAAACGCCTTAACTAATCTCATATCACATGAACTCCATCATATGACATAACTAATCAATCAGGGAATAAATTAGCCGAGTCCCAACATACATTGGTGTTCAAAACACGCCAATAACTTCCCTTAGTTCCGCTATTTTGTCGAAAACGTCTTATACAATTAACCCAGGAAAAAAGAGGGGCCTGGAAATGCCTCCCTGTTAATATTGGGCAAAAAAAGGAGAAAAAAAATATGGAGGCAATGCCTTTTTGCGGTAAAAAAAAAAATGAAAAACATGTAGCGAAAGGAAAAGGGGATTTGGGTGAGAAAGAAAGAGATAGGGAGAGAAAAGAATATGGGTTGAATACCTGAATGTCCTTGGACGACTCGGATCCAACCGTTGGAGTGTATGACGTGGCCTTCGATGCCATTGATGGTTCAGTGGCTGCACTTTGCGAAATGGCAGAGGAGGAGAAAAGAAGGATGGAATCGGCGTTGAATGGAAGGAAAAGGGGAGAAGGGGAGAAGGGGAGAAGGTAGAAGAAGAAAGGGAGTGAAAATGGTGGGAAGGCGGCCCTTTCTTTTGTTTGAAATCTTTAAGTAGTCCCTACGTCTACAATTTGTTGTCGTCCTTCGTCTTCTACTTTCATCTCTTTCTTATATCCCTCCCTTCTGTTCTCGTCTCTTTTGGAATTTTCCCCTCGATTAAAAGAGAGAGAAAGAAAAAAAAATTGTTAGAATAGAAAAATGTAAGCAATTTGTATTTGTGGAATGTTGTAATTATTGCAATGCCAATTTTAGAATAAATAATTGTAACAATAATAATGATTTTGTGAAGATAATAATGTTATAAACTTTTTTAAAAGTTAGTGAAAAAAAAAAAAAAAAACGTCATTCATGGCAATTCAACTTCAAGTCTCCTTTCATTTCTCAATGCAATGAGTCCAAAGTAAGGAAGAGATCTTCTCTCACTTGTCAAAATAAACTTCAATGGGCCATCTGTTCCATTTATATAGATGGAAATGTGAAGGGCACAAAATTAGGGTCTCCCTACTTAAACCATTTTGTGATGAAAAGGGTTCAAGAGATTTTGGTAGAACATGTCTTTCTTATTTCGGACTGTAATTCTATAAATATTTCTCAATATTAGATAGAAAAATAAATAGACAAACAAAATAAGAAAAGGGCCTTTTTTTTATTGTCTTAACCTAAATCTGTGGAATTCGATGGGTGATGTAATCAATTCACTCTAACATGGCAAAAATATGATAGGGGAAAGATAATTTCTCATTTTTCTGTAAGAAAATTATTATATGATTTCTTTAGCATAATAAGATAAATTTTGATATAAACTCATAGAAGATGACTTGAGGGATTATATTTTTTTCAAAAGATAATATATTGCATTGCATTCTAAAGAATATTTAAGATTGTGTTCGAATGAGAGGAATAGATGAGAAAAATCGTGTCTTTTCTCTCTTTTTTTGTTTGGATGTTTTTTTTTTCAATAAAATGTAAAGCTCCATTAAATCCAAAAAATCTCTTCTCTAACGATAAGATATTATTCTCGACTATAGTTTAAAATTTTGAATTTTTTGGATAAGTCAACCTAAATTAACTCAACTTGGTATGATTTGGAGTTGAATGAATCAAAAGATTTTATCGAGTTTTTTCGAATTGACTCAAAAATTTCATCCAAGTCCTTCAACTTCATAATATTTTGTGTCAAGTTTAAGTTTAGAGTCCTTTAAACCATGTTAAAAGTTTTTGTAGATGCAAATTATCAGTTAAGTTGCATGTGGTTATATTTCATGTTTTTTTTTTTTTTTAATTGATGGCAAAGTTTAACTAGTGAGATTATATTGCTATTGTTTATATTAAATCAATCTAATATAAAGAGAATTCATAAGTTCAAAAATAGAAACAAACAAATAAAGAAAAGAAAGCTGACTGCATTAGCCGTGCTTGTCACCAAGTTTTTATATTTTCAATAATTTCTAAAATTTACTGTAAGTAGCTCTATTTTTTTTAATTATATAAATTTTTTTTGAATGATTACTCTTCTACAGTACCTTATTCCATCTAGAGATTTTTTGACACCTCCCATTTTGTTAGTCGGTACCTCTTGAAGATAATCTCCTAAAATAGCAACAATGACGATATCAATACATCCACTGTACTCCAATGTCTATCTTCAGGGGCATAAGATCCTCTTCTTCTTTTTTGTTTATTCTTTTTTTTTCAGGTGAAGACCCTTGTTTTGCTAGAAAAAGGGATTTTCAAATAGAAAATTTTATGTTATATATGGAAAGAAAACAAAAACAGAAGAATCACCTTTTTAAGGGGAATCCCTTAAACGGGGAAAAGGTGATTCCTGATTCACGAGGAATCACCTGAGAAAATTTTCCCCATCCACATGAATCTAGCAGCATGTGTTTGGAAGAAGGGAAAAGTGACCAAAAAATGTAGGTGAAACCCTGAAAGTGATAAAGAGGGAAAGAGTGAAAAGCATGCGGAGAGCGATTCGATGAAAGCCGAGGGACCACAGTTTTAATACACACGAGACCTACCTTATGGCGCGGACTGGGCATTGTGTGGGGCAGTCGACGGTTGATAGGGTCAGAAGCCGAAAAAGTACTAGTGAGCGGTGACATTTTTCTCGTGGAAACTGTCTGTAGTGTGTGCCACGTTCTCGTTAAGGTTGATTTTTCTTCTACTTGATTTTTATTGTTGATTTTCTTTTTTTTTATATTTTACATCAGTGTATTTGACTTTTTTATTTATTGATCACATGCTCCATAGCAACATAGCACTTACAACACTTGGCTCAGAATTGAATAATGTTATTGTACATATTTAAATATATTTAAAATTTATCAAATAAAAGTGGATGGATTTGTCAAAAGATTCTTCTTAAGTACGTGGTTCATTAAAATTTACTTTGATTAAATTAATAAAAATATAGTTTTAAATTTTCAAAATTTGATACTTTTAAAATTTAATTTTTTTAATTTTAAACTATTAATTGATGATGAAAATGATTTTTTACAAACCACGTACTTAAAAGAAATATTTAGTGGATTTGATATTTAAATATATGCATTTATATCATGGAAGCAAATGCCACAGTGATCATCTTAATTTCTTGAATATTGTACAAAAGTTATATCATATAATAGTTTGGATGTATTAAGTGGCTAAAAGTTTTAAAATTAATTTAAAATATTTTTTAAAGTTTTCTGTAAGATTATAAGAGTGTAGTTTAATTGGTAATCTCCCACCTCCTCAGGAAGCAGGAGATGCCAGGTAGGAGTTTTATGATGGGTTTCCCGCAGTTTTTCAAATGTAATTTTTTTTTAAAAAAATTGAAACTTTTAAATTTGAATCTTGAAATATTATTTTCATAACCTATTGCATGGTTAAAATTTTAGTTAGAATTTTGAAAATAAGTTTTGATGTTTTAAATGATTTAAATATGGTATTTCATTTGATATAGATCAAGAATAAACACATACGTAAAGCATCTAAAAAACTTAATATATAGCACCATTAATTCTTTGTTTGAGTCAGCACAGATGAGATGGTGCACATGGCATCCACGAGCTTAACAGTAGTATGGTGGTCGTCGGTCCTGACCCACCCCTTCACCAAACACTTGCAACATTGACAAAGGGTGGGCCTTGATGATAACTTCATTCTAATTAGTTACCTCTCTTTCCTTCTTTCAAATTAATTAATAATACCATACCAGGAAACATCTTTGCAATTTCAACACGTTTCTATTTTGACCAACATTGATTTTTTTTATTATATAATATATAGACCAGCTCATGTTTTTAACAACACATGCATGTTTCATCAATTGAGGATGTAGACCAATAGGTTGATGACCATTTTTTTGGAATTATCAGACATAGAACATGGTTTAAGAAACAAAAATTACGGCTAATAATACTCTTTTTTTTTAATTTACGTATGTGAAATTTAGACCATAGTCTTACTAAAATCTTCATAGATGAGCCCACTATCCCTAGGACATACCAAGATTTGGTTATGGGAGATTGAACCTCCAACCTCCCACTTCCTAAAAATAGAGACAACCAATTGAAGTACACATTTTCTTCTTAGGTTAGAAACACCTTTACTCATATCAAAAGGAATTTTATTTTAGAAAAAAAATAAAAATATCTCTATCATTAGTCAAAATCATCTTGTATGTGTAAATTCCGTTTAAGTTTCAACTTCACTGACCATCTACTGAATGGGTAGAAGCAAGCATTATCACAAATATCGGTGGTATTTTTGAATTTATCATATTTTTATTGTGCAAAATACCATTATCGGGTTAAAAAGGCAGTTTTTATCGGTGCAGTGATAAATTCCTGATAAAATCGTATTAAAAACGCAATAAATAGTAATATCAAGATAATATTCCAATAAATTGGCTGTAAATTACTGGTAAATTCCTTATTACCATTTTATTTTATTGATATTTGTATTTATTCTAATTTTATTATTTTTAAATATTATAATTTCTGCGAGATTTCCAAAAAAATCCCGATAAAAACCTGAGAATTTGAAAATATCCCGATATTATCAATCACCGTTAATATCCTGAGAACGGTATTTGTGACAATGGAAGCAAGTAGCCATAAATCAAAATCCTAATAGTGAAAATGGAGTAAAACGCATTATGAATAAGATTTTTTTATGAAGAAACTATTGACGTGTTGGCTCCAATACTTCTCTTGGAAATCAGGACAGGGCAATCGACGCTATTGTAGAGTGGAGAGAAACCAGGAAGGCACCACCGTTTGGAAGAGAAGAAAAAGGGAGAGAAAGTAGGACTCGCCAACGTGTAGAGAGAAAATTTCTCTTTAGTGGAACACAGCAATGCTAAACGTGTGAAGGAGAGTAAAAATAGGGAAGGCAAGTAATATGCATGCGCGGAGGAAGTGGCTTTGGCCGAACACCACAGAATATGTAGGCACACACGGCATTGTGTAGTGATGACTTCGAGACCAAGAGGCCTTCTCTTAAAGAAAAGAGAGGAAGAAACTTGGAGAAATGGAGAGATTTGACTTTGTTTTCGATTAGAGAGGATGATTCTCAGGACAAATGATTAGACCATCGGAGAAGGAAGATAAGGTCAAGCAACCAGACTTGCGTTGTGAGATTTGTTTATAGCTCTTTGAGCAGGGAATGATTTTGGTGTTAAATCCAGTGATTATCTCTCTTTCTATTAAGTGATCTTATTTTTCTCTCTAAATAAAATACATGTTTCATGGATGTAGGCAGATCTTTGTCGAACTACGTAAATATCGGTGTCAATTTATTGTGGTTGCTTGATTTATTTAATATCGTAGTGTGATATTTGATTTTTCCATTTATTATTCCTACACAAACTGCATTTGCATAAATGCATCATAAGAACAATGGGAAAAGAATAAAGTAAATATCTAAAGATAGTATTCAATTCATGTTCAACTCCAAAGGGTCACTTCTATAAATTTTTCCAATGTGTGTTGATTGGAAGGTTTACACATGTTTCCAAGAGTAATCGGATGAGACGCTAAACACTTTAGTTAAAAAGGAAAAAGTAATCTCTAAGGATATGCACATTTGTGAAGTGATGATGATGAGAGGGAATTGCACCATATAACAGCCCTTTTCTGCCCCATCCAACTGATTATTCCTCCTGTATTAGCCGTAGCAAACTACAGCTTCTCGTTCAACCCAGAGTGCACTGGCATCAGATGCAGGCAGAACTGTAAATACCATCCTTTTTTTTTAAAAAAAAATTATCTTTCTTCAGTTTCTTTATAATTTCAATACTGCTATAATGATTGAGGGATTTTTTTCCCTTCTCTTTCCCTTCTCTTTCAACTCTTTTGAAGCAATGTTCAGACTTCTTCTATTGCACATTTGCACTCATTTCTAATACAAATCTTTTCTTGTTACACTATTCATCCATCTTAACTTATGCATCTTACCTAAATGTACAAGTATCTTAGTATTAATGCTCTTAGAAGTTGGAACTCCAAATTTAAACTCCCATGAAATAGTTCTATTCATATTAATGCACCTTGCATTATCAATGCATATTCACTCACTAATAAAAGAAAATTGGAGAAAAGCCATATTATTACTTTTTACTCTTTCAAGAGTAGGACTGCAACTCGGGTCTTGATCCGATCCGAGAAATCATGCTGGTCGGGTCGGTTGAGAAGATAAAAACCCACATGATAATTCGGGTCGGGTCCAGTCGGATTGAAGATTTTACAAGTTAACCCGACCCGACTAAAATTAGACTAAAATGGGTTCTGAATGCAGGTCGGGTTAGAATTCAGGTTGGGAAGTTCGGGTTGAGAATTCAGGTTGAGAAGTTCGGGTTAAGAATTCGGGTAGGGTCGGGTTGCGTTTTAAAGAAACCGACCTGAGTTGTAGCCCTATTCAAGAGAGACCAAGACCAGCCCAACTGGATGCATTACTAACAATTATAATTTACTGGGTGATTGTCAAATACAACTCAAATGAAATTTCTAAAGTTTTGAAGCACTTTATAGTTTCTATTTTTCCATGCATTTAATCTAAGATTGAATAGACAGGCCATTGAAATATAGCATTAGAAGTAATTAAGTCAGGGCTTTTGGACTAAGGCCACCAAATTTCAATATTTTTTTTTCAAACCTAAGCCCATGCCATTAATAATATTTATATTGGCCATTTCCATCTTAAAATTCTTGGGTTTTCCCCTGCTCAAAAGACCAATTATAAAAGAATGAAAAAATCATGGATGATTATTATAAACATTTAAATCTGTAAGTTCAGAGAGTGACCAAGAGACATAAAGTTCTGGAGGGTGTTCAGGGTCTAAGGAATGAATTTCTAAGACAAGTGGCAATTGGCTTTCTAATAATTAATTAAAATACCAATCAATTGACTCGGATAAACATTAGCAAATGGTAAAAATGGTATAATTTCATGATCAGTTAGCATTTTTCATTGTAAATAAAACAGGCCCAAACATAGACAAAATAAAGAATTCAAAGAGCAGCAACCCAACAGTTAAAAACAGGTCTGAACTAACCAAGGCCCATCCTATTGAATAATAGAACCTTTGGTGGAAAACTTTTTCTAGAGAACTACAATTAATTTTGTTGTGTAAGGTCAAAACTATGGTCCCTACTTGTGGGCCCTTGCAATTTAATTTTGGTTCTCCCTCTCTACAAATCCAAGGTTTTTTTTCCAAACCATGATTTTTCACCTCTCTCCCTTACTTACTCCCCGTTACCTCCATCAAAACGCAGCTGTAATAAACGATTTTACAGATAATACAGATAAATTAAAATAACCGTTGAAAGTTCTAAAAGTTATCAATTTTTTTTAGATTAATGTGTGAGAAACTTAGACACATCCAACTAAAATCTTCACAGATGAGTGTACTACTTTTAATGTATACAAATATTAGACCATAGGTGTTCGAACCAATTAATCTACACTCATGTTTTTTTTTTTTAAATGAGTGCAAACAGTGCTCTCATCCATATAGACACTTCAGTTGTAATGGGATCAGGTGCAAAAGTCGTGTTGGTTGAAATATGGAAGTGACGTGATGGAAGAGGAGAGGTGACGGGTTGGGTAGTAAGACACCATCAAATCAATTCTTAAACTTTTGATTTGTCAATAATCCCAACTTCACCCTTAAACAATATTACAAAGCAATGACCCATCTAAATTCTAAAGGCCCACAACATCTATTGGAAGGTTAAATAATTGAAGCACTCGGTGGATGGGCCATACTTGGGCTGCGTTTGGATAGGGGTAAATTTTCTATGGTGGGTATTTAGATAATTATCTTGAATACCCTTTAGTCTTTATAAGAGAATAAATAAAGGTAAATTAACAAATATGGATAATGAGAGGTAACACTTCATTCCCTAATTACCCCTTGTACAACCTTCATCCAAACGCAGCCCAAAGTCCCAAGTGCTATGATCCTTAGATCATACTAATCTTCTAACTATTTGTTAATTACTTTATATTTGGTATTGCTTCTCGATGTTTGACTCTTTTATAAAGTATTATTGTATTAGACTCTTGATTAACAATAAATTTCAAATCATTAAAATTTGATTTTTTTTTTTAAAAAAACTTGATTTTTAAAATTAATCAAAATAATTGTTGATAAACTTCATGTTTAATCTATATTTAACGAGGGAGCTTTCTAAATTCTAATGAACCTACGAATGTAATACATGTAAACCCAACGCCCTGTGTATTGGTGATCATTCACCTGATGATTCAATTCATTAAAGGCCATTCTCCAACAACTAAGCACTCAGTTGAAGGGTCACATAAAGTGGTTGAGTAGTCGGATTCAAAAAATTAAAGTTTTAATACTTTTTCTTTTACTTCTAACTTTCCCATTTGTGCCTTAGTTGGCCGTCTAATCTAGAATTTCTTATTATGATTAAAAGTGTTCAAATTTGTCTCTCAACTAATTTTTTTGGGCATATGAAAACTTCTCAATCTACACGGATCTAATAAAATTACGAAAATTGATCCTTTAGAGTTGGGCGTGAATTGAATATAAAATTCTTCTCAACACCCAAAGTTGTTGTTTGATCTAGAGTTTGTACTCAACAAATTTGACATATGTATGTGAAAATGGTTGATGGCAGAATCCTTCAGCTCTTTTGTTCTATTGCAAATTGAGTTCTAATTATACATAAGTATTGAAATATTGGCCTTTAAAAAATAGACACGCATCAGATTGATATCTTTATCATGGTTTGTATTGATTAATATATAGTTGATATATTGAAAATAATATATTTAATAGTCTACAAAAACTCATGGTTCAAATTTGATAGTCTTGATGTTACTTTCTTTTGCAGAATTTTGAGTTGCATTGGTTCTCTAAAACTTGGTTAGGCATAAATTATTTTTCAATAATAGATGATTGTTTAATCCAAACTGGTTAGAGTGATTGTTAGAAATTTATCTTAGGAAGTGGAAGCCTTGAGTTTGATCTGCACTCTACTCTAAATGACCACTCTTTATAGAGTTACTCTAATTAGTCGAATGCTCGTTGAGCCTGAACACATTGGTCATTAAAAAAAAATTGATTGTTTTCTAATAAATTAAGAAATTAAATAAAATAAAATATATATATATATATAATACGTACATGTCCCCAGCATTCTAACTAGCTAACATTAATTAATTAATTAATTAATTAATAGGTATATAGAAGTCACTCACTTGTTTCCATTCTAAGAAATAGAAAAGAGTTGTTTAGAAAAGTAAAGGATTAAAGGAGACCACGTGGATGTCCATCTGTCAAGCACTGTAGCACAAACATTCCCCATTTTTTTCCCCTACTAAACGGGTCTTTGTACTCCAAATCACCATCAACGTTGAATATATTAACATAATTAACATATATATGGTTAACAATGCTACAAGCATGGGAATTGAAAATTTCATAAAATGAAGGCACTCAATTACAATTTTCATAATTTTTAAAGAAGTTTTTTTTTTTTAATTTACATGTGGGAAACCGTTGAAAATCTAATATAAAATTTCTACAGGTGATCTCAGTACCTTTAAATACACCAAATTAAGCCATGAGAGTTCGAACATGACCCTTAGGGTACACCAATTTTTAAAGAAGCTTTAAGAATTTTTTACACTTGTTGCATATTGAAAAAGTCCATTGCGTCGGTTGTCATAGAATTTTTTTTTTATTTTTAAAATGCCTGCAATTCGTCTATGACATTTTCTATTTATCTAAAGTTAATTTTTATTATAAACTTCTTCTCCTTATTGTGGATAGGCTCCCTTATTGCCTTATATTTTCATCATTCAAGTGGGTCTTATTGTCAATTTTATTAATAGATGGATCTATGTAATGCATAAAAATCGGTATTTTTTTTTTTAAAAAAAACCGATACTGTTTTTTCACGGTTTTTCACGATTTTTTACTGTTTTTCACGATTTTGAATATCAGAGGAGAGAGAAATGTAAATATCGGAAGAGAGAGAAATTTATCGATCGATATTACAGTCGATATGTATATCGGCCGATATTTGCATATCGGCTGCAATATTGGCCGGACCTTTTTTTTGACCCCTACGCTATATATGACAGAGAAGACCAAGTTAGAGCAAAAATAGAAAAACCTAAAGCAGTAATAATAGAAAGGGCGGTGTTTTTTTTTAACAACTACCAAGAGATATAAATGTGCTTTCCATTAGGTAGATGATGATTAGTGGTACTTAGAATAAGCTCATTTATTTTATTATCAATGTACCAATTTTCTGATCACTACCCCTTTCTAACCTTCTTTCTACTTCGATACAAGCATCAAATGAACATTAAAGAACAGATGAATTGTCTCTTTCTTAATTAAAACAAGTGTGCTGTAGAGTTAGGCAGAAATTTTAATTTCATGACTTTATAAAATTTTCTCTATAAATAATAAATTCATATGAATTGTCCATCTATTTCATCACCTAATTGGGGGGCTTCATCTTCCTCCTTTTTAGATTATAACTAATTAAGAAAAATTGTGAAAGAAAGATCCCTTTAAGAATGATTTCATGGGTCATTAGTATTAATAATAATGATTATTAAGTTGTTGAGTCCTGTGCCTCATCAAACTGTTGGTTGAGTTTCCATTTTTCGCTACTCTGGCCACGTCGTCTTACGAGTGGGGCAATGGTCCAATCCCGACAGTTGGTGTGATGTGAAATCTTCTCGATTGAGGACGCAGTGAAAGGATCACACTGAATTAACAAGTGGCGCAATGTTATTGGTGATTCGATTTAAATTATATGATAAGAGAAATTTAGAGTTTTATAAAATTAAAGAGATTTATTAATATAAAATTAAAAATATTTTTTTAAAATTTTATCACACTTTTAATTTAAATAAAAATTGAAAAATTTCTCTAAACCAAAATTTAGGGTGCCAATATAGACACCGCAAAATCTTGTCACCAGACACCGATTTTGTGATTTTCAGTAGAAATTACCATACTGCCCTTCCGTGTATAATCAATCGATCGAATGTGCAGTGCACTTTTCGCGTCGATCGATCGATTACACGAATGGAAGAAAACGATCAGAAAAATGTAAAATGATTCTGTCGATCGATTGATAGTATGCTATCAATCGATCGATTCATAGCATGCTATCAATCGATCGACAGAATACAGTAATTAAATTAAAAAAAAATTTAAAATTTTAAAGTTGTTTTTTAATCACTGTATATTTTCAAATTTTCTCAAATTGAATATCCGGACTAATTACGATAACCTGAACAAAATACTTTAAGACTTCAAGGTCTTTTGACATTCCCAAATATTAAAAACAGAGTGTTTTACAAATAAGGGTATCTCTAGGGTGTACCAAAAACACATTTAGAAGTGTCAAAAGACCTTAAAGTCTTAAAGTATTTTTATCAGGTTATCGTAATTAGTCCACATATTTAATTTGAAAAATTTTGAAAATACACAGTGGTTAAAAAATAACGTTAAAGCCTTATCTTTCCTTTAAAACTTTAACATTATTTTTTAAGCACTGTGTATTTTCAAAATTTCTCAAATTGAATATCCGGACTAATTACGATAACCTGATAAAAATACTTTAATACTTCAAGGTCTTTTGACACTCCTAAATGTATTTTCGGTATACCCTAGGGATACCCTTATTTGTAAAACACTCTTTTTTAAACATTTGGGAATGTCAAAAGACCTTAAAGTCTTAAAGTATTTTGTTCAGGTTATTGTAATTAGTTCAGATATTTAATTTGAGAAATTGTGAAAATACACAGTGCTTAAAAAATAATGTTAAAGTTAGGAAAGATAGAACTTTAACATTATTTTTTAAGCACTGTGTATTTTCAAAATTTTTCAAATTAAATATCCAGACTAATTACGATAACCTGATAAAAATACTTTAAAACTTTAAGGTCTTTTGACACTTCTAAATGTGTTTTTGGTACACCTTAGGAATACCCTTATTTGTAAAACACTCTGTTTTAAATATTTGGGAGTGTCAAAAGACCTTGAAGTCTTAAAGTATTTTGTTCAGGTTATCGTAATTAGTCCGGATATTCAATTTGAGAAATTTTGAAAATATACAGTGGTTAAAAAATAACTTTAAAGTTTTAAATTTTTTTTTTATTTAATTACTGTATTATGTCGATCGATTCATAGCATGCTATGAATCGATCGATTGATAGCATGCTATCAATCGATCGACAGAATCATTTCACATTTTTCTGATCATTTTCTTCCATTCGTGTAATCGATCGATCGACGCGAAAAGTGCACTGCACATTCGATCGATCGATTATACACGGAAGGGCAGCATGATAATTTCCACTGAAAATTATCAAATCGGTGACTGGTGACAGAATTCTGCTGTGTCTGTATTGGCACCCCAAAATTTATGATGATTGAGGATTCCATCCAGTGCCATCTACGTCTCGCCCCTTTGCCTTTCCCTTTCCGTTAATTAATTCAGTTAATAAAAAGTCTTATGCGATAATGATCCTTACTGCTCTTACACTCCATCTCACATTCTCTCACCCCTCTCGCACGTGCACATCCTTCACTTGTGTGCCAAATATCCCCCGGCCGACATTGTCCACGCTCGCTCTCTCTGTCTCAAGTCCTACCTACTGTCTTCCTCTTACTTTTATCAACTTTTCTCTTTTTCTCTGATTCTCATTTTCATTTTTTTTACTTCCTTTTCCACTTTACATTTTTCTCAGAATCCAATTTCCTTGAAATATGTCCAACTTTTCCTCTCCTTCTTCTCCCATTCTCTCACTCTCTGACTAGGTCACTTGCTTCACATTTCATGTTAATTTCATCTGACAACATTCCTTTCATCTTCTTTTGATGCTCTCATGCGCTCCAGTATGACGCTGTGCTAAAACCCACCAGGTGAATGAATGCTTTGACCCCCTTAGCAATTCTTATTAGAACGTGCATTTGTTGCAGATGCTCTGTTTGGATTTTCTTTCCAATTTGGGAATTTTGCTGCTCAGTCATGTTAGACGTCGAATTTCTGCGAGTTTGAAATCTTGATACATGAGAACTAGTTACTTTCTTCGCGTCAGCTTCTTCTTTTTTCTTATGTTTTTGAAAATGATTTAAACCAGTGTTGCGTGAAGTTCACTTGCTAAGTTCTGTTTCATCAGCTGAGTTCCTGTTTTGGTTGGCCGTTGCGAGTCCAGATTCAAATTTTTGCTTGCGTTTGTTTGATTCGCATGAATCAGTTCTTTTATTTTGGATTTTAAGCTATGTGGATTGTACTATGTTCCCATTCTTAGTTTTGTGGTTATTATTATTTTGGCAAAATGATTAAATGGATTAATGCATTTGTGGAACACCATCAACATCCTTCAATGGAGAGAAAATGCCTGTAATCTATGTTGCTTCTTGGCTAGTTAGATTGTTGCATTGTTCTAAATGCATTGTTTCTGGCTTACCGAACTCGGCTGCATTTGTTTCGTTAATGTTTCAGGAGGCTAGAAAAATTAATCCTCTGCTGTTGGTGAGAATTCCAAAATTATTCATCATCATCATCATCATCATTATTGTGTATGTGTGTTTCCGGGTGGGTGGGGACAGTGGGGGGCTTCTCTCAAGTCCATATTTCTCTTAATTTAACTGTGCTATATGGAAACATGAATCATACTTGAAGCCTTTGCTTGTATATTTAAATTATATTTTTATATCATCATCACCTAAGCCATTTTTACAATCAATTTGGGGTTGGCCCTTATATTTGGATTTGGCAAACCTTTCATGGGCCCACTGCCTATTTAATGCTCATGAGACTTGAACCCTCAACTTTTAGGCTGTAGGAGCAAGGCTTTACCAGTTGTGCTACAGGTTCTTGTCATTTAAATTATAGTTTATATGTATATGCATGTCTAATATATTAACATTGGAGCAAACTGTGTGTGTGTATATTGGTTACTTTGTAACTACCAAAAGAAAAAGAAGTGTCTAAGAATATTAAATATTAAAAAATATTTTATAGTGATTAAAAATTGTAAGAGCTGAAAAAAGATGGTTTCTAAGATTGAAATTAGTGATTTTTATGGGGTTCTATATTTATGTTAAGATCTTCTAATGGAACATTAAATGAAGTGCAAGTGGGCCTCATGTAGGATACAAATTGTTAAGATTTAAAAATAATTTAAAGTAATTAACACTTAGGGAGCCTAAAAAGCTTGACTTCTATGATTGGATCGATGCAATTTTTTTGGGTATCATGTTTATGTATGAAAAGATACATTCAAAAGACCCATCATATGGACAAAGTTGGGCCCCCATAGGATGCAAAAGTTTAGTAAATAAAAAATAATTTAAAGCCATGAAAATATAGAGATCTTAAAAAATGGCTTCTATAATTTGATTGAGATGATTTTGTTTTGGTCATACTTAATTGAAAACCTTTGCAATAGATCCATCACACTGCCATGTCCGAAAAAAAACCTATCATACTGGATAAAAGTGGGTCAATCATTTAATATATCAATAGTTAGTATTCATTTGATTGACACATAAAGTATCATATGGGAAGAGTAGTGAAGTAAGTTTGGTCTCCCTGATTTTTGTATAATGTGCCACTATATGCAGTTTTTTAGCTGTAATTATCTTTCAGTAACTCAACCATCCATTTGACATTCAGTACTTGTTATAAATTAAATTCAACTGTTTTCATTGATGGCTTAATCTTTGCATTCAAAGAATGTCTAGTGGAATAAGTGGTTCTCCTACATCGTTGATCCTTAAGATAGATATTGTATTATTAATCTGCCTGATTTGGAACATAATGCATGTTGCCCCCTGTGCAATTTTTTTTGAAGATACCAATCCTCATAATCAAGCCATGTATCCCATCAATTTGGGGTTGGGATTAAAATTCGGACTTGGTAAATTGTTTTCCATGGACTGACTGCCTATCTGAGGAGCATGGGACTCAAATCCACAACCTTTAGATTATGACAAAGAGCTCTTACCAGTTATAAGTTGTGCTATAGGTTTTTTCAAGAGATACTGGTTTGTGCAAATTTCTTATTCATTTTTTTTTTTATTGATACTGATAGTAAAAGTTGACAGAGTCATGGAGCACAAGACATGGCTTTGGAGGAAAAAGTCTTCAGAAAAGACACTTGCAAATGAGAAAGGCAATCTCTCATTAAAGGGCAATGAACAAGAGGTAATCGACACTGCATACTGTAATTATGCCGAGTTACATAGTATTTACCTTGCTTTGTTTTTTAATTACATTCTTTTAATTGGATTAGGTGTTGCTGTGCAATTTTGTTAATTCTTGTATTTTAAATGATATCCAGATCATTTGACCAATCTTATCCATGTGTGTTAACTAAAAGTGACTTTTTAGTATAGAAACTATTGCATGGTCTTCTTTTTTAGTGAAACTGTTATATGGTTGTTGATAATGTCTTCCTACGTATAGACACAGTGTAGTTGCTTTTCCTGAAGGTATATGTGGACTTTACAAATGTTTTCTTATAATGTCAATAAGCAAAGACAATGGTGTCATGAAGGGGAAATTTGATATCAAGAAAAGAAGAAAAAGGGTTTTGATGGCAATTTGAATTCTTTTGGCCATCATTTCCTGTTATACTACCAACAACCTAGTGCCTAAATCAATCTGTAGGGAAAACCATATGTAGGTTTAACTCCATTAGACAGAAAGGTGATTTTTACTTGTAGAAATACACCTAGAAATTTCCATGCATGGGCATGCACAGGAGGGTCACTATCAAACCATATTATTGGGGAAAGAAAAAAGAAGTGCATCCATAAAAAAATCCATGCAATGGGCCTGCCTATTGTGGATTCAAAACGTTCAATAAAAGAAACCTCTCTAAAGAAGCTATGTCCCCAAAGCTCTTTTTCATCACAGTGTATTCACTACTGGATTAGAACCCCATTGTTGCATCATACCATAGTTGTGAGGTCCTCGTTGCATCAACTACCAAGTTGCAATTATGGATCAGTTTACCCATGAAAAACCATGTAAGTCGTGTCACGTGTTTTGGTGTGGCCATGATCATACGGTGGATATTGCTTTAATGAAAGTGAAATTTAGGGTACTTGAGTAGTCACTTGGAGGATGGCTAGTCTGGTTTATATGTTTGTGTACGTAGAAGACATGATCCAATGCAGAGATTTGAAAGGGGCTGCACATTTATCCAATGAAAAGATGGCAATATGAGTTGATCTATCTGATTGTAGTTGAGAGAATGATGGATGACCTATGAATTTGTATTATCATGGAAGCAATTCTGTTGGATTTTCCTAGTACCTCCACCAATCTTTGGGGAGGGTTGATGGGAAGGTTCTAGAAATCAGCTTGATCAGACCTTTATGGTCATAAATCATCAATTTATTACTCAGAAAGATCTTATGTTGTAATTTGTAAATGTAGGGTGATTCACCAATGGCAAATATCAGTTTGATGGCACTAAACTTGGACAAATACTACGTCTCCCTATTCTCAAGCTTCAAAGTGTGAGGGACCCTAGGTGGGTCCACATGCTTCTCACACGTACTAGAAATATAGGGTAGTTCTCTGGTCTGGTAGGACAATGGACAGAATGGGGCTGTTTAGTTTTCAAAAAATGAAGCAGCAGCAACAAGAAATAAGTATGGACACCCATTTAGGTGATTCAAATATTTCGGGCCACCAAATCAACAGCTATAAGCATCTAACCAGGCCAATTTTAGGCCAAACCTAATCGATTCTGTAACTTGACATTCCATCCACACTCTTGATTTACCACTCAAAAAAATCCATACTCTTTAGTTGTGAGATTCCCAGATGAATTACACAGGCAGGTGCTAATGTAAGCTTATGTCAATGCTTTTACAATATAAAACATTTATTTTCTATATAGGATAATATACTGTATCTGTTATTTTTTTTTGTGGGATTGCCCTGGTCAATGATTGGTAATCTTTCTACTACTATTATAGGAGTAGTAGTAGTCCCCGATTATTGGGAGGAAAAATGAAGTGCATCCATAGACAAATCCTTGCAATGGGCCTGCCTATTGTGGATTCGAACCGTTCAATAAAATAAATCTTTCTTCAGAACCTGTCCCCAAAGCTCTTTTTCATCAGTGTATTCACTACTGGACTAGAACCCGATTGTTACATCATACCATAGTTGGAAGGTGCTAATTGCTTCAACTACCAAGTTGCAGTTATGGATCAGTTTACCTATGAAGAAACCATGTAAACCTTGACATGTCTTTGGTGTGGCCATGATCATATGGTGGATATTGCGTTAATGAAAGTGAAAATTTGGGTACTTAGTAGTCACTTGGAGGGTCCATTGTAGAGATTTGAAAGGGTTGCACATTTATCCAATGAAAAGATGCATTATGAGTTGAGAGAATGATGGATCACTGATGATTTATTTTTACCATGCAAGTATCTCTGTTGGATTTTCCTAGCACCACCACTAATCTTTGGGGAGGGTTGATGGGAAGGGTCTAGAAATCAGCTTGATCAGACTTTCATAGTCATTGCCCATCAATTTCTTGGTCAGAAAGATCCTTGGTTGTAAATGTAGGGTGATTCACCAATGGAAAATATCAGTTTGATGGCACTAAACTTGGACAAATACCACTTCACCCTATTCTCAAGCTTTAGAAGTGTGAGGGACCCTAGGTGGGTCCACATGCTTCTCACATGTCCAAGAAATATAGGATAGTTCTCTGGTCTGGTAGGACAATGGACAGAATGGGGCTGTTTACTTTTCAAAAAATGCAGCAGCAGGAATGTGTTGATTTAGCTTAATTTCTTCTTGTGTAGCTTTTTGTTTCTCGTGCTTTTCATAGGTGTATTGGGGTCAAGGGCTTTTTTTTTATCTTTTTGTCTCCTTTGTTCTGTTCTTGCACCTCTGGTGCCTCCTTATCTTTTAATATAATTACCATTCCAAAAAAAAATGCAGCAGCAGCAGCAAGAAAGAAAGAACAGAAAGAAGCATAGACACCCATTTAGGTGATTCTAATCTTTCAGGCCACCAAATCAATGGCTACAACTATCCAACCAGGCCAATTTTAGGCCAGACCTAATTGATGGTGTAATTTGACATTCCATTCATACTCTTGAGTTGTGAGACGCCCAGATGAATTGCACAGGCAGGTGCTAATGTAAGCTTATGTCTGCAACTTAGTTTAGTGTTAGCTTGCCATGCACCTCCAAGGACTCCCCTTTTGGATAATTGCTTCAAAGTTGGTCAATGCTTCTACAATATAAAACATTTATTTCCTCTAGAGGATAATAGACTGTATCTGATACTGTATCTAGTACTACTACTACTACTACTACTAATGATAACATACTGTATCTGTTGTCACTCATTATCAATGCATTTTTTTTATCTGATGCAGGCATATGTAGCAGACAAAGCACAAGAATTGGAGATATCTGTGAAGGATCTTAATGAAAAGTTAGCTTCTGCCCTTAGTGAATGTAATGCTAAAGATGATCTTGTGTTAAAACATACGAGAGTGGCAGAAGAAGCCATTGCAGGTTCTTAATCTTTATTATTTTTTCTAAAAATATTTTTATAAAATGAATCTCTTGTTGCAATTGATTCAGATTATCTTTTGACAACTATTTGTGAACTTCATTTACCTAGAAGTAACATCTATTAATAAATTATATTATTCAGGCTGGGAGAAGGCAGAAGAAGAAGCAGCCTGTTTCAAGCAAGAACTGGATGATGCTTTGCACCAGAAAATAGCTGCTGAAGAAAGGGTTGTTCATTTGGATGAAGCCTTAAAGGAATGTATGCAGCAGTTACGTTTTGTTCGTGAAGAACAAGAGCAAAGGATTCGTGATGCTGTTATGAAGACAACAAAAGAATTTGATAAAGTCCGTATAAGTTTTGAGGAAAAGTTACATGAAACAAATAAAAGACTTGCTAAATTAGTTGCTGACAACAGTCATATGACTAAGCTACTTCAGGTCAAAGAAAAAATGGTTGAAGATATAAGCAAATGCAAGTCCCAGGTTGAAGCAGATTTTGATGCGCTAAATGCAAGACTTGATTCTACAGAAAAAGAAAATGCTTCACTGAAATACGAGATTCATATGCTTGAGAAGGAGCTTGAAATGCGGAATGAAGACAGAGAATTTAACTGTAAAGCAGCTGATGCATCACATAAGCAACATTTAGAGAGCATGAAAAAGATTGCCAAGTTAGAAACAGAATGCCAGAGATTACGTCTATTGGTTCGAAAGCGGTTGCCAGGTCCTGCTGCCTTCGCAAAAATGAGAAATGAAGTTGAAATCCTGGGAAGGGATGCAGCTGACACAAGGAGGAGAAAATCAAATCCTGCAATGACAGGATTAATAGTGAAAGAGTCTACATCAGACAATTTCAACGATTCCCCTAGTAAGCGAATCAATCTACTGACTGAAAGGCTATATGGAATGGAAGAAGAAAACAAAATTCTTAAAGAAACATTAACTAAGAAAAATGGTGAGCTTCAATCTTCAAGGATCATGTGTGCACGCATGGTTTCTAAACTATCACAGTTTGAAGCACAACTTACAAAGATATCGAAAGGTCAGGCTACCTTAGAACCAACAAGAAGTATGCCTACGTCATATGAACTGACTGTTGCTAAAATGTCTGAGGAAAGTGACAAAGAGGATGAAATCAGCTGTGCTGAATCTTGGGCTTCTGCTTTAATTTCAGAACTAGAACATTTTAGAAATGGGAAACAAAAGGAGCAGTCACATATGAATAGTGGAGTTTCAGAACTAAGTTTGATGGATGACTTCGTTGAAATGGAAAGATTAGCTATTATTTCTGTGGATAAGCCATATGACAGCTCACATATCTCTTCTGATGAAAACAGTGCATGTTTGGTGCCTGTTGAAGCTGACTCAAAAGGATATCTACCAGAAGCAGTGGGTGAAGAACATGTCCCAATTTTGGACAGTCAGTCAGGTCTTGGTCACTCAAACCATTGGGTACAGGATATTTGGAGGGTGATCTTGCAGCAGAGTCATGTTTCACAAAGGAATGTTGATGAAATTATCGATGAGGTTCGAATTGCTTTGATGAATATCAGCCATTCAGTAACTAATGAAGTCATTGATACAAGAAAAACTTCTGACAGTTCCAGCGCTTCAGTTCCGTCACAGATAAGTGGATACATCTCATGGAAATCTTCCCAGGTGTCGCCAATGGTTGATTCATTGGATGGTGCATGTGATATGAAGACATCACCAATGGAAATAAACCACCAGCAATACCATTCAGATCTGCATAAATCAATCTCTAAAGTAATTGAACTTGTTGAAGGAATTAATCAATCATCTTTAGCAGATTACAATAACCAGAATTTCTCGTCTGACAACATGGAGATATCTGAATTATATAAGGAGTTAGCAACACCTTCAGGTTACATAGTGCGTCTATTCCAATGGAAAAGTTCGGAACTTGGTGATGTTTTACAGAATTTTGTCCGCATCTGTAATGATCTTTTACATGGAAAGGCTGATCTGGAAAGTTTTGCTGGAGAATTGACTTCAACTTTGGACTGGATTATGAACCACTGCTTTTCCCTTCAGGATGTTTCAAGCATGAAAGCTACAATCAAGAAGCATTTCCAATGGGATGACACACACAGTGAAAGTGAGCTTGAAGTTGGGATTAACAGTCCACGTTCAGAGACAGAAAAAGTTTATGGATTTGAAGAATGTAAACGTACAAATGAAGCATCATCTCTTCCATTATCTTCTGCATCAAATGGCCAAACTGCTCTTCATCAAAGGGAGAAAAAAATTGAGTTGAAACTGGAAGAAGAAAATAAGAGACTGAAAGATGAGATAATGAATTTCGAATCTGGAAAGAAAGGTTTGGAAGAGAGGCTTAAGTCAATCATTGATAAGAACAAAGCCTTGATTGTTCAACTTCAGGAATCAGAACAAAGCATTGCAAGCCTACGGGGTGAATTAGCAAAGTTAAAAGAATCAAAAGGGGTGATTGAGGATCAAATTGAAAATCAGAAGTTAATGAATGAAGATCTTGATACCAAGCTCACAGTTGCCAGGGTTGAGTTAAATAAAGCTCGTCAGAAGTTCTCATCTTTGGAAGTGGAGTTTGAGGACAAAAGCAACTGTTGTGAAGAATTAGAGGCAAAATGTCTTGAACTACAACTTCACTCGGAGAGGTACAGGTTTTTTCCTGTTTTTTGTGCATAGGGACCTGTCTTGTGTGCATGCATGTGCTTGTGCTTTTCATTCATTCATTGAAAAAAAATTCTGATACTGATGACATAAAGTGTCATTTATAGTGTGCCGCATAAAGAGATCTCCAGTTACAATACGGATCAAGAGCATAACCAACTGAGAACTGTAAGTTGTAGTGTATACTTTGTTTTATCTTCTGTACATGACTACTGATCTCTAGAGGGGTGTGTACAGTATAAAGAATACCCTTCAGTTCAACTGAATGTTCAAGATTTAATTATTATTGCCCGAGGATCAATATCCTTTTTTTTTTTTTTCTGGAGAGAACAAATTTTTTATTAACTGCAATATCAAAGTCCACATTAAAGAAACAAGCCCAGTGAGGAACTGGGCCTGAAATAAAAGAAAATCGTAACTCAAACATCCATAAGGGTACGAGACTATGGAAGTATTTTCCTACTTCCATTAATTTGATGAATTGAAAACTCATTTAGGGGTTTAGTGACCAATTCCCATTGAACTGTGTTTGACTTGATATTGCAGAACACAACTTCCATGGCCAATGCTTTATCTTCAAAAGTTCTTCTATTACTCGCCATCCAATCCAACCAAGCTACAGCCAAGGGTAACTCTACATGCACTACTGCCAAAGATGCACTTAGGATAGGATGTATGTTACATTGTTTCACTTTTAGATACTAGCATCATCTTCAGTGAGTAGTAGAGAACATGATTTTTAATAGGTTAAGTGGAAACGTAGCACTTGGGAAAATAAGCTAGATAGATGGGATAATGTCTTTGATTATGATGAAGGTATTCTTAGAATCAAACTCCACAATTTGCTTTAGGGGAAAGCCAATTGACAACAATTCTATGTACTTGTGCAGTTGCAAGAAAACATAAAACAATATTTTATAGGAAAATGCCTTGATAAGGGGCTTGCTTTCATTGGCTCATATGATCTTTATAATTGTCTTATCAAAAGTTTAACTTTATGGGGCAAATTGGACAAGAATAATCACAAGGAAAGCCTCATCTTATCTTGGGATACATGAATTTCATTTTCTAATTGACAGCTTTCATTTTTTTTTTTTTTGTGAATGATTTGACAGCTTTCATTGTTGCTAGTTTTAATAAGTGCAACGGTATAATTGTAGATGAGACTGAGGCTCAGATTCTGGCAATTTGTTAGTAGGATCATGGACAACCAGAAAACACAGGCCTATAAGATTTGCTGTTGCATTGAAGCCTCAAATCCATAAGATTAGCACTTGTGAACATCATAATCATTATTGTTCAGTGATGCTGTCATCTTTCTTCAGCAATGCAAGCCTTCAATTCAATGGGATACATGAATTTGATTTACTAATTGACAGCTTTCATTTTTTAATGATTTGACAGCTTTAATTGTTGCTAGTTAACAAGTACAACTGTATAATTGTAGATGAGACAGAGGATCAGATTCTGGCAATTTGTTAGTAGGATCATGGACAACCAGAAAATACAAGCCCTATAAGATTTGCTGTTTCATTGAAGCCTCGAATCCATAAGATTAGCACTTGTGAACATTTGCCTTGAAGCCTCAAATCCATAAGATTAGCACTTGTGAACGTCATGAATTATTACTGTGCCAGTGATGCTGTCATCTTTCTTCAGCAATGCAAGCCTTCAATTCAAGTTCTATAGATGACAATTGTTTTAAACTTCTCTTCAAGGCCAAATTAGAATTCGATCTCCATAATATGGTGCACATGAATTTCCAATCTCATTATGGGTAATTGAATTTTTCAATGTTTTCTTGGCAGAGAGAGAAGGGGGGTGGGGGACTTATCTATTACTGGAACCAGAATGTCTGATTTAGCAATATTATGCCAATATTTTTCTCATTGTGACTTAATTATATATGTGTTTTTACTGTTTGAAATGATGACTGACTAACGACGCATAATATGCAGGATTGGGAGCTCTCAGCAGCTTCAGAAAAGCTGGCAGAGTGCCAAGAAACCATCCTGAATTTAGGAAAACAGTTGAAGGCCTTGGCTTCACCAGGAGATGCCTCCCTCTTCGACAAGGTGATGACTACCCCTATCCCTGCGAAGATCAGCCATCGCTCCTCCCTACTTGATCAGATGCAAGCTGAGGATAATGCCAAATCCGTGGAGGAGCTCAAGTCCCCAAAAACAAAAGAAATCATATGCACTGGAGACCCTCAAAAACCCGATAATCCCAATGCTTGCGCTTTGTATGGTCGAAGTCTCTCTATCCACGATGCCAACAGTATGGCATTGACTGTTTATGAAGCTTCCCCTGTTAAGACTCCCGGGAGGTTTTATGATCTTAATTCAACCGATCGCAAAGCGGAGACTACCTCAGGATCTCATGCCATTGTTCCTAAGAAACAAAGAGGGAGTGGTGGCCTGTGGAGGAAGCTTCTGATGAGAAAAAGGAAAGACAGCAGCAAGAAAGTGCCCCTTGCCATTTGTGCCTAGAAAACAAGGGGAAAGCACAAGGAATCAAATAATGAGTGAAGGTTAGTGGCTTCTATATGATGTACTTGTGAAAGAATTAAGAGAAACCTTTGAGGTTTCTTGTAGATGTGCCCGTGTGGATAGGGTGAGTTTCCCTTGTAATAAGAGTGGCAGTTTCGCATGTAATTATTTACTTGTGTGTACATAAATGTTTTGGAAAGGACATGAATATCTATTATGTTCTCATCTCTTTTTTTTAACTCCTCTTACAAGGGATGCCATTTGCATATGTAATTTGTGACACAGTGGCCTTGTATTGAAAGAATGAAATTGAATTGGTTCTTGAGTATTGGAAATGCTTGCAGGAGCAAGTCTTACGTTGGACACTGAGGCAGCCCTATTAAATTAGATAGCAATAAATCCAAAAGGTAGGCTCTGCTCTAATTGCAATAATACTTTGGGATGGTGGCAAACCAAGGGTTTAGTGCCTCCTGCACGCATTTACAAAGGTCGGCCTCGTATTGGATGAGAGCGGCATTTTGCATCAATTATTTATATAATGCAGGGCCTTTTTTTTTTTTGAATCTGGGTCAGTAGGCTCATTCATATCCAAATTGTTAAAAGACGATGAAATACAGGGAAGAGAAAAGCCGAACGTCCGAAAATGAACTGGGCTTTCCAGTCAGACTCAGTCCTTGGGGGTGGAGTTTGAATAGAAGTATAGGCTCATCGGTCAGACAGGCTCTGTAGGGCCTGGGTTGGACCTCGGCTCTGTTGCATAAGAACCAGACAGGGACGCCCAAAAATAGGCTCAAAGCCAAAGCTAAAAAATGTGAACCTGTATCTCTATGGCAAGTTTGGTTCTGTGAGGGACCAAGTTGGATCTGGGTATCAGACTTTCTAATCCTGTGTGGAGCCTTTGTCAAACCTGAACCATTTATATTTCCATCTTTAATGCTAAATTTCTTGCTAAATCAATACTCGTACTCTACTTGGTGACCATTTCTTCACCCTACCAACCCATTTAACAAGCTTGGACCTGTACCACAATTCTACCTTTACAGTTTACACCAGTGTCCGACAAGTTGCGGGTTGGGGACTTGGATATTGGGAAGAGGGCTCACTAAAATCTTCCAAGGTCTATTTTTAGAAAATAATAGAATGGACTGGATGACTTGGGCCTAGCCCATATCCAGGTTCAACCGAATGGATCTTAAGTCAAAAAATCTGTTGAGTTAGATCAGGGTATAGATATAAGCCGATACGAAAGGTATCGGCTGATATGATTCGAATTTTAACAGGCGTATAAATACGGCCGTATTGTATCGGCCGTACAGTAATCATATTGGCCGATATGGTTGATATATCGCCGAATCGATATGATTAATATCGGTATTTAAAAAAAAAAACGGTGATGGACCTGGGCTCAGATATCGGCCGATATTTACATTTTCAATTTTTTTTTAAAAAAAACAGTTTCTTTTTGGTTTTTTTATATTTTTTAATTCAGAAAAAATAAAATAATAAAATAATACCGATATTAAAAAAAAAAAAACAAAAAGAGGAGAGAGAATCATATTGGCTGATATATCGGCTGGGGCGTTTTTTGTACTCCTGAGTTAGGTAATTAGATCTTCAAGAATTTTTGGCCAAAACTCAAGCAGGGATTTTTTTTTTTTTTTTTTAAGAAACTATATAGAAAAATTATATTAATAATGAAAAGATACAAAGGATGGTATCAAAGGGTCTAAAAGACATAAACCCCAAAATAGCAAGAAACTAATTATTCTACTCAATTGGATTAAGTTCACTTGGGTTTTTGAGATATTAAACATTGTTCACAGCTAATTAACCTCTTCAGTCATTTTTTTTTTTTTTGGATAACGAAGGTATCCCTAAAGTATTGATCCAACAAGACTAATCTCCCGGAGCCCGCACAGCCGCCCAAATAAGCTAGGTGGTAGCACCAAGGTTTCATCCCAGGACATGAGGGAGCAAACCTCTTCGTCATTACTTACTAAGAAAAAGATAGTTGGCGGATAAATGATTATTTAATAGTTAAGAGTGGTAAATGATCTCACCTTTTATAGAAGTTTTAAGGTATTCTTTAAAATCTTTTTAATGGTAGTCATACAGTTTTTTTTATGGTCAAGTCGAGTCGAGTTGGGTTGATTTTAAAATTTTAAGTTTAGTTCAATTCGAATTTCATACAGGTTTTTTTCCAACTCGACCCAAACCGACCATAAATGTACAGATATATAACTCAACCCACTGATTTCTTGAATCAGATCATTTGAACCGAGTTAAAATGCAGTCCAAGTTTCACCCCAAGGTAGACCTCATTTATCTTGTTGTGCTGTTCATGGACGATATCATCCAATCCAAAAAGAAGTGGATTATTCTGTAGAGAAAAGTGGACAGAAACTTCTAACTTGGTAGGAATCCCTGGTTTTTATCATGAGTGGACATGATATTAAGTAGTAAGTAAGATAAGAGAAGTGAGAGAAATGGAAGAGGTTAATGGTGTTGTTAGGAAAGAGAGAGTAATTACAGGGTGGAGGGGATCTAAATCTTACATTCAGCCACGTAGTAAAGGACACAATTAGTGCCCATCAGAGCAGAGACTGAATGATGAGTATTACTGTTTGGGATAATCCTTTTTTTTCCAGATTTGGAGATTGTAGGGACAAACCCATTCAAGGCAAGCTTAGCTAGGTCCCACCAATTACTCAACCTCTCTCTCTCTCTCTATTCACCCACTTCTGCTTATCAACATTTCTAGTCAACTTCCTTTCTTTACTCTTTTGAGTAATTAAGAGTATTGAAAGGTTTTTCAAAAGAGATAATGTTGCTCTTCTTTTTTGCTTCTCTCTTTATCTTCAAATTTGAATTTGAATGATGATCATCATCACCTCAACTTGTACACCCATCTCAAACACTAGTGGAATTCTGCGTATAATGGCTCAATGAAGGGATTTTAATATCAATATAAATTATCGATATCATCTGATATCTTAAGTTTTAATTAAAAAGAAAAAATACGTGAGAAATAAGAGAAATTTCTTGACTTAGATATCAGTCAATACTGAAATTGAACCCTTGGCTCAATGTTTTCTTTTTGAAGTTTGAAATATGACTGAGTTAACTTTTGCATCTCATATGTATTTATTGGATGACAATTGATAATTTTAAAAGATGAAAAATTTAAAACGAATAGTTCAGACGTAGGGTCTATTGACATTCCCCTCAAGTTTCTTTTTTCACGCTTTTCACATTAATAGTAGAAAATTTCTAGATGCTTACACGATTTTTAAAATGAATAGTTTAAAAACTTATAATATTTTTAATTCCCTTACTTAAATATAGGAATAGTGTATTGTTGTACATCATTGTATAATTAAATAAATAATCATTTCATAAAAGAATAACAACATAGAAAAATTTAGTTGGAAATTAGATATCTTAGATGCAGATTCGAACCTCCATAACTTAATCTTGACGTATCTTATGGGTAGTGAATTTATCGGTGGAACTTTTATACTAGGTATCAAACAGGTTCCTCCAACTAAATTAAATTTTTTTTTAAAAAAATACAATTGTCTTTCATTTTTTTTTAAAAAGGTATTTATTATGAGAATTGACAAAGTGTACCTAACTAAATAAATAGATGGTATGAATAATTGAGAGAAAAAAGAAAAATAAATAAATAAAAGGAGACAGAAGATGACGTGTTGAAGAAGGTCATTATCCTTTCCTTAAAAAAGGAAAAGCGGCTTTTGATGCCCCAACTACTCACAACCGGTTAACAGGGAATTGTGCAGATGAACGACCGATTTGGAAAGTAGATGGCTGTCCCTTCCCCTCCTTCTTGGCTAAGGTCATGGAAATGCCACGTGTCACTCTCACAATATCACAAAACAATGGCCTTAATCCTGACTGCCATTCCTCTCTCTCTAACTTTTGCTTGTCACATTTCCTTTAAATCTCTTCTTCTACTTTACGTGGGTGGCCATTGGCCACAAATGAATGTGAACGCAGTGAAGTTTACGGTTTCTTTTATTTTATTTTATTTTCATCTATATAGACAGGGAAAAGATACTTACACCGAATTTTTGTATAATCAGATACGGTAATAAGTAGATTTTTCACTTTACCTTTCACCCCTGCCGTACCAATAACTTAAAAAAGTAAAAAATCTGAGTCGGTAAACTGATCACTCTAAAATGATGAGCCGTGGATTTTTCCTGTGTTTGGCTCGGATTTTCAAATAAGGTCGTTTCTCGACCGATTTCTACAAATAAGATATCAAAATTCATCTAATCTGAATTTTATAAATCCCGGGACTGATTTTAAGAGAGAAAGTCATTTTTCTTAAATTCTTTGGGTACGATTTTTAAGTCTAAAATTATACCTTTTTCACTTAAAATTAGCCCCGGAGCTCATAAAATTTAGAGTAGATGAATTCTGATACTTTGTTTGTATAAATTGGTCAATGAACGTGTAATGCCTTGCCCCAGATTAGGCGTATTTTAACTTAATAATCTTGTTTAACCGGTTAATCTTGAGGATTACGCTTAGGGTTTTCAGGAATGCCCAAGTGTGGCCCAATCCGAGCTCGTGAGCTCAGTCATCTGGCTCGTCGAGCTTGAGGGGTATTTTGGTAATTTACCGCTTTTAATTATTATTTTATGAATATTGTTGATATGTGTATAATATTGGTGGATAATATTCTCCTTAATAAAGGATTTGCATTTCTGATTTTAAAATAATTTTATTTTCAGAAAATAGTATTTTAAATCTGCCCGTCAAAACCCCGAAAGGGAGAAATAATTATTTTAAGTGATTTTGAAAATGAGATAAATTTCAAAACTATCATTTTTTGTTAGACCATTTTAAGAATGGTCTAGTTATTCTTTGGCACCCCAAAATGAGATTTCTAAATTGTTTATTTTAACATTTGTTTATTTAAGTAAATAAGGTTAAAATATGATTTTTGTTTAAATAAATGGTTTTTAATAAGAGATAAATTCCAAAATTTTTATGATGACCAAGGTTTTCAAAACCCAACCTATCTGTAAGGTTGGATTGAGTTTTTAAGCTTTCAAAATCATGCCTTTAGTGTAAAATCGGCTTTTTACTTAAAACTGGACTAAACTGCAAATATGGAAGTTGTGGAGGGCTGATTTGCAAACAACCAAAACTACACTATAGCAAGCGTAAGCCACCACCGCATGCAGCAGCATGCAGTGGCTGCCCGGCCCAGTATTTCCGGCCATTTCTCTATAAAAACCGGCCTCAGCCTTCGGTTCTAAACTCCCACACACCTTCTCTTCTCTCTTAAGCTCTCTATTCCCAGCCGATTTCCTCTCTGTTTTCCCATTTTTTTTCACCCGTAAGCTTTTAGGGAAATTTTTTCAAAAGACCGGATTTCAGCCCAGGAACTCAATTAAAGGTATCCATTGAATTCCCCTTTCGATTTCAGTTGATTTTGAATCAAGAAAAACCAGTTTTGGCCCTGTTTTCAGTGAGAAAAACAAGTTTAAAGTTTAAGAAAAAGCCATGGGTTTCTTGTACCCGTGAGCTTTCAAGTTTAAGATCGGATGACCCGGTGAGCTTCAAAGCTCCAAACCTCTCCCTATGGAAAGAGGACTCCCGGAGGAATCCATTGGAACGGTTAGATATAAAAACCGAATCCGGGAAACCCCCCATTTCCAAATTCGTATTTTTTTTTTTTGATATTATTGATGCTTGTGATTTTTAATGTTAGTTCCCATTGAAAAAAAATAAAATAATGAATAAATGATTGAATAAATAAATATTATTATTTTATTCAAAAAAAAAATTAAAATTTTTGTTAGATTATGTGATGTGATGTTAGTACCCCATTTTGTTAATTAAAAATGTACTAACCCCTTTTCTCTTATTACTTATAGTGTAAATACTATTGTATCCGCTTCTGGGCCGACCCTATTGGTCGGGCACTGAGTGATTCACTTTCAGGCTGACGCTATATAGTCGGGCACTGGGTGACCTCGAGGCCTAACTCAAAATGTCAGATCTGGTCCTATCCAGAAGACAACCGAGAAGTGACCCGAGGATCTAGACCTAACTCAATAAGTCAATCTAGTCAATGCCCATAAGACAATATGAGTTTTGGACTGAGCCCCTTTTTATTTATTATTATATTGTGGATTATGATAATTTAAAAATGATAGAAATCAAGTAGGAGACTCAATTCCATATACCTCGGATATTTTTGGAAAAATGTGAGATTTCAAAATACTACTCGTGTGTATGTATTTGATCTGTATATTGATTGTGCACTTGTCTGTTTGTTTGAACAGAGACCGCGTAAACCACACATCACGGTGAGGGAACTTAACTCTGCAGGATATGTAAACAGGTTTTATTATGAAATAAGTCTTGGGCAATGGGTGGTTTCAGATTTGATGAACCCACTCATGTGCCTAGACATGATGCACTATGGTAAGAGTGCCGATGATGATTGTGATATTACGATGTTGATTGTATGAGTTTGTAAGACTTCTTCCACGTACCTGGGCTATTGAACCAATATCGGCCATATGGGAGATGGTTTATGTCTACTGGACCATGATGTCATCAGTTGTTGACTTGAGGGTGTCAGTAGGCTAAGTCAGAATCGAGATGTACTTCAATGTATTTTGACCGTGTTGGGACTTAATACTGGTCTGAGTGTAGTCGGCAGGCGTTACGTCGGATGATAGCAGTAATTGATGCTGTTGATGCTTTACATGAGATTATGCTTATTGTTATCAAGCATGTGATATTGAACTGTTGCTAACCTGTTATTTTTTACTTAAACTGCATTGTTATATTTCCTTCACTGGGCTAGTTAGCTCACCCCACTCACGTTTCATGCGATGAACCCGAGGAGGTGGACCCTCTTTATCAAGCTTAGGGTGGATAAGCTGATACAGTGTTTCGGGATTCCCCCGGAGGGGAAGCCCTAATCTTTTCTTGTTGGCTTTTGGAACCAATTGCTTTTGTTAAGTACTAGATGTGGTACTTGGTCTTTGTAAACATTATGTATTGAGACTACTACGTTGCGGTAGTCATTTTGTAGTGATTTTGAATGATGAATCAATGGATGGATTTTATTTGATCATGTTATGTGTTAATATTATTATGTCTCTTTTGTGGGGTAGGCTTGTGATATATGTTTGAGTCCACATGTTGGGATCATGTGTGACCTCTGGGCCTAACTGTTGTTTTGGCCCAGTTAGAATGCTTGTGAGTTGGTTTAGTTTATCTTTCAAGAAAAAGAAATCAGTCGCATTCCGGGCCCACCCTTCGGGTCGGGGCGTGACAGAACGACCTCGTTTGAAAATCCAAGTGAAAAATCCACAGTTGATGAATGAACCCGGCTTGCCATCTTAGAGTGATCGGCTCGCCGGCAAGATTTTTTAGCGAGTCGGCTTTTCACTTTGGCGAGCCGATTTTCCATTTTTACGAGCCGACTTTCCATTTTGGAGAGCCGGTTTCTGACATTCCATTCTTTTTTATTTTTCGGTACGGAAAGTGAAGGGTAAAATGGGAAATCCACTAATTCCCGTATCGGGTTACACAAAATGTCAGTGAGAAGGTCGCTGCTCATATATATATTGGGCCAAACTATGTTTTATGTAAGGTCTATCAGGTCCAGTTGAGTTTTATGTAAAGTCTAAGTATATAATGACTCTTTCTTATGAATATTTTCTCTAAATAAGAGAGGAGAGAGAAAATAGAAAGAAAGGAGAGACCGTGAGGAATGGGCCAAACTCACAAAAGGAAGAGTTGAATAACCCTTATAATTTGTTGTCCGAAATTTTATTTTTCATAATAGAATTGTGCATCACGTTCTGTAAAGATAGCCCTTGTGGTGAACCACATAAATCTCTGCGTTCTTGCTTGTGTATGTGATTGTTTGATTTTGTGTTTTGTTCCCAACATATATATGTCATTTATTTAAAAACTTATATTTTTCACACTTCTATTGTTGGATCATTGTTGAAAGAGAAAATAAAAGTGCAAGGATCGAAAATGAAAAAAAAATATTGGGGTATCTCTATTGACAATGGATCATCAGATCAACGGTTTGGATTGACAAAAATAGATTTCACAGGTACAATTTGAGGTGCTGAGAGGATATGGTATGTGAGGTCCTTGAATAGTGTGCTAATTGGTGAGGCAGCAACACAATCATAACAAGTGGTGAGGTTTCTATGAATAAACACCAATTGGGGAGAGGGTGCACCTAACCTCTTATTTCTTTGTACCCATTAAGTAACACCAACTCTCTCTCTCTTCCCCCTTTTCGACCCTAAATCCATTCAACCATGAGTCTTGCCCATTTATTCAAATTCAAACTTTGATCCAACTTTGGATTAAAAAATAGACAAGTCAATGAATTGGAGCAATAATGGATCAAATTCAAGTCAACCATCCTGCCCAAGTTGCACATTAGAGTCCAAAAATATAATCTATTCCTCACTCATATCTTGATCTTAAAAATGAATGAGAAAAGAAAATTGAATGCACCAACCCAACTGTATGTAGATTTTGTTAAGTCACTGTTAAAAAGTTTTTTTTGTCAATGAGAGATGCCCCAAACTCCAATCCATTCCTATTTTGTAGTAACTTGCACTTCCATTTCTAAAGCAAAGTGTCGGCCACAAGATCAAGTCCTTGTCCACTCTTGCATCACGTTCACGACAACTGCAAGTGCTAGAATTGGAATCCACGTGGTTTGAAATTTCTTGGGATGGTTGGAATTTGGAAGTCGTTTCACCCTTTAAATTCTACTCTATTCGTCCTAAAATACTTGTCCTATATGCATTTTGAAATTATTCTAAATTATTTGTCATGTTCATGTATTTTCACATTAAATCAAAGCTTTAATTTTCTCAATAAGCACTAAATTGCATTCTAACACGATAGGAAGATGACATTCTTTTATAAGTTTTGACTTGTCCAAATGCTACATTCTGTGACTCTCATTGTCTCAATTATGCATTGCTGTATAGTTAGAAAAACATTATTGAACTTATTTAGACGAATCCAATCGGCAATATCTACACAACAAGATACCGCCCAGACCTCATTTTTTTTTCGCATCAGGTTTGTATTGATACGGAGAATCTATTAATTTCCTTTTTGGAGCGCTATGTATGAAAACGATCTTTAAAAAATAAAAAAATTCGAAATAAGACAAATATTTTGGGACATAGGGAGTATATTTTTGTGTAATTACACCCATCTCTTTCTACTAATCATCCATACTTATTTGCTTAGTTATTTTACATAACTTAAATATACATTGATAAAAATTGTGTTTTTATTATGCCTAATATAAGGAGTGTGAGAATTCATTGTTTGGCACATTTTTGTAATTTTGAGATGTATACTTTGTATATTTGTGATTTTTAAAATGAGTTAGATTTTTAAATGGATACAAGGGTCTGAAACGGGTACATGGGTTTTGATAGATCTAAAATGATCATTCTTAAAAATGAACTAAATATCTAAATAGATGAATTTGAGAAACCTGATCGAAATCTAAATTAGTCTTGACCCAACTAATCCGGATCTAAATTAGACTCGACCTGGCCCTATCCAAGTGAACCCGACCCATTGCCAAGGATATTTATTTTTAATTCAGCAGTGAGTTTGTGGAGATTTGTCTGATCTTATAATTTCCAATGTTATCATGTAGATAAAAGTTGTGACCATGCCACCATGGATCTATAATTTAAATGGGCTTGGAATAAAAAACGTTTCTATTAGGATTACAATGTATAAATTTCAATTTTCTAACAAAGAGGCAATAAGTAATTACAGTTCTTATTAACGTGGCATCTTCTTTTATCCATATGGGTGTAGCCCAACTAGTTGCCTCCTGTTTCAGGAAGCGAAAGGTTGCGGGTTCGAGCTCCCATGTACTAACGTTGGTGTGCCCTAAAGATAGTGGGTTCATCCGTAGGGATTTTAGCAAAACTGTGTCTAAATTTCCACACGTAAATAAAAAAAACGTAGCATTGTCTTCTTTCCTAATTGGATACATGGGCTAGGCATACAGCATATTTTGTCTGAAAATCATTGAAACCTTTGTAGTGGGACACAATAAGGCCCATAATGTCATCCTAAGCAGCAAATGTAGTTTGGGTGATTCATGGCAAATGTAGTAAAAGATAAACATTTATGTTTAGGGGATATAATTAAGTTAAAAGATTTTCATATTTAAATCGAATTACATGGAAACAAGATGGAGTTGAGTTAATTTATAGAATCAAAGAATTAGTTTTGTTATGAAATTTAAAGAAAAAATCAGTATGGTTAAACATGAATAATTGATTTATGTAAATTAAATAATATTGACTTCTAGAGTGAGAGTTCAGATCACCTATATGTTTTCTTTATTTAAGTTAAATGAATAAAGATGTTTAAATAACCTTGTTTTCAATATTTGATATATTAACTATCTTTACTTTAGTTTGATAAGGTTAATGGACCCGTTATCAAAATTAAAATTGATATTGAAACTTCTCACTCAATTATATTAGATTTAGACTTTTTCGAAAGAGGAACATCTATGTACATCACATTTAAGTGGTGAAAAAGTAAATTATATATATATTATTATAAGATATAACGAGTCTTTCTATTACTCCATCTGCTTTGGGCCCTTATTAGAGTTCCATTGCCATTGAATAAGATGGGACCCAAAGCAGATGGAGATTCAGTGAAAAATATTCTCTTTGGCTTGGTAAAAAAAAATGAAAGCAACTAGAAAGACGATTCCAATTTGCAACATTTTTCACTTGGTGTCCTCATATTATAACTCTTGCAGCTTCAGAGGAGACGAATTGCAATGTATTTATACAGTAGAAACACGATTGAGTTATTGGGTGGCAATCATTCCATTAGAGATTTATATAACCAGACACGAGTTTTAGTTTATTGTCAATTTTATCTTTCATATGAACAGTAAAATAGGCTCACCAATCCTTTATATGAAAAGTAAAATCGGCTCACTGAAATTTACCCTATCGACTCGCCAAGTTTCTCCTTTGCATGAATAATAAAATTGGCTCGGAGAAATTGGCATGAACATTAAATCAGCTCACCGAAGTTTTACTGTTCATACAAAGAGTCCGATTTTACTGTTCATACGAAGGATAAAATTGGTAATATACAAAAATCCGTATCGAGTTAGACAAAATACTCGTGGGAGGATCGCTACTCTGAGTTATTATCATACAGGGACAAGTCTAGGAAATGTTTTACTTGACTTGTCTGTTTAAATTTCATATGGAATTCATTAGATGATTAATGTAAATTAATTAAAATGCTTTTTCTTATTTTATGGTGATATAGATAATGAAGTATCCAACTATCCATTTTCTCGATTATAAAGTAAGTTTTAATTATTATGTTTATCAATATTGGTGTCTTTTTGCCAACAAGTGATGGAATGAAAGACGACCGATAAATGACCAAAACTCGACATATCAATCGAAAAATGCTCATCAAACTCTTACATCGAATAGGATTTCCAAAATAGCATATGTATTGAATTGATACACGATTGCATCGGATGGTAACTCGGGTGATGATTGACCATGTTTCTCATAGACCTGGCAATGGGTTGGGTTCAATCGAGTTTGATTTGGGTTTATTTGATTTCAAATCTATTTCAGATATTGTTGAACAGATTAAGTCAGATCGATCTAGTTTGCTTTAGGTTTACCCATTTATGTGTCTAAGAAGATTTTTTTAGTGAAACTCATATTAAGACTATCCTTCAAATGTATATAGACTTTATAAGGTTGCATGTGTTGCATATAAGCATGACAATAATCAGGTTAATTGAGTCTATACATTTATTTTTGAGTTATGTTGAGTCTATTCATTTATAAATAGATTTGACTCGACTATTAAACAGATCAGTCAAGCCGAGTGATTCATAATTCCCTCAGAGTGTCGACACCAATCAATACTTTGCGGTGAAGTCCCAATTCCCAACTCCAAGTGAGGTGAGATGAGACTCACATTCCATCTTTCTACCTATCACAGTGTCCTAATGGAAATCTTAGAAGGTGGGATAAACAGGAATGGCTGGAAAAGAAATGAAGAAGCCTCTATTTCTCTCCTTTAAAGGGATGGGAAAACCATCCTCTCTTTTAACTTTCCCTTTGCCTCTTCCAGGAATCACCAACCTCTCCTCATTTTCCCTGCCCTTGAAGCAATGTATGGAAACCCAAGTAGGAGCCTGATTCACCACTTCACCTTCAACATTCCCCATTGATTTGGATTTTGAGACCACTCTAAGGTGACATAACTTAGTCTCAAGGTCTCAACTGTATGTTTCATTTACTGATATATTAAATTGAAACCTTTTTTTTTAAAAAAAATTGACATTCTAATTAAGTTTTATCTTAATTTGATAAGATTAATGGATTCCACTTGATGATCATGGTTCATGGAACAGAGGATCCAGCAATGGCCCTTGTTTCAAAAGATGAGCTTCACTAAAGAATCATTTAGATAAAAAAGAAATTTATGACCATTGTCACATTATTCAAAATGATTCTATAAGATCATCTCAATCCCTGAATTTTCAAAATTTAATATTAAATACATTGTAATATCATTCTGAGTTTGATTTTCACTCAACTATAAAATACTACTCTTAAAGAATTATCCGATGTGGATAAAGAGACTTACAAGTCCTCGAAGATGAGTCAAATGGTCTAAAAGATCTCACCACCTTAGTCAACAAAAAAATAAATTATAGTATCTACAATCTACACAAGGGCCCTACATTTAGATCGTATATGTAATGTGCCAGAGAATGGAGAAGAGTTTATAAGCCTAACTTTCCTTCCTTATAACATAATGCATTTTGAATTTATGTGCAACGCTTAGGGCCATCTAGAATATGTTGAGACCTAAGACAAGAAATCTAAACGGGGCCTTCTTGATATTTATCATATTATTATAAGTAATATTTAATTAAAAATTTAATTATATATTATAAAATAAATTATTCTAGACAACAATTTTTTTAACTTAAAAAGATTCAAGAGGCCAACAATACAGAGCATTGAAAAATTTACCCATCCGAATGAAATTAGCATATTCATCCCAGTAAAATTAGCATATTCAGAAATTAAAATATAATAAGAACACTTTAAAAGATCAGTACACTGAATGGGTCGAAGTGCAAACAGAAAGTGAGAGATGTGTTCTCTCTACTACTCTTACCTTCTTCTTCTTTTCTATATAATTTGAATAAAGGTGATTATTTAAATATGGGATTTTTTTCAGCAGACACGGGTTTTCAATTTTTTACTGAAAATTACCATTTTACCCTTTCGCTTCCGCACCATCCAAACGTGAGTTAAGAATATTTTTCCTTCATTCGGACCATTATTCATGCGTAAATTCCATTCGTCCTGACCGTCTACAGATGCCACAGTAATGCATAGTGCATTAGTTAAAAAAAACTATATAATTCCTATAGTTTTTAATAATAAAATCTCCTTTAAAACTTTAAAGTTATTTTTTAAGTACTGTATATTTTCAAAATTTCTCAAATTGAATATCTGGACTAATTACGATAACCTGATAAAAATACTTTAAGACTTAAAGGTCTTTTGACACTCCCAAATGTTTAAAACACAGTGTTTTACAAATAAATGATATCCCTCAGCTGTGCCGAAAATACACTTTCGGAAGTCCAAATGACAAATTGTAAAAACCGTTGAACTCCAAATTCAAAACTAAACAAATATGTGAAATTTGAAAACTTAGATCTTTTAAATAATTATTTAACTGGATTTTTTTCGTTTTGAAGAATGGACGGGATTTGGAATAAGAAAATGTCACCTATTTCTGGTAAACAATCATTTGAAAAATCTAAGTTTTCAAATTTCACATGTTTGTTCAGCTTTGAATTTGGAGTTCAACGGTTTTTACGGTTTGTCATTTAGACTTCCGGAAGTGTGCACAGCTGAGGGATACCCTTATTTGTAAAATACTCTGTTTTAAGCATTTGGGAGTGTCAAAAGACCTTGAAGTCTTAAAGTATTTTTATCAGGTTATCGTAATTAGTTCAGATATTCAATTTGAGAAATCTTAAAAATACACCGTACTTAAAAAATAATTTTAAAGAAATTTTATTATTCAAAACTATAGAAATTATATAATTTTTTTTTTTAACTAATACACTATTGGAGCCCGAGTGGCCTTCTACATCCGGAGGCCTAAGGCGATCGCCTTTCTTACCTAAGGGTTAAGACGGCACTGGCAACACTTGAACCTAATGCAAAATCGTAAGGGTGTATGAATTTCAAAACAGACAATGTTACGTTAACGAGACGGATCGTGACAGTATATACCACATAGCAGTTATTATTGTTTTATCAGATTGAAGGGTGTAGATCGTCCAATCTTGGGAGGTACACTTGCGGAATTGGTGTCCCTTCTCACGCGTACAGAGTACTCCATTTGCAGCAAATGTGCAGAATCCATATTTAGTAGCAGTTATTTTTGGATGTGGTATTTACTATTTACATCGATTCACTGCTTTTCATTCATGCTTTCCTTTTGCTTTTTTACAGTGGTATCTTGCATTCTTGCCTGCCTATGACAAGCACTACAATTGAAACACGAACACTATTTAATAATATTGAAAGGGTATGTATATTAATAATGTTGTTTTCAGATGGGCGGTGACTTGTAAAAATAAATGCATTTGAAAAATATTTTTTAAATATTATTTATTTATAAATATATCAAATTTATATAATTTTAAATTGGATAAAGATTTAATTCAATGTAGCAGAAAAATACACGTAAGAGAAAGAGACAGAATGAAGTCACCCAAGTAAAATTAATTTTTTTAATAGCTACATAGCATCCAATAATAACTTTCAACCGTGACCATTCAAGTTATCCATATTAATCGGTAGTCCACAAAATAATCAAAGTTAACCCTTTCCAAGTGGGTCCTTTAATTGAAATGTGACCTTCAAATCAAGCTACTGCTTGAGCACTGTCAATTATGATTAGGATGTTTAATATGATTCAAATCACCCTAGAATACATAATATTTTGAGGATTAAGATAGGTATAGATGATGTAAAAATGAAAGTTTTTTTTTATTATTAGGAGTCTCATTTTAGTAAAAAAAATACTGTTGCCCAACATTTTACATTTTTACAGTACAGTAACAGGCCTGGAACTGGAAGTCTAAGACCATCCCATACCAATCACTTTCAATGGCCTTTCAGAATAATGGAAAATGTGATAGACAGTCATCCTTTCCTTCCTATTTTTACTTTTTCAGACTTCCATTAGAGAAAATGAAATTTATTTATGTCCACTGTTTCCATGGATATCATTCATGCTCTTTCCATTCTTGATATAAATTGTTCAAATTCTGTACGACCCAGTTGCCAAAAATGGTAGTAAAAGTGCCCATGTACCAAAAATCCCAAAAACAATGGGTAAAAGAGTTGAGAATTGGAAGAGAAAGTGGGAGGTTGGGACGGTAAATATGAGTCACCTACCCTGTTTGAAAATGGTAAATCAAAATTCCTGGTTAAAAAAGGGAAATGGTAAGAGCATTGAAAGGAGACGAGCTTAGATCCGACGTACAAAGGGGAGGCATCTTGACTTACTAATCTTCTCATATCTGATGGATCTTTCGACGTACTCACCACAGAATTTTACTGCTGCTAATGGGGTGCAGTGATTGGCAGGCACACGAGGACCACATTCATGAATCGTGACTGAGGCTGAAATGGTAGAGAGTAGAAACCAAAAGCAGATGGAAGAAAAGCATCTTCATTCCTTTCTCTCTTTTGGTGTAATATTTGGTTTTAGGTATACAAGATCTTTGTGTGGACAAAATTTATTAGAAGATACAGGATGAAATACAATTTTCATTTTATCTCTATCAGTGTACCGTTCATTAAATATCGATGTACCGATATGTAGAACATATACATGTAGAGTGACGTATTATCGGTACATCGATATTTGATGAGCCGTACACCTGTAAAGGTAAAATGAGAATATCACTCTATCCCATATTTCAATAAATTTTGCTTGTGTTAGGATGGCTGGTCATGATAAATTTTTTTTTCTATTTTTATCTTTAATTTAGAATAAACTTTCAATTTTGTAGGGATAAAATATAGGGTAAAATGAGAAATATTTCAATCTATTGTGAGATGGTGTCCGAAAAAAAGGGTTTTTAAGAAAATTTGGAATTTTTTTTGATATGGATGAAACCTTGACTCAAATAGATTCAAATTTTTTTTCCATATTTTCGTTGAAATTTTGTCCTTTTTCCATTTAAGCTTAGACGTTTGATAGCTTCATAAATAAATAACAAATTGAATATAATTCATTAGTGATATTCTAATCATTAGATTGCAAAATGAGAAGCTCGAGTCCTCTCTCTAACATAAGAACCCTATTGTGCAATTTTTTTTTTTTTTTCTTCTTTTAAATTATCATGGGATATTAGATTGAGACTACTCTCCACATATTCACGAATCCACCAACAACATATTTGTATCAAGGTAAGTGGATAAGAGGTAAAATCTAAAATCTCTAATCTAATCTTAAAAGTTCAAACCAACTGCATTAAAATACTAAACAACACCACGTAATTTCTTTTAATAGTTGAGGCCTTTCACTTAGCACAAACGGTGGCGTATAAGAATTTTTGCTGCCCGTTCTTGCATTTCTACTTCTCTTTTTTTTTAAATTTTCTTTTCAAAAAAGTGTGTGCTAAGAATTTCATAAAGCACAAGGATGAAAGAGTGATCCATGCTTGAATAGAGAGTTTTACTTAGAAATCAGTCTCTGACTTTCAATGGTGAGTGCTTAACAATTTATAAAATTTAGACTTATAATCGATTAGTAAGTATAACTAAAAATCTATTGAAATCAGACAAAGAATCAAACTGATAGAGGTTCATGCGGAGATCACTTGAGCCGTATAAAGCAGTGTTTAGTGGATTCTTACTAAATCAAGTTTCAAAAATCGTAATTGTCAAAGTCACTTAGTTATCTATATAAGATTTGTATTAATAATTATTTTCATCAGCAAATTATGTAGTTGACACACATAAACTGGAACTCTAATAGTTATAAAACCGAACAATGATTAACTATGTTACATGGTTTTGTTAAAATATGAACAGTAACCCTCCCTAAATATAGTTAATTGGCTAGTAAACTACGATCAATTATATTCATACCATCGTCATAATGGCACCATCGAAACCAAGAGCCCTATTTTGTCGATGGCATCTATACCCTATAAATTGAACAAAATTGTACTATCTGCATCACCCAATTGGTGGTCATGTCATTAAGTGTCAAAAGAATCCTCAATGGACATATAACTTTTATTTTATTTTAAAAAAACCCATTGATGTTTTTTTTTTTTTTTACATTTAACAATTTCACGAGTTAGGTTTAGATAGATATATTTTCGACTTAACTATTAAACATCAAAGGAAATTAATACATATCCTCAAATAACCACTATTAATTTAAGTTCAGCGATCTTCCTACGGACATTTTGTGTATGAAGACATGGATTTTACCGTGATGCCCAATTTACCTTCTACTTATCGTACTGAAGAAAAAAGAATGCCAAAAATTCATACAGTGCAAATTGGCTCACCAAAATTCATTAACAATATAAATTGGCTAACCGAAATTATAAGTCGGTTCATCAAAATTTATAAACAGTGTAAATTGGATCGACAAAATACACATGAATAATAAAAATCAGTTCATCGAAATTTTACTATTCATAGTAAAATCGAAAATATACTAAAACCCTTGTCGCTAAACACAAAATATCTATGAGAAGATCGCTGGCCTTAATTTAAATGCTAAGATTTAGTTTCTAAATAAGTAAATATCCATAAAATAAAAGAATCAACTTTTTCCTAATCTTTAATTAAAATGGCTTAGAATGGTGCCCATGTGGTGTTCAATTTTAAATGTGAGGGGGGCCAATTTATGATGAACAAGCTTTGTGATGTGAAACAATCACGTCCCATCGATTGAAACTAGTGCAAAGATTTGGTAATATCTTTATAGCCCACTTTATTAGGGATATGAGAATGACAAACTGGACTTGAACATATGGCAGAGTTGACCCAAAGGCCTTAGAGGAGGGATACCTAATAATGGAGAACCACAATTTTGTCAAACTCCTACTTTAACTCCATGGAACGACTCTTCCTTCACCCATCATAAATATGTAAAATTAGGATGCTTTTGTTCCCTATAAAAAGAATTATATAATGTCTGATATTTTTATAGACTCCAAACATTTATTATTAGTTATTCTTTATTTATTTAAAGATGATTTTTTAACTTCTACCTCTCTTAAGTATAGATTATGACAAATTCAAATGTTGGAGCACTTAATTAAGTTTAAAAATGTATTGGTCGAAACATAAATGTACCCAATACGTCTATATTTGATCAAATATTGATCTGCATTGAATGATCTTGAAAAACTGCTCTAACCCACATTGAGTCTGAGTTAGTCTCTAACCCATGTTGAGTCTTAGTTTGCTTTGAATTTCGTATCAGTTAGGAAATAGATTTTCAGTCACTTTTTATCTAATTCAGTTAGTACTGAGTATCCAAACTCAAGAGACTTTGTCTATAAAGTGATTCAAATTTTTTATAAATTTTTAAATCTCTCCATTCACAATTAATATGGGACTCATTCGCTGCTCCAATTATCTTTCCGGTGAATAAGCCTCTTCAATCGATAAAACATCGCTGGTCATTCTGTCTAATTAGAAGGTCCCTGGATTTAAACATTTAAGATAATAGTTCCCCGGATTTAGATATTTAAGATACTAGTTTATCTCTAAACAAAGGGTGAAACGAATTGGCAAAGCCATTGAAAAAGGTAGACAATGTGCTCCTACGGACTAGGTATAGGCAGTAGACAGTAGGGAAGCAGACAGATGAGAGAGACGAAAATGACAGGAAAAAAAAAAAAAAAGGAGAAGTGGCCAATCCACAAAACAAGAATCTGATTGCAGCTCTCTCGATGATGGATGCTTTCCCTTCCTCCTTTTTACTCCTTTTTGTTTGGGGATAGGGTTGTCACTTGCAACATGGAATGACAGAAACCAGAAAATAGCATTTGCTGAAATGCAGTTTTGCCCCAACATTTGCAGTCATACGTGCCATCATTCAAGCAAACACAGCCTTTTGGACACAAAACATGGAATGACTGACAGGGAAGCAGAGCCAAAGTGGGTGTAAAATGTAAATACAATTGCAAAAGCAAGAGAAAGAGATGAATTGATTGCATAGTCATCATATATATGAAAATAAATAAGGGTCAGGTGGGTCTCGCCAAAGGTTGAGCCCCTTCTTTTACAGCCAATTTGGGTCAGGTGGGTCTCATCAAAGGGTGGAACCCGTTCTTTTGCAGCCAACCTGGTGGGTTAATGACCTGGGACGGGAATCCTGATGATGCTGCAGCAGTCACAAAAAGTTGGGAAGAAGCAGAAGTAGCAGAAGGCCAGTTGCTGCTGCTCCAGCCCCAACTCAATTGCCTTTGTTGTGCCTGTTGTTGTTGTTGTAATGGTTGCTCACCTATTGCCAGACTCAATCCACCTCCTCCTCCACCGCTTCTCCCTCCATCTTCGCCCCTGCCCCTGCCCGGTAACTGTACAAAATCAATGATTTCAATGAGAGGTATGATTTGGCTGCAATTGAGCATGTGGGTCTGTGTTGAGATAGGTTAGAAATTGCTCATTTGTACAAACTGCAAAGGTCATGGGAATACAGGTTAATGTCCCAATACTTGCAATTCCAAATGTATATTTAAAAAGAAAAAGAAGAAAGAAATAAAAAAAAGAAAAACAGGACATGAAAATGGATGCAGTCTACTGACCTGATAACTGGGAGGATTTAATTGCAGCTGCTGAATGAAATGGTGGCCATACTTATGCAAGTCCCCGGCCTTGAATGGGATTGAGGAATGGATGTGCGTATGGTTTAAGGGTGCCAGAAGATCATTGGCCTCCTTGCGGCCATCTGGATTGGGCAGGCTTGATTTCTCATCAAACTGATACAATAAAAAGGGATTTAGATCAGCAGAATTCGAAATTACAAGGATAGAAGCCATTAAGCCAAAGTGGGTACCCTTGGTTTGATGCTACGTCCATCCATCCTCCAATCGAGTTCAATTGGCACTTGCGGCTGCTCATCAAATGCACTCAATCTCTCATCATCCCCTGGCTTGAATTTATCACATTTCGCTTTGTTTCCAAGACTCAAATCCAGGTTATGATCAGTGTCGTTACCTGAATGATTGTAGCACCAAAGTGCCGATGGCAACAGAATCACTAGCATGTTTATAAAACAAGAGAAGGAAGAATCTGATCCCTAAATTGAAAATCCACAACTGTAGGGCTCAACTTACTTGAGGGAGTTATCTCATTTTCATAAGTACTGGGATCAAAATTGGTGACTGCCTCCCTTCCGTTGCACTTGATTGACGCCTTATCGTATGCCCTGATGATCAGAACAAGTTCAGATTAATTCCAACCAGACCAGAATTAGAAAAAGGGTATGATCTACTTATATCGTTGCAATACCTGGCAGCCTCAATTTCAGAATCGAACAGGCCCAAATAGACGTATCTGTTTAATTCAGACATGAAAGAAAGACTGAATTAGACCAACATTAAAGAGAGGAAGAAAATTACAAAAAATCCCATGTCCAAGAAGAATATTCGTTATCTATTTTATGATTTTGAAAAGCCACTGCTCTGGTGCGAGTATACTGATAAAGAAAAATCTTAGTATTGATCAAAGAAGAGGAAAAAGAAAGTGAAAAGAAGAATAGTACTTCTTCCCCAAGAACTGCCCCATCCTAGCCTCCCATCTTCCACATTTGTGCAAGGTAACCCCTCTGAATTTGGAGCTTCCCCTTGGAAATCCAGTGCTTTGTCGACGGAGCACATGAACGAATTCTTCCTTGGTTAGATTGTTCATCTGTTACCATGCCACATGCCCATGTTAAAACCACATGCATTCCCTCACCAAATTGGTTTGAATTAGCTTTATTTAGTTTACAAGATTGACAGGCATGCTTCAATTCTACTACTAAATTTGCAGATCACAAAAATGGAAAGGAAAGGCAAGCAAATTGAGAGGCGGATCTCTATTTTGTTCACCTGTTTTAGATCTTCCTCATAATCATCAAGGCTGAAATTGATGTCTGCATCGGGTCCCCGGAACTTGATGGCTGCTCTGTCATATGCACTGCAACAAGAATGTCCTAATTCAAGCCATCAACATCTCAATAGGCAAAGGGATCTCAATCCCCTTTAGACAAAGGATGAGATGGTAACAAGAATGGTGTGAGAGAGAGGGTGGCTGAAGATTACCGAGCAGCGGCATGTGCTGTGTCAAATCCACCTAAATCAGGAGAGATGCAATTCCAAAATCAGTAATTGAATGCTGACTACCAATATCCATTCAAAACAAAAACACCCAACTCTTCAAAATCACTGATAGTTTATCGTATACCCACCCAAATAAACCTGCTTCCCGCAGTCCCTGCATCAAGGAAATGGCCAGAAGGCTGTGAATTGGGAGAAAACGTGGTAAATTAAAAGAAAAGTTGAGTGCAAGTGTACTCCGCAAGAATTGCCATTTTCTATGAAAGAGAGAAATATTTTGCTACAATCAAGGGGCAAGAATGAATTCCTGAGGTTGAATATCGCCAATTGACTGAAAGTTTTCACACTTGGCCTTGTATAGTTCACATTTTGATTTCCTTCTCTGTATGAAAATGACAATTGCTGTTAGAAACACCTGAGATGCTAAAAGAGAGATTGCTATAGACCATATATGAGACTCCCATCTGCCAGTCCTCCGGTAGAAGGTGACGCCGCGATACTGCGAGCTTCTCGACCTGGGTCCCCTCCGGCTCTTCTTGATTGGCTGTGCCACGTCCACAGCAGCCTTTCCAGCACCAATTGGCGCCGTCTGGCAGAACTTCACGCCCACCCAGTGGGCTCGTTGGAGCTGAATGGGACCTCCACCGTCGTCCGTCTTCTCCATCGGAAAGAACTGCCGGGTGACGACGGCCTCACTCTCCTCATCTTCATCGTCGTTTGCTGGGACAGAGAAGCCAAAGATCCTGTTGCTCCTCTTCCTCTCTCTGTCTTCATCATCAGAGCCTTCCATGACTACAACCGAAGAGCTTGAATTGTCGTTGGAGAGGGATTCCACCACCTTTCCCCTGCCCTCTTCAGAGCTGCACTCTTGGGAGGCCTCCCTTCTCTGATCTGGACAGTCGTTGAGATCCCACATGGGTAATCCGTGTTGGGTTTGCTCTGTTGCTCTTCTTTTTTGTATTGCTGCTTTTCACAGGAAAAAACCAGAGCTGCTTGGTGGGTGGTTGTAGTTAGAGAAGAAGTGGAGAAGGGCAGGCGTATCAGTTATCATAGCTCGCCATCTAGGACTGTCGGCAAGGAAAAAGCTCTTTCTTCTCTCTCTTTCTCCCTCTCTTCTCTTTTCTTTCTCTCCTTCCTCTTGAGAAACAAAACCTAGGACACAAAAAGGTAGCAGAGGAGAAGATTTCCCTAGAAACTCCTTAGCCAAACTGCCCAATACAGCATAGACGAGGGGGTGACAATGCTCATCAAAAAGCCCCAAGCCCCCAACTCAGCTCTCTCTCCTCTCTCCTCTCTCCTCTCTCTCTTGGGTATATTTTTTCTCACCCCATATATACTTTGTTCCCTACTCACCTCATCTTGCCATTACAATCTACCTTTTTTCTGTGCCAGACTCCTATGTTAGTCTACTTGCACTCAACAAAAAAAGGTTTGAGACATTACAATGTCATTTACCCTCCACCAATTCACACTTCCACACCAATTCAATTTTATATCAACCCATTTCCAAGGTGTGCAGTGCCTACCTCCGAAGCTTCACTTTCACCTATTTACCATACATCAGTACCAGTGGATACAGATGCTTTAAAAGGCATTCAATCATTTCATGAGAGATTGGGTTGGAATAATCTACCATAAAAAATAATAATAAATGGCATTATTTGAAGTCTATGAGATCCACTTCTTAAAAATCTAATTCTCCATTAATTAATTTTTAAATTCAGTGTTACATAATATATATATAGGTTTTTCGAGTTTGTGAAACTATTGAACCTACTAATAAATGGATCTATAAAGTTTATCACAACTCTTTCATTTGAAAAATAAGATATTCTAAGCTATTAAGACACATGTACTCTAGAAGTGGATCTCCCTCTTCTCAATCTAAATATCTAATTAAAAAATTATTCTAATCTTCACAAATCTTTTCCACTTTGACAACAGCCAAACATCTCTATTTTCTGATAGCATTCAAGGAACAAAATCTTAATCTATGTAAATTTTCTCCTAATATCATAAATTTAGAATCTCTAATATAAGACCAGTCACCAAACACATCATGTATAAAAAAAATGGCAAATGTCTTCTCAGTGTATGTTTGAGTTGCATCTATTTATAAGGCACTCTAAAGCGAGAAGTCATCCAATAAAACTTTTTGCACTCTTCCTTCTTAAATAATTTTATGAATTTAAAGAAGTTAAAATGTTATAATTGCAATGTGTGATTTGATGGAAATGTGGAAAATTACTCTAAAAAAAGAGGGTTTTTTTTTCTTTTCAAAAATTGATTAGACGATTTTCATTTCATGTGCAAAGTTGCACATAACAATTTTAATATTAAGTTGAGAGTTTCTAGTGGTGGCTCTACACTTTCCTTTTTCAACCAGAATTCCAGTCTTCCACACACATTTCAATTGTCCAACTATCAGAATTGAGCATGAATTCCCCTTTAAATTCTTCCCCTTCCAAATGGAGGGATGCCCATGATCAGAAAGTGGCTGGAAAGCTAGATGGATGACTTGGCTAATGCTACAAAGTTCTATTTTGGTGCAAGACTAGCATAGCAGTGTGAAGTGTTCAGCTCTCTCCCCAGTCCCTACCCCTCGCCCTCTCTCTCTGCATCCTTTCTTGTCAAAACGGGAAAGGGAAAGATGTCTTTCTTATTCTCTTTCCCACGTTAACCAAATCGAAAAGCATAATCTTTGTGTCAATTTCACTGCAAGTACTTACCCACCAATTACAGTCAGACCCATTTATTTAGTCACAATTTGCGTCAATAACATTATCTTAACACACAATTACGCCGTTATAATCACCAAGTAATTCCTCTATTAATAATAAACTAGTCATCCTTCATTCTTGATTTTCTTTTTTAGGGTGAGTGGGTGGGTGGGTGGGTGGGTAAAAGTGGAATGTGGAAGTGGGGGAATTGTATTTGTGAAGAGAGGGTAGGGGCATTTGAGGAAATGCAAGAGGGTGGAAATGGAATCTTAAGAGGGGGAAGAGACGATCCCCCCACACCCATCACTCACAAAGGAAATGGGAATAATGGATAGAAAAGGAATGGTTTCCAGAAATGTCCAATAGAAGAGTATCAGTGGGACCCATGTTGTCTCTTTGATACAAAATTATCTCTTTTTTTCCATTGATCTTTTTTAATAAAAAAATCATTTAATTTTTTTTTTTTTTTTAAGTGCATCAAGTCAATCACTAAACTGTCTTGTGGGGCCCATCCCCACCTTGTTAAATGCCAGGGTACAAGAAAAAATAGAGTGAGAGAAGAGGGTGGGGGCTACCAAAGTAGACAGATTTCACCAGCATTAGGTTTCATCCTCAACAAGTTGGTGTTGAAACATTCCAGTAATGGAAGGGCAACGAGGGGAGGGGAGACACCACAGTAGATTTCCCCTTTTGGAAACAGTAAGACTCTCTTCCCCCCTTACATGTATTGCATAAATCTATCTAAATTTCATCTTTCTGCTTGCCAAGCTTTTGAAGCACAGAATTGGATCTCCCTAAATTGTGTAAATCTTTCATTTTTTTCCAACCTTTTTTATCAGTACTCCATTAAACTCCCATGATTTATAGATTTAATGTATTATTTTTCATAGATTCAGTATCTATGATAACTCATAGAGGAAAACATACATAAAAGATGGAACATGTACACAGTTTTCATCAGCCTCTCCTCAACTGATTGCCTTCCGTTTTAGAAAGAGGAAGATTGCGGGTTCGAACTTCTATGGCTTAATCTTAGTGTGCTCTAGAGGTAGAGGACTCATCCGTGGAGGTTTTACGTAAGGTATTCTACGGTTTCTCACACATAAATTAAAAAAAAAAAAGTTTTAAGAAGACTGTAATAGAGATCATTAAGAAATAAATATATTTGTAATGATTATGTAAAAAAAATTAAGGACATGTACTAATGTGAGAATCATTTGTAGCTGTAGGAGTTGAACTCCACCAAAGTTTTGTCTTAAGCCCTTCCTATTTTACGTTAATCACAGAGAACTTAACATGTGAAATGCGAAACAAATTGTGATAGTGTATATTTTTTTGTTGATGATATAATATTAATTAGTGAAATAAAACAACAACTCAATTGTATATTAAAAACTTGGAGACGAACTTTGGAAATAAATCGTCTAAAAATTAGTAAAACAAAAATAGAATATATGAAGTGCAACTTTAGTGGAATATAAAATAGAGAAGGAGATCTTATTGGAATTGGAAAGAATCTAATTGCATACTATGGTAAATTTAGGTACTTGGGTCGATCGTAGAATCTCTTGGAAGATTGGAATTAGATATAGCCAATAGGATGAGAACACGGTGGACTAAATGTAAACAAGTCGGTGGAGTCCCATGTGATAAAAGAGTCATGCTTCATCTAAATGAATGATTTTATAAAATGGTTATCTACGAGGAGAAGAGGTAGACCATTGAAAATGTATATGAAAGAGATAAAAATAATATGTTAAATAGTACAGTGACTGATCGTATAATTTATGATAGAGAGAGATTTGAATTATATTGATGATGAGATCTAGACACGGGCAACCATTTAGTTGGAACTTACAAGTTACAACCTTTATAATTTCAACAACTGAGCAAGCAAGTCAACATACTTTTAATGCCACTAAATCACTATTATTTAAGGATGTCTTTTCTCATAATTCATGATTTACTATTTCAGCTTTATAAGAACTTAAGATAACTTTCAATAGGAATCTTGATCATTTGCTCGTTAAATAGTTGTGATTTTATTCCTTGTAGAACAGGGGGGGGGAAGTTGTATATATCATACATGTCTTTAACATATCAATATTAAAAATAAAAATAAAAATCAGATAGAAATACCAAAAAAATAGGGGAAGAAACTTTAACACTACATTTAGTGAGTTAGAATGATTTGTTCCAATCTTACTGTATTATTGTCAAAAATGAAAAAATTGCAAAAAATACTAAAATATAGAAAAAGTGATATTATGATTGAACTTGATTAATTTGAATGGTTTTGCTCAACTTATTCTAAATTTATGAAATAGAGAAATAATAATTTACTATCAATATCTCTCAGATAATGTGCATCTTTTTAACTACTGGTTATTTAAAAAAAAAAAAAATTGAGGTGCATCAACCGTGGCTTACGGAAGACTGCGTGCATCTGGAGTTTTATCCAATGCCTTAATACAGAAAGAGAGATAAGAAATTAAATATTTTTGTAATAAAAAATATTGAACTTAAGATATCCACTGTAATTGTTCTATTATGAACTGCATCTAGCCAGACTTGGTATAAAACTGGATACAGATTAAAGAATTGGTCAAGTTAGATATATTTAGCCAAATTTGACTACATAGTTTTCAACAATTCAACCAAGTAGTTGTTGTTTTTATTTTATTTTTCGATTTTTAAGTTAAGTCTACTTTGTACTTTCTAGTTGAGAATTGATACAGATATTAAAAGGTTCAGTCAATGGTTCAATTATCAAACATTTGTTACTGTCCAAGATGCATGCTCTAAATTTAGAAATTATGTGCATTAAGTAAAATTGGATTTTTGGTACCATGTGATCCACATTGAATTATTTTCTTTTGAACAACAAATCCACAATGTATTTTATAAAAAGAGTACAGTACAATAAGTTGCATTTAAGATAGATGGAATTATCAATTTTGATAGTGATGATAAATGATAATGATATAATATAGTTAGTTGCGTTTTATCATTTTTAATTTAGACATAGACTCTATTGTCGGCCCTAGGATTTCCTGAAATCTCAAGGGTCCTATATTTAGCCAAAGAGTACGTAATGCAGAAGCTCTGAGATTGTGAGTAAAGTCATTGATCGCATTGGTCGAGGTATTAAGCGGTAAGCTACACTATCTATAGTCAGGGCTGGCCCTGATAATTTGATTCACCATTTAGAACTTGCTAATCTCTTAGTGCTTTTTTTTTTGCTTTTTCATCTAAATTTAAATGTGAGCTAGAGATTAATTTAAGTCTTATTTAGTCAGACTCAAATTAGTTTCTCTATTTACTCTCTAATTCCATTAGGTTAGCTTTGAAGAATAAAGGCCATAACAAATGCGACTCATGTAATAATAACCCATGACTGTCGTTGAGAATTTCTCCAGAGTCTCAGGCCCCTGAACCCATAGGCAAAATAGAGCCCGTGAGATTGATTTTATGGTAAATTCAGTCTGTTAAAATCATTTTTAATTTAAATTTAATTTTTTATCATTTTCATTTGATGCATTTTGACTCTTAAATTAAATATAATAAATTAAAATATTTATAAAAAATCTATTATTAATTTTGAAAAATAAAGATTAATCTAATTAAATGAATTGCATTTTTATAATATAATAGTCTTTATAATAATCTACTTATTCATATAATTTTTATAATCATTAAATTTTAGAGCCTAGAAGTACCTTAGGGCACGACTTGTTTTTTTCCCGGGCGTTAGAATAGATCCAACCGTTGGCATTAATCTGGTTTGAATGCAGATGGGCCACACACTGTTTAAAGGAAAGGTACCAACGGCTGATGATTAGCAGAGTACAACGTAAATGCCTGAGATGGACTACAGTTGTGGTAGGGTACTGATTACTGTATTGGTCGTGGGTAGTTGAAGGATTCATTCTCTTAGCAATTGATGTGGTGGGCCCTCCCAAAATCAGGCCACGTGGCATCATAATCGTGCACTGCCCTGGCCCTATCACTTCCTCGTCACTATTTAGTTGAAAGATCATGCTTGTTCGATGATCAAACTCTAAACTATTGAATAAATATATCGGTAGCGATTATTCTATAGGTATTTGTATAATCTGACACGGATTTTATTATATCATCCATTTTGCTTTTCGAATCGACTCGTCAAACCCTTTGAATCACTTACAACAAAGAGTTTGACGAGCTAATTTAAAAGACAAAATGAGCAATATAATAAAATCCGTGTCAAATTATACAAAATATTTAAGAGAGGATCGCTGTTGTAAATATACATATAAAAAAAACTCAAGTTTGATTAATCAAATTTGAGCTTCTGAAGCTAAAGTCTGGCTAAATGTATTTTTAATAAATTATATGAGTTGGTGAGCTTTAGTTGATGATATGAAACATAGATAGATACAGATGGATGAAGATCATATATGCTATTAAAATGTTAAAAATAAGATTAATTAAATAATACAAGTGTGAAGTGCAAATATTGAAATACCATTCAAAGTCAAACCCATAATTAACAATTTTGCAAATAATAAAGTGTGAAGTGGAAATAATTTGTATATAGTTCAATTTTTCTTGAAAAATATGATTAAAATTTTGCCACAAAAGTATATATACCATAAGTTATGAATGGATAAGTAGGAGCTTGATAAATACTATTTTGAAGATTTAAGGACAAAGTTTTGACTAAATTATTACATAAATTTAACTTAATTTTTATGTTTTGTTGTTATTTTATAAAATATTTTTAATTTGAAATAAAGACTTAACCACGTTAAAATTTAATTTTGTTGTTACCAAGAATTTTGGAAGAATAGTAGCCTTAAAAATCTTATACTTTAAAATAAATCTTCATTTATAATATACATTAGGTATGAAAAAAAACACAATAAAATATTTATTCATTATTTTTCTAAATATTAATATTGTTAACTATATATTTAAAATTTTAAAAAATAAAAAATAGATAAGAGCAAAAAGTAGTTGAATAATGTATATCCTATGTACAATGATCTTGTAAAAAATATGTTTTTATAAATATTAAACAAAGAGTTGCTAACAATGTTTCAACTAAAGTCATTAATGATTAATGAAATAGATTAAGGTGAGTCATTTCAAGTCATGTGTGATGCATGACATGTAACTACAAATATAAGAAAATAGTACAATAATTAAGAACCTAATAATGACATGAAAGAAAAGGTATGGGCCCACTGGCATCCCAAAATGGAAGGAGTCGTGTGACTAAATCAAGTATGTGATAAAATATTGTGTGATATTTAGGATGACAAACAAATGAATAAATAAATAAATAAATAAGGTATGAAAAAGGAAGAGAGAGAAAGGGTGGTGTGGTCTGGTAATTGATTGGACGTACGTAATTCTATTATAAAACTATTAGAAGAATATAATTTCTTGTTAACAACATAATTTTATCATTAAATCCATTATTTTATGTTAAAATTTAGTATTGTTGCAATAATATAAAAAATCCAGACCATATTTTTAGAAAACTTATAAGTTATAATCACTGTGGATTTATTCTATTTTTTTATAACTATAATAATGATATTTACTGATGAACTTATGTAACATCAGATGGAACTTTATGATTTAAGAAGGGTTAAATGATGAATTATATTTTGTTTAGATAGTTGTCAAAGTAACTATTCTTATAATATATTTTAAATTGAATTATATTTATTAATTACTATTTTAAATTTAAATTTTATTTTATACATATCTGTGATAAGTTTTGATACTTTAGTTTTACAATAAAATTTTAAGGAGATTTGACTTAGATATAACGAATATGATAGGAATATGTGGACAAAAATATAGATAAGCTCTTGTGCGATAAAATAGTCCTCGTTCATCTAAAAGCATGATTTTATAAAACAGTTATTAAATCTACAATGCTTTATGAAGAAGAGTGTTGGACACTGAAAAAATGATAAATAAACAAAGTCTAGCATTAAGAATAGTTAAAATTAGTCCCGCTATTATAATAAATTGAGATAAATTCATTTAAGATGGTTTGATGTAGGGGTCAAAAATTCGGCCTGGCTGATATTTCGGCTGATAAATTTCTCTCTCCTCTTTTGCTTTTTTGTTTTTTAAATATCGATATTATTTTATTATTTTATTTTTTCTGAATTAAAAAATATAAAAAACCAAAAAAGAAACTGCTTTTTTTTTAACAAAAAAATTGAAAACGTAAATATCGACTGATATCGGCAGATATTTAGACTCGGACTCATCACCGTTTTGATTTTTTTTTTAAAAAAAAAATACAGATATAAATCATCTCGGTCGATATCGGACCGATATATGTCGCCAATATATCGGCCGAGACATAGGTTGTACGACCGATAAAATACATATCGGCTGATATTACATGGTTGTTAAAAACTGATATAAAACGACCGATATCTGTACCCCTGGTTTGCTGATATTAGTAGAAGATGATATATGTAAAGGAAAATATGAAATGACTAAAATGATTTACAACAAGATTAATTGAAAGAAATAACTCATAGAACCAACCTCAAAGATGATATATATTTTTTATTTTTAAATATTATATTTTTTACAAGATAATAAAACCATAAAAGTTTAAAAATATGTCGATATTAAAATAATAATACGAGAGAAGAGTAATTGTGAAGTTGGATTGGAGGAGTTTGTATATTTTTGTATGGTCGAGGAGTCCCCAGTCCCCACTTACTTTCCTTAAAAAGGCCACAACCCATTCCTCCCACGGATGACACCCACGCTTCTTGTGATTTCTACTTTGCCACGCCTCTCTCTCTCAACCACAGGATCCCAACCACACTCCCTTTCCTTCTTTCCTTTTTTGTTTTTTATTTTCTTTTTTTTTTTAAATTCAAAATACAAAAAATTATCTAAAATTTATTTCTTGAAAAAGACTTATTTTCAAAATTAGAGTTGTTTTAAATTAACACTAGAAATGTATTCAAATGAAGGAAGTGAAGAGGTTTTTTACTAAACAAATTCAGCTTCTCATGTTTGACCCACTTTTAGAGATTTCCAAGTTTAAAAGAGCAAACAAATAAGTAAAAATTCTCCTGTTTTGGAGGATCTCTCATTTCAATTCTCCTTCTCTTAACATATAAAGGTATTTTATTTTGATTTGAATTGATAAGTAAATATACAAATATTTATACAGTAAATTTTATTTTAATTAAAAAAGTAAAAGTTGAAACAATTTACTGATACGAACAACTATTATGCCTTTATTAGCGAACTGATGCGCATCTGTCCGCACGTAACCGTCCATCACTCGTTCGTTACCCATTTGGACCTCAGCCGACGGACCGATACATTTAAATTGATATAATGAATGTTTATTTAATGAAAAGTTATATGTGATTGGTGTGCATATTTTCAAACAATGATATGAGTTTAGAGTTTTTTTTTTTACCTCAAGCCTCAAGGTGGAGATTTCTAAATTATAATGAATAATAATTGTTTGAAGTTTAATTTTGCTTTCACATTAGGTCCACTTGTGTTGTCGTATGATATTGATAAAGTTGGTCCACACCCTCTTACTGATGTGTCTAATCCTGCTCAAAATGTTAGGTAAAAAATGAAATATCATAGCTGTTAATGGGTCAAAATTTTTAACTGAAATGTCAGTCATCAAACGTTTAATCCTATTTATTAAATAATATCAGACAAAAATCTTGAGATTTTGGCATTAGACCCAATTCACCTCAAAATATTTGCCATGTCGAAATTTAATAATTTTTAATTTAGTTCAGAATTTTGTAATATTTACAATTACACCACCTTCAATTTCAATAGCTAAGGTTGAAATATCGGTCAATACATATCGTATCGGCCGATATGTATCGGTATTTTAATACCGAACGATATCGGCCAATACGATATATATCGGCCGTACATACCGAATATCGGCCGATATAGCCAATATTCGGTCCGAAAGATCGGTCAAAATATCAGCCAATATTTATAAATATCGATAGTTAAAATTTTATTTTTTTATTTTTTTTTTTAAAAAACACCGATACTGTTTTTTACGGTTTTTACATAGTTTTTTGCGGTTTTTTGCGGTTCGTCACGGTTTTTAACAGTTCAGGGTTTACGGCTTTCACGGGTTTCTCACGGTTTTTTGCAGTTTTTCATGGTTTTTTCACGGTTCCGATATCGGAGGAGAGAGAAATGCCGAAAAGTGATGAGAGAGAAACTTACCGGCGGATATGCATGTCGGCCTGGGCGGTATTTAAACCCCTGCTCAATAGCACCCACATAAAGAGCTTGAATTTTTCGATCCAGAAATTATGATTGTACCTATTATTGATCCACTCACATTGTCTATTTAAGATTAACATTTTCATAGACCAGTGGTGGTAGATGTTCCAATTATATTTAATAAAGAGTTTAACTATAAATGAATGGTTCTGATTTATTGATAGTCACCTAAAATTGTATATTTTACACTAAATAAAGGTAAGGGATTATAAGATATTTTAAGTAATTAAAACTTTTAATAGCAATGTAAAATACAAAATATATCGAATTGACAATCAATCTATAAAAAGTAAAAAAAAAAATTATATGCAAGATCAAAGAAGAGTAACATAGTACTCTGTAAACAAAATATAAAAGTACCTTTAGGTGAAAAATAACAGTCAACCTCGAGCAGAAAAATGAAATATAAAAGCTCTAAGTGATCAAATTAAGTAATCACAGTGACTCATATGAGTGTAACACAAATGATTGCCTCGTGTCTTAGGAATTAGGAGGTTGTGGGTTCGAGCCCCCATGATCTAATCTTGGTGTGCCTTAGAGATAGTGGCACGCTGGGTATCTCAATGTTTTCCACACATAAATTCAAGAAAAAAAATTTAAGTAATAAATAAAAAGCTCCAAGAGAGTAAGGAAAAAGGATAAAAAAAGAAGAGTATGAAAGTGTGAAAAAAAAAAAACATAAAAAGAAGAAAGAGTCACAAGAGTTGCAATGTTAATGGCTAGCTCCATTACTGAACCTTTAGGTTTCTATATGTGCCTCAATGATTCTTCCTAATAGAGTGGGAATGGATAAATTTCAATTATCTATCTAATGAATGAGATATAATAATGTTTTACCTTCCCAAACCAGCCCAACCCATTCACATTATTTTCCATCCATGCATAAGATTTTATCAAATTAAAATAATGTTTTATGTCAAGTGTGTTGTCTCCCTCACTAGCATGGGTGCACCATCTCCATTTTATTGTCATCACCAGGGGTAAAGATATCAACCAATATATATCGATATCTCAGCCGATATTGGCCGATATTTACGTTTTCAATTTTTTTTAAAAAAAATTCCAGCTTCCTTTTGAGTTATTTATTTATTTTTTAATTCAGATAAAATAAAATAATAAAAAAATATCGATTTTTAGAAAAAAAAGCAAAAGAGGAGAGAGAAACTTATAATATCTAAGCCAAGCCGAATTTTACACCCTTGGTCGTCACCACTGCTCTTTCCAATCATCATCTCAGTTTATAACTCAATTTTCACTTATCTATTTGATCTTATCGTTGTAGCAATAATATTTCGACTATAATTTGTCATTAAAATCAATTGATGTTGTCGATCTCCTGTGTTAGAATGTTGATGTTTTTATCCTTTTGCGTCTCCCTTATTTAGTCAACAATTGTGGAACATTGACACTATCATCTACTCCATTACCACATTTCTACCATTGTTCCACTTTTGCTCTATCAATGCCTCACTCAATTCAATAGATGTGTTATCAGGTTCAATAAGTGCAAACTCAGGTGGTTCGTACTTAAGAGAGAAAGAGTTAATCAGAGTTACGATTCATCTATAATTCATATATGTTTATACTTTTTTTGAATTTACGAGTAAGAAACTGTAAGATATCCAACGTAAAATCTCCACGGGTGAGCCCACTACCCCTAGGGCACATCATAGTTATGCCTATATTTATCATGGACTTATTAACAAAAGAAATATTGCAATTTTATGAAATAATCTCTTCACTTATAGCACCATTAAATCTTTGAGAGTTTAAAGTATATTTTTATTAATTTAATAAAAAAATCATTTTTTAATAATTTCTTATTCAAACACATATTTTGAACAAATTTATCTATATGGTCAAGTTCAGAGCCGGCCCTGAGATTTCAGGGGCCCTAGGCGAGATTTTTAAGATGGGGCCTTTATATACTCGTAAAAAATAAAATCATATAATTTTTTTTACAATGCGTGAAACTAAATAAAATATTATAACAAAGTATTATTTAAAATTTATTCTTATTTTGAGAAGCAAAATTACTAATTGAATTACAATATTTAAGTTTTTTTAATATTTATTTTTCAATAGATAAGATAGCTAATTTATTCAATATTTCTTGTGACATTTTAGACCGAAGATAAGATTTTATCAATTTTAATTTTGAAAAACTTATTTCTGCATAGGTAACTGTAATTTGTATAATTAATATTATTTTATAAGCAATTCATGCATTTTGGAAAACAACAATTCATTCTTTTGGTAATGCATCTTTTATCATATGGAGTGTGACATTAATGCAAAATTCTCATTTGAAACGAATATATTATTATTATTTTAATTTTTTCATTTTTTATATTTTTTTAAAAAATTAAAAATTATCTTAATTATAATGATTTATACTTGTATATTAGTTCTAATAAAATCTACATTGATCAAATGAATAAAGTTAGTTTTTCATCTCTTCAAATTTTAAAAGCTTTAAATTATTTTTAATTCAAATTATCAACTCAATATAGATTTCTCTTTTTCTTATTTAGTGATAGATATATTTTAAAAGAGTCTTTATTAATTAAAATTATTTTTATTATTATTATTATTATGATTTGTTAGTATCATTATTTTAATTTTTTAAGAATCTATGCTTTTTTCATTATTATTATTAAATATTTGATAAAAAATAATTATAAAATTATTATTATTATAACACAGCCCGGAATTTGATCCCAGTCCTTTTCTATAGAGGGAGAATTTTTAACCAACCAGACAAAGAATGTATATCTGTTTTAAATAGACATTATTAAATATTTAACATATAGTAAAGGAACTTATGGACTTGGGGGCCCTTTTTTATTTGGGGGCCCTAGGCGACCGCCTACTTCGCCTATATCCAGGGCCGGGCCTGGTCAAGTTACATGGGAAAAATGGTTTAGACTTTAGACCTTTGGCAGTGGACATCCCTTCTTTTATTGGGACCCTACATCCCAAGATAGCAAGAGCAAGGCATTGATTTTTTAAAAGATTTTTTTCTAATCAACGTGAGGCATGTGTAGATAGTCTTAGATACAGATGTGTGCATAATAAATAAATATAATAACAATTCAAGTAAGTATTTAATTTAAAAAATAATATTAATAGCTAAAGTGACCTGACCAATGACCTAACTTTTGTGTGGTTCTATGTGCTGCATCTCTTTCTCTCTCTCTCTTGCTTTAAAAAATAAACGTTGTTTCCTAATCATATCCTCAAAAAGAAGGTCATCCATCTCCTTCCACCCCTTAATTAAATAACAGCTGTTAAGATAGATAGCAACTGTTTCTTTCCATATATGGAATGTGGATTTAATTTTCACACCTCACTCACACGTATTCTTTCATGTTGCTTTGAAATCTACCTTTATTAGCAGGATAATCTACCTTTATTAACAGTGAAATTAAAATCAGGTCAGGTCGGATCGGTTCAAGTTTTTTTAAAATTTAACTGACCTGATTCGATTTGAATTGTCTCAACCCGATCTACTTAAAAAATTAATATAACACTCAGATTGAAACGGGCTACCGCTCAAGTTGAGTCGGCTCAACAATTCAGATCAGATTGAGTTGAACAATTCCAGTTAATAATTTGAGTTGAATCGGGTTAGGTTCAATAATTTTTATATGGATTGAGTTAGATTTATAAAAACATGGCCTGACCTGCCTGAGTTTCAGCCCTAGTCAAGAGCAATGTTTTAAAAAACTGACTCATGGATCAAACCTTTTTTAGGAGACCCAAAGACCAAGACTAATTGGGTTGTACAACGATTAGTCCTCTAACCTAATTTGTTGGGCTTATTCAATCCGTTCCCTAAAGTATTAGATAAGATTGATGAAAAGCAACCTAATATCCAATGTTTAATTGGGTAAGAGTCGAGTTTCTAATTTGTTGCATTCAAAATTAAAACCGGTCAGCGAGATGGCATAATTGAAATAACAACTATGAAAACACAATGGCTTTAATTTTCTTTCAAATCGTTCATAGTACACTAGGTGAGTTTTACAAGGCGAGTTGGCTTGATATTCTACCAAGAGTAGTTGCAATATTTTTACGTCATCGTTACCTCTAAAAGCATAGTGTGACAATCGGAGATGGGTCGAGCGATTTCGATCATTATTGATAGAACATGGCCCACATGTGATATCAAATGCCCAAAAATGTGATTATGGGCCATGGAAATGTTTAATATTTAAGGACCCTTATGTTGGATGTTGGATAAAGAAAGAAATCCGAACAAACATTCAAGAGGACAGGAGATCCATCTCAACTTCAACTTCATATCTGCATCTGTGCTCTTGTCCTGTTTTTTAATCCTTTAGGTGGGTGACTTGAAAAGCGTCGGTCTCTATCAGATTAAAGTGAGAAGGATGGAAGGGAGAGGGGGACCATGACAACAGCAACATCCACCATGTTTTTTACAGTAAAGGCCAAAGCCTTGTATGGGGAGCTATCCTTGCATCATGAGACATACAGTAAAACTAGGAAAAAAGTTAGATGCTCTCAACATTTTCATTCTTTTCCTTTTTCTGGGTGCATTGTACTTATACAAGAATCATCCATTGAGCTTTCAGGGCTCACCATCTAAAGTTTTGCACGCCGGCGTCGGCGTCGTAAAAACTATTAGCCAGAACTCATAATTAAATATAGAAAATTATGCTATAAAAAAAAGCTTTCCTTCAAAGCTAAGAAATACACATTTACATGATAACATGCTCCTTTTCGTGGTTGGGGTATTCTTTAAAATGTTTCCCAGGCTGGAATTTGGTCTATTCTTTGATTGGAGGCCTACCAATGGACTGCTCTAGAAAAGAGTAGGACAATTTGTTTGGAAAATGAGGTGAAGAAGCTCTTGGTAATGATCATCGAGTTCCATATCTACCAGAAAGTTCATCATTTCAACAGTCCACGAATGTTGAAGCAGCGAAGCAGATGGGCCACACAAGTTGAATTGGAGGGCCCAAGGAGTTGTTCATCCTCTAGGAATAGAACCTTCATTCCTCACCTAAAATTTATGTAACATAAAAAACAGGGTGTCTTGATGGTTAGAGACATCAAATAAAAATAAACTTTTAGAACCCACTTTATTGGATTAAGAGAACCATAAGAATAAAGATAGTGATTTTGTACCACGAAAAATTCAAATTTGCTCATACATCTCACATTCCCTCTCTTGTCATCTTTTTGTAAAGTAAAGATAAAATTGAATTTTCCTTCAAAGATGGTACACTATAAAAAAAAGAGGGGTGCAAAAATCACTTACCCATAAATAATTCTTCTATAAAATTTCACCTCCATTTGATACTCTTATCTCTTGATTTTAAACTTTTAAAAACCAATAACCTATATTCATAAAAAAAAAATTTATAAAGGCCAAAATTATTAACTTGAATCATGAATTGATAATAAAATTTTATATACTACAATACATATAATTATCTATCAAATAAGCTTAAATTTGATCCTTTGTACCTAACTAAAAAACAAAGGCATATTTCAATCCATATTTTTTTATGCTCGGTAAAAATTATAATTTTTTAACGAAAACACATTGACAAATGTGCAAAACAAAAATCTCCTATCTAACAGGCTCTGTCATTTTCTATTAATAAATAATAAAGTTTTTGTTCTTTCATGAAATAAAAGGTTTCTACCGAGAACACACGTAAAAAGACTAATCACCCCCTTTTATAATCCATTTCTCGAAGTACAGAAAAAGTTTTAACAAAAAAATGAAATTTTTTATTCATCAAAACAATGCTCTGTTCATTTTAATAAACAATTAAAGCAAATAACAAAAGCATTAAATTTCTATAACCCAACATGAGATTGTATTTCCTACATATATATATATAGCCTAAAGAAATAGACAAACCTCCTCTAAAAATCATTTTCAATAAAACTACTTTCATAGAAAGAAAAGAAAATTGTTCTTTTTCTCAACATTCCATGTACAAACATTAAGAAAATGACCACCTCAAACTCAACTTTAGAAAGCTAAATATCGAGATTTTATCCCCTGTATAAAGAAGTTCTGTTGCTTCCTTACTATCATCTCCCAATTATAGATAAATCTTAGGTAGGGAACATCTGTACATTAAGATGAGAAATAACTACTACTCAATGCACAATATATAAAGATAACATGAATTTTCGTAAAATACGGACTCACCCTGCGACAAAAATGAACCATCACCGAGGAACAAAGTAGAGAAAAATACAGGGCATGTAAAATGAAAATAACAAGTCCTAAAATTACTTAAATAAGCAATTTATCAAACTATGCAGCAACATAACCCCAACCAAAAAAAAAAGAAAAAAGAAATCCAATGCCTACCCACTAAATAACTCACTTAATCCATGTCACAGAGTCACTGCTACATCTGTTTATTGTAGTCTCGAGTGCTTTTTCATTTTTCTTTTAAAAAATAGGTTTCACCACAAAAATGCTAGCATGCACGATCAAACTCACTGAAACTAGTGCACTCAGGAAACAAGCGTGTCATTGAGAGAAAGTCCCGCCAATTGATCAGCTGGGGGACCAGCCTGCTGCTGCTGTTGCTGCTGCTGCTGAGCAACGTTCCTCAAAACCTCCATAGCTTCTGCAACTTTGGCTTTCAGCGCCTCTGGCGACTCCAACAGGTGCAGAACCTCAGTTTGGTCCATCTCCAAAAGCATGCCTGTCACTTTGGCCGCCATATCGTGTTCAAGCTGATCAACAAGTGGGTACAGGCTTTCTCCCAGCATCTAAACAGCCAAATCAAAATGGTCAACACTTTAATTTTATTCAACCATTTGCTCATCCAAACCAATCATATGATGAGCCATTCTGTGCACAATAAATAGCCCCCAAGCCAATTTTACTAAAAAGGGGTGGCCTAAAGCTGCATTTCCCTCTCAGTTTCACCGAGGGCCTGTTTTATTTTAAGAATAAGTGGGAACACAATGGAACAGGCTAGCTGTATTTTGACTTGAGCAAAGTCCAAGTTCATCTAGTCCATTCCATTCCACTCTTTTATTCTTGCAACCCACATTAGCTAATAGCATCTGTAATACTAAAAGTAATAGGTAAAGCTTCTTCCACCCATGATCCATGATTTGTATTGTCATTAACTGTTTGATTGCCAGCCGTAAGCTGTAGACTTAGCACATAATTCCTACTCAAATGATCCATGAATAAAAAGGGTTCAAACAATACCTATAGTACCTGCAAATTATATAGCATCATGGAACATACTGGATTCTTCAATCAAACAAACGTATCTATGCAGTTATGCATATAAGTAACACTAAAAAAGAAAAAGCATACCGTCCTCTGTTGGTCTGGTGTTGCATTGGCAAGAGCTGAAGCCAATGCCCCAATGGGAATAGGCTGTGATTCGCGCATCGGCATGCCACCCATGTCATATGGTACAGAAAGCATGCCTCCACCAACGCCAGGCATTGGAACTTCAGGTACATTACGCCCGGGTGGGTAACGGTACACACGGCCCCTTGGAAGCATCTGCCAGGAATCCATGAGATGAACAATTTCACCATGCAAAGGAAAATAAGAATTTAAAAATACAATAAATTAAAGCAAATACAATTAACACCCACTTGCTGCTGAAGGAGTGGAACAGGTTGCTGGGTTTGCTGTACTGGTCCTGCTCCCCCTCGTCTCCCACCAGGACGCTGGCCCTGCTGACCTTGTGGGACCATGGGCACAAAGAAGTTTGGCATATGAGCCCCTCCAGGTCTCATCCCAGGGACAAGCTGCTGCTGGTAGCCAAACCCATGCTGTCCAATTATATAGATACAAGCAATAAATAATGGCAACAATAATGAAAGATCCATCTACCCAAATTATTCTTAATCATAGTAGTCAAGCACAAGACACAACCAAGGCGCCAAGAGATCCTGCAGCCTAAGGCAAAAGGCACATTTCTAGTTGTGAGTCTAATTTTGTTACACACTCATTTAGATACTTTAAAATATGTTCAGGTTCATGGATTTGTGTGCTTATTGCATCAATATTAACAACATATAATACTAATCATCTAAGCACCAAAATATATTGGCAACAGAGCTGCCAAGCACATATATAATTATACAAGCATGTATAATATAAATGCACAAGTATATTATCTAAAAATTAAAATTTTCAACTAATTTTTTTTTGAAAGGTAATTTTCAACTAATTATTACTAACAATTACTTCATCTTAACAACAACATTTACTAGCCATTATAAAAAAGTTAAAAGTAGGCTTACCATAGGGAAAAAATGCACAAGTATATTATCTAATAATTAGAATTTTCAACTAAGTTTTTTTTGAAAGGTAATTTTCAACTAATTATTACTGACAATTACTTCATCATAACAGCAACATTTACTAGCCATTATAAAAAAGTTAAAAATAGGCTTACCATAGGGGAAAAAAGGTTTTCAAAAAGAACTAGGTGAGCTTAAGCACAAAATGCACTAGCCAAGACACAAAATGGGTCTAGAGCCCAGCAGTTATTTGGTAGTTGGAAATCAGTTTCATGAGATTGTATTCTTCTCCGTTTTGAGTTGTAATCTCTTCCTTAGGCCCAATTCCTCTCTAGGCCAACTTTCATCTTATTATCGTACTTCTGATTTTCACTAAATTTTTTGTTACCTATCAAACAAAGAGGGCTCAGGAGCTTAGGCAAGGGCCTAAGGCACAATTAATGCATGCCTTTGACTACTATATTCTTAGTCAGCATGTTCTCCGCAACAAGGAAAACCGTAAACATGAACAAGTACACACAAGCACCGAGAGTTGAAGAAATCACTGTGTTTTATTGTTCTGTTCCCAGCAACACAAACATGTTTTCTCCACCACTCCAACACCTAATCAGCATTCTAAAACAATGGCTGCTCCATTCCAAAATCATCCCAAGTTGAAGATACTCAATGATAAAGCACAATAAACGGTCTCTCTTATTTCACTTTTCAAATCACTTGTCATTTGACAGCAATGGAACTGATTGAGCTGCTTCACATCCTCATTTAAACTAAAATATTTTTTTTTTTTAAAAAAAAAGAAGAAATTACCTTCACATCATCTCAACTACCCACAAGTTGATATGCCAGGGTAATCGAACCATGACATGCACCGGAATGCTTTAGATGAGTCTCAAGATCTCAACTAATCATCAATGATTTTGATTATTGCTTATCATAAAAAATAAAAAATTACCCTCACATCATCTCAACTAATTCACCCACAAGTTGATATGCCAGGGTAACTGAATCATGACATGCACCGGAGTGCTTTAGATGAGTCTCAAGATCTCAAGTGATCATCTATGATTTTGATTATTGCTCATCATAGACATCCGTCCCTCAGCAGAATGTTTCCCAGTCCAGGTGTTATCCTGCATTAGGTTTCAGGAGTTCTGTCCTTGTTTCAGTTTTGGCTCACTGTTGGGTGTTTCACCAACAGAATGCTGTCACCCTTTCAACACATTCCATTTCAGAACATGATTTTGGAATGTGACCCATTCAGTTCTCTAGTGAAACGAGTAGTATACTTTGATTCAGGGCAAACATTAACGCATGTACTGATTTTTGAAATCTGACCCATTCTATTCTCCAGTAGGAAACTTTGATTCAGGGTAAAGAGTAACACACTGATCCAGAGGAAGAACTAACATGTGCTTGAGGACAGCAGTTGCAGTTTGGTACTCAGGATTAACAACATTTCTTCAAACCTTCCATCTATTTCTGAAATTCCTGCAAGTCAGTCAAAGCTTAAGGGTCCCCCGCCCCTATAGTGGAAGGATTCATAACCACCCAAGATACTATTCCCTTTGCCCATCAAAGAAGTTGCTTAGAACTCTGGATGGATCCATTCCTACAGTGAGAGGAAGGGTAGACTGCCCTATGTAATTCATCGTAAATAATTGTAGGAACAATCATGGATCCTAATTCTTTCCAAGACATGTTGGATTGATGAAAGAAGTATCAACTTCTGAATGGATGATTCATCAATAAGAAAAATAAAAACACTAAAAGGTAAAGCTGCATTTGCTTCCTTCAGTTTCTCAGGCACAATAAAGATACTGATAGGTAAAACTGCATTTTATTCCTTCAGTTTCTCAGGCTTAATTTCCTCTTTTTTTTTGAAGTTCCAGAACTACAAATGAATAATACCTTCAGCACCAAGCAGCTAGAACTATAAACCCTAGACACCGCTCATTATAAAAGTGTTAAAAGAAATCAAAATGAAGGAAAGCCATTAAAACACCAACCACAGAATCAAAATAGTAGAAACTGAAAATAAATAAATAAATCAGATAAGAATATATTGGTTATTCAAATAATTTTTGGCCTCTTTTGAAAGTTGCAGATATGGAGTAATCAGAATTAACAACATAAATAATGACATCAGAACTAACACATAAAGATACATGGATATCTGTATTTGCAAATGTCGGACACCGTTACCTGTGATGGATATCCAATCCCTGCAACTTTGCAAAATATGCTTTTATTGGTATACTAGTCGTGAAAGTTCTAATGCAGAAAGCTTCACAAAATAGTCATGTGATATCTAGGGTCTTGAAAGACCGATTCAATAGAAGAAATAATAGATCAGCCAGTTTACATCGTATGCAAGTCCTGGATTTTGGAAAATGGGTGTCATATCCTTCTTTTCCGTATTGTTCCATGTCAATTCATCATAGCAGGTCATATGGCAAACAAAGAAGTCACAAACCTTAAAATGCACCTTAAGGAACAGAAGGTTAAATACATATGATTCTATTTACACCAGTGTACACAATTGACTAACAAAGTTTTAGGTAAACAATAGTGATAAGGAAGCTGATAGAACAAAGGCCTCACTTGTGGTGGAATAAGTGCAGGAGGACCTTGACCATAAAATAGTGGTTGTCCAAGACCTGGACCACCAGGCGGATACATTGGCACACGAGGAGCAACAGAGGATGGCATTGCAACAGGCCTCATTTGTGAAAACTGTGCCTGAAATAAGCAATCAAAGTTCTCAAAAAACAATTTAAATGTGAGTAGGAGCATTATCCATGATAAACATGCCAGTACATGCAAAGTTAATAAAACCAAAACCCCTTGTAAAAGTAGAGATTAAAAACATAAGAGTAACATTTGTAAGATAGAAAGGTTTAAAAAAATAACATTAAAAATACCTTCAAAATTTGAATATACTAGAAAATGAAACCCATACCCATGCACGTAGCTGACAATAAAAGAAATTCTAAAAAAAAAAAGGAACATTCAAATTCTAACAGAAATACTCCATTAAACTTCCTACAATATTTTTTTTTTATTACTAAAAATAAAAGGAAAACTTTAAGGATGCCAGATTATTGTACCCACTCTTCACAGTGACATACCCGTTCCAAGCTGCGATAAGGGCCACAAAACTGCCGCATCATTGCATAATCTTTAAAAGGAAATTTGTGTGGAAGTGAGAATCTATTTTATACAGAGTAAAATTTTGATCCATGTATACCTAAAGCACATTAGTTGAATACCCTGTCTTATAATGTGTACATGGACCTACCCCTCTATCAACCTTAAAGATGGGCAATGGAACAGATAGACCTCAGTTACACTCTTAGGTAATAAAGCAAATATGGTCCATTAACTGACCCTAAATTGTACTAAATATTGAACAAGCACAAAAAGATGAAACACAATTGCAGGCAATGGAATAATGCTCATTTGATTTAGCCACCATTGCATCATCAATTACTTCTGTACTCACTCATCATTTCAAATACAATACAGTAAATAAGGTTTTTTTGGGCAGTCATTGGCTAAATTGCCATCCCTTAACCATTCAATTGGGACCCTCCCCATTTTACTTTGAAATAACGTGGCCGAAGTTAGAGGTGGCAATTTTTACCCCGACCCTTGAAGCTGCCAACCTAACCCAAAAAAAAAAACTGGGTATGGGTCATGCCTTAGAAAAGATTTAAATTGACCCAACCTGATCCTAAATAAATTCGGGTCGGATTGGGTAGAGTCCCAAACCCGAACCTGGCCCGAATTGAATAAAACTTAAAAATTTAAATAACTTATTTATTTTTACCTATTAATTTCACCCAAGAACCCCACAAAGTTAAAAAAAATCTTAGCCTATTACCTCATTTTTCCGTATACCAATGTGCTCACATGAAGGAGAAGCCCTTTCATATTTCATTTTCAATTAAATATATTTTCTGATTTTTCTATTTTTTTTAAAAAAAAAATCTTATATAAATTTGAGGCAGGTTGGGTTAAATAAAATAAAACCAAGATCCAGTCATGGTCAGATCAGTTTAAAAAATCAAGATCAGGCCAGGCCAGGTTAGGCAGAAAAATTGTTATTATCTATATCCAACCCGACCCGACAAGAATACGTCTTTCTTCTTTTTTTTGAATGGTGGTAATTATTTTTAAAACCTAATAGTGGTTATTTTATTAAGAAACAAAGCAGAAATACAACAAAATAGCCCCCGAGAGGCCAAAAACATCCATAACAGCCAAGACAAAAAACCATTACAAAAAAGATGCAAGAACAGATGACACCTTGATAGTGACTAATACCCCTTCCCAGGCAGAGAGGAGCATACCTCTCACTTTACAATGGAAGAATACCCCTTTCAAGAAGATTGACTAAAAGAATCAGATATGTTCTGGGCAAAATTCAAGTTACCGATTCAATTGAAGAGTATCAGATTTTATCAAACGATAATTTGGTTTAGGTGAGCTACATTGCACATTGTCCAATGTCAGGTAAGACAAACGACGATGACAGAACATAAAGGAAAAATAGAATTCGATCTATTAAAGCCATGCCAAGCCTTAAAGAAGACAAAGCAAGCATCATTAATGAGGTTGTTACACAATTTAGATCAATTTGATAGACTGCGGCCAGAAGGCAATCCTTTTGATGCATGATCTCAGTCTTCAGCTGAGACTTTGGGAGGTTCTTTTCCCCATGATGAGATTTACAACATTGTTAGTGTGCACATGGTCCCATGGTTGTTCAATGCATTCACAGAATGACAGAACCAAGCAAACTTCTTTTTCGGAAATGATACAGAGAAATTGATGTAGTATGTGCTAAAGAGGGATAAATGGGGATTTTTTTCTAAAAAACTTACAAACAGTTTAGGGCCTATTTCAGAATATATATGAAAAATAATGGAGCTATTTTCAGATTAAGTAAAAAATCTGGGGCCTGTTTCTTAAAAATTATTGTCCAGGTGACAAGCAAGATGACATTCAAAAGACAGTACAGTAGATAAGGCAACACAATTGAAGTTAGACTGAGGACAATTAAAATATAAAAGAAATGAAATGAACTTTGAGAGTTTTCACAACTTTGATACCAAAAGCAAAAGAATCCCCCAGCTCTCTCTAAAAGTTATTCATTTGAGACTCTTCTCTGTTATCTGCATTTTTATTTTAAAAAAAAAAAAAGGCAACTCACTTATCCCACTGGCATTGGCAAAGAACAGCAAACCCATAGGGCCATAGGTGACTAATCCCAAGAGTACCAGTTTGACTTAATAGAGTTGCACCAAGACTCGCACTTATTTAGTCCAACTTTTTCATTAATGAGTGCCAACTCAGTCAAAATGTACTGGTTTGTCTGACTTGGGTGCGGAAAACAGGATCGATTTCTTGCACATGACATGATGGATGATTGGATAAACTGAATCACTGGAAATTGAATAATAGTATGGGTATGAGATTAGACATGGATGATTAATAAAATTAGTGAAAAGGGGGAAAAGAGGGGAGAAAGGGTGCTCAAGGGCCTCATCCTGAAAATCAACTTCAACAGGTTCCTTACGGTTCTTATTTAAAAACAAAATTATTAAAAAAAAAAAAACCTCCTAAATTTTTTTGTGTCCAGACTGCAATGAAAATTTTACTTCCAAAAAGATAGCACCACCCTTTCTATCGAGGCTGTACACACCCAAAAGTCTTCATACCAAATGCAAATGGCAGATTATCTTATTAGTCCTCTTCTATGATATCTTGTCTACATAGTGAGACCATCCTTACAATCCAAAATGACATATACGCAATATACAAACAAAAAGAACATTGTAAAACAAGACCAGCCACTGTTTATCCTGTGCAAGCTAAGTAGCCCAGAATACAAACTTTCATTATCCACTCTAATTTGTTTCGCAATAAGTTATAAATTTCTTGCCAACATTCCCAAAAACACTTTAACACAAAAACAAGGAAGTTCTTCCCCATGAGGAAAACAGTGTTATTGATAAAATTGAATAATGTTGCTTGGTTTTTCCCTTGAGCTCCACATGAACACAATGGAGAACTAAACAACAGATTCAGTAGACCATTTTAAAATTACCTGCAACCTTGCCTTCCTCTCTTCCTTTCTTTGTGCAAGTGCAACATAAAGAGGTTTGCTAACAACAAGTTTACCATTCATTTCAGCGAGCTGCAAAACAAAGTAGGAAAAAGACATTAGGCCATGAGCAAACCTTCAAAAGTAGAAAACTCCAGAAAAGAGGCTTACAGCTCGGGCTGCTTCTTCAGGAGTTGAGAAAGCAACAAACCCTGATCCTCTACTAATGCCATTAGGATCACGCATAACCTATTTTCACCCAAAATAAAATGAAATGACAATAATGTAAAGATGAATTCCAGATCTAACAAAAATGACATAAGTAATGAATCAAACAAACTGCACACCTTGCATGAGGTAATTGTTCCATACTCCGAAAACAATTCTCTTAGTTTATCATCACCAATACTGTCATCCAAGTTCTTCAAGTACAAATTCACACCTTGGAATTTGTCTACTGTCTCCTTCATACTTTGTTCAAATCGCCCTTTGAGCTCCATCTCTCTTTCAGATTTTTTTTGGGCTTTACCAACATACCACTCCTTATCATCAATTTTTTTTCCATTGAGATCCTCACACGCTCGAGCTGCATCATCTGCATTCTCAAAATTAACAAATCCAAAGCACTTTGACTTTCCATCTGCTTCTCTCATCACTACAATACTAGTAAGTGTACCATATTCGCCAAAAATGTTTTTCAGATCTTCCTCGGTAGTTGATTCTGAGAGATTTTTAACATAGACATTATTAAATTTTGTCTTGCTTGTAGTAGACTCTCTTTCTTGCTTGCGAAGGAAAGGTCCAACATAAACTTGTTTATCATTAATCAACATGCCATTCAGCTTGTCTATCGCATTTTGGGCTGCCTCCTCTGTATCAAATTGAACAAAACCATGGCCTTTTGACTGACCAGCTGAATCAGTAGCAATTTTGCATGAGAGAATGTTACCAAATACGGAAAAGGTTTCATGAAGTGCTTTGTTATCTATTGCCTTGTCCAGATTCTGGAAAAAATTAAAAACAATAAAATTTAATGAATATTATTGATTAAAAATGGGGACAACAAGAGAAACATGGAAATAATAAATAAAAGATGCATATGCAAAGTAATGAGTTCCAGAAATCAAACTATTTCCCATAATGGAACATCTAGGAGTAAGTAAGAAGAAAATACCTTGATAAATATATTAGCAGCACCACTTTTACGTATGCTAGGATCACGGTGAGAATACATTATACGAATGGGTTTGCCATTTAGGGGAGTGAAGTTCAGCACATCCAGTGCCCGTGAAGCTGTCATTAACATAAAGAATAGGTGTCAGAAATAGAAGAAAAAAAAATGTTTGTATTACATTGCAAAGCTACGTATTAGGAGGAAACTACCACAACCTTCATTAAGGATTATTAGCCATTAACCAAATTTCATAAGAATAGGGCTATCATTGCAAACATGCTCCTAGGAGGTCAGTAAGACTAGTTCTGAAAATTAAAAAAAGGTCTTTAACCAAGTCATAGTTGGAGCAAGAGGATCCTTGAAGGGTTAAACCTGAAGTGGAATAATAAAGCCAAATGCATGATTATGTCAGGACTAGGCAAATTCCTAAGTGCATGCGCGAGCATAGATGTTGTTGTGTCTTAATGATCCCGCTATTAAAATATGTCAATTCCAAGAATTTCCAGCATATGGATGGACACATCATTTATTTGGCTCATTATCAGCAAAATGTCATATATATGCTTAAAAAAATTAAAAGAAGGATGCAAATGCATAAGCATAATGTTATAAGATAACGCATTATTGAACATTACTAAATAACAATAATGAGTAACCATTCCTTACTCAAAAGCAAATGATCCCCACACATTGGAGTGCATGGTATATCCCACACACCTAGACATGAGGTCCATCAAATGGGAACGTAATGGGTCTATTGGAAAGATCTTTCCTTGAATTTGTAACCCACCAAAAATCACAACCAAATCTATTAAACTCTCCAACTTTTGATCAGTTTAAATTATTTTCTAATCTTCAAACTTTGCAGCCTTCAAAAAAATAGCTTGATTGGCTTGATCAAGGTGAATTTTGATGGGCCTTATACTCAAACAACGACCTTTCCAACGGACCCATCACCACCCTATTTAATGGGGCCTCATGCCAAGGTCTGAAGTAATATCGCGCACACTAGCGTGCAAGTGATCGTCCTTAGTCAAAATGGGGCACCATTCCTCTCCAACTCATTAAAAAAAAATGAAAAGGGCAAGTAGGTAAATTTCTCTCAAGATTCTCTAAGCAGAGAAGAGCGCAAATGGCATTGCCAGTATTTTACCAAAACATGGAGTTGAGTATCTTTTTGTTGGATATGATGTTTTGTTTTTAAAGATAACTTCATTAATAAAAAAAGGAACATAACTACCAAAGCAGGCAGCAAAAGCCAGCCACAATTAAAAAAAAGGAGCTACCCCCCAAAAATGACAAAATCATTTATAATTTTCGACGACAAAGTCACACCCTGACGAACCATCTCATCTGCTTCTGAATTTATAGATCGTGGAACCCAAGAGACCGAATAACCATTACTCTGAATAGAATGACAAATTTTGTTGGATATGACATTCATATGAGATTATTGGCAGTGAAAGTTTGTGGTTAGGCAATATTGGTAAAAAAAGGTATTGATTTCACCATAAGGAATTTATTTGACACTATAATGGTAAAAAAGGTACTGACTGCACCGTAAGGAAATTATTTGACACCGTGAGGAAATTATTTGACACCATATAGTCCATATGGTTACGAATTTTTTATCATATCTTCTTGACATTATCTTTTTTTACTGACAAAATTTCACTCACAGGAACAAGTATGTATTGTGTATCCTTTGAAAAATGACATTTGAGGGGTATTAAGTTATTGCAAGGAAAATTATAAAAAAATAATAACAATAATGACGTGCATGAGCACCCAACCTTGGACATGCCTGAGTTACGAAGGTTTTCAACCATGCTCACCATCGCTTCACAACTTTCCCGTGTTTTTAATCAGAGTAATACTAGTTCATTGAACTATTAAACCAACGAGTCTTGCTAATAGTGCCGCTGCTAATCTCTAAGAACCTGAACAAGCCTAAAAAGATATCCGTGCAAACCATGAAACGACCTTAAATGCAATTCCTTGATCGCCTCTTGTACTGGGCATCACACACATATACAAGAACCTCAACTTACGCAATTAACTCACGACACCCCGTTCTCAAGAAAATAATGATTTTAAACATGAGCAGTTTGCACATCAGGAAAATCGGGTAGAGTTGAATTCTATTAATTACAAACAAGGAAAATATCCTCTAGCCATTAGCCATACAAAAAACCCAGAAAATGCAATCTTCAATTCATTCACAAGTGTAATATATATTAGAGGACCGAGAGTGAAGTATAAGGAAGCAAAGAAAAAACCAACCATCCTGTGTGCTGCTGAAGTTTACATAGGCATAGCCAAGGGAGCGGCGGGTGTTGACATCACGGCACACACGTACGGATACAACCTGGCCAAGCTGGCTGAACAGATCGTAAAGCTGAGAGTCGGTAACATTGGGCTCCAAGTCTCCAACATAGAGAGACGTCGACACGAACTGGCCGGCGCCAGAGTTCGCCGCCCCGTTTGGGCCAGAAAGCGGAGGCTGCGGCTGGACTTGAACTTGCGCCATCTCCAAATACACAAAACCTTAAATTTCGTTTTATCTTTTGTTTTTTTCCCTCTCCTCTTGTTGTTAAGAAAAGCAAGGAAGCGTGGGGGAATAAATCGAGATATTTGAGATAATCAAGATACAAACAACAGGGATAGATGATAAAAAGGAGCAATCTTGCTATTTTTTTCGTTGTTTTTGGGGCGCCTGGGCTGAGAATTAGGGTTTATGGGTTTTTTGAGATTCTGATTTTTTGTGGATTTTTTTGAAGACAGAAAAGAGAGATGCGGAGAGGATAGGAATTGGAAGAAGATAGAGAGATGAGATAGACGAAGGAGAAGAGGAGAAGAAGAATCTGATCCTCTAGGGTTAAAACGGCTGAGGAAAATAGAGAGAGAGAAGAAGGTAAGGACAGGGCAGCCCTAGCACAGCACCGCAGCGTGTGAAGAAAGGGTAAGTGTCTTAAATACAACAAAAAAACAAAGGGAGACACACAGAAAGAGGAAGGAATAGTAAGTGAGTGACGAAACCCTAATTCCTTCGTTGCCCCAGATGTCGGCACTTTCCAATCTGGTCTCACGTGCTTGCGATTTTTCTTTCATATAATGAAAATATAATTTATTTTAATAATCATATTTATAATCAATGGTAAAAACGAAAATTAAGTATGTATATGATTAACATGATAGTGGGGCCATTTGAGGATATATATATATATATATATATATCTTTAAAAAAAATTACCAACATCCAAAATATGGACAGAATTCTTTTGAAATAGGGTGATATATAAATATAATGCAAATTGTCATAACCTCAGTGTATTTACAAAACTATAGACTTCCATTGATAAAAGTAAAATGGACTTTTTAATTTTTTATTTATATAATATATCGCTTTCGAAGGCAGATCGTTAATCCAACACATTTGAATTTAAAATGCCCATTTTTTTAAAAACATTCTATTTATTTTCAATTGTAGTCATGAGAGGAGCTAAGAGCAATATTGGGTTTTTTTTTTATAATATTTTCTATATCTCTTTCTATCGCGCTAAAAAAATATCAAATTCGTTGATATATTTCTCATAGACAATATTTTAAAATTAACAAGTTTGAAAACGAAAGCCATCACAACATTCAATGTCTTATGATTTTTATCAAAAAAGTCAATGAAACAATGTCTAAGAAAAACAATGCATTTGAAATTGATTACTATTTATGTAGTTGATTGTGTTGATGTTTTCGTCCTTCTTTGTCATTTTTGCCGTCTCTCAATAGAAGTCTTTTTTCTTAAAAATAAATTGTTTGATGAAGATATCTTTGTTTTTATTATGAGACACTTTAAATACTTTATTTTAATTAAAATAATAACAATGTTTTGCACTTAAATTTAACCAATAATATTTTGTTAATTCAATCAAATGAAGTAGTGGCTCTGGGAGGAGGGACCACTATAAAATTAAACCATCGCCACTTGTGAAAAGACATGATATGATATAAGGTGGGGTAAACGAGTGACTGCAAATGAGAGTGGAAAGAAAAACTAAAATAAAAATATTAACCATTTTAATAGTGATAATTTTTTTTAATAATGACGACATCGATATTAATAGTTACAATGATATGTTCTAATCCCTCCGGACCGGTCTCTATAGAATACTCTTTATCAACTTACTCACTGTGTATAAATTAAAAGGTTTACACATGCTTTGTGATTAGTTTCTCGCTTTCAATACAATGTGAAAATACCAATAATAGTGACCCACCACCATATGACCTGTTTGGCTCAGGAGAAGGAGTCATTGTGGTGGGTTATAAGAATTTCATTTATTTAGAAGAGTATTATTACCTGTTTGACCTAAACAATATCAAGATGGCTTTTCAAAAGGGTATTCACTAACATTCTGGAGGTCCCTTTTAATTTTCTATATCTAGATGGACTAAAAAATAATTCCAAATTTCAATTTTGAAAATAATAGATTGAAATTTGTGTAACATTTTTTGAATTGAGAGAAAAAAGACTTAAAATCTTTGAGACTTTTTTTTTCAAAATATAGATAAATTGTAATTTTTTTCTATTAAAATATATCTTCTTGATACAACGTTGTTGATTGAAAGATGAGACTTTCATCCAGTAAATTTAATTGGACCATTATGGTGGAGATTGCACACTCTTTTTTATTTTTATTTATATTTTTTTTTTTCAATTTTGTTGGGTAGCAAGTGGAAGAGGATCATCTTCTTATTTTATTTTTAATAACCTTCGAGAGAGTTGAGAAGTTTCTTTCTTTGTCAGTTTGTCCAATAAACCGATAACATTCAAATGATCACAAGTTGGCAACTATTATTATCAGTATGCTCTTGTTTCGTATTATGAATTTGGAAAGGCTGGCTGTTTTATATGCTTGACTGCCGTTTATTGGTCAAACTTCAATAATTTCATAGGATTTTCACCCCATTGTCATTAAGGAATGTGAACCTTCTCCGCCATCTACACAACAACTATCAGGAAAAAACTTAGAAAAAATAAGCAAAACTCCCCCACATTCAATGGCGTAGTGCCACGGCTGAAGACACTCGGCTCTCTCCCTCTACGCAAGGCTGAATATACAAATCCGACTCATCCCTATGGTACCCCCGCTCTAATACCATATTAAACACATGAGTAAAATTCATTCTTAAAAAAATGACTATTAAGAAGAGGGAACACAAGTGCTTATAAACCCCATGACCTAAAGGCCTACCGGCTATGTGGGAGTTGCTAACACATCCGATGTAGATAATTTGTAGTGATTGATAATAAAGTTAACATCTATGAGTTGCTGAATAATACAAGGGTAGGCGTCATGTACAGTCCATGGCCGACAGACCTAAACCTTGAAAATTTGATCAAGAGACAATCCCTTCACATGCAAGATCCTTGCCAAATAATCACAAACCCTAGTGAGATACCTAGTTTATTTATAAATGGTGCACAATTTTAATGGAAACGGTCCAAATGCAATCAGATTGCTTCATCACAATAGCACAGTGTTGCCTAGGTATGATTTTGGACGGGTGGCGTGTATCAGATCAAGTCGATCAAAGTCTCTGATCATTCAATGTTACAGCAAAGTGTATGTATGGTGGAGATCACTACTAAACAAAAAGACTAATGTTTAAGTATCTCGATCCAAGTTTATGGGTCTGTCCACATGGTTGGCCAGTTGATCAAGTTTATCAGCAGTTTCATATCACATTAGTTGATTGCAAATATGCTCCTTGCTAGTAAACCAGATAAAACTATTTCTGAAGGTAATCACACTTTTTTTTTTGAATGGTGAAAGACAACATGATATAGCGTTTTTTTTTTTCTTCTGAAAAATACCATGAGCAGACGTGATATAGCATTTGCAGACTGAAAGCCTCTCCTCTCTGGGGTAATAATCATTTCATAAAATGAACTAACGACAGGAAATTATGCCATCCTGATTCCTGATACATTTTGTTTATGCATGGTCAGTTCTCACGAAGTGAAGTAAACGAAAACAATCTGGTTGCGACTTTCATGGAATGAACAGTTTCACATAGAAACACTAAAGCAACATGAGATGACAAAATGCAGTCTTATCTTAAAATCCAAAATTACAAAATGGAGATGTTTATATGTACACACAAATGCTTCTTCCACATGAGATATGAAGAAGGTACCATGGATCATTGAAAGGAGACATCAGCAGGTTGTTACAGGTTGCGTCATTTCATGTATCGCTCGGTAGCACTGAAGACTGCATAGTGGAAGTTTCATCTTGGAATCCCGGTACTTGTAAGTGTTTGAACATGATGGACCAGCACATTTTTCCCGAGGTAGAGGATAGCTGAATCCGCAAGAGAAACCCAACAATGAATCAGCCAACATATGTCTTGTGTGTGTGTGTGCCCGCACACGTGTATATGTGTGCAGAGAGAGAGAGAGAGAGCGCACTTCAACTAAGCACTCAAAAGAATATAAAAGAAGCGCATTTCAACTGGATTTATGAAGAGTGGTATATAACCTGCAAGGCTTCGAATTGAATATACTTGGCAATCCTACACCTTTGGGAAATATTACAGTCGTTCCAGTGGGGCCCATGACCCATCTGACAGTGTTTGGTGCAATCATCATAGCAGCCTTCTCCTACATATATCCCATGGAAGTTCCCAATCAGGAATGACCAATGTACTATGAGGATGGAGTGCACATAAAAAGCATCATTACAGTACCTGTGCCAGTTTACCATGCTGCTTTCTTAGCTTTTCATCTTGCTTCTTTCGAGTAGAATCTTGACCCAGTATCTTCCTGATTGCCTCCTTCTGTACATTGAAGATCAGGTAATACATCATGTCCTCATTATTTTGAGAGATATCTTAAAAATAACAATGATAAAAAGAATGAAAGAATAGAGAATGAAGGAATGGCAAGAAAACCTGAGATTCTAGAGCTGCCTTCTCATTCTGCATTCGACGCCTCTGAGCAGCCTCAGCTTTCTTTAGCTGCTGCTCCACTTCAGAAAGTTTCTCCTTTTGCTCTGTCATATACTGAAATTTAAGGAACATAGCAAACAATGTTTCAGCAACAAAATAAGGCTGTAGAAATCCTTACTTTTTGAAGGAGCAGGGGGTAACCCATTTGGGAACTCAATATAACTTGTATTGACTCCAGCAGCTTCATCTTTCCCAGATTGAAGAGCCCGTTGACGCGTTGTGAGAGTAATTTCCCTCTTACAATCCATCAAAGAATCAACTGATTCCGTCCTTTTTTTCTTCCTCCCCACCAAAATCTCCATATCTGAACCTAGTTCATTCTCTTCTTCTCCAATATAATCAGTATCTTCGGATTCTCTGTCTACTATTGCATTCTTCTTCCCATCCTTGCTAGTCCGTGATAAACCATTGCCAGCACCAACAGCCACACTTCTTACATCCAAACTGGCCTTTGCAGTTTTCAGTCTCTTGAGATAGCGAATCTCATCATCTTCATCAAATGCTCCATCTAAGACACGCCTCTTTGGGACTCTCTTACTCTTACGAACAGGCTCAAAAGAAGGTATGCTGCCATGAGAAAGCTTTTCAGGAACATTTTCTTCTGAGATCCTGCCACTAGAATCCGCCTCAGACTTGTGAGTGATGGTCCCTGCTTGGAAATCCTCCCAACAGATTCCTTGTGCTGGGTTGTCAGTGTTCATATTATCCTACAGCAAATAACATTTATATGAGTCACCAACTATGGGCAGAATGCACACTTAAATAAAACGCATAAGAATCAGAACAAAGGTTGTAATGGCATAACACAGCTGACGATGAATTCAACAACCCAGTTGTCTACAACATCAGTCAAAACAAATTTATCATTTAGAGTGACCATAGTAAGGATGCATTCGGGTGTATCTGAGATCACTAGTTTCATTAAGTTAGCACGAAAGACATTTATCCAAGTCACTTTGGATTTGAATAGGCAGGGAAAGCAATAAATTAGAAACCCATATATCTCAAGAAGGATGATCACCTGTGCATGTTGGTGTGACCCTGTGTACACCTGTGTAGGGCTTGCTTTTGCCCGTTGTTATAGGCCCATTCGAAACGTCTATGCATGAATATAGGGCTCACAAAAAAAAAGACCTTGATCGGATTAATCAAGCCTTGCTTTTAAGGCCACAAAAGGGATTAAAAAATAATTTAAAGTGATAAAATAATAGAGCAAAAAAAAATTACATAGCTTGATTGATTCAATGAAGATAATTTTTGCCAGGTCAAACATTTAAACATTGACCTCCCAACAAACTGATCACCACCCCAATCAGTGGGCCCCACCCCAAGGTGCACATGGAGTGCACACCATAAGGGGATGCATGGTTGATCATCACTTGTACCCCCATGTTGTAAAAGTCTTCTAGAACAAAGAAACAATATTAAAGATGTAACTTGATGTAACCAAAATCAACTTTCACATCAATATTTTAGAGGAAAAGATGTCTATCCAAGTCATGGCTTTAAGGTAATGGGAAGAGCGGCAAAAGTAAACTAACAATACATGAATCTTTCACTGGCGGGTCAAACATTTGAACATAGACCTCCTGACAAACCGATCACCACCCCAAGGTGCACATGGAGTGCACACCATAAGGGGATGCATGGTTGATCATCACTAGTACCTCCATGTCGTAGAAGTCTTCTAGAAGAAAATAACAATATTAAGGATGTAAATTGATGCAACCAAAATCAACTTTCACATCAATATTTTAGAGGAAAAGATGTCTATCCAAGTCAGCATGGGTTTAAGGTAATGGGAAGAGGGGCAAAAGTAAACTAAAAACACATGAATCTTTCACTGGCCTCTGAAACCCAAACAAATATCAGTGCTAATCTTTCAGAACCAACATGATCATTTTACAAAATTAAAGATAATTTTAGTAAATATAGTACCCGGAGAACTGACTTCTGATTATGTCGAGGAGCATCTGAAGAGATTGAAAGCTTGGTAGGACCACTAGCACCACTACCTGATGTGGATTTTGCATGTATTGTATGTGTCACTCCTCCAACCTTGAGCTTCACTTTTCTTAGCTTGTTTTCATGTGATGATGAATCCTGTCTTTCTCCCATTCCACTTGAAGTAATGCTAGGTTGTTCCAAACAGAGGTTATTGCCATTGTAACTACAAGGGTTTATTGATTGTGGTTCAAGGTGATCCTTGCTTGTGCTTTTCCAATTTACAGGGTCAAAAACACCTTTACTGCGACGCTTGAACTCTGATGGATTCCATTCCTGGCTGTGTTTTGCTGACAACCTGCCTCTTGAAGTACTGTTCTGGTAATATTGATCAAAGTCAGCAAATGCCCCATCATCTGTCCCGAATTTATAGGGGAAAGTGCCACCTTCAGCTACGTTAAATGATGAAGACCTTGAAGAAGAGCTGTTGACATTGAAACCAGCATCATAACCTATATTTTCACCACTTGAGACCTTGCTCACAGAATCTGAAGGTGGGGTGGATAACAAAAGTGACGGATCAAAACCATAAAAAATTGTTGGAGTATCATGCCGAGGCCTCCTAGATGTGTTGCTTCGCTTCTTCCTCACAGCAACAGAAAAATCAAATCTAGAGCATACAGAGCCTTCCATGGTAGGGTCACAAATCCACACCAGGGGCTTGATGAACCTACTCCATGCAACACCACCAACACTAGGAAACAATCATTATCTCCAGTCCCTATTTAGTCATTATACAAAATGAGAACAGCAGCATTTAATTCCTAATAGTATTAAAAATTGAAGTGTAATGCTAGTATTTGGTAGAATAGTTGAAACAATTAAATCCATGAATAAATGTTGAAAATAAGTGTAAAGGCAGTAGACTAAAAAAAGGAAAAAGGCTGAAAATATTGTTTGTATTATTCAGGTCGTCATGGTACTAAATTTTTGCCTCAAAGAAAATTGTAACCATAAATCAAATTTAATAAGTATTATTCACACCAAGGTCATATATTTTAAACTCTGATAAATAACATAATTACAATCCAGAGGAAGTTAAGTAAAGAAAAAGGAAGAACAATGAAATAGAGGATCATAGATGGAATAAACTGCCAAATCTAACAAACAATATAAGAACAAAGTTATTAGCTGTTCTCATACAAAGCACAAGCAAATCAAGAAATCCGCATCATAATAACATATAACAATCACAAGTTGAAGAAATCAAGGAACCCAGATGCAAAAGCCCAATTCCACATCGACCCATCTGCAGAAAAAGGCAAGCTCAACAGAACGAAATCAACATAAAGTGAGTTTCCCAAAAATTTGGGATCTCCACTTGGAAGCATGGAAATCAAACACTTTCTAGAAATTTAATATTACTCATTTATATTTTTTGCTAAAAATGGTTATTTCTCAAACTATTTTCCTTTATACGCAATCAAAGGGAGGGATAATTTGTTTCTTTCGAAAAAAATAAAATCCACATAATCCATTCCACATCAACGCGCCAACATAAGACAGAAGAAAACAAGAAGCAGAACGCATATAAAATCAAAATAAGGTAAAGAGAGAACGGATTACGGTAAGATAACGGGGAGATGAGGAGAATCGAGAATTAGAGTAGCTACCAGTGACCGGAAATGTGTTTTGGGAGGTAAAAGCAGAGACTGACAAGGTGCAATGGTCGACTCGAGGCCTCTCGAGATCCAACTTGGATCGGGTCCAATCCGCATTGGTCCGCCCCGGTATAAATTGGACGGGTTCGGAGTTTGATTTGGACTAAAAAAAATAATACTGGATTTAGATTTGGATCAATCCTGCACCTTGCATTTTAAATGTCCAACTTGATCCAAAAGCATAATCTAGACTAAATAGCATATTATATTGATATTCAAACGCAATAATCTAATTTTTTAAAACCTCAGATCCATAATATCAACTGATAAGTGTTGGGCTAACATGTATTCTGGCCCACTATATTGGTACTTTTTTAGAGTATGACCAAATTAGATTTTATTTTTTAAAATGACAATATAAAAAAAAAAATCATTACTATCAATAGTGAAAATGATGCGAACATGAGGCTTTGTATAAGAGGATTATACAAGGTCAAATCCTCTAGAAAAGAAAACTAAGCCCATAACAAATAAGAGAAGATGAGGATGGCCTAAGAGTCACGGGTAAAAAAAAAATGATGGGTTCGAGATCTTGGCCCTACAAATATCGGCCGATATTTTTCTCTTTCTTTTTTGTCAAATCTCGACTGTACGAACGATATATTTCGTATTGGCCAAGATATATCGGACGTCCAAAACTCGAAATATCTTCGCCGATACCAGATATCTTGAGTGAAATTTCTACTCCTGCCTAGAGTATTAAGCTCCAAGCCCTGTCCACTCCAAGTGAAAATTAAAATTACAAAGTTTCAATAGACTGTCTCTACTTTTGTACTCTAACTTTTGCGAAGAAGTTTGCAATACTGTTCGTTAACCATTACACTTGTTTAAAAAAGGACATGTCTTCCCTTACATATCCGCCTAAAATCGCAAAGAACATTAGCTAAGATGAACATTAGATTGGCCATTTGTTGAGTTGAAATTCCATTTTTTAAGTTGGGTTTAGGTCAAGAACTTGGCCACAAGTTACGCTTGAGTTGGATCATGTTTGGGTTGAGTTAAACGTAGATCAAATTTATCTTTATTGACAAAACCATGTACAAAAGCTTCTCTTCTATTTTTCTCAAAGGTTTATTTTAAGAGATATAATAATGTTCTGGACACATCAAAAATTATATTATTGTCACATCAATGCTCAGTTACCCTTTGCAATAGTTTCAAGACATGACCCGCATACTTAGATTATCATATCAAAATGAATTTAAATTCAAACTTAAGTTGTATCCTTATACAATTCCATCTCAGATGAAAACCCAATACAACATGCCAATATGCTAGGTCAACTCAGCTGAGTTGGCTGATATGGGCTGATAAAGAGTGTTTATATGGGTCGAGATATATATATATATATATATATTTTTTTTTTTTTAAAAGTGATTGATTTTATATTGTATCAGTCGATATATGGAGATTCAAATTCATGTCCCAAAGAAAGATGAGTATAATTTATTTAACCATTCTAGACACGGTGAGCTCGACGGATTGTATTAAACTATTATTAGTCACAATTTGATTTGATTTATTTATGTTGAATAAAATGACTAGAAATGATGAATGTAAAGTTCGGCATGTGACTGTTCCACAACTTCTAAGGAATTCAAGGTAGTGATCATTCCCAGCTGATGAGATTGATGATTGATTGGATTTTTTTTTTTAATCTGAAATATCTGTGATTGAATACTCAGTAATGAATCCATTCAAGAGAACATCAATAATGGCTTCAATTTCATTTCTCAAGTCTGGTGTTTGATCTTCTAATCAACTTAACTTGGGTCTCCATTGAGCAGGTGACATGGTGAGATCTCTTTCAGACATGTGCCTTCCAAAGATGCATTGATCCAACAATGTGACTTGAGTTGGGCTTCATCAAATACATTAGAAACTTTAAATATTTAAATCATTACTAAATTCTTTAAATCATTTTTTTAAATCAAATGATTCTATAGGCTTTATTGGCCAAAACCATATTTCTCCCGACTCACGTATTAATTTTTTATTTTTTTTAAAAAAAAATAAAGATGCACAAGTCCATCAATAGGGGAGATGGGAAAAAGAATTTACTATTATTTTCATAACCAAATGAGTGAATCCAGTCTTTCTCGCCTAATGGTTTGATTCCAGGCAAACTCAAGTAGCTATGGTTTGGAAACCAAATAGTTGAGGCTCTGCAAATATGCGAGGTCCACGAGTCTGGGCTTCAAATTTAGGGCCTGGGCCCAGCCTATTTGTAAAAGCTTTTCACCTATTTTATGTTTGCCTTGGCACAGTATGGTCAGTGGTCCGGTTGCTGAAATCAAAGATGCACTTACAGAGACACCCAACACACGAGGCACATCTAATTGAGTCCAAACCATAGAAAGTTGTGAGTTCCTCAGTAAATTCACAAACCATATAGCAAAGCTTTACATTCCAATTATTTTAGTGACTTTAACAAATTGGGTATGTTGGTTATAGCTCTATTTTAGCACGAGTGATTGAATGTGTAATTTTGACAAGGTCAAGTGACAAAAGAAAACTCAAAAAGTCGACCTGAAGTAGATAGGATTCTGATCTATGATGATGAAATTCAATATATTAACCCATATTTATTGAGTCTATACCCTATTTGTTAAGATTGAGCTTCCACCCCAAAAGACTAACTTGATACGTGAAGTGACTCAATCCTATATAACTCCTTAGTTTCCCTCCCTCACATTCGATGTGAGACTCTCCTTCGCACCCCAACACTATAGATATGTAAAGAGTGATAAATGCCAAATTTTATTAGAAAATAAAAAAAATCATTATGCACTAAAATATTGACTAATATCTTTTAATATTAAAACATTTTTTAAAGAATTGATGTAAAATAGATCAAAATGATAGATTTTTGGGTGACCCCAAAGCTTTGATTGCAAACCGATAGCGTAGCATGCACTTTGGACCTGTTTTTGTTGGGTAAAGCTTACCAACGAATTGTTAACCCTTCCACTCATAAAAGAGGTTGAAAAGAAAGTAGAAGGCTTTGGAAAATGCTCTGATACAACTGCTTTTGCACCATACCAATTACCAAGTGTAACTTGATTGCTTGGGTCCACCCCTATTCTGCACCAATTTTGCCTTAAAAGTTCTGCAATCTGCATGATACACATGGGCTTCTACCCATCATTCATAGGCTCATGTTTCACTTTCCACAGCACCTCAAAGTATAAAAGATGTTGAATTTGGTATTTACATTTGAATTTGATATATAGATATTTTTTCTTTAAACTCATAGCATGTCTAATACTAATAGAACTTAAAAGCACCACTTTTTTTTTCTATGACCAAGGTGTATAGGTTTCTAAGAGCACCCGACTAATTCTGAAGGGATATGCAAGTCTCACTACTCACTCACATCAGATAACTCTAAAGTCGGTCACTTTTAAGAGTAAAATGAAATTGAATGTACAACTTTAAAATTACAACAATGAATGTTTATCAACTGTGTGTTAGAGGTTCTTGTCTGTACCAAACTACAGTTTCTCTGCTGAGGACTTGATTACCATAGCAACTTACAAATTTTAGTACTTAATTTAAGTAGCAGATTGTAGGTTTACATATGGCAAGAATCCAATGCATGGACTTGAGAATGTTATAAGTGAAAAAAGTAGAGAGAGGAGAGGGGGGCATTGGAAAAGGGAGCAATCGTACCAAGCTCTCTGCCTTAGTAGTCAATAAAGGATACAGAAGGAGGAATAAAGTGAGACATTCTAGCAGCAATGCATCCTTCCACCAAGGAATGTTTACACCCATTGAAATAACAGCATCCCTGCTTTCTCTCTCTCTTTCTTTTTTGGGTGAAGAAAGAGAGAGAGAGAAAGAAAGAAAAATCAACCCCTTCATCTGCCTTCCGGGTGCAAAGGGAACAGCTCCAGAGTTTTGTTTTCTTCCTCCCCACCTGTGAAATCTTCCTCTACTAGGTTGTGAATTCCCCAACTCCTGCACTTGCGCTTGCAGTAGTTGTCCTCCTCCTTCCCTACTTCTTCCTGCATTGCCCAATGAAAGAAAAGAAATTCAGGAACCCACGAAAGTGTTCAGGTGTGAACGAGAGTCTCACATTGGTTGTGAGAGGAAAAAATCTGAAGACTTGTATGAGACTGGATCACTACACCTATTAGGCTAGTCTTTTGGACTGAAAGTCTAGTCCTAACGGTGGTATTAGAGTCTAGTTCTCAAATCACAGCATGCGGACTTATATGTGGCATGGTTGGTGACGTTTTATGCGCTGGAGTACCTCGTTCGAGAGGAGAATTGTTGGAGTGCGAACGAGAGTCCCACATCGATTGTGAGAGGGGAAAATCCTTTAGACTTATATAAGACTAAATTACTCTACCTATTTGGCTAGTCTTTTGAACCGAAAGTCCAGTCCTAACAGAAAGAGAAGACTATAATTCAAATGTTGTCTTCTTTTTTCGGGTTTAAATGTGGCAAATTCTTGCTATAAGGATGATGATAGGCTAGACTTGGGCGACGCCCAGAATTTGCCAAGCAATTTTTTTTTTTTTTTTGTTTTGGACTGATTGATATAAAACGGGCTAAACTCACACCTACTGTTTCCAAATTTCTCAAACTGGGCTTTACATTGAGACTTTCTTCGGGCACAAATGAATGTGAACCGGTGGAACTGATCTGCATGCAACTCATATTATTCTACTGTGAAACTGAGTCGACTCATTTTCAGTTGAAATATGATTCTTTCCCTGGTGAATAAAATCTTAATGATCCCACAATTGCATCATTACAGACATTTACTTAACAGATAACTAATCTATCTAAATATGATCCTAATCATCACCAACATCAGTAGTTTTCACACTTTCTTCATGTGCCTGCTTCTTTGATACCAATTGTTAAAAACCCGATCAAAATGTCAAAAATCCCATATCTTAAACGCAATAAATTTAAATCTTTAAATTAATCTATGTCAAGTTGAATCACACTAGAAACTGAAGAGAGAGGACTTCCATTTCAAAAAAAAACTGAAGAGAGAGGACTTCATTTTGGTGTGGTTTTCTACTCAAGGTGGGGCATAAAAGATGGACATCAAAGATTCACCAACGTTACAATAACATTTTGTTAGGATTAGTTATCCATCCCCAAAGACTAATTTGTTAGGTAGAGTGACTCAAGTCTATTATAAATCTATGCATCTTTCTCTACACTTCCAATGCATGACTCGTTCCTGGTCAGCAGAACAATCTTCCTTTCGAATGAGGACAACCAACTTATGTGCTTAAGACATCTCCTGAGTTTATATGAAGTAGTCGATACCTAACTCTGAAAATGAGACTCATTTGAAAAAAAAATGTTTCATCTCACAAGCATGTGGCAATGGCACTTACGTCAACGTTAGCGGCTAAGGAAGCAGTAGCCAGAGCTGTAGGAGAAGTGTTGAAACTGAGACAATTGCGCTTCTGTCTCTGTCTTTCACGCGCCTTGTGATTTTGAAACCAATAGAACACGTTCTTCCCTTCGATCTTCCCATAATTCCCCAGCTGCACTGTAATCTGCTCAATCTGCTGCGCATTTGGAGTCCTCATCCCACTCTTATATAGCATTTCCAAGATCCCAATCTGTTCCTGAGTTGGGTTCCACCGCGTACCTCCCGAGTGCGCTTCCGCCTGCAACACAATCCATTACAGAGAAATTAGCAACAAAATTAAGCCATACATAGATAAATCGTGCAATCTATTAACGGAAAGTCTTCACCTGATTGATTTTCTGAAATTGTGTGTCCTAATACAGAGATTGTAAATTGAGACACAATTTTACAAAGTCAATCGGATGAAGACTTTCAGTTAATGGGAATGCTGGAGAATTGAGCATTTCTCATGCACACCTGAGGAACATCTCGTTTCTCATCCGTTGATCCGTTGCTCCCAACGCCGCTTTCGGCCTTGATGAAGCTCTTTAAGTCCACGGTGGTGAGACCATCGGTGTTGGCTAGCTTGGGTGCAAGCGGCCGGAGACGCTTGCAGCTGAGAGAAAGAGAAGGCTCATGATCCCAAAATCCATGAGCAAGCTGGTGCACCTTCATGACTGGCTACCTTTCACTCGTGAGAGAAAGCATGCAAGTGTATGAAGATTGTTTATGGAATTTATAGGACCATAGAATAAATAAGAGAGAAATAGAGAGAGGAGTGGGAGATGAGTTGGAGCGTGCAAAGAGCAAAGACCAAATGATGAGGAGAGGTTGACTTGGGGAGAAAAGGAATGGGTTGAATTGGATGACACAAATATTCTGATGTTGGGGGGTCAAATCGGTCGTCTTTCTTGCTTTCATGATATGGCCTCCTCTGTTTTCGGTGGGAAGAGCTTTTGCTTTTATTTTTTTTCACTGATAAAGTGGACAGAAGAGAGGGAATGGAAAGAAAGAAAGAGAGGTTCCTCTCCAATCCCCAAACATGAAGAGAGGGAATGCCGTCTCTGTTGTTCTTCTCTACAGAGTCGAGAGGGTCCAAATTTGATCCAATTTCATGAGAATTTTTTGAAAACCAAATGCCCCACTTCTCTGGAACTGGGACCTCTGGCTTGGGACTCCCAAGAACAAATTCAGACCTACCCCACTCATCATTTTCCATTTTCCCTCTCTTGGGTAATGCCAGTGTCAGTCTTTCTTCTTTCTTGAAGAAAGGTTTTTAAAGAAAAAAAGGTAATTTATTTGAAAAATAATGATTGTATACTGTACATGTCCCGTATACTCTCACTAATTGTTTTTTCAAACAAACTCAAATTCCTCTATTTTTTTTAAAGACGTAAACAACAAAATCTATATATATGTAACTAATAGATCACAAGCTTCATCTCTTAGTTTTCACCGTTGGAAGAAAATCATATTTCAATTGCATACAAACAACAATATCAAAAAATAGAAAAAATAAATTAACAAATAGAAACAAATCACAACAGAGATTTACATAGTTCTATTTCGAAACGTCTACGGGATTTAAATTGATCAACTACGTTCAAAGGCAAAACAAAGAAGAAATGACTCTTATTAGATGATTTACTAATTAGGGTTTGCATAAAACGTGACCTCATACGTCTAAACAAAGAGGCGTTGGTCCCTTAACTCCCACGAGCTCAACAATGAATATATTATACCAATTTAACTTTCTTTTTTTTTTGCCGACATACATCTTATTATTATGTTGTTACCAACTCTAAAATATATATATTATAGCATGGGTTTGGTGTCTTTCTTTGGCATACACTGGAAGCTCTGATGCAACTCAAATTCTTGGATTCTGTTTTGTGGAGCCTTGGAGGGAAATGCAAGTGGCACGTGTGTCCATCTCTAATGCTTGAGGGGTCCCATGGAATGATTAAATCAAATGATGGTTTCCAAGTTGATATGAATTTGGTTTCCTCATTCTATCATTTGACATCTTTTCCCCCATTGCATATGATAATGGGAAATGAATAAGTGCAAAAAAAATGATTGAAAATCATCTCAATGTGTACACACGTATAGATGTCACGTGTAAACTTTTAGCTGTTTGTGGCATAGGGCCCAAAGTTGCACATGACCTTTGCTTAGAAAATGAGCCTTATTCTCTCATCAAGGCCCATACATATTCTTTAAATTTGGATGATTAGAACACTATCTTTTAGCCCAACCATCCATTTATCTCAGAGGCTTGTGTGGCCCACGTGATAAGACATGGCTTATATTTCGTCATATGTGTATTGTGGATCCCACTTTCACTCGATCCATTAGGTTTTTTTTAATGGGTCAATAATATCAGTAGATATTTCAACCATTTCCAATTAATATTTTTAAACAAATTAATTTTGACCAAAAGTTAAACTCATTTAGACTTGAAATTTTGGACCAGACAGAGTATGAGTATCTCTTGTTGAGAAGAAAAACATATTTTCTACTATATAGAAACAATAATATTGAAAAGAAAGCAGAAGAAATAAAAATCAACATAGAGAATCAAAGTATAATACAAAGATTTATATGATTCTCTTTCAGTATGTATATGAGTTCAACATCAATCCACTATGTTAATAGGCAAAAAATCGAAGTAGAGACGGCTCTCACTCTTGTTACAATCTCTTCACTACTTTCTCTCGCAGAAAACAATATGATATATTGTGATAGTGTAGATCGGATCAACAGTATATTTCTGACAATCTTTTCACTACTTTTTTATAAACTCGATACTTGAAAAAATTGTAAATCACCGTGTTTAAATATGAAAATTTCAACCAATATTCAATTTTTGAGCAATTATTTTTTTTCAGCTTCTTCAAGCTCTAAGAAGCTCCTTGCTTTTGTGCCCAATTGTTTCATACTTTCATTACCTGTTACTGTACACAAAAATTAGGCCGACAAGTATAGCATGCAGATTTTATCATTGAAGCTGCATACAACGTAGAAGAAAAGATGGTAGATGCTCATGCAAATAAAGTAGTGAACACTTTCACTTATAAAATACTTACAGATAAGATAATTAGTGGTGGATTCGAATGTCAAAAGTGGTAGTAGGCTAGTAGCATGCAATTAACAATCAGTAAATTATTTGGTAGATAATATATAAGATGCTGCAAAAGGCATAATGGAAGTTAATAAAGGAGAAAGACAGCAGCATGATACTACAATCAAAGATATATGTATAAATATGTATTGGGTTTTGAGTTTGTAAAAGTAGGATTCATTGCAGTATTCATTTATAAAGGATCCTCTGATTGAAGAGATAGGAATCCTCTGATTGGGGTCACATATGATTGACAGTGGAGCCCATCTTAGCAAAGTTGACGGTCAGCGAACACTAAACAAGAGATTTCTTTTTAATTTATGTGTGAGAAATCTCATATATATATATATATATATATATATAGGATTCGAACTTGACACAACTTCCTAAAGCAGAAGATAACCATCCAAACTAATCCAGAGGAGGTAAACAATTAACAGCAGTTAACATTTATTAAACATGGCAAGTTAATCTGACTCATTTATTTTAGACCTTCAATCTAAACACACCGATTTATTAAATGAGTTTTTGAGTGAGCTGTACCATTTATTAAACTAATCAATTTACTCAATTGAAATCCTATCTTATCTTAAAGAAGCTGCTTTAGCTTTAAGATATAACTAAGTCACTCTCAAGTCCGGATTTATTATAGAATTTTGTTTTTATTATGTATTAACAGGACAATGATAAATATCTTTGGTATGTACAAATTACAAAATTCATTTGTTGTGGCCCACATACAACGGTTCCATCATCATATAGAGATTAAAATTTCATGGCACATGAATGGTTCGATGGGTCAAATATTTCTTGCTGTTTGTTAAACATGCCTCATAATTTCTTCAAGAGGTTGTTTTTGGCCTTTTGGTCCAGTGAGTTTGACCATCAAGTCTTCCATCTCTATTCCCTTCTTACAAGTGGCATCATGATTATACTTTGAAATCTGGGCCGCTAATTGTGTGGCCTACAAGCTCCAAAACAATCTCACTCACCAAATTGATGGGCTTGTTTACCCATTAAATGTGATAATTGTTATTTTTCTCATTTTACCTGCATCTTCTTTAACCTTCCGACTCTCAGTCTCAGAATATTTCAATCAAAATGTCTATTTTGCACTCATTGCCAAAGATTGTGGGGCCCAAGGAATGATGCATTACACGTTTGGATCGAAAGAAGTAGTAAACTTTTTTAGATATTGAATCCCCGTTTGCTAAATGATTCCAAAAACAAAGGCGAGCGATCCTCTATGGAAATATTGTGTATACAAATACGATTTTATTTTATTTTCTATTTTACTTTTGAAATTGACTCACCAAATCTTTTGAATCGGCTCGCTTAACCTTTACAATAATAGAATCACTGGTTCAACAAGCCGATTTTCAAGGTAAAATGAGAAACACAATAAAACTCATATATGTATACACAAAACACCTGTGTGAAATCACTATAAAAAAAAAAGTCTCCATCTTCATTTAAGCATTCAACTGTTGCAATATCAATAGAATCATTTAAAAATATTCATTTGATAATAGACATTTAAAAAAATCTCGTTGAATCCATAAGTACAATCGTGCAACATTAACATCTAGCATAGATTAGGATATAGGTGGATATCTTAGTCGAGAAATTTCTCTAATCTAAATCAAGAAAAAATTAAAATTTGAGATATCGGCCGATATCGACGATATATATCAGATATCGGCCGATATCTTAAATATTGATTGATATATCAAGGTATTAAATCCGATGGTAGGTAGTTTTGTTTTTTGAACGATAACACACATCTAACACACGCAGCTTTCATGTACGGTTAGAAATTTAAAACTTAAACTAATAGAAGTGTCATTAAAAATTTAAATAACTTAAAATCTCCCACACGATTAAAATGTCTAACTTTAAAATTTATTTATCATTTTTCAAATATAAAAAATAAAGGATATAGAAAATAAGATCGATATTTTTCTTCATAAAATAGTGGCTCTTTTTGATACCACGAAAAGTGAGATTTTGTTTTCTTCTTTCAAATGGTCAAAAATAATTTTTAGCACAAACAATCGAAATCAAACTTAACACGGTGCTGAATTAAAGATGGTATTTTACACTATGAGTTTTTCTCATGGTACATTAAATTTAAAGGAAATTTTAATTTTATCTGTACTTTTTGAAAGAGGAAAAAAGAGCATATCGACCCTGAAATCATAGGGCCCTAGCATAGTGCATTGATGGAGACCCTAGACCTGAAAGCAAAACGCAAATGAGAGCTCTACAGCTCATCGGTCACATTGAGAGGGCCTAGACGACAGCTTAGTTGGATTAAAGCCAGGCTAACCCTAAAAAAGAGTGATGGAGTAAAATAAGAATAAAATTAAATTTCTTTTAAATTTAGTGCACTGTGAGAAAAAATCATGATGCAAATACCCTAAATTATACTCATCAAATAATAAAAATTGAATCTAAACATAATTCTTGTGGCAGAATTTGTTTTTAAAAAAAAAAATTGATAAACAACTCCTGAAACTCGACTGAAACAGAATCAACACAATGCGTGGATGAATAAGCTGAGAACATACAGACTCCTAAGCACATGGATTAAACTTTTTTCCAAGCACTTAATGGTGGTCCAAGAAAAAGGGGCTCCAAAGATTGGAGTCCATCAGGGTGGTGGGCCCCACACAGTGGAAGAATCGGTGCGAAACCATGATGATTGATGAAGGAAGGCAAGCACCATCATTTGCACGTGCCAGTGGGCCATCATGGGTCCAACCCTACCACCTCCAGTGGCCCCCACAAACATGTACAACCAAAACAAACAGGAGCTTTTTTTTTATTTCTCACATATCTTTCAAACCCAGAGCTTCTCATTGTCGTCTTCATATACTTTTCTACTCCCTTTATCTCATCCCTACCTAGTCATTCTCCATAGAAACCTTTTTTTCTTGCTTGGAAATTGATCTAAAAGGATTCGCCTACAAAGTTTGATATGTATTGGGATCCATCTTCGACTTCATGGGTGCTGATAAATTCATGCCCAAACAAAAGCCAGTGCATTTAGAATCATTACAGATCACAATATTATATTGGTTTGGTTGCTTTGTTGTTGACTGTTTTAGGGTTCAAACTTGAAAAGCCAAAGGTTGGAGAAGGAAGTAATCATCTAATTTTAACTTTGGGTGATGGGCATGATCACATTCGAGCCACCTGTCATATCTTGTAAATGAAAAAGGAAGCAAGTGTGCTCATAAAGAGGTTTCTTCATAAACTATAATGGATGACAGTCCAAACACCATTGTGAGGTGATGCCACTGCACTGCAGATCAGAGAGCCGTTCTTTTAGGAGAATTCTATGATCCTTATACCTAAGGATATATACAGTAGTCCTCGGATCATAGGAGTAGAAATCGAAATCAAACTCCTGTTTTTAAAAGTGGGCTTTCAGCATCAGTCCAATCCCTTTGAGTTCTTGAGATCTTATTACTTGTGCTACTGTATTAATGTCGGCCATGATTTCAGTGATTTAACGTAAGTGATGTTGTATGGAAAAGAGAGTTGATAATGAAAAAGATAAAAAATTAAAATTAGAGTAAGAGAGATGTGCATGCTATTATGGATGAGTGAATTAATGTTAAAACTTAAAAGATTGAATTTGAAATGATCGAATTTGAGATGGTTTAAATTTTAAAATAATTTTATTAAATGAAAATTGAGAGAAACTTATCTAATATGAATTTTTCTTTCTTATGCTATATAAACTTGTGTATAAGCAATCAGCCATTTAAGCCATTCTTTGAAGTTATCCTTTCTAAAGAGAGAATGATTCTTTCTCAATTACAATTCTTGAAAAGATTTCTCAAATAATTAGAAAAATGAAAAACCAAGTGCATGAATCCTACAATTATTAGAATATAATCTACTAATTCAAACTTTGAGAAATTATAAATTTGACTTAGAATTGTATTTGTAGACCCTTGACACAGATAATGTTGAAAATTGTCGACAAATTAGAACCACATATTAGTTAGTGCCTTTGTGACTTTGTCCCCTAGATTGAATAGACTTTTTAAATTTTCTTTTTTGGCATGCAAGAAAAAGATATTCATATATGTTATACACATCATTAATGAAAGATAGAATAAACATAACACACTAGAGATTTTATAAGAACAGTTTCATTAATAAAAAAATTATATAAGAAATTAAAACAACACATGAGAAAAATTAAATTGAACACTGTTGAGATATCTTTAGTATCTGCGTAATTAGTAGTTCGTAATATTGTGTTTATCAATTTAAAGTTTTCTTCTTTTATTTATTTTATCTTTCATATTTGTATTAATTATACGGTCTCTCCTCAATTATAGAGGCCGTATGATTGGTATGATAATAATAACAATGATGATGATGTATCCATCGACATCGGATTCTTCTATCGCGTGACAGAAACAAGTTGTAGAATTTGGACATTTGGATGGATAGATTTTTCTCATTGGATATAGACAGGTGACCTGTTCATGTCTCTGCTATCAGTTCTAAGGCAACCACAATGGAAACCCATCAATGGAAAACGAAAATCCAGATTCAAGAATCAGACCATAGCGTATATCATGGCTAGATTAGTGCAAAAATGAGAATTTGTCTAACATGGAAAAGGACAGAAATTGGGCACAGAAAAAAAAAGAAGACAAGGCAGCCAATGTTTCTTTGAAATGCTTGAGTCTGCCAAACCATTTTTCGGTGTAAAACTTGTCGCTTCTGAGAGAAAATTCCTTTTCCTGTATCCACTTTCCACGTTTTGTCATCTAATCGAGGAAAATATGAATATACACTTGGTTTTCTAACCCACCACAATCGTGCATTCTGAAAGTTGTTTTTCATGTGTAATCTGTACATCACTTGAGACTTTAAGATCCCACTTTGATCCATACTGTTTATATCTATTTCACAATTCACCCCAATTCCATTCTTGCTTGCATCAGTTAAAAATTCTTTTTGAGGAAATCAATTTTCCGTAAAAAAAAAAAAAACTTATATTTGAGTTTAAATTAAGTTATCCAACAAGCGCGTGCAATTCAACATTATGCTAGATCATGAAAACCGAACATTTAAATTATTTACGATAAAACATTTATTTTTATTAAAAATAAACAAGACGTTGGCTTACTATTAAGTTAAAAAAATTGGTTCATACGCATCATATTGATGAATATGCATCAGACTTATATATGTCAATATATATTTAATTGATATATTTTTTAAGATGTTTGTTTGATTTTTTTAGGTATGCCACACAAACACCCGGGAAATCTTTCCCTACATACCCGTTTTCCAAATGTTGATTGATCATTTTGCCCTTCCACTTAAAAACGCCGCATCCTTCGAATGAGTGATTAATCGAATGAAATAATAAGTTCAAATGAATTCAAAAATTCGTTCGAACGAAGTGGGATTTTTAAATGAAGTCGTTTCTCGACCGATTTCTACAAACAAGATATCAAAATTCATCTGCTCTAAATTTTATGAACTTCGGGACTGATTTTAAGTGAAAATGGTATAGGTTTAGGCTTAAAAAATCGTACCCAAGCAATTAAGGAGCTTCCCTCTTAATTCTTTTGGTACTATTTTTGAAGCCCAAAACTATATCTTTTTTTACTTAAAATCAGTCCCGGAGTTCATAAAATTCAAAGTAAATGAATTTTGATACATTGTTTGTAGAAATCAGTTGAGAAAGGGCTTTGTTTGAAAATCTCACTTCACTGTGCATTCGTTGGAACGAATCTTTTTGAATTCGTCGAGCCAAGATTTCTCGGGTGTCTATCCAACATTTTCATAAAATTCAGATTTTTTTATTAAAAAAATTAATAAATTATAATAGAGGATGCATGTCATTATGGAACACTAGAGAACATAAATTTCATATTAAGTGTTTTCTCCTATTGATTTTCCATTTTCTAAATATTTTATTATTTTCAATAGTTTAGGACATATTTTATACGTATCAAACTTTCGGCTAATAAACGTCTAATACTCTTTGAGAATGATCCTTTTTTAATCAAAGTATACTCATACTAAATTTTTTATTTTTTTTTAAATTTCTCAACAATATTTCTGAAATTTTTCTAAGAAATTGCAAAAATTACTTGCATATCGATTGTTATTCTTCGGCCGATATGTATTATATCGGAAGATACAATACACCGGCAAGAAAAACCTCTCCATGTCCATCAAATTTTCTGATGGCCCATTATAGAAAATGATTCTTAGAAATAAAATAAAAAATTCTCATGTTTGTATTGTTCACAAAATCCTTTATTCTATAAAATAATGTACAAGAATTTTATTTTTTTTATAGCTGGAAAAGGATAAAAACGATCCCTCAATATGAAGACATTGAATTTTTTTTGACAAAGCAATTGCAAACTATTCCTTGTGAACCATTGAACTCCTACCAGGGAAGTGAGGATGTTTGAAGGCAGAAGGTCTTTGATTAACTCTTAGTCGTTGAAGAAGGTTCTAATCTTTTCTTTCTTATTTTATCATATTTTTTTAAAAAAGGGGTTCAGATCTCTATGAACACCCGACTAATTCTTGGGTATATACAAATCTCTCTACCCACAAATTGAATAACTCTGCAGAGAATATAAATTATTTTATATTGATTAATGACGGTTCAAAGTTCATTTTCATTTAGACCAAGGATGGTTTTTTTTTTCCTATCAAATCTAAGGCTCTTGGACTAGATCACTAGATTTTAGTATTTTACCATTTGAGTGTCATCTCAAGAGTATTAATAAAAAAGGAAAAACACATTATCTCCATGTTTTCAGAGAGTCACTCATTTGAGAGTTGGGACCCTCATTCCACCCATTCTAATGGGCTAAAGCTGGAAGGCATTCACACAATCTAATCCGAGTTGTTGTTTGAATCGGAGTTTTAATCAATGCATGGCCTGAAAATAGTTATGAAAATAGATTAGAGCCTTACCAGGGATACAAAAATCGTCTTTACCGAGATATCGGCGTTTCGACCGATATCTCGATAACTCGGATCTCAGTTGAGATGTTGATCAATCTCGGCCATATCGGCCGATATCTTGCTAGTACGACCGATACTGTACATATCGGTCGAGATATCTTGGCCATCAAACACCCGAGATATCTCGGCCGATATGTACAATATCGACCGAGATTTATAGCCCTGGGCTGAGCTTGAGCCTGAGTCGGGCCCAAGCCTTAGACCAATTGACATTTAGACTAAAATGATAATGAGGCCCTTTTTTGGGAGGGACTGAGAACTTCAGGCTTTCAATCCAAATTTCACCCCTAATATCTTCTATTCCCCATTGAAACCCATCAACATGGACTCTACTAGAGTATACTAATCTTAGTGTAAACTTGGATTTATTACATTGTCTACCCATATACTTAACAAAAAGATCTATTAAGTAAATAGATAATACAATCCATTCATTCACTTGTACAAATTACATGCTCTCAATTTTCTTTTGTTAGAAGAAAATTACATGTTGAAGCTCACCATGCCCCAATTGGGACCGACGCGATGATGAGCTGGGGCAGGCTTTGATTGGGCTTTTTCGTTGAATCAAGTTTAGAAAGACTCTGGACTCACCACTAATTTCGACATTGATAAGGCCTCACTCACTGTACAACTAATAGAATTTGAAATTGTGTACCAAACTTCTATAGTAAAGCTATTTACATCTGTGTGAAAGGTTGCTTTACATCTGTGTGTTTGAGGCTGGATAAGGACAACCCAAGAGGAATCACAGGCTAAGGTCCCAGGTTAAGACAGGTATTAAAGACTGACTTATCGAGTTTGAGAACATAATTCGTATAACTATGTTCTTGGTTGTTGGATCCCATAAAGTTTTGGGCTAATTTCCGGTCTGGCATGTGTTTTTGGACCTAAGAAATGGATCTAATTTTGGGATTTAGCAAGGGGTCGAAATCTCGGCAGATACGAATAGTATCGGCAAGAGACAAAAAAGTTTGGCCGAATATCGGCCAAATTTTTTTTTTTTTTTAAAAAAAAAACAAATATCAGCGTGGGGGCCGATATTTATATTTATATATATATTTTTTAAAAACAGCCTTTTTTATTTTTTAAATGAATCTTTTTTTTAAAAAAAACCACAAAGATATTCAAAAAAAAAAAAGAGAAGAGAGAAAGATCTCGGTCGATATCAAATATCGGCCGAAAATTCCCTAGAACTGATTTTTCGACTCCTGGATTTACCTAATCATTTGGGCTGATGAGGTCAATCCTCCCATATTCAAGATTGTTGTTCTAAGTTGGCCTATTGGTTAGTTTGGTTGGGGGGATTCAGGATGGAGGATAAGTTTGTGGGTATCGGGAGATCTTCACAATTTCTACACATGCTTGGTTATGAATAAACTTAGTTTGGCCTTGGTGTATTAGGTCCAATGTAAGATGTCTATGATAAATTAGTTTTATTATAAGTAGATTTGACAAAATTTGATCTGACCTAATCTGTTTAAAAGATAATCTCACCTAAATCAAACTTGTTATAAATGGATAGATCCAAACTGAACTCGATTATAAAAAGTTAGTCTCAATTAATTTGACAATTGTTACATGTGAAATACCCACCCATATAAGGTCTTATCTTGTTTAAAAGGAGAGTTCTTTGCATGTTTTCTTAGAAAAGATTTTTTTTTTTGAATTTACGTGTTAGAAACCATATAATACTTTCTTAATGAAGTAAACAGATAAATACAAATATAACTCAAAATAGACATGAACCAGCTTAATCCAATTAAGAAGACCTTAAATAGACCAAAATTAAATAGACCCGACTCTGCCCCAATTCATTGCTGGATTAGTTATAAGAGGTGTCGAGTATTTGGATAGTAAAATATGATTCAAAATGAGATGTTCACACATGTTCTTCATTTAATCTAAAATGTTTATTTAATTAGTGGATAAGTAGTGAAACAATATAATCTAATTTTTAATGAGATATCAATCCTAATTTTTAATAAGATTCATCGGTTTATTCAGTGTGTATGGATTAGGGGGTTTTTACACACTTCGAGAGATTAGTCAAGACACCTCCGGATCTATATATATATATATATATATATATATATGAAAATATCACATGCCACGTGTCTAATAAGGCTGAAGATTAATGGGGTAACAAATTCGATTACGTGTCTACGTTTGAACTTCGATACCGAAACTTCTCAATAGAAAGTAACAAGTAACAACCCGTTGTGTTTCGTTATCTTAAAAAGATTTTCTCTCGTTCCGGAAACAACTCTCTCTCTCTTCTCTCGCTCCTTCCTTTCCATTTCCATTTGCAGACCGACCGAGCGAAAAAGCGTCGGAAGGGCAGCGGAGAAGTTGTTTTCTTCTTAATACTTTTCCTTTTTTGTTTGTTTGGAGTAAAAAGGAAATTCCATGGATTCTGTTTTAATCTCCGACGCTCTCTTCATCTCTCGTCTCTGCCCTGCTCATGCTTCCACCGCCTCTTCTTCTCTCCGGCTCTTTCCCTTTTCGTCTCGTCATCATCTCCGACCTTTGGCGCCCTCCGCTGCTCGTCTCCTTTCTCGCTCCATCAACAGATCTCTCACGCCTTCTGCTGCAGCTATGAGCGGTGGCCTCACCACCAATTCAACGCCGGTCTGTCTTTTATTCCCATTTGTATTTTGTTTTCTTCTCCCTCCATCTCTCTGGTCGAGATTAATTGCACAGTGATGCGGATTTTTCTCTATTTATCTTGGGGCTGCGTGTTCAGTAGCGTAGAGTTCTTAGTTGGAAATGGAATTTTATCGAATTTAAAGAGTACCCCAAAATAGTTTCATGTAGGCCGGATTCTGAATTCTACAATGGGAATTGTGAAATCCCACAGTTCCAATTTCAAGGATTCTTGTTAATTCCACTTTGAAAGTTCTATTGTGGTATTCTAAACCCTGAATTGATTTAAGTAAAACCCTGATAGTTCATCTGAAATTCAACTAAAATTTCCCACTAAATAACCCTTAATTAGTCTCGGAGTCTTCTATTGTTAGAGCTAGATTTATACATTTGTGTAACTGTCGATGGGGACACCCTTGTTTTCGATTTCTTATTAGAAGGTCCATCCCAGAAATCCTGCAATATAAATGTACCCACTTGGAATTCATTTTCCTAGAATCACATCTTGCAAAGGAACAAACCCTTTAATTTCATTGGATACATGAAAAACCACTTATCTTTGAGAAAGCTGGAAGCTGTTTTTCCCTCTTCGAAATTGAAATTTTTTTAGGGTCACTTTCAACCATTCGTCACTTTTGATTGGTTGCTGGCCTCAGTTTGGCTTTGGATTGACCATGTTTATTTAATCTTTTCCCCTTGTGTCTTATCAAACTCATTTTCGACATTGGACTCAGTGGTTTTGTGAACTTGAATTTACCTTTGGACCCCTAGACTCTACATCACTAGGTTGGTTCTAGGAAATGCTTAAAGAGTTTCTGGTGATAGTGATCTGTCGGAATAGTGGTTTAAATGCAATTTCACGTTTTTGGGTTGATTGAAAGATAGTTCTATCTATGATGTCCTGCTAATTTCAACTTCGTCATGGTTTTTCTACCTCTGGTGGCTTGTCAATTTCAAATTTTCAAGTTCTAAGGGGTTTGAGTAATTTTCATTATGATGAGCTGAGACAATTGGCTAGAGGTACAGAGCATCTTAGATTCAATGATCAAATGCCAATTAGTGACTCTAAAGGAAAGAGCAGATGGAAATTACTTAACTCTCTCAAAGAACATTAGTGCACAACTAAATGATAAATCAAGAAATTTATGTGAGCCAGCATTGCAAAAGAGAGCATACACTGTTCTAATTGCTTTGACAGAAAGGTGAGCATACACTATTCTAATTGCTTTGACAGATAGCTTTCTTTTTAAGCTTTGCGCTGCCTTTCATAGTTCTTTTTTGGCTGTATGATGCAGATATTCCATTTTTAAAATTTTAGACTGACTGAGATCTTGTTTAGATGCTCATAGTTCTGTATTTTTTTATTTCCTTTTCTATATTTTTCTTCTTGCAGTAGATGAATATAAAACTTTGAAGAAGCATTAATGTTCTGAGCATACTAATAGTATTTATATTACATAGAAAATACAGTTTCTCTAATTTTTATAGTACTAGATAAGTTAAAAAAATCCAATGTTTTCTCATCATCTTCCCTTTCTTACAAGAAAACAGCCAATACCCGAGAACTGTTTGCTACATCCTTCCATTTCTTTTTTCAATCACTCAGCAAGTAGTTGTTGTACTGAGATGCATTTGTGTTCAATTTGCATTATATAACTTTTTTTAACCATCTTTTAAATTTCCCATAGATATCATTCTGATTTCTTTTTAGTAACAAGCTGTTTTGCTCCAGCAAAAAAAAAACCTGAGAAACTATTCGGTTTCGTAGCTGCATAATATTATAGATGCATCATATACAACTAATAAAGCTACCTGTCGGAAAAAAAGAAACCTAAATAAAACTAAATAAAATGATTAGGACAACTAATAAAGATAAATAAAATTATTCTTATGTTTGAAAATTTTGTAATTATTCACTCTGGATATTCATGATTTAAGCACTTTATTCTAATTAACCGTAAAACTTACATTTTAGCCTTTTTTTTGCATGTTGGTTTGCAGCCCAAAAATGGAGTATATACAGTGGGTGATTTTATGACTAAGAGGGGGGATTTACATGTGGTAAAACCTACCACTACTGTTGATGAAGGTATTTGTTGTTGTAATTTGATATTTGTCATATAGTGATGTTCTTTTCATTTCTTATATACTTATGTTGGCTTTAACAGCACTGGAGTCTCTTGTGGAATACAGAATTACTGGATTTCCTGTGATTGATGACAACTGGAAATTGGTGCGTGTTTGGTTTCCCCCCCTTTAATGTCTGAGGTTTAGTGGTTAGTCCTGTGGCTTTAAAAATTGTGCTTGTTCTATGCTTTCCTAGGAGCATGTCAATATCATATTTTAAACTACTGGATACATGTATGTTTTCAGTTTATCTTGTTGGACAATTTTTGCATTCATTAGATTTACTATAATGAATTTACATCATATTATATAATTACATCATGTTAAATAATATAATTTAATATATAGTGACTTTATGAACTTTTAATTTTTTTTTTTTACATGATAGGTGTGATATGGGATTTGTGGCTGTAATACTGATAATAATTTATATCATGAAAAAAGAATTGTGATTAGTGAGTTTTGACTTAATTATGACTGGCAGTAATTGATTTTCAACTATAATGAATTTACATCATATTATATAATTACATCATGTTAAATAATATAATTTAATATATAGTGACTTTATGAACTTTTAATTTCTTTTTTTACATGATAGGTGTGATATGTGATTTGTGTCTGTAATACTGATAATAATTTATATCATGAAAAAAGAATTGTGATTAGTGAGTTTTGACTTAATTATGACTAGCAGTAATTGATTTTCAACTAAATTAAGGGCCTGAAGGCCCATATGGACCCTAATTTTTTTTGTTATGACCCAAGCTTGAGTTCAAATAATTAGGGCTCATATGACTCATAGTATTGTTTTTTAAACTAAATTGAGTAAGGGCCCAAAGGCCTGTATGGGCTCTTACTTTTTTGTTAGGATCTGACCTGAGTTCAAATAATTAGGGCCATGTGGGCTTGGTCTAAATTCGGGTCCTTTATTTGTAATTCGGGTCCTTCCCAAATTTTTTAGGGCCTGACCTGAACCGCCCAACTTGCACCCCTATGTATGCATACACATGCCTGCATATGTACATAAATGTATTTGTTATAGCTTTATACGTTTGTTGTTTTTGTTTCCTGAATAATAATTAGGGAATTGGTTCTCCATCATATTGTCACAGATGACAATATGGGGATATTATTAGCTAATGATAATATCAAGATATTTTCAAAATTTGAAGATATTAGTGGAAAAATCAATTTTTTATAAAACTAATTAAAATATAATAGTGGATAAATGTACAAATGAAAGTGACACTTAAAATTGAAATAGCCATCAATAAATTCAAGGAATCAGACATTTGAGTCGTGTTTAAAGGTTTATGAGGTTATAAAGATATGAGAAAAAAACTAATAATATTGTGATATAGTGCGATATCGTGATAAAAATAAAAATGCAGACGAAAACGTGAAAAATACTGAAACTAAATGTTGTTGTTAGCGGGCAATATTTTTGTGATAAAAATGCATAAGAAACCAATTAAGTGGCAGTATTTGTTATATTGCTCCCATCATAGTTGTATGCTGTCATGTCATCTATACTGTGAACAATACATATGATGAACTTTGGTGGTCTGTTTTTTAATGTTTATGTTTTACTGCTATTCCAAATTTTCATACTACATAATAATGCTATTTTACTTTATTTTTGAAAGGAATGCTATTTTACTTTATTATTTCATCAATGTTTTTCATCAATGGTAGACCCTCTTAACTCCTTCAATATCTACCAGTTTTTCCTTGTGCATGTTAATGGAGCTGTTATTGGATCAAGTACATTCTTATCTATATATTGTATCACTTCAGTTGTATAACAGAGGCCCCTTTTTTGTGCAGGTTGGAGTAGTTTCAGATTATGATTTATTAGCTTTGGATTCAATATCTGGTAAAGGAACTGGTATTGTTAAAGCCCCCACTTATGTCAATTTTTTAGAGGAAGATATGTGTAGCAATCAATTCCCCATGGTCAAAATGTTCAATGAGATTAACCCAAGAGGGGGTTGGCCTAACAGTGAAGGAGCTCCCCTCATGAAGGGAGGTCTTGAGTTCGATTAACGCTCAACACCCCTCTGGGCTAGTCCCCGTAGTTGCTTACCCGGTGTGTGTGGGATTGGGAGACTTGTGCATGCCCCAAGGACTGGTCGGGTTAAAATGTCCCCTATCCAAATACAGGTAAGACCCTTGGACACCTTGGTCATAAAAAAAAATGTCCAATGAGATTTCTTCATTCTCATTTTTTCTGGGTGAAGAAGAATAATGTGAATGAAGCACACAAAATTTCTTCAAAGAACCTATAGTTGCAATTATAGACTTGTGAGACATACTTCATGTGCTAAATTTCATGGGTACAAGTGCAAGTGACAGTCTGACAGGGTGCAAGGTGTTGGAATTGGCAAACTGAAAAAATAGGACATAGGGATAAAACACTATATTCAAATAAATATAAATTTTATTTTATTTTAAATGAAAATAAGGTGCAAAAGTAATATTGGTAGAAAATCATTTATTAGTTTTACTCTAAGCAATTAAGCGACAAATATATTGATATTTAAATTAGGTTTTAAGAGGAGAAATGTGTTGTTATATTTTAGTCATCTTAGAAAACAATGTTAAAAAGTAATAGAAAAGTCCATGAAGAATGGATGTGTGTCCGACACAGGTGCAAGTGTCCAACATGGGTGTGTCACACGTCTTGAAGGGTCCATGCAACATACCTCATGTGCATATTGCTGATTATCTTTAATCAGTTTGTAGCTAATCCAATTTAATTGAATGTTCTGTGGCCCATTTATTTTTTCTATTGAGATTTTTATATATTCTCTATGAGTAATGATTATATCATAGCGGCCTGTTAAATTTTATCAATGGGCGCAATCTTTCATTTTTTTTTTTTTTGAGCAGTAATGGGCCAAGTCTTTCATGATTCACCCTAATCCCAATTCTACCCTCTAATGAATCTAATGGTGTGACCTATCAGTTGAACAAAACCAAATGGGGACATGTGCCATACTGTTTGACTATAGAGAGAAAGGATGGAAAGGAAAAGGTAGGAAGCGGAAGATATTTAGGTGAATGTGCAGGGTGGAATCAGGAAAGATGTGACCCACTAAGTATTCAAGGGGTGAAATAGTGTATAGATGATATCAGATGATAATGTCTCATTTTTAGTGTCAAATAGCAATTTTTATATTACTGACTCTCTTGAACTTCCCTTTAGGAAGCCTCCTTGTTATGCTATAAATAGCAGCTATGCAAAAGAATCGGCCTTTTCAATGCTCTCAACAATCACTTATTTGTCGATTGATTCTAACAACATTGATATCTTACTTGTTGCGTGATTAGGTGGTGGCCGAAATGATGCAGGCCTGTTTCCAGAAGTTGATAGCACTTGGAAAGTAAGGATGGTTTTACTTCTAGACATTTCTTTTGTTATTATGATTAAAGTTTCATATTACTATAGAGGTTTGTGAGTGGACAAAAGGGTATGTGTAATGGACCCCGTATGATTGTTGCCACAAGCAAGTTACTTTTAGCCTTGGGCTTGAGGAAATTCCTAATGTATGTATACATATACCTTGCTAACAATTTAATAAGAGAACGCCATTTAAGCAAAGGGGTGGTTCCATAACAGAGGAGGAAATTTGGCGTGAAATTCTATAAAATGTTGGAAAAAATGTTATGGAAAAAAAGGAGTGATTCCGTAAGACAATAATTAGGCCAACAATGTTGTGGGGGCTGAATGTTGTCTGATGAAAAGAAAAGTAGATAAAATAATGGTAGTGATATGTGTACGCTAATATGGATGAGGCGCGATGACATTAAAAGATGGAATTAGAAATGATTGCACTTGAGGATCCATAAAGGTGGCTCCGATAAGTGAGAAGGTGAGGGAAGTTACTTCTGATGATTTGAGAATGTAGCTAAATCTTGAAAGAGTTCCAATGTATAGAAACAAAAGGTTACAGGTAAAAGGTACTGGGAGAAGACAGAAGGTCTTTAAATACTTGGATTGAAGTGGTTTAGAAGGACATGAGAGATTGTGGAGGATGGAGAATATGTTTTTAATTAGATACATTGGTAATGTAAAACTCAGAAAAAGGAGTTGGATGAAAATTGCCGATGATACATCTTCACCACCATCATCATCAAAGCATTTGAGAATTGAGATGCATCACCCTCTACTTATAACCACGAGGACTTATTTCTCTACATTCTCACAATCACATCCTTGGTAATCATACCATAGCTTGGCATATTGAGCAAACTTCCAACAATATTCAGTTTTTTAGCTTTCAGTGGATTACCAGATTGGCAACTCGTTCAGAGTATTTGATAATTTCCTCCATTGGTTACACCTCTCAAATACAATATGTTGAATCTGATACTGATACCTTGAAGGCTTTAAATTTTGATCACTCATCCATATTTGGCCTTGGAATCCTCAGAATACCTAGGCTTTTTAATTGAAACAGAAGACAAGTGTACAAGTTCAAAATATTAATGCAGCTGTATTCTTCTTTTTAAAATGAAATATCGTGTCTGTCACAATGGTCCAATTTGACTGTTTCATTTATTGGGGATTTGAACCTTTTTCTTCTCCATGGCTTGTTCAGTGACCATTCCAAAGAAAAAAGATATTCCTTTTGTTCCATATTGCAATAGTTTGCATGCGTACTCCCTCAATTCTTTTTCTTTAATGATAAAGTGATTTTGGGAAGACAGTCCTAATGAATTACAAGAAAGTACAAATGGAAAAGATTATGGAGGAATTGGAGATGGGGCGAGGGTTTTTATTTTTTAAGAAAGAAACAATTGGAAGACATTTTGTCCTCATTTTATCCAGACATTACTCCAGCCTCCTCAGGTAATTTCAATGGGATTCCATCCATGAAGTGGTATTTCTGAGCCTCCTTTAAACATAAGGTAACAAGCATCCAATGGGAAAATGATGCGAAAGTAAGTAATGGTTTACTCTCTTGCGTCCTCTCCAACTTCATCAGATCTGGGTTCCTGAGCAGTCATCCATCTAGTGAGATCAAAAGGGGTTGCATACATGAGTTCTAGAAGCATGCTAAATCTACCAGTTTCTAACCATGCTTTCAATTGACCACTGTAGCTGGGATGGGTATATGAGCTAAGCTCTTGATCCTATGAACCAATGCCATCTTGGTCTCTTGAAGATTCACTAAGCAAACTTAGTATTTTAGATTAGATTCTCCATTCAGTTTCACAATGGATGAAAAGATGCACAGATCATATTTATGGTCAACCCCTGTCTCTCACTCCCAGTGCCAAATTATATTCCACTCAGTTATTGGTCTATGCTGCATTCTTTTGTGAAGATGGTCCAACATGAAAAGCTCTTTTTGCATGCATGTGATCCATCCAAAAGCTATGAGGTCAAGGAATCTTCCTCAATAGTTTAGCTGCATTACAGCTGCTGATAAGTTCTTTATCCATATGCTTCTGTTCACATAGAGCAAAGGTTTTTTTTTTAATTTTTTTTAATTCACATGGTTTCAATTTGTCATTTCTGTCACAAAAAGGGAATCTGCAAATTCTCCACAATTCTTGGGTGGTTTGAACGAAATCCATATTTTTTTTTTTTGAATGGTAAGAGATCCATAGTTCTTCTAAACTGAAGAAGACAGTTCCATGTTTGTTTTCTTCTAATAATCAATAAAGGTTATATGATGTCAAAATCTAATTTACCAAGAAAGCTGCAGTTTAATTCTAGAACTGTACCGTAAGTCATAGAGATAGGATAGTCTGCCCGTGCATTAGATAATGTGAACATTGTTAATTATTCTAAAGACAATTGATCCATCCAGATAGGATAGCCTGCCAATAAATGGAGTAAGAATTGCAGATAGAAGTTTTATTCATTTGTCAGACTCACCTTTGGTCTCCGGCAGGGTTTGGTATGGTGTTTAAGCCCAAGCCAATACTCTCCTAATGCTCATATCTTCCACTTGCCAGTTAGTGCCGCTCCTTTCCAAAATATAAAAAAGCAAAAACTATAGATACAACTAATCTATCCAAAGTTTATTTGATTGGCACTTAAAGTAAAAAGTAATAGATGTTTTAGTAGAAAGACAAGCATAGGCTTCTGTTTACCTCCATTTACTGTTTCTGAGTTCATTCTAACTCTGAATGTTTATTGTTTAATTTTGTGTTGAGTAACTAGTTATTAGGCATTTCTTATTTAAAATTATTATTCTATGAAAATATTTTTTAACTTACCTTTCAATTTTTTTAACTAAATGGAAAGTTGTCTAAGCAATTAAACATCAAAATATTGGTTTTTGCAGACATTCAATGAGATACAGAAGTTGCTCAGCAAGACCAATGGGAAAGTCGTAGGTGAGGTGATGACACCAGCACCTCTTGTTGTCCGTGAGACCACCAACCTTGAAGATGCTGCAAGGTTATAATCTTTTTACCTCTCCTAGAATTATGTGTTAATTCCTTTTAAGCAATATTTGATTGGCATTCTAACTTCTCTTCATGACAGATTATTGCTTGAAACGAAATACCGACGATTACCAGTTGTAGATAGTGCTGGAAGGCTGGTATGACATGATATTTCCCTAGTTTGTATTATTATCTATTTCAATGCTTTTTGTTTCTTACTTCAGACTTCTATTGCACAGGTTGGGATCATTACAAGAGGAAATGTGGTTAGAGCTGCTATTCACATAAAACGTGAAAATGAGAAGAATTGAATCTGAGCGTGTGATTAGAACCCGATTTATTGATAAATTTTGAATTAGCAAGCCATCTTGCATATATTTTGCTTCAGTGCGGGGTGGTGTCCAAGTAATTCACATGGCAACTGTAGAAGCACTGGTGGAGATGCGTCGGTTCTTGTTTCTTCCACATCCTAGTAATGTATACTTGTGTGTTTTGCTTGCATATGTATAATTGCATCATCATGTGTTCATCATCTAGATACGGTTGATGACTTAGAGTGAAACTATTATTGTTGGTGGATAGTATACAAGCCATTTATTGTAGTTGAAGTAAGAACCTTTTTACAGGTACTATGGAACATTGTAGCCGTACTATTGAGATAGGCTAAACTATGAAGACAGAATTATTTCCCTTGTTCTTTTTGGATGGACCCAACTTTTCTCTGGTAGTGCTCTTAGGTGATTTGTCAAATCAAGAGCATATATTTTTGAATTTTTATACAGAACTTTCTCCAAATAGTGTTGGATCAATGATGACCTGCATTTTTCCTTATTTCCACCAAATCAGTATCATAACAGGAAAGTCATGAGACTTTGCTTTACATTCAACACAACTGGATCATCGTTGTCCTACTGGTTTGTAATCTTGTGAACTTTTGGAGTCGTATGGAACTTGGAAACAAGTAAAAGGGAAGGTTCAAACTCGTGAAGTATTGAGTTTTCCACAATTACAGTTGATCTCATTGCTATTTCTATATGAAAGTCAAGCTTTACATTAATGTGATGGGTGTTGAGGGTAGCACATGTCGCCAAACCTGAAAGATTCAATGGAAAGCACAGATTTAGATGTTGGGTTATTATTGAAAAGGGTTAATCACATGTACAGTGGTGATATTGTGATAGGTCTGATGGACAGGTTTTTGACTCATAAAAGATCTACTTTATTAAATTGATTTATTTAATTTTTTTTATGAAAGTCATAAATTGTAATAAAAGATACATGTCATTGTGGGACAATAGAGAATATGAATTTTATATCAGGTGTTTCTTCATATTAGTTTTTCATTTTATAAAATTTTGGATATTTTTCAATTATTTAGGATATGCTAACTCGTATCAAAATTTTCAGCTATGGTCTAATACTATGTGAAAATGAATATATTTTTTAACCAAAATATGTTTAACACTAAGTTTTCCATTTTTCTTTATTTTTCTGTATTTTTTTAAAAAACTTCTTAAAAAAAAATGAGGAGATAGAGGCCCTATCAGCTGGATTGAAGATTTGAAATGTATAGGTGACCGAATTTTGTTCCCCTCATTTGATCCATGAGTAATACATTATATACAAATTTGCAAGTGATCATTTTACCATATAAAAATAGTTGACAAAAAATTGTCTCCGTCTGAAGTGTAACAAATATAGGCCCAAAGTCCATATATTTTACAACATTTTTGTGGTATACGGTATGAAAACAGTTTCTACTAATGAACGACAGTCACCACTAATTTGTGACATCTAAATACATCAGAATAGGTGAATTTGAAAGATATTTTGAGAATGACGATTCTCATAAAAAAAATTAGATGTTCTGAATTTAAAAATTCTTGATTTTCAAATGTTAAGGATCAATAGTTAAAATGGGTCAATTTTGGATGATTTTTAAATGGTGAAATCAACTTCAAGTGAGCTCAAGTTAGATATAAGATACAATTCTAAGGATAGATGGGTGTGCGAGAAGAAGATGCTATCAATTCATACTTTGATGGGTCAACATGAGGTCCAATGGTGACTATTGTTTAAGTGAATGACTTATTAGAGTTGAATGCAAATTGAACTCAAAACTCCACTTCATTAATTAGATTTTTTTGACGAGGACAACCTCTTGGTACTCCTTTTTTGCTCTTGATGTAAATCATCTCACAGATCAAACAAGTCTACTCGAGATGTAGAAATTTTGGCAGATTATTTTGTTTTTGTGCGCTAGGTCAATTGGGTGGCTTTCAGTTCACATGTGGTGAGGCAAAAAGCAGTCTCTGGGCCAATGATCAAAATGGTTTCCTAAAAAATGGCATTTAGTGGGCTAATAGGTTTGACCTTATTAAAAGATAAAAAAAATATGGAGTGGCTCAAAACTAAGTATTAATAACTACTAGATCAAACTACACTAAAATTACTAACTATTTCATCCTTTAAAATTTATAGATCTAATCATCTAAATCTATTGGCCAAAATTTCATTCAATAATACCCTCTACATAAAAAATTAATTTCTATTATATAACTAAATATTTAGGCTAACGATCTTCCAATTGAAATTTTGTGTATACAGACATGAATTTTATCATGATGTCTAATTTGACCTCCACTTACCGTACTAAAGAAAAAGAATATCAAAAATTCATAAACAAATCGAAATTCATGAACAGTGCAAATTGGCTCGCTGAAATTCAAATGAATAGTAAAAATTAGCCAATCGAAATTTTACTGTTCATGCAAAGAATAAAATAAAAAATACACTAAAATCTGTATCACTAAACACATAATATCCGTGGAAAAATTGCTGATCAATATTTATATTACTTTAGCATTTCTCAATTCTCAAGGCAAGCATTCCAATGGTTTTTAGTCTCTCTGTTGTTGGAATTTGGAAAAGTTATTTTGGCTTTCAATCTTGCGTGATTGAAAGTATATTGACATGGCATGTGATGTGTTTTACTTTAAATTTTAAAATGATTTTCTGTTGACATCTGACCTTTATTTTATTCTATTCTATTCTATTCTTTTCTTCAACATCTCATTTGATGGCTGTGGAAGCATTCTTTCTAGAATGAATATATCCCATCTATTAATGCTCAGAAATTTCTTCAACACCTCATTTAATTGTCAATGCCATGGGGGGATGGAACTTGTTATCCAGTTCAAACCATCCATCTATCTTGTGTTTAAAGTATTTGTCCATACATGTCAAGTTTTGAAAATTTTAAAATTGGTAATTTCAGAATGAATAGTGGTCATACTTAGACTAATAATTTATAATCATATTTGATTTTTCAAGTAAAGCTTTCTTTTTATCATTTTCTCTTTTTTTTTTAATCTATTTTTCCTTCTTTCGGCGCTCTTTTTTATTAGGATTAAGGTGTCAAGACCTCTTAGAACACCTGCCTATTATTTGAAGTATGTGCTAATCTCTCTATACACCAACACTGAATTCAAGAAGACAAAATTACCCAGATGAGTTTTCATAATAGAGGATATTACAATTCAAGCGAAGGTCTTTAAAAATAAAAAGTGGGATCTATCATTTACCTTGGTGTCTTTCAAAAAAAAATCCTAGATATGTTGTTTTTAATTTTATGAGATTTTAAAGTTCTTTAGAAAACTATCAAAGTTCTTTAGTGTGTCCTTGTATTAAGTATGTTGGGCTGGACTCAGCAATCTAGCGAGATTTTAAGCATTCCTAACCTGTGAGGCCCATGGACCTAATCTAGTAACACAGCCCAAATTCTTCTCTTTATGCTTGGATATATTTTGCCAAATTGAAACAGGCCCGAAATGAGAGGGATATATATATTTGCTGTTACACTCGTAGGGCCCGGCCATGTATTGATATGTGGGACCATGTTGGTTAACAGGAGTGTCTTGTCTTCTAAGCTTCAATCATCTTTTTTTAAAGTAAATATATCTAGAAAATGGAGAAATCCCAAAATGGGCCGGGGCCCAGACTCCAAAATGACAAAGATGGCTTGTTCACATTCACAACGCTAATTTAGTAATTTACTATTGCAATTGATTTTAACCTTTGAACATCAATATTTAAACCATCTAAATTATGAAATCTATATTAAGCAAAACTCCCATTCAAAATGTCTAATTCTTTTTCTTGGGATTATAAATTTGCTGTGTTGGCTTAGATTACGTAATGAATATGAGAAAATAAGAGAAATAAGAGATCCAAGAGATGTAAATTTTCCCTAAAAGAAACTAAGATGATGATAAATTATAATAATAATAATTTACTAATTTAGTAAATATTCATATCCTTAGTTTCAATCTTTATAATTTTTTTTTCTTCAAACCACTAAAAATCACTAAAAAAATCATGTTTACGTGTGGAAACAAGCAGAAGCCAGCTTAAAACCCTCATAAGTGATAACCACTGTCCTTAGAACACACCAAGTGAGTCACGGGGGCTCGAACCTGACACCTCCCATTTTTTGACCCGACTTGAGAAATCATACGTGTTGGTTTGAGAAGATAAAAACCCATATGGAGTTTGGATGGGATCGAGTTGAGGATTTTACAAGTTAACCCGATCTGACCCGACCTAATCCGAACCAACTCGGTTAAAATTAAACTAAAATGGTTTTAAAATGCGGGTCAGATCAGAATTCAAGTTGATTTATGTTAGAATTCAAATTGGGTTGAAAATTTTAAGTTGAGAATTCGAGTCAGATTGAATTTCTTAAAACTCGATCTGACCGGGTTCAAGTTGCGGCAGTAGTTTCTTTCCACCGTCTCAGTTCCCTCGCTGGCAATGTGGTATACTAATTACGTGGAGTATAGGACCAACATAGAAAATCTGTTTGTATTAGTTATGGTGGGGTCAGTGGACCCCACAAGAAGCCAGGTGTGAAGTGGGTGGGAGGGAGGGAAGGACGCCGAGACGGTGGCGTGAGGGCAGGTGGAAAAACAAATAAATTAATTAAAAGAGGAAGGTGTAATGGACATATCCTTTTTGGGCTACGAGAAGGGAAGCATTGTCCACGCCTCTCGATGAGGAATTCTTTCTTCCTTCTTTTGAAGCTATTCTGTTCCCTTAATTAAATACAAGTGTGCATACACACGAGCCACATGCCCAGACCCTCTCTCATAAGACTAGACCACCACCATGGACCACTTAATGTACATCTGCGTTGATCCAAACCGTCCACTTCACAGGCCCACCTTTGATCATCCACAAAAAAAAATATTTTTAAAAATATCTGTTACCAAATCTCAACCGCAGGAGCACAGATGCTTCAGTGCTCCCTCACTTGGAACTCTCTGACAAGAGAAACTGAAGCACATAAGACTATGTTTGATTTTAAGAATAAAATAAATAAATTCAAATTTGACCCAGATTCAAAGTAATTCTAATCAATTTTATTCCAATTTTAAAATTCTCATTACTCTCTAAAATCAAGCATATTAGATTGCAACTTCTAATTATGTATTCTTGACATTCTTTTTCTACCAATTTTAAAATTCTCATTACTCTCTAAAATCAAGCATATTAGATTGCAACTTCTAATTATGTTATCTTAACATTTTTTTTCTACCAATTTTATTCCATTTTTTAAGTTCTCATTACTCTCTAAAATCAAGCATATTAGATTGCAACTTCTAATTTTGTTATCTTGACATTCTCTTTCTACCAATTTTTAAGAAAATTGAGACTTTTCATATTTATTTATAAAAAATTACTTTTTAGGAAAAATTATACTCCTCTTCTCCTAAATTAGTTGTCTTATATGGATTTTGAAAATTGTTTCAAAATAGTTATCTCATTTATATTAGAATAATATAAAGTGTATTGAAAATGGATGTGATCACATAAAGTGTCAGTTTTATATAAAGATTTCTTAAAAAAATATAAATATTTCAAATGAAATAACTAAAATAGAACAAAAGAAGTATATCATACATTATATATTGAATAACTTATGATATATAAAGGAGGTGGGTAGGATTCCAAAACATTTTTTTGTTGTGAAAATAATCAAGTCAAGAATTTTAAAGAGAACCCATTTCTCATTTTCTGTACATCCAAAGAGCAAGAGAATTCAGTGTTCCCTCACTCAGCACCTTTTCAGCGTTTCTTTCAACACCGTCTCAGTTCCCTCGCTGGCTTTTCTTGAACAAGTCATGGTCCACGCCGGCCCTTCCTCTAATCCTACCTCATCTCTTCTTCTTCTCTGAACAATTACTCCACAAAATCTCAGAAAATCAAGCAAGAAAGAGTTTGATAGAGAGGCAGAGATTGGGGAAATGAAGGTCTTCCTAGCACTGCTGCCCGTTATTATCCTCCTAATACTTCTAGCCATCTTTCTCTGGCGCTGCTGTTGCTACAAAAGAAGAATCCAAGTCAGGGAAACCCAAACCAGTAACGAGACTCTGCAATCTGGAATAGCAAAACTCCATCTTTCCCACAACAATTCTGCCGCCTACAGCTGCAATTCAAGCACCAAAAGCCAACACCAACATACCCAGATCGCCCCAGACAAGAAAAGGCCCAATTACTATGTGATTCGGCGTGGGGCATTGGCAGAGCCTTTCTTCAACTGGGCAGACCATCCATGGCTGGTAACCGAAGCAGTCGAGAACGGATGGTCCAGGTTCACCTTCACCACCCTCACTCCGTCCCTTCCCCGTTCAAAATCCGTGTGGGAATTGTGCGCCGTGTGTAATTATGGGCGAGAAGGAGAGGTGGAGATGAACTGGGAAGTGTGTTCTGGGTCACTGGATTGCTTGCAGAAAATCAGGTTTTATTCGAGATCGAAGAAGCTGGTCCGAAGCAGCAGCAACAACCCCCTTGAATTCAGCTACGTAAGGATGGATTTGCCTCTTCCTGGGCCTCCTTTGGGCAATTCTTCCTTCCCCCAGGAAGCCTATTTTGAGATTACTGTCCTGTCTGGAGAAGACGCTGAAGTCGTGGATAGTAAGAGCATTTCTTCTGGACAAGGAGAGCATTTGAAGCTCATTACAGAGGCTGCCATGAAAACCCAATCCGATTCCTTGGTCCACGCCATCAGTGTCGAAGAGGAGGATGGAGTGAATAAGAAGAAAATTGAAGAGAGCAGAGCTGACGGGGATGCGCTGATCTCATTGGGGCTTTCCTGCGGGGGATTTCCCAGTTTCAAACTCCCTGGAACTTACCCCGGTTCCATTGGATTCAACTCCAATGGTTCCGTCTATCTTGAGGGTAAGCGAATTATACTTTTGGATGAATTTGGATTTGCCTCAAATCATGATTCAATTCAATACTTTTTAAGTACAGCGAAATTTAAAAAAATATTTTAAAGTTAAGATAAATAGCTTTAACAATGATCAATCATAAAATGGAAAAAAAAAAAAAAAATCATGTCACTTTGTTCTACATCTTTCCTTTTTTTGCTTGGAACATCGAATGCGGTCTAATTAACAGGAATCTCATTTGGGGTTATCTTGTCCCTGCAGGAATAAAGCTGGTGTTTGAAGCCAAAGAAGCCGATTGGGGAGGCACAGACAAGGTGATTGGTTGCGGATTCGATCCGGGTCGGAAGAGGGTGTTCTTTACAGTGGATTCCAAGATTGTTCACGTAATTCATTGCAAACCAGAAGAATTTGGGAGCCCACTATATCCGATACTCGCTTCGAATACCGACGCAACTGTCTTGGTAAACTTGGGGCAGACTACTTTCAAATATGCCCCTGCAAATCTGCACCGGACACCGAATCCCTGCTTCTTTCGGCCGTTACCTGATGGCGCTTCGCCACCTCTCCGTATGCTCTATGAAGAAGACAGTAAGGAGCTCTTCTCCATGGGAAGATTAGATTCTCACTGGCTTGGGAGCAGAACCAAGAACAGCACTGGAAGTGTTGAGAATGGTGTTGTAAATAGTGATGTTGGCGCCGAGTCGGAAATCGATGAACTGTTCGAAATTGTATTGGATGATCAAGGTAAATGGCGGTAGAGAACAATTATGCTTACACAGAAATATACATGGTTTCAGATTACAGAGAGTAGATTTAACTCTACAATCATGTGTTTTTATTTAATTTAATTTCATTTACAACAGCCTCACTGTTAAATGTTCAAAGTGTACGAAGGTTAAATAGTAAAACTGTAAAAGAGATGATAAGTCAGTAGTCACCAACATACAAACATTGAAGGAGGGAGAGAGGAGATTGTCTTGGGGTTAAATTTTTCACGGGGGTCCAATCTCCAAACACATTCAAAGAAGTGCCAATTCTTTTGCATGTATTGTACATAATTATTTGGTCATTGATATGATTTAATCTTAGTTTTGTGAACTTTTTTCTCTGCTATTTGATCTGAGCTTTCTATTCTTAGTAGTCGTATCAACTCTCAAATTCCAAGCAATGTATCAGCTCAGGCAGTGACATTGAGGATTTAAGGTCAGGAACTGGGAACAAGTGGGGCCCATGGTTTGAAAGTTGATATGGGCCCAGTGCAGATGAAGAGATATCTCAAGTCTTGATTTGATGGACCCATCTAAGATGGGTAACTTTTTGTTCAGATTAAAGCATCCTAGCCCTTCAATGTATTACTCTGTTGCCTACACTGTAAGCAGGTTCGACTGGTTAGATGTCTTGGATCTTTTAACCCAAAAGTTTCTTTCCCTTAATGGGGATTCCGATTTAATCATCACCACTTCACATCAGATGTGAGACTAATTTCATCCGTATGCAAAATCATACGAAACCATTTAAAGATGATTGCCCACACGAAGAAGACTGAAAAATTAAGAGGGAAAAATATCAGAAATTGAGTTGAAAATGTAAATCAAATTCGAAATTATTGTATTGATAAAATTAACCCTCATCTGCAAGCAATCCGATTAAAAGATGAAATTCATCCAACATCTTTCCTTTTTATTTTGAACATTTGTTGTCTTGTCTCCTCAACCTAACCTGATAAAGTTGTAGTAAATAATCTGTCACCAGAATATGTGGTCTACCATTTAATAGAGACATCAGAAACAAAGAAATCAGACACCATGCACGTGTGATAGTTAATTACTATTATCAGTTTATCCAGTCAGGTGATCAACCAAATTAACTTTTGACCATTAGTCTAGAAATACATAGTTGAAGACTAATTGTATTCCCCATCACAAGTATTCTAATAACTATAAACTGACGTTGGTCTAAACTTTTAGAATTAGATTAACGATTTTAAATTCGATTTCTCCTGAACTTATTTGATATACAAGATTTGCAGGTGATAATGACGTGCAATGGCTTTTCATTTATCAAACACTTTAATGGCCCGTAAAGTTAGGTGTAATCTGAGTTACACCATTGGAGGAGATTCTAATTTCTAATGTTCCAATTAGAGGAAGAAATCCACCAATTAAAGGAAGAGGAAAGAAAGAAACCCAAACTTTGCCCTGCGTGATTGTGGAATCAAAGAGTATGACAGGTTGGGGAATCAGCAATTGAGGTGAGCTTTACCTATCAGAATAAATAAAGTTGGCACCCATCACACATGGTCCTATGAGAGGACATTAATGTTGTGGAATGCTCCACCCTCAATTAGTTTGTAAAGATTTCGATTTTGGACTTTAGTGGGTCTAACAGTTCTTGATAAGTTGATTTAAATGTTCAAATATACCCTTCTCATTAATTTAAAATTAGTCAATGTGTCTTAGGCTCTACTATATTGATTAGATATGTTGTATTGACATAGATTTTAGCCTATATCAGCCACTATAGGCTGGATTAAGTTAAGTGGGCTCATCTTAAAGTATTTTCTTTCTGATTTTAAGGATATTAAAGTATTTTAAGTATTTTATTTCTTTATTTATTTTATAATTCAATAGTGATATAAGCTATTAAATTAGGCCAAGCACAAAGTAAAAATATATAAATTTTACTAGTTAAATAAATTTTTTGAAAAAAAAAATTCTCTCCGTCTTTTCGTCATTACCATAAAATGGAGCAAAATTGAGTTTTCATTGGCTAATTATTCTTGAAAAAATTACTCATTATAAAATATATGAACTCTCAAAAGAGTCCATAGATTCAGCCAATGGCTATCAGTTTTGTTTTTTAACAATTCAATGAAGAATTTAATTCACATAATTTGATTGTAAAACAGTTCACAAAGAATAATCTCTTTTGTTCTTCTCTACTCATCTTAGTTTGGAGTCTATTCTTTCTGTGCGACTCAAGTTTTTAATATTTCAAGGTGCTAAAATTGACCGATTAAAATCAACCCATAGTTTATGAAACACTTATAGAGGTCCCACAATATAAACATCTAGGTTAGCAATACTCTCATCCATAATATCAGCAATTTGGATCAATGGACCCTGGGCCACACAACAATCACTTAAAAAGAATAAACCCATTTCCTTTATGCAACCTTCCAAAGAAGATCTACCATAGATGTAAAGTGTCGATGCGACAAATGAGTGGGTTTTGGTAGGGCTGAAACTCAGGCAGGTGAGTTGGGTTTTAATAAATCCAACTCAATCCATATAAAAAATTATTGAGTTTGACCCGATTCAACCCATCCCAAGTTGTAAGCCCAAATTGCTCAACCTGACCGGACCTAAGTAAAGAAAATCGTCACAAGTTCTTTATATTTCCTGAAACTCACATTAGGTCGGGTCATGTTGATTTTAAATTTCTGAGTCTATTCCGACTCAAATTCTATTCAGGTTTTTTTCTAATCCGATCCGACCATAAATTTACAAATATATAACCCAACACAATAATTTATCAAGTTGGGTTATACAAGTCAAGATAAAACCCGACCTAAGTTTCACCCCTAGTTTTGGTTGAGATCATCTGATCAACTGTTTCTATATTTTGCTTTCTTCTAATGCTGATTAGCAGGAAAGGGAATAAAACATGTTTGTATGTAAAATATAAATTGGGTGGCTTTACCACCCATCCCTATCTTCTAATTAATATATTATATTGGACAATGCATATTAATATTGACTTATTGTAATGGATTTAGTTACAAAACTACTGCTTCTACGGACGGACCCACATCCTAAAAGCACATAATGCAATCCCTTAAACTGGATTAGTCTGTGGCAACTACCATTTAAATTCATTTTTATGTGATTATTCCTGAATTTTTAATTGCCAAAGCAGAGGTCATGTTGGAAAAGATGGGATTATATAGAATGTGGCTATGTCAGCACTATTAGAGCTCCCTCTAAGCATTTCAAGAGTCCAACTTTGATGCTTATTGAATTTAATGGATTCCAATATCTGCATCTCCTCACATTTATTTATTTATTTTATAATTCAATAGTGATATAAGATATTAAATTAGGCCAAGCACAATGTAAAAATTCATAAATTAGTGGGTATCATCCGAGGGGTTTTTCGCTGGGTTTCCCGCGGTTTCCCACATGTAAATTCAAAAAAAAAAAAACCATTAACAAACCAAAAAATAATAATAAATTCTTAAAATATGAAAAAAGAGACGTGTCCAACATGCATATTTTAAAGAATCTTTAAAACACTGAAACACATATAATGTAAATCCTATTTTTCTATTTCCTTTGCTATTTAAAGAAATAAGGAACAAGTTAATAGTAACCTTTGGTGTTCATGTTTGATTAGGTTCTTGGACCATGTGTTTGTGCTTTCAGTATTTTGTTTCCCCCAATTAATTTTTTCATCTGTGGACCACTATCATTGACCCCTTTATAAAGAAAAAAAATAATAATAAAAGGACCTCCTGCAATAAGTTTCTTCTTAATATTATCATGTATTTGGTGCAGGTCTCAAGTGCTACAATGATTTTAGAAACTGAAAGTGCTGATTCCACAGAAGATTTTAAGAAACAATGTAAATAAATAGAAAGCTCATCAAGTCATCATTATACAGAGACTGACATTCAACAATGGAAATCAATGAAAGCAATAGATGATGGCGTTAGACTCAATTACAAATGAAAATTTTGGCTGGGAGTCAAGTATCACACCTATTGGCTAACATGTACTGAAATTCATAATTTTATCAACAAATTATTTATTTTAATGATCAAGGTGTCCATACCTCTTAGAATATTCGGATAAATCTACGAAGAGTAACTCTTTAGAGTGGAGTGAGAATCAAACTTAAGACTCTCACTTCTTAAACGGATTCCTAACCATCACTTCAACCCCTTTCACTATCAAATATCAACTATCAACAACTTTAAGATCAAAATTTTAGTTGATAATAATGTTTTGACCGCTTGACAAAAAAAAATTAGGTCAAAGCTTCAGCTTTCTTGGTCATTTCAGCCAATATGTGATTTTTATTAAAGATCAAAATTAAATTGAAATGGACTGAAATTTTCACCCAGAAAATTCAATATTTTAGAAATAAATAGTAATATCAAAAAGGGCTACCATCCAACATTAGAAGAGATGCGTATCCAACATTCCAACCACTTAGTGTGGATGGATGCCATGTTAGTGTGGATGCGCGTGCTCAATCACATCACAATGTCGTATAACATAATCAAAAGTTTTATTTTTATTAATTGTTTGTCTAATTTATTAAAGTATAACTTGTATGATTAAATTATTATTTATGGTAAGAGACGTTCTGCCGTCACAAGAATATGTTAGAAAAAGAGTCAATAATACTTAATAGGTTCATGCATCCAGGTATTGCACCTATGTTATATTAACCAATCCAAGTTTGCTATAAGCAAGATGCTGACAACACAAGTTATTAACATTTGACATAATTATTATTATTATTGTTGAATTGTGGGTGATATCCATAGGTGGTGCACTATGCAGTTTGCACTAGTGAATTTTCCACAAAGGTAAGTTGGAAATGTGGCACAATTTCAAGTGATCCAAACAGAAAATCATCAGGTAGTGGGCGCATTATTTCCAAATTTTCCTTAATCATATGAATAAATTCACACTTTTTAATTTGACTGCCACCAATCCAAGTTCACAGTAAAGTTGAAAGTTTGAGTTTTCAGCAATTGTCGGCTTGAAAACTTTTCACAACTTATTTTCTAGACCCAGTAATCAGAAAAAGCATATTTTTTTTTGACAATGGATGTAAACCTTTCCAAATTCAACAGCTGATGTTGGGTCTACATTCCAAATTGGTGCGTATCCATTTTTTCAAAGGTGAGACACTTTGGGACTTTGGGTTACCCAGTAAATGGGTCCATTTGTCCTGCATGCTGTCCTAATCAAGTATAAAAATTTATATTAAAACAACAGCAGTTTTGGTTTTACCAAAATAACAAAAAAATACACTAACAAGAGGTAAAAAGAGTGTCTTTTTTTTTATGACCAAGGTGTCTAGACGTCTCACCTGTATTGAGGTAGTGGATAATTTTAACTTAACTAGCCCTTGAGATCTGTACAAGCCTTCCAATCCCACACACACCGGATAAACATCTACGAAGTACGAAGAGTAGCCTGTTGGAGTTGAACTCAAGACCCTATTTCTTGAAGTTTGCACCTTGACCACCAGAAGAACCCTAGGGGTTAGAGTGTCTACTTTCAAGAAACACCTTTTCTTCGAGACACTATACTCTCACGGTATTTGAGAGAGTGAATAATCATGAAAAAACAAGAAAACAAATCTCTTAAAAAAAGGTATGAGTGCCCAATTCATAATCCAAATTAATGCAGATAATCCTGGGATGTGTATACGATGGGACCATAATATGGCATGAGCCATTAACAAAGACCCGACATCGTCACCATCAAACATTTAACCATCTAATGGATTAACGTTCATAATTGGATTTGGTAGTTTATCTTCTATGAGGCAACTCCCTAACACCCGTATGACTCAAACTGCAATTTTCATAGTTGCAATAATGAATGCCAACTAAAGTAACATCAAACTACCTTTATTGAAAGCACAAGCTACGAACATTTCATGATAGTCATACAAATAAATAGTTTAGATTGTGAAGTCTATACTATTTCTGGTCCACAATCAACTCCAATCTCGTAAACATTTTTCCCAAGTGTACAAATCCTTCACTCGTGAGCAACTTAAGACCGTAAACTTGGGTAGATAATTAATAAAACAAAAAATGTTCTCATGTTTCTCACAACCTAACAACTATTCTTGTGGGCCTAACTTGCAAATCAGATATACTCCATGGGTATGTACACCAAGTCAGCCTCAAATGCAAATTGACTTGCTTAATGAGCATAGAGACCTGCAATCATGTAGTATAAGCCACCGCTACCCACCTAAATGTCCTAAGGATCAAAATTACACCAAGCTTCCCTCTGATTGCATTTAATCATGTCCTTTCACGTTTACGCATTCCCATCCGCGTCTTAGCATACCTAGTGTTCTTGTAAAGGAAACCATATGCATGTCTCAAATGACCCATTGAAAAAGGAAAAGAAAACCAAAGCAATTAAAATGGCAAGATTTTTTAAGGATACTCCAAACGCATGCCATCACCATCCAATGAGAATTGTTGAGAACCCTGCAAAAAACATAAGGCTGAAGTCGAACTGGAAGCATCCTGCATTCAGATAAACAGTGGATGAGAGAGAGAGAGAGAGAGGGGGGGGGGGGATCAAATGATCAATTATATATGCAGAATGATTTTGATATCATAAATTCCTGAATGAGACATGTTCATCTTTCACAGCTTGACTTGGAGACCGCAAAACTTTGTAGCAACTCATCCAATGCAGAAGAGACATGTAAGCAAAAATCCAGATGATTCAATCATAACCCCCACTGCTGATTAAAACTAACCACAAATCAGATTGGATGGACATCAACCATGTGGTTTTGCCTACTGACTTTGTATTTTTTATCAATTCCTCTATAAGCATCATCATCTTAAAATAAACATCAGCAAAAAAAATAACAATTGTACAGTTAATATTAAATTGCAACCATAGTCAACATTCACTCATGAAAATTGCCAAATATTGCAGGGTCAGGGTTGGTATCTCAAATTTCCAAGAATGGTTAATCCACACCTCATCCATATGAGCAGATAGGATTAGCTCCATCCAGCCCCAAGCATAAATTTTTGGGCCCATCAAAATTCAAAATCAAGTAATTGCAATGAAGATTAGTGAAGCACATTGATGAAGTGGGATGGTGAATAGGGACTTCATTATTTCGAAAACTAGGCTATCCCACTCTTCAGATAATGAAGAATTAAATGTGAAATTTTGAAATCACCCAGAAAAAGAAATCTGAGCATTGGATCTGGCCCAACCAAACCATGGATGCGTCACTGTGGATCACAACCACGGTTACATGCAACAGTGAATTGCCCTATGCTTTTCTAAGTGGCCTATAAATATGGGTCTAGATTTAATCATAAGGGGCTTATTAGAGATCACTCTCACTCAGTCGGCAAGGGGAAGGAAGAAATTCCAACGGTCAGTAAGTGTGGTTTGGGTCGTACCTAGGACACTTTTCTTGTTCATAATGTAGCTTGGGTTCCACCCAAAAACACTTATACATGTATGCTTTGGGTCTTACCCAAGGACACCTAAATCCAAACAAGTTAGTTTGGGCCTCACACAAGGACCTATGTTGGAGAACTCTTCAAGATGTATAATGCACCCATGCCGCTTACAACTTCTCTTCATGGAGCCTTTTAGTAAATATTGCTTTCAAAGATGACATCATCATCATCAATTATAACCCAAATCCTATCTATCTAGGGTCAATTTTTGAGTTCTTCTCCAATTGACCATGTTATATACTATATTCTCAGTTACTCCACTATCCATAATGTCTTTCTTTTAGCGAAACTACAGAGGGGGGAGAAGGGGAAGGGGGGTGCGGGACCAAGAAAACTATCACCAACGATAAAATAAAATGGGTAGGTATATCGATTGGCCATGACAAGTTTAATCCTTGCTAAAACAATTTAAGAAATAGATGGCTGGGAAAGTACCTGAAAATCAACAAATGCAACAGGAACCCCATTTTTGTTCTGCATCTTGAGTTTCAAAAACCCAGGACACCTGTCAATGGGAGAAGTGAATCATCAAAAGTAGAAGTTGGAATTTTATTCAAGTTCCAACACAAATTAAACATTCTCCAAACCTTGAAAATATTTGAGTTAGCCCTTGCTCAGTGCAATTCGGTCCCAAATTGGCCACGAAAAGTGTGGGGCAAGGATTATTATTCTGAGGAACATAAGGTGTCGAAGATTTGTTCTGCAAATGTGTAAGGTTGTTATCTTTCCAAAAAAAAATGTGTAAGGTTGTTAGAATAAAACAAAATATAAATGATTAAATATTCAAATGCAACAGTTCATAGGCAGCATGTGACCCTTTAGTGTAACATAACAAATAACAAAGGAATTCCATTTCAAAAAAATAAAAATAAAAACAAGGAATTTATTTTCTAAAAAGGTCCCTAATTTTAGATTTATTTGAAAGAAGCCCAAATATTTTCTATAATTTTAAAAAGACCCTAAGATTTGATTAAAATTCTAAAATGGCCCTCAATGATATTAACTAATGATCTAATGATGTTTTCTTTGACATTTATTAGATGTATCTTGTGGGGTGCTCTTCAAGGTCAACACTACTAAAGAGATTAGGTTGACTAAAAATTACTTTTTATAGATTAGTAATATCTCAACCATCAATTATATTCTAAGTTGCGCATTTCAAAATATATATATATTCTAAGTTGCATGAGTACAGGTAGAAGCGTCAGCGTCCGACATAAGTATGAGGCGTCCGACACAGCGACCTCAAAATAAGATCCATCACCATATTTAAATAAAATAAAATTAAAGTTTATTTTGGATGAACATAAGGTGTGAAAATAACACTAATAGAAAATAATATCCTAGTTTTACTCTAAACATTTAGGTGACAAAGGTTGTAAGAAGGGGAATGTGGTAATATTTTAGTCATCTTATAAATGTTAAAAAACACTAAAATAATCCATGAAGAACAAGTGCCTATAAGTGACGTCTGGACACCTCCGGACCTCAAAAAAAAAAGTGTCTACAAGTGTCTGACATGGGTTTTAATGTCTACAAGTGTCCACACATGTATGTCACACACTATGAAGTGTCTATAAAACATATATTATATTAGATGACCATACACTTACATTTTTAAGGCTTGAAAATCAACGATGATATAAAAACTATGTTTCAATTGAACGGAGAATGCAACTTTGATTGCAGTCAAATTGGGGGCATGCCAAATGTATGACATATAGTGGTGTGAAGGAGAAAGATGGATGACATGAAAGCTCCATGTGGACTGCATAGAATAAATCACAACGTAAATTGCTACCTATAAGCACAAATAGTTTTTATACAAAAGTTGAACTTTAGTCAACATAGTCAACGAGCCTTTTTAAAAAATTAATCAAAACTTAGGGGCCTTTTCAAAATTATAAACATAGAGGTTTTTTTCCAAATAAGTTCAAAAGATAAGGGCCTTTTTAGAAAAAAAACAATAAAAATAAATAAAGGAACTTGAAAAGGCATACAATAGATATGCCTCAGAAATCATCCAATGACTAATTTGTTAAGATTTAAAACATTCTTCCTAGTGGGGCTTACACCATGTTGCTGCTCACTAGCTGGTCTAAACACATTTTGAGTGAAAAAAGAGGTTTCACCTCTTTCCAGGCATGCTTGTGTGAAGGAAGAGGTTTCAACTCTTTTTATGCAAGCCTTTTGTCATACACCAATTGTGCACGGCATGCCCCACAAATACATAAAAGCGTATCATTTTACCAACTTTAAATATAAAAAAAATGCATTTCATTTATGGAAAGTAACTGGCCTAAGCTGATGATGATGGTGGTGGGCAGAGGAACTTAAAAAAAATCTGCAAAGAAGAAAAATTTGTGAAAGGATTCATGAGTTGACTATCTATCTGATGCCCATCTTTCTCAAAGTCACAATCTTTGTGCTTGCAATATTGAGCACTCACCAAGGGTTCTGTAGGCTCTTCTACTCAGAATAGTAGCTAATTATTAAAATTAAATGCCATCATCCATGACATAGTGGCAACTGCCTTGTGTTCAAATCCTATGTTACGGAACAAAATAGCTTAATTGCAGTAAAGAACCTCCTCTTTGGAGATCATGTGTTCAAATCCTCCTGCTTTCACATACATTTGGCAAGAGCCTCTAGCACAATGTTTCAAGTTTCAACCATTAGGCTGTGGGTTCAAGTCCTACAGGAGTCAGTGAGTGAGCCCATCAGGAAAAAAAAATTCCAAAGTGAATTACAAATGCCAACCTCAGGTGGATGGAATAAATGACTCATAATGAGATGATGATGGTCCATCACAAAGCACCAAGTCTCTTCATGTAGTTCAAACAGACACTTGGCAAGTCTCTACAATAACACAGAGTGGGATGCACCCCAATTTGTTATGCATCACTAAATCTTAGTTTGTGATTTAAGATGGTGGTTCCCCAAGATCAAGACTGAAAAGCAGAAGACGAACTGCACACTTCAAACTGATTAATGTCATGGCGAAACATATGATCCTGATTTAAGACTTTAGTCTAAGATCTACTGCCAAGACAATTGGGAAAGGAGGAATTAACCAACAGCCTTTCATCTACTCACAAGTGTTTGATTCCCAAAGGATCACACGCATTTCTATTGATACATGCCATGTATCAATCGCCATTTTAAAAAATTCCAACACATATCTGACAACATTAGATATGTTATAGAACTGAATTTGTTCAAATGTGCCACACCTAGTGAACCACTGTTCTTTGCAGGCATATTCAGTGATTCCTTAGATTTTGCTGCAAGTGCAAATGCACATATGTCAATGTGATATGTAAATATTGTGCATAAGCAAGCAAGCAAGCAGATGAGGAACTATCATCCCAGATGGTTTGGACACCTGTATACCAGAAAAAGCTCCATTACGGAGAGTCAAAAGACTACTTTCAAAGAGAGAGGCTGCTAAAGACACAGATTGAGGTTGTAGGCAGGATATAATGGAATGTGATGTGACATATTATTATTGATTAGGGTTTAATGGAAAAGTAGAAGTCAAAAACCTACTTTTAAACTTTAAATAGATGGAACAAAGGCCTCGATGGCTTTGATGATGAGGTAAGTAAGAGACCCTTAAGTCTAAATCTCTTATTTTGACAAAAAAAAGTGGCTTTTTAGTCTACATGCATCACAATTTCATTGATTGCCAAAAAGATTTCTATCACAATATACTAAACAAAAACTCTAGGGAGGCTGCTCTTTAAATATTGAGGTGGGTGTCATTTTTTCTGATGGAAGATGTGGAGAATGACAAGGACATTGACTGTGTAATAGAGCCCCATCTAATCATATTAGCCTCGTGATTTTAGACTTTAAATTTTTTATTGCCACAAAACTGTTGATTTTTTTATGGCCCCTCACAAACTTATGATGATCGGATTGAGGAGTTCTCTTTTAAGTTATATCATCTCACTCAACCATGTGTGGCTCATTGCATGATAAATGTGCAGTCTTCCCATTCAAAATGGGTACCCTAGTCTCCCTAGAGCTGCACTATACTAATAATCTGAAAAGGGAAAAGGAAAAATTAACACATAAAGGATCACATCAATGGAATTACAAATCGCTATCCCAGGAAAGCCTTGGGCAACTCAAGTTTACCCGCTTTGGCATCTCCCTCCATTTGTTAATCCTAAACCAAATTTCTAGAAGAATTTTTTATTGTGTCATAACATTTTCTATTTTTAAATCATAAAAAAGGTCATCTAAGTAGAATAGTCAAAGGGGATAGGAGAAGGGGTAGACCTTTAAAGACCCGGATCAATGGTATAAAGAAAGATATAAAACAATAAAGAGTGATGGAGAGCATGCTTTTTGATAGGGTAAAATGGGAGTCTTACTCAAAAGACCAACCTGAGGGAATCCCAGTACTGCAGGAGCCTGTGGTATCCATCATGTAGTAAAAAACCAAACCACGCAATCAGAGCCATGGCAGGCTTATTATTTAAGGAGATTCATCCAATGCCATGCAGTATTTTAAGGAAAGAGGAAATCCCCATGGGGGCTTCAGCAAATCTTTAGGGAGATTAGGGATATTGTTGCGTTGTAGATGTTTCTCTTAAGCATGTGAGGAGAGATCCTGTAATGGTATCACTGTCCTTTTTTTCGAAAGGTTGCCGCCATCCTTTTTAGATAATTAAGGAGTAGACAGGAGAAGCTTTTTATTGATTTCTCTTTGGATAGATATATGCTTTTGTTTAATGTATATAGTTGTTCACAGCTTCAGAGGCAGCATGCATATTGGGTGCTGCTGCCTCCTTTGTATTTCTTCATGAAATCTGTCCCACTTGTTCTCTTTCTAGGGAAGAAAACGAAAGGATGGAAAATAGCTGTTGATGATGATAAGTGGTGGTACTAATCACATAATATAGAACTTAATGCAGTCATACACCATCATTAGAAAAAAAATCCATCAAGAAGATCATGAATGTTACCCCATCCTTTTTTTCCCATCAAGAATATCACAGTGTTACTCTTATACTTAATATTTTTTCCATCAAGAAGATCATAAGTTTCTTGTTTGCAAGATTGAACAAAGATATAAATAGAAAGGCAAGCTCACCGAGAGTTTGAGGTTGGCATCAATGCCAGCTTCACCGCCAAAGTTTAAGTGGCTGTAAAAAGAACGTATCTTGATAAATTAGATGAAACAAAAGAGTAGTAATAACTTACTTTAACCAACTATAGAAATATAGAGTGCATTGCTTCTTTCACAAGGCCCATGACATTTGTGCAATAAAATAGTGTAGGGATATAGGAGTACCTATTACATTAAACAAGTAATCAAATAAGGAAAGACGTGCACAAGTAGTGTGATTTGACCTTTGTGCAGATGGATAACCATTCATGTTGTAAGCAGAATTACCCATTCCAGACAAGTGAGTTGTGCTGCCAACACCTGTTAGTGCGCAAGTGTGCCAAACGTGCAACATGAGGATTTGAAGGAAAGTGCTCTTCATACAATTAAACGCTGCTCACCATCATTATATATAAAAAATACACAAGGTACCATTCAAGAGGAAGCAAATATCTATATACATATATGTAAAGTAATATTCTAACGCAGGACTTATTTTTTAAAGGTAAAAAGGCAATATATTATGCTTGACTTGTAAAGAACCAACTTGGTTCAATGTTCAATGACAAATAATCCCGAATATCCACTGAACAAAAATCATTTAACAATTTGCAAATTGAGTGGTGAAGATGCAATTGCAACCATGATATCTTGTTCTTATTCAATTACAGATGTTTCAATTTGTAAGAAATGAGTTAGGGCATATTCAGACACATGTCCATAAAGAAAAGTAGGTGTGGACTAAGATACTCTTAATTTAATAACAAACACCATGCCTAATGATAACATGGTGGGTTTGGATGTTTAGTTTCATATAGTAAATACCATATAGTTTCAAGCTTTGTAGTTATGGAATGCTATTCTAGTTAGTCATTAAATAATGGCATTCTAGTTACATTTCAAATAATAATAATAATACTCCCTCTGTCCCATTTTAGTTGTTTCATTTGAAAGATTTGTATTTTTTAAGAAACTCTCTATATCAGGCTAGCAATCCATGTGATCTCATCCATTTTCAACACATTTTATACTACTCCAATATAAATGAGATAACTATTTTGAGACAATTCCAAAATCCATATAAGACAACTAATTTGGGACAGAGAGAGTAATAAGGAAGAATCTTTTTGTTTTGGCAGGCTTTTCTTGGCCTGTTTCTTCCTTATTGTATTCCCTTTTGAAGAAATGAAGTTAATTTTCAAAAATATAATAATAATAATAAGGAAGAACGGTGATGCATGAGCAAACCCAACATGATCAATCATCAGTACAAGAGACAGTAGCAGCACTTTTAGCATACCCATGTGTACTTGAGAAAATGTCAAGATTTTGAGCAAGAGATTTGAATTTTCTAGGATTTTAATGAAATTGAAATATTTCTTTTTTTTCCTTTCCAAAGAAGTTACAGTAAAAGAAAAGAGAGAACCAAAAATAAATTCACCCAAATAACTTCTAAAATCTCTTCTGGTGTGGATGTTTCATATTAGAGAGAACACCAAGAATATTTGTTTTTAGAAAACTACTGAATGTCATTATTTATTGGTAATTTCAAAGACCAAGAAAGGAGAACCTACAAGCTGCCAAGTTCTTAAGCATTACATAAGTCCTATTGGAACACAGTGAAACATTTTTATTTGAAATGTAAAAAATATAAAAACCTTGAAATCAACTATGGCTTAACCACATTCAGGACACAGGTCATCTTACCAGAATCAGGAGGAACTCTTGAAAATGCACCAGATCCTCTTACTTTTTTATCTGAAAACTTAGTCCATCCATCATCTGATTCTCAAAATAAAATTATTTAGTTTTCATGAGACAGAAAAAAATGACTGAAAGGGAAACAAAAATAAGATTTAACCAGAAGCATGTAAATGCAATCGAAGTAAACCTGTTCTTGAACGCTTCCCCCTTGAGTTGGCCTTCGCAAGATCAATGTATAGTGTTGATTCCTTTTCAAGGTCGAACATTAGTCCCTGCCAACAAGATCAAATTCAATTATTCAAGGAATCAATTAGATGAAGACCAGCAACCCTCCAAACATAGCTTTCCAATTGAACCTTTTTCGGAGAAGTAGCAGGAGAGCAAAGACAGAATATAGAATATGTTATGTCTAATAAAGGCAGAAGTAATTTCCTCTTCCATGTAATTTGTCACTTGACATTGAAATAAGCCCTAAACAACCACTATCATATATTTGTTCTACATCATTCATATTTTGTATTCAGAAGATCCCAAAAATATAAGGTGTTCTGATACGGGCATCACAAGCATAATTGAAGACAATAAGAAGATTGAAGATGAAAACTTCATCTCCAGTGCATGCAAGACCTTTGATCCAGGAATTGATGACATCAAGCATGACATGCATGAAAATTGAAGACAATTTTGATCCATTCGATGACCTCCATGATGACCTTAGCTGTGAAATTGCTCAATTAGCCATAATTGAGTATGATAAAAACATTGGCGCCAAAGATCCGCATTCCCAACCTCAAAAGCCACCCAAATCGACCCAAAATCAGCCCAAGTTTATGTATATGGGTCCAATGCTTCAAATCCACCTAACTGAGCCCCAATTGACCCTTTTAGCAACCCAAATCCAAGCATTTAGCCTTTTACACGAATTTTGTCTCTCACATACATGGAGGAAGGTTGGAAAGAGGAAAGGAATCAAATTTTTAGCAAAAAAGAAAAATAGAAGCGTGGAATGTGTGGCTAGATTTGATCCTTGAGAAAGGAGGTGGAATGGATGGTTTAGATGGATGGCAATCCTTGTAAATAATTTTTAAGTTTTTGTGTATAAATAGAGGCCCGTGGCCATTGTACAAACACACCAAAAAATCAATTCAAGTTTTGCTTTGTGCAAGTTTTGAGTTCTCTCTCTGAGTTTTGAGTTCTTTGATTTCTTAGTTCTAGTTTGGTTTTCCTATTTCTAGTTCTAGTTCTAGTTCCAATTTTTGTCCAATTGCCTTGGACGAATTTTGCAATTAGTTCTAGGATTTGATTCAAGGAATTCAATTCTACAATTCTAGAATTCCATATTTTCTTGAGTGATCTTGCATAGTGTCAATTTCGCACAAGGAAGTCATTGGCCTTATCTCTTTATTCCAATGAGAGGTGAGAATTAGAGGTTTTGGCTCATCCTCTTTGAAGCCCCGTTTGTCTTCAATCCAGGTGCGTTATCAAGAGGCATATTATGACGCCGTTGGTCTGAGGATCTTCCGAGACATCGGGGTTCGTTGAGTCTGGGGTTCTCTCGGAATTATGTCAAATTACTAAGCCGGATCTTGAGGAATTCTTCAATTTGAAGATGGAGGCAGAGGTAGGCTTTACACCCAACCCTACCCTTCATCATGTTTGCCATCAGGAACATAAAAATATACATCTATCACTAGTGAAATGGCTTCATTCATACAATTAAAATATTGCTTAACCACCATAAGTTAAACGTTCAGCCACAATAGATTATTCATAAATATGAAAATATTAAAACACCTAAGGTATTACAGAAGTATGAGTAACAAGGAAACACAGGTTATGGATCTTTAGACTGAAGCAAATAAAAGAAAAACAAGGCATAAAGGATCCACAAGAGGCCAGTGTGCATAAGGCATCCAATACTCTTTTATCTTTAAGTACATACATTTAGCGCATGCATGGCAGCAACTGCAGACTGCTGATCTGAGAAGACAGCAAATGCAAATGCCTGTTTCAGTAAGAATAACAAAGTTAGAGAGCAGTTCAAATAGTGGAGTAACAACAAAAGCATATAAACACATGATACTCTACAAAAAATCTTTAGTGAAAACTGTCATGACAAGTTCATTATCTATACTACCATACAGTTGAAACAATGGACCAATAAACCACATATAACAATCAAATGCACATGATTGTCATTATTGCCACGCATAAAAAACGGAAGTGAGAAATTAAGGTTAAAAGCTAACTGCATTTTCATATGCACATCCATACATCATATTAGGTTAGGTTACCCACTTTTACTTGTCCTACCATATGTGGAGTGTCTCCTTGTGACTCCGTCCTTGAGAATCCACCATCCCATTTGCCTATCAAGGAACTTTTGAGAAGGAACATTGTAGGGGGGAGGCACCTCATTTCTTTCACGAGAAAAGAAAAAATAAATCAGAACTTAGTTGTATTCAACGACCCATAGTTTGAATCCCCTTCGACTAGGGAAGTGCAGAAAGTGTTCCATTTGTCTATTAAGAAACTTTTAAGAAAGAACATTGTAGGGACCTCGGACAGGGTAGCTCAACTGGTAGTCACTTTGTCTCAGGAACCAGAGGTCCCAGGTTCGAGTCCCGTAGTCACCCGATGCCCGTGGCTTGCGAGAGGTTACGTGCATTAGGAATTTACCCAATGCCCTCGTACTCAGAGAGAGGTGGGGGCCTTGGGGTTCTTCATCATAAAAAAAAAAAAAAAAAGAACATCGTAGGGAGGAGCCTCATTTCTCTCATGGAAAAACCATCATATTTTTGCATAACTCATTGAACCATAGTTTGAATCCCATTGACAAAAGACGTCCAAAAGAAGTGCACAAAAGAATAATTTGATAACTTTTTCCTTAGAAACCAAGCTCTTTGGTTAGCAACATCTATAACTCCCATTATACCATGGTACTGTAAGCATGATTCATTTGCCAGTATGCATTCCAGGGCATCGATTCAACTAAAAAGGATGTGGATCCAAGTCATGTGACCATTAACAGAGAGAGATCTGTAGATGCCAATCATGACTAAGGGGCCACATCGAAGTTTACTAGCGGCTATGTTTCCCTAATGAATTGTGTTCCCACAAAAAGAACGTAGCAAGAAACATGATGCATGGAAGGAAAATAACCATTTTTAACAAAAATAGACAGGGGTTTAACCGTTTTTGGTGTAAATTTTTTACCTTCCAAGAAAGTACTTTCTTTCACAAGCATCCAAAGAACATTGATGTTAAACAAAGTAAACACATTCCCTTTATTTAAAGAAAATATTACAAGAGGTCCTGCAGTCACACAAGCTAAGGCTGCAAAGAATGCAGAGGTGAAGGAATGCACCATATGCAGACTTGAGGCCAATAACGTACTAACAATCAAAACCGAGGTCAGCAATCTCACCAAAATCAAGAGGCAAGACTGCAATTATCAACGTAGCAAAAAATAGATATGAATTTTAGCGTTCATGGTTTTTTTTGGGGGCCTTGTGGGAATATTTGTCGATTCCATTTTGGAGGCCACTTAGTTTTTCATCTGGAGTGAAATGTTTCAATAGTTTCTTCTATAACAATGCTCCCCTAAAATGTGAAGCATTTTTTTATTCAGAAAGTGTAAGGGCATCAATTACTCTCTTCACTGAGGAAGCTTTCCTTTTTTGTTAAATGATAACATAATTCATTAAAAGGGTACGAGAAGTGCACAAACAGGAAACAAATAGATAAAGAGGAACAGCCAGAAATATGAAAAAGATGCAAGCTTTTCCACATGTTTTGTTACTTTCTAAATAAATTGTGAGAGACTTTGCAACTATAATATACCAAACTACATTAAAAACATCAACAAAATTGTCTTAAAAATTCTGGATGCAACGGATACAACAGTAAAAAGAGTTTTTCTACTGGACCAGAATAGCTGTGCCCTTTGGCTGGAAGTGCATGGAATTGACAACTGTGCTTGACTGATGGGAATTGACCCTATTCCAAAGAGATACAAAGTAGTAAGTTGAATGTCTTAAATAACATGTATTTTCTGGGGTGAACAATCAGAATCCGGTTTGCTTTTTAGAGCAAAAATTGTTAAGACATGGAAAATGGTGTGGCATTTTACCAACATTTCCCCTGTTCACAAATCTTGTCCTGCAAATTTATAATCTCGTGATAATACCCAGAAAATTTTCAAATTTTTTCAAGGTATATCACCAATGAAAAGCATCGGAAATGACTTAATAATACAGTTAAAATGCTTCAGAGATTAAAGCGGTTGAAAAAAAAAAAGTAGAATGGCCTTTTTTCTCGGTAAACCACCATGAAAATCCTGCTGAATATCATCCAATTGGAAGCATTGGGAATGAATTGATGATACATCTAAAATGCTTCAAATGTTACAATTTTAAAAACAAAAAGTGGATTTGAGAGAGAGAGAGAGAGAAGTAAATGCCTGAGAAGAATGGCCAGTGCACTTGATCTGGGAGGACTGGTATCCGGGAAACTCGCGGAAGAGGTTGTAGATCTCGCGGGCCTTGACATCATCAGGTAGACCGGCGATGAAGAGAGTTCGGACCTCGTCTTGTGAAGATGCGTAAGGTAGGGCTGCGTAAGAAGGGAAAGCGCCCTGCTGGTGGTGGTGAGGAGGGTAGTGTGGAGGGAGATGAGGCTGTGGTGGAGGCGGTGGTGCGGCACCGAGGGGAGGATGAGGATGAGGATGAGGAGGAGGAGGGGTTGGCGCCGCATAATAAGAAGGGTAGTGAGGGTTGTGGGCAGGGGCGGGCGGATGAGCGTATACGGCCATTTCCTCCATCACCGACTAGACTCCAAACTCTTCTTCTCCGACAGGATTCGATGCTGTAACCTAGTTCAGCAATCTTGCTGCCCGCGAGTATAGCTTTTTTTCACTCGCGCCTGTGAGAAATCATAGCCGTTCAGCTCTGGCCATCTGTTTCGAGGGATCCATTGGTTGGAGGTGCGCGCTCGTGAGAAAGATGAGCCACGTGATGGGTGGCTTGAATGAAATCAAGCAATTATCTGTTCCTTAAAGTAAAAGAATATTTTGAATATGGTATGAAGTGGCGAATGTATTTGAAATTGTAAATTATTTTAAATAAAAAACTAAAAGTAATTGTTAGTTATTTCATCTAGATCTCAGCGTTGATTTCACTCATGTAAATCTAATGACCAAGAATAGTTTTATTATAATTTTTTCTTTTTGAGGTGTTCAAAACTATAAATTAACATAATAAAGTCAACCAATCTATAATTTATTATTATGATCATCATCATCAACATTTTATATATATATATATTCAATTTTATATTCAATTGACTTTATCATAAACACATTCATTTTTTTTATCTATTGACTTCATTTTTTTTTCAAGGCCCCTCTATTCTTCTAAGAGTTATTCAATTGACTTTATCATAAACACATTCATTTTTTTTATCTATTAACTTCATTTTTTTTCAAGGCCACTCTATTCTTCTAATGTTTTCATCTAGGGATTTAATTCTCTGTCAAGAAATTTTTCTCCTATTTTTATTTTTATTTAAAAAAAACCATATTTATCGACCAATATCTCAAATCTCGACCGACACGATCATCTACAACCTCTCAACTCTATCTACCAAAGCTGCATTTGGTCTTCTACTAACATTACCGAACAATCTCAAATGAATTTTTCTCAATTTGTTTCTTAAAATTATCTCTATTGCATTTGTTTATAATTAATGATTTACCCATGCAACATATGCACATCCATTACCTTAACTTTCTTTATTTGTATGCTTTTTCATTACATAATACTGTACTCATAACATTGTAAATATAACTATTTTATAAAATCATCCTTTTGAGTTAAGGGGACACTTTTATTATATAAAATCTACTAAGTTATTTATATTTTGCCTACCCCGCTCTATAATGTACTTTTTTGTTGCAATGCTAAAGTAATAGAAATAACACTTTTTTGTTGCAATGCTAAAGTAATAGAAATACGCTATCTTAACAGTTTTCAAATAATTTATTAGGGAAATGATATGATCCTCTACTGTAATTTTATTGGTAAGGGTTTTGAATTGCATTGAATTCATCTTATAAATTCAAATCTCTCTCTCTCACACACATATATATATACTCACTTTCGCAATTTACCAAATGAGAAAAGAAAAGAAATTTTATAATTTTTTTTTAATCAGATAGTGATTGAATGGTGGATTTTAAAAGGTAAACTTCACATATCTTACATACAGTGCTGGTCCTACTATAGGCGCCGTAGGCCGCCGCCTAAAGCCCTCAAAATAAGTTTAAAAAATAACGTGCACTAAGGCCCTAGAGATTTTAAGGCCTTTGCAGTAAGACTTATCTTAACAATTTTGCCTACGGCCATGAGATTTAAGGGTATCTCAGGGCCTTGTAAGCAGTATTATTTGAAACCATCTTTACCATTAAAATGATGTTAGACAACATGGAAAAAAGAAATGTAAGCCCATTCTTAATGTGAGATTATTGGGTAAATTTGTGACTAAAAAATGTCAATGAGAGAGTAGACGTTGGGTCTGCGACGTGAAGAATGCAATATATAAGGCGCGAGAGAATAAAATAAAACAGAAGCTAGGAGAGAGTAGCAGACCCGCCATCATTGGCAGTGTGCCATCATGTTTAACAGGATTTTCATTTTGGACTGCTTGAGAGCTTGGAAAGAATGTATTGATTTGTCTTAATATTTTAGCCGAATTGTTTCTTAGAGCTCTTTCCAGTTTGGGTGTGTACAGGGTTGGAGGTTGTTTCTTTCCTTTGTTTTTGTTTATGTATCACGCACTTATGGTGCCTTTATTTATTTTTAATAAAATTACAATTACCATTAAAAAAAAAACTCTATTAACAGGATGAATGAGTAGGAAGCTAGATCAAAACTTCTCTCCTTTTAATATATTTTTTTTTTCCAAAACCCAAGATTAAGGCTCCATCAGGTGTGGTGCTTGTTGGTTGGTTTATCAGGTGCCTAACATTCATCCTGGAATAAATATAGGAGAATTACAGTTGTTGCAACTTCAAAATGATAATTTGGTTCATCAGAGATGGCAAAATAAAAGTCTGATGTGGTTTCCATTTTCTTTTTTTTTTTGCACGAAGAAATGGACACTTGCTGCTCTGCTCAGATGTTTACATTTCATCTTCTTCCTTCTAAGAGAGATTCCACATTACACCTACCAGCGACCTTTGTTACTCTTCATAATCATATATTGTAAGTTTCATCAGCATAGGTTAAAACAAGTCACAATAATTAATGTCATGTTAAGACTGCTGTTATTACTATAAAAATCTGTAACATGAACGTGTAAGGAACAGACATGAAATGGCAAAGCAGGAGCTTAACACAGAATGCCATCATTACTGTTATCTGTGGGGCAGTAGGTGAATCACAAAATGAATTTTCTATTGACACAAAAAAATTCCAAGAGAGCGCTCATTTTTTTATGACAATCAATAATTGCAATAATACAATGGGACATTAAACAAATCATCTAAATAACATATAAAGATGCTATTACAGACGCCCTTTTAACAAGTATAAAAAAACAGCCAACACACAATTTCCTTTTCTTCTTGCACTTGTTGAAAGAAAAAATAGAAAAAAAAAAAAAAGAAGGAAAAAAATCCAAAACAATAGAATACCTCACACGTGTGATCTTCTTCAGACTGAACCTTCCTAGCCATTTGTAACAACCTTAGTCGATGTAGTCATCCACAGCACCAATATCTCTTTACAAGATGCTTCAGATGAGGAAAGCACCATTCTGAGGCAATACACAAAGTCAACTCATCCAACTCCACATCTGCAGTCTCAGCCATAAGGCGAAATATCGATATCCCACTACCCACTTCATGGCACCTCTGCATCAATCAAAAACAACAAAGATGTGGAAAGGTTTTGTTACTTCGCATGTTATGCAGTCCTCTGTGCATTATTTGTGTTTGAATATGTTGGATGGTTATCAACTCCACAAAACTGATTTGGGCAGCAACAAATTGGTATCAACATTTCGTGGGATAATACTTTCAGGGTGGTTTTTTCCCCACCCAAACCTTGTGTGGCTACCAATTTCTACACCAGCCAAACACAGTTTAATGATCCCCAGTCTTTCAGCAAGAATGATCAAACTGATTATCATTTTGGGAGAAATGAGATACAACTTTATTTGTATGCAGACATGCATGTCCATGTGGAGCTCAATAGCATGAGCTTGAAGAGAACGATCTATCAAAGCAGAAGATATACTTGCATTTGGTTCTATCCTCCTGTGGCAAGAGTTGAATGCCATGAGTGGTCATAGCTGAATATGTGACACTGGAATATAATCGCTAGGACGATATCACATCATGTCTGACAGAAGCTGTGGCCGTGGCCGTGGCCTTGACCTCATGATTGTTTCATCGCTGTGCCTGATCCATTCCGAGAGCCTCCACGGCTTTTGCCACTTCCACTTAAACTGCAACAGCCATTGATGATGACTTCTTTTCCATCTCCATAACTTCCCTGCCTGTCCTACAACTGCCAGCTTCTTTCCCATTGACAACTCGCCAATGGCTATCATCTGCATCCATGGACAGCAGTTTCTTTATGCTACTCAATAAAGGTAAAGCTAAATGCTAGAGTACAGGTGTGCAGGAATAAACCTTCCGTTGCTGGTTAGCAAAGACTGCTGCTGTCCCTCTGGGGCCATTAGCAATACCAGCGGTATATTTGAGCTGCTTTTGTGCAGGAACAGTCATTGGAGACAATGGTCCACTACTATCATCAGCACTGTGTTTCATTGAACCATGTGAATTCCCCTGTTCATAACATCAAGTGTCAGATTATAATAGGTGATCATGTTGGTTGTAAAGTTAATCATGAAAAACATGACATGCAGCATATTGCAGCAGCAGGACCACGAGAAATAGAAATGACCTGAAATTCTACTACTTGACCAAACTAAAATAGAGATTGATTCATTTAATGAACAAATAAGAAAATAATGACACCAGAGGGGATTGCAAAACAAGGAATTTGCAGCAAATAGGTTTTTTTTCTCCAATATGCCATTTTAGAGTCAAAATAAGTTGAGTTATGGGCAGTTCAAACAATATATGTCATAATCGATAAGAAATCAAATCAAGACAAGCATATCTGCATCTCTATATATATGCACAAACAACCTCATGTAGTGGAGATGATGCAATTGGGGCCTTTTTTATCCAACTACGTGATGTGATTGGTTGAGGGTGGAAAGATTCTCCCATGCAAAACAAGTCAGGAATAGTCAGTAAGTCCCACAAATGAAAGACCCATACAAATCCTTGTGTCCCTTTCCGTTGCCCATTTAGCAAGCTATGCTGAAAGAAAATAGGTTCCAGTCATTCTTGAACTTTCATGTTGTGATACGACTGAACAAAGAACAATTTTCAAGGTGCAACAATTACTCCTCGCAGCAATTGCAGAGTAGTTCTCACTGCCATGTTCAATACTGAGTTAATCTTTTAGAACTTAGGTTCAGATTAGTTGCATGTATCAACAGAGTAGTAGACATAAGTTCACTGGGTAGGCTTCTAGTTTTCTTTTTTCAATCAGAAAGTAAATTTTATTCTAAAAGGAAAAGGGCTTCAATACAACATTCTATATTCATAATTCCTGAAGAGGACCAACAAATAACTGCCTACACTCCAGCCTTTCAGCAAATGTAAATAGATAGGGTCTATTAACTCATCCCAAACAATCACATTCCTTGAATCTCATTCAACAAAGGATTCACTGCCACACACAAGAAGTATCTTGACCCCAGTAAGGATGGCATGGATCTCAACTTCATTGCAGATGAAAAATAATAATGAGAACAACAACAACGACGATGATGATAATAATGAGGATGAGATAACAGGCCATTCATTGGAAAGCAATTTAATCTCACCGAAGCTGAAGTGGCCAAGGCAATGGCAACAGCCTGTTCTCTCAATTTCTGCTGCTTCTCAATTTCTTTTCTCCGTATTTCACTATGCCGCAGTAAACCAACCAGCTCATTCATTTGCTCTTTAATTTCCTTGATCTCAATTTCCTTCTCCCATAACTGGCACCTGTCAAAAAACATAAACCTCATTTAACCACATTCCACAAAACTGTACATGCATTCATAAAGGATCAATGTCATTTGCTATGTTTTAATGTCTAATTAAGGTTTTTTTTTTTTGTTCTAATTAAAAGACAAGACTTTTAACCATCACTGAGTTTGGTGGTCATTTTTGTTGACATAACTACAACACACACACAGACACGTGAAACGGGTTTAAAAAAGTTGTGCTATACAGTAACAATTTATACAATATGGCAACATCCATGGACAAGGATACCCCCAAGACCAAGCAAACTAGAATGCCCTCAAAGCAAATCTGAATCCCTCCAGTGCATCCCAGAGCTCCTATCCCCTGCTACAGGTATTCCACTAGCTCGAACATGAATCAAATTTCTCCCAGCCCCCATTCCTACAAGTAGCCAACTTCTGCTATCACTTGAGCATTTTAGTAATCCTATGTGCTAGAGCCTCTTTTAAAGAAACATAGCGGTGCCATGAGTTACATCTTGGTTGGAACCCCTTGTCCAGTAATCTTGAATGAGAAGGGTAGTACCTAATGTAGGTAGCTGGCCTCAGTCACCCATCCCATCCAAGGATGAAGCCTTATATTGCTTGACTGTCACCTCTTATTGGCAGAGTTCGGTGGATCTTGCCACAGCTTGCAAACACAATATCAATGATACCTTGTTCTTTTGCAGGGAAAACACAGTAAAACAACAAGGTTCACTAATGCAGTTGCAGTGCCCATCAACGTTAAATGTTTAAAAATAGCCATCTTTTAACTTCCAGTACAGGAAACCTGATTTACTTACAACTAGTTTTCTGAAAACACACATATATCTGGTAACTAAAATGTGAAGCAATTTTTGAGCAAAAATTAAGCAAGTCAATATAGGCACCTTGCATCCGCAGCAACATTAAACATGTATTGAAGCAAGTTCTTTGCATCTCCCATTGAGCGCAACTGATTCCACCGTCCACGCCCAGTGAATGCACGCTCCCTTTCTTCTGCCTCAGAAAGTTGTGATGCCATCGATACAAGTGCATTTGAAGACATATTTAGCATATTCTCAAGTGATGCGATCCTTGCCATTCTAGCATTTGGAGACATAGCAGATGCTCTGAGCAGGGAAGAACAATAAACTCAAGTAGATCAGTACACATACCTGTGAATGCAATAACTTCTTGAAATTGCTTTCTCTGCAATAGATAATTAAATGAAATGAAACAGGTAGCTTTACATGGTCAAATACCTATTGTATCCATTTTTTCCTTTTGGGGAAGTAAGCCCCTTTGAAGGTGAGTCATCCCCTTGACTCAACATTCCTAGTTCTTCTGCCAATGCCACTCGTCTAGAGGAAAAAAATAATTAAAATGGTTAAGAAATTAAACCATAAGAATAAGAGTGATCCAAAACAATCTTTACAAATACTCATCTAAAACGGAGTACCAAAAGAACTTCATTTAGAATACATACACTTGACTTTGTTTCTCATATTCAGAACGGACTTCGTGCACATTCACCATGACTTCAAGTTCATGTTCAAGCCATTTTTGTAAGGACTTTTCATTCATCTGAATTTGCAATCTCAAGTTAGAACAGCATTGGATCCATCAAATCTCACTGTAACATAGAATAAGCTAATCTATGATTATAAACAGGAAAGTTAGGATGTAAACCCAGATCAATTACCTGGGCCCCTGAAGCATTTCCATTTGCAGTGACTGGAAAACAGCACATGTAATTAGAAGATAAATCCATGACATAACAGGAAATGGAGTCACGAAAATAAAAATAAAGAACTAACCTGTGTTATCACGAGCAGAAGGCTTGCGAGCTTCAAGCAACTCTTTCAACCTCTTTGTGGCCATGGCAGCTTCTTCTGTCTTTCTCTGAAGGACCTATATTAGAGAAATTCACAGCCAGTGCACAATTTCTTGATCAAATCACTAACTGTAGTTGTTGTGGGTGAATTTTTTTAAAAGAACCCTTAAAAATTATTAAGACTCATCACCATACAAAACATTGAAGAGCAGGGGAAAAAACATCGAAATAAACAGGAACCCTGCTTTAGCTAATGCATCTGCTACTGCTTTAGTGTATAAAAGTCTAGCATTAGCCAGGGGAGATGATAAATTTCCACAATGTTATAGGTGGCTGCCACAAGTTATAAGAAAATAGAGATGATGCACACAGAAATAGGTATACACATGCAAATGGGGAGCAGAAATGCAGGTCATGTTACACACCATTTCCAGAAAGTGAACTATGTATTCCATCTATATCATCTCTAGCTAGATTTAGTTTTATTAATTACACTTGAAACATTGACCTAAACAACTGCCAGTGGAAACAAACCAAGAACCAAGCGATAATATAGGAAAGGAAAAAGGTTAAACCTATAATTCCCAGATGTTTCAAAGTGGGCAACGTAGAGTACCACATTCTATTGTGTTGAATACGACATTTTAATGTCCAAAGCTATAATTGGATGTAAACCGAATCCTGTGTAAAATCATATTATGTCCTGAACCACAAATCATGAATTGTAAGATCCAATTCTTTAAAAATTGTAAAAATATAAAATAGAATAAAAGATATCCAAAATAATAATAAGAACAATTCTCCAATTTCTTTCAAAATTAAGTAAAGATTCATACTATTGCAGAATGAATAAAAAAAAAAAGAAGTAATATATAACTATTGCATTGAAGTTCAAATTTCAAAGCTCCAATCTCCCGAAGTACTAAACTAGTATACTGACTCTCCAATCAATGTCATAAAAAGGCAACAATAAATTAAAAAGCACCCAAAAAATCCAAAGGGCCTAGGTCCCCAACAACTCAAGCAAGAAAAACCTATCAAAACCAAAAGCTCCATACTTCCAATTACATAAAGCAATAAAATTTATCGTCTATAGGAATCACAAGATTTCTAAACTGATTCAAATCACTCTTGTGATATCTTATGACTCATAAAATATGGTACATTGTAAGATTTTTTTTTTTTAATGACAATAGTAGGAATCTGAGTCCTAACAGTACACATTATTATTAAAACAATAATAAAAACAGGCACAAAAAAAAAATACTGCAAAGTTTTACCATTTTCTGTCGTTGATTCAAAGCTTGCAGTTTATGCCGCTCGTACTCATTTCTTCTACCCTCTTTTCTTAGCTGCTCAACCAAACACCTCATCAATGATACAATCATATAAAGTAATCCAAGAATTGTATTGAGCAGAACAAGACGAAGCAGAAGATGATGATGACGAAGCAAACGGTGATCACATAAATACAAGAAAACATGAATAATAAAATGACAGTTCAAATTTAAAATAAACTTGGCATTTTTCTCAATCAGAGATGCAAATAACAAGAATTCACCTAACAAATCATACAATTAACAGCTTCTTTTTTGGAAAAGTTTAATTAATTAAAAATATCCAAAAGGCCAAATAAATCATAACAAAGGGAGTGAACAAGATGGCACAAAAGATGGAAAAGATGCCCACACCCCACAGCACCCACCTGCCGGCTCAGTGTTTGCTCCACTTAAACATGCAAAGAAGAAATATAGAAATTTCCATTCGATTTAAGAGTGTATTTGAGTTCAATACATGGGACCTCTGAGAGAGGCCAAACAAAAGATCATGGCTCAATACTCTGATTACCAGGCCTGAAAATGTTTAAATGATTGTCACACTTTAAATGCCCTCAAATCCATAAACAATGTAGGGTTCTGCAGAACTGATAAATGAAGCTGGTTTTGATGATGAACTGGAGGTGTCCACCATGGATTTTGAACTTAAGGAACTTCCATTACTAAATTTAATGGGCCATCCTCTAGGTTGATCATCACAAGAAATTTATAATTCACATACAAGGAAATCTGTAGTGTCAACAAGAGTGAGTTCGAAGTAGTTTATGATTGATCTAAATTCATTTGTCTTTTATCGTATTGATACTCTGTTTTATCGTACAAATGTAATTTGTATATATTAGTTTGACTTAAAAAAGTATCTGCAACTTATTACACTATATAATTTGTACATCTTAGTTTGATATAAAAAAGTACCTGCAACAATTCCTTTTCACGAGAAGCCTTCCACTGCCTAAATTGCTCTGCTTCTTGTTTTATCTTATGTTGTAACTGGACCTGCAATTTCACAAATATTAGATACATCATCCCCTTAAAACCACAAAGAATTTCTCTAGACAGGATAAAAGGAAACAATAAAGACTAAAATCAGAAGAACCTTTTGTGCTTTGATAGATTGTATTTCATCTTGCAGTCGTTTTGCAGCCTCATCACTTCTTTGCTTTTGCTTCAAAAGCTGAACTTGGCTTTCCTGTTTCTTTTTAAGGTCCAATATCTGAAGAACAAATATCGTTATAGCTTTCCAATATGACTCACTGTATCATCATTAAGATTCAACATGGATAATGTTTTAACCTGTGCTTCAAGGGTCTTTAATTTCTGTAATTGAATATCTTGCATTTTTTGTGTTTGTCCATCAGTAGAAGCAGCAAGACTTTCTACCTCTGCCAATAATCTGTCCCTCTCTTGCTGTGGTTACAAATAAAGTGACATCAGTCTTATGAAAGGAGAGATGGGGGGAAAATACAGATTCAAAATATTCTGATCAACCTGCACAATCCTTTTCTCATCCTCAAGCTCCATAAGCTTCTTTCCAAAATGCTGTTTAAGTGCTACGGTGTCAAACCCTCCAAACATTTTCATCTCTGACTGTAAGTGACCAAATACAGATAAAAGTTAGCAGTACGAACCATACTATAGAACTTGCAATATGTAACAATTTATGCATTTTGCATGAAAAATTACTTCCAGAGAACAGATGATTGGAACTGATTAAAAAGAATTTATTTTTATTAATAATGAAAAATATTCCCTTTCAATAGGCAGACAAATAAAGTAAAAAAGATGGACAAAAGGAACACAAGGAATGTTACATGCATTCTACAATTGTTAAGATTGAATCCATAGAGATGGAATGTTAAAATCGGTTTGGGAACCAAAAACATTTTTTTTTTTGAAGGATATAACAGCTCATTGTAGATTAGGGAGCCACAGAAAACTGTCAATAGAAGACCTCAAAGAATATGACAAATGTTAGTAATGGTTATCATATTTCCATCAAAGCTATATCCAATATGTGGGGTCAGCTTTGTGAGTTCTGCTTCACTCATCTGTGTACAGTGCTGATGAAACTTGGCATATCAGGATGAGTTGAAGGCCAGCACAAATCAGTTTCAAAGCTCTATAAGGTGAACCTTATCTGGTCCAATCTCATCTTCAACCAAACCTCACCAAACTGAGGTCAGGTCAGTCCAGTTAGCCAGGATAGGTAATGTCAGATTTGGATGGTTGGGTAGGGTTAGTCCAGTTGGTTTTGATCCCTGTAATGGCCTAACTCTTCAAAAAAAAAAGAGGTATTATTATTAAAATATTAAGTCCGTACATAAGTCTGTGTTTGGACAAAATTAGGTTTATTTCACCTCCATCCTCTTCTAAACAACCTACCCTTCCTCCCCAACAGCAAACCCTTACTTCCTCTACATTCTCTCCATTGATTGTCACCCACTAAAGGCTTTGGATTCAGATTTCCTACGCTTGGATCGCCCCTTTGCACGGTTCCTTATCCTCCAAAGGTAAGATCTATGATCCTTCTCTTTCCCTTTCTTCTTATTTGATGAGATCTTAATAGGATGTGGAGAGGAATCCATGGATGTAATTGGGGATTTTTGTTATGGAACATTGTTTGGGTGTAGATCTGAATTGAAATTGAGTTTTGAACCCATAGGAAGGAAAATAAATTGGGGAAAAGCGTATATGCTACTTTTGGAGATGATTCATGGGAGGAGATTTGGAGATTACCCTTAGATTGAAGAAATTAATCTGGATTAGGGGTAAATCTTAGGTCTAAATTTGGAGATTTTGCTTTTAAGCTTTGATTTGGCCTAATCGATGAACTAATAGGGATGTATTATGTTCCTTTGATTGATTAGAGCCTTTGAATTCCGAACCCGTTGAGGTACGACCCGAAGATCAACCCGAAACATCGTGCTTTTGAGGTGAGGATCGCTACACACATATTGTATGAATGCATGTATGTTATTTCATTGATTTATTGTGTTATTGATGTGTTTAATGCATGATAAATAGGATGGATGTGCCCTATGCTACACATGAGATGTTATTAATTCCCTATTTTGTGATTTGTAGCATGTCTATTATCTTGTTATGATGATAAAAAAATTGTAATAATTATTGGAGACCCTTATGAAGGGCTGAGATGATTTATTGATGAATTTAATTGGGTTTGTGCTGTAAAAAAGGGAGTTATTGAGCTTAAGATGTTAAACCACCATGAGACAGATTGAATAAATTGGAAGGACAAAGAATATGTATAAATAAACCCGATGTGTGTATCTCAAGGCTGGTGTGTAGTCCTTGTCCCTGAAATAACCCAATGTGATAAATATGTTGAATGTATGAAACGTAATGGAATGTGCTATGCTGCTATCATTGTGAAATAATGGTCATTATATGATTAGGACATATATAATGCATATGTAATTGTGAATATGATCCATTTTGCATTACTCATTGATGTGTGCATAAGAGGTTGTCTAGGACGTGAGTATGGGATATTGTGTTAATAGGCATGATGATATTGAGAATTACTAGTTTTGGAATGAGACTCAAAGAGTTTATAGGACTTGATGATATACCTTTCTCTTTTTTGGGTCCCACTAGTATGAGTCCCCACTCCCTAGAGGAGGTTGGTGTGACATGAAAGTGGTTTTGTTTAAGGAACCCTATTGGAACGGTGGCATTGGCCATGGGACTTGGTCATGTAGGGTTGCCGTCGAGGAGTATAGCTCCTATCATGCTTCGCGTTATAGATCGCTCTCACGGCTATTTGTGGTTGTCGTTGAAGAGTATAACTCCTATCGTGCTTCGCGTTGTAGGTCGCTTTCATGACTATTTGTGGTTGTCGTTGAGGAGTATAACTCCTATCATGCTTCGCGTTGTAGGTCGCTCTCACAACTATTTTGTACACTTGGTGTACAGTTTACACAGGGTTAGATACTTGTGAGCCCCTACTTAGACAGTACTAACTTGGTAAGTCGTATATTGATCACCTTAGAGTTAATTTAATCACCAGAGTGGTGAAGGGACACATAGTGAGGTAGATTATCTATGTTGTATGGAAATATTTCACTTGTAAGTCGTGGCCTATGTCCTTACGGGATCATGATGTTTGACAGCCCGTTTCATAGAGATATATCCTTGGGTGGACATTGTGTTCACGTTGATGAGATTGGTGTCCTTTGGTGGACATAGTGTTCATATTGATGAGATTGATAGCATGACTTGATAGCATAGCATTATTTATATACCATTTCATAAATTATCATTATGTAGGTGGTGGGTGTGTAGCATGCATATTTTCCTCACTGAGTATTGTTTGTAATCACGTCCTTACAATTTCACCGAATGGGTCCGAGGGACCACGAGGAAGAGCTTAGTTATTATGCTGCTTAGGACGCCCTACATATTTGAGTTGATTATTTCATTTACTTATTTATTTGATTTGAGTTGGTGACATTGCTTTTACTATTTTATTCTTTGAGGGTTTGATGTAATAAATTCTAAAATGTTTGATAACATTTATGGTAGAGAATTTATATACCCTTTGAGATATTAATGGTATTTGAGTTCATTTATAATCTCGATAATTGAATTGTGAGTACACGTGTGTTTCCCACATGTGATATTCGAAAAGTAAAATTATTCCACGTCACGTGCCTATGTTTTGGGTCAGGATGTGACAATCCCAACCCAAACTAAAGTTGTGTTTGGTTGCATAAGATCAAGTTAGGGCTATCAAACTAGAATCCAGATCGTCTAGAGCACTGCTTTGTAGAGCAGTACCATTCACCCAATGAATGGGTGACGTCTCAGTGCTCTACGCTAGACAATCCAGATTCATCAAACTAATTGCAATGCCTATGTTATCTCCTACTCCACAATCTAGCACAACACTTCAGACTCTGTACTCCAAGGATGTTTGAAAAAAAATAATCAGTCTGCACCTTTCCCAAACCATAGCAAACAACATTTGTGCGATTTCTCATTTAGACTTCTTGCTACATGTTCATGCCCATTCCTAGTTCTATTCTTTCATGTTAGTAGTGCTTATCATGTAGTCAAGAGCATGTTTCAATGCATAGAAAATTGGGAGACAAAAAATGGTAATGTGTAAGTTTCTAACTCCTATACTTCTAGTATGGATCTTTAACTTATCAAGTAAATTTAAAATGCAGTGTGGTAAATTTACATACGGAAATGAAAGATGGGGAAAAACTTGTAACTTCTAAATATTCTAATGCAAAAGAACAATATAACTTTAATCAGTAAAATGTACCTTCAGATGGAACATAACATATTAAAAAAAGTGACAGTACGTCTGATATTAGTAGCAGTATGCGTTTTTTCAATTATTTTATAATGGTAAGTCCGTGTCAGTGAATATCCTTTCAGAAAAAAAATAATTACATATCCAAATTCTGCAGCTCAAAGAAGACGGTATTACATGCGTAATATGATTATTCATTAACTTGTAAGATGATATATCCCTGCAGATATATGATGGCATTAAGCAGATGCTGTCATAAATTATAAACATATAAAAATTCAAGAATATAGTATCTGGATATAGTATATGTATTGAAACATATAAAAATAAAACAAAAAAGTCTAAAAAGTAACTTGATTAAACATATGTAGCAACATCAAAACTGATCAGGTAAGTTACTACAGCAACCCATATTTTCATCAAAGAACAGATGCTCGTGGCTAGAGTTGATAAACTAAATAGCATAAAATTGTCAGAACCCACTGACATATATTAAATGATATAATTTGCAAGGCCTAAGAATTGCATAGCCAATGACATAAAACCACAACAATCCAGTCGTCCAGCCAACATCCAATAACTGAGAGGGAACTTCATTCAGAACAAAGGTCCATATGAACTAGTAAAGAGTTTATTTATTTAAAAAAATAATTGTAGGGTTGACTTCATAAATTTTCTACCACTTTGTTAAAACTTTTGCACTGAACAGAAGGGAAAAACAATTAAATGCAGCTTTAGATTTCAGCAATTAGACATGAGTTTCCTTATCTTATCCCATAGTTGCTAAATATACTTGGGAGCTTCATTGCTCAACCTACTATAAATTTGGCTTTTTAGTGAATGTAGAATTTGAAAAAACACCAAGCTTCCACTTTCAGTCAATGTATATTTGACACTGGAAAATAATGAAAACGGAAAAATCGAACCACAATGAGCAAGCATTCAACAATATAGGCAGAGAAGGCAAGCCAAAGTTAAAGCCATTGTGTAATCTGGAGTCATAAGCATAAAATATCTTTTTTTCCAGAAAATATAACTGACAAACTAAATAAAAAATTAATTTAGTAAATGTGACCAACTACTTGCATCTTAGATAACGCTTGCAGTAACAACAACTGAATGAAAAACACAGAAATCCATTTGCTGTACTCTTCAGGCAATACCTCCTTCTGCTCCAGACGTTTATTTAATTCGTGCAGTTCCCTATCCATGGTATTTTGTAGAATTGTATGTTCCCACTCTTTTGCTACTTCTTCGTCAATTTCCTTGGAATTGTCACCTGCTGAAAGTAGCAATTAAATTTCCAAATATTAAGGACTACCAAAAACACACTGAGAAGTGTTTAATGAAATCAAACTTTCAGATCCTTTGGTTCACATGTTCCATAAGGGTCCTTCAACATGATGGAAAACCTTTATTTCCTCCTTTAAGTTTATGATTCATAAATAAATAAAGCACCATTTACTTTTCTTTCCTTTTGTATAGTACATTTCTTAATAATAAAATTATGATCTTTCCAATAAAAGGTGCTGCCATTTCCATCGAAAAAGTTTACAAGCCTGTGGCTCAACATGGAAATAAAAATTTGTGATGACAAAAATGCAAGTTATCTTTCTTATTTCCAACAGCATCACAGAGTTAGAACATAATGCAATAAATGTTGATGGTATAAAGGATGTTTTCTGTTTTATGAGATGCAACATGCCAAGTACCAGTGATAGCTCCATCCATTTGGTAATCAGAGGAATCCATATTCTGCAAACCCCTCTTCAGACCTTCTGCCTTCAGGAAACAATTACCACGTTCCTGGAACAGTGTAAGTTAGTATCCATATACATTGTCCTAAAGCTCACTCTTAATATTGGAACATTATAAGATATTCATAACACATGATTACTATATATACTATGGTGAAAACATAAAACTCATTACAACATAAATGCTTTTCAAGTGACAAAAGATGTTGAAGGCAAGCAGAATATCTAATCACATACTTGGCTCTCTGTTACACACTGCTCTGGAGATGCACATCTACTTCTGTGTTCTCGAAGTTCTCTACAAAGATCTTCATTTGTAGCCTCGAGCCAAGATATTCTCTCCTTGAGAACCTGCAGAGTCAAATCCATGAAACAATTGCAGATGTTATAGTCTACATGGAATTCCCCACAGAAATCCTTAAGAACACGAATTATTGATTTGGAGAACAATAGTATAGAAATCAAATCCGACCTGTATTTCATCAGATGAAGCTCCTCCACGGGCACAAAGAAGTTCTGCTTGCAAGTATTCAACTTGCTGCCGCATCCTTTGCATCTCATTTGATATTGGGTCTCTGTTGACCTGTACAAAGACATAAACAAAGATAACTACGTGTATGTCTTCTAAGGTTTGATACCAAGTATAAAATAGGTAAAAATTTGAATCTTTGGTGAATATACAAAAATATTTAAAATTAATATATACAATTGGCAGACAGAGAACTTACAACAGGCGTATTTTGGATATTGCGTGCACGATTGGCATATTTGAGAGTGTTGAGAGTTTCCTCTGCATTAATATCTGCTGGACTGATACAGGCTGGAAGGCAGGCTTAACTTTAGAAAATGCCCCAAATGACATGAAAGTAATAACAACTCCATAATAGATAACAATTTACAAACTAATGCAGTCCAGATGGATCCTCCAATGTCACAAACTATCATCATTCATGCAGCAGGCTATCACAGTAACCATCACAATGATAATGATTTTCCTTGGGTCAAATCTTACAAATCAGAAAAAGGCCCACTGGAATTGTTACTGAGGAAGTTGTTGAGGAAAGAAGCGGCATATCGTAATGACGCTGAAACCAACAAAAATAAATGCAACCATTTTGGCATGAATATGCACTGGAGTCTGGTAACATCTAGAATGCGTGTTGAAACTATTGTTTTTAGGCTACAATTAGAACTTGACATATATGATAAATCAAGTGGGAGCCAAATTCTCATATAAAGATTTGCTCACGGACAAGTGTCAAGTAGGGGGGAAATGATGCATACAACAGGCTGCAGTTACAAATGTTTGCTACAGAAACACTGAAAGTACATTTAGAGCAAGGCATTAACTAATCCTTGTAAAGTTTCCATGAAAGATGTTGCCACTTTTAGTTATAGCAGATAGGAGGGAAATGGAAGAGATATCTGCTTTAACAATAGAGAGGGTACTAAGCATAATGATCTGAGATCACTGGTTGACATCTTACACTGCACCACATTATCCTAATATCAAAAGCACCCCCCAATATCTCAGGCAAAACCTTAGATTTGACAAGAGACAAATGACAAAAAGGTACACAGAGATTCGAGACTAGTAGTTTAGTACCTTCAAAGACAGACCAGACTATACATAACATACTGGCAAGTAAAATGCATGATTGACAAATATAACATGCCTGTACTGTAGGTTGAAAGAATTGACAGGTAAAAATGCATGCTTGATATTTAAACATAAAACAATCAGTTTAGCTCACAGAAATTATGAGACATGACTTATTTACAGTAAATAATAATAGCAAAATTACCATGATGGCAATGAGAACAACAATACGAATGATAAGTTAAATGTATGAAACTGAAGTAGTAGATATTACCTATCATAACTGTTCTGCTGTTTCCACCGAGTGAATCCTGCCAAGAACACACAAAATTAGATTAAAAATAAAAGGAAACATCAATGTTTAGAATTTAAAATGCTCCATGCACACAAATACTGCCATCCTCAGATAAAAAGAATCTGAAGCCATCATTTCTTGGCAATGCAAGAATTTGGCACATGTGGAAATATCACCATTCACTTACAATGAAAGTAATTGATATCACACTCAGACCCTTATGTTGTTGATCAAGGTTTGAAAACTGTGATACAGAGTGAGTTCAGGGTTTGAGAATGATGCTTCGTTAGTGACTTGATTTCATGGCACTACCATCCTCAGAAGATACATATTTGAACAATATGAATCACATAAAATTTGCTACAAAAGATATATCAAATTTCATGACATTTACTTTAAATATTCACTTAATTAGATAATTGAGCGATGAAACTAAGGAGAAATTTTAATTTGCACCCAGTCGAAGAGCCTGCCCTGGAATAAATGGAGTGGTTCAATGCTGCACATGGCAAGAGATTGACTGGGTTGAAAGCCCATTAACAAGGTCAGCATACATACATATGGGATGTCCAAGTTTATTTGCAGCACTGCGTTAGAAGCCCCCAGATTGGCCAGGCATTATTGAATTAAGAGTTTCCAGTTGGTGGGGTTATTTCATTATACTGGGGTATTTTAGTAGTATAAAATGCTTTAGTTAGATCAAAGTCATGTTACCACCAATGCAACCAGCATGAAGTAGATCAACCATCCTAACCACAGAACAAATCAAACCTGCAAGAGCCGAGTAAGTTTGCTGTCTCGATAGGGAACATGCATGCCATCTTTCCGCTTTTTCTCATCCCCAAGAGCACTTATGACATTTCCAAGCGCTAGAAGTCCCTTGTTAATGTGAACTCCTGGATGAGGGAAATGAGAATATGTTCATGAAGTTCATGTCTAAAATTTAAGCTTGTTAACATGTGAGTAGAATTACCTTCCTTAAAACGGAGACCATCAGAACCAGTCCTTTTTGCTCGCTCTGATCCAGCAAGATCTACCAGGTGGAGCTTTGCGCACAAATAATCTTCGTTCATGCCCTCAATTGGGTTGCCATCTGCAGAACAAATTGGATCCATTTTGCGCATCTGCTCTAATGTGATTGTGAATATGGCATGAGAGCGACTGTTGCAAAAACGAAAAGAGAAACTCAAACGTTAGAAAAGGACAAGGACACGTGGTGAAAATTACAGTTAGCCAAAATGCAGCTATTGCATGGAATGAGTCTCGACAGATGGGAAATTTTTAATCTAATCGTTCAGAACCTAGCATTTCTAAATAACAGCATTAATGTGTTTTGGCAGCAACAGTGACTTGTTTACTGGATGAATGTAATGCTGCAACGCCACAGCTTCCTTTTTTTCCCACATTAATTACTAGTAAAAGAATGGAAAAATTCAAATCTAGTTTATTGTGAGACAAAGAAATTAGAGGAGCATAAAATCGACCTTGATTGGTTGTTCATGTTCGTACTTCCAGTTGCCCTGCTCAAAGATCCTTGTTCAAGACAAGCAGCCATTTCCTTCTGTGTCCGAACATCAATCTCGCTTGAACCTGCAAGAGTTATTACTCCATTTGATGTTTCACGGATTTGTATAGGCGGTTTTCCAGGGACAGTTACTTTCCCAGCATGTCCATTTACAGTCTCTGATTTGCCCATAGACGAGGGATCCAGCAAGTCTCGTACTTCTTCTTTCAAAATCTACACGTAAAAGACCTTATAGTCACAATTCGATAAGAAAGAATAAACAAGGTGGCAATATAAGAATACACTTACGATGATCAATTAATTCATACAAATGCTACTAATTTGACTGTTGGAAAGCAAATGCCATTAACAAATCAAGAAAGGATTCAATGCCTTGATTTTTTCCAATATAACTTGGAACTGTCAGAATTGGGCACTCAAATGTGTTGGACAAAACTACAAAGGATTAATCTTCAAGAAGCCTTGAAAAATAGGTGTGTCTATTAAACCAAATTGACATATTATACAAACATATGAAAAAACAGTAGAATCTGTATTTAATTGTACATAGTAGTTATTTATACATAAATCTATAGATCAGAAATGTTGAGTGTGTAGGTATGTCTATGTTCTGTGTATTAACAACATATAAAACTTGTTCTTAAGATCACCATTGACAAAATTGAGTTTTAATTACAAAGCCACACCATCGAACAATTAAAGCCAGAGAAAATCAAACCACAATAGGGTATTGAATCAAGAACCACTCAAAACAGTAACTTATATGTTAAAACTCAGACATTGAGCTCCTAGCTTTTAACTCATAAATCGCAATAGATAGGAGTGTCGGAAGATTACTGCTTCCTATTTTATAGAGGATCTTTCCACTCTCAGTTCATCTGAATCAGCTCTATTTATTTTAACTGTAGATTTTCTATAGAAGCATTTTTTTGGGAGAAGTAATGCATGTCTAGCAATCGTTTATAACAATGTTACAAGGCCGATGACTTTTCATAGGATTCCTCATAAGATGGAGAAGTATAAACTCAATAAGATTTATGATAATATTAAAAATAAGACTTGTAACTAAACAAAGAACCAATCACAAGACAGGCCTCCCACCTAAATCAAAGTTCACAAGGTTCTCTATAAGGAGATTTGACTTCAGGATGGTAAAGTGTTTACTGGTGTATGACCAAGGGAGGGTGGGTGCTGTTTGGTTGCATGGAACTTACCTCATGCTGCCCAACTTAGAAGCACTTGAAACCAAGTTAGGCAATTGCCAATACCCACTTCAGATCCTGCCTTCCCCAATTCCTTTATTTATTTAATTGCTACCTTTCCGACAATTTAGTGCTTTAGAATTGGTAATCTGAAAATAGTCACCCTAATTCTTGTGAGTCCATCTTGTAAGAGGTCAAGGGAACAATTGGTAATCAGAGAAGAGTCACCGTAATTCTTGTGCTTCCATCTTGTAAGAACCCTGGTTCCTCAGACCATCTCTTCATCCTAGGAATTGAATCATAATGTACCAAACAAAGACAATATATAGATCGGAAGCAGCATACAGTTAAGCTTGGGGATGGATGGGAGCAACAAATTTTTTAATACCAATGAAAATTTCTCCTTGATGGGGCTCTTCAGAATGGAATTCTAGAGTCTCGACCGGATGTGGCATCACTCAAGGGATGGAGCAAAGAGGTTTGAATGGGGCTTCGTATTTCACAATCACTGTTTGTTTGAACCTTTAAAAGGGGCTCTATAACCTTTCTTACCAGTTAAAAGAACAACAATGTGGTTCTATGATGCCTAGACATGGCATGGATATAGCAAGGACCCAAGAATGGATAGAACAAGGACATTGATTTTACATATAAAAATGAAGTATCCAACATGACATGATATGGGAACACAGTTTTCTTTGAAGTGTCTAGGTATCATAGGTGCAGTTGATACAAACTATTATCTTAGATGAGAAATGCCAAAAAAAAAATAGATTCTTAGACACTGAAAAAAAAAAAAGATTCTCAAGTTTGGTATCATCTTATGATAAAACATAGAATAAGATAACTTAATTTAAAAAACAAAAAAAAAAACATGTATGGTTAACATAAATTGTTATTAATCGATGCCCAAAGACAAGAGATTTGTTTTTAAATGTATAAACATTGTGTGTCCTAAATATGCATGAAAGAGACATGAACTCAATAGATGAGCAAGATGAATGTGATACCAGATATCGTTTGTGAATATTAGTTAAAGGAATACATTACAAGCCATATCATACACGACAGATAGAGAGAGGGAAAAAAAAAAACAGAATTTTGAACCTCAATGAATGAAACCCGTAATTGAAATTCTGCTTGGTGCTTCAAAACTTCTATCTTGCTGAATAATGCATTCATAACTTGGGGTATAATTCCTGTTTCGCAACCATCTCTACTGCTAGTCCCCATGGTGTATGTTTTACCTGAACCCGTCTGCAGTACAACTGACAAGTCAAAAACTACATAGAAACAAGTCAACTTTGCAAAAAAAAACAGGCAGTACTACTTTATAAACATCTGAGAAGGTTCTAAATGGGACAATGAGTGAACATAGTAAATTAGATTGTTGCACTTTACTTGACCATATGCCAGAACGGTGGCATTATATCCCTGAAATAAACCATCAACAAGTGGAGTAACGCATTCTTCAAACATTGCTGACGATGGGGAACCGCTACTTCCATATACATGATCAAATGTGAAAGAGTGTGTACCAATTTGCACCTGCATCACAAAAATAAATTTTCATAAATTACAACAAGATTGATGTACTCAAATAGCACCATCCTCCATCAGTGGCAATGTAATTTGATGAGAGAGATTAATGGAAAACGGAATGTTTTCTAGTACCTCTCTGCTCTGATTTTAATATGAAATTAACAACAGCTAAAAAATTATTGTACAACCATTACTTTTACACTGGTTCTGACTTTATTTTGTGGTTAGGTTATTTTGGAAAGACATAAACTATAGTAAACGAATATCATAAAACGAGTTTGTATTTAAACTGAGGGCTGCCCAAAAGAAAAGGTAAAGGTTCTCGATTTTGCAAACACAGGAAAGAACTTTTACAGATACTTACCATCTATAGAGATTAAAAATGGTTTATAGGAAAATCAATCTTTAACCAACTTTCCATTAAATGGGCAGATATTCTTCTCTCAACATGAAATTTCAAATTGTTTTTTAGAAATGATTGTCTTTTAGTGCCAAATGCAGCCCAAACGAAGACATGAACTCATCAACTTTCTTATAACAGAACAAAATGGATGGATGCTTTAATGACATTAACAGAAAATGAATGCATAGATAATAGTTTGTTTGAAAAGTGTTCCATACTCATTCAAAAACCAACACCTGGTGACGAAGTAGGAAACATGGTTTTAAAATCAGTCATCAAATGACAAGTATTGGGATTTGGGAAAATAAAGAAAGAAAGAAAACAGAAGTGTAAATGTCATGACAAAAAGTATATTAATTAGAATGGTAGTGGATAGAAAAATGGACATGAGATGATTTTTGCTCAAAACCAGTAAAAATTAAGATTTAATATGCCCATTGATTGTGATAATTAGATGAATGTGGATGAAGGGAGTTCTGAAAACAATTTTGTACAGTGATTCAATAAAACGGATAATAAGAAAAGGCAGTACCAATATGTAGAAACAGAAAAGGAAATGGGTGATAATCTGCCAAATGATGGATTTATTAATCATTTTTATAAATATATCCATTCACTGCTATTTAATCTATCCGATCCAAGCATTGTGCTCGCATTGAAGGATTTGTGAGGTGCATTACCCAGATGTCTGTGGATATATACGACAAACACATTCTATGGCAGGAGATAACAATGGCATTGGCCTTTTGTCAAGATTTAATGGATGCGAATCGAAGTGGAAGCCATCTTTTACCATGCGCGTTGACTTCGTTCATTATCCGCTCCTAAAGATAATTCGACTTATTCACATATATATGTGTTTAAAGGAAATCAGTACAGAAATAAGCTAGCTGACCCAGTAATTCAAAGCCTCAGCTGGAATCCAAAGAAATGATTTTTGAGAAATAAAAAGAAAAAAATGCCAATGTAATTTCTAATGATCTTTGGTTTTAATAAAAAATGAAAGACCAATATTACAAAAAAAAAAAGGTCATGTCCTGACAATCAACGAAAGTAACAAAATATGGTGTTCAATTCCATCCAAGAAGAAATAAAAAAAAAAACTCGAAATGATTCTGTCGAAATCAGGACGGGTAAAATCCACAACCAAAACACCAGACCAAGACACTAACAGTCCAACCGCACTAGTGCATCTTCTTCTAACCAGAGCCGCATCCCATCTAATTTCCTTTAAAAAAAAAAAATTCAAAAGTACCAACAAATTTAAAAAAAAAAAACTGCACCGATCAATTCACACCGATTCGTTCTTCTGTACCACCAACAAACTAACATTTTTGAAATGGTTCAAGGGGATAAAAACGGGGAAAAAAAGAGAGAGCGAGAGAGGAAAATGCACTGAGCAAAACGGAGTCAAACGAAGTGAGAGTAGCAGTACCTGAGGCTTTTTCCCGGGAATTACAGTGACGCAATCCTTACATCCCTGAAGTCGTTCGTCGCCAATGAGAGGCCGGATGTGAACGGCTACCTTGACACAGCAATCCTCTGCAGGTTCCATAGATGGCACAACGATAGAACAGCTCTAGTCTTCCAGAACTCTCATTTTCCACACAAAGAGATGAAGAGAGAGAGGGGGAGAGAATGGAAGAGAGACAGAAGGTTGTAGAAAGAGAATGAAAGGAGTAGTTGTGGAAGAGACAAAGAGAGAGGTGTATGGAGTATTAGAGTATGAGTGGATCTGAAAAAGCGGAGGAGGAAGAGGAAGAAGAAGAGGAGGGGAGGAGAGGAGAGGAAGAGGTAAGTAAGAGAGAGAGAGAGAGAGAGCTAGTAAAGAAGGGAGGAGACAACAACCACTATCATTTTCCTTTGCCTTGCTCTTCACTGCATACCAGCCAGATGTGGGTGCTGGTGGCCGTTTGTGGGGAATACTTTTCACCCACTCTTTCCCATTGTGCCCCTCCTCTGCTTTCTTCTACTTTCTACACTCTCCCCCCCTCTGTAGTGTGTACTCTATACTTTCCAGTTTTCTACTCTCTAACTTCAACCGGGCCCGCAGACGAGAAGAATACGGCTACAGTGACTTCTCCATTATTTCCACGTATATTTCCCTCATTTCATTAACTAAATAAAAAATATTTTTCTCATTAAATAAAAAACGCAAGAAAAATCCCAACTCAGTAAACACAAGATCACATAGTATTTACTTACTAAAATTAAATAAAACCCATTCTTGATTTTTAACTAATTTAATAAAATTGATTATTGGCGTAATTAGTAATCACAATATAATTAAAATCATAAACTTTAGAAATCAATATTCTTTCTGTCTTCCACGACTGTTGGATTAGCTGGACCTGGATCGGATTCTCAATATTTTAGTCAAAGCTGGTCAAAATTCCAGTTTCAAATCACCATTCCTATTCAATAATCATCTCTCTGTAGAACTCAAGATCGAGGATATAATAATTACGAGACTCTTTGCTTTTTATTTCATGCCATCTGTCTTGGAAGCCACTAAATGATTTTATATCAATGCCTTACACTCGGAAAGTTATTTATTTTATCATTCAAAAAAAATTATAAGAAATTCCTCTATCTCATTATGTTAATATAAAATTCTAGTAATGTGATGATCATGTCTTTTTTTATATGTGACACTATTGGAAATTAATTAATTATTCATAAATGAACAAGAGATTAAGCATCTGCCTCATTTGGTATAGTTTTGATTTTTTTTATGTAATTTTATCATTGAGATCTCTTTATTTTATCTCTTTACAAAATAGACAGGTTAATGTGATCATCAAATGAATTTGGACCTTTTGTTTATTAAGCCGTTGTAATATTAAAAAAAAACTTCTATCCAAAAAAATAATTATAATAGAAAGATGGTTTTTAATATTGTTCAATGAATTTAAAATATTTGATATGTTTTTATCATATTAGTATTAATATATAAAAATATTTATATAAAAAATACTAAAAATAAAAAGAGGTTTTAAGATTGGATTTGATATTTCAATGTGATTCGATTCAACTTCATCGTACTCTTATCTAATACACAAGAAATTTATGAAAAATAACAACAAAAAGTAAAGAGGGATTAGCAAGATTCAGCGAGTGGTTGCTAGTTCAAGTCTCAAAGGCATAAACTGAGAGCGTCATCTGTGGATGTGGAGCATCCCCTGGGGAGTTTAAGAAGGTTTATGCAAGTTTATTATCCCTACACTATATAGGCCTCTTCAATCCATGTGTCTAACATTATGTCATTTGTTTAATTATGTATTCAACTTGTTACGTTAAAGTTGTTTCTAGTTAAAAAAATAACTTCTAAATTTTTTATTATCATATTTTATTTTTATTAGGAAAAAAAATTAATTATATATAAAACTTTGAAAAGTCAACATTCCCTTATGAGTAACACTGTGATACCCTAATCCAGTTTAGTGATTAATAAGGTGATTTGTAGCCGTTACTGGTGTTATGATCTGATTATGGGGTGGGTTTTGTGTAGAGTTCAAGTTTGACTCGATCTGAGTTCGGAAGCCGATGGATCCGACTCGTTGAGTACAGTGACAAAGAGGTAAATGTCTGACATTTCCATATAAACTTGTGAAGCCTTTCCTTTAGGCTTGTTTTGAGCAAAAAACTTACGGACTTATTATGTTGAATTGTTTTGTTTAAAAAATAAATAAAATAGTTACGTTCCAGGTCCAAGTCGAAACGTGATGAATACAGTTATATGATAACATTCTGTTTCATTTTTTTTAATATGTGATTGAAATTGAGTTGGTAAGAGTTATGAAAAGAGAGAATTTTTTAAAACTTGTACTGAGAAAGTAAACAAGAATATGACAAATTATATCACAAGGAAGATATGATACATACTGTTTTATAAGACAAAATAAAGTCAAAATGTCAGCTCAAATTAAGAAAAAATTAGAAAGTGTCCTATAATGGGTCAATTTCTCTTCCATTATCAAACAAAGGTAACGGGAGGTTACCTCATTTACCCCTATCCAAATGCAGCCCTCATCACTATTTTTTTTTTACTGCACCAAGACTCGAGTCCATACCAAACCCATAAAACCATCCATCACTAAATTGTTCTATGATATGTAAAGATATTTGTCAATGGTTTGTTTTCAAATTTACAAACTCAAAAACTAAGATTATCCAACATATTTTATTTTTGACATTTTAATACTTCTTATAATAATTTATAAGTCATTTATTTTTCAAATCACATAGACATAGTGAACCCATGTGAATATTTGATACTTGAGTCTAATTAAATAGAAAATTGACATTTATATTTTAATTTTAATGTGTTTAATTATACTAAAGATTATTATTCAAGATTTCTTTCATTTCAAGAACCTTTTACTTGCCGCATAATAGGTGGACAAGGAGTGATTACAATAAAAAAAATGTGGGCAACCCCGTCTCCAATATCCTCCATGAATTCTCTTAAATGGTATGTTGATTAGGGACCATAAAATGATAGAGAAGAAGAAACAAACACACGTGGGGGATACCTTGAAATAGTCAGAAACTCATTTCAAGTCAGAGTTTAGAGTTCAATTCTCATTTTCCTTAGAGAGTTATATTGAAGGTGAGATTAATTTCATGAACATGTGTAAATTGTTTAATTTATACACATTGGTTAAGTTGATAGAAAGTAACTTTAAGAAAAAATAATTTGAAAGGATTGAACGTGAATCAAACTCAAAATTTTCTTTCACGAAACGAACATTTTGATCAATCAAATCAATTTCATTCGCCATATATTATTTGATGTGTGTCGGTAGAAGAACTTCTATCTAATCAAGACAATACGTAGGCCTCGACACTTAATGTTAAAAAAATATAATACATAGGGGGCAGTGCTAGCTGTAGGTATTGGTGTTCTTCATAAAACAACACTAATACACAATATTTAATGGCCCCAAAGCATTACACACACCGTAGCAACACACCACGTGATTTTGGTATTTCCTCACCAACTAGACACTAAATACTCCAAAGCCGGACCATTTTCCTAATGTAATTTCACCTCTTTTGACATGGACACTTAAAAATTTCACTAATAATCTTTCCAAAAATGATAATAGGAAATTTATTTATTTTAAATCATAACGATTTATACATAAAGAAAGAGAAAGTTTTACAAATCTTTGTATTTAAAAGCTTGAGTGCTCCAAATCGTAAAAAACAAATTTATATTAGTTTAGCATTTTCAAATTGTGATCGGTAAGGGAAGCGATGATTTTTTTTTCTTTTTTTAAAATTTATATGTGTAAAATTGTGAAATACCAAATGTAAAATCCTTATGAGTGAACCCACTATTTTTAGTACACTATGATTAATTAAGAGGCTCGAATCTATAACTTCCCATCCCCTTAGACGAAAGCCGGCAACCCGTGGGGGATGAATATTTGACGGTACAGAAGTGCAGATTTACTTGGTGGTCCAGCGTAGTACCGGACAAGAGGGACTTTTTCTTGTGGATAACGAACTCGAGGTGTAATGTAGTAAATTTGCAGAGGACAGGGTCGAATTCTCAGTCGTTGGGAGAAGACGTTGGAAAAGTTTTTCCTTTTCTCAATAATCAATATATAAATTAATATTATTGTGTTGGCGTGGAAGAGAGAGAGGAGAGGAGAGCAGCAGCGGTCGCCTTTGAAGGGTTGGAGGCAGTGACAGCAACGCAAAGGCACATGCAAAAGGAGACTACCGAAAGAGAGAGCTCACGCATCGCACTAAGTGGCAGATGGTGGGCCCCACCTCACATGGCCTCGTGCTTTGCTCTTCTTACTTCCCGGGGCCCCACTCTCACCAGTAGGACAACTATGTTGCTGGGAATTTCTGTGCCACTTCTCTTTTTAATTTGCGATTTAGCACTTCCCCCTATTTCTGCATATTACAAAATGGTCCCTCACTTCCGTTTTCTCTGTTTTCTTCTGGAGCAGTCAAGGTTCCAGCACTGCAGCAAAAATGTCCACTTACCTTCCGTACATCTACTCCACCGTCCACTTCTCCGCACCGTTATCGTGGATTGTGGATCGTGATTGGCCATTTGGCCATTTTTCATATATTTACATTTTAATCCTCATGTCTAAAGCAATTGAAACATTTAAAGCTTGAAGATTTTAAACAGGTAAACATATTTACATACCCCTGTTTTCTTCATCAAATTTTTTTAAAATGGTAAATTTTTATTAAATGGTTCAAACAGGAGAAGTATGGTAAAAATTTATAATTTTTTAATTAACTATTTTTTATTTGATTCATCTAGTAATAAAATTTGATAAAAGACGTCTGAATATATGTATATAAAAGCTAATGAATGATTTGAATTTTCTTAGGTAGGATCTACTCATCTCAATTGATGTTATTTGTTTTGATCATTATTGTGGGATATTTAATTTGATATTCCTTATCAGTCAGATTCGATGTTTTAATATACAATATCTTCAACAATCAAAATGTAATAATTACTTTGATAATATCTAAGATTTCAACTTTAATAGATAATGAATTGAATTATCAAAACTTAAAATCAATTAGATGAAGGAGGATTTTTTTTCAGATACACCAATGCATTATCATCAGACTTGAAAGAAAAGTATTAGCGGAATTACTTTATAAGTAGACCACTCTTCGTATAATTATTTTTTATTGACTTCATCAGTGTGTGGAGATGTCCATTTATAAAAAATAATAATAATAAATTGACATATAAACTTGTTATCATGATTTTATTTTATTCAAAATTATAATCACTATGATGTTACATGAAACATTCAACCACAAAAATTGTGGCCCAATCATTTAAATTATATAAGTCATCATCTAACTGGGTCGATATTTGTTTTGAACATGGAGAGGAGGCCATCACATCCAACTAATGGCATGCATTTAGTTGGTGAGGTGGGAACATAAACCAAAATATAACATTGGCCCTCCCCGCGGCCTGCTGGACATGCTAATTACGTTTTCACTTTATTTTAATGGGCCTACATACCAATGTTGATTTGATGGATTTATATGCTTTTGTATACATGACTATATTATTATTCAATGCACCAAATATAGATAGAATTGCTCCATTCCATGTATTCAACTCAAGTAAAGAGTGTGTTTACTTTCATCTTCAAAACGTACATACATAAATATGCAAGTCATTTCACAAATTAGGGGTGAAACTCGGCCAAGGTTGTGACTCGACCCGCATAATCCGACCTGAAAAATCATATGGGCTGAGTAATTCAAGTCGGGTCAATGGATCGAGTCGGGTTGAGAAGATAAAAACTCGTATGGAATTCGAGTCCGGTCGGATTGAAGAATTTTCAAATTAATCTGACCAAATCCAACTTAACCCTAAATTATGATAAAATGATTTAAGAATCGAGTTAAGTCAGAATTCGAGTTGAGTCTTGTTAGACTTCGGATTGGATAGAATAAAGAATTTCGGTCAATAACTCAGATCGGATCGATCAAGTTTTATAAATATTGACTCGATTCAACCTGATTTCAACCGTACCACAAATCTTAATGAGATGATATACTCATACCCTCCTTTCCCTATCTAATGCCCCCATTGATAGAGTATATTATTTTTAAAATCCTGCAATGATTTCAATGGGTTAAATTTCACCATAATTTCATTACTTTAAATCATAAGATTATTACATCTAACTTTCTTATTCCATGCAATGAATATTGCTATTCCGACCGTGGTTATTATCTAAATAAATTTTAAAGTTAAAATACTTTACAGAAAATGAAGATCTAAAAAAAAAAAAAGTTTAGATGGTCATAAAGGGTTTCACTTATAGTGCCAGATAAATTTTATTAAATGGGGGCATTTAATTTTTTTTCCCATTTTACCCTTCTATTTTAATCACCAAACTGCCATCATAACAAAAGTAAAACATTGTTGTGTCCCATTTGAGTAAAGTTTGGGTGGACAAAGTGAAACCCTGTTGTAAATGAGTCTACACTCTACAGTGACAAATAGAATAGCTGCAAGACAAAAACTTAGGTAGACAAAAATAATTTAATAATGTATCTGAAGAGAGCATTAATTTCAGTCCAAGTGGTGAATGAATGCAAGGCAGTAGATTGCAAGCTAAGGGAGATGCCCCACACCTTCCTATTCTATAAAGCTTTCTCCTCGTCACCTTCCAAGGAAAGAAAGAAAGAAAAGGAGCCAAAGAAAGACTTAGCTTCTCTGCCCTTCTTTGCATTGGATACTCGTAAGTCCTAATCCTCCCTTCGATTAACTCAACTACAAAGCGATTATAACCTACTTCTTGGTAGAATACTACACAGTTGAAATTCTATTTATAATTGAAAATATAGTTTTGACCCTTTATGCAGGGGTAAAAATCTCGGACTTATCGAGATATCGGTCTATATATATTTAAACAGTCATCAAAAAAATTTATTAAAAGAGAAGATAAAAACAAATTCTAAAAGAATTAGACGAAAAGATAAAAAAAGAGAGGAAAAACATGAAAAAGAAGACAAAAAGACTCACATAAGAAAAACAATTGTCTAATGATTGTCTACTCCAAGCTTAACCAAGCAGTCTGCCACACCATTAGTTGAGCGATAACTTTAGTAAAAGAGACGCCCATCCCTCTTATCAAGTCTCTTACCTCCCTAACCATATTGGTTAATCTCCATGGTGGATGTTTCAATCCCTATATTATTATTCTCTCTCCTTTTTCGTTTTTCAAATCTTGATTGATATTTTTTTTATGAATTTAAAATAAAAAAACATGTCTTTTTAAAAAAATATAATATCAGCTGATACGATGGCAAAATATCAGCCTATATCATGACTGGTATTCGGTATGACCAAATATTGATGATATACCGGTGGGACTGAAGACCGGTATTTTTTTTAAAAAAAAAATCAATTTTCTTACTGAGATTATAGATATCGGCGTATATTATTAATATTATTATTCTATGACCGACATATATCATATCGGCCCTTAAATCATATCAGCCGAGAATAAATCTGTAATTTTTATTTTCTGAACTTTTACAAAGTTTATTCTAAAAAAAGGAAAAAGAAATTGAATAAGTGATTGAATTTAAGCCAAAGATTTATACCTTACTTGGATTGCTCTCTTTTTTTTTTCCTTCTGCGCTTGTTCAACTTTTCCTCTCTCTATCATTGTCAATATTTTGTTTTTTTCTTCTTCTTTTCCTCTAGTTTTGCAGCTTGTATTTATTAATTAATTAATAAATCCTGAGCCTATAAAAAGATTACATATGCTAATCTTACTTTTTAGGTTTAGGTCCTACCCTTTTTGTTATTAAAATGAATGAGACAAGACCCATGGCCGACTGAGAAGGCTTATAAGTCTCCTAGTTTGATAGAATGTAACTTTTTTGTTTATTTGACAACCAATAGATTTATACTTACTTGAAAAAGCAACACATCAAAGATCAAACCTTAAAAAGAAGGCAAAAGATGGATGATTCACCCTTTCAACGCCTAAGCTATGCCACCTAAATTACCACAACAAGTGTCAAAATCCTCACTAATCAAAACTGTATATGGGCCCAACATCCATCACAATCTGCATAAAGGAAGCTGCTGTGTATACCATAGATACACACTTTCATATTATTTCAATAACCAATTAGTAATATAATAACATAATTATTTTATGATATATTATGCTATTTCTAAAATTTAAACTTTCATTTTATCATATCAAAAACCTAGGGGTGAAACTTGAACCCGACCCGCATGATCCGACTCGAGAAAGCAATGGATTTAGATTCTGTTTTTTATATCTCGGGTTGGATTAGGTTGAGAAAAAATAAACCCACATTAAATTCGAGTCGGGTCAAGTTGAGAAATTTAAAAACAACCCGCCCAATCCGACTTCACCAAGTTATAAAATATCACTCATGTTGAGTCGGGTCAGAAATTTGGATTTGGTCGGATTGAGTAACTCGGATCAGCAATTCGAGTTAGATTGGATAGGGTTCAATAGTTTTTGACATGAGTTGGATTGGATTTATTGAAACCCAACCCGATCCAACTCAAGTTTCAGCCTTACGAAAATCACATTCATCTTCTTTATGCCCAATACATCAAGTCATTTTATATTATATTTTAAGTTTTGAATTTAAAGAACTTTTTTTTTTCTAAATTCGATATTAAAATTATTTTGTTAAGATTCATTGATGACATAAAATAAGGGACTCAATTAATTTTTGACATATTAATCATATATTTAACTATGGTATAAAAATACTTTCCAACCTATTTAATAATCCCGGTGTATGAATATGCATAGCCATGGTGGTCATTTCACGAAAATCTAATTTTGAAGTTTTAATATGAGATGGTAATATTAGTTGGCTGTACGGGAATAAATTGGGATGACCATATTTGATTAAAGAGCTTTAGAGATAACGACAAAAATCATAATTTATAAAATATCAAATCCTTAAAAGTTAAAATTATACAATAAATAATAAGGGAGAAAATTTACACCCATCAACTCAAATTTATCTTCCAATCCATCTATGTTGCAGAGACTAGTGAACCCATAAATTTTTATTTTTATTTTTTAAATTCCATTTCTACATTTTGCCAAATCAACTCTTCTCTAAAATAAGCTTCAAATTTTGGAAAAGGCTCAACCATTTGAATTCTCACAATATGAAAAATTGGATTATTATAACGTGCCATGTATACAACTCTAATAGAAAGAAATAATTTTATTAAATTATCATTTTATATTTACAAGAAGTAGTTCAGCCGATAAATATTTTGGCATTCACACGTTGGTCTATGTTTTTAGAATTGGGTGACCATTCTAACAAGGGTAAAGTCTTTTAGAAGACACGGGTTTTCATAGATTTTTCACTTTATCTTTCACCCTGCAATACGAAAGCATTTTAAAAAAGGAAGGTTAATGAACTGATCAGTAAATCGGTTAGTGAGCCGATTTGATGTTTTATATGAAAAAACAGTCTTACTTAGATAAAATGACAGTGATCCCATAAGTGAACTGTTAAGTGAGTTGATTTTTTACATTCTTTTTTTTTTTTTAAATGCTTTCGGGAAGGTAGAATGGGGTAAAGTGGAAAATTTGGAAAAATCCGTGTCTCCTAAAGGACTTTACCTGTGTTAGGATGGCCACCCTTAGAATTAGACTAGAAGTTTTGGATTCAACGCTTCCTGTGTTTACCTGATATACAAGACTTACAAATGATTTTGCATATTTATGAGATTAGTCTATTTTCTGACGATATTTATATCATATAAAAAAAACAAAGGCGCTTCTTTGAGAGATTTGCTGTATTTCAGCAACAAAATCACAAAAATTTATTGGAGTAAGTGGCCGATTGAACAGGATTTGGAATGGTCTCATTGTCACCACCGTGAGGTTTGGCACAAATGTCTCACTGACCAAACAAACTATATGGTCCTATTAATGGTGACTAATTGAGAAATTAATAGAAAAAAAATGAATGTGGATTTTATTTTTCAATAAATGGGCAGATTACCAATCGATTCATTTGCGATCCATAAGATGTATGATTTGGATCTTTTACGCACTTGTCACACTAGAATTCAGACCCACCATTGTCAACTACTCTGTCAGCAGATAGAAAATTTAATTATGATTTTATAAAATTAATTGCTTCATTAACTTTCTTATACTTTTTAATTTGCCATCTTTGCCAATTCCCTATCAGTGCTTAATGGCAGTAGTTAATTAATTAGGGTCGAATATCACGTGATCATAAATGAACCTCATTTCATAAAGTGTAAGAATTAAAGACACCGTAGATTTTGGGACCATATTAGGATGAAAGGAGAAGAGTATGAATCATGGTCTGTTTGCTTGCCAATAGGAAGTTAGGATCCTCTTTGCCCGATCCGACCCTAAAAAAGGGTTATAAGCTTTAGAGATGCCATTCCCTGTGGTGGAAGAATTGAAAGAATCCATCAGAAGAAAATAAGTTTTTTTTTTTGGTAATAAAGAAAAATAGGATTTTTTTGGTAATAAAGAAAAATAGTATATTTTTGGTAATAAAGAAAAATAGGATTTAGGTGTATATTTTGAGCTCTTATCTTGCTTAAACATTTTGGGTGCCAATTTGATCCATAGTTTCTTTAATAATTGACAATTTTATTTAAAATTTAAAATTTATAGACTTTGAGCATATTAAGAAATGATAATTTTGTTTACTAAAAAAATAGAGTTGAATATTTTGTATTTTTTTTTCATGAATGAATCCGTCCTTTTCAAAGTATTTGAAGATTGCTTTTAATTTTAATAATTGAAAAGGGAAAGCTCCTAACTATAGAAGAAATGAGTGTTGATTACCCATGAATGACCTTTTAATTATAAACACATTTAAAGTGGTTGTCATTGGAGTGACAAAGGCAAGGATGAACCAAAATTTTCTTATTGACTTTAATTTTTAATTATAAGATATTTCATAATTTCTTTCATTTTATACATGAAAAATTACAAATCTACTACATGCTGCATGTCTAAAATACATTTTATATTACTTTAAACTAAATCTATTTTTTCTTTTATAATCATCAGAAGGATATGTTTGTCTTTTATGTTAGACTGTATTTAGATAAAGGGTAAATTTTGCAGGGATTACCAGGATTACCTCTAACGAGGGGTTATTTAAGTAATATGAAAATTCCTTAGAAGAAAAAGATTTTTTAAATTGAAAAAAAAGAGTTAAAATTTTAAATTTTACCCTTATCTCTTGGTTATCAAAGAAAGATAGCGAAGGGTAATTGTCCATTACCTTTACACCCCTTCATCCAAATATAGCCTTAACTATCGCCTCCTCCATTCTCGAAGTCCATAGATCTCTAATTTCTCAAAGGTCAAAAGCCAAAACTTATTAAAATCAACAAAAACTGCTCTAAAATCAAGTTCAAATTGTCTTTCATTCCATTTTATTTATTGGTTTTAACATTGTTTTATTATTACAGTAAACCACAATTGAATCAGTTTAAACCAAAGAGTCCACTAAACGACTCACCCCCATGTCCCCACCTTTTGTCTCATATATTTACTCACACTAACATTGACATTATTACACTAATTACAGTAATTAAAGTCTCTAAATGACAGGAATATTACACAGACAGGACAATCTTTCTTTCTTCTCTCTCTCTCTCTTTTTTTTCTTCACCAGTGAAAACTTGTTCAATCTGTGTTTTTGACCAATTTTATCCTTTTTTTTTTAAGATGCTGAAGTAATGATTGAGCAGAGCTCCACTTCCTCAAGCCCATGATTTCGACGGCCTGGATTCAACTAGATTGTGACACCTGCAGAGTAGATGGATCCACCATTTAAGAAGTGATGATTGACAGCAAAATGCACTGTATTCCACCAAATGCTGAAAAAGTGAAATCAAGCACCCATTCCACCATTGTAATTCTTTGTTTTTCTAAAACACAACATCCTCATTACCTTCAGAAATCACAGTTTCAGGGCACGTGTTTTAAAAAAAAAAAACTCTTTTACTTAAATAACAGGAGCTTTCTCATTCGATTCTGCTCACCCATGTTGGCTCCACCCACACCTTCTTCATATCTTCATGTGCATGCACGATTTGACTATATAGATCATTGTTCTTATTCTCAGTAGAGAAAGTCTTGTTGGGTTTTATTTTATTTTTTATAAATTTTATGACAGCCTATATGATGTAAAACTGTGAGATTTTAAATATTCTAAGCCTTAAAGTCAATGGGCATAAACCAATTTTGATCCTGATGTTTGCCATTATTCTAATATTTCAATTCTATTGTCCAACATAAATTTATGTTAGGCAGCATCGATTCTTTGTAAAATTGAGCCTTTCATGTTTCTAGAGTCTTTGTAGAGTCTATTTATAGGGTTAGAAAAATATGAATTCACTCTAAAAAATTAGTGTTTGAGAGAATAATGTCTCAAGAGTTATATGGAGTCATTGATTTCTCAAATTAATCGATGTGAGACTTTTTATTATTTTATATCCACCCTCAAGCTACACGTGGAAACTTCAGACTTGCGCTCATGTGGAGTTGGATACTATGGTTGCTCGTGGAACCTGTTCTGATAGCATATTAAAAAATAATGAGTTGATAACGTTTTTTTTTTGGTGGAACTCACTTTCAAAAGCTAGTAATTGAGAAAATGGTGACTCAAATGTTATATGGAATCATCGGTTTTTCAAATTAACTAATTTAGAATTTTTTGTTTCTTCACATATACAACCTTTATTGTTTTGCTGGTTAAGTTGATGGAGTTCAATAAAAGAAAGTCATTCTTATGAATTATTATCATGGTAAAGAATAGAGATGTGAACTGTAAAGTAAAAAAACCAAACTAGGAAGCTAAGTATTGAAAATCACGTGTGAAATGTGTACCACAGAAAGTGAAAATACAGTCATATAATTCTTCATAACATCTGTGACATGGCACTGATCCATATATACGCAATATATTGTATTAGTAAAATCAAAATCAAACAAATATCAACTTATATTTTGAAATCAAATGATCTTTTTTACTTCATCTTCTTTCTTTTTTCTTTTTCCATTTTACACGTATTCAATCGAATAATATCATGAAATGAGTATAGATAATTTTTTTTTTTCTAAGACTGGTGGATGGGTTGAGTTGGTCCCTTTCTGAATCTTTTTCATGTGTTTTCTTGGAGAGCCGCAACTTAGCTTCTTTATTCCACCCTCTTTTCTTTGGCTTTGGGCTTTCTATCATGTGGTCCATTGCCTCACATGCTTGTACCTCCTTTACATTCCATCTTATTCCCTTTCTTTTTTAATCGACCCACCTTTCCCTAACCCTCCTCTCATTAAATCATACCCACAACCCCATCCTCATTATCAATAATCACATCATTAGCTAAATCCAAACTATCTTATAATCCAATGGCAATCACCATTATCATTACTTGAACATAGATAAATCCCAAGTTCCATCAACCAATGCACTCATTTAAGCAGAGAAGACACAAGACTGGGGGGAGTGGAGGAGATGATGCCTGAGTGCAATCATAATTTAGGGTCCCTGCCATCCATCCCAAAGCTAGCCATTTTCACCAAAATATGGTCCATCTGCTTTTGCTTTTGCTCTCCATCTTATCTTGTCTAGGATAGAAACAACAAGGCTTGTGGGATCTCTCTCTCCCTACTCTCTTATCTAAGTTGTTCAGACTTAAGTAGTGAAAATGACAAAAGGTGATGAAATGACAATCGACCGTTAGAGTTGTGTGGTGAAATGCACTTTGCCTGGTTCACAAGTTATTCACTGAAATGGTAGAACACTGAAAGATGTTTTTCATCATGCAACGATAGAGGAACTTTTTGAGCTTTTGTGTGGATAGAAAGCCAGCCATTGATTTAGGGTAACGATCCTCCCATAGGTTTTTTGTGTAACCAAACATGGGAATTAGCGGATTCTCAATTTTACCATTCACATGAAGAGTAAAATCGGCTCACCAACCATTTGAATGAAGAGTAACATTGACTCGCCGAAATTTGCATGAATAGTAAATCGGCTAGTTAAAATTTACCTCGGCTAGCCGAAATTTTACGGTTCATATAAAATGTCCGATTTTATTATTTATGCAGAGGGTAAAATCGGAAATCTACTAATTCCTATTTCTGGTTACACAAACCTCCCGTAGGAGGATCGCTACCCTTCATTTATCACCACTCCAATCTCTCTTCAATAAACATAAAATAATTAGTTTTTTTTTTTTTTTCATTTTTTTAAAAAAATTCCCCCTCATCCCACTTTGGAAGAGACTCGTACGGGCCTTGCTAAGTTTGTCAACTGGGTATTTTATTAAGTAGAGGTGAATTTTTCAGTCAAGCTATGAAAACAACTCATATTAGAGTAAATTAGAATTCGGGCTCACCTCGTAGATGCAACATCTAAATCATAATCCGACTCCGATCGCAAAGTAAGACTGAAATATTTGAGTTAAGCCAATTTGAGTCTATTTTAAATAAAATTATCATTTACTTGACTAAGAAAAAATTTTCAATGAGTCAGATACCAAGAGCACTCTTTAAATGAATGTAAATCTCATATGATTAAATGTGTTGCATATAAATATGACAATAATTGGACTCGTCATATTTATTTACTTATACATGATTTATACCTTTATTAAACAATTCGAGATCGAGTGATCGGATTTTGCTAGGTCTAGACTAGCCCCCTTTTCTCATGTGAAGGAGACTAAAATATATGACATCATCATACGGAACATGCCTAATGGAAAATCCTAAATTATCAACTTAACTCTCTCTTTATAAATAATTTCGTTTGAAATTGATTTAATCTTCTTTTTTCTTTCTAGTTTGTTTTAAAGTCACAAATTTAGATTCCTTGTACTACTAATTGAATGTATTTCTGGGATGGTTAGGACTTAGGATTTCCCATCCACACAGTTTCATCTATCAAGAATGGACAAGAGTTTGACTTGGAGATGATCATTAATCTGTATTTTGGCCATCTAAATCTAAAATCTAAGACCTTGTATTGTCTTCTTTTCAGAATGTAAGTTGTAAAACATTGTTAATTATGGTTAAGATGTTATTATCCATGTCTGTGATAGGTCACAAGCATTGTCATGTTTGTTGGAGAGGAACCAACAGTTGTCTCTATCACAATATGCCACATGTGGTGTTCTAATTTAGTTGGCTCTTCACTTGTGTATTTCTTATTTATTTTTTTTAATTTACTTGTAAAAAATTATGAAAAATCAAGCGTAAAACTCCCACAGGTAATACCCACTGTCCAACAATTCAATTTAAGTAGATTCAGCTTAATTATATTTGAATCAAATTCGAATTTAGAAATTTTGAGCTATAACTTAACTATCAAATTTCTAGTATTGATTTAGCCTATTTTATATATTATACAAATTTCGATTCAATTTTCTGCTAATAACTTGAATGCTGAATTGAGATGTTCTAACAGTTTATATTGATTGATATCATTATCAAGTTAATAAGGTATTTATAGCCATGTATAAACCTTAATGATACGTGCAACTCCATCAAAGTACGTTCAAAAAGTTGATTTGGATACAAATTTGGTAGAATTAATTAGGTTAGATCATTTTCTCATCTGCTAAATCATTACTAAACCAGTTGATTGCCATGTGTGTTGTTAACAAGTCAATATCTGAATGTGACACCAAAAATAGGGTCTAAGTCTCTATTCAGTACTGATTAGCATGTCACGACCTGGTCCATTATTCAATAATATCTAATTTAAATATATGGTTAAATCTACAAAATGTTCTTGTTCTATGTGAAATTCATTTGTGATAAATTCAGATAGTTGAGAGTGTTGATTTTCTTCTAAATTTGGATTTAGTTTTAATTAAAATCTATTCGATATGTCTTTATCATTAAATTAAACATCACAAATAATAATATTTATTCAACAATTTTAATTTTAAAATAAAAAGTTAAAATAATTTAATAAATCCCACTTTCAACAGTTTGATAATTTATATAACTATTTCTTTTATTATAAAGTGAGACCCAATATCCTTTTATTCTTCAAATTGAAGACACATACGAACACATAGTAAAATAAGTCATGGGTCACATGCATGGAATCAGTTTATTGATTTTCTCCACTTTCGACAGGAAATGCGTGACAAAAGAAGGTTCTTTCCAAGTACATGTAATAAAATAAAATTAGAAAAATTGTTTAAGAATATTGTGTTAAGACTCTAAAGCCATAAACATTTTGGTTCTAAGTAAAATTGACTGTAGAATCAGATTTTATCCAATTGATTTTAGATGCCTATTTTAACATGGAAAAATTCTTTTAAGAGATACGGATTTTTTGGACTTCTCATTTTATTCTTATCCGTCTATACAAAAAATTTAACATATCAGACATTCAGAAATTGGTACACTGACCGGATCACTTTCCAGTGAATCGGTGTGCTGTCTTGGACTCTTTCACGTCTCAAGAAATTTGTGTGCCGATTAGATCACTTTCTCAAATTTTCATTTATAAGTGATCCGATCGGTGTATCGGTCTGGTACACAGAACCGATTTATGAAAGTTCATTAAAATCTTTACAGACGGATATGGATAAAATAAAAAAAATCCGTGTGTGTTAAGATAGCCACCTTTGATTTCTATAACAGTAGGGCAAAGCTTCGTTTACCATAACTACAATCATACAATTAAATAGTGTATTAAAATTGATTCTAAAGGTTCACACTACATGGAGTTATTAACAATTATACTGCAATATGAGTTAGAACTTGACAATTCCAACCCAATTCAGATGAAGTTGAATATTGTATTTAAAATCAAATGTATGGTTCACTTGATGAGTGAAACATTGGAATTTGGGATGTGGACAACCCTAATTAAGCCAGTATTGGAACTTGGGTTTTAGATTAGAGGAGAAGAGTAGGGAAGCCAAGATGGTTACATTGACCAGACAGAGAGAGACTATAATATAATATGATATAATATGGTGGCAGCTGCATTCATAGATCTCCCAAACCAAGGATTTTCTTCGTTCAGGCAAATTTATATTAAAATGTGACCAAAGGATATTGTTTCCTTTTGTCAAAAGTTTTAGATAGAATCGAGGGGCCCAAGTTGGGTCTAATTAGTATGTTGAAATTTCAATATATCATCATGTGACTAGTGCACCCAAGTTATCAAAATGTCTTGTTCTAATTATTATCTTGTACTTGATAGTTTTATTTTTACTAATGAAATATTACAAATTTCTATGTATTAATGGAGCAATGTGGAAAAAATATAAATGAATTAGGGCCTCACTTATACTTTTCATGTTTGCACTATACATTATTTTGGACTTTCTCTTTGTATTTCTATACTCTTATAATTTAAATTTTACATGTTGCTTTTGTATTTGTATATTTATATAACACGGGTAGTTCAGTTAGACAGATTTGAGGTCTTAGATTCGACTTTTCTCATACTTACTTGATATAGGAGTCTTATGGGTTATTTCGTTTATTTATGAGATTAGTCTCACCTCCAATATAAGATGGACATATTCATGTTATTAAAAATAATAATTACAAAACACATTGTTATGTATTTTGTTCTATCATATGTCGTCAAAGTGTTGAGAAAAGTGTAAATGATGATGTAATATATTTTGATTAATTTGCGTATTACGTATATTTTATAGAAAAATCTCCATAAGTTATAGGTAAAAAATACAAACTAATTATGAGGTGTTTACTAAACACATGATCCAATTTCAACTCCCATCCACTTTGGCCATTAGGGTTATACTCAACATTCAACTAATATCAAATACTAAAGCACCATGAAATCTTTTTGACATTCATAAAATTATACTTATAAAATTATACTTAAAATGACTAATCATCATTAAAGCCTTTCTCCTAATAATCTTACTAGACTAAGAGTGACCTTTCCAACAAGTCTAGCCTATAATTCAAGATGAGCTCACTAAAAGTAGGGCTGCAAATCAGGTGGGTCAGGGCTACGTTTTGAGGATGCTTCAGCGAGCCCAACCCTCCATAAAATGTATATATGGGGCCCCGAACCTTATTTGAAGCCCAAAACGTGTATGCAGGCTCTCCATACCTGGGCTTCTTGGGGCTTAGAATGGTTATAATACCAATTAAAATTTTATATTTACAAATATATAGTTTAAATTTTATTTCAAATTAAACTCAGACTCACATGTACTAGGCCTACATTCGATCTGAATTCCAATTCAGACATAACGTTTTGAATCTGAAAATGAGTCGGATCTTAGTTGCTCAACGCAAACCCGATCTATTTTATTTTTTTCCATGCAGGCTCATATTATATCCGGCCCAAATTACAACTATACTAAAAAGTAGGGATTTAAATATCGGCCAACATATATTGCTGATATCGGCCGATATCTCAGATTTTAATTAAAAAAATTAGGTGAGAAAAATTTCTTAGTTAAAAATTACTCTCTCATATTTCATGAACATATTCCATTCTGTGGATGCCACACATGGCTGCAAAAAGTATGCCTGTTGTTATCCCACTGAGAAGTGCTCTGAATTGCACAGCAGTTGGATGGAATAAAGGAATATGTATGAAATTTTGTAGGTGACTTTATAGTGAAATTTTTATTTTAATTGGATCACTCTAACATTTGATAGATTTTAATATATACTAAAATATTTTTATCAAAAAATAATAAAATTTTAATCTAAACCCAATTATAAAAAGTGTTAAACTAAGTCACCTAACAATTATAGAGAATTTAGAGCATATTTAAGAAGATGACTTCTCCCATACATTATAACTTAAAAAATATTTTTTTTAGCCTTTTCGAAACCCAAATGGTTAAAGATTGGTGAAGTGGAGTAAAAACAAATTCAAAATTATAACCATTGGAAACTAAAATTGGTATGTAAGAATTCTGGATTCATAATTGCAGAGCAGACATGAGAAGCTTGAGTCACTGGCAAGAGACATTTATTTATTTGTTTCGAGGATGGTGGAATTTCAGTCTCTGTTTCCATAGTCTTCCATCATAGTCCCAATGGAATCCATGATGGTGAATGCCAACAAATGAAACTAGGGTTTATGGTAAGTTCCATGGGTTATTTGATTACTATTATTATTATTATTACCAGTCAATTGTATTATTTATACATAACTAATAATCTAATATGTATAATTAAATTTGATATATTATTTTTAGTAAATTAACTATTTGATTGACAATTATATAATTTGAACTTACAATTTTAATAATTGTGACAATAATCTTATTGATTACGCTATAGGCTCTTGTTATGAATGTGATAGAAATCCATTTGAGATAGTTTGAGCATGTTATTAGAATCAATTAGTATATAGTGTCAGTGGATTAAGGGAAAGAATATAGAAAGAATTGTTGTATAGTAAGGTGACTGGATAGGATCAAATGGAAAATTAGAAGTCGAAAAGTTGACTCATATTTATGAGATCTAGGGTTTGATAATAATGATGATGAGATATGCTGCAAATGTTCATGGTACCCAATAACTTCTTTATCTTGGACAAAAATTAATTCAATAACAAGATGAAATGATGGATAAAATAATATATAGTTGATAAAAGAGACTTAAAGGAGAGACCGACCACTAAAAATTTGGAGGGAAAAGATGAAGAAAGATAAGTTAGAATGTAGAGTGACTATCGGTATAATTTATAATAGAGTTAATTAGAGAAGACTGATCGTTAATGATAATGATAAAAGAGAATTGATTTAGGTCATGGTACTTTTACTTAAATTAGACACTCAATTTAGAAAAATGCTCACTTGTAAATTAATTTCTTTAATAAAAAGATAATATAAAGGAGAAAGAGAGAGAAAAAGAGCTAAGATCCTCTTCCGAGTGAGTGGGATGAACCTGATGCTCACATTTCTTTTGTCTGCTCTTTGATCTGTGATCTGTTGTGAGCATCTTTCCAACCAATAGCTTAGCTTTATATGGGTACTTAAAAAGGTAAAAGAAGAAGTTCTCCAAGTAGTGACATAAGCAAGTATGTGGATCCACTAGTTGGGCCCATGGGCCTAATTTGATGGGCCCAATGCCTTCACCCTGAGTATATCTAGCCCTACTATTGCATTTTGGGCTCTTGGACCAAATTCTTATCATGTAGTCCACTGACCTAAGTTCTTTTTGTTGTGATATTATTTTTCTAGGGCTCTTGAATTCAAAGTTACTTGGGCCATGGCCTATCTATATTTTTCCATCATCCTGCACTTAATTCTATAAAGCATTGCCAGTCTAATACTCGTTTTATAAAAATTGTCCATACCTTTTATGACATAGTATTCTTCTATTTAGGCGTGTCAGTTCGCTAGTGTCTGGATATTCACTAAAGGGCTTGTCGATACTAGGTTTGTTAAATAAGGGCTCAAGTTTCGGCAGGGCCCTGCTTGCTTGTTGCAGCCTACAGCATGTTTAATAATGGCCCATTGTACTCAATTCAATAGCTGCGGCCCAAAATGTTCAAATGTTGGGTCTTGTTGATTGTACTTGTGGGCCTACTGTAAGCATACTGCAACGGTGCAACCATACAACTTAATCAAAAGTCCAGAACCCAATGTTGCCTACATTTAGCATTTTAGCACAAATGAATCTGGACTATACAACCTAATTTGGAGCTCAAGCCCGTTCTATAGAAAACCTAATTCAAAACTCTGTTACTGGACCTGACCTAGCTCGTCTTGTTCATGGAGAAGGTATTAGAGTGTGTTTGGATGATGAGATTTCTTTTTGAGTTCTTTTGTTTGACTTCCTTTCTCATAAGAAAAGGGAGAGGTCCATGAGTGATTAGAAGATGATATTTTTTATCCTTTTTTTTTTTAGATTTACGTATGAGAAACTCAAATACAGTCCTATTAAAATCCTGAGTGAACACATCAAAATTAAACTATAGAGATTTAAACTCATAACCTCCCTCTTTTTGAAATAGAAGGCAACCAATTAAATTACACTGTAGATCTACCATAGGAGAACATCATAACTATCTTTAAATAAATAAAAATAGAATTATTCTAAAGAAGTTATGGACTTTGTCTTGGCCCAGACAAAGTCCATAAGTTTCTTTTGTATTTTCTGAGTAACGACTCCATGAAAAATAAAAGCATTCCAAAGCGTCCAAAAGTATTAATATGCAAAGGACTTAAACCCACGGCAACGTGTACAAAAGCCAAAACAATCTTCCGACATCCATTAAATAAGTTGTGGAATAATTCAACATTGTCTGCAATTTCCCAACATTTTATCACTTGAAATACAGTAATAGTTGAGTGGGTAGTTTTTTTCAGATATTATTAGGATAAAAACCCAATTAAAATATTTATTTTTTAAATTTAAACAGTTAATATTTTTTTAATTTATATATAAAACATTCTCTACTTCTTTTATTAATTTGAACTCTTTATGTCTTACTTATCTTTTAATTATAAAAAAAATGAAATCTTAATATTATGAACTAAGGTGATTAAAAATTACTCTGAAACTTTACAAGAAAAATATTAAAAATTTATAATCACTTTTAAATGGTGGAAAAATAGCCCCATCACAATGTAAAATATAACCTTAAAGCAAAGCAAATGTATATATCAAACTTAAAATGGATTAGGAAGACCTCACTTAGCCTGATTGTTTAATTTTTTTTTATAATTCTTACTCTACATATAATTTCTTATAAAAGAAATATAATTTATGTTGATTTGTGTCCACTCTCAATAATACAAAACTGAGGGTACACCAACACTTCTATCTTTTCACCTGTCAACCACAATAAGCACACTATCAGTTAACCAGTTGAACGAGAGAGAGAGAGGGGTGGTTGGCATGGCTAAGCTGCCTATCCTACCCTTGTTGAAGGTCTCGCTGATGTTGTGGCCCTTGAATCTCTACTTTCCAGTGGCAAGGGATCTGGCAGGGGTGTGCAAGGCCTTCCGCTCCTTCTCCACTCTCTTCGTCTTTCGACTGAGGCTCATCTTCACCGGCAACGGAAACGCCAGATGGGAGAGAGTCTTGCGCCTTTTCTACCAGCAATTCCTCCGCAGCTCAACCCAGCAACGCCCCTCAGCCGTAGACGACCCCACCCTTCACACCCTTCTCTCTATCTCGCTATGAAATTGTAATTTCTAAAATTTCAACAATAAAGAAATTTTATGTATTTTGTGTAGTGTTGCCGTATTCAATTCCCTGTTTTATTTTTCTTTAAAACTTTGCAAAGCCAACATTACTCATTCCCGGTAATTGATGCGGTTTCTTCTTTTCTTTTATTTTTTCTCTTTAATTTTAGTAAATGTAAGACTTTCCATGAAATCTTGAGTGAAATATGATTATAAAATTAAAATAATTAAGTAAACTCGATCTAACCCGACCTTAGCTTCAGCCCTAAAAACACTGAAACTTTTAAAAATATGATTATAAAGTTAAAATAATTAAATAAGAATATAATTTCACAGACATTCTAATTATATAGTTCTCTATATATTTCATTCGATTACGTAGTCCTCTAATCAATATTTTTCATTATTAAATGAGTAAGTGAGAGCTCAGAGAGTTTTTTTTTTTTCATCTGTGCAAAGTTTTGAAGAAGAAGTTTCAGATAAGGATCATGTGATAAATAGGTGACTTGTTCCCTAAATGATTAGATTAATGTCACCATCAAATATTAAATCTTGGAACATTTCTTCCCACTTCTTGTAGGTAACTGCAGCTCCGTTCATGGTGCTCTGCATCTCAAAGTGATTCGACGATTTTCTTTAAAGGACTAATCTTAATCAAATCTACTATAAGAATTGGTATAACAGATAGAAATTGTCACATAAATACTATACTAGAAAGAAGAATATAAAATTTTCTTTCTTTATTATACCAGTTTGAGGAGACTGCAAAGGGCAGAAGCTAGCACTTTTGCTGATGCATGTTGGGTCAGGATTGTTGGGCTTTCAAAATTTTGGATCAAGTTCCAAGATCATAGACCAGATATTAAAATAAAAAATAAAATAAAGTTAAATCATATAAACATACAAGAAGAAGTAAGATAAGAATTAACTGTGATTTGATATTAATGTCTATGTTTACAGACGAAAGAATGATGGCTTCACTAAAGAGAAAAGAAGAATCAGATAATTACAATGTGTCAAACAAAATTTTTAAAGCTCATCACTGGAGAATCTGATAATAAACAGAGCCCTCAAAATAAAACAGAGGACTCCAATCAACACTCAATCAAACACTCTAAAAGAGATTCAAAGAAAGAATTCAACTTTAGATGTCCAAAATTAAAGAAAGAAAACCACAAGCTTAACAGTCTTGTGTTTTCTTGATAGATTTTTTTCCATGGAAATTTTGAAAATTGAACATTTTCCACGAATTCTAAAATTATCCAGTCCTAACAAGTAGTACCAGAGCTATATCCCCAAGCCAACGCATGCGGATTAAGGGGATCCCCTAGCTGGATGGGATGGTCGGTGACATTCTATCCACCGGAGAGCCTCGTTCGAGAGGAGGATTATTAGTGTAGCGAACGAGTCTTACATTGATTGTGAAGGAGATTTAAGGACTTATAAAGGAGTTTGGCCGCTTCACGTAATACGCTAGCCTTTTGGGTTGAGTCGTGACACACTTGTATGTTTTCTTGATAGATTGTTTTTCCATGAAATTTTGAAAATTGAGCATTTTCCATGAGCTCCAAAATTATCAAAGTTGCAAACCATCTTTGCGTATTATTGGTCATGGACTCAAGATGTATCTGTCTGTTTCAGCCTGACTCTGCATAAATGTTAGTCTTTTCCATGGAAAGAGGCAAACAAGTAAGAGTGGCAAGAAAACTGAATTTGACATTTGTTGGAATGTTTTTTTTTCCCACTTTCCTACAGAATCATCAGCATCTGCTAATGCTGATAATGACTTTGGCCTCAATAAGCAGAAAAACATGATCCCACTTATTGTGGTTGTTTAATGTAGAACAATTTTCAACACCATGTCTTTGGGTTGAGAAATCATATCTGGTCCATACTTTGAAGTTGTAAATTAGTATTTGAAGTGAGTGGACTGAATTATTTTCCTCTTTTTTTCATTTTTCTAAATCTTCACAACATTTCTCTGAAAACTAATCAGCAGCAACATGTATTTGGTGGGAATCATCTATTAAATTGTATACCCTGTCCCTTTTTTATATAAAGAAATGATTTAGACACTAAAAAATGCAATTATTATTTGACCAAAATTAAAAAAATAAAGAACATGTGCACCCCATCTTCCTCTTCCACCACCATTGTAATGTGGATTATGGATGATGAATGGGAAGGCAATAAGTGCATTTCCACCAATACTTTGGATGCTTTTGCATTTCAGGCCTTGGTTTCTTTCCACCAAAACCTTCTATTTCAGATCTATAGACTGACTTCAATACATATGTTTATCAATAATACCCACATTACTTAAAAAAAGATCATACAATATACATTACATGGTTTTATTATGTTGGCAATCATTAGAATTTAATGTTACTTCATGTTTGAATTTAACATGTTAGAGATGAATAGGTGATAGAAATACATGTTTAGGTATCGAAAATGATAAAAATTGCAAGTGGAAATCAAATTATGGTCTAAACGCACGCCTTCATTTGCCGAAGCTTGAGATAGATGCAAATGTGGATTCTCTCTCTCTCTCACACAGATGCAGATTAGGGTCTTTAAGTGTAGATGAAGATGTAAGCATGATCGAAGTTGTTTAAATTCCTATTTGGAATCCTATGTATAATATTCCTGCAATACCTCCACTTATTACAAATTAAATAAATAATGAGAGTCCTTTACCTAATCCACCTCACTCTAAGGTCCACAACTCTCTCAAGCTTCCTATGGAGAAATGAATACAGAAGTATGCCATGAGCATGAGCATGAGCATGACCACTCCCAAGTGTGCTCTTCCCACTAAGGGGATTGGACAGAGCACAAGAGTCCTACACCTACCCCCACCAAAAAACAATACAGGGTAAAGATTCAGACCTTTTTTGCACGTGAGAATGCAGAACACGAGTTAAATATCCTGGCCACTCGTCGTGCGGGTCCCTTATGAATGATTTGTGACCAAAATTTGGCTTAGGATGTAAAATGGACCATTAGTCCACATTCAAATGCTATTCATGATATCAATGTACCACCATCTTCAAGGCTTCCAACTCTGGATTATAAACCTTCCAATTCCCTCTTCATTTCACACTACATTTCTTCTTATCGAACTTCTAATAAACAACCCAACTTCCATTTCAAGAAGAGGATGTGCAAAGATCTTCATCTCTCCACCAAGTTCCAAGTTCTCACCTTCTTTTTCTTGCTTTCAAGTGCAACAAAAACCACTCCTGTAAAGACCCCACCACTTCTCACTGCAGGAACAGCCACGGGCAGCAGCTCAAGCAATGTTAGCAACAGTGGTTGTGGGTGCTCTGTTCCCCCCAGCCCATCTCCTCAGCCACCATCAGCTGATTTACAACCATCTGATTTTGTTGACATAAAGATCTATCAAGCCTACAAGGTCATCCAAAGGTTCAAGGCCACTATCACGTCTGACCCATTCAACATTACTCAGTCATGGGTAGGTTCAGATGTTTGCAAAAGCTACCGAGGTTTCTATTGTGATAATCCTCCCTATAACAAGTCAGCGATCGCACTCGCTGCCATTGACTTCAATGGCTATGGCCTTGGTGCACCGTCTATCACAGAATTCATCTTGCAGCTGCCTGATCTTGCCTTCTTTCACGTGAATTCGAACAAATTCAAAGGCACCATCCCTTCCGAAATCGCCAACCTTCCGTTCTTCTATGAACTGGATGTGAGTAACAATCTGATGACGGGTCTATTCCCCACCTCTGTCCTCAGAATCTCCAAACTCACCTTCCTAGACCTCCGATTCAACTCTTTCACTGGTTCTGTTCCACCCCAGCTCTTCTCACTGAATCTGGAAGTGCTCTTCATCAACAATAACCAATTCATGCAGACACTACCTGACAACCTATGGAAATCTGATGTGAATTACATCACACTGGCCAACAACCGCTTTACTGGCAGCATCCCTTGCAGCATTGCCAATGCTTCAAAGTCTCTGCTAGAGGTGCTCTTGCTCAACAATGAGCTGTCGGGTTGCCTCCCATATGAAGTGGGGCTGCTGGAGAAGGCCACTGTGTTCGATGCCGGCTACAATGGGTTAACGGGACCAATACCATATTCTTTTGGGTGCATGAGCAGTGTGGAGCAGCTGAATTTGGCAGGGAATTACCTGTATGGTGAGATACCAGAGGTGGTGTGCAAGCTCGGGAGCTTGTTGAATCTCTCCTTGTCGGATAACTACTTCACAACTGTTGGGCCGATCTGTAGGCACCTCATCAGGAAGGGGGTGTTGGATGACCGGAAGAATTGCATTATGGGTCGTCCGATGCAGAGATCTCCGATAGAGTGCATTGCCTTCTTTCTCAAGCCCAACTACTGCCGTCCTGGCCCTTCTTATTATTACATCCCATGTCAACACTCTTGGGAGAAGTTCTTCCATCATCGTTCGCGTTCCTGGCCCTCATACAACGCTCTCAATAGACACAGATTGTAATTCTGTCTCTTTGAATGCCATCTTCCTTCTCTAGAATACAGAGAATTTACAGAATTATAAACCGAACTCCCTACAAGAGAGATAACAATCACAGCTCTTCCCCTCAAGCTATAAATTGATTAGCTTCTTCTTTATGAAAGATCATGTTCAACCCCAAAGAATTGAAATATAATTCTCTTTCCATTGTCCAAGATTTTGAAAAGCATTTTGAAATATAATTTTGAAAAGCATAACTGTTTTGGGGTATATTATCAGTGACAAGCCTTTTTAAATATCATAGTGAAACGAAGGATGCTCAAATCTTAGAGGCACAAATATTTTAGAACCCATGACGTTTACGGATTGGACCACTCCAACCATTTATGTGGGAGGGCATTTTCTATTGAAGCAAATCAACGGCTTTAAGGTAGAAGATCAACTAAAGTTCTGTACTTCATTCTTATGCACTTGAAGAAGCATCTTACATATGAATGTTAAGCTTGTCAAGTCAGAATGTGTTTCTGGACTGGGTCCATCCATTTATGTGTACTCATAAAACTACCAATCAACTCAGAATCCTGAACAATTGTTGATGCCCATAAATCAGGTAAGAATCTCTCCCTTTGTTACAGCATTGGGTTTCCTCTCTGTTTCTTGCATTTTACATTTCAATATTTTTCAGCACACAAAATCTTGTAGAACAGAGAAAAGCAAAGCAATTAATACTGCTGAATCGTTGTTAGAAAGTTATTGGAAGGATCCAATTTCTGCATTACGATGGATAAAAGACCAAAGTTAATGCATGAGTGTGGCCCATTTGCTCATGTCGAGTTCTCATCGGAAGAGACTCCTAACCTGGTCTAATGGAGATCTAATGGTTTGTAGGCACTTCAATAAATGAATAAATTAAAAAAAAAAATCGAGAAATCAAGAAATAGAATGGAGGAAGAAGAAAGCTCACCATTCCCCTTTAATGTAATGGCAAGAAGCATCCATTTCCTGCGAGTGATATTTGCTATACTAAATAATTTTCTTTTAGTTCACAAGTTTTTTTTTGAAGTTTTCTATTTTTAAATGTTAATGTAAAAAAATTCAATTATATTCTTCAAACTCACCAAATTTAATTACAAATCACTTTTTCTATTTTTAAGTCAATTTTATATGAATTTTCTTTATTTTCAAATGATAATATGATAAAATTAAACTAAAACCTTCCAACTTAACAAATCTCATTTAAAATCTCTTTTTCTATTTTTAGATAATTTTTTTATTTATTGTTTACCTACAAAGAAGCAAATCACAACTGCTTATCACCTAAACTGTGTTTTTACAAAGATAAATTAAAAGAGAAAATTGATACTATTAACAACAAACATTGACACCGATACCCAAACTAATAATCTAAATAATAACATGACCATGATAAGCCATAGTTTGACGGTTGAATAAACTGCGAGGAAATGAGAAGCATCCAACCATGATTTTGACCATGAACATCATCAGCACCAAGTAATCCCTTGCAAACCACTCTTTCATGATATTATGGAGATTTTCCCTCCGATAGTTAAAAAAAAAAAAAAGACTTGGAAGAAGGAAAATGAAAGGGAAAATATAACCGAACCAATCTGATAAATGACCATACATGTTTTAATGAACTGTTGTGTACAGATTTCATTACCAATCAAATACATAAAATGGATGTCAGGCCTCTATTCTACTTCAAAAATGTGTCCACCTTGTTAAAGAACAGCGAGTGCGAGAGTAATGAAATCCCACATGCAAGCAGCTTTTCTTCAAGAATCTCGAAAACAGGAAGGCTAGACAATTTCCAAGTTGTCAGAGTAAATTATCTGGGCACGGGTTGTACTTGTAGTGTGAGCAAAATTTTGGTATGAATAGGAGGTCCGACAATCAAATAATTAAATTATAGAACCTAACAGATCCCTGGCTTCAATCTTTCCCTCAGCTTGAAGTTTTAAAAGAAAATGGCGGAGTAATCACACATTGTATGTTGAAGCCCCATTTGCTGCGGTTACATTTATACCTGTATCCTTCACATAAAGAGGGATCCTCGAACCTTGCTCTTTGAGACGATTTACCAAATCATGCAACCACTCAAAGGTGAGCTTTGATTGAGCATTGAGCTCCTCCCTCAAGTGGGGATGGATCCTGAACCACTCTCCTAACATTTTGTGAACATGAGAACGGATCATTCTCCATGGCACAGGGTGTATCTCACACAATTTCAGATACTCTTTTACTAAATCGGCCTGGTCTAGTCCAGTATCTTTAATGCTTTCTCCCTCAATCCATTCAGCTGTCCTGTACCCTGCAAAAAGAGCTGGATTCTCCAAAAGAGACTCTGCCGATAGCACACCATCAACTCCTGTCTCTTCCAAGCAACTATGGACATCATCCATGTGGCGGATGTTTCCATTGGCAAGGACAGGAATCTTAACAGCACTTCTAACAGCCTTGATGGCACTCCAGTCGGCTCGGAACTTCTTCCCATCTTTTTCATATCTAGTTCGTCCATGGATCGCCAAGAGGGAGCAACCAGCATCCTCAAGCATCCTGGCATATGCAATTGTGTCTTGTAGGCAAGGAAAAATTCGGATTTTGCACGAGACAGGAACACAAAGATTCTCCGCCAGTTTTTGTACAAGGGTCTTAACCAGGGTTAGGTTGTCCATTAGGAAAGCTCCGTAATTCCCGCGCCTTGCAATCCTCTGTGGGCATCTGCACATTAACGAAAACACATCATAAGAATCAAAATCCATTAATCAGAAATAACTAGTATGAAACTGTAGGTGCCAATAAACCCTCTAAGCAAGTGGTCATATACATTTGGGATACTCATAATTCATAAACCGTTTATTAAGCCAAGCAGGGGAAGGAAAGTAAGCAATTGCTAGGGCTCCAATTCATATGAATGTCACCAAGCAACTAATAACCCACTAGGCATTTGTCACTAGTGATGAGAACTGCCAGGCATATATCCAGTCGAAGGTTCCACGTTCAAGGCAATAATGACATGACCCCAAGTTTCAATGCAGCATACTGAACACGAGTGATGCATCAGAATAAAGGCCAATGGTGCAGCAATAAAAGAGGATAAGATGAAATTCAAATTACACTCCGACCTGATAAGCTTCAGGATGTGCAAAAGGTTTGCGTGAATGCATGTGTGTGTGTGTGTGCACGCGCATGCATCTATATGTGTTTCTATCAGATATATGTGAGTATCTTGATGCACAGACACATTCAAGCCCTTTTTTGAAGGATTCAATCTCATGATTATGGTAGATCTAAGAGACTGTCACAATAGATGGAGATGCAGCAGAATCGTACATGGAGAAGACCCTACTAAATGTTCAAGAAATAGACAGTTAAGAAGAAAACATTGAGAATTGTTTTTCCTGTAAACTATTTTTACTTTCCTTATGTCACCATCCTCTGGAACACGTTGGTCTTTTGTCATGTGCCAGTCACAAGTCAAGATAAAGGGAGATCATTTTGGGCATCAAACAGACAATTGGCCTATTTAAAACAATTTTCTAAAACCAAAACATGCTGTTCATTCAGCGCGTAAATTCAGCTGAAATGTATTATATGCATTACATAGTATTACAAGAACATAGAATACACTGAATTCATGTTAAAAAATCATTTCCTGAAATTTCTGAAAAGTTTTGATTGCTTGAGTTGTATTTTCCCAAAAAAGATGAAAAGGTGTTTGGTATGAGGACGTTTCAGAGTTATGAAAAAAAAGAAAAGAGGCTTTTGGCTTCCAGAGAAAACAGTGTATTAAATTCTAAGTTTTTTCATTGGAGTTTGTTGAAATGACATCTATAAGTGCTATGTACAAGGAACTGAAAATATGCTGCATGAGTATGCTCCATTGTAGGATAATGATCCGTGCACTATGAATTTTCACCATGATGCACCACCCTAAAAAGGAAAAGACCATTTTGCTCTCTCTTTTTGAAAAAGTGATTAAAGAGAAGAATAAAAGTAATGACAAAATGGTCTTTTTCTTTTAATAGTGGTGCACCATGGTGAAAACGCATGGTGCACAGATCATTACCCTTCTTTCCAAGATAATTCTTTTTTACCTAAAGAAATGATGTGGCATGTGCCACTCTCACAGGAGCAAGGTGCAAGTTGCACTATCTTCCAAAATTGAATTTCATTACAACTTTAAAAAAAAACACAACCATCTTCCAGAATTACTACAAGATCTCGTCAAAAGATCCTTTGATCTTGTCAACTTACTCAATTAAAAAGAAAAAAAGGCACCCCCAAGAGAATAACCATACCAAGGCAAATCAAAATTAAAGAGACAAGTTTTGCTACCCACCAGTTTTGCCATCCCAGGCAACAGTAAACCTAAGATCAATGAGGCTGATGCTGCACACCATGAAGATAAAGAATACTTTGACAAAGAGTTTAAAGGATATCATGGTTTACAGTACAAAAATACAATTTAAAAAAAAACCTGATATCATAGTCCGCAGCTCAAGTGAAATGTAAAGCATTCAATGATGGCTAAGGCAGTAATTCTCCAAAATTCCCGAGGAAGAAGTCATCCTCAGGAACAATTAATTCCATTTCAGGAGAAAGAAAGATAAGTAGGTATCACTTTTGTTCATATTTAAAACATAATTTTTTCTCTTTTTCCCCCTTTTTACTTCTCTAACTCTCAATGTTTGTGGTTGCAATTCTACATACCTGCCAGTTTCACTAACAGGCTCTTGTTTTAGTTAAAAATTCAGCTGCAATTATGGGTACTAACACAATCAAATGCAGTGATTCGATGGGCTTTGAACTTTTAGAAGCACTTGGTGAGATAGGCTTTATCTTTGTTTGGGTAGTTTGACTATTTTCCACATATTCTTCATGGTAGTTGATGAGAGTGGAGGGGGTGCGAGACGGGTAGGGGAGGGAAGGGGAGAGGAAGGTCTTCAATGTCTGTGGATGTTAATGGAAGTCGCATTTTGTGCTGTACAATCTAAAAAGCAACCTAACTTCATTACTAAATTCATTAATCAAATATATTTTACCACAAGACCCATGGTAATTCCATAAGCTGGGTTTTTTATGACTTGTATGTCAACTCGTTAGACACCACTAGGCTACAGATATATTACACTTCCCTCTTGTTCTCACTTTTTCCTTTTGAAAATTTATATTCTTAAATGTGCAATTATTCATTCAAAAGGTTTCTTTTCTTGAGGAAAAGAAAAAAAAAACTGAAACTTACTACCAACCACCAATATTGCAACTAAAACAAGAAATCATGTATAAGTATAACAATAGTGAGAAACATCATGCTACCACTTTCCAACATCTAATAATTTCAATAAGAATATTAATTTAGCAACTTTAGCAAAAAACAAACTTAAAGGGAAAGGAAATTAATAATTACCCTAAGTTAATATCCACATAATCACAGTAAGGTTCAACCTTACGTGCTGCTTCCAATAGAATGTCAGGATCATTTGCACAAAATTGGACAAATAGTGGGCGATCTTCCTGCAAACATAATCTAACTCATAGTTAAACCGGTAGCTTTAGCTATTTAAGATGAAAACCTTCCTATACAGCAGTCAATGAGAAGAATAACAAAAACAACAAGGATAAAAATCAACATTGTGGAGCAAATGCATTTTACTGAATTAGGATATCCTTGAATGGTTTAAATGCACTTGGTACAGTAACATAATGATTTTACTTTTTGTTTCTTTTAATTTCTTTTTCTGAACAGTAACATAACTTGTACCCACAAGCTTTATAGTTGCAATATCGGGCAGTTGAGTACTCACCAACTGCACTATTGGTTGTTCTCTCCATTAGTGATGCAAATTGAGGTTCAAAATACAAAGATACCATTATCCAAATGCAATACACATCAATAAAACAATTAATTTGCCCTAACATGATCCTTATTGTATGAGGATAGCCCGACGTGTAATATTATTACATACCCCCAACTACCCATTTCAAGGTCTGATTGTGATGGTACCTCCACTTAAAAGATGGTTCTCCAGCGAAAACAACAAAATCTCATCATGAAAGGTTGTAATAATCATCAGTAAAGCATTGCAATTCTTTTTGCAGAAATTGCTTCCAACCTCCAATTTATATTGCTAAACCAGCTCATAGGCATTCCATGATTTTTCTCTTTCATTTGATAACTCCTCATGCAACCATTCCCAACTCGTTGTTCCTCCACATGCCACCTTAGCATACAAACCTAACCAAATGTGCTTTGTATTCGAGGCAATCTGTATTGTCTAGCTCAGAAATCCATGCAACAATAAAGCTCTTTTTGACTCTATATATCATCCTATATAAAGTGCCAAATACTTCAAGCACTACATCTTGTTTCATAGTAGTTCTCAAATATTCAAATCTGTAATATTGTGCACCGAGTGGTTTTAATTTTGACAGGATCATCCTCAAAACACCTTATTTCTACTAAATTTGTACTCTATATATACTTCGTGCTACTATTTTCAAACCATCTACTTCTCAATCTCGAGTGTTCCTCGAAGATGAGAACGACCCATTAGCTGTGAACAATATCCATTCTTACTTCAACAAAATAACATTATATCAACTCAAACGGAAGTGGCAGTTTAAAAGAGAAAAAATGTAACCAAAATTAAAATCATTGTTGACTTCCACGGAATCGAAATTGTTAAGGCACATATATGTCGGACATTCAAAGGAATGTCAAAAACATGTAATTCTGGCAACCGCCATTATCCTAAAACTTGCATTCTATCAGCAACTGTATACAAAGGTAACGGGCAAAGCAGAAAATCATACATAATCCTAAAGCTGTTAGTTTCAAGAGAGTTCTTGCATTCGATTTCATGAACAAATGACAAGCAGCACTCTTCCAGCAGCTTTTTGGTAGCACAGAATTCTTTGGTGAATAACATAATTCTATAAAATCTGGTGGTTTCTGATAACTGTTAATAGCTTGGAATTCCAAATCTTGTAAGCAATTCATGGGCACCAAACATGGTCTAGATTGACCCAAAAGTTCATTTTTTAAACATCCAAACAGTCCCAAGCCAAGATCGGCCACGGAACTGGACTTCTGCAACTCAAACTGAAATAACTAGTTGCCAATCAGTAAGAAGACCATTTTTAAAATAAAATAAAAAATTCTACCTTGCAGGTGGTGAATTCTTGGCTACGGTACTTTTCATTCTCGGAGAAGATTCTGGAATGGAGCATGGGCGTGTAAGCAGCCTCAGAACCGTACTTGCGGCAGAGCATCCGGAAAGGAAGTTCGGAGTTGTCGACCATGGGAGCCACCACAAGTTTCGGCTCCCCAAGCTTCTTCCAGTGAGCCCATGCCCGCTCCACGTGGCCCTCCCCACTCAAGCTATGGCTCGGATTGCCCAAGGGTGAGATTGACGGTGGCAAGGGTTCTGAGAGAGAGTAGCCGTTGGCGGGGCAGCAGAGGCCCTCGTCATCGTTGTCGGCGCCTGTAGAGGTAGCCATGGAAGAGAAATTAGGGTTTGAGAGAAGAAGTAGATGGTGCAAATGAAAATTAGATATATTTCGAGGGTAGAATGGGAAGAAGAAATAGGTCGGAAACTTCATAAACATGCACTGGGTGCACCCGACGGCTTTCTTTGCTTGCCTCCTTTTCCCTTCTAGGTTTTCTATTATGAGTTTATTTAAATTTTAAAATATGTCGGCACTCGGCAGACCGGCACTAGACCGACTCGGACCCAGTTCGAAACGGGCTTGAATAACAAGCAAGGCCTAGAGGCTAGTTTAAGAAATAAGATGGGCTCGGGCGTTAACAAGATCTACCATATTGATAATGTTCCCTTTATCTAATTTGAAAGATCATGTCACTGATAATAGATGTTTATTAGAGAAAATGGTTTTATGATATATTATTAATAAGGAAATTAATGTGTTTAAATTGAATTAAGATTATTTTACCATTGGTTTTTTTCTTCTCTCTTCTCTTTTATAAAAAGAGTTGGCAAACTGATCTTTTCCTATTAAGGGTGGTGCACCATTGTGAAAACTCATAGTGCACGGATCATTATCTGTATATTATATATAATTGAAAAATTATTATAATTCTATTTTGAATTTTTTTATCTATTTTTCTTTTAATTAAAATTTAAATATTAGCCAAAATGGCCAATAAAAACGAAATTCCAGCCAACAGATCGTGTTTCCCCAAAATGCTAAAAATTTATATCATTGAGATTTTTTAACTAAAGCTATATAATCCATTGCTTTTTCATGACTTATATTCATAAATTTTTTTATTTTGCAACAATAAAAAATTATCAAAAGTAAGAGTTCGGTAAAAAAAGTAGTGATTTTTACATCATTAGTTTTTTTCATGATGAATTAAATTTAAAGAAATTTTAAATTTTACCTTTACTTTTTCTCATGGTGTAAAAATCACTACCCAAAAAATATTGATACTTTCCTGTAGAACAGATTCCATGGTCCTTAATTATCATGTTAATCTGGCAGCTCATTTGATCAGTCGACTAAAACCCAACATAGCCACTACTGTCCTTAATTAACTTATTTAGTTCCTGTCATTGATTACCTTTCAAATTCTCATTAAATATGGCATTATCCCTATTCTACATGCCTCACTGTCCTAATTAATTTATAAAAACTCGATAATTAATTAATAATCTGTCTCCTGCTGGCTCTGTAATCTACTTCTAATGTTAAAATTAGATTCAATATAAAATTTTGGCCAAAGCTTCATCAGTTTTACTTACATTCCCCTCTTCTAAGACTAAAGCATGCATGATGATACAGGGGCAGAGTATAAAAGTGCTGTCCTGAGGAGACGAATCCCAAAAAGAGACGGTCAACACCATGACGTAGCCCCCTCATTTTAATAAAAAGCATTTCCTCGTGTGCAGTGGCCGAGGCTCCAAATTCCTTCCACGTGGCAATGTATGGTTGGTTCGTGTCTTTGACGGCAGATGGGTAGAAGCGACATGTTAAGCCGTTGATGCCTTGCACTGAGCGGGAGCTTTGACTCGAATCCTCTTTACTTTCTTTTGCTTTTCCTTTCCTTTCCTTCTTTTTCGTTGCCATTTTCTCTGTTTTCATTTCTTATCCTGATTCTACTTCTTCTCCATCTCGATTGATGCTTTGGAGCAGAAGGAAATAGGCATGGCAGTGGAGCTGATGATGGGTTACAGAAGAGATCGCTTTTCAGCTACGGTGGAAGAGAACGCCGTGCAGGAGGCCGCTTCTGCTGGGCGGCAGAGCATGGAGACGCTTATAAGGATGCTCTCTCATCAGAAGCAACAGAACGTTCAGACATCTTCCGATGCCAAAGAGGTTGTGGATATGGAGATGAACTGTACGTCTGTCGCAGACGCGGCCGTCGACAAGTCCAAGAAGGTGATTTCTCTACCGGAAAGAACCAGAACAGGGCATGCTCGCTTCAGGCGAGCTCCTCTCCCTTCTCTGCGGCAAGACGGGGACTTTCACGTTTTGCAGACGAAGAAAGAGAAGGAAGAGCAGTCACCTGATTCTGCTTCGAGGGTGTATTGCCCGACTCCAATCCAACGGCTACTACCTCCAGTTCCTCATCCTCACCATCACCGTACGGATAGCTTTGCATCAACACCCCTCTCTGCAATGAACTCGTACGTTTCATCTTTTAGTGGGGACACTGACACGAAGCAGCCGTCTCCGCCGTCGGCTTTCCAGATCGTGAATCTGTCCCAGGTCTCTTCGTCAGGACGACCGCCTCTGTCATGCTCTGCTTTGAAGAGGAAGTGCGTGTCCAAATCGGAAGATGGTTCTGCGAGGTGTGAATCTGTTCCGGGTCGTTGTCACTGCAGTAAGAGACGGTGGGTGCCCTTGACTACGATTCGTGGTTTTCTTTAGTTCTTTTATTGACTTGATTAGATGGGTTTTTCTATACTTTGATCCCTCTTAGAAGATTTGTTTATATTTTGGAATTTTTGCGATTCGGATTTGCAGGAAATCGAGGGTGAAGAGAGTAGAGAGAGTGCCTGCAATTAGCTTGAAGATGGCGGATATTCCACCCGACGATTTCTCATGGAGGAAATATGGGCAGAAGCCCATTAAAGGCTCTCCCCATCCAAGGTTTGAGTCCATTACATTCCTTCATCCTTTGCTTTTCATTCTAACTCGGACTGTTTTCCGAGTCAACTGCTCAAATCTTGTACATATTAGGAGAAACTATTTACTCATTGTGCCCCTTCATATATTCTCGTCGAAAAGTAAATCCACACAACTCGTTAGAATCGGAATATATGACATATTGACATATTTTTGGGTGCATTGAACTAGATAAATAGTTGTGGATGTCTCAATTTATGAAAATATGATCACATCAAATATCATTTAGTTTACTGAGAAAAGAAATAATAACATTTTAATTTTAAGTTTTATTAAATTTACTAAATTAGTTTTAACTCAAATCTACAATTTTTATACTCATAATTCATAACAACACAAACATTTCGAGGGTAATCCTCACCCTTTTAGATAGCAACACATGATGCCCCATTGGCATGTGAAACTTGTTTAATAAATTTGGAAGAATGTCATTTTGTATCCATTGATTTAGTGGCATTCACAATCTTATCCTTTTTGCGTTTACTTACGGTGTTAAGGTGTTTGAACAGGGAGATTTGTACATGTCTCAAGATTAGTCCGATATCCTTTTGCATTGACTCGCCAACTCATCTGAGTCGAGCTCAGTAGTCGGTACTGCTATAACGTCCTCTCTTCTTGTGATACAGGGGGTACTACAAGTGCAGTAGTGTTAGGGGCTGCCCTGCTCGGAAGCACGTCGAACGAGCGGTGGACGACCCGTCGATGATGGTCGTCACCTATGAAGGCGAACACAACCACAGCCTTTCCTTGTCCGACGGGGCACCTCATGTACTCGAGTCTTGCTAGATTGAAAGGAATCCAGATCAAGTTAAAGAAGAAAGAACCAGAGCTGCAGAAAAGAAGGAAGAAAGACCATGTTCGATTGTTCTCACTTCTCTATCTCACCTCTGCTAGTCCAAGATAGAGAAGATTAAAAAAAGGAAGGAAGAAAGAAGAATGTGGGCTTGTCGATTTGTTCGTTTCCTGTACGGGACGGGATTCCTTAGAGCAGACCCTCAGTATTGAAAGGAAAAGAAAGTGGATTTTGTGAAAGAAGTGTTCTTCCTCTGCTTTTGGCTTTTCTTTCCTTTGTTCTTTGTGGTGGCATTTTTTTTACCGTTTTAACCTCTCTCTTCTTCTTTTTTTCAAATTTCAATCCAAGACTCTTACTCTCAATAGTTAGTCAATGGTTAGACAGGAAAGATGAGGGTTTGCTTTCTTTGTCCCGTTTGATGGAGGCTTTAGCTTTCAAATATCAAGTGTGAGGATATGAACAGGAAATATACAGTCCCCATCCAAATTCCAATTATTCATATGATTAAATATGGGGTCCACTGATTAGTCTCCTCAAAGACAAATGAAACAGACGATTTAATTGGTGTTTATTGTTTACATTGTTAAACACATTTACAGTTTTATTTTGATTTTATAGTGTTAAAGAAATTTTTCTGATGCCAAGGATGGTACTATATGTTTTGTTCATTCTTATTGTATGTTAGAGAATCTTACTCAACAGTTCTTTTAATTTTTGGATTTTTTAATTTTATAAATCATATTGGTTGAAATTTAAGTTTTAAATATTATCTCTGCTCTAGGTGATATTTTATTTTGTGTTATCTTGTACGAATAGCTCAACTGGTTAGACATATTGGCTCAGAAATTAGAGGTATCGAATTCTATAGTAATTTTATAGTTGTGACTCGTGGAGAGTTACCTTCATCTAAAGTTTTATCGAACACTTTTGTAATCTGGAAGAAGTGTTTTTGGTTCTTATATTTTACTTTATTTTATAAATTTATCACATACTTGAAAATATGTCTAAAAAATATCAGTGGATGAAGTAAGTCTCTAATAATAATATTCTCACAAGGTATTTGTAAAATTTTATAAAAATATCTCATTTTAAATGAAACTAATAACTAACAAATATCAGCCTGTTATATCCTATCATGGGCTTGTATTTTTCTCCTCATCTTGATCAAAGTATGAAACCATCGAAACAATTGGTTGACAATGAAAACTTAAATTTCTCATTTTGTGTCTTGTAGTCTATAGACTTTAAAGGGCCTCATGGGTTTGAATACATGGCTCTTGATTCGAATATTTTTAATTATACAAATACTTTCATTATTTTTTAATAGTTTTATTTGTAAATTATGACTAAAGGGTCTAGATGTCTCATTTAACTGATCTTTTAAGATAAATGGAAATCTTTTCATTTCTTTTGAAATTAAGAATTCATTTATAATTAAAGAGAACAGAATATTATAACTCTATTTTTAAAAGAAAATAAATTTATTCATATTTATTATGGATGTAAATATGCTTTTGAATCATATAAAATTTTATTTATTTTATATTTAGTGTGTAGTAAATCGGTATTATTAGCAACCGTATGGCTGAAGGTTTTTAGGGTTCTGAATCTGTCATGGTGCGACTGTGTTAACGGTAACTTGCCTTGCAAATTTGAAGCGTGGACTTTTGGGTGTCGTGTCTTTCTTTTCTATTTCTTATTTGTTTTTTCCTCTTGCTTTTGGTCTGTTGTCTGCCATTTGCTTTTGGTTGCAATCGAGTAGAAAGATTGGAGAAAATGAGAAATAGTTGGCAGTGTTGCAAAGTCAAAAGATGCGGTGGCAACTTGGGATGATAATAATAATAATATAAATTTAAAGGAGCGATCCTCACACGGCCATCTTGTGTATATAAATAAATTTTATTGTGATATCTAATTTACTCTCCACCTATTACTGAAAAAAAAAGAATCTTAAAATTTATGAACAGTATACAATCGACTTGTCAAAATTCATGAACAGTGCAAATTGGCTCACCAAAAATTTATAAACATATAAATTGGCTTGTTAAAATTGCAAGTCAGTCCGTCAAAATTTATAAACAGTGCAATTCAGCTCTCCAAAATTGTAAGTCCATTTACCAAAATTTATAAACAATGCAATTCGGATTTCTGAAATTTCAAATCTCGTCAAAATTCAGATGAATACTAAAAATCAGTTCATTAAAATTTTACTGTTCATGCGAAGGATAAAATCGAAAATACACTAAAATCTGTGTCGGTAAAAATAAAATACCCGTGAAAATACACTGACAAAATTTAAACTCTCAACTCAAAAACAACGCAGCCTTCCTTCCTTCCTGTTAATTGTTTCCATCCATTGATTTATGGAATTCCAGTGGAGTAAAGAACTATAAAAACATGGAGAATCCATTCTGCAATGTCCAGTCTTTGCAGACTGCGGCCACCACCATCTTATTTTTTCTTCTTTCATTCACACTACACTTTGAAGGCCCTCTTGGCATGTTGAGTCACAATTTACATAAAAAAAATGTTTATGGATCATCGCTCGGTGTTAGGTACTGTTGCAGCTTGCAAATCATATAAAGAATTTAATCAGAATAAGGATGAGAAAGTAAAAGATAAATAATTTGAAAAAGTTTGAGTGATAGTTAAGAAGTTGTTTTAGGAAATGGGAGTCTTAAGTCTATAAGTTTATCTCGTATATGTAGATAGGAAGGCTTACAGATGTCCTGAGTATTAATTAGGTACTCTAAAAGTTTAAGATACCTTAATTATTTAAAAAAAAAAAATGTATAGAATAGACTTAGTAAAAAGGTGTTTTCATGTCTCGAATAATAGTGTCTAATATACACTTATTCTTAATTGAGTCGGGTTAGTGGGGTCAAAGTGTCAAATGGATCATGACCCATCTAAGTATTAAAGCCAAAATACTGCTCTTTACCAAGACTAGGCCCGACTTACACGTCTATAACCAGGCCAAAACAGAGGCAGTATTCTCCACTAGAGACAACTCAAGGGGTGTGGTTAGGTCTTCATTGCCATCTCCATTCCAAAATAAATCATCCACTTCAACTAGCTTTTCTGGATAGATTTCTTCTTCTTGTACTGCAGCATTCTCCACTAGAGAAAAGTATTCTCTTATATTCATCCCTCTCTTGCATGGCTCTCTCATATAAAAGCCATTAGTTTTTCATTCTCTTCATGCATTTCATGATGTTGGTGTTCAAGGTATTCAATATCGTTTATTTCATAATGATAAACTTCACTGTTGGTATTATCATCCTCTTCAGTATTCCCTTCTTGACAATCACTTTGGGCTTTAGTGTGGTCTGCAGTAGTAAGGCCTTCATACAGGTCAATCAGTTCATCAACTATGGCCTTGAGTTCCAACTGATCATTTGATCATATTAACCTTGTGATTTTGTATTTTAAAATTTTATTGTTATAAAAGAACTGATTTTTCTTATCTCATTACGTGAAGTTATGATGATCGAATTGAGAAATTTCTCTTACTCTTTGTGAACTCCTCTATCTATCCCACCCAACCATGTGGGGTCCATCGAATGATAGATACACAATTCCTCCATTGAAAATAGATTCGCTATTCTTTTTTTATTTATCCGAAATCAATCAAGTCATGTTTTTTAAATTCTCCAAATCTTAATCAATTTAATTTCTTAATTTATTTTCGCTTTGCAGCTTACAAACAATAATTGTTTATTCAATTAAAGTAATTTTTGGTGGGTCTCATACTTAAAAATAAAGACCTTTCAACATGCCTATCACCTCTTTATTTGGTTAGTTCAACTAAGTGTGCAGAATAATACAGCATACACCAATATGTAAATACTAATCTATTTTTTCAATTTGAAATTATGTCACTTTACTTTTACCGAGATCAATTGAAGGGGAGCATCTCACTGCGTTTGGATGATGGGTGAATGGAAGGAGCGAGAAAATTCCAAGTTTCTTTTCTTCAATCCAAATCTAAAAATCCTTTCACGACAAAAACCCTTCAAAATTTACCTCTCATTCAAATACAAGATCAGACACATCTTAAGTTTTTACTTTTGAGTTTCATTTTCAACCGTAGAAAAAAAAAAAAAACTTTTGGATCTTAATCAAATGATTGGAAATAAGCCAAAGAGGGTGACCCCCAATTGAATTTGATAGGGATTGAGTCATGTTTAAGGATTTTAGATTGACGAATAGGTGAACTCCTCACATAAGCTAAGGTACATTTCGCTTATTTTTGCACCAACTTCATTCTACATTTATGCTTATTTATATTAAATTCATTTTAAATCAATATCCCATTTAACTTACATTTTACAAACAAATTAACTGAATTCATCTTTTAATGTTTTATTAAGATTAGTGTTCATTTGACCGGAAGGGTGTTTGTTGGGTCGGCCCACTGACTAAACCAGCCCAGTGAGACCTCTAATCATAGTACAGTTTCATTAAATCATTAAAATGAATATATAATTTAAGTGTTTTGGATTAGTAGTATTTTCATTGATTAATACTAATAATATAATTGATAACTTGTAGGAAATGAGAATAGAGAATGATGAAATGGAGAGAGAATCAAGATGATATCTTTGCGCAGGCAAACATGAATTGTATGATGTGGCCCGTACATCAAACTTCTTAACAACTCTTCTTAACCACCATTCATTAGGGATGAAATTGGTTTCTGAATTCAGAGCAAATTATATTCACACTAAGAATTCAGGACCCACCACTTCCATTTATGTCACGTTTCGTCTCGATCCAATAAGATATTGTTCTTTTTTGAGCCCATAGATCCTCAAAGTTATGCTTCAGGCCCGGCCCACTAAGCCAAGCCCAAAAGGCCTCTGGTTGAGGTGTAGTTGCCCCCTCTTTATTAACACCCTCAGAACTCACTTTTGGGTGCATATGAGTGGGGTGTTACAATCTACTCCTCGTAAAATCGAAACCGTCTCCAGTTCTGTCACGTCAGGCATCACCATACAAGTAGAGAGCCCACCATGCCGAGAGTGGAACCATACTCTGATACCAATTGTTCATATGTCACGTTATTGCTACTTATAGTCACCAAACAAGATTTTTTTTTCTGTTAGAGTAAATTTTAATGTTACCTCTATAATTATCGAACAAGATAAGGGTAACACTCGCATAAAAGGTAACACTTGTTCAAGAGTAACCTTGCTCAAAGGTAACTCCATGTAACTCTTATAAAATTTACCTCTCATCTAAACACAGTGAGTATTGAGAAGTCCCGTACTACCACATCTGGTGGAATTGAACCAATTAAACTCGAAGTATGTTAATTTCAATTAATTAATACCTCTGTTAAGTGTCAACGGCCTCTTCTATTTTTGTTAATCAAGAGCCTAAACGGGTGTATGACGTGCAATATAAATGGAAATGACACATACATTTAGCAGGTTGATTGGACCCTAGTAACTATTAAATTGATGGGACCTAATTTTTAAGTTGAATTGTCAACTTTGAAAGTTAGTACTTTTCATTCAGCCGGCCAAATGACAGTGATGAACAAGCAATTAGGTAAATTCAATTTCAATCACTATTATGAATTCTTCTCTTAATACCTAATCTGTAATTAATTGAATCCACAATATTAGGAGATCGAATGGAAGCATACTAACTTCTAGATTTAAGTCATTGCACATGACAAGAGATGTTGTATTCACTAATATTTTAAAAATTAAACTATTAATTAAATTGTCAAATTGAGCTGTTTAGCTTAAATTATTTGGACAACACATTTGATTGTCGCTTAAGCTATATTTAAAAGGTGAATCTAATAATACAAGTTGGTAATATGTTTGGACAGATAAGTTCTATGAAGACTTTTTCATTAAATCAAATCAACTTAAAATGTTGATTTATATGTTTGTGATGAATGTATCTGAACATCAAAATATTTTTATCTTATAAATTAAGGGCTAAAATATTTGAACAAATTTGATAGATTCATGAAAATCTATCTATCTAATTATTTTGATTATAGAGTCTTTATGATAGCCTGACCCATGAGGCAGAGGCCAGGCCCTAGAAAGGCTGATCCAAGTGAAACTGGGCCCTATCGGACGGGCCAACAAAGTGGGCTGGTCTGATCCGACAGCCCAGCAGTGGGTGGGAGTTATGGAAAGTCCCACATCAGAAGTTGAGAAGGGGTTTATAAGTAGTCTTATTCCCTCAAACTCGCAAGACGCGTTTCGGACCAGGACTTGGGCCGGGTTCGATCCAAAAACCGTGAGGGCTCGTGCTTGTGCACATGTGTGCGCGTGTGGGCCGAAAGCAGACATTATTTTGTTGGGCTGAGCCCCAAGTCCTTTTTATGGGCCTGGCTGTTACAAATGGTATCAGAGCTCCGAGTTCTACATTCAGACTGTGTGGGCTTACTGCCTTCCACTGGGTTCGTTGGGTCGAGCCGAGGGCGGCTCTGGGCTTTAGGGGGTGGATTGTGATATCTGACCCATAAGTCAGAGGCCAGACCCTAGAGAGACTGATCCAAGTGAAACTGGGCCCTGTCGGACGGGCCAGCAGAGTGGGCCTGTCGGATCCGACAGCTTAGCAGTGGGTGGGAGTTGTGGAATGTAACGACTCGACCCGAAAACAGGGCTTAGGACTTGACTCAGTGTGATATGGTCCGCTTTGGGCCTTGCACACAAGTTCGAACCCTCACGATTTTGTTCCTGGGCCCTGGCCCAAAAGGCCTCACACAAGAATCAAGAGAGGTGGCCACTTATAACCCCTTCTCTTTTCTCCTCTCAAACCGATGTAGGATACTTTCCCACATCAGTTTGGGAAGGAGGTGGGTATTACATGGAAAGTCCCACATCGGAAGTTGAGGAGTTAGAGAGGGGGTTTATAAGTAGCCTTGCTCCCTCAAACCAGCAAGACGCGTCAAGTCTGGGTCCGATCCAAAAACCTTGGGGGCTCGCGCTTGTGCACGTGTGAGCCCAGAGCAGACAATATCTTATTAGGCCGAGCCACAAGCCCTTTTTATAGGCCTGGCTATTACAGTCTTGCTCTTTGAGTGCAGGAGCTTTTCAACCTAAATACTCACCACACCTCCCTCTATTTATAAGTTGAATTAAAAATTTTGAGCATATTATTGTAAGTCGAGCTATACCAATGCACTGTTCTAGAGGAGGGGTGGATATGACCTTTTCAATTTTCATTTCTCTTTTTAATTAATCAATTATTATGATTAAACAACAATTATAAATCGGAGACACAGATAAACCGGGTGCTCTAATAATTATAATTAAAAATCCTCTATTAAAAAGTGAGATAAAGTGAAAACAATGTGATTGATGGATTCTATGGAAAGACTCCAACTTGAAAGAAGGTACACAAATTCTATTAAGCATTTTAAATAATTTTTTATTTTCAAAGCCCTCTCTATAGAATTATTCGATGTCTCTACAAAAATTAAACACCATAGTCATTAAAAAATAATAATGTCCTAACTCTTAAAGGTGTTTGATGGGTGAAACTAAAAGCCAATTGACTGCAAAACATGCTGACGGTGTTGGAGTTTTTTCAAAACATTATGGATGCCCTCCCTCCCTTTATATTGACTTAAGTCTTACTCTATTTTATTTTGTCCTTTCAATCAAATTTATATTTTAAGGAACCCTAATTATATTGGTACCGTAATATAATAATGGTTAGATGGTAAACTTGCTAAAGTTTAGAAACTTATAATAAGAATAATTTTGTATTATTGTATACAATTGGGTATTTTATCTTATCCACTTCCTCGTGGATTTAACTTTTAACGACCTTTTTGTCTGATTTATTTTTACCAAAGTAGTAATTTGATAACTGTAAATATATAAAAAAAAATCACCAAATTCCAAACAGACCCTACCTAAATACTTGCAAATTTATTTGGGATTTTTCAAAAAAAAAAAAAAAACGTGGCGAATCTTTGATCCTAAGGTTCGTGTCCTAAAACAATCACCAAACTACCAACCGAAGTGGACCCGACCCGAAATCATCGATCGGGTTCCCATCTCCACCTAATTTCCATCAACAATTTTCCAACTCCCTTATTACTAAAGTAATCCCACCTTACTTACTTTAGCTTAAACTACACTTAAGCTAAAAGACGAAAAAGATCCCATTTCTTCCGATCTACGAACCTTTCCTCCTTCATTTTCTTCGTCCTTCTCCCTTCTCTTCTGGTTCTCTCTCTGCTTCTCTCTCTGGATCTTCAGGGTTGAAAGGGAGAAGACGAAGAACAAGAAGAAGGAATGAAACCGTCAATACTGCAGCAGAACTGCAACTCCCGCAGGAGCAATAGCTTCCGTGCGACCGCACCATTAGAGGCTGCGGTCGATGGAGTGCTCAAGTCCCCGGGAGCATTCTTTTGGCTAGTCCTGCATGGGCTCTGCTGCCTCATCAGCCTCGTCTTGGGATTTCGATTTTCCCGCCTTCTCTTCTTCCTCCTCTTCTCCTCCCACTCCACCTCCCTGTTCCGCAGCGCCACCGAAACGGTGATCCTGCCCCTGCAGACACAGACCCAGACCCATACCCAGATTCAGGACCCAACCCTCCTCCACCCTCTCAATCGCACCGGCAGCCGCGTCGTAGTGGGGCGGCACGGGATCCGCATCAGGCCCTGGCCCCACCCGAACCCCAATGAGGTCATGAAGGCCCACCAGCTCATCGAACGGGTACAGATGGAGCAGCGGGTCCAGTACGGGATCAAGAGTCCTAGACCCATCATCGTTATCACCCCCACCTATGTCCGAACCTTCCAGACCCTCCACCTCACCGGTCTCATCCACTCTTTAATGCTTGTCCCCTATGAGCTCACCTGGATCGTTGTCGAAGCAGGTGGTGTCTCAGATGAGACTGCCTCCCTCCTTGCTAAATCCGGCCTCAAGACAATCCACATCCCGTTTGATGAGCCAATGCCTGTGGCCTGGGAAACCCGCCATCGGATGGAGGCAAGAATGCGGCTGCAAGCACTCAGGTGAACTTCAAATCTTTAATTTGTAATTTGATTTCGAATTCCTTCTTTCTGCAGTAATTTGATAGACATTTGAATGAAAATTGAAGCTGAATTGTTGGGGTTCTTGTTTTATTGAAAAGAACCGTGAGGGAGCAGAGAATGGATGGGATTGTGGTGTTTGCGGATGATAGTAATATGCATAGCATGGAGTTGTTTGATGTAATCCAGTCGGTGAAATGGATTGGAGCTGTTTCTGTCGGAATTCTTGCTCATTCTGGGCGGTCTGATGCGTCATTGTTGTCTAATTCAGCTGCGAAGGTGGATGGAGTAGAGGAGAACTCACCGGTGCCTGTGCAGGGTCCAGCTTGTAACTCATCCGGGCAATTGGCTGGTTGGCATACATTCAATGCATTGCCTTATATGGAGAGCAAATCAACCTACATCGATGATGGGGCAACTGTGCTGCCAAGGAAGCTGGAATGGGCAGGCTTCGTTTTAAATTCTAGTTTGGTATGGAAAGAGGCTGAGAATAAGCCTGAGTGGGTTCGGGATCTTGACTCATTGGCTGATAATGGGGATGAGCTTGAGAGCCCACTGTCTCTGTTGAAGGATGCATCGTTCGTTGAACCTCTAGGAAAATGTGGGCGCAAGGTTTTGCTGTGGTGGCTCCGAGTAGAAGCCCGTGCAGATAGCAAGTTTCCTTCAGGGTAAATTTCTCTATTTTATGGCCTTTCTTGTGGTGTATTTTATATAATCATGGTTGAAATTCTTTGCTCGTAAACTTACATTGAAAGTATATATGGTATTAGCTGCTTTTATGAATTGATAACAATCTCATTTTTACTGCAATTGATAAATTGTAGCAGCGCAAACATGGATGCTGAACTATGAAGATCTCTCTCTCTCTCGCTCTCTTGACTAGAATAATTTGTTGACCTCGTTCTTCCCAGGGTTCTTGGATGTATGTGGTTCCGTTCCACATAAGGCTTAAACATGTGTGCTCAAAGAGCACGCTAGAAAGCAAAACAAAAACTAGAATAACAGTGATGGTTTTGATAATTCTAATAAATGACATCTGTGCATGACAATGGATCCATAACAAAGCAACGCATAGAAATCAACTCTATAAGAACTTCAAGACATGGAAGAGAAATCTTTGGAGCCCCGTTGATGTGTTGGTAATGCTAGGAACTGGGTATTCAGCCCAAAAGGCTAGTCCATTAGGTTGAGTGACTCAAGTCCTTTATGCATTTCTAGATCTCCCTCTACACTTCTAATGTGGGACTTGTTCACAGCTCCAACAATTCCCCTCTCGAACGAGGCCAGCCATTTCGTCTGCCTGGGGATCTCCCAAGTCCATATGACGTAGCCTAAGACGTGGCTCTGATACTACTTGTTAGGACCTAGGTATCTAGCCCAAAAGGCTAGCCCATTAGGTGGAGTGACTCAAGTCCTTTATACATCCCTAGATCTCCCTCTACACTTCCAACGTGGGACTCGTTTGCAGCCCCAACAGCTACATGGTTTTATTAGTGTCTTTAGTGCCTTTTTTTTTTTTATATATATAATCCATTTAAAATAATAAAAAATCCCTCTTATCTATAAGAGGGAATGACAAATTGTCCTCTTCTTTTATTTTTAGAATTAGATTTGGTTCTCTTGGTTATGGTTCTGTGGCGCATATAAGAATATGTTCGTTGTTATTCTTACCATTCACTAGAAAAATATGTAGCTTGCACTGGTATTATGTTGATCCTATCTAACAAGTTATTGGAGATAATCTACACTTTTAGTTAACTTCAGAAGTATGTTTTGAAAACAGTTAAAGGGACAGATAAGAACTTGTAGCACAATTGGTTAGGTGCTGATTGTTGTAAAGGTCGCAGGTTCAAATCATATGGGATCAGATAAGCATGTTGGCCCTTAGAAAAAAAACAATTTACCATTTCCAATTATGAGTGCCAACCACAGATAAATGAGATGACTGGCTTTAAAATGATGGGCGGTGATCACTAAGTAATTATAATTGCCAACCCCAGATAGATGTGGAATTGCTAGGTTGATGATGATTGCTTATGAAGCTTATCTGTTGTGGACAATTGATTGCATACAGTTGGTGTATGATGATAAAAAAAGCTTACCGTTGGAAACAAAGGCCTTAAACTGAAGGGGATGTTCTCAAATGGTTCTTGGAAACAAGGCATAAAGCTTAAGGGGGTGTTTGCAAATGGTTCTGTGCTGATTCTCTTCTTTAACCTATATATATATATATACACTGAAAGGTTTTAAGCGAAGAATGAAGGCAACCATGCCACTTGTGTTTTTAGGATTTGAACTGAATATTGACGACAATTAATAAATTTGTCCAATGATAGAGACACCACATTTTTATTCTTAGAGGCATTCCCTATCTAAAGTTGAAAAAAACAATTTCATTTTATTATTTATATACAAAATTGTCCTTAAACTTTGCCATTTTGGGCAGTGGGTGTCTACAACATAAAAAAGAGGTGTGCGTGCATTTTCTATAAAATTCACTTTTCAAAAAAAATCCTAGATAACTAATATTTTTCTTCTTATTGAAAAAAACACTATGACAGTACCATTATTAGGATGTCATATGCTAAATTAATCTCCTTTTAGTATTCCAACATATGGATTCTTTTGTTTTGTGTTCCTTTAAAATTCCCAAAAAAATATTTAACACATTATCCCTTGAAATTACCTTGCCAAACCTAGATAAGTAATATTTTTCCTTCTTGTTCACAAACACACAGATACATGATGACATGTACAATTGTGAGGATGTGGTATGCTAAATTATCTCCTCTTAGTACTATAACGTATGTATTCTTTTGTTTTGTTCCTTAAAAAATCCTAAAAAACATTGACCCTCGAAATAGCCTTACAAAATGATACAAATATTACATTCATAATGACTTTAGCCATGAGATGAAGAGCCATTTCTAACTCATATTCTTTTTGTTTAAAAAAGATGTGTACTACTTATTGTTACTTTCCTTGTTTGGTATGTAACCATGATCACGTAGGGTCTAGCCCTCAAATTGTCATTTGAGGACCCCCACTGAATAGGACCCAAAATAGCCTTGATCACACCCTTCTCCTCCTCCCACCCTTCTACACCCCATGAATTGGATCCTTATCCAATGCGACTCCAATTTGAGTTGCACAACCTAGTGATCTAATCCCATGAATTTCCACGATCAATAAAATTGAACCTTTAACTCTTAAAAAAATGGCTTCACATATTCGATTAAGGTGATTTTTGACAGACTCCTTATTCAAAAAAGGATCTTTCCTGCAAACCCATCCAGATGGGCCTTGGTGGACCTCAAATGAGAGTCCTCAACTATCCTCAAGTTGTTACTTGAGGGCCCCTATTTGATCTCGACTCCATACAAACAATTTTTTTGTGTGTTAACTAATGGGTGAAGACTCTCAATCCATGACTTGGGATTACCACATCCCATCTATGGGTTTGCTATTCTGGGTTAGAATATTTTGTGATGATAGAATGCATAGTTATGTTATATACAATTGAAGTTTTGTAAAATATACCTTAACCACTTAATTTGGTTGGTCCAAAGTCCACATTGGGTTGCACTTTGAGCTTGACTTAAGCAACCAGGATTTAAGTATGAGAAGGTGTTAGGTGAGAGAGCTGTCTTTCTCATCTTCTTAGCACATGTATTTATGCTCCACTTCGCCATGATTGTACATGCATACGGTTCCATGAATCAACTCTTCAGTAGAAGGGTTTTAAAATTTTAATCCTTACAAAGGCATGTTTTTGGAAAACATAACTTTTTGTCAAGCTCCAAGGTATGACCTTGTGAGACCACTAATTGCGGTTGCAGACTTGGTTATCCATACATTATGTCCCATCCATGTTATCTACCTTCAAAATCTGATGGATGTGGTTTAAAGTCCAATCAAACACTTCCATAGGCAATGGATTGATCATCTACGTACAAGAAATACTATGATATATTGAATATAAAATATAACCCCACATTGGTTCAGACGGCTACACTAACATTGACTCAAAACCAAGTCATCTTTCATGGCAAAGATGACCTTATCTTATGAAGCCTCTCTACTGCACAACAAAGAGAGGATGACGGTGGGCCAATTCAGCCAACCTTATGCATGGTTGAACCCAAGCCCAGTTTACACGAGGAAAGCCTAAGCCCAAGCTTGACATGGGCTTGAAAGATATGGCTGAGCCCACGCCAATGAAAGTCCTGAATGGACTCATGACCTTTTCAACTTTCATTTTTAACCTATGATGACATTTAAGATGTCACGCCAAATCCCCATCACTACCACCCCACACACACTGGTAATTTTTCCCCTTCATGTTACTGAAAGTGGCATTCTTAAACTACATGAAAACATGCACTCTCGTATTTTAGATTGTTCTACATTCATCTATGTTAATTTCACTTACAAAAAAAGTTCTTTGTGTGCTTTAGCTTGCTTTGAGATTCATTTCTATTAACCTTGCATATGTAGAAAGCTATTGAAAACCATACAAGGATAGAATACTGAGTCAAGATAGTTGTATACTTTTTGTTTGTGGGTGGACATGTATGCTTTTTTTTTTTTCACATATAATTATAATTAGTTATATCTCCTTGTGAATTGTTAATGCATCCTATGTTGGTCCTGGTTGATCAGTGGTAATCCTAGTTTTGTCAAAATTGTCCACCCATAATTGATACAAAGAAGAAAGAACTTCTCTGCCTGCTCCTCCCCCTTTGCATACATCAAGTCAAGAAACAAGGAATGTTAGACCAAAAACTGCCCATGTACAAAGAATCTAAGGATTGCAATGACAAAGAACAATGGAGAGGTAGAACTTATAGCTGCACAAGGATGAGTGGAGAAACAAGGCTTCAATACGATGGGTTCAATTGGTTCAGCACATGCCATGTATCCATAATTTTTTATTATTATTATATTAATTAAACTAGCATTCTTTGAGAGGTCTTTAATGAAAAAAGCATAATTATGTTGACTTAGAATGATCTTTACCAAGTTATCCTAGATATCTAAGATAATGCTTTGATGATTTTGGACTTCTATCCAATATGAATATATGATGAATTATACCTCTTAAATGCACTATGACCTAGAATTGGGGTAGGCAAGAAATCGGCATTTGCTAACTTTAAAAGCTAAGAAAAAGAGGCCTTGTTGGATGGTTGTGACTATTGATTTGAGGTCTATAAAATTTGGTAGTTTTAATGATGAAGAGCTTTTTTGGGGTGCAATCTGGCGGTGGTTTATTTCAGTCATATTATTATTCTTGTTGTTGCTGCAGGGGTGGGTCAGGAGGGGGTTATTTCATTCATTATAGGTGGCCACTTATGAAGATCTTAATGTTAGGACTGGGTATCCAACCCAAAAGACTAGCCTGATAGGTGGAGTGATCCAAGTATATAAGTCCCTAAATTTCAACTTTTACAACCAATGTGGGACTTATTCGACTGCCCAACAATCTCCCTCTTGAACAAGGCTCTCTGGCTGATAGAACGTCGCCAGCCATCCTGTCCGGCTAGAGGTCCCAAGTCCACATTCCGTGGCTTGGGGACCTAGCTCGACTGCCTAACACTTGAGTGATTCTCAACTACCATATCTGGTCAATTATGATGGGCTCTCCCTGTTTATTTCTCAATAAAATAAGTTCACTGTAGCTCAATGATTCATCAACTTTGTCAATTATCTTGGCTTGTAAGAAATAGATGCCTTGTATTATTCCTGATTATCAGGTTCTATTGTATGCAGATGGATTATAGACCCTCCTTTGGACATTACTGTCCCTGCTAAACGCACACCATGGCCTGATGCTCCTCCTGAACTTCATACAACTGAAAAAGTGACTGTCACTGATGTTGAAAAGAATTCCCGAAAAGCAAGAAGTTCCAGGTCAAGGCATGGATCCCGTAAGAGGAAGCATGAATCTCAGGTTGAAACACAAGCTTCTGGAACATCTTCGAAGCGTACACAAGATAGTTGAGGCCAATGCAAGCAGGTTCTACTTACATTATATTGTGATCCTGTATGTTGCTATATACCTGTGTTTTATAGATTCCCTGCTTCAAATATATACTAAAAATTGATTTGGTCCTTCTATCAGGAAACTGCACCAATTCCTTCATCACCAGAATATTAATAAGGAGCTGCCTGGGGTTGATCAGGCAATGGCCTTTCCTTGTATCACTGGTCAATTGATAACAAGTTTGAGACCCGGCAGGGCCTTGGCGGCGGATATACTACTTTGACGCCATTATTGAAGTGTGAGATTTGATATATGTGCATTTGCCTTTGCTTCTTCCATAGTTCACTATTGGGTGAGTCGTTGATCTTCTTGGAAGTTTGTCTTGTTAAAGAGCTATTTTAGCATCCCATTCTGGGAACATGTATTTGATCTGTTTTGAGTTTTATACAAAGACACTTCGAAATTAAATAGGACCCATTTATCCAATCAGACTTTTAGGAAAATACCAGTTGTAAACTTGTAATAAAAAAAAGGTTCCAGAATATGAGATTGTTTTTTTTATGACCTGCTTGTGGCCATACATTTTAGATGGTTTGAGTGTGTGGTTGTTGGGACTTGAAACCAAAGTTGCGTAGATGAGTTAAGGTTTTGGCGATGATGTTTATGGTTGTTCATGACTTTTTGCAAGGCGGGCCTTTTTGGAAGTTACAGAATTACAAACGCAATTGCAATTTGTTTTCTGGTGATCTTTATGGATTTTGTTGTAAATATTTTGTGCTCTTCATGCTTGAGTTCACTCTTTCCAATAGTCTTGTAGTAGTGACGATTACACTTAAAAAAGCACTAAGGAGCATTTTTCATATATGAAATATAATGAGCACAGAGAATATTAAAAACAGTGAAAAATATTTAAATTGAATATGAATCTAATTAATAGAATAGTGACGAGTTTGAGAGTAGAAAATAATAATAACATAGATGTAACCCAAAAACAATTATCTGATTAACATGGAATTCATTCATTTCGGTCAGTGGGTAGGTGAGGTCTTTACCCAAAAGAAATAATCTCAGCTGTACTACAGGCATATTGGCAGATATTTGATTTTCTCAGATTTTTTCGAAAAAAATATCAGCCGATATTTTCGATTTTATATTTTTTTCAAAATTGTGTCTCTTTTCATTTTTTAATTTTTTTAATTCAGAAAAATTAAATATAATAAGATTTTAATCGTCTTATTTTCTATTATAGATTAAGAGATGGGGAAGAATATAAGCCTAGAGGGTCTCATAAACTATGAAATTGTCCGTTATGAATTCTATCAAAATTAGTTAACTGTTGATTATGATGTATAAATATAAATAAATAAAAACTGATTCAGACAACCGCTTAGAAAAATTAAAGTATCTTATGTTAAATCTTACGATGAAATCTTTGAAATTGAGCATATTTGAGGAGTCTGGAGTATTAATTTTCACGCATTTATCATATCATATTCTGGGTTATGCATGGTTAGGTGAAAAGATTAATAAATAATTATGACTTGATAAAATAGGTAAAGAGAGTCAATAACTTATAACTGTCAAATATTTAAAATTCAAAATCATAAAGTGAAATGAATAAATGAGATTCAAAATTTATTCAATGATTGTCTTTATCACTTTTTACATCTCATTTAAAGACGTGCCACCCACTCCAAATTTTGACGAACAATTTTCATAAAATCTTTGCATGATTTTTTTTTTTTAAATTATACGTGGCTATCTTTATGGCACACCTAAATTAGACTATGGGAATTTGAATTCACAAACTCTTACTTTCTGAAACGGAAGACAACTATTTGAACTAGATGATATACTTTTTAAAGTATTTTGTTTTGTTCGAATCTCCTGTTGCATCCCACCTAGGGTAATATTGCATCCTTGGACAAGTTAATCATGGTTGAATAAAACCATGCCAATTTCCAATTGTCTCTGGTTCTAATTTGAACTTTTCACTAACATAGAAAGTAAAAAGTTTCAAGTTTCAATGAGAGAGATATGGTGAAGTTTAATACTTACATACTTAAATAGCATTTTGGATAAATTATCAACCAAATATTACACCTATCGACTCTATGAGAAGCAAGGAATGGCTATCACAAAATGATTAGAGTAATTCAATGTATTCTTTTTAAATCCATGGCGTATAATGTTGTGTTAAGTTTATATTTGGTGTATCTGATATATAAATATTGATTTTTTTTTTTTTTTGTGTTAAATTTAAAATTTGTTCAAAATCAATTTTTCGATTTTGGCCCACGTTGGGCACTAATTTTTACACTTTAAAAAATCTTGATCACTGTTATATTCCAAATTTCAGGTATATCGTCGAACGCTTGGGCTAAAATTGAGAGCCCATCTCAAGCTTGCATTGGAGGTCCAATTTAAACAATTCAATATTATATATTTTTTAATTTACATGTAAAAAACTGCAAAAAAATCCAGCATAAAACTTCCACGGATTATACCCAATATTCTTAGGGCACGCCAGGTAAGATCATGAGAACTCAAACTTAATACCTCTCGATTCCTGAGATGAGAGATTACCGATTGAACTATACAAATTTACATGCGACTTATCTTAAATACCGGCAAAATTCAGCCATTTTTTTCTCAAGTTTAGTGGGGCCGGCTGATAACCCAACCCAACCAATATGCCACCGGTGAGAAAGTCAAATGCTAGCCATTTTTGTTGAAAAAGAAACTTTATCTTCTATTTATTTGACAAAGATATTCACCAGTTTCCTTGGCTTATCCTAAATAGGAAAAAAAAAAAGTTTCTTTAAATGAAATACGAAGGAAATGTCATTTCAAATATGAATAATATGAAAAATATCTAAAAGTATTTTGAAACAAGTTTTAAACATGTAAATTATTTGACACATTTTTTTTTTAACTCAACAGCATATGCTATATTAATTTCAATGTGACATTTTTATAACTTGTGTTAAGCGTTGCATGATTGTGCCCCATCCAACAATAGAAAGTCAAAGGTTATCATTAGCCACAAAGAAGCATCATCCAATGAGAATCAACTTCAATCACTTATTTTATGGTTTTAAGTTAGATGATTAAGAATTTTATGCCTTTTTATATTTTAGTTAATTTAAAGATCTCCACTTAATTTGTTAGAGCTCACAAATATATTATACTCTCATTTTTAAAACGTTGCATTAAACTTTCTTACATGGTAATTTTTTTTTTTAAACAAAGGATAAGTATCATTAAAAAAGGAGAGGGGATCATTCCCAAATAAATACAGAGGTGCCCAATAATAGTAGCACAAAGAATAAAAAAAACCCATAGCCCGAGTTAGGCAAAAGACAAATGAGGAGAAAAAATCAAAAAATCAAGAGACGTAATTCTACAAATTTGTATTAAACACTCCAGTACAAAAAATAGACAAAATAGAAGTATTAAGAGTGTTAGCTTAAGAAATAAGTTTCAGACAAGAAAGCTTAGTATTCTTTGTAGTGTTTAGATGCCTGACACGAAGGCTTTTAAATAGTTGGTGGACAACATGAGCATGGATCATTTGACGTCAATTAAAGGAAAAAAGGATTTGAAGATACAGGTAAAGATTCATGATAAATTTTAAATAGGCTAAAAGGACAATCTTATAAAATGGTTATTGAACTATAATATTTTATAAAGTAGAGTATTGGATGATAAGAAAATAACAAGCAAGTTAAATTAATGAATATGTGTGTTATACATTGAATGACTAGAATAACTTTAAAATAGGAATTTAGAAATGAGAAATGATAGAGCACTATTATTTATATTAGGAAGATATTAAAATAAGTTTTAGCAAATAACAAAATGAGGAAATTTGTTTAAAATGATTTGTTTATATTAGTAAAAAGCTTATAAACACATCATCATGGAGAGTGGAGATTGTCTAAATCAAAAGATATAGAATGAAGGGGGTTGGCCTCATGGTCAAGAAACTTCTCTCATGAAGGGAGGTTTTGAATTCAAATTTATATTCAACTCTCTATAGTTATTTATCCCGGTGTGTGTGAGGTTGGGAGGTTTGTAAATGTCTTCACGACTGGTCGGATTAAAATGTCTCGTGTTCAAATACAGGTGAGACCTCTGAACACATTAGTCATAAAAAAAAAAATATATATATATATATATATATATATATATATGAAATGAAGGGCAATGAAAGATATATTAAATTGTGAAATGACAAACATTATGAATTATATGATTAAGTAAAATAAAAAGTTAGAACTCAAAAAATCAGATGAAATAATGACAATTGATGAATGAATAAAAAAAAATTTATATTAAATTAAAATACTAATTTCATAGTAAGACCATGGCTAAAACTCGGGTCTGGCGGGCTGGGTTTTGACAAACCCAGCCCTAACCCATGTCAAAAAAATTTGAACCTGACCAGACCCGACCCGAATTGCAAACCCGAGTATGTCAACCCAACCCGACCCAATTTCTAATACTCTCAACCCGAGAGTTGACCCGACCCGACCCGAGTTAGCCCGAGTTAGCCTCATTTAGCTCGAGTTAGCCCGATTTTTTAAAGAGGGAAAGAAAGAGGAAGAGGAAGAGGAAGCTGAAGAGGTGGATATCGGTTTTCGAAAGAGGAGAAATAGAAGTGGAAGGAGTGTAGGGTTTTATTTAAGTTATGAATTCGGGTCGGATTTTTCTGGGTCGGGTCGGGTCGGGTTGAAGTTTAAATTCTTCAGCCCAACCCGACCTGAATTTCAGTCGGGTTTTTTTTTCCTAACCCAACCCGACTTGAGTTTATAATTTCTATAACCCATCCCACACTATTTTCGGGTTGGGTCAGTCAAGTCGAACTAAAACCCAATCCAAATTTCACCCCTAAGTAAGACTGACAGATCCATTCATTTGGAACATGCAGGCCCCAGATGGATTGGACCAGGTTCCCGTGATCCAACATTAAAGAGCTGAAACGACGGGCCCCACACAGATAGTGGACAGATTAAAATATCTTCTTTCTTTGGAGTGTGGGAGGGATGAGTACTGAATCTCACAAATATCAGAGATGGGGTAATAAATTTTTTCTGATGAAGGGCTGGGCCCACCACGCAAGATGTATCGACTATCGATACATATAAACCTATATAGAAAATTCGGCGATATTAAAGATACATTAAAGTCTAAAATATTGATCGATATCTTTAATATTGATCAAATTTTAAAAAAAAATAAAAGAAAAAGAGAAAACAGTTTATCTATAATATCCATTGATATTTAAAATATTGACTGATATTATATATTTTTCAAAAAAAAATTTTTTTTACCCCTGACGACAAGAAGGAAAACCAATGCACTACGTCCTTTGGTAGCTGAATTATTTAAAAGCTCTGGGAACTCATTAAATCTTCTTTCAATCATTATTATTATTAGGTGTGAGTTAGGTCTATTGAAATTGACATTTAAAAGTATCGATTCTGAAGGGGGGCTGTGGGCTATAACCATATGGATCCATTTCAGTGTACCTCAGCCATGTTGATGGCCTAACCAGTGCCACAGTTTGAAATGGAGTGAGACCCACTGACAGAGACCTGGAGACAATTAGTGGAGGAATGGGGCCCATCCCACCCTCTCTCTGTCTCTACTTTCTTCTGCATTCTCTCTCCCATTTATTTAGGTGGAAACAAAATGTCTAAAGATTCCAATTCTAATCTAATGAGGCAAGCAAGAAGAAATAGTTGAAATATTTGATGATTTAATATTAATATTTTATTAGATAACACAAAATATCTGTATAAGTGATGTTATTATTGGGATAATGATACCTACATTCTGAGTTTTTACCATGGTGTATCACGTTTTAAATGAAAAAAATTATTTTATCACTTTTTTTCTTCTTCTCCGCTCTCTCTCTTCTTTAAAAAAGAAATGAAAAAAATGATATTTTTCTTTTAAAAGTGATGCACCATAATAAAATTTTGTAGTGCATGGATCATTATCTTTATTATTAATTGAACTCAAATTTTAATTGAGATTTTAAAATATAACTAACTTTTTTTAAAAAATAAATTATACTTTCTCTATCTCAATTTAGTTGTCTCATATGAATTTTGGTATTATTCCAAAATAATTATCTCATATGTATTTTGTATGAGTTGCAGGATCTTCGAAGAGAAATTCATAAATCTTTTAAAAATCTTTTTTTAAAACATTCAAAATTTTAAAATTAAATAATAAAATGAAAGAGAAAGAATAATATTTAAAATAAAGTTAATATGATAGAAGTATCACTCAAATGAGCGGCCACCCATTGAGAATTATGTGACAGAAGAAAAGATTCCCAAATCCAATCCAAAGAAAAAGGTACTAAAGCCATCGTTAAAGACAAACCACGTGGATTCCTCCATCCCCACTTGAACTTGAAAGGGTGCATTGAATCTGTGAGAATCTACTCTAATGACCTAATGCTACCACCAAGAGACCGTGTGCCACCACCTACCACAAATGTTATTTTTAGAATTCTTCTATGTACATATTTAAATAACTTTGAACAATTATTTTCTCATTTTTCTTATTTATTCATAATCTTATATTTTAAGGGCAGTGATTTGTGCACCTCCATTTTACCCATGGTCCACTCCTACAAATTTTTTTTTTCAATTTTGTCCTCCATCCACCTTTTCTCCATTTCCATCATTTTTTAGGTGGAGGGCAAAATTGAAAAAAACAAGTGAAGGAGTGCACCATAAGTAAAATAGGGGGTACACAAATCATTTCCCTATTTTAACTGAGATTATTCTTTCTTATTTTTTTAAAAAAATATGGAAATCAAAATATTGGCCGATATTCACTAGATATGGCCCACAACAATATTCAATTTTATTTTATTTTAAATTACCAATATAATTAGCTCATTGCCGATTCAATACATATCAGCCGAGATTTTAACATTACTCTATCCATTCATTTTAAAAGATTATGCTCTTTTCCTACTAAAAATAATTCAATTCATATTTTTTCTACTATCTAAAGAAGAAAAAAACACCCTTCTTGTCCACACACATGTATTTGGATGATTGGATTTTTCATGAGTTGCCAAGCACCCTGTTCCTCACTAATCAATGGTCTTCACCGAATCATGTACAGACAGATCCAAGAAACTAGGAAAAATCTGTAAAACAAGAGGACCATAGAGCATATCATACAACTCCCATGTCTCATTGGTATTTGAACTATTCTCTTTTTTCATATTTTTTTATCATAAATTTTTTGTTTGTACCCAATATAAATAAGTCTTGTTTCCATGTTCATGAATCTGTACCATAGGTACAGATAACGGAGGGTATCATAATATCAGCCATTTTTTTTAAAAAAAATAAGAGAGATAATAAATTAGCTGATAATGAATTTTACACCCCTTATCTATACTATAATGAATAACGGTTTTATTCAATCCATAGCTCCTCTTGTTTTTTTTATTATTTTAATATTATTATAATAGGTCTGTTGGAGTAATCTTGTCCCTACAATCCATCAAGGATCAGATATTGGGTCACAAGAAAATTTAAGTTTACATACTAGTAGGGCCGGCCCTGGACATAGACGGCGTAGGCTGTCGCCTAGGGCCCCCGACAGAAAAGGCTACATACACATAAACTCCTTAACATACCAGTCACAAAGAGCCCCTAAAATCTCACTCCATCTAGGACCTCTGAGATTTTAGGAGATCTCAGAACCGGCCCTACATACTAATAAGAAGATGAATAATTAATTATTTTAATTATTTAAAACTGCAATTTTAGTTTATATTTAGTGGCCAGTGTGGACTTGGGCTCCACCGAAATACATTCACTCAATTAATAGAGTAAAACACTTATTGGATCCAATAAAATAATGAATTTAATTTTCTTCCGTCACGCCTCTTTTGCTTTCTTATAATATAGATATGGTACTTAGAGATAGATTCAAAGAAATTTTTTTTTTTTTTTTAAGGCTAAGATGACATGTTAGTGGTAGATTCCTGAAAGCAACCTTTGGCCTGTTTGTATCATCATTAAAGAAGACATAGCAAATGACAATTGGGCCTTCTTGTCAGATAAAATATCCTACTATCTTTTTCATGAGGTTACCAATTCACATAATTCATAGTTTTCAAACATTTTTTCTTATTTCTTACTTCTTCTTAATATATATTTAACTATCAAATGAATACCAATAAGTGCTATTAATTATTACATTATTACTATTCAAAGTTTTGGTGTTGTTTATACAAGTAGTAGGATAGTGGCAAATAATGTGGGACATTTAGTATCTAATCTCATAGCTCAACTTATCAAAAACATCTAACCATGGATACAAATATCAGCTGTACACTATTAATATTGACTGATATATCAGCATTGATATCGTCGATACGAGTGATATCAGTATTTTCTTTAAAAAAATAGTATCGTTCATGGGCTCTATAAATATCTCAATTGATATCAGCTGATATTGGATAAATATCAGTCGATATTTTTCATTTTTTCTTTTCATAAATTTTTTTTTTAAAAAAAAAGCCAAATTTTCAATTTTTTATATCAAGAAAAAACGATATCAATCGAGATAAATAACGGAAAAAGAGAAGAGATAAAGATATCGACAATATCAGTCGAGATATAAGTTTTCCAATGTTTGTACCCTGATCTACACCATTGACACTTCTGCATACTCCCAAATTGTGTCCACTCAAATGGAATTTATAATAAAATGAGATTATAAGATGTTCTTTCTGGGCCATGGTCATCTAAACTGATCTTCATTTATGATTTTGAAAAGATAATCATGACCATTAGATGTTGTTAATAAGGTGATATTAATCTGTTAATGAACAAGAATACAAATCCATTTTGTCCCAAGTGCTAGATTTCTTTATCAATGATGCATCCAACGGCTCATATAAGTTGCCAACAGAGATGGAAAAGTGGTCTACATCAATAATCGTGTCAGACGAATCAGTCTTGCTGTTTTGTTTCACACGATTGTCCGAATATGTTGACCTTCATGCCCCCATTTGAATCCCATTGCCATCTCAACTTCTCAACTGAGACGTTTGGAAAAATCGACCATTGCTCTCCGCCTGAGCCGGTCGTATTGTGGGGCCCACTTTCAGAAATTTATAACAGTGGTTGGATTGTTTTGTCTGTGAATTCTTCCAGTGGGCTAACAGATGGACGGTCCTGATCATTCTGCCAGACCACAGTCCATCTTTTCATTTATTGAAAGAACAGGGCAAGTCGTACATACTTCAGCTTTTTTATTTTTTATTTTTAAAAAAACATGCACTTGATTTTAAAACAACCTTAACATTCGAGATATATTGGAAATTTTATAGTAATAAATGAAAAAAAATAGTTTAAAAGTTTTTCCATTTATTACAAAATGATGTCAACTTTTAGGTGCCGAAATAATTCTCTTTTTGAACTTTTATCTATTGTAGAGTTGAGGAAAAATATAAAATTGTATACCTTTTTCTTTTAAAACTTGGACATCAAGAGTTCCAAATGGAGTCAGATTTATAGTAAAATTAAATTATTAAAATTATTTTTAAGAACTAGATTTAATATTTATAATATCTATTTGATCAATATCGAATTGATCATTATTTATGATAGATTAAAGAAATTAAATTAATAATTTATCTTAACCTTAAAACATGAGTGTAGTTCAACTAGTTGTCTCCCGCCTCAGAAAGCAGGAGCTTGCGGGTTCGAGCCCCCATGGCTTAATCTTGATGTGCCTTATGGGTAGTGGACTCACTCGTGTGGGTTTTATGCTGGGTATCCTGCGGTTTCCCACACGTAAATTCAAAAAAAAAAAATAGTTAATTCATAGGTTTAATTCTCAAAAGTTTAGTAATTCTATAATAATTTTTTTCATTATAGAATATAATCCTAGGCAACATGCCCTGTATAGTTCAGGACGTTTATACATACTAGTAGAATTAGTCTTACATTCAATGCAGATCTGGAATATTTATGTTACAAAAAAATTTGACCTTAGTCAATTTTATTAATTACTTAGTTTTAGTATTTATTTTTTTGTAATTTTAAATATAACAATCTTAATTTTCATAATAAAAAGGCTCATTGACATATTTTATATATTGTCTTCGGCAAATTTCATCCTATTTGATAACGCGGTAGTGTTCAAAAAAAATAATTTTAAGTTTAAGTGTATATAATACCAATAACAATAAATTGTGAATGAGAACAAAATCATACGGCTAAATTTTTTCTTATTCTCAAGAGTTATTGACATAGAATAGTAAAATAAAATATAATATACTTTTAAATTGGAGAAACCTTCCATTAGTTTTTGAAATTAAATATGTTCAGTTAAATATAGATAAAATGAGTAAACAAAATTCCATATCTATTTAATTATTTAGCTTTATAGTCTTAGACATTATAATTCATTTATTTTTCATACATATGAATTTATTATATATTTTTTAAAAATTTTCCCTATTTATATAGTCTTTACATATTCTATCTACATATTTAGAGTCTAACGTGGTAGAAAAAATTTGCTTGTGCGCTTTACGTGCAAGGTGCAAAATTCGATATCGACTAATATATAGATCGGCTGATATTGTGATATCGGCTGATATGATATGTATCGACCGATATTTGTACCCTTATGTGCAACCATTCTCATGGCCGATCAATTGAGCTCTCATGTGAGTCCCATTGAGATTTAAACTCACACCCTCTCTTTTTTCTCTCAATTATCATTGCGAATTAGGGCTCAAATAGGGTTGGGTAGGTTCGGGTTTTTTAAAACTCTATCCGACCCAATTCAATATTTATGAAATTTGACCTGATCTATTGACCTAAAATTTTCGACCCAATTCAATCCAACTCAACTCGATTTTTTACCAAACCCACATCCTGAACTCATTTTAGCTTTATTTAGTTAGGTTGAGCCAAATCGAGTTAACTTGAAAATTCCTCAACCTGATTCAATCAGAATTTCATGTGGATTTTTGTCTTCCCAACCTGAATCAACCCGCTGACCCGTCCTGCATGATTTATGTGGTTGGGTTATACGGGTCAGATCAAAACCCGATCTGAGTTTCACCCCTATTGTGAATTGTATTTTATATATAATTCAAATCTTTCTTAAATTCATCTCGTTGTTAGATTTGACAGTTGATTTTTAAATCATGTTTTAAATTTAATTAATTTATTATTTTACGAAAAAACATCACTTTAAAAATATCTTTCAAATTCATTGTCACTATTATATATTGAATTTCATTTGTACAAGCCAAATTCATTGTCACTATTATATATTGAATTTCACTTGTACAAGCCACATAGGATTCAGAGGTGATGTCACGCAGCTAAAGTTGTTCAATCGTAAAGATGCTAGAATTAAGATTGAATATCATAAATAAAAAATTATTTAATATTTCTTTTGCACTTAAAAAATTAATAAGTTAAATTATTCAATAAAATTCATTAAAAAGCAATATAGTAATTCACTTACACACGCCTCTGTAACTCAAGTCAAATGTTTGAAATTTCATTTACACGCTGGAGGCATGTGGAGAGCACGTGGGAGAGCACGCTACTGGCGGGATCGTCATCTGGGAGAGGGATCGACCTCCAATCCAACAACCCATGTTTTGCCACGTGGCATTTGATGATAAGATACTTAAATTGATTCATTCATTCACTCTCAATCTCTCCTACGACAAGTGGGTTAAAAAGTTTAACCACGGTCAAAATGTTAGGTTATTTTTGGTCGTTCCTACGTGAAATGATAGCAGCTACGACCACGGGCGCAAGCGCCTCTCTCTGTCCTTTCGTTGGGTAATAATTTTTTTAACCCCCATTTTCTCTGCACCTTTTAATAAGAAATTTTAATTTTATTTCTATTTTTGGAAAAGAAAGAAAAAATAGGTATAAAAATGAAATTTCTTTTAAAAAAAAATAATGATGCAAAAATCAGTATCCCTCTGTCTCTCTCTCTTTTTACTTTCTAAATCTCACTCTGGTTGGTCTAAAATCTAAATCTACCGTCTCATTTTCTTTTTTCACTCTCTCTCTCTAATAAAGATACGACACAGATTCCTCCCACAGTGTCGTCAGCTCTCTGTCCGTTCTTCCTTTCTTCCTTATATAAGAAGTCGAATGCTCTTTTCCCGTACTCGTGGGTTCTCTCAGTTACCCATCCCCTCCTCTCTTTCCCATTCCCAAACGCCTTCGGCTGTTTTCTTTTAATTTTTTCCCTTGCTTTGTGATTTCTGTGGGAGTTTGAGAGATGGGTTTCTCGAGGGGCTTATTTGGGGTGGCTCTGATCGCCCTGTTGTATCTGTTTGCGGTGGCTTTTTCCTTGGATATGTCGATCATAAGCTACGACGAGAAACATGGGGAGAAAGTGGCCGGAAGGAGCGAGGAGGAGGTGAAGGGGCTGTACGAGGCGTGGCTGGTGAAGCATGGCAAGGTTTACAACGCGTTGGGGGAGAAGGAGAGGAGGTTCGAAATTTTCAAGGACAACCTTCTCTTCATTGATGAACACAACGCCGGGAACCACAGCTACGCCCTTGGATTGAACAGATTCGCCGATCTGAGCAACGAGGAGTACAGGGCCATGTATTTGGGCATTAAAATCGACGCCAAGCGCAGGCTCGCACGGCCGAAGAGCGATCGGTATCGGTTTAAGGAAGGGGATGAGCTTCCGGACTCCGTTGACTGGAGGAAGAAAGGAGCTGTTGCTCCCATAAAAGACCAAGGAAGCTGCGGTGAGATTCTTCTTCTTCCCCTCTTTCTCTGTTTCTGTTTGGGTTGAACTTTTAGGTGAGGAAGAAATATAAAAGATTAAGAAGATCAGTTGATTTCCAATATTTTTAATAAAAATATATAAAATAATATCACACTGCATGATTAAGTTCTCTTTTTTTTCTTTTTTTTTTTCCTTTTAATCTTTTAGTTCTATTATAGTATTATCTGTTAAACTGGGTATGATTTATTTTTACTTTTTATTAGGAAAGAATAATAATTGTCCTCTGAGATATTCTCTATTGAGTCAGAGGAAATAGGAGAATACATGGGATGCTATTATTGTTAACCAAAATTGAAATAAATAATATATTGATTCAAATCAGTGAGTCATATTTTGTAGGTTAATAATAGATGTTATATATTTGATTTGTGTTCATTGTTATAATTATAAATAGTATAAATTTAAGAATGAGAATTTATCTATAAAAAAATGATTTTTTTAAATTTAATTATGAGTGCCAACTCTTAATATGTAGAAAGATCGACTGTGATGATGATTATAAGATGACTTTGATGATGATTACATTTATTAAAAGCCCATTTAAACTTTAATGATTTTTTTTTTAACATGAATGATTCTTTGGTTTTGTAATAGAGAATCTGTTAAAGAAAAATAAATTAGGTAAAGAGATTTCGTGGTGAATTCCTTTTTGCTGATTTCACGGATTCTGTCCGTACGTTTTCTTAATATATATGGCAGTTGGGTGAGATTCATGGACCCTACCAAATTGAAGAAATGATTATTGTCATATGAATTAAAAAAAAATCTCATAAAATATATATAATCATCTGATCTAAATTAGAAAAGCAACAGCTAAATTGGATGCTTTTCAATTGTTCAGTTTATTTTCCTTAGATCAATCTTCTCTGAAGTAATGATGTGATATGAAGTCTTCTATTTAAAAATTAACAGATTAACTTTAGGGAAACTTGAATTGGTTTCCTTAAACATATTATAAGTTTCTTGTTCTAGTTACTGGTTACTATTTATTTTTTTAATTGCAACTTACTGTGATTTGAGAACTTATTTTCTTTTTCTACATCTGTTGTATTTGGATTGTGAGCAGGGAGCTGCTGGGCATTCTCTACAATTTCTTCCGTGGAAGGGATAAACAAGATTGTGACCGGCGATTTCATCTCTCTCTCGGAGCAAGAGCTGGTCGACTGTGACAATTCTTATAATGACGGCTGCAATGGAGGTCTCATGGACTACGCCTTCCAATTCATCATCGGCAATGGGGGTATTGACAGTGAAGACGATTATCCATACAAGGGTACAGATGGCCGATGCGATACGTACAGGGTCTGTTTTGCTTCAATTCAATTGATTATTCTTGTCCTTCTCTTCTAGTAGATTTGGTCGATTTCTTGGAACGAACCAATGCATTAATTTGTATGGATTTTACAGAAAAATGCCCGCGTTGTTTCCATCGATTCATACGAAGATGTTCCTCCAAATGATGAGAAGGCACTTCAGAAGGCAGTTGCCAACCAGCCAGTTGCTATTGCCATGGAAGGTAGTGGCAGAGATTTCCAACTGTACCAATCGGTAAGGCTCTCTGTTCTCGTGGTGATTGTAGGGTAGATTACAGATTTATAGTCGGTGGTTGGGTTAGAGGAATTGATCAATTGCATTTTTTTTGTTGAATGATAGTGAGGGTTCTTTGCATCTCTATTAATTTAAGTAAAATAACTGGAATCATCAAAATTGCTCTGATGATATGACGTTGGTGACCTGTGAAAAACCACGGCCTTGGGATAGTGAAATGCAAGAAGGTTTGGAAGTAAAATTACTCCAAAGTTAGAGTTCGTTTGGCTGAAAGTTGATTGTCTGACTCAGAATTAAGTCCTGAGGTTACTGTTAAAAATCTGTCTAGTTTGGAGTTCTTAGAACTTGCCTCAGCAAGTGTATAATTTTTTAGAAGGTAGTCAGTGACTGGAACCTACAACTTCAAAGTTGCAACATCAAAGTGCTTTACACAGCGCTACAAAATCAAATTTTCTGTCAGATTCATGGGCCAGTTGTCATTCTTGTTTGGTTCTTGCTTGGCAACATGGTCTTAAAACCTGATCTCCATATCGGATTTTGTGGTCTTTTTTGCGATGAACGCTTGCTAATTTCTGGTTTTGTCCTTCTTGTTCAATTTTTCCAGTATACATGCAGCGTGCATCATTTATAACTTGCACCAAATGTCCCCAATTTTATTGCTTGCTGATTGAGAAATTTGAGCTATTTTTGTTATTTTCAGGGTGTGTTCACTGGGAGTTGTGGAATGGAACTGGACCACGGTGTGACAATCGTGGGCTATGGCACAGACAATGGTAAGGATTACTGGATCGTCAGGAATTCATGGGGTGAGAGCTGGGGAGAGGATGGGTACATTAGGATGGAGCGGAACCTTGCCAACTCCCGGACTGGTATGTGTGGTCTCGCGGTTGAGCCTTCATATCCAGTTAAGAAGAGTCAGAACCCACCCCAACCCAGGCCCCTCTCCTCCCACTCCTGTGAAACCCCCCACAGTCTGTGATGAATACAACTCCTGCCCTGAGAGCAACACATGCTGCTGCCTCTATGAGTACGGCCGCCTCTGTTTTGAATGGGGATGCTGTCCTCTCGACTCAGCCACCTGCTGTGATGATCACTATAGCTGCTGCCCACAAGAGTATCCTATCTGCTACCTTGAAGGAGGACTTTGCTTAGCTGTAAGAAGACACTCTCCTCTAAAAACACTTTCATCCTTGTAACCTTACTGCAATTTACTTATTTTAAGTAGGATTGCTAGTCCGACTTGCACAACGTTTGCATTTTTGACATTTTTGAATCTGTTTCATACATCCATTCTGCTCATAAGTTGGACTTCTACATGTTGAATGCAGACCATCTTTGAGTATGGTCGTATGCTAGAATCTCTCTCTCCCAAACACTATAATTTGTTGGATGGCCCAGTTTTTTATGGGCTTTGAAACATGCTCCATGCTGACTGGAGTTCTCCTAGTGAATGATTTGAATTTCTTCTATCATAGTTGGACATGATAGTCTTATCAGTTTTCTCTGAAGTTTCAATATTTTGACTTATAATCTATTTGCGTTTATGGTATTATTCTTTACAGAGTAAGAAGAGCCCACTTGGAGTGAAAATGTTGAAGCGCACTCCTGCTAAGCCTCATTGGGCTTACCTTGATAACAAGAACAACGCTTAAAAGGTTTAAATGTTTCTGTTCCTGGAGAACAAGCAATCTGAGGTACCAGGGATCAGTGATAGAAGTAGCAGCACACCATTGTGTCTCAGAACAAAGCCTAGATTATTAATGATTTGGATGGTTGTACATAGTATCTCTATATTCTGTCGGCATATGAACTTAACTAAATTGTAATATCTGGATAATTTTATTGCAGTTCTGTTATTGGTTTCTATTTCCTTGACTGTTGATGAATTTCCCTAGTTCTCAGAACCTGATTTCTGGTCATACGCGGGGTGACTCTACTTGGATGCAGTTTCTACTACATCCTTTCACTGAAATACTGATTGATTCAGGTTGCTGTTAGTGTCTAAATGCAAAATATCAGTCTTTTACTTGCTCAATTCTGATGTTGCAAAGGCCAAGATGCTGACAATGGAGTTTATTTGCTTTTTATAGCCGAACTGCAGTTTACAAGATCAAAATTCACTTATATTGAATTGAAAATGATCTCAACAATTCTGAAATTTGCATCTGCCCTCCCCTTTGCAGATTCATGAAAAATTGGGGGTCAGCTTATCTTCTATTTTGGTTTAGGAAATTTGTGTCTCACCTTTCTGATGGGTGAGATTAAATGAGAGCTAATCCAGTTGTGTAACCCACAAAAATATTCAGTGACCATTCGAAGGCATTTCTCCAACCTTCATACAAATGACACTCAAGATAATCTCCCAAAGGGGTGGTATGCCTGCTGGTCTGCTCCTGAAATTCTTGGATGGCAGCTTATGAGTTCTTAGTTTGGATGGGAAATATTTTTGTCGGCATTTGGTATTTTAGAAACCCAGCTCAAATTCTTCTATCCTTGGCTTCCGAGGACATCGGATGTCCTGTGACTCTTCCCGGTCAAGATCAATGCTATGGTTTATGGTTTGAATCAAAGAAGACTAATTCTGTTAAGGTGGGCATCATTTTTTATATGCATAAATGATAAGTTTCTTAGCAGTATCAAATTGATTTTACATTAGGATTTTCAGTTCCTTTCATGGACCATCTCTAATTTTCAATTCCTATTTCTCTACCTTTATTTGTGTCTTCATCCAATGGCCAGAAAAGTAACAACTGGTGCAACCTATGCTTTACCACCATTTCATCATCTTATTTCTTGAATGATGTGTTGAAAAATCATGGCTTCCTCTCTCATGCGCGACGGTGATGATTTCTTTCTTCCCATTTGTGTCGATAATCTGTTGGGACACACTGCTCTTTCTTTTTTGTGTCTTGAATCCAGCAGTAGGCCCCCCATTAATGATGAAAATCTTGTGGGGCACACTGTAATTTGAGGCTGTGCATTGGTATTGCAATTAGATTTTTAGTTTTGAAATCCAAGGAGGTTATTTTTTGGTTTTAATTGCAAATTAAAAAATTAACCTTTTTGTCTCACTTCCACCTAAAAGATCTTAGAAATTTGGCTGATTAGTTCATTGGGCGAACTTACATGAATCTTTTGCAAAAACGATGATTTCATTTGCGAATTGTACCTCAACAATTGGAAAACCCAAGAGGGTTAAGTTTTCTTTGTCGAATAGCCTTGTTATAGGATATGAAGAAGCCATGCAGATACGGCAAAGCAAGAGAGAGTCCCTTTGTCATGTAATATGTTTTGATTCAAAGGGGGAGGTGTGGGAGATCCCTTTACTAGTATTTGATAGGTTACGTGGAGCTTTATTGGAGGGTAATTTTGTAATTTTTACATTACATCTTATGTAAATCCTACTAGTAGACATATCAAAAGGAAAGTAGTTTGATTCTTCTCTCTTTTGTTTTCTTTTTCTATCGCTATTGGTGTATAGTAGAAAAGACATTTTCTTTCAACTGTAGTCAAAATAGATTGGATGGACATTATGTTATTTTAAGGCACATTTGATGAAAGACCATTCCAACATATCATAAGCTTTTTTTCACATTGCCCAGTTAAGTAATCGGTATTTATGGTCTTTCTTTTGAATGAATGAAAACTTTCCCTTTGCAATTATGTCAATTGGGTACAAAACCTCTCTGATTTGGAGACATTGATTTGGGTAACATGGGTTGTCAATTAAAATTAAGCAGCTTTTATTTATGCCTCATCTAGTGGTTGGATGAGTTCCAAATTTTTAGCCTAGTAAGCTGACTAGATTGTAAGCTAGCCTCAGCCCAAATGTTCCTAAAGCAGTTTGCTCGTCCAGCCAACCAGCTATCATGGATGAGGCTAACAACCATTTGAATTAATCATCTGTGGGCCCAGGCTCATTGACTATGTAAAACAGGCCTGCAATATATCCACTAGTGGTCAACCTTTTCCATTCTTATTAGATGAAAATGGTTGCCACTCAGTTCAGGACTCAAATCTCAAAATTTGAGGTTGAGGTAAACCCATTCTTTTATTTGTTTGAGTGATTGAGTAATCTCATCTTGTGTAGAGGTCGAGCTTTCAAACCCTTAGGGTGCCTAACCTGATCAACAGTGCCTATGAGTGGTGTTATGGATTCGAATGAAGGCATTCCACAATATGCAAACACATACTGTGGATATCTTGAAATAAGATTGGTTTCTATGAAAAGTGGAAAGCACAATAACTTTCTATTAAAGTGAAGAATATATACCTGAGAGATCAGGTAATTGATAAGATCTACTAATACAAAGTCTTCTCTTGTTAGAACTCTGATGTGGAGGAAGTCTTCTTGTTACAACTCTTATCCAGAGAAAGTCTTTAACATTAGCTAACAGTTTCCATCAGGAACAATGGTTGTCTAATCGCTAATTTCTATTTCAACTTATAGATGGGCATATGTGGCTTTGTGAACTGTATTGCCTTAGACTTTTCGTTTCATTATCCATAATCTGAATATTGGCAAAAATGGTTGGACAATACCCTGCTTCATCTCTTCAGGACAAAATCCTAGAAGGTGAGCTTGATGCCTTCAAACAACAACTAACGCAATATGTGCATCAGGATAGATCAAAAGTAGGCACCTAGGATAGATCACTTTCATACTCGCCTTCGTGTGCAGTTGCATTCTTTGTGAAAACTTTAGATGAGTAGATGCGTTCTGCGACTACTCGTAGAAACTTTAGATCCGCCCTAAAGTGCAATCAATTATTAAAAATCTTATTTTATATTTTCTTGCAATTATCGCAGAAAATCTTACATCTAGTAAAGTATATCTAACTTCCATTCCTTTCGATGCTTTAAGATCTATAAGAACACGAAGAAAATTTCTGCCCAAGACTTAAAAATCCTACATAATGCATCTCATCTGATTACATGGACGTAGGAAATTGCCCATCAAAATATCATCATTATATTCATGGTAAGAATTGTACGCTGGCAGTCACCTCGACAAAGGATCTTCAAGTTTTTTTACTTGGATGCAGCTATGGATCTAAGCGGAAATGGAGGTGCAATCAATTTTTACAAGTAGAGAGTTTTTTTTTTCTATTCTACCCTTTCATTTTTCCTCGCAGTGTCTGTTCTAGTCAGTCTTCTACAGATGCAGCGTTCTCCGACAGGACGATCTCTCGTTGGCAATGCCATGCCCTCTCCCTCTCTCGTTTCTTGTTGCAGAGACGAGAGATCGCCTGCCGGAAAACGCCGCATCTGTGGAACACGCGGCTTGCGAGGAAGACGAGAATCCCGATTTTATACATAATTTTTCACCGTGAAAAAATCAATTTTCGGAAAGTGTATCGCTGAAAAGTCTCGCTAACCTCATTCATAATCGAGAGAGGGGTTATCTTCCAATAGAGAAACGTGTGGCCCCACCAAACAGGCCCCACACGCGCACGTATAGATGAAGTTAACGTGTGGCCGCCATCAAACAGGCCCCACACGTGTAAGTATGGCTGCCTCTTTCTCTCCTTTTTTTGTCAAGGATCAACGTCTCCATTTTGACTCGGCCAAACCGAGTCGAGAGCCGCCGAAATCTCTCTCTCTCTCTCTCTTCTCTTTCCTGGTTTCTGCGCAGGAAGATTACGATGATGGTGGGAGGGGTCAACCGCCTTCTTTCTTCCTTTAAATTCAAGTAATCAGCATCTCTTCTCTCAAAATCTTCGTGCTCCTTCTTCCCCATCCACAGAGGCAGCAGCGTCTTCATCTTCATCATCACCAGCCTTGTCTCTTTCTCATTTTCCTTCATCTATGTCTATGCCTTCTGGTATCCATGGCCAGCTACTGGAGGTTACAGGTATGCACCATCAATCTCTACATGCATACATGACCCCCTCCAATTCTAAGAAAAACCCATAAATCCCTCCATTCATCCATGACTTTGCTGGTCTTTTATTTGCTCTTGCAGTTATTGGGTGCAACAAGCTCAGAGACACTGAATGGTTGTCAAAGCAAGATCCATACGTCCGCTTAGAATACGGCAGCACTAGCTATCGTACCAGGACTTGTACAGGTACATGCCTTCCATTTTGTTTTGTTTTTCCCCCTTTTTGAGTGTTCGATGCATGTCATAGAAATATAATAGAACTGATGTCAGATATCCACATCTGGTATCACCCCTTTTCTTCCTTTTTCTTTTTACCCTCCTCTCTTGAATTCTTGAAAAGGGTTTTCTTTGAATTTGTTGCAGAGTTAGGAATTAGAATATTTTTGTACACCCAAATGTGGGATTACCCCCCTTTTCTCTCCTTTTGCAGTGGATCATTCCCTGTTTATTGATTGTCGTCTATTGGATTCCTGAATTGGGTTTAATTTGATTCCTTGTAAAGTTAAAAATAGAGAAGAAATTAGATACCCGCATCTGGGTTCACTACTTTCCTCCTTTTGTAGTGGTGTCATCCTTTCCTCTTCTTTTTGGTTCTTTTCACTTGAATTCCTGACTGGATCGTTTGAATTCGTTGCAAGTATATAGATAGGGGAGTTCTTTGGTGGGGATCGGGTCCGATTATTTTGACACAACCCGAGCCCGGCTGATTAAGCCTGATTATTTTGCCGATCATTTTTTACAACACTGCATGAGAGAGAGAGAGAGTAAGAAGAAGAAGAGAGAGGCTGGAGAGGGGCGACCGCCATCGGCTGCAGAGAGGGAACCAACGGGCTTCACATTAAAGCTCAAGCCTGACCCGTTGGACAAAATTCTGTCTGAACCCGTTTGTTTAGCTCAGGCTCGGGCCAAGTTCCGACAAATAAACACCTCTGTATATAGACATAAAATAGGAGAAATTATCTCATCATTTTTCTTTTTGTTCTCTTATCTTCAATATCTGAACTTGGTTTTGTTGTGCATTTATTTGTGGTTTAGATGGTCACAAGAACCCAACATTCCAAGAGAAATTTGTCTTCACACTCATTGAAGGTCTTCGCGAGTTGAATGCAGTGGTCTGGAACAGCAATACCCTCACAAACGATGACTTCATTGGCAGCGGAAAGTAATAATTTTTTTCTTTATTTTAGTTACAATTCAAATTAATAGACAATATATCAGGGAACTTCGATGGAATTCTTTCAATTTCTTCACATTGCATCTAAACTGAACTGATTGGCATTTGCTGTTTTAGGATTCAACTTCAGAAAGTACTATCCCAAGGATACGACGACTCCTCATGGACTCTGCAGACTAAAAGTGGCAGGTATAAAACAGAGAACGGGGGACGCACCCATGTATGCAGAATAGGTGATTATTCATGTTTCACAACATTTCTAACTCAATTGCTTCTAACGCAGATATGCTGGAGAAGTAAAGCTCATATTGCATTATTCCAATGTGAAGCAAGTTAAAGTGAGTTCTGTTCTTAACAGAGTTGAAATGGTCTAATTTTTTATTTATTTTCTATTTTGTAGTTTTCATTTGCCCTGTAGTAATTCAGTAAATACTGTTATTGTGCTGGTAAATTTTATTACCCTGTTTCTAACAAATAACATTGTCATCGCAATACATTCAATTGAACCATTTCTAAAAATAATAATATGAACAACAACAATAATAATAGATGTATTTTTATGATGCTATGCTATAGTAGTGCAATTATAATTTTGGAATATAGCGATAAAAAATCCTGCTTCAAATGATCATTCAATACTACACCATATATGTATCTGGATGTACTGCAACCATTCAAGATGAGACAAATTGTTTATTCAAACTTCTGACATTGCCCATTGGTTAGAAGTTGATGAGTGCAATAAGATGAGAAATTCTAAATTATTCTTATGATTGTTGTTGGAATTGTAGAACTCAACGCCAGGGTATGCTCCTCCAACAGTGGCTCCTTACTCTACACCGCCGATGTCCTATGCCCCTCATTACACCAGCCCACCAGCAGCAGCAGCTCGTTATCCCTCAACTTCGGCTTACTCTCCATCTCTTTTTCCTTCGTACCCACCTCCACCGGCAAATTACTCTGCATATGCACCAAATCCTTATGCTCCCCCACCACAGACCACTGCCTATCCTTCACAGCCTTACCCATCTGCACCATACCCTCCACAAACATATCCACCTCCACCACAAGCATCTCCGTATTATCCACCAAGTAGGTTCTTCTTTGTTTTTTCTGCTTCTGACAATCTTGTTTATAGACATATTCTTTGCTTTCTCATTGCACCTCTGATGTTTTTCTAATCTCCAGGAACCTATCCACCGCCATACTGAGATGCAGATTTATATTGCCTGCCCATGGAAGATGGTTTGTCACCTGATAAGTTGCAGCAACTAAAACCTGTGCATATTTAGTTGCATGATGGCAAGATCTCCTCTTAGCGCAGACACAAATAGTCAGCTGTTTGGTTGTTGGTTTGGTGCTGATTTTATTTCCTTGTTCTTTTATGCTACTTGTACGATAATTTTCTTTTATACTTTGATCACATTTTTTTACGAATTATCATCAAATGTTAATGTTAGAATTTGAAATTCTTTTATTAAGCATGTGGAGGTACTTGTACGTTTGCCTATCCATGGCAAGCACTGGGGCCCCACGTTTCCTGAATAACAGATAGGATGATTTGCCAAATGAAACTCTTCATCACTTGCAATCCCCTCGACTCCTTCACACTGATGTGTTCGGCTTTTTCTTCGATTCTTGGCATTGTATTGGGTCCTTGTCTTGAAAAATTCACAAAGGCCAGCCAGCATGGTACTTGCACCAATTAGCAAAAAGATGAATGGTTTACAATTTGACCATCACTGTCAAACAGGGTATTTAAAATGTGAAAAAGCAAAAAATGCTGCATATTCTATGATATTTATTGCATTGGAACTATGATTTACAACCAAACAGATTGATCTTAGGATATGAACAGTTAATCTCTCTCTTTTTGATCCAGTGTTTAGTATATGATTCTCATTCTAAGGCAATTACAGGACCACTTAATTTGGCCCTATGGTAGTGTCTTCCAAGGCAGTGAAACAGATAACAAAAAATCAGTCAACATGGAAAACGAATGGAAAGTGAGCGAAAAATTGCTTTAAAATGTAAATTGCAGAAAATGTGCTAGGATGGAAAACAAGCCCTTTGTGAAAGGCGAAGAATCTAAAAGTACTTCTTTCTACTTGCAATTCAATGCAGCCAAACAAAAACCGTCAATAGGTCAATTTCAATTCCAAGCAGATACACAAACACCACACCAATCAGTAGGAATGGAGGTGATGGTTAATTTTACAGGAAATAAAAAGGGATACTGGAAAGGGAAAAAAACATTGGTTTACCTGTTCTTCCCTCTTGTTTCCTCTCTTGTTCCCTCTCTTCCCACTTTTTTTTTCTCAGACTACGTTTTGAATATGAAAATTCGAAATCGGTCCATCCACTTTGTAAGACAAAAATATTCACTATCTCACGGATTTGGACACAATTATTTGTTAACATATTGGTCATCACATATATAGCGCAATAGCGCAATTTTCTTTTCTTTCGATGAGTTAAGGCTATCACGTATGTTAATTTCTTAAAAAATTAAATTCCATAAGAAAATTAGATTTTGACAGAAAGATTTTTTTTAAAAGTTGCTTTCTAATTGAATTTTTTTCTATATTTGTCACTAGTCTCCACAAAGAAATTTAATTGATAAATAGGTCCAGTCATTGATAAATTGGTAGAGTACTGAATTGAGTATTATCATCTGATATATAAAGAGAATGAGTCAAGAACCCGTCTGACATCTAGTGTGATTCACTGTGTAGATAAGAAGGTTTATCGATACTCCAAACTCCAAAGATTAGTCAGATACCTTGGTCTGCAAAAAAAAAAAAACAAGTTAACTATGGATAAAATTGATTCCTTTAAGACCTTTGATTGGCCCGAACTGTATAATAAATAGATTGTTTCAAGTTGAATAGCTCGTAAATAGCTTGGTTTAGATACAAGTCGGTTTGGGTCAACCATATAAATGAACCATACATTGGATCAATCCATTGAAGCTTCTTCAAATACTCAGATTGGATTAACTTATTTAATAGAGATTTAAGTCATGTATGTGTTGGATAAGCCCATTTAATAAATCTATCAAGTTTAGCATAAGGATTGATGTATTAAATCTTAAGACTCATTTAATAAATGGGTTGGGACCCATCGGTAAAATTATTTTATAAACAAGTTAAGTTGGGTTAACCCATTTAATCTTAATTAAATTATATAAATGTTTTTAATAAATAGATCAAGTTGAGTATATCAGAAACTTTACTAATTCCAAGCATCATTTTTTTTTCTTTTTTCTTGATTAGAATTACCGGCTATTCAATACGCATAATACATTGCATTTGTAATTGTCATACCTGAAATTCAACATGTTTCCTATATTAACCGGAAAATAAATAAGAAAGGGCATATAACAAAATAGCCCATTGGAATTAAATCATGAGATTGAATCCGCAGTATTCCTGATGGAGACTCAATGTCAGGTTCTTGGCGACCTCTTCTTCCCAGTGAGCTCCTAAATTAGTGGAACATCTTCTGTGGACGCACAAAGTGATCAGCAATTCAATGAAGCTACACAAAGTTCAGTCTTTGGGAGCATCTTCCTCAGATGAAGCTGCTTTCTTCCCTGCATAGCGCTGAAAAGAGAGAACTATTTAATCTCAATCTCCATAGACTTGGGGAACAACTTCAGTGTTGGTCTCTTTTTCCTTAGTTATCATCGTCTCATCGTCTCTACCTTTTTTTTTCCCAAATTCCTGGCACATGCATTGAAGGATTTGAGACAACTAGCAAGCCCATGCTTATAATGGGTGATGGCCTAAAACATTACATTATTTAGCGAGTCCAAAGAAATGAATAAATAAATGGGGAACTTTTGATTTATTTTTTATCAAATGGAAGGACAAAAGGTAAGAGATTATCCAGACTCATTGTATTCTTCCTCAAAAATACAATTTATATGATACGCTGTGGGTTGCATTTGATGAACGGCCAGGATCTGGTATCTCATTCATGTATCAAAATGTATAGGAGTCACCGATAGTGTTAAGAGAGAGAGAGTGACCAGCACCAAAGTTGTTCCCAAAGGTTTAAGAATAACATGAATTCCTACAAACTAGAGCACCAAGGCCAAGAGGCTACCTGCTTGCCAAAGGAGAAGGGAACATATCTGTATTTGATCATGTGCTTAATTTGTCTCTTCATAGTGAGCACAAACAGCATCAGCCAGTAAAAGAGCAATATTGGCCAAAACACAGGCACATCAAACACTGGGAAGAATGACGCGAAGAATGCAATGCAGAAGGCTTTCGTAATAGAGTACCTGTTCAACAACATAAAAAATCTCAATTTCTTTCCTCATACTGCACCCCAACATGGTACTTGAGAGCTTCATACATGGTTTGGAGACATAAGGCCATTTGGATATGAATCTTCATTTTTGTACATGTCTCCGACGGGAAGAGGGGTGGGGTGGTTACAAGTGAATTTTCCAGTTCTTCTCCAGTAATAATAATAATAATAATGAGAAAAATAAAAGACAGAAATTAGAAAACAAAAACTAGGCCATCTTCATCATTGAAATCGTAACATGACTTGAAACCCCAACTTTTGTGGTTGGGTCATTGATGCATGTAACTATGATATAAGTTTGTCCCAGGGGGTCCATTTTGGGTATCAACTATGACAGGCATTTGATGCTGGTGAAGGGTTTGGATTCAGGATTTATAAGAGATAGACCCTACATGACAGGAATTTGATGATGGAATGGTAACAATTGTTTGGACATAAGCATAATATTTTATATTTCGCAGTTGGTGCATAAATAAATATCACTACCTTTGGTGTAGTTTTGGAGGAACTATCTAGACTTGCTATGATGTTCATCAAGTAAACTACAGCACCAACAATGACATTTAGACACCTCTCACTGCCTGAACTGACAACAGGCCCTTTCAATGAATAAAAACGAGGAGGGGGGGGTAGACTATGGCCCTGCTCTATCTCTGACTTTCACTTACATCCAAGAATCACATGAAGCAACGGGGAAGAACTTGGTAACACATTGTGATAAAATTAGACGCTTAGATTCTACTGTCGAACCAAACAAAGGAATAGATCCAGATGTAGCCAATAAGATGACAGGGGTGGGCTAAATGTTGACAAGATAGCAGAGCGCTACGTGAATAAAGAGTACCATGTAGACTGAGAGTTATTCTAAAACAACCATTTCTCCAACAATACTTTATGGAGTTGAATGTTGGATATATATATAAAGTTGAAAGGTCATGGTAATAGAAATGTGTATTCTAAGATGGATGAGCATAGTAATGTTAAAGGACTTTTTTTAAAATGTTTACGACGTTAAAAGACAATTAGGATTGATTACAGAAACCTTTAGAGTAGCTAGACAAATGAGAAGAAAGGGGAAGTCTTTTGAGGTGGTTTGGGCATGTACGTTTGGACTAGATACAACTCCATAAGAAAAATTGAAAGGATACAAGGAGAAAGAATAATAAAGAGAAGTAGACCTTTAAAACCTTTGTTAAAAGTACACAAGGATATGATTTATTACAGGGTGACAAAGGGTACGGTCTTTTAAGATATGGAATGGAAGAGAAAAATAAAAAAGTTGACCTCATATTGATGGAATTAGTGACTATGATGATGATGACGACGATAAATCAAATGAAGCAAAAGGAAAGAAGCATGACTATCAAAAAGAAGATGAAGCCAGCCAAAATCAACATGCTCCTTCCTGGCATAAAATGAGTTAAATTTTGAAATTCCATTGAGTTTCTTAAGAAAGTTTGCATAAGAAATGCTTTTAGCCTTAGCAAAATGAGCAACCATGGAGAGGTTTCCTCCGTTGCCATAAACATTCTATCATTTCTTCACACCAAATTCATCTAATAGTGGACAGGAGACTATTCACCAAAATAAGAGCGAACGTGAAAGGTAAAGCATAGTCTGCTAACAAATGAAAAAAATGAGCAATGAAGCAGTAAATGGTCTGAATTGTCAACAGCTCGAATGGAGGGGCATCTACTAACAACATGCTAACAAATGAAAGAATGAGCAATGAAGCAATAGATGGTCTGCATTGTCAACAGCTTGAATGGAGGGGCACCTACTAAAAACGTAGTGGGACAACGTAAAATTACAATCAATCAAAAAAAAAGCCAAGGATTTCTCAATGGCACTTTCCCTCTGAACTTGCTAACTTCCACCATAGTTGTCAAGACTTAAGGCACAATTAAGGTGTAAAGAGGTTTTAGAGCCTAAGGCTGTGAGGCACAATGCGCAGCCTAGGCGTGTGCTTATTTTTGTGGCACACTTATTTAGATAGATTAGAATATGTTTAGTCATTAGTTTGTGGCTTTATCACATCAATATTAACAAATTACAACTTTATTCATCTAAAACACCAAAACACATGGGCAATTAGGCTTTGAAGTATATTTAACAAATAACTATTATATAGATAGTATTTTTTTTTAAATGGTAACTATATTAATAGAAAAAATCATCAGAGGTGCAAATACAAAGGAAACAAGAAAAAGGAAAGAGAATAACCCAGCAACCCAATACACCCACATAAAACCCACAGTAGAAAGACAATATATAGAGAGAGTTATAGACAACTATATTTATACTAATTAAGTATTACTTTCTTATAAGCCATATTAACTAGGAAACCTAATTATTATTATAATAATAACAAGAATTCTTAGATTTTTTTTTAAGCTAGACGTAATTAAGGTGAGCCTTCCTCAAAGCTAGGTGAGGCACAAAATAGGAGCATCTAAGCCACATCTTTGACTAATATAATTTCAACAAATACATAACCTACAATACTCAAATACTTGCATAACCAATATGTTGGGTACCCATTGGTTATAGGATAATTCAAAATTATGCTTTAATGAATTTATTATACTTGTATCATAAAATACCCATAAGAAAGGCTATAAAAGAACTAGAGCTTGTAGCATAGTTGGAAGTTGCTCATACTTGCAAAGATAAAGATTGTAGGTTCGAGTACTTCACCATATCAAATGTGTGAAAGTGTGTGATTTTCCTATAAAAATAGACAATTATGTGACATGTAGTGTGCTCGACTAATTTAGTCATAACATTAAACAAAATAATAGCATGGATAAAATATTTAAAATAAAAATATAAAACTGATCTAACAATACATTTAGAACATGACACTCACATCCATATCTACGCATCATTAGAACCCCATAAGTAGACTAATCTAAAAATGCATTTAGAACAGGACACCCATATCCATATCCATGCATCACTGGAACCCCATGAGAATTCTTAGAGTTAAACTCCTCATTGTGGGGTACACCCTAGGCTAGTAGGCCCTATTTGCACCCCTTTCTGCTCAACACCCATTATCCATCTACACATTGGAACTTAATTGGATCCCTACCTAAAGGGATCACATATCCAAGTTACACCCACCATTAGATTGAACCTTGATTTTTGGGCTTCTAAAAGCCTAGAGTTATTGAGTCAAGCCACTTTTTGGTTGGGAGCATATGCAAGCATAGATCCCTCAAACAACCTATGGCATCATACTTGGCCCTCACATGTAACACTCATAGTTAGAATCTCTCATATGGGGTGCAGTTGAACACTACTTGAGATGTTTTAAGGTCCCAAAGATTAATGGGTTAAAGCCTTATAGGGCCTGAATTTAATCCAAAAATGAGAATGACTCATCCTATAATCATTAATGAGTGTAACTATGAGTGTTCTGAGTGTAACTCATGATTTGGAGTTAAATGGGATATGGATCCCATTCAAAAGGGGTGTAAATTAAGCCATGGATATTAGGGGAAAATTTATCCAAGAATCTTCTAAACATAGACCTTTGGAAGTGGAGTTAAATGGGATAAGGATCACATTCAAAAGGGGTGTCTGAGAGGGAAGGGGTGTAAATTAAGCCATGGGTCTTAGGGGGGAATTTATCCAAGAATCTTTTAAACATAGACCTTTGGAAGTGGTCTCCACAAGGTATATTCCCATTCAATCACCCATTAAGGATCTTGAACATTTCCACTAAACATCTCCAACATCAATATACTCATCATCAACGTAACGGAAAACCTTCCACATTTCTGACCATTTTCCCCCTTCTCAAACCCATGCCCCTTCCTTCTCCACACAAGTGAGGCTCCAAATACTGCACCTACTCTTAACCATTTTATTTCAACTCATCACGAAGCTTAGGAATGTGCCACCTAATGAGGGTGAACCAGTGGACTGGATTCATATGGGCAATGAACCATCTATGATATATAATTCTTCTCCATGCCTCAACCTTTCTCTAGAAAATTTTGCTGACAAATATTAAATTGAACTGATGTTGGGATTTGCCCTTAGAAACAACCTAAAATATATCATGGGCAAAACCTTATGTTACAGCCTGCCAACTTAACCAAGAATCAGCCAACACCTTTGGTTATGGAATTGGCAATCTCAAATTAAGCTCAAGGAGATTGCTAGATTGTGAGCCTCAAGACAAGTATGCAGTCATTTCCAAAAAGCTCAAGGATAAACTTGCTTCTATGTACGGTCACCATGACTTCAATTGATTTGTTTGATGACTGTAAACTGTAGAACAACCTCCCCCCACCAACCCTTCTCTCCAAAACAATTGAATCCAATGAGCATAAGAGCAAGATGCAGAGACCTAGTGCTTACAGCATACCTTGGAGAATCCTGGTTAGGAATCATTGCAATGCATTTTCCCCAAATTGTCTTTGCAGGCAAACATGCTCTAAAACCGTATACATTTATCAGTACAACATAATTCACTACTAGATCTGGAAACGCAATCAATGAAATCTATCATATAATACAAATTGTTGAAAATCCACTCAATCAATCGATAACTAAAATAGAATTCACTGAGAAACCCAATAATCAATCACTAAAACATAATCTACCACTAGTTCCGAAATCCCAATCAATTCATCAATCACTATATCGCAATTTGCTGATCATTCACCAAAACTTGAGTAACTGCTACCTCAGAAACCAAAACCAAATCAAACTATCAATCATTGAAGGGTAATCTGCTACTAGATCTGAAAACCCAATCAATGCATTCTACCGCTAAACCTCAATGCGCTGAAAACCCAATTGATCAATTAAACACTGGAAACATAATTCACTCCTAAAACTGAAAGGTGAAAACCCAATCGATCAAAAGAGAAGTAAAACACAATTCACTAAAAACCAAATCATGAAACTGATCACTGAAACACATAAAACTCGCAGAGAAAATATGAGAGAGAGAGAGAGAGAGAGAGAGAGAGAAGGACAAGACAATCACCAGAACTTGAATTCAGGAAGGCGGCGGACGAAGGGGCGGAACTCGTCGGAGCCGCGGGTGGGAAGGGTGGGGCCGTCGAGGATCTCTTGGGTTTCGGGATCGACCTGAGGGGAGAGGAAGGCGATGAGGAGGTTGAGGATATAGATGCCGAGAGCGTAGGAGATGAGGTAGAAACCCTGGATTAGGTAGACCCGTAGCACGTAGACAAGCGCTAGAACACCGAATCCGATCCATCTTCTCAGCATGTGAGGCGTCGATTTGTCGAGCAGATGTTGGAACCTCATGGATACCGTGTTGCACCATTGTGAGACCAACGCAGGATCCCCTTCTCCACCTCCCAATCCTCCGGCTTCCATTGTCGCTGCAATTTCTCTCTCCCTCTCTCTCTCTCTCTAAAAGGAGAAGCTTAGATGGGAACTCCAAAGCCAGCCAATATATTGAAGCCCAACGTGCGTAGGGACGAAAAGTCAGGCCCGAGTCCTATCATTTTAGAATTGTTATAAACTTATAAGGTAAAGGGATTTTAACAATTAAAAAGAATTTTAATAATTTGTATTAAATATAAAATTTCTAGTTTTAAAATCAATGGGTTTGTCTGGCATGTGCATATTTTTTACTTCATTAAATTTTAGAAGTATTAATTTAGAGGGCTGTTAGAGACACCAAGTTTAAAAGCTCAAGTTCTCAAAAATTAGATAGTCACTCCAAGAATTGGTGATTTTTTTTATTTTAATTTAAATTTCAACAAATTAATGTGTTTTAATAATTTTATGTTTGCATTTTCTATTGTCAAAGTTTATTCCACACTGAATTATTGGCCAATGTGAAATTTAGGACCTTTTATTATTTCTTTATTGAGTGAAATTTTTGTGATTCCTATAATCGATTTTCAGAGTTCTATATAAATTGGACTGAATTGTGTTGGACGATGAATTTTGGATTCCTTCACTCTCTAACTTTTATTTTCTAGATAGATAAAATTTTAATTTTATTTTTGAATTCGAGTCATTGAATCTAACCTCTAATTTTATAAGTTTAGAACCTTTGACCAAACTCATATTCGGTTCTCGAACTAGGTGCTTTTTGAAGTTAGACTACATCATAAATATATGAGATTAAAACTTTGATAATAAATACAATGGTGAATCCAGGGGTGCAAAATTCAGTGTCGGCTGATATATCGTTATCGGCTGATACCGATATTTTTTTCTCTCCTCTTTTTTTTTTTAAAAAAAAATGGCCGATATCGACCTATATTTGGACCCCTTGGTGAATCAATAGAAATCATTTATGTCTCTTTCATAATTTTTTTTTTTAAATATGCTGTAATTATGGGCTCGGCCCTGGCCTATAAGCCTAAAAGCTGTGTAAAGAGCTTAATGGACTCAATCATGCCAACCCAAGCAGATTTATGGATTTGTAAATATAGAAAGCCCACATTTTCACTGAACGGGGGCCTTGTCCACAAGCCTAAAAGCTGTTCAAGTCCAGCCCTAAAAACCCTTGACCATGAATCAAGTCTATTTTGATTTCATACTATTGATATTTTAAATCAAGTTATCACATTATTTACTTCGAAAAGTTATTAAAATCCTTATTTTGGGCTGTCCTCACCACATGTTTAAGCCAACTCAGTTACGAAAGGAAAAAAATATTGCATAATATTTTTAAATTTAAAATGTCTGAATCTATTTCTTGACTGGATGGAAAGCATGAATTTGAGGCGGTTAAAGTTTAAGATGTATCTATATAATTGTTATATCCGTTTTACAACATGTTTTGATTTTGTCTATATAACGGAATATTTTGGCTTTTCTGTCATTTTCATGTTTTGTTTCAAAAAAGAAGACATAATTTTATTTTTTTTAAAACAAAATACTTCAAACTTATAAAGATGCTGTAACTAATTATGTTTATCATTTTTCACTAAGCATATAAATAAAAAATAAATTATATCTACATGGGTTTAGCTCAACTGGTTGCCTCCCGCCTCAGGAAGCGGGAGGATGCCGGTTTGAGTTCCCATGGCCTAACCTTCGTATGCTTTAGGGGTAGTGGGCTACACATGGGGGTTTTACGCTCGGTATCCCATGGTTTCCCACATGTAAATTCAAAACAAAAAAAAACTATGATTATAATATTTATTTATATTCCTAATCTCAAGTTATAATAGCATAGTTATTAAATATTATTTCAAGAGAGTTTGAATTTTACTATAATAAAAAATCAATTAGACAAAAATCTAAAAAATACCAAAGAAATGAGCTTGAATTCTAATTTTATTAAAAGTTAAATGTCAAAACTCAAAAGTTAAAGGTACACTAGGCCCATTTTATTTTTCTCTAATTAAAATCTCATTAGTATGAAATCAAAATAGACTTGATTAAACACCCCTGTATTGAACCAGTACACTCTTCTCACTTGGATCCCTCATGTGACCTAAGAGTAGGACCGGAGAGACTAATACCATTTATTGCTGTACCAAATGGTTTTAAAGATGCAGCAACTCTCTTTTCCCTTTGTGCTAGGGCTTGTCTTGGATGCCATGGGACAACTTGGTGACATAAGATTTGTGTAGGTGGGAGAATTGAGAAAGTTCTCCTCTTACTGGCCAGTTATTTCAATCTCCTTTGGTATTAGGACTTTGGACTGGTCTTCAAGTTTAAAGCCATCAACAACTTTGTCGCTGAGATGAGTAGCAGAGTAGGCAGGCAGTACTTGTGATAGTGTGGTCCATCCTCCCTTTGGTGATGTGAAGTACTTAATGGTGAATAATTCTGCTTCTATGGTTTGGTCCAACTTTGCAGCTTTTTTCATTGTTTATCATAAAATTTTGCTGGTTGCTATTTTTCACCGAGTCTTAGATACATATATGTTTACAATTTTCATGAGGTTATCCAAGTTGTCGCTGTTATACATTGAATCCATTAATACATTTAGTGATCTAATGGGATGAAAATAATAGATCAGTTTAAAAAATATCAAAGGTTGAAAGATTAAATACATTTTGACTGTGAGGATGAATTCTGTACATTCAGGCCCACTAGCCTAATACTAGTGAACCCTACTCTGGATAAGAGTAAGGTAGGAGTCGCTCTCATTAGAAGATTTCTTTTATGATGAAGAAATATAAGACTCCTACCTCTTCCCGAGCGCAAGGGTATTAGATAAAATTCCAGATGTATGTAGCCCTTCATAAGCCATAAGCAACGAGTGACTACAATACTTGAACTTGAAGCCTCTGGTTCCTGAGTCAAAGTGTCCACCAGTTGAACTACCCCGTGTGAGGTCTCATTGGATGATCTTAACCATTTGATTGGAGGACTACCTCAAATTTCAATTTTTTTTGTCAATCTATACAAATGGAAGATAAAAATTATTAGTAAAATCTAAAAATGCCACTTCTAAAATTTAAAAATCCATTTAAATATTTATGATATCGTGTTGATGTCATGATTTCGCTGGTTTGAACATCCCGTTCCACCAAATCTCCCCTCTTAAGAGTTTCGTGTTCTGCCTGTTCTTTTAGAACATTAGAAGGTAGTGTCTTTTTATTATGCTTTTGTCAATTGAACTGATCTCTACAGTGGATGGAATTCATAATTTTTGGGTTTTAAGATTTTTCAGTGAGTGGATCTTTCTTGCATTGTCTTTCAATGATAGGGATCAATTAGATAATAATCTAGAAAATCAAGTAATCATCAGCTCACTCAAACACAATCAAAGATTACTGATGATCGAACAATTCCCTGCATGATGATAAGATTGCAATTACTAGGTCCTGGCAATGGGTACAGAGGTGCATGAACACCAAGGCAACATATATAAATCTTAATGTCCTTAACATAGATGGAAACCTCAATTAAGCTAAAAATAGATTTTCATTCAGTCCATAAAGTTTGTGACCGCATGAGGACTACTTTCTTTGTTTACCTGTTTTTTAATTTGGGGTTCCAAATGTAGCTTTGGCCCTTCCTAGGACTGGCTTGGATTAGATTCTTGGGTTTTTGGCTTGCTTTCTGGAACATCTAGACTTGCTACAGCAGAAGCATTGTTCACTGCAGTCGAGCATGGCTCGGGAGTTGAGATACCTGATGTTAAAGCTATGCCCTGATCAAACCTGTTAGCAATCTTTGATCCTGAATCGACGTTATTTCCAGTTGAAATTAGAGTTTGAATGGGTTCTTGATTTGGCGGAACCACACAAGGTAGTTTTGATAGCAATGCTCCAAGACTGCAGGACATGGATGGCAAGAGAGGGGGCATTGCGAAAAGAGCTCCCCTGTTTTGTGGACTATTCCAACCTAGATTGATGGACTTCCTTGGTGATGATTCTTCCTGCCTTTCACTGTATAATCCTTTTCCTCCTGTTAGGACATGGCGCTTGTCGTCTAGGTAATCTTCATGGCTGATTTCACTCTCTTGGCTGTGGAGTCGCAATGCATTTGCTTGCTGTTGGGACTGAATCGAATAGGGTCGTTGTATGGCGAAAACACCTGGTATGCTCTGAAGATAGTTAAATTTCCTCTGTATGTTGATCACCAAGTTGAGATCTTCAGTCACCTAAAACCCTCATCCCACAAGGCACAATGTGAGTCAATTAAATTGTATTATAGAAAATATAATTATAGTTCTAGTCTTGATGTCACAATGGATACCTAGGTGGTGCAGTGAAAACCAATTTTTCTAGAGAAATGCTGATTTACAATTATTAGTCGTTCGAATTTAGTAATTTTCTGCAAGTTTTACTCCTTTTCAAGAATCCAAGTTTAAAGCTTTCATAGGGAAGTCTATCTACCATGGAGGTTAATTCACTAGCATCTAGTATTGAGTCTCCGATTTCATTATCCTGCATCCAAACACAACCTAGGAATTTGCTGTTCACAGTACTTACAAACTTGATTTCATGATAAGGAAAGAAAATCAGACCTTATAGAGTGAACCCAGTTGAATGATCCCTTCTCTAACCGCGATGATGGCAATAGTCTGGCAAATAGAAGGACGTCACATTCTCAATTCATTGGCATAATACAGTGGTAATTATTTTAGCATTGTTGTTGTTGCAATTTTATCTACCCATCTACTGACCTGAATTCCTGAATTGAATTGAAACTCCCATGCCTTCGGTTGCTGTTTAGAAATATGTATATTGCAAGAAATACAAGAATCATGAATTGAACAAGATAATTAAAAAAAAAATTGAGCAGTTAATGTTGGTCAGCTTTCTTACAGAATCTAGCTGTCCAGTCCAGGAAGAGAAGAAATTCGGATCATTCTCTGATGGCATTTCTCTGAATATCCACTTGTGACTGTTATCTGCTGCAACTTTCCCTACAAGCCTATAAATTTGCAAATTAACCTTTGAATTCCTCAAAATTCTTCATGATTTCATTTTCTTTCGTCTCTAACAATGAAAAGAAATAATGCTGAAGGAAAAATAAACGTTTTTTTACCAATGTATCAGTACACACAGAGAAATTATTCAGATATCAATGAAGATATATTTGGAAAAAATTGTTGTTTTTTTATCATGAGAAATGACAAAATTACATATATTTAAAGTAGTTTGGATGGAATTAGGAGTAAAACACATGATTGTCAAGTCAAACTCACAGCAGTCTTAAGTGTATGAACAGTGCAAAGAGAATTTTCACAGGGATACAAAGAATATTACATAGAAAAAAAAACTCAAAAAAGGAAAAAAAAAAACTCACCCTTCTCCATAGTTGTAGACCTCATGTGACAACTTGAAGAAGATGTCGGCTCCGAACCTCCCCTTGACGTAGCCACTGCCGGCTCGCTCGCATTCGTAGAAATCACAGTACCCATCTTCCCATACAAGAATCCTGAAAAAAAGGCACCAAAAGAAACTGAAAGAAGAAGGAGAAGCAGACAGAGAGAAATGGGTGTCTGGTTTTTATCCTTCTCTTCACTTCTAAGTCGATGTTTTGGAATTTACCAGTTCCTTTTGTTTCCCTTTGAACGATCAAGGACTCCTCCTCCATAATCCCACCTGAAAATTACAAGGAGAGTGAAGCAAGCAGTTACAAAATTGAAGAAATCCTTTAATGGGTTGGATATTTTTGAAGAATTCTTGTGATTTTGAACTTTTTGTTACCTGGGTGGAGGATAAATTCGAGGCAAGATCCTCCAGAATACGGCGTACACCCATTTGGGTGAAGGATTAGAAGAATAGGAAGTTGTTGAAGGAGAGGAACAGAGGCTTCTGAGCGTGTGTTGCAGGAGACAGTTGAGCATTGGAAGCCCACCTTCCATTGTCAGAAAATGAGAGAGAGAGAGAGAGAGAGAGAGAGACTTATACAAGTGGAAGCTAAACCCCGTTCTTTTGCACGGGCATGTTTCTGTTTCTCGCACACTTCTTTTTCGCTCCGAACGGAGCAGGCAGAGAAAGGCCAAAGCTGCCCCCAACCGTTATCTTTTTTTTCATTTCCCTGCTTTTATAGTCCGCCAGACCTTCGTACCATTTGCTCCCACGCCTACGGAAGGGCCACTGTTCTAATTGGGAATTTGGGATCCAAACATCAGCCCGAAGAATCCAGCCCAGCCCGATTTATAACAATATCAGTTACGGAAAAAAAGTAAGGCCTGATTATAATTTTAATCGGGTTAAGACTTTTTTTTTCCTTTTAAAACATCTAATTAATATTCAGAATATGTGCAAACTTCGTTACTCACATGACTCGATAGTCGATAAGGTGAATTGAGAAGTAAACTCATAACTCTCAGTTTCTGAAATTTGTTTCTGACTATTACTCCAATTCTTTTACCTTTTTAGACTCAAGATTATATATATATATATATATATATATATATATATATATATATATCGATTTGAAAGTCTAAGCCAAATTTGATTATTTAGACATAAAATATATATACGATGTTGCACTGTGACATATTTGTATTTGTCAAAATATATTAACTTTTAACAATGACAATGTGATAATTCTAATAATATTATTGTTATTAAAAATGATAGAGTGACATTAATATATATTGCAAATGATATCAATATGTACATTTAAAAAGTAGATATATTAATGTCTGCTGTATTATTTAAAATTATTTAATAAACTCTTTCTCTAGACAAAGCAATGAAAAACTAAAAATATAGTAATCAAGGCGGGTTAAAGAAATATTAAAGTGAGATATTGAGGGCCCACTTGGTTGTCACAATGAATCTATACCGTACAGTTAGCTTCCCTCAGATACTGTACGATTCAACCCATTTGGAGAACCTTAATTTGCGGGAATTTTTCTTTACAGTGCACTCGAGACTACCATTTGTTTTATTCCCCGACGTCAACTGGGGTTTAAGATGGCATTACAGAAGGAAACCAGTTATTTTGGTGTCATAATCGTGACTTCCCGCCAAAATTTTGATTAAGGAAAGAGATGTGGTTGCTGACGACGCTATGACGTCTGCACAACAAGAGAGAAAATACCAAAGCTGAGACAAATGATTGGAATTTATTTTTAAATTTAATTTTAAGTGTCAATTTAGACAAAATGAGATAAATTACAACAACAACAATAATAATAATAATTTTACATGTTCATATCCGATCTTGACATTCTATAATAGTCCGTTGAGCATAGAAATTCAAAAAAATTAGAAAAAATAATTTTTTTTAGAAAAACTCGTTGTTTTGTTTGACTCAAAATTATTTCAAGTGAATTGATTTAAAGTGACTCATCCAAGTCATTTTGAGCTTTTAAATAATGGGTCCATATTTGACCTTTAAGTGGATTGAGTTATAATTATAATCTTAATTTGAAATAATAGTTGATATCAATATGTTGAATTCTTAAAGGATTGTTAAATATTTCAGTTATTTGAAGTTACATCGAGATCCATTTTTGTTTGAATACACATATTGCAATATATTTTAAAATTTGAAATTTGAGTCAAAATCTTAAGTATATAAGGGTTTGCCTGATTTCCTTTTTTTTTTTTAAGAAAAAATTATGATGTTTGCATGTTACTCCTATAAAATTAAAAAACTATTACCAAAATTTTAAATTTCAATTTGATATTTGCAACTTTGGTCACAATGGGTCATGGTAAAGTTTATTTTAGATGGGTCTTAAAAGTTTAAACTTCTGGGTATGCAAATAAATAAAAATACCAGTTTATTTACATAATTATTTACTTTCATTAAAAGTTCTTAAATCTTCCCTTCATAATCAATGTGAGACTCATTCGCTGCCCCCAACAATTCCCTCTTGAAAGAGACTCTCCGACAGATAGAACGTTACAAATCATCCCATCCGACTAGAGGATCTCTTGAGTCTACATACATTGGCTTGGAGATATAGCTCTGATACCACTTATTAGGTTAGATTCCAAAAGGCTGGTCTATTAGGTGGAATGACACAAATTCTTTATAAGTTTCTAAATTTCCCGATTCACAATCAAGATAAGACTCATTCAGTGTCTCTAACATTAATTAATATTTAAATAATGTTATTTAATATCATCTATCTATTTATACAATAGAGCAGAGTATCATTCTCTTTATAAGGAAGGTTATATCTATTATTCATGAAACAAGAAGAAAACAAGGGATCGTGTAAAATGGAGTGGCAACAGAGGAAGTGCCAAAAACGGTCTGGATTTTTATTATTGAAAATGATCTTCTTGTTTAACATGTGTGGTCCTCTTTTCTTTAATAATAAGGAGCAGAATCATAAACTTGGTGAAGAAGACACCACCTATCAACTTTTTGTTCATTGGATTGGAAGGATGGATGGAGAGGAAAAATGGTGATTTCTCTCCTTCTTTTCTTTTTCAATGTTACCGTTCAAACAAACTAAATTGGTAATATCTTATCTCAGAAAATGAGAGATGTCAAGTTCGAGTTCTCATAGTGTACTGTAAGAATAATGGATATCATCTATGGAGATTTTATACTGAATTTTCTACGATTTTTTACACATAAATTTAAAAAAATTACATGGGCCGGACCCATTTAGTGGCTATGAGACTTGAGCAAAATTATGGGTTCATTTAGTGTTGCAATTATGACTACAGTTTTTAGTGGGGCCAACTTTTGGCGACTGACTAGTCACAGCTTGTTTGGGTTCTATTTTTTCTGGGTAATATAAAGATCTACTTCTATGAAATATTATTTTTTCTTTTATATTTTAAGATGACCATACATAAGAATAGTTGATATAATTATACTATTCGCACCAATGTGTAACACCAGCATTATTCTCATCTATGATCTACCCCCATCTAAATTCACTAAAAACCCAGCTACTAGTATATGGAAAAAATAACACCATGCACTTAAAGTCCATTAAATTAATAAATGAGTTGCAAATCTTCTGAAAACGAATTAAATTCCAATAAAGGGTACTAAATTGTTACATGAATTGCCATCTTCTTCATCTTTTTTAAAAAAAAATGACGTACAGAAAATTATGGGATATTCAGCATAAAATCCTCACAGTTGAGTCCATTACTCTTAAAATATACTAAGATTAGACTATAGAGTTTGAACCTGCAAATTCCCACTTCTTAAGACGGAAGGATGAACACAGATAAAATTCTAATAAACACTATTTGACCAGACAAAATGACAGAGGTCATTGTTGCAGCATTTGAAATATGAATGGTTGATGGTTCTACTTTGAAACCAAGGCTTCCAATCTTCAATAGAAATTACTTAATAGTTAATTAGTAAAGACGTAAACCTCATCAAGCTTTGAAACTTTTGCATGCAAATATTTATATCTTTTTAGATATTATAAAACTATTAGACGTACATTTGTTGACTTTTTACTGAAGTTCTTTTACTATTTGATTTATCTGACCGTTGGCCCAAGAATTTTACAAAATTTAAAATAAAATATATATTTTTATATTTAAAAATTAATGAACGATTTAAATTTAAGAGATAGACTCATTTAATATATGATCGTTCTTCTAAAAAGGATTATTGAAAAAAAAACATATACAAAATTAGGGCTGCAACTCGGGTTGGGTTTTGGCCCGACCCGCATGACCTGACCCGAGAAAGATATGGGTCGGGTCAAGAATTTCGAGCCAGTGGGTCGGGTCGAGTTGAGAAGATAAAAACTCGCATGAAATTTGGATTGGGCCGGATTGAGGATTTTACAAGTTAATCCGACCCGACTCAACCCGACTAAAATTAGGCTAAAATGGGTTCAGAATGCAGGTCGGATCATAATTCGGGTTGTTTCGGGTCAGAATTTGAGTCAAGTCGGGTTCTAGGGTTCGGTTGAGAATTCGCGTCGGATGGGGTCGGGCTCCTTATATATCAACTCGGGTCGAGTTGGGTTTTAAGAAATCCGACCCGTCCGACCCTAGTTGCAGCCCTATACAAAATGAACTCATCTGCATTATGTAGGTATTGAAACTTTTTATTGGCCATTTGGGATGATAGACCTTACCTTTTAACATGAAAAAGTTGAGTAGAGAACTAATTAGATTAGAAAATTTATTTAAATGAATCCATTAAATGATTTTACTATTTAATGCTTCAAAAGTTAAAATTTCAATGATGAAAAAGATGCAAAATGAATTTAAGTTGTGTTGAATATAATTATATGGACAAGCCACAAAGGATTAGGGTAAAGGAGCCTGTTGTGTATATTTAAAGTGTCGATATATTAAATGAGTACGATTATAAATACTTGAAATTTGAAGTACTTAACAATAAATAATAGTTGTCTTTGTCTTTGTATTGAGTTTTAAGGTGAGAACTCTCACTTAGGGTACATTTTGGCTCCATTTGCAATTTTTACCCACATTATACAAGTTATGTACTCGTCTATCTAGTCAGTTTTTATCTAATTGACTTTCATACCAAAATACACAAATTGTTGAATTGAAATATAATAAAATTAAGAAATAATTAAATATGATTGACAGCACCATAAATTAAGTAAAATTGAATTAATTTTATATGGATCTATTTTAAATCAAAGTCTTTCAATCTCAACATCTTTTAATAATGTTCATTGACTCCAAAATCAATTATCTAACATTGATATGATACTTCCTTTGCATGTAGACAACTTTCTAACTCTAACTCATCTATGTCTATAATTGTGGCATATAGAAAGCCTCTACATGAAGCTTTCACCGTAAAATCTCTTTGTAAAATTTAGGCATGTATTTCGTATCTCAACTTGTAATCTCCCATTTCAGAAATCTAAAGGTACCAAGTTCAAGTGTCCATGGCTTCACCTGATGTGCCTTAAAGGCAATGGGTGGATATCATCTGTGGAGATTTTACACTGAATTTCATTTATTTTTCCACACGTAATGATGTTGTTTTCTTCTTGATCATTTAAAAAAAAAATGAGCACTTGAAACCCTATCTTAGAATGAAATTTTGATAAAAGATAATAATTAAAAGAGAAATTTTAAAGAAATGGGTTGGAATTTGGAAGTAAGTTGGTGTCCCTGTGGGGATGGTAGCCGTACCGTATAAAGGAGGCAAGAGAAAGATTGACAGCTAGACTAATGTGGAACATGGAGGCAAAGAGCATCTATAATTCTCTACTTGTATTAATTTCCCCTTTAAAAAGACAAATGTGGTCCCGTTTCTCTCCATCATCTTCTCATCTTTCCCAACTCTATCTACATCTATCTCTCTTTCTTACTCACTGCTTCAAACCCTCTTCTTTTATTCTGTGTGTGACCCATTTCCAACAATGTGCTCTCTCCCAACCATTCATTCATCCAGATTGTTGCTGATATCAAGGATGAAACACATAATTTTTTTTTTTAATTTTACTTGTGGAAAACTGGGAAATCTAGCATAAAACCCCCACAAGCGATACCACTACCTTTAGGGTATACCAGGTTAGGCCATAGGGGTTCAAACGTAACACCTCCGCTTCTTGAGTGGGAGGTTAACCAGTTGAGCTATACATATGTAGGTAATTTTTTTTAAAAAAAAGACTACAAATTAGTTTAAATCTAAAATATCTTCACAAAGTTTGACTTTGCAATCAAATTAGAGTATTAATTAACCGGTGAGAATTGGCTTGATAGTCAAAAACCTTCTAAAATGTGAGGGGTTTTGGATTCAAGTTATTCTCTAACATAAAAGGGTCACTCTCAACAGTGTTATCCGTTGTGTATATATAAGAAGGTTTGCATATGCCCCAATAATGTGTATTTATATTTTCAAAAACTTATTTCTCAAAAAATTATTTGATAGAATTTATGAAAAAAATGTTATAAATATTATTTTACTATTCCAATGATAATGTCTTTATAAAAAGAATGAAAGAATTAGCATTAAGTTGATTATCATTTTGTCACTTTAACCATGTAATCTCATCAAATTAAATCTATTTTAGAATGGAGCTACATCAAGAGTTATTTACTAATTCAGTCTATTTATTTTATCTACTAAGTATTCTCTCAGATTTAATGTGTCAGTTGCTTGAAAATTGAAATCTACAAGTAAAATATCTTCCAGTACGGGTAGGAGTTGTCCAGGTGTTGATGTGAACATTGTAGGCTGAAATGCAAATTCTGGGGTCGAGTTTCAAAAGTGGAGTCATTGTCTTGAAAGTGTTTGGATCAAGTAATAACTTAAGAATCCGGTAAAACACAACCACACGTCATTTTTTATACAAGAAATAATTCTATTATATGAATTGAAGATGATGAACAGATTCTTAAGTGGGGTTATATTTCAGGTTAATCAATCAATATTTAAAAAAAAAAAATCAAAATTCAATGTAGGCCCAGCTGATATCGTGTTAATATATTTTTTTAATTTGAAGAATTCTTTTAAAATAAAAGATCCTGCTTTTCATTTTTTAATTAAAAGTAAAAAAAAATTAAAAAAAAAAAAAAATTATTATATGTGTCGATACGGCCAATATCATTTGAAACCTAGATTTAAACCCTTGATGATGATTAATACTTTTTAATTGATTTTTTTTTCAATTCTGAAAAATGATCAATTGTGACTTTGATATAGAAGATTATCCATGTGAAATCCAAAACCAGACCTGAGCCTCGTACGTCCAGTCCACTCAAGTGCAAGACTAAGCCCAATTGGGAAACCTAAACGCTAGACAAGGCCCACTTGTCGATTCAAAGCTTGCACAAGATTAATTTGGCATGTTCATACTTCTGCTTCCTAAATTACTTTTCAAGATTTTGTTTCATTATTGAGAGTTATAATCAATTAATAACAACAACAATAATTCTCAATCTATATTTTACTTAAAATGATAATATTATATAATAAGAGAAGTATAATTGGTTTAGATCTTAACTCAATCTACCTTAATTTAATCTAGAGAAATTTATAAGGTAGGTCAGATTAAGTTAATTCATTGTTTCTAATAATCTCTGTCTCATTGTTTAATTTCCTTTTTTCTTGTATTTTTTGGGTTAGCCTTTTGAGCTGGATATTCAATCCTAACGGTAGCGAGCTTTCGTTTAGAAAATAAGATGGGATTATCTTTTTTCGAGTATGATATCAGTAAACATTTCTCGACTCCTTCTACCCTTCATACAACATTTTAATGTCAATAAACGTGAGTTTTAGCAGCTATGAATAGTTTATTATTTGTTTTCATCTGAACAAACAGCATTTGATTGGATGCAGTGAGGCTGTAATTGTGATTAATACAATGTTGAATGAGTAGTTTAGAGAAATTGAAACTTGTATATATGGGTGCTAAGATCAAGTTCTTAAGTCATTCGTTCATTTTTCTGAAGAAAATCAAATCCTTAGGAAAAATTATACTTGGGTTTGATGATGATCTATGTCCTCTGTTAGGCATAATGAAATTCAATATTGTGTTAGATTGTGGAAACCTGGTGTTTTTTGTATTTATATCGAAATCTCTATTTCTTTCCAAAATGAACATCTTATTTTGATGAGTGAGAAAAATCTTCTTTTTTTTTTAAATTATTTTTTATTGTTGTTAACAAAACAGTCTTAATTCATGAAAGAATAGAGAGGTCTCATGTTATATATTTACAGATGCTTCATAATTTTTTATTAATTTGTGAAAAAAAACCCTTTAAGAACTTCATTTAAATCATCTTCAGTGATAAATTTAATATGTTTGTCATCATATTATTAAAATTTTAAATAAAATAATTAAGATTAAAATGACAAATTGTCTCAACTTTTCATAAAAATAACAAATAAGATAATATTCATCCCATATAAATTACCTTTTAAATGTGAGAAGTCATCTGATTTTTTGTAAAATTTGTGTTCACCAGAGTCCAAACGAATCTTAATACGAAGAATGTCGTCGTCATTAATCTTCGTGCCGTGTAGCCCTGTGACCTTGTTTTTGAGGGCCCAATCATAGTCCGATCAGAACTCAGATCTCTGGGAAGCTGGACTCAGAAGTCAGAACACACAAGAGAAGAAAATCTCTCTCTCTCTCTCTCGGTCTCGATCTTTCAAAGCTTGAGAAGAGAAAGGAAGAGTATTGAAGTGTTGAAATGATGGAGATGGAGATACTGGGTATGAATTTCAGCTGTGTCTTTAGATCTCTGAGCGAAGGAAGCTTCCCAAATCGTGATTGCTTGCTTCCTCTCATTTCCAAGATACTCGGCTATTGCATAGTCGCCGCCTCCACCACCGTCAAACTCCCTCAGGTCTCTCCCTCTCTCTCTTTTTCTCTCTCTAGATCTACATAAATCTTGTAATACCTTAATTTTAGATAACAAACGCATCATGGGTTTCTTTGATAATGCTAAAATACAGCTTATTTGGATCCTGTCCATCCGCTGATATTCTTTTCTCCGCATTTGCAATTGTCTGTATGCGAGATCCGGATCATTCATTAGCTGGCCATAAATAAGACCGGCTGGATCACCGTAGGATCCGTCACAAGGGAAATAGAGAGCAGTTGGAATGGTGACTGGCGTCTATGAATTTAAGAGTTTTTGAAGGACGTCAAGTGATGGCGGGGTTCTTTCTATCGATCACTTAGAATCTGTTTCGATGTGTGGGAATGATAATAATTTCCTGGAAAACTACTATTTTTTAAGCTCAACTGGTTAAACCCAATTGCTGTTTTTCAGTTAAAAATGGTTTTTTATTATTTTTTATTTTGCAAGGAAATATCCTGATATCAATTGCCATCACTTTTCAAGTGTCAATTGATGACGCGAAGGCATGATGGTCCTGTCGATAGGTCATGCGAGAGGGTGGTGGGCAGCTGGATGATCACAGGGCTTGGATTGAAAATGAAATAACATGGCACGCCATTCTAGGGGTAGAACTGTCGTCCATATGGAAGGAGAGAGACACAAGGATCTTTGATCTTAAAGTATCCGAGGAGACTGAGATTGTTTTGGGTGCTAGATGGAAGCTATGCACATGAGTCTCATCGGAGGGGTGTATGAGTGGAGTCCCCAGGAAGGTTAGAGCTCCTGTTAGATGGTCTTTGCTTGATCTAGGGGTTTTCAAATTTAATGCAGATGATGCAGCATAGGCAAACTCGGACCTGTAGAAATAGGAGGGGTTCTTCGGGACTCTAGGGGGTATATCCTGCATGATCATTTCAGAGTCGGTGGGGGTCATAGACTCCAATGAGACTGAGCTCTTAGCTATTAGGAGGGCACTGATGTTATGGAGATTCTTTGGCCAGGGGAAGCTAGTAATAGAAGGGGACTCGGCGAACACAATCAAATGGTTGAGGGTAAATAAAAGGCTTCCGTATAAACTCATCACAGCGGTTAGGGAAATAAAGAACCTGTGTATAGGTGAAGAGATATCCTTCGTACAGGTTAGATGGGCGGCAATGATGTAGTTGACTTCTTTGTGAAGGCTAGTGGGAACTCCATACTTGGAGTATTCCACTTGTAATCTAGCTTAAGTTGGGGTTGGGGGAGTGCATTTGTCTTACTTCTCTCGGGGCTAGGAAACTACTCTTCTTATTGTTTTATCCTTAGTTGTCTTTGGTCCATGTCTCTTGAATGTCCTCATGTCATTACTGACTTGTGATCACTTCCATGTGCACTACCAACCACTCTTTTTTTTTTTTTTATGAAAAGTTACCAACCGTCACTCTTATTAATCTAGCAGTATTTACCCATAAATTGAGACTTGGAGGGAAAGGCATTCAAAACTTGGAGGAAAGGGAGAAAAATATGATAGATTGTGGAGGGACAAAGTTTTGTTATAGAGTTACATGGAAGAGTAGAACTAAAGATTGGAGAAGTGTCAATTGCTGTTGATGATGGTGGTGGTGGCTACAACTGCATATTGTTCCTCTATTCTCTGTCGCTCTAAGCCCACTAATGGTCTCTCTAGCTGTTTGATATTCAATATAAACATCATATAGTTGGTCAGCAACAAAATTAGGGATGTAATGTTTGCTCAGGTAATCTTCCTCTTTCCATTCCTTCTGGGCGATGGATTGCCCCAAGGATCCAAGCATTTATTCTCAACTTGGAGAGGGATAGAGTCAGCACATGTATCATATCAAGTAGGAGGAAATTTATTATTTCCTGCTTTTGAAATAAATAAGATTTCATAGAAGTGACAATGGCAACTACATGGAAACTGTTGGAGAAAACAGACTCTTATTGCAGTACAATTTGGCCTTAACAGCATATATATTGTGTCATGATCTTTGATTGCCATTCTTGAGGTAGTTGTTGACCAACGACAGTAGTCCTCAGTGCATCTGGATATCTAAACATACCCTCTTGATACAATTGCCAAGGGGCACTTTATAGTTGTCACAGGAGTGCACAAGCTGATGAAATCTATAGGATTTTTGAACTAATATAGAGAAATTGAGATAAGTTCAAGGACAAATTCTGGAATAAGATATTTATTTAGAGAAAGAAAGGGCTGCTAAGGGTCGATTATGGATCACCTTAGAAGCTGGATTTTTTGCATTTTTAGAGGGAAAGGGCTGCTGTTATGGAAAATTAGTTGGGTGGCTGTCTGTTGTCGTGTGGTTAGAGAGGAATAACAGGCGTTTCAGAAACAAAGTCAAGTCCCTTGAAGAATTGTCCTAACAAGTTAAATGGACGTGTGCATCTTGGGCAACTATTCTGTGGATGATATTGTTCACAAGTGGAGGGAGGTTATTTCCGATCACTGTGCCCCCCGGCCCCCGCCCCCACCCACCTCACTGTCAGTTTCTCTTGGTTTCCTCCCCCAGCTGGTTTCTTTAAGCTTAATTCCGATGGCAGTGCCTTGGGTGCCCCTGGACCTGCAGGTATTGGTGTGGTGGTGAGGAATGTTAGGAGTGACATTGTTGTGGCCTAACCCGGTCCTGCTGGTCTCTGTTCTGTGGAGAAGCTGAGTCTGCTGCTTTACTCTTCCTTTGTTAAGCTTGCACTGGAACAAAATTTCTTCCCTCTTATTATCGGAGGTGACTCTTCTTGTGTTATCCAGTGGGTATCACCAGGGATCGCCTTTCCGTGGAAGTTGGCAGACTATTTGGAAGCTGTGTTGGACCTGGTTGCTGATGATTCTGTGTCTCTCTTGAACTGAATGGTGAGACAGAATAGTTGGCAAAGGGGGTCTCTAGAGCTGAGCCAATTGTAGGCGATCTTGAGTATTGTATATGTTTTTTTTTTTAATTCTTTGCTGTATCTATATTTTCCAGCCAGGCATGTTTATTCCTTTTGTATCAATTTTGGCCCAGATGGGATTTTTTGTTGTATATGCTGTTGTTTCTCTTGGAATAAAATTATCATCATTCAACAAACAGAAGGTTATATGATCCAAAAACTAATGCAAATAGTAATTGCATATAGCCATGGTAATGGCAATGGTTTTGTAAAATCAATACATATATTGAAAATAGTGAACGGCTCACTAATACATATGATGCTTTTGGAAAATTAATTCTCAAACTAATGGTCATATTATCTCAAAATTAATTCGCACATATAAGTCAAAGTCAAAATTTGAAACAAATTGCTATTCTTTCATCATTCTGGTTGATATCTGAAAAGTTAGTTCTGGTGTTATTCTTGTAATAATATACAATGGTTGAAGAAAGTTAGATTTCAAATTGCTCTTGTAATAATATACGATGGTTGAAGACTTGAATTTCTTCAAAATTTCTATTATCAATTACATGTTTATTGTACGATCAAATGCATGACAAGTTTGGATTTAATGACTAGAGTTCTGTGCTACGACAAATGTTCCAAGTTGTTGCTGTTCTTATCTATTCATGCAACATCCATGGTTCAGTGATCCAGATTATCAAGGTGGCATTGGTTGCAATGGATGAATAACCAAAAAGATGCCTAGACTTGGAGATACATCAAGTCAGAGGAAAGAAGAAGAAGAAGAAGAAGAAGAAAACGAAGAAAGGGAAGGAATGGAGAATGGATGCTTAGATATGTCAAACCTTGGAGATCTTTGGGACATACTCAATCATCAGTTCAGATCAACAATTTTGATTGTTGAACCATGGGCCCAGCATGTATGGAATCAGGATAACCTGTACATTTGCAACAGAACAGGACCATGTAATTCCTGTTGATAAGGTTCAATTGAATATAATTAGATAATTGTCCTAATGAGTTTGGCCTATCAAACCTAGGGAGCAGTTTGATTGCTATAGTCTTTGGTGTTACAAATTACAGGGTCCCTTCCAGCTGTTTGGCACTTACCATAAAACATGATAACATTCTTTCTTTGTAGTGCTTCTACAATGTCTTGGTGACTTAAGCATAGCTGTTGGTGTTGGTGACCATTCTGACTGATCATCATACATTGATGCTTTTCACTTTCACGCTGCAGATACTCAAAATTTTGAAGCATAACAGTGTCAGGGGCCTTAGTGTTGCTGCCTTTGAGCTTGAAACCGTTGGTTACACTATAGCTCTGGCATACTGTCTTCACAAAGGGCTTCCATTTTCAGCTTTTGGGGAGTTACTGTTTCTTTTAATCCAAGGCATGACCATAACTATTCAAGTATTTTTCCTTTACTTTTACGCTGACTACCGTCTTTGTATTATTTGACAATCATTTAGTATAGCATTGCAATTTGAGGATATCTTACCTTACTTTCTTTCTGTCTGGTACAGCTATGATCCTAGTTGCCATTATTTACTACTATTCCCTGCCCATGGGACCCAAAACATGGATCAAAGCAGGGTTGTATCCTTTGTGTTTTTTTCACAAGAATTTAGTAGGAAGCAAGATTAATGAACTTTGATGTATTCATCTTTTTAAGAAATCTAGCCATGTTTCCTTAACTCTTAACTAGGTTTTGTGGTTTGGCACCAACTATTTTAGCTGGTCAGATTGATCCGGTGCTTTTTGAAGCCCTATATGTGAGTTCCCACTATTTTCTTAGCTTCATCATCAGTCAATGGATCAAACTCTGTTGTATTAAACATTAATTGTTCTGTGCAGTGCAGAAGTTATGGTTTTTTTTTTCTTGTTCAAACATTCACCTTAGTGGGTTATTGATCTGTTAGCTGTTTTTCTTTTAAGAACTATTTATATCAGTTTTTAGGATCATCTGATACAATAATCATCAACAGGCTTCTCAGCATGCAATTTTTTTCCTTGCAAGGGTTCCACAAATATGGAAGAACTATACTGTAAGTTGAAAGTCCTATTTTCTATTTCACTAGAATAGACTCATGGAAGTATTTGCATGGAATGTAGTAGTAGTTATTTTTAGCCACTTCTTGGAATTAGTAACATGTCATTTGCTAACTTGCACTAGCCTAGGGTTACCTGGTCTATACATGGCAACTTGTTGAAGGCCCATGGATTCCACCTAACCACCTTTGCGACCTTGATATTCTTTCTAGCTAAGCATCATAAATATGAAATTCAATTGTTTCAGAAAAATTAGGTGACCAGTAGAATCTAAATGTATCTCTGAATTAATGAGGGTCAGACTCATTAATGCTTATCCACACTCTCTTTCTACTTCTGCATGATTAAATGTAGACAAATTGGAGGCTGGTCTAATATGGTAGTGATGAAAGTTACCCATTGCCTCTCAAGTTTTTTTTGGGGGTTATTTCCTCTCTTTTTTCCCTGGCAAATTAATTGATCTGAGTTTTCTGCAGCAACTTACAAAATGATATGGCCTTGGACATACGGCAACTTCTTATGCAGCATCTCTAACAGAACATTTATTTTGTTTGTTTGTAGCTTAAGCTATCAAGTTATGAGGGTCAGAATGAATATTTACTCCTCTCTTCATTTGGATTTTTCTTGTAGTTTTTATATGGATTGTGCATGCATCTTCCAAGTGCAGTGTGTTTTTATTTTTTATCATCAAGCACCTTTTTTAAATTCTTCTAGCAGCATCTCACATCTTACAAGTTAACATTTTTATAATGAGCAGAACAAAAGCACGGGGGAGCTTAGCTTTTTGACATGTTTTATGAACTTTGGTGGTTCTCTTGGTGAGTTTGTGTTTGGTAAGTGGATAAGCTTTCCGTACTCTTACTTGTATCTAATGACTTTGTCTAAATCTTTGCAGTAAGAGTCTTTACTGGCATTCAGGAACAAGCTCCACAAAGTGGTATCCTCAGGATTACATATGGAAACTATTTTTCATGTTCTTCCCATTGATTTTCTTCTATTATTCCGCATGTATCATGTGTGCATGTTATGCTTTTTACTCTTATTATGGTGCAACTGAAAAGCTGGTCTAAAATGGTGGCTATGATGCAATAATTGCATTTGAGCATGAAATTATTGTCGAGACCAACATCTGTCTCTAGTTTAGACAATTTTAATAAGACAGCCCCAACACAGGGAAAAAAATCATAAAAGAAATAAAAATATCACATGAATTTGATGTTCCTAATAGTGGGCTCTTCTTTCTCATTAATCATGTTAATTGTATGTTTTATATGCTATGTATTGGAATGATAGAAGTTTAAATTTGTATGTGGCCTGTGAATAGCGGGAAAGAGATGCTTTGCTATTTTACCTGGAACATCATTTGGTTATGTCCTAAAACACTAAAGGCATTGTGTCAACAAGAATATTTTCTAAGCTGGGGTTGGGAGCAGGAATTTTAAAGCTTTGCTCTTGGGAAACGTAGGAAGATCATGAGATATATATGCTTTTTATGAAATACAACAGAACATTTTGATTTATATTTTTCAAAAAATATTGTATCTTGTAATTTTTTATTTCTACAAAATCCTCCTTTTTCTGGAGTGCCCTAAGGTGATCCCCAAGACAGCCTGTTACTAGATGAGATTTGACTTAATATTATTATTTGAAATGTTCTGCAGTTTAACAAACAAAGATTAACTTTCTTTTTTCTCTTTTGCTTGATCAGCACACTCGTCTTTTATATTCTAAATTGTCTTTTTCAGGGCTATTTTATTGATCATCTTCTCATCATGGTGTACTTTGCTCTTCATTTATGCTACAAATTGTTTTGTGGCATGGATTTTGTGTTGCTCGCTCCATTGCCATGTTGCATCATTTCACTTTTCTTTTTATATCATCAGAATCATTCTGAGCCTTTCTCTCGTCTTTCTGGGGTCAGCACATTCCATTTGTTTCAAATGAAGGGAGAAAATTGGAAGATAGGATCAATGCACGCAACACTATAAATAGTGCAGCTTGACACTCATTTGTAATCCATTTGAAACATAATTTAATGTGTAACATGTCACTCCTACTTGTTCGCGTTGCTGATGCCGCCCATTGGGTGTCATCAAATGCCATCTTTGCATTGTTCTGGTAAAAGAAAAAATCTTGGGTGACACTTCCCACGTTTGAAATGCAGTTTACCATGATTCGTACTACTGGCTTCAAATGCTGTCATCCATTGCAAAACATAATTGTAGGTTTTTGGTTCACAAATGTGCTCACAGCATGCTGTGTTCATGACATGCAGTCTCATTTATTGGTCTCTCAAATTTGGATTGGTGTTTACATGTCTTCATCACATCATCATTGCATTGGATGAGACTCAGATCTGTTTTTCTGCTGTATTCACTCCCTGTTGTTTAATTGAGAAATCAGAACACTGTTTACCTTAATTCATTTGAAGTGGTTCTGGGCTCCCTGATTGGTATGTTGACAAACGGCACAATCCTCAGTCAGATCCTTTTATACCAAAAGTCAGAACCAAAGAAAGAAAAGAAAGTACAGTAATGTATGGAAATATTTGCACACATAGATTGAGACAGATGCCAGTTTGATCAGAGTTGCAAGGAGGCAGGAATTCCTACAGTTGGGAACAGGTAACTTTTGACAGCTCTTTGTATTTGATGAAGTTCAACTGTTCAAGACTACAGTTTGTAACATTTTGCAGAAACAGTTTCAATGCAATTGAGTATTACAATAGAAAGCAAAATTCAGATAATTCCTGTTGCCGGGGCTATACAAGTCTCATGGGAGCATTGCTTTTTAGCTATGAGATGATTTATGTTTCTAAATTCTCATCCACTGGAACTACAAGTCTCACCAATCTTGTAGCATTTAGAGAGAGAGAGAGAGAGAGATTCTTGTAGCATTTGGTAGGAAAAAGTTTCCATCTTTGGTTAGGTCTCTGTTTTAAATTAAAGGTGTCTTGTGATTCTTCAATAAAAACACAGATTACTTCTATATCCTTATAATATTGCCACTTGAGAGGGCTGAAGCTTCTTAACACAATAATTTCTCAAACATTTTCTCAGAACTCAGAAGGTTCATAAACTACTAACAGAGTTGGGTCATTAGAAATATCCAAATTGCATGATAGCTGGACAGTGGCCTATCGTTTTGGATTATTACGGGCTACTTTCTATGATATTTCCACTGGGTTTACTCTTAAATTGCAACATTCCTTCTTCCAGATCTCAGACTTGGTTCGGTTCTACACTAATTAACTCACCTTTATGGGGGGTTGGTAGCCAAGATGCTCAAGTGATGACACTAAACAAATTCTTCATGGGCTAGTCACTTTATTCTTTAGAGTAGAAATGGTAAAATATTTTTATTTGTGTAATTTTCACTCTTTACATTCAAATTTTAATTTTATTTAGCAAAAATTTGAAGCAGTACAATTGGCCCATTGGTTGAGACACAAGACTTCAGGATTAAGGTTTTGGGATCAATCTTTGGTGACTCCAATGAAAGGTCACTCTTCGTAAACTTATCTTTTGTGTGGATTGGAGGGTTTTCACACATCCCAAAAGACTAGTCAGGTGTGACACCTCTGGACCCCTAGACCTCGATTTTTTTTTTTTTTTGAAGCATCACCTCATATTTTTGGATGAGGTGTGTAGGAACTAGGAAATGACAAAAGCAATGAGTGGATATATTTTGAACTTTTATTTGACCACTTTAGCTTTGTGATTCTATAATTTAAAATTTTGATTGTTATAAGCTGTTGGAATTTTAATAACCTATTTTATAAAGTTAGAATGATGAAAAAGAGGACTCTCCTTTAAATGATAAATATGCTTCCTTTTATTAAAATGAATACTTAGTCTCTCAAGAGCTACTCGATATTTAAGTGTACGATTGGACAAGCTCAACACCTTGGCTTGTAACGTGTAAAATTCTGGTACACTTATTGTACCCATACAACAGACATCGTTAGCTGTGATTTTGTGGTCATCAAATGGATTCTAACGAAGAGAAGCAAGGATTACCACAAGTATCCAACACATTGGGAACAATGATTAGGGAATAAATAGCTGTGGAGGAGATTGAAAGAAGACTTGGAGCTTAGCCACTCATAACTATTTAATTAGCCGGTTGAGATGTGTAGGTTCAGTATAGTAAATGACTCTTAGAATATAATTATATGGATATCATGGTCACCGTGATGATGATGACGACAATGACGACAATGGCAATAAATGGTAATGGAAAGAGCCTCAGGATTTTATTTTACAAGGTTGGTTCATCTAACAAAGGAAGAGGTTCATATGTCGCCTTCTTCTCTAGTACTGTGTCTTGTTCATTTGGTTGTTATTTGATAATGCTTTCTTATTTAATACCTTTGTTAGAAAACTTCCATAAAGCCAAAGTATTTATTTATCAATGTTTAGACAAACGGATGAACCAACACACCGGTTCAAGGGGGAAAAACACCACTAGCATAGCATGGTTTAATTATTGAAAGATAAATTTCTAATGAGATTTTTTTTAGAGGATACATCATTTTACAAGCAAGTTTTTTATTTATATAAAGACAGGCCGATACGGCACTATATCATCCCTTGGAATTTTTCTATTTAAATAATAAAGAGAAAAATATCGGCTGATTTATTATGAGTCTTTACGTGCCGGTGTATTAATTATATCGACTGTTTTTAAAATCCTATGCTGCAAATGTGTGTTTATGTTTTTTAACATTATCGTTATCCCTGTGAAAGTTATATTTCAACAATCTTGAGTTTATTTAGTTCAAACTTTTAACTTAACCCCTTTGGATGTATGTATGACTTCTATTAAGATTTGATGAATTGTCTATCTAGATCAACTACTTATCTAATACATTAAAATAATTCTCTCTTATGCTATTGATGGAGACAATGAAAGATTATGATGGCATACCCTACCCAATATGCCATGAAGTTATCATGAGGACCGAAAATTTCTGATAGGCACTGGCCTAACTCTAATCCAATTAGAACAATTACATTTTTTAAAAGAATTTTATTGTCAAAATTGAAATAATATAGATAATTATGATCTAATAGTATTTAAATTTTAAAAATAAATAGAAATCTATCAGCCAATACTTTGGGACCCCTCGTGAACACTCGTTTGCAAGTGTGATTGCTAGGGTGACAAATCAAGCAATCAAGCAACTAATTGAATTGGGCCGTCTGCCAAATTCAAAAGCAAATGGTAACTATGTTTTAAACATTTGAGAGTGTCAAAAGACCTTAAAGCCTTAAAGTATTTTTATCAAGTTATCGTAATTAATTCAGATATTCAATTTGGAAAATTTTAAAATACACAGTGCTTAAAAAATAACTTTAAAGTTTTAAAGGAGATTTTATTTTTAAATAATAACTGTAGCATTACTGTAGTACATGTAACCTAGATCATCCGGATGAACGATTCGATGGTTCAAGTATGAAAAAATGTTCTTATCTCGTGTTCGGATCTGCTTACACAGAAGGGCAAAATGATAATTTCCTTAAAAAAGCTGAAAATCTGTGTCTGCAGAAAGAAAATGCCCGTGTCTAAATTGCTTCCCAAGATAAAATGCAGAAATATATAATGTACATAATAATGTCGTAAAGAAAAATAAAAAAATAAGATGACATATACAATTCATAAAAATGTAAAATAATATACAAAATGAAATGCATATGCTGATGTGACATTTTTCATTGGCTTTCTCTTCAAATATATCACATGCGGAATTTTTTTTTTGAATTTACGTGTAAGAAATCACGAATACCCAACGTAAAATCCCACGAATGAGCCCACTATCCAGTACATCAAGATTAGGCCATGGAGGCTCGAACCCACAACCTCTCGCTTCCTAAGACGGAAAGCAACCCACTAACATGAAGAAATTCTTCTTCTTTTTTAATTAAAAAAAAAAAGGTTTGTCCTGGAGCCACACCACCTTTCTTTCAAACATAACAGTTTAGAAAATTATATAAAGATTTTTGTTTTTTGAGAGAGATTTATAATAAGGTGTATATATTTCCAGATTAATAGGACCACACAAAAATGCAATAACCATTCATTGATCACCGCCAAGCTATGTTCAAACTTCAAACGTGCCTGCCACCAATACCCAGACCTTTCAAACCATGTGAAGCCATTGAATATGCACTTGACAGTTGAGAAAGAACAAATCAAAATCCATCTCCACTCTCTCCAATCACTAGCTGTCATGACTTTGATTTTATAAATGCCTTCAGTTCTGATCACGGGAAGAAAAAATCAAAATCTGAGACATCTCAACTAGAAAGGATTTCCAATTGTTCAAGTTCAAGAAATTCATGAATCGTCCTATTTTTCCCAAAATCTCAGCTGAAGGCACAGCATTGAAGTTTCACGATTGGAAATCCTGAGATTTTTTTTTTTTAAATTTACGTGTGAGAAACCGCGAGATACCCAGCACAAAACTCCCACAGGTGGACCTCTACCCCTAAGGTACATCAAGGTTAGGTACGGACTCGTACCCGTGACCTCCCGCTTCATGAGATAGGAGGTAACCAGCTGATCTACACCCATGTGAGTAAGCCTGAGAAATTTTTCAAATTTAATCCAAAGCAAAACATCGATCCAGGACAATAAAGGATACAGGATCCAATGGCAATCTTAAGCATCGGGGGAGAGACACTATCCTGGAATAAATGTGACTTCATTGCTAGTTAACAGCATTGACACCAAGAGTATAGGGACAGGCATACAGATAATAAAAATAGAATAAATCAACAGCCTAGATGGCTATAAATGGACTCTTAATACAAACTGACTCCGCAAAAAGAATGATTTAAAGTTACTGGGACGAAGGGTGAAAACATATCCCATTCTAAGTGAGAGGAAAACCTGAACTAGGAAGAGCATCAAACACCCAACCCTTTTGCATTCAGTGTGAAATTCTTCTCTTTCCACATTCAGCATGAATGACAGGTCCCCCTCAGCCCCAATGGATTCTTTTAATTTTCAAAAGCCACTGCTAATGAACACCACAAATATGAATTTCTCCATCACCATCATCTTCTTGTGAGAGAGAAATATCATCATCAACCAACCACAGGCATGATTGTCTACCTAAAAAATAATTCTCTTGGTGGGTCAACCACCTGCTGACTGCATGAGCTATAATTTTGGCTAGAAATCTTATGAATACCACAAATTGAATATGACATGCTACGAACTTTGAAAGTAACAGTACAGGCCAATCTTATGAACAGGCAACAGCAATGATACTAACACCTTATAGGAACAGCATGGAAGTACTCCTTTCGCGGATGTCCGTCTCTTCCCTTCATGGGGACTGGGGAGGGGGAATGTCATAAATTTCATGCACACAGAGAGAAGCAGAAAGTGGCCCTTCTACACGATATAAGAAAACTTCCAAGAGATAAAAGATCTCAATCCTTAGGTTAAAGAGGCTTGGTTAAGCTCCTGAGAGATGCTCACTGCCCATTAATAAAAACTAACCACCTCCACATTGTTGAAAAGCATGACAAGATCTTTTAGTTTTTTTTTAAAAAAAATCCATGAAATATCCTACCCACAAGCTTGCAAGTGATTCCAGAGGCTTCGTTTAATAAAGATAAAAATCTTTACTAAATGTAACTAGTGTATTTGGAGGAGGAGAACATGCATAGATAACTTCAGGTTCTCCAAGTGAAGTACAACTCATCCTACTCGGATGAGCCACTGAGGACAGTAGTGAAGCCTATGAGAAGCCACCTTCCCTCAGAACAAGAGAACTCCGTTCTTCATGCAATGGTAGAGAGTTCATTTTCTCATGGAGAACCATTCTCTTGGAAACTTAAGCTAGTCACATTGATACCAAATAGGGTAACTTAAAAAGGGAAGAGAACTAAAACTGTGGCAGAAGGGAAGGAAGGGGAGTTGGTTCAAGTTTGCCTGTAGTACACCTGGCTTGAGTTTCCTAATCCAAAGTACGAAGAAGAGAATATTCAGTGTACCTAGAAATATCCAGTTCATGCTATTAAGAATTCAAGAGCAAAGTCATCCATCTCACCTTCTAAAAAAGAAAGCTATTTCATATAATCCATCATCATGCTGTATGTTTAAGCTGGATGAGACATCTTTGGCTCAATGTGCCATGACCATGCCCCTCGAAAAATTTGTATTGAAGCCAAGGTCTTTAGATCAAGGATGTAACTTACACCACTGCACTGACGATGAACTGCTTATTTTCCTGAATGGGGCAAGCCTCATAAAGTGCTATTTGGTATGTCTATGGTCTTGGAGATTAAAGCAATGGAGAAATGATGGATTGTGTTGGCTGTGTTTGAAAAATCTGATTAAAACTTCAAATTTCCATGGCAGTGCGCTAGACAAAATAGTGAAATACTCATAATTATAAATGTTAAAGCTCAAAAGGGATCCCAACCAAGCTACAAACACAAATATAATCCATATTCGTGAATAATCAGACTCTTTTATATGGAGTAACTAGAGTAAAAGCACTCATGAATTACAGGCTCCTTTCAATGAAATATTCTAAATATTATGCAATAAACTACACTAATTTTGTACATGGAGCACCGTGGAGTCGATTCACAAATACAGAGAGAGAGAGAGAGAGAGAGAGAGAGAGAGAGAGAGAGAGAGAGAGAGAGAGAGAGAGAGAGAGAGAGAGAGAGAGAGAGAGAGAGAGAGAGAGAGAGAAGAGAGAGAGAGAGAGAGAGAGAGAGAGAGAGAGAGAGAGAGAGAGAGAGAGAGAGAGAGAGAGAGAGAGAGAGAGAGAGAGAGAGAGAGAGAGAGAGAGAGAGAGAGAGAGAGAGAGAGAGAGAGAGAGAGAGAGAGAGAGAGAGAGAGAGAGAGAGAGAGAGAGAGAGAGAGAGAGAGAGAGAGAGAGAGAGAGAGAGAGAGAGAGAGAGAGAGAGAGAGAGAGAGAGAGAGAGAGAGAGGAGAGAGAGAGAGAGAGAGAGAAGAGAGAGAGAGAGAGAGAGAGAGAGAGAGAGAGAGAGAGAGAGAGAGAGAGAGAGAGGAGAGAGAGAGAGAGAGAGAGAGAGAGAGAGAGAGAGAGAGAGAGAGAGAGAGAGAGAGAGGGAGGGAGGGAGGGAGCACCATGGATAAGAATTATGTGCCAAACCCCCACAGATAGGATAAATGGCTTAGATGAAGATAATTATGAGATGAAAAAGGATAATTGTGTAGAAGCAAAATGTAGTCTGCACAAAAAGCCTGTTACAGGAGACAAATATCAAACTAAAAAGGAACTGAATAATTGATGAAACTAACATTTAACAGAAAATTCTCACTGTTGCCATTTACAACCGAGGGATTCCAATGTTTCAATTCGAACACAATAAAGTACACACATTCTTAAATGCTTGGGGAAAATATTAACTGATAATGCTCAATACAGCACAAAATGATTAAAAAAACCATGATTTCCTTTCCTTCCCTTTCCCTCCCATTTCTTTCTGGGAATGATTTAAATGTCATCTAATACAATGAGGATTGCATGTGGAGCATGGGCTTCCAGGCAAAATGTGCAATATGGAGGCTTGTCACTGCTCAGGCACTGGAAAGATGTGGAAATTCAAAGCGATAGATGCTATGCATCATTCATTTTGGTAACCATCAATCCAAAATGCAGTCATTAAATTGTAATTTCAGATTTTTAATTTTAAAGCACGAACCTAAGTGCTGTGGGAATTAGAGTTACTGTGAGACCATCTCCTGAAAGTGCAGACAACAAAATTCCTTCCTCCTGAGAAGAATCCAGTCCTCGCCTTTGAAAATGCAGAACGACCACTGCTGCTGGGAAGATCAACGGGTGCAGAATGCAGAGTTGATTGCTCTATGTCGTAATCATGCACTCCACCATCGCTCCCATTGGGGTCCTGGTTCTCCCCTGCGCCTGCGCCCATATCCAAATTGACGGCCACCGAACCCCTATTCATCCTCAACCACTCGGCACCCTCAAAAGTCACACCTTTGCATTTCTTTACTTTCACTTTCACCAAATTGGGGCACCCACCAACGAGTGCCTCCATACCATGATCTGACACAGGACATCCTTTGATGCAGAGCTTTCGCAGTGCCACACACTTATTAGCAATGCATGAAATCTCAGCATCACCAATTGTATCACTGCCACAGAGTGCCAGCCGCTCGAGATTCCGGCAATTGCTTGCAAGGAGCCCGAGGCTCAAAGAAGTTGGATTGACTCCAATTAGGACCAGCTCCTGCAGATTGGGGCATCGTCTGGCAACTGCCACCAGGCCCTCATCGCCAATTCTGTTTGTCTTCCACCCATCTATATGGAGCTTGCGGAGAAGCTTGCACCGGTCAGCGATGGAAATGAGGCCTGCGTTGGTGCACTCTGGAGTTTTGACCAGGTGGAGAATCTCCAGATCGGGGCAATAGGAGATTGCCGCAAGGCCACGGTCGCTGACCTGGAGCCTCTCCAGGTGGATCTCAGTCAATACAGCCGTTGGTGCGACCAATTCCAGAAGTCGGTCCCAGTCACCAGAGCAGCGGAAGAGCTTGAGGGTTCTGAGATTCTTTGCACCAACGATGAGCGGCTCAAAGCACTGGCCGTTGTAAAGCTCCTTCAAGCAGATGGCTCTGAGCGAATTAGCTGCTGCGCCGGGGGCGATCGGCTCGGTGGCGGCTCCGTCGGTCAAACCGCGGAGTCGTTTGACTGAGAGCTCCTCTAGCGCCGAGGCGTGGGCGAGGAAACCGTTGATGCCACGCGCCCCGAAGGCGCACGATCCGCATGACAGTTTCTTGAGCCCGCGGCAGTTGCGGGCCATTTCGGCCAGGCCCGCTTCTGTCAGCTCACGGCAGGCGCGCAGCTTGATCCGAGTCAGATTCGGGCAACGAAGAGAGATCAAAGCGAGCGAGTCATCACCTATGCTGACAGATCGACGATCGCATTTGAGAGCGAGTTTGGAAACCGAATCGAATCTGGAGAAAAGGGAGGGAATCACGAGCTGAAGTTCGGATCGGGCGTCGAGCGAGAGCCGGTTCCTGCTCTGGCCCTCGACACAGAGCCAACGGCGGCACACGAGCGAGCAGCGCTTTCGGTCACCCGACCCTAGCGACTGGAACACGTGCGCCAGGCACTCGTCCGGCAGATCGGAAGTGAAATCCCGACAACAAAAGTCACCGTCGTCATCATCGTCCGACAGATGGAAGCAGCTCAACCGGTCCACGGCTCCAGCAGTGGAGGAGCAGATCTCGGTCGTCGGTTTGACCCTCATCCGATGGCTGAGACTGGAGCCGCTTCCGCCGTCTCGGCGGTTGAGCACGGACGATAACCCGGCCGTAGAAGCGGACTGCCCCATCTGAAGCTGAATCAGAACCGCTATCGTCGTCCTCCTCCTTATCGTGCGCACCCTATCCCGATATCTATCCTACGCACCTGTAGAGCTGCAGCAGTTGCAGCATCGGTTTTCTCGTGTTGGTAAGGAAGAGATGGCCCAGAGGCTTTGTCTTTTACTTTTTTCCCTTTTGATTTCGCTTTCTTCCTTTCTTTTCATTTCCTCTGGCTATCAATTTCCTCTCTCTCTCATCCATATCCTCTTAATTCTTCGGAAGCCATATATGTATATATACTTACATACTTAAGTGGAAGATTAGATTAGTATGAGTTGTGATTAGAAAGAATTCCAAAAAAAAATAAAAAAGCCGTCCGTCAAAGGCGTGTTCGCGTTTTCTCCACAACTCGCAACGGGCCCGACTGGAGATTCTCAAATCCCAACTTGTCATTTCTTACACGGCCCACAAATAAGGGTTCGGGTCCAGCCCATCCCAAAGCCCTAGGTTTGATCGCTTCGGGTCAAGGAGATTTACGCCCAAATTGCAAAAATTTAATCAATTGTGGATAATATCCCTTCATCTGAGTTCAAACTTTATTATAATTTAAACTCAAAAGATAATGATAAATGTAAAGAATAAAAGGTAAGAATATTAATTTTTAAATAATAATATTCAATCAACTACATGCTTGTACTTGCTTGCACCTATTGAAGAATCCAAAAGGATGGAGTCATTTCTCATTAATCTAATCGGTAATAGTATGATAGAATGTGTCTAAAACAGTCATTAATATTTTACTTCGGTAACAAAACATATTTTGAAATGGCCCTAATCTGGAAAAGTACAATAGACCGGTTCAAGATGGGCTGAAACAGTAAAAATTGGGTTTTGTTGGCCGGACCGACCGTCTGTGTCGATCGGACCTTTACCCAGTAGTGGGAATGGCAGGTTGTGTGGTGACAGAGTCCCACATCGGAAATGCAGTGGTTTGGGAGGGGATTTATGAGTGGCAGTGCCCCTCCTATCAGCAAGACGCGTTTTGGGTCTACCAGTTGAGTCAAGCCTAATGTAAAGCCGTGCGGGTCCTGTGTAGGCTCAGAGCAAACAATATCTTGCTAAGTTAAGCCCTAAGCCCAGGTTTAGACCCAGTCGTTACATATTTTGTACTACAATTAATTGCGACCTTACGAATTATTAGAGGATTAATCCCAAAATAATAATATAGAGATTTTTATGGATGAAAGCCATTTCTATAGTAAGGTTTAAAATAGAAACATATTATGAGGTAAACTCTAAGATTAAGATATTGAATAATATGAATTTATTTGTCTCTTCGAGGGATAAAAAATATCAGTCAATATTTTTTGTCAAATCAACTATTTCAATTCATATATAGATTTAATTAAAAAAAATTGAATCAAATTTTTTGAAATAGGTCGAAATATTGGCTAAATTTTGACCAAGAAGTTGGTATGCAACAACAATTTTCACAACTTTTATAATGAAAATTGCTAATATTTTTCATGTTAAGTGAGCTTAATTTTTTTAAAAAAATAATCAAAATTTCAAATGTCACCTAATTTTTCATCAGAACAAAACTGCACTTTGTGTCTAAAGATAACTTTAGAATGGTAAAAGGTTTAAAAAAATGCAAACAGAGAAATTATTTTTCAAAGAATTGATAAATTATAAATCGAGTGAGTACATTTTTGGTAGATAGCTCAAAAGATTTTTTTTTTCCTTAAATGGTGAGTATATAAGAAAATTTGAATAAATTACTTCAAATATAGTTTTAAAATCTATGAAAAGGTATATTGATGATTTGCAGAGGTTAAACTTAATTTATTATTAAAAATCATTTTAGAATGACTATAAATTAAATGTGAATAAATAAATTGGCAATAAATTTAGAGGCAATAGATAATTTCTCGTATCTAAAAGATGTTCACTTCTTCAAAATTATATTTATAGAAATGTTATTTTGTTCTAACGTGGTTGAATAGCTTTCTATTTTAGTTGTGAATTAAATAGAGAATAAAACATCAAAATGGTAATAGAAGTCAATGCCACGGAGGCACGGACTATAAAATAGTTGAGTTACGATTTTCTCGTAATTCAAGTTAAAATAAATAATACTTTGTTAAAAAATTAAATAAATATTTATTTATATAAAAGTGTAAAAATGTATTTCATTAAGTATACAGAAGCGCTTGATTTAAACTAAAATATAGATAAAGTGGGATTTCCAAAAAAAACCATTAACCACATTTTCTTAAGTCAAATAAATTAATATATTTAAATAATTATTCTTTAATCAACATATCATAATTGTATATTTTGATTTAGTAAGATTAATATTAAAAAAAAATAATTTTAATGAGAGATTAAGCTGAATTACGGAACGTGTGACTCAAACTTCTACAAGAGGCAAAAAGCATCATCTTTCGTTGATAGAGAGGACTCGTCACATATAATATTAGACGAGATATATTAGAAATAGAAGAAATAATGAATCAATAAATTTTGAACCTCAACTGATTATTATCATAACTAGTGATTATAGACTTTGATTTTTTAATTGCTTTAAGCTGTTAATTTCTATGAGGCATCTCACAGAATTGTGATTATTGAATGGAAGAGTTTTCTTGAATTCTCTACGATTCATTAAATCTTTCATCTAACTAAGTGAATTACAACGAATAATAAGTAGTGAACAGTTTTCAAGTGAAAGTTAGCACTTCAATTAAACTAAACCTGCCCAATCTACATCTTATAAATGTGGTTTGGTCTAAACTTTATGATGAAACCAGCTCAAAGCCATCCCTTGAATAAGACCATATGGCTTAGTACATATATTTAAGGCTATTGTCTGAATGGTTAAAACCTTTATTTAAATTGTCTATTTCATAAAATACATATTGAATAGTAATAAAATTATAATGAGATTCATTTTTTTAGGTATTTGATTCATATTGTTTTTTACATTTTTTATTTATTTTTTGTCTACATTGCATAATGGCCCCTTTCAGAAAAGTACTTTTATACCAATAATATGTTTGATATTTTTATAATTTAAGCCAGAACTCGTCAACATGTATTACGAAAAGTTCATCATAATTACAGTCAGGAGTAATAATTTAGATTCATCGGTCGATATCTAATATATATTAGTGATATTTATCATCCATATCGATAGGTAAAAATGATTTAAAAAAAAAATATATGAAAGATAAATCTTTTGGCCAAGATAACTCCAAACTCTGGATGAGAGTAAGTCGTGATGCACTTTTATACTCATTTTATTAAGTGGCTATTTAGACATTTCACTTTTTTTTAAGAGACATTTCATTTTAAAAGTTTGAATAAAAATTACTATTTTACCTCTTAATTTTTTTTAAAAAGATAATTCTTTTATACAAAATTGAAAGTTAAAATGATAATTTTATATAAAATTTTAAAATAAGATATCTCTTAAAAAAATAAGAGTAGTGTGTCTGGCTACCCATTTTATTTCGTATCTGTATTTAAACTAGCTCATATCTCATGAGAGAGAGAGAGTACGATATCCAAATAGACGGCCACCGAACCCCTATGCATCCTCAACCACTTGGCACCCTCAAAAGTCACACCTTTGCATTTCTTCACTTTCAGTTCCACCAAATTGGGGCACCCACCAACGAGTGCCTCCATACCATGATCTGACACAGGACATCCTTTGATGCAGAGCTTTCGCAGTGCCAGACACTTATTAGCAATGCATGAAATCTCAGCATCACCAATTGTATCACTGCCACAGAGTGCCAGCCGCTCGAGATTCCGGCAATTGCTTGCAAGGAGCCCGAGGCTCAAAGAAGTTGGATTGACTCCAATAAGGAACAGCCCCTGCAGATTGGGACATCGTCTGGCAACTGCCACCAGGCCCTCATCGCCAATTCTGTTTGTCTTCCACCCATCTATATGGAGCTTGCGGAGAAGCTTGCACCGGTCAGCGATGGAAATGAGGCCTGCGTTGGTGCACTCTGGAGTTTTGACCAGGTGGAGAATCTCCAGATCGGGGCAATAGGAGATTGCCGCAAGGCCACGGTCGCTGACCTGGAGCCTCTCCAGGTGGATCTCAGTCAATACAGCCGTTGGTGCGACCAATTCCAGAAGTCGGTCCCAGTCACCAGAGCAGCGGAAGAGCTTGAGGGTTCTGAGATTCTTTGCACCAACGATGAGCGGCTCAAAGCACTGGCCGTTGTAAAGCTCCTTCAAACAGATGGCTCTGAGCGAATTAGCTGCTGCGCCGGGGGCGATCGGGTCGGTGGCGGCTCCGTCGGTCAAACCGTGGAGTCGTTTGACTGAGAGCTCCTCTAGCGCCGAGGCGTGGGCGAGGAAACCGTTGATTCCACGCGCCCCGAAGGCGCACGATCCGCATGACAGTTTCTTGAGCCCGCGGCAGTTGCTGGCCATTTCGGCCAGGCCCGCTTCTGTCAGCTCACGGCAGGCGCGCAGCTTGATCCGAGTCAGATTCGGGCAACGAAGAGAGATCAAAGCGAGCGACTCATCACCTATGCTGACAGATCGACGATCACATTTGAGAGCGAGTTTGGAAACCGAATCGAATCTGGAGAAAAGGGAGGGAATCACGAGCTGAAGTTCGGATCGGGCGTCGAGCGAGAGCCGGTTCCTGCTCTGGCCCTCGACACAGAGCCAACGGCGGCACACGAGCGAGCAGCGCTTTCGGTCACCCGACCCTAGCGACTGGAACACGTGCGCCAGGCACTCGTCCGGCAGATCGGAAGTGAAATCCCGACAACAAAAGTCACCGTCGTCATCATCTTCCGACAGATGGAAGCAGCTCAACCGGTCCACGGCTCCAGCAGTGGAGGAGCAGATCTCGGTCGTCGGTTTGACCCTCATCCGATGGTTGAGACTGGAGCTGCTTCCGCCGTCTCGGCGGTTGAGCACGGACGATAACCCGGCCGTAGAAGCGGACTGCCCCATCTGAAGCTGAATCAGAACCGTTATCGTCGTCGTCCTCCTCTTTATCGTGCACAGCCTCCTATGTACCTGTAGAGCTGCAGCAGTTGCAGCATCCGTTTCTCGTGTTGGTAGGGAAGAATCCAAAAGAATGGGGTCATTTATCATTAATCTAACCATTAATTCATATGCTGCTTTAATAAACTTTTAAGTTTAAAATTTCATAATGAGTGGGAAGGAGTAAATAGCATGGTAGACTGATTCTAAAATAGTCATTAGATTTGACATTGGAAATAAAATAAATCTTGTACTGTAGTTAATTGGGATCTTATGAATTATTAGAGGATTAGTCTCAAAATAATAATAAAAAATACAAGAATAAATGAATGAGTATGAAACAGAAGTTTTTAATCTAAAAATGATCTTGAAATATGTTTTCGAATCTAGTCATTTAATTTTTAGAGGTGGCTTAAATATTTTAACTAAATTTTTATATTTAATATATCTAATATAAGTATTTTGAATGATACAATTTATGCGTTTTGTGAAATGTCACATGCTGATTATTAAAAAAAGGCTTTAGCTTCTCAATCAAAATAGAGAAATTGAATGATATGTAAATATATCATCTAAGTGAATTTTTTTTTGAATTCGATTTAATTTAAAAAATAAAAAAAATGTGAGAATAATATCAGCCGATATGTCTACCGATATTAGTCTCTTCCAATATTTAAACCCTAGATAAAATCAAGATGCCTTGCACACCAGGGGTTTAAAAATCGTTTTCGGCCGATCTATCGGCCGATACGATATATCGTTATCGACCGATATTTTTCTCTTTCCAGTCGATATCGACCGATATTTTGATATCGGCTGATATAATACGGCCGATATTTCAGTCGATATTGTGAATATCGGCCGATAACGATATATATCGGCCGATATTCACTACTTCAAAACCGGTACATATTGGCCGATACAATATGTATCGGCCGATATTTGTACCCTTGTCGTACACATCACATGTATTGTTTCAAAATAAGTGGCATAATACTCGTGTAGTGTAGAATAAGATAACGTTAGGTTAAATAGGCCACGCCAGCATTCCCAAAAAATGAGTTGGATCATGTGAGTGGCCCATTAATGCGGAGGCAATCAGGCCGAGCCATCTTCTTTGGGAGATTTCTCCATCTTAAAATGTTTCAATGTGGTAGTTACTAGGTACCAAATCACACTATACACGTGTCATCTGATGCAGAATTATCCCCCAAATTCAAAACATTATGTAGCAGGGGACATAAAATCATGACAGCCCACGTGGTGGGCCATCCACGTCCCAAGGAGGATGACCCATTTTCTACCAAAAATTTTGAATTTTAATAAGTGAACATGTGTCTAACGGATAAGATATTGACAATTGACCTGACAATTAAGAAGTTCTTTTCATAAAAAGATATTTTGAATTTGATTTACGTTTAAATCTCTCTATATCATTTTGTGTAGTTATTCATTGTCGGTTGAACCTTATATATATATATATATAGAAGTGTACATGTACCTCTAAAAATTAATATAAAAATCTCTTATGACTAAAACATCTCGACCTCTTCCATCATAAAAATAGAAAAAAAAAAGGGTAACCAGAGAAGAGTAAAAAGGATATACGGCCAGCTAATAGTGGATTAGGTCCAGAGCCAGCCCTGGGCATAGGCGGCGTAGGCCGCCTAGGGCCCCTACATAAAAGGCCCCCACACACTTAAACTCCTTAATATACCAGTCACAAAGGGCCTCTGAAATCTCACCCCGCCTAGGGCCTCTGAGATTTTTGGAGATCTCAGGGCCGGCCTTGACTGGGTCTGGGCATGAGATAACCAGAAGACTGTAGTAGGCCTGACCTGTCCAAAACTTGACGTTGAAATTGGGTCATGGACACTGGACAGCCTGAGCAGCCGAACCTCACTTTTGTATTAAGAGAGGCACTAATTCAAACTGCCCCCCATGCATCGCCTATAAACAGAAACTTCCTAAGTTGATTCAGAATCTGAATCTGTAATATTAGGCCCAAATAAAGTGGCTCAACCATGTCTCTGTATGTACATATGTGTATATATTTAATAAGGCTCAAAGTAAACCCATTCCAGCCCATTCAAAATAAGTTCATAAATGTAATGATATTGTCCTGCTCAATATGATATTTATCCACTTCGACATCACACATATGTCTTCACAGTTTTGCTTTTGCTCATACGCACATCCTAAAAGACCTCAATGCTGAGAGAATGAAGGATGTTACTTATATCCAAGATAGTGATATTGGACAATACTCCTAGTGCTATTATGGGTGAATTTCTCTCCTTCGATCCACGCCATAGTGGAGTTTCCCATCCTCTTCCACTGGCAAATTCTTCTTTCTATCAATCCATACACATGAAGTTTCCCACTCTCCTTCATCTAGTGTAGACCATCACAATAAAATTCTCTATAATCTTTGCTGCAAAATGAGACTACCAGTTGTGCTCTTTAGGTTGAAGCCTCAAAATTCATCCAGCACTGGATCACAACTCCCAAGCGGATCTTCGTGCTGCCTAGAATCTCCTTTACACTAGAAAAATAGAAAATGTTTTGGCAGTTTAGGTTTCAAACCATTCCATTAATTTATTAGTTGAATAGGCCATAAAATGAAGTCCAGGCCTAAGGTGTAGCTGAAGTAGAGGCCCAAGATCAGAAAACAGGGCCTGCTCCACAGAACAGGCCACCCATCTTACTTCCCAGAGGTACTAATGAGCTGCATCTGAGTCTTATTAGGGTCAGCCTTCCCCAAATTTGTTAGGGTAGTTATTTAGACACCCAACTTTTCTTTTAAGAGACACCCTATTTCAAAAAAAAAATTATGTGAAATTACCATTTTAACCTTTAGTTTTGTGTGGAGGAATAGTCATTTTTTAAAAAAAAATTGAGGGGTAAAATGGTAATTTCACAGAAATTTTAAAATCAGATGTCTGCTAAAAGAAAAGTCGGGTGTCTAGATGGCCACCCATTTGTTAAATAAATAAATGGAGAAATATGGCTGCACCTTTTGAAAGCACTAATGTTGGACGATTTAATATACGTTCTATTGTATTGAAAATATCCAATAAATAGCACCAAAAGTATGAGTTGGTTAACCTGATATATTTAGAAATGATCATATTAAAAATAGTTTAAATAGAAAATAAATTGAGTAAAACTCATTTGACGTGGTTGATAATATAAGTAGAATATCATAAACGGTCCTAATACGTAAAGTTGAGAGGTTGCAAATTGAAGTACTAGAATGATAGATAGACTAGTAAGAGCAGGAAAGATATTAAAAAAAAGAAAAAAGAAGAAGAAGGAAAACGACTTCATAAATATTGAAGTCATTAATTATGTGATTTATATTTAAATAAGAAATAAATTTAAAAAAATTAACACTATACACTAGATTTTAGCATTTATTAATGATCAAAATAATAATTTAATATACAAAGAGAACCAAAACATACACATATAATTGTTTTCTTCTAGTTCAAAAAAGTTGAGTTGATGGTCAAAATCTACTTTTATCTAAAGTCTTCTGATAAAGTCTCCCCAACATAAAAAGAGTCACTTCTTATTAGTTTATACTTGACTTATGCAAATTAAAAAATGTGTACATATCTCAAAAATTAATCGGATGACAAATTAAATACATACTTTGATTAAAAAAACTGTTTTTCTTATTCTTGTTCTTCTTTGGATTACAAACTACAAATGACATCTCAGAGTCAAAGCTATTGATTGGTCAATGGCCGTGAGTTCGTCGTATGATGAATGTGTTGGGAGTGGATGATGGTAAATGTTGTCATGCTGACTGACTTCTCAAGCACTCAAAGTTGGAAAGATGGCTGGCATGCAGCTCTTTCCATCTTCTTTGCCTGCAAATCAAAAGTCTTGTACTTTATGTCGTCCTCCATCCAGATTGCAATCTCCTCTTTGATCCCTCATGGTCTTCCATGTTTCAATCATATCACCATTTTCTTATATTTTAATAGCCTCAATGCATTCGAAAGATACACTTTTTTTTTCAAGATAAAGTATGATATATTCTTCTAAGATTTTTGTATACAGACACTCTTTCGATTTTTCTTTCTCTACATATATTCTTTCAAAATTTTAAATAAAATTACCATTTTACCCTTCCACTTAATTCTTCCACAGCCACTGACTCTACCACTGAATGAACTTTCCTTCAGATGAAGGATCGATTGAATACAGAGAAGAGAAGAGAGGAAAAAGAATCAGTGGACTCTAACGTTGATCGAAATCCTGAGTCTTCCTAAGCCATAGATAGGTGGGATAAAGACGATCATAGTGGTGTCGATCCTAGAGTCAGTCGTGTAGGATAAAGCAGTAGAAGAAAGTTTCTGCCGGCGGGATCCACCCTACCTATTATGTTTTTTGGTGGTCTATTCATCTGCATCATCAAATCTCTTATCGGACTTGCGTGGGACCCTCCTCTGACCAATTTCTTTTGCTACTGCTTTGGGCGACCGAAACCCAATTTTATAGACTTTTTTCTTAAGAATCTTAAAAAGGCTTTAATTTATTTTTGTCATCTAATTAAAAGAGAACATTTTAACTATACTAATTCTTAGAACATGTGAAAACCTTTCAATTCTACACAACTGAGTAAACATTAATAAAGAGTGACTCATTGAAATTAAACGTAAATCGAATTCTGCACACATGATAAAATCTTTCGAGTTTGAAGTTGATTGCCAAAGATTTAGTTTTAATGGATGTATTTAGAGTTCAAAATTCAAACTCTGACAAGAAGAAACTCTCAGTGATAAATCCAAAATCATTATGCAACAGCCTTTTTTAAGAAAAAGAAATAAATGGTAATTTAGTGATTGCCAGAGTGCTTGGTGGAGGCTAGAAAGGTTCAATGATTTTGCACCATAGTCTTTGCCTTTGGCCGATATGTGTGTGCCTTTTGTCTCTCATTGCATCCCATGTGGAAAACTCAACAAGCTATACAACTTTTAATTATTGAATTTGCATCATTGTTTTTGGGTATGTTGGATTGTATCCATGAGCCAAGTTGAAATTTTTTGGTGAACCTTTTTAGATTTGGTACATGCTAAAATATGAATATTGAAAGTATTGATATTTTTTTTAAAAAAATGCTAATCGTCGGTATTTATTATAATTCGTTAAATTTCTAAGATTTCATAACCTCTCGCTTCTTGGAGTAAGAAATTACGTGTTGAACTACCTCATCTAGGGTGTTGGCCAAAATTTTCTAATCTCTCTGAGGATTGAACCCTTGTGAGATTATGTGACTTTTTCCTTTAAATTTTCTTTTGACAAAAAAGTAAAAATTTCATGATTCCCACTTTAAGACATTTAGAAGTTTGAAAGGTTAAGCATTTCATTGTCTGAAGACTCCTGCAAAGAAACTCAAATCTCTTGCCAAAAGGTGATTCGCTTGATTTTGTCCTCACCTGTTTGGCAATCTGTTCAAAGTAGAGAAAGATCGTTGTCTTGAGGTGATTTTAGGGTGATTTTCATCGATAAATCATATTAACATTTGGATGATGTAGAATTGCATTCGATGTGAATTACTCTTTTTTGTTTATTTTTAAATAATTTGTGATTTTTTTAACAATTAATATAAAGAGTCAAAGATACGATTTGGATTGTCACAAGCTTTACGTGTTCAAGTGTGAGAAAACTAAGTTCTCAAGTTATCTATTTCTTCTTTTTCTACCTAAATGAGAAGAAATTAAATGATATCGAGTATGTAAATCATCCGATGTATTCAATATTGGACTCCACGGGTCTTTCGATAACATACCCACCAATAATAACAGTGATAAATTTATTGAAAATCATTTATCCCACAAATTAATCGATATAAGACTTTTTGTCATCTGACATAAACATCAACCTTTTTTCATGAACCCACCGTGCTCTTAAATCATGTTGTGTAACTTTGGCAACAAAAGATAAGAGACAAATATTTATTTGATCAAATTTGATATTCGTTAGTGATTAATGTAATTCAACTGATTGCCTTCCGTTTCAGAAAGTGAGAGATTGTTTATTAAAACCTCCATGATTTAACTTTGGTGTATCTTAGAGATACTCGGTTCAACCGTGAAGATTTTTCGCTAAAGTAAACCGTTTACAATACATAAATTAAAAAAAAAAAAAGTTACTTTTAAAACCAAATAAGACAGTTAAGTATATTTTTCGTACGTACTGGTGACTGACCTTTAAATGTTTGAAGAGAGATAAGAGGGCGCTCGTTGAATGGAGCCATAGACTCAGAGGAAAAGGAGTGCAATGATGAAAATGGGCCAACTTTAGCGGGCCTAGCCTACACTAAGTCTTTCTAAAGTAGGTCAATTGCTTTGGGAGTTTGGGCCGAACTATTGCTCTATTGATGAACACAATCAGGTCTATCCTAAATGAAGTCCTATAATGTGGGGATGGGCTCATTCTAATTTAGGATTTTTAGTCAATTTTACATGTATATTCCATTGAATAAATTGTTGAATTTGATAGATAAAATATCTTTATTTGGAGATCTTAACTATTTGTCCATTTGATTAAGGTCATAAGAAATATATAGGTAAAGTTTAAAATCTTATATTTTATAATATAAGGTGAGGAGTTTCAAGTTCACTCATTCATTTTAATAGCAATATATTAATTTGATTTAACAAAAGAAATTAAATTGATCGAGTTTATATCTATTAATTGATCATACATCAGCTGAAGCACTTAACTTTATTTAGTCAATGTAAAAATAAATAAAAATAGGAAGCCTTTTGAAGTCTCTCCATTTAGATGAGAGACTTTATTCAAATTTTAAATGGGTTACGCATCAATAACTGAGAGAGGTAGACAATTATGACTAATGAGTGAATAAATTTTGACCTTCCTATAATTATTTTAATATTTTAATTTTTCATCTTAAAATATTAAGTGGCATACATTATCTACGAACCCACTTGACTGTATCAAGCCTAGACCATAATAAAGTCACTACATTCTAAGCAAAAGTAGTACTACAATCTTCTAGAGTTACTATTAATATTTTAAGCTTTAAAGAGTAAGGATTAATTCCACTGAATATGACTTAAATAATGGTAGTAATTTTTGTACCACTGTTCTCTGAGGACACTTGTTTAAAAAAAAACTTTTTTTTTTTCCTGCAAAAGTGAAGACAAAAATAGAATTTTCTTTTATAAATTACATCACGAGAGAAAATAGTATTGCAAAAATCGCTACTCTACCTTTCAACAAGGGTAGCAATCCTCTCACGGGTGTTTGGTCTAACCAAACACCGAATTTCATAGATTTTCCACTTTATCCTTGCCCTGTTGTACCGAAAATTAAAAAAATATATATAAAAAATCGACTCACTGACCAGATCACTGAAATTTATCTAAGTGGAGACTTTTTTTTCATATATAACAACAAATCAGATCACTAATTGGATCACTGAAATTAGATCATTAAAATCGAACAACTGAAATTGGATCACTGAAATTAACATGTAAATGGTATCATGGATAATAAAATAAAACCCATACGAAATTAAATAAAATGCCCATAGAAATATTGCTTCACTTAAATAATTATACACTGTTTGTAATTGTACATCTATGAATCCTAACAAATGTATGAAAACTCCCTGACAATGGAATTCCTTATCTATTGGAGTCACTGTATATGTGTAGTCGGCCATTAAATTCTTGATTTGACCCCATTCCAAGATGGTTCTTCACCAATTACCATGGGTTTTTCACCTTTTACACTGAAGAATCTCTACGTTCGACTTTCTCCATATTCAAATGCCCTGTAAATTTTGGTCAATAGTTTTGGATTTTGCCTCTTAGAAAAGTTTCATTTTGCCATGTCCATCACAATTTTTTTAAAATTTATAAAATAGATATTTTCATAAAGTGCACTTGGATAACTTATCATTTTCACAGCTCTATTTAAAATAAATATAATATTACAAAATCAAAGAAATAATTATTGATATGAAAATTTAAAATAAATTAATCTCATTAAGCACGTGTGACCATTTGATCTAAACTGAATAAAATAGACGTATTTTTTAAACCAAATAAATATAGATAATTAAATAAATTCTTATAATATGTAAAATAATACAATATTATTATTAGAATCGATCTGAGTCACAATTATATAGGAACTCGTGATTTAGTTGTGTGAGGTTAGAGTTTTCGTGTTATTTTCAAGGGTAATATTTTTTACACTCCCATCTTCTCTCACAATGTATTCCTTTGAAAAAAAAATCAAATTCTATTCTATATCTTTCATTCCCTCTCTTTTTTGTTTTTTTTTTTTTAAATAAGAATAAATTCAAAAAATTCTTTTAAATGAGTGCAAAGATCAATTTTGAATAGAGAAAATGTGAAACGTCCCATCTTTATAATGGGGTCGCTCGGTGTTTAATGCGAGGGCAGAGGGTTGACAGGCTAACATAGCAAAACAAAATGAGAGAGGCAGATTTGTGGATTTGGACATTTGGTTGGGACCGGGGGACTCTTGTCTACAAACACCCACACACATTTACACTATATTCATTTGCTCCATACATCCATTACATGTATGTATGTCAACAATTTTATATCGGCACGATATTTTATCTAATCCGATATTTTGTTCTTATCTAGATGATAAATTCCTCTCCTCTTCTCATTCTTCATGATTAAAATGAAGTTGACACCTCTTCTTACTTTCACTTGTTTTTTTTTAATATATTTAGTAAATAAAAGTAGAATTTATTATAATAGAACGCAAGTTAATTTTTTTAAATTGATCTTGAATATAGGAAAGTACATGTCAAATATTTTCTCAATTCTCATAGGTGTAATTCAACTGCTTACCTCCTATCTCAAGAAGTGGAAAGTTGAAAGTTCGAACATCCATGACCTAATATTGGACTGCTTTTGGATGGGGGTTAAGGGGTCCTAACCCTTGTTTTGTAATCCAAAAATTACCCCAAATGAGGTAAAAATTCAAAAATCACCTCTCTCATCAAGGGTCACCCTAAACTTGGGGTATTCAAGGGTGATCCGAAGCTTAGGGGTGACCCCTGTAAAATTACCTTTCATCCAAACACAGCCTTGGTATACCATAGAGGAGAATTTTACACTGACTATCCTGCATCTTTTTTATATTAATATGAGATTATGATACAAATGAGTCAACGAGATTTTTTTTAACTCAAATTGACTATGATAATGTACGGTACTTTATAGAGATGATTTAACTTACTTAATTAAAGTTCTTTGTTGCTAAAATGATGATTCAAAATATTTATATTTAAATATTAGAATTTATTTCATTTAATTAAATAAAATGAGTTGCCGACAAAAAGTTCCACTTAAACATCTATTCTAAAAATGGCTATATACCGCCTAGGGCCGATGCAATCACATGTCATACAATTACTCAAAATGTGTCCTTATGTATTTGATTACAACGTATTAGTATCAATAATTTCAGAAATGTTGGATATTTTAAGATAATTTTGTTATTTTTCTGATATTAGAGATGAATTAAGTATTTGAGACTTTGAAATTTATTGGAAGTGTGGTTTAATTGATATGCTCAATTTTCTAATTTTTAATTTAAGTTTTTTAAATTTAATGAATAGAATTGTAGATAAATATAACATAATTCAAATATAGAAAAGTACATGTCAAATATTTTCTTAATTTATATAGGTATAGTTCAACTGGTTGCCTCTTACTTGTTTTAAGAAGTAGGAGGTTATAGGTTCGAATCCTGTGGCTTAACTTTTGTGTGAGCTAAGGGGGGTGTTTACTCTGGTATCCTGCAGTTTACCACATGTAATTTTTTTTTAAAAAAAAAAGAATTTGAAATACAGAAAAAGTAAAAAATGAAATTAATATTCAAAGTAAAAGTGTTGAGGATATTTCGATCTTAAAAAGAAAATAATGTCCCTACATCAAAACTAAAAGAGCGAGTGTCCCAAGCTCCCAACTAGCCCCCCTGACTTTTTGTCTTTAAAATTTTAATCCTATAATTATGTGACTAAAAAATTATTAAAACTAAGTTTGATTTAATAAAATTTAAATCAAACGGACAGAAGCATGTAAGACAGAGTACATTTTTATACGTATAAATAATTTTCAAATATATTTCTCTCTCCACAGGGAAGGCCCATTTCCCATGTCAAAAACAGACCGTTAGGTTCTCTCATTGGCACATTGGCTCACACAGTCAAGTGTGAAACAAGTGTATAAATTACAAGCAAAGCATGCCTTAATACTTTAGACAGGCGTGATGCGTCTGCCAAACGGGAAAATAAATTCCCTACTTTCTTCTACTGCTTAGACCATCTCTCTCCTTTTCCTCCATATTCTCTGTCTAGACTCTAGAGAGAGAGAGAGAAAAAGAAAGAGAAAGGAAGAGACAGAGAAGGAGAAATGCCTTCTCTGCCTTTGAGTCCTATTCATTTCTTCTCCATCTCTTCCTCCATGTCATGAAAAAAAGCCCGTCTTCTCTTCTTCTCAGAAGAAGATGGCCCAACAAAACTCCAACCTCGACGCTCTCTACTGTGAAGAGGTGCATTGGGAGGGGGAAGAAGATCAGTACAACCAGGAGGAAGACAGCAGCAGCTGCCACAACGAAACCCCTCTGATTCTGTCACAGCAAGACCTGTTTTGGGAAGATGAAGATATACTCTCTCTTTTTCAAAAGGAACGCCAGCAGACCCAATCCAATCTTCTCTCTTCTCACCTGCAGACAGACCCTTTTCTGTCCTCAGCTCGGCGAGAGGCCGTGGATTGGATGCTCAGAGTCCACGCCCATTACTCATTTACGGCTCTCACGGCCGTTCTTTCCGTCGACTATCTAGACCGCTTTCTATCTAGCCTGCATTTCCAAAACGATAAGCCATGGATGGCGCAGCTAGTTGCAGTGGCTTGCCTCTCTTTAGCTGCTAAAGTGGAAGAGACCCATGTCCCCCTTCTGTTGGATTTGCAAGTCAGTAGAAAGAAATTACAAAAAAAGCTTGCAAATTTATCTACTTGAAAGATGAAAGAAATGTTGTGGGGTTGTTGATTTTTCTTTATTTTTTTTCCAGGTGGAGGAAACTAAGTACGTTTTTGAGGCGAAGACGATCCAGAGAATGGAGCTCTTGGTGCTATCTACCTTGAACTGGAAGATGAATCCGGTAACTCCTCTTTCATTTATCGACCACATTGTTCGGAGGCTAGGGTTAAAATCCCATCTGCATTGGGAGTTCCTAAGGAGGTGTGAACGCCTCATTCTCTCTGCTATTGCTGGTAAGGAACGGAAAAGAAAAGAGACCTCCTTTCTCTCTTTCCTTCTTTTTTTTTTCTTCTAATTTTGGGCTGATTCTCATCTCTTGTTTCATGTAGATCCGAGATTTGTATGCTATCTTCCTTCAGTATTTGCTGCTGCGACAATGCTTCATGTGATTCACCAGATGGAGCCCAGCAATCCTCTTGAATATGAAAATCAGCTTCTGGGTGCTCTCAATATCAGTAAGGTGGTAAACCTCTCTTGTTCTTTTTAATTTTTTTTGGAGAAAAATCGTCTATTTTCCTCTTTCTGATCCTATTAGATCTTTTTTTTTAAAAAAAAAAAAAACAGGGGAAAGTAAATGGGTGCTTTGAGCTGATGCATGAATCAGTTTTCGGCGTCTGCCGCAAGCGAAAATGCATTTCTATCCCCTCCTCCCCAACCGGTATTCTCGATCCGTCCTTAAGCTGCGACAGCTCCAACGATTCCTGGGCATCGTCGGCCTCCTCTTCTCCTGGCCATCTCTTCAAGAAACGCAGAACTAATGATGATCAGCAAATGCTTTTGCCTTCGTTTCCCTGCATGTTTGTTGATGTCCTGAGCAGCCCTTGAAATCCTTATCACCCATCAACCCTTGATATTCTCATGATATGAGATTTTTATTATATGTTAGATGGAGATCTTCTACAAACAAAATGCCTTCCATCTCTGCATTTCCAGTAACAGAGTCGATGCTGGACAAGCGGAGATGACTGGCTATTTATTTAATATTCGAGTCTTATGACGCTTTTTCGTATCTATAATCCCATTTCCATCTCTGAGCTATTAGTATATAAGCAATTATGCATGTATATTTCGCATCTCTAACTCATAATCTTGATTTTCATGGGTCTATAATCATTTACTAATATGATATTTAAACATTATTCACCGTTTTATGCAAGCAAGAGTCAATGGTCTGTGGATTGGATGAATGGTGAGAAACGAAGAAGGAGATAGATTGCGATAAAACAAGGACATGATAGATATTATTATTGTTATACTTAGTAGGTGGGTGTGGTTAGTAGAATCCTAACGGGTAAGTGAGAGGAGTGGAAGAAGATGAGATTGGTGGGTGTTTTATTATAATTTAGTTTTTATTTGGAGAAAGGGGGAAAAGAAAAGAAAAGGTGGCATGTGGAAGATGGAGAGTGTGGTCGGCCACTGGGGTTTGGTTTTGTTGGACTTTGTTGGGTTTGACCTCGTACATTGAGCCTTGATGGTCTACACCATCCCATAAAAACAAATCTCTATTCCCTCTGCTTCTCCTTCCTAAAAGGTCTCCACTTTAATATTTGTGGTCTCTCAGATCCTGCTGGACCATAGAAAGTGTATTTAGCAACATACATAATTGAAGATTTAGTCTTTTGATTGTCATTAGATAATGATAGAGTAAAATTACAGGGTAGCGATCTTTCCATAGGATTAGTGGATTTTTTATTTTGTCCTTCACATGAATAAGAAAATTGGACATTTTGCATGGCTATAAAATTTCAATTTGTCGATTTACTGTTCATGTGATTTTTTCAGTAGCTTAATTTACTGTTCATGCGAATTTCAGTGAGTTGATTTATTGTCTATGTGAATTTTGACGAGTTAATTTACTGTTCATGTAAATTCCGGCGGACTTTTTACTATTCATATGAAGCAAGGGTTGAAATATCGGCCGATACGTATCGTATCGGCCGATATATATCGGTTTTGGATATGTGAATATCGGCCGATATGTATCGTATCGGCCGATATTCACAATATCGGCCTTGATATCGGCCGTATTATATCGGTCCGATATCAACGTATCGGCCAATATTCACAATATCGGCCTTGATATTGGCCGTATTATATTGGCCGATATCGGCCGATATTTAAAAAAACAAGGAAGAAAGAGAAAAATATCGGCCGATAACGATATATCGGTCGACATATCGTATCGGCCGATACCGATTTTTAAACCCCTGATATGAAGGGTCGGTGAGTCGATTTTACTCTTTATGGGAAGGGTAAAATCGAGAATTTATTAATTTCTGTGTCTGATTATACCAAAAAATTGTGGGAGGATTGCTATCCAAATTATAATGCTATTAAATTAGTCTAATAAAATACACTTAATTTTGGATGTTGCGGGCTTGTGATAATTTTATTAGAATGTGAATGGATTTTCCAACTTTATTGATTAATATTTATCATTCTTGAGCTTGTTTGATAAAGATGGTTCCCCACATTGATCTTGCCCTTGTTGCCCATGTCCTTGATCTAAAGTCTAAACCTTTGATCAATGGTGCCATTCTCATATGGAGAATATTCTGATAGATTCTCCTTTATAAAAAAGTAGAAAAAAAGAAAGATCCCATTGTAAAAAGTAGTCAAACTTAATGGAATAAAAAAGTAGAATAAGAATTTAAGATATACTGAGAACAAATGGAGAAGTGGATAGATTTAAGAAACTACAATTTAGAGTGTTCCACACTTCCACCAGTGCAAACTCTCTCTTGTTTCCTCTTCCTTTGTGGACTTTCTGCCTACCGACACTCACCCAAACTACTGTTGCATGTGCCATGCCATCCTTTTAACTGAGAGACACTAATAAGTGGAATCATTGCCTGTTTTCTGCATCTTTCTTTCAATCTATCAATCAAGCAATTATAATGGACTAATGTTCAAAACCCATTAAAAAGTATGCTTAAGAGAGGATTTTCTGAAGAGAAAACCCCTAACGGTGGTATTAATCAATAATAAAATCATACAAAATCATCCAATCCTTGCCGTACTAGTGACAAGCCAAATGATTGTACTGTACAAGAAGTGGGCCTCCTTGCTCCTTAGTCCTTTGCAGTGGGTGAGCTGTACCCCAAAAGTTGCACCTGGCTAGACCATCATAATTATGCAGCTAATTGACTTTGCCTGACAATGGTGGACCGCCCATCTTTTGGTGTAATCTTTGATCATTCATTGGATGGTCAGGATTGTTTTGCTTACAATTTTGTTGGCATTCTAGACTATGGTTTGAACTTTGAACTTTGAACTTTGAAATGAACTGTGGTTCACCCAACAATGGATGTTTATTAATCATGTTTCTTAACCAGGTCGCATTTTCTATTTGAAGATAGAACCTAAACATGGACTATCTGCAAAATGGTGCAAGACTGTAAGAAAGTAAGGTGGAATGGGTGATTTTGACAGCATGGTAGATCTAAAATCTTTCTTGAGGTAAAAATTTCCTTGTCAAAGAAAGTGAAAGGAAAGAAATCAATTGGTGGAGTCATGGGTGGGTAAAGACTTGAACACAATTGAAAGGAGGGAAAGTATTTGACAATCCTATTATCAAACCGTCGATTTTTATGCTTTTGCTGTGTCACTCCATATTTTTCCTTTCTTCCAAACAGAACTTTAGAAACTTTTTTTCCTTCTTTTTTGCCTCTGATTGATGCAAAATATTCAAAGCTGCAAAGAGATCTTTTGGTAGGACAAGAGGCCTGGATTTCTGAAGAGGAGATGGCCAACTAATGTCAGAAGATTAAGGGCTTTGTCAGGATTTCCATAAGAATGCAATACATTTTGGTGCCCTGCTTCTCCAGACTTTTGACTGGAGATTATTTTATTTAAATAATGAGGTGGTATGGCATCAGTTGATGGGCATTATTTAATGGAATTTACAGAGAATGATTATTCATTAAGTACTAATTTTTTTATTATTTCAATAATAATAGTTTTAGAGATGAGATGATTCTAGCTATCAATCAGCCTCTATGAGTAGTTGAAAAAAAAAAAAAAACAGTTTAAAAAAATGAATAATGTGAATGGTTTTTGAAGATGATTTTTGTCTTCGATTGTAAACAAGTTTCATGTTGAAAATGTAGAGGGAAATATAGAGATTTATAAAAGACTTGATTTACTTTACCTAATAGACAAGTTTTTTAGGATGGATATCCAGGTCTTAATAAGTGATATTAGAGTCAGTTATTAGATTACTTCATGTGGATTTAGAAAATCTCCCAGGCAAATGGGATAACCGACTTCGTTTGCGGGGAGAATGTTGGGTCGCTTCAACTAATATGCTAGTCTTTTATGATTGATACCCAGGTCTCAACAAGTGATATTGGAGCCTATCTCATGTGGACTTAGAAAATCTCAAAGACGAACGGGATGACCGACTTCGTTTGAGGGGGGATTGTTGAGGCTACGAACAAAGTCCTACATTAAAAGTGTAGAGAGAGATCTAAAGATTTATAAAGGACTTCAGTCATTCCACCTAATAGACTAGTTTTTTGAGATGGATATTCATTGGAAGAAATATAGGTAAATTGTGGATATAGCGTCATATTTATATAGACGTCTCACTTCATCAAATGAATATTACAAATCATCAACATACACCACCAAATTTGTAAAGATAAAAATAAAAAGACTTCAAATGATCAAATGCATGATAATTTCACACTCATCATACTTCAATAACTTTTTTAGCACATTCTATTTATCCTATTCTCCATAATTTTTTTTTATAGGATTTTTAAAATGAGCAAGAGGCAAACCATTGAATATCAATAGTAAATAATCAAAGCTGCTTAAAAGTTGTCATCAGTGAAATAGGAAAAAAAGAAGAAAAAAATGGTTATTGGGTTATTGCTATTAATTTGGCTTTAGCCAAAATAAAGTCTGAACCAATGGAATTGTGGTTGAGCCATCAGATTTAGGGTTCCTCTCTAAATATGAAATGGATGAATTTCAACATCAATAATGGAATTGGATGTGGACCTTGTGAAATGAACTTTATGAATTTATATGCAAAACAGTACTTTGCAAACTCCTTTGAAGGTGCCACTTGAAAGCATTTACACCCTCCACCCCCTATTCCCGCTATTGCATTTTGACTGTTTTGAATTTTTTATGCTAAGGCAGCTTTGATTTTTGGAGTTGTAAAGTTATTAGTAGATTCATTCATTCAAGATCATTTTTATTAATAATTTATTCATAAAAAATATTAAATAATTTTTGAAGAGACTATAGAATCATTGTTCATGTTTGAAGTTACTCAACAGAAGGGACAAAAAATGAAATAATAGATTGTACTGATGTAGATTGAGAGAAATTATTGGTTTATAGATTTAGAAAATAATTTTAAATAAATAAACATTAACAATAATAATGATAATTAATTTTCAAATGTGCTATATGGGGTGTATGTTAAATACACCCTTAAAAAATAGAAATTTATTATTTAGGAGAGAAGTTTGATAGGTTAAAATTTTAAAGGAATTTACTCTTTTATTTCTTTCCTCTATCTCCCATTGGAGGAGCATCTGTAAACTACCTAATCTATACACTGGTTTAGTCGACGGTGAGTAACTTATGGAGAGTGATCCAAAACCTTACTTCATGAGACAAACATTTTTACCATCAAACCAATCTTTTCAATTTTTTTTATGTCGAATATGCAACTAGACTTTTCTTTAAAAATAAAATTGAAAATATAACCTTGTGAGAAATTCAGAAACTGCTACTTATATAGGTTTTGATTTATGGTAGTGAGATCTAATTCATTAGAAAGTCCACCAACAAATCTCTGGTTTCAATGGTTACCTCTAATAAATTGGACCTAATTACTGTAATGAAGTGCCAAGTTCATCAAATAATTTCATTATATATTTATTTATTATCTATGCCCCAGTACAAATCTGACCATATCACCAGTATGGCTCCAAATCTACAACATATTATTTTAATTTTTGGATTATTTATTTTTCAAGGCATCAGATGGCTTCGCAGATGTTTCAAAAACATCCATTTCTGTGCAAGTGAATGGCATTTATGTAAAAAACAGAACCTCTGGAACTGGGAACTGGGAACAAACCCAATATGGGCTGTGGTCCATTAATCTGCATTTGATGGCACCATTGCCACAATTATTTGCTGTGGCCTACCACAAAAAAGACAAATAAAAAAAAGAATAAAAAAAGTGGTTTTCTTGTTCTTTGCATTCCCTCCCTCCACAGGTAAATTTGCGCTTTGAGTTCTCTTGATAATTTTCTTCATAATCTCAACTTCCAGTGGCAGGTGGGCAGTGGGCCACCACAGAGATGCTGGCTAGCTTTAGACATGTTCATTCATTATGGGATTTTCATCAAGCTCTACTCTTATTCAGGGGCCCCACATGTACTACGCACGTACATGTGTCAACTCATGACAGGTGTTCAAGGTCACTCCCCACTTCCAGGCAATAGGCACAGGTGGGGTGGGAACCCAAGTGAAGATCTTTTCCATTAAGATGATTTATATTTTATTTTTGTCTGATTTGAGAATGTTTTTCAAAGTCTTCAAGATATTATTATTTTTAATGATAAGAGATTAATTTTTTATATTCATTTATGCTCATATAAATAATAAAATGAAGTTAGGTATGTGTATACCTTTCTATACGTACATATCAGGTTCATATGATGAAGAGTAATCTCATAAAAATGGTTTAGAGGAGTTTGAGTGTGATTAAGCGGAGTTTCTTGATCATCAGGGCAATCTAGATAAAGAGAAGTGATTTTCCCATGAGAGATTTGTTTATTCAGACACTAGTTTTATTATATTATCAATTTTACCCTTCGTATGAATAGTAAAATCAACTAGTCGAAATTTGTATGAAAAATAAATCGACTCGTCGAAATTCGTATAAACAGTAAATCGACTCACTAAAATATTATTGTTCATATAAAAGATAAAATTGATAATAAATTAAAACTTATGTCAATTTAGACAAAATATTCAGAGAAGGATCGCTCCTCCAAATAAATTATTAGTAAGTTTATCGATAAGTAAATAGATTTCACATGTAAACGGCCAGGATGATGACACATGTAAGCCAATGGGCCGTTTCACTTTACAAGTGACAATAGGAAGCACAGAATAAAAAAAACAAAATTGCATGCAGGCAAGCTTGTGCTTTTCTTAAGCTACCCTACAGGCCTAAATTTGGACTACACACTCCCTAAGTCCCTAACTACTTTTGGACTTTTGGTACCCGATTATACAAATTACAAATTTACAATTACAACAAAAAGGGCCCCACCATCACAAAAAAAAAAAGTAGAAGAAGAGGAGACATCCCCATCCGTCCATCCTGTCCACACATTTGATTCATTCATCATGTACCATTGATTTGTATCCTTTGAGAAAAGGCAAATGGGGAATTTAATAATGGATAAACTCAGCGATCTCTTCGTTTTTGTATGGAATTTCGTCGGCAACTTCCGTGAGCTGTTGGGTTTTTTTTTTTTCAACGGAGCAGATAAGACCTCCACAAGATCTATGGTGGGTACCACTCAATAATTGTGGAATAATAATATAATATGATGCCAAGGTCTTCTTTCTTTTCTTTCTTTTTTCATATTTTCCCTCTGGAGTCTGGACTTTGACCCAGTCGTCAAAGCAAACGAATAATGTAAATATGGGAAAAGAAGAAAAAGAAAAAAAAGATACACGTGATAGAGAAAGCAAGACGCATATACTCAGTATATTATAATCTCAATCTGGCAGTCTCGCATCGTATAAAAATAAAATACTTAAAACTTTATTTTTCAAATTTCTTAAAATTTATTACTTTTAAATTATTTTCTAATCTTTAAACTTTGTAGTATTTTATTAGAGGTGAAACTCGAGTTGGGTTTTGACTCGATCTAAGAAATCATGCGAGTCGGGTCAGCGGGTCGAGTCGGGTTGAGAAGACAAAAATTTGTATAGAATTCGGGTCGGATTGAGAAATTTTTAAGTTAACCCGACGTGAATCAATCCAACTAAAAGTAGACTAAAATGGGTTCAAAATGAGCGTTGAGTCAGAATTTAGATTGAATCGGGTTAGAATTCGGATCGGTTTGAGTCGACAATTTTATAAATATTGACTCAAATCGAATTAGTTTTAAGAAACCCAAACTCACACGACCGGATTTCGACCCTGTTTTATAGTTTTTCTTATCAACTTATCATCGTTCTATTTAAACACATAAATCCAATGTCATTATGGACAGGGTTGACACATGTCCAGATGAAACATCAATAGATTATAATGAGAGCTATTTGAACATAAAAAATAACATCTATTAAATTATGTTAAACTTTTAATTTTTGAAACTGACATTAAATTATTAAATAAAGTTTTTAACTTACATTGATCAGTCAAACAGTAAAGATATGTCAAATGCACATTAAAAAAATTAAATCGAAGTAAAAAATAATTTTAACAATTTAAATTTATGATAAATAGGACTCTACAATCTACATGCGACCCTTAAGTAGGAGAAGAAAAAAAATACTCTTTTATATATTCTACAGCCACTTTTCTTTTGTAAAAAAATTAAAATTGAACAGCTGTAAAGACTGTAAAGACACCAAAAGGGTTGGGGTTCTAATCTTTGATCTTTCCAATTTTCCAATCCCATTAACTTTATTGAAGAAGACTCTATTCTCTCTCTGTCCTCTTTCTTTGTTTGGCAGAGAGAGAGAGAGAGAGAGAGAGAGAGAGGGAGATAAAATTTGGAAATTTGAAATTACTTAGATATGAAATAAGTGAATTTTGAACTTTTGTTATAGAGTTTATACTCGATTAACTTTTCATATCTGAGTTTAATTTGGAATCTGAAATTTGTTTAATTTAGATCATCATATCAAGTTTGATAACTGAGTTTAATTAGGGGTATTCCTCTTTCTCCCTCCCTCACCAAAGAGAAGAAGAGAGCGACTAATCATATTTGAGTCTCTCTCTCTCTCTCTCTCTCTCTCTCATGGTCTCAACTATCATATTTGATATGGGACCGCCCTCTCTCCCTCTTATGGTCTCAACTCCCAAGAGTGAAAGAGTAGTCAGGACTGAGTCAGTGGGCACTGACCAGAGAAAGGACTTGCATCACATTTACATGCATGACTTGGCAGATCTCATTGCTAGTCTGCTACATCCATCTCCATCTTCTCCTTTCTTTCCTTCAAATTTTAAACAGATTTTTAGTAATTTTTTTTCTATGGATATCTTCATCCTATATTAGAGATCAGATTAATCCTACGAAACTTCCCAATTCACACATAATGAGTAAATCGTTGATGAGTAATCTTATAAAGATTGGTCCAAAGAAATTTGAACGTGATCAAACTCAAAATCTTTTTTCATGAAAAAAGCTTCTAGACCGTTAAGCTACCCCTCCACTGACCCGATTTTTAGTGATTTTGTCAGTAGACTATGGACCCCTGTTTATCTTAAAGGGATTTAATCTAGGCACCGGTAATTTCTCTAACATTGACTTATAATATAAAAATAAGTGTTTTTTTCATTTTGTTATTGATGTCTTACATAAAGTAAGAAATAAAAGGATAAAATAAGAAATTCTAGTGCTTATTTAGAAAAATATTGTACTGAAATTAGTTTTATTTCTTTCTAAGATAAGGGGGTAATCAAATGTTGACTCGGGTCTGAACTTCGCTCAAGTCCTTTTGCAATTGGGGCCAAGGCTTGGGCGGACTTAAGACCCGGCCCAGCCTACGACCACCTTTCCCACATCCAAATGCCACGTCAGGTGGTGAAAGCAGGTTCATCTACATGATGTTGGGGTTCGGGTCACAATAAACACGCAACAGACTCACCTCTCACAATTGCATACAAGCAAAGTCCCTTTCAACCATGGAACAGATGGGTCCGAGTCGCCTACCCAGAACCGCTTTGTCTTGGGTGACGCCGCCCATGGATATGCGAGTAAGCCTTGGGTCCTGTCGGGGCACACACAGATATGAAATTTGAATTTCAACGAGAAAATTTTATAAAAGCAATTAAAAGCATTGAGAATTCAAATGTTAAGTTTTAATACATTTAATTAACTGTTTTCCTTGTTAGAAAATAAATTGTCTCTATATAAAAATGAGTGAAAATTATCCATTGAGCCAGATAATTAATTTGTTATTAAATATATTCTATCACCAAGTGGAAGCAGGAGATTGTAAGTTTGAACTCTCATTGTCTGACCTTGATGTACCCTAAAGGTAGTGAACTCACCCATGAGAATTTTGCGTTGAATATCTCGTGATTTCTCACATATAAATTAAAAAAAAAAGTACTGAATTAAATTCTATATTCAATTTAAGGATTTTGTTCCACTTGGCCCTCAATTTCTCCACTACCTAAATTTCTATCGTGGGTTCTATTTAAAATCATATCACAGACCCATTTAATATTATTAACAATGAATTATTGTCATTATACAAGTCCAGTATAGATTATAAATAGCATAAGGGACGCAATATGTGATTTACCTTTAATTACATCTACGAAACAAGATTTTTTCTCCTGGATATATTTTTTTCCTTATTTCTCACCCATAATTACCAAAAAAGAACAAAATATGAAGAGTATCTTTACCAATAGAATTCCCTGATACTACTCCTTGCCCAACTGTAGTCCCAGAGAAAATAAATTGTCTTTGCTGCAAAAAAATTCTAGCTTAGGGTTAAAAAATGATTGATCTTGCTTTCCATTTCCCTGCTCACTGTAGAAACAACTCTACTCTCCCCAATGAGCACCAAAATCGAAATAGTAGGAAAGTGAAAAACTGACATTTTTCCACGATTGGTGTATCTCCACTTATCAGGAAAAGAGCCCTTTTCCCATGTAGGTGTACCCACCCACCTGAAATTCTGAACACCATCAGATGCTCAGTGGATAATTCCAAGCAGGAAACCCAGTATAAATCTCCACGGGTGATACCCACTGCCCATAGGATACACTAGGTTAGACCATGGGAGCTCGAACTTGACACCTCTCGCTTCCTGAGGCGGAAGGTTAACAAGTTGAGCTACACCCATGTACACTTCAAATGTTCGAAGCATCCATATATTTTGAGGCTAGACATCAGATTTTTCTCACAGAGAAAAACTAGATTTTTCTAAAACTCTTTCTAAAGTAGCAGACATTCCACAGTAATATTTTACAGAATGAAATGAGTGATCAGGAAAATCAATATCGGAAAGTTAGCAGCAATACATAAGCATATGAACATATTTAAATGGGTTGGACCATCCATAAACTGAGACTATGAAAGACATGCATCTGGCGTTGTGAGCAACATAAAATGTGTTTGCTAATGTGAAACTAGAAACAGAACTATCAAAACATTGAAAGCTAAAAAACAAGGGCTGCCGTGAATAGTAGTAGCATGCTCATTACATATCCATCCTTAAGGGACAACCAGATTAAAGCTTTCTTTAGACACCCCTAAGCAAATGATGATAACAAAGATGCATGCGCAGAGAGAGATATATCAGAGTACTCCTAATCTGAAACCAATTTTGACTGGAATCCTTCAAGTCAGTTGAAGTATGAATCTATGATTTTGATGAAATGAGTTGGCTGCTGATTTCTATTTTCACTTCTTTTAAGACAGCCATTGGCCAACTTGGTGAAAAATATTAAACATTGGAAAACATTTTTCTTCATCATGAGGTCTCAGTAAGCTAATTTTTATCAACCATAGCCTTCGCAAGCTAACAGCCCTAACTGTTCAAATAAATGCATATTAGATCTTAGACAACATGGAAACAGTACGTTCATAAGTTGTTAAACGATTAGCATAATTTGAAATGGCCAGTCCAGTAAGCATGTAGGATAGTAGCAGAATGCAGCAACGTTTATCTTTATGATCTCAAGAACACTTCCACATGATGCAAGCAAAACACCATTGAACAAAATAGAGATGTCAACCTTCAAAACCTCTCTCCAGTTTTCATCATATGCCACTGCCTCGCAAGTGTGCACCCAGTTCACCAAACTGGTCATCACATTCTTCAGTATCCAGTGACAGGCGAACTGCATCCAGCTTTTGCTTCAGGACTTCTATTGCATTGATCACCAATTGAGAAGCTTTTATGGCCCCCGTGGACTCCACCGTAAAAATAAAGCTGTCTTCTTTAGCATATATCTCAACAAGTCCTGGCTTTCCCATAGCTTCTGCTTTCTTAATCACTTCATCATCATAAGTGTAAGCCTCAGGATCAACCAATACCACCTGCAAACAAATTCCATGTTCTATTAATTTAAGAATTGCCTTAAAAAATAGAATTGAACCTGAAACAGATCAAAGATCAGAACTCTCACAACACCCAACCACAAAAACAATGACAAAATAACAATTCAATAGAAGAAACCACCACCATAGTACAATGGATAATCAGAGATCCCAAAAATCTGAAAGGCACTAAGCACTTGTTCTTTGCAAGTGAATCAGTCACTTCAGAGGCTTCTGCAAGGATGAGCATGGAAATAGTAAAGAATGAGCCTGCATGAATCCTTGATACTCTTCATTCAGTTGGCCCACCCTCTACAGTAACCCCCGGCACAATACGTCATAGTGAAGGCAGAGCATGGCTTGCAGTGGAACAGCTCCTTAGTTAAGAGACTGTGAATTTAGCCTCATTGCTCTTATGGGTTCCCCATTTCCTGAAAATCATCTACAAATCACCCCTATGGCTTCTAAGAGATCCATTTATAACAAATTCCTACCACAAGCAAGCATCAAATTTGAGCTTCAGAAGGGTGCAAAGATTCCATGAATCACCACCACCATTGTCAATCTCCTCCAACGATTCCCTCAACTGATTATCTGTCCCATTTTGAACTCAACAACAAGAAGAAGCCCATAACAAATTTTCTCGCTGCTCTATTGACTACACATTGAGAGGAGATATAAGTCTCCTAAAGGCCCTACACCCATGCTGGTTCCAGATTAACCAGCAAACTTGACAAGAAAAGATCCAAAAGAAAAAAAAAAAAATCTATCCCTTCCCTCAGTGGTAATCATAACTTCAAGCTCAATGAAGGCAGCAACTGAGTCCAGCATGCACCAAGTGAAAAAATATCAATAAGAAATGGCTACTCCCCGTAGAGTTATCTGGTATGTGTGGGTAGGGAGGCTTGCATATGCCCTGAGGATTAATCTTGTGCTTAAGAGGCTTGGACAGAAAAAAAACAAAAAAAAAGAGGCCTGGACACCTTGGTCATCAAAAAAAAAAAAATTAAAAAAAAAAATTGTACCCCTTCTAGTTGTGTGTGTGTGTGTATTCTTTGCAGAATGAATTGCCAACTACTGAACTAACTGATGGTTAAACTATGAGCCCAACCAAGAAGTAAACAAAATTTAAATGCTATATGTCCCAAATTTCAAATACTCATAATGGGTGTTGTTCCCTTCCCACTACCAAAATGAGACCATATAAAAAAAAAGGTTTAGATGACATCTATTGGATCTCCAAACCCATAGTATAGATTACCATTTGAAAGATACAATAAAAATGACAAGACTAAGGTAGACAGCTTCCTCTGTATATACGGTCAACATCATTACTTTGTATGGTCTGACTTCCTCATTAAATAGATTTTTGAAACAAAGGATCTCAAGCCACTTGTCCCTATGATAATTAGTTCTAAGAAATGTTCATCCAGTGCCACCAAAATACAAGGTCAACAAAATGAATTTAGTGGGGTGAGACATCGAACAAAAGATTTCCCGCAACTTCTTAATCAAAATCCTCCAAATACTGCCATCAGCCTTGTTCTCCTTTCCACTTTTGAAATCAGATTTTAGAAATATTTGGCTCAGAACGCAGCCCTTGGATCCCAGACTCTCCAATATAAGTCTCACTTGACAGTGACAAAACGAAAAAATGATAAGGCAGAAAACTTCCTGATCAAATCATCATCAACATAATCAAAACCTTATCCCATCTTTTGGAGTTCAGTTAATTCTACTTCACTCGTCCCCATTTGGCACTTGGCAAACAAAATTTTCTTGCCAAATAAATTTCAAATACTCAATTTTGCTCCCTGGAGTAAGGTCCCAAACAAGTTTCCTTCACCCAATGCAACACTTCAGAGATTGATGCGGATGTAAATTGCATCCAGGTTCCATGTCAGCATTCAGGGTGGTCCATCGCTAAGTTTTTCTCCATTGGGTTTTCTTAGTCCTTCAAGGAACTAGGTAAAATGGTTCCAATGCCAATATGGAATGTAAATCGGCAGGGTTTGGTGTGGGACAGTTCATCGGTGGTCTATGCTTTAATTTAGCAGCTTGGGTCCTCTAGGTGAATATGTAAAAAGGGGATCCTTACAAACATGTAAGATTCACATAGTAAGCTTTCAACAATTGGCCCAATGGCCTTTGAACTCCAAATAAATTTTCTCAAAACTAAACTTTCTCAACACATGCACTCCTTAGTGGTAGGCTTGCATCATGGATTTGTTAATGTGCCCTAGAACCTATGAAGTCCCATAAAGTCCCATCTTCCAACCCTTCATTTGTTTCCAAGGCTCTGGAGCCATTTGCCTAAGAGAATGTTCTTCATAGCATAACTTAATTCTACCTAGTGTTTGCTCTTCTCTTTCTACTAATGCTACTAACACCAAATTAGTATTGAAAGAAAAGCAAAGGAAGCAACAGATGAATGGGAAATGTCGGTGTGGTGGTGGCGGTGGGGGTTGGGGTTGGGTGGCTGGGTGGCGGGTAAGGCAGGGGAAGAGATTTAGCTTCAGACCCAAAATCACATAAAAGTATTGGCTACAATTGGATAGAATTTAAACATCAGTTGGACCAAACATCAATCAGAAGTTAGTGATTTAAGTGGACATCAATTCAAAGCATTGCAAAATACACTTCCAACCTTGGAAGAAAGGCAGCTATGAAACAAGCCATTGGCAATCAAAGAAGAAAAAACCAAAAGTCCATGTTATCCACCTTGCACAAGCCCACTTAAATTTTAGAAGCATTTCCGTAGGGGTTTTTTTTCTAAGTTGGATTGGTTTGAATATCAAGTCGAGCTTTCATCAATCAAGTCGAGCAAACTTCAACTTAAGCACAATTCTCAATGCAAATCAAGCTTGAGCATAACACTAGACGTATTGCAAATTGAGCCAAGCTCAAGTTCAACAGTTTACACCCCTACCCTTAGTTACAAATTTCAGCCAGGAGAAACCTTTTTGTTCTAACAGAGACAGAAAAATTTAAGCTTGTGCTTGAGCTTTCATCAATCAAGCTTGAGACAGAAAAACTTATTTAAGCTTGAGCTTTCATCAATCAAGTCGAGCAAACTTCAACTTAAGCACAATTCTCAATGCAAATCAAGCTTGAACATAACACTAAATGTATTGCAAATTGAGCCAAGCTCAAGTTCAACAGTCAAGTCGATCTAGTTTTTCAGCCAGTTTGGCTGGTTTACACCTCTAACCTTAGTTACAAATTTCAGCCAGGAGAATCTTTTTTGTTCCAACAGAGACAGAAAATTTTATTCAGAAATTTTAGTCAGTACTGCTAAATATTGGCTGATACTTCTGAAAAATACATCTCAGACCTCAGACAGGGCCCAAACCAAAAAAATTCAGCTGAACTTGTATCGAAGACCCTACCTCTTGCACTATTTAATAACTAAGAGGCTATTTTGACCTGAACGGTAAACTATTTCATCCAAAATGTTAATCAACGATATGCTTCTCCACTTGGACCTTGCAATTCTCCATACTAGGGTTGCTTTGGTCATCTATATAGAGATCCAAACCATCTTAAATGCATTCCTTCATCTTCTCATCCGTTGGGGCTACTTCTAAGGTTACTTTACTGCATTAATTTCTAATTCTATCTTTTAGTATTTATCCACTCATTTGTTTTAGCATATGCATTTTGTTACCGTAGTTTTATTTACTTTCCTTACTTTCATCATTCAACATTCATCTCTACACAGCACCATTCCAATTTTCTTCTTTAAGAATCACATCTCTAATTGATATACTACTGTAGTCCAATTCAAACAGGGAATGCATTTATCTCTCCAAATATGTTTTTGTTGTCACCCTTATGTACTGATCTTATATTATTTCAACAAATCTGTTAAGGATGTCTTCCTTTTCAACATTTGCCAAATTAATTTCCTTAGCACCCTATCAAACACCTTTTCTAAGTCAATAAAAATCATGTGCAATTCTTTTCTTCTCTCCCTTAACTTTTGGGATGCCTTTCCCTTCCAACATTTGGCAAATTATTATTATTATTTTTTTGAAAGATCATTTGCTAAATTAATTTCCTTAGCACCCTATCATATGTCTTTTCTAAGTCAATACAATTCATGATCTTAATGTTTCCCTCTTTCCCTAAACGTTTCCATGAAGATACTCAGTCTTCTTGTTTGCCATCCTACCATGATTAGTCATTATTTTTTTTCCCCACAATTGTTACTTATTCTAGAACTCCTTAGTTGTAGCCTTTTACACCTTTCTTCTTTTAACAGGGTAGATGTTCTTACCTCTAGAACATCATTTCGATCCCCAATATAACCACCTTCCTTTCCATTTAGGTTCCAATAGTATAATGTACATTTTAGACTTTTAACTATGAAGACAATGTAATTGTAGCCCAGCATTCCACTTTCTAGGAGTTCCCCCAATCCACAACCTTAAAGATTTTAGACAACCACAACCTCTCAATCATAAATAGAGTATACTCCAAAGAAACCATTTTGAGCATAAACTCGTCACAGGATTGCCTTTTATTAGATGTCCAAATTTTGAGCTTAGTCACGTGAATTCTATTATTTTAGTCATGACCAAATTATCCTAATCAGTGTAGAGGATGAATTTTGCCCCCCAACTGTTGGAAGAACCAATGGCTCTTCATCTTTTCCAGATCTTTATGTTTCAAAATTGAAGAATGCTATGCATTTTGTAATTTTTTAATAAATTACTCAGCTAAAAATCATATGATCTTTATCTTCCCCCGCACCGCCCCCCACCCCCACCACACACACACACACAAAAAAAAAAAGTTCTTTTGATCTGTTGTTTCTAACATAATGTCTTGCTTCTTGATTTGTTAAATATAATGATACATTGAATAAGGTACTTGAATTTGTTTGTTGAAATAAAAACTTCAAATGCTACCATTTTTGGGCAAAATGTTCCATGCTGCAAGGTTTTCAGTTTTTACAAATATTACTATATCAAAATATTCAATGAGATGATCTGTGTATATTACAACATCCGGTAAATGACAATGTAACTTCTTGCGACTATTCTTCCTTCTCGGTTAATAGTTACCATTTGACATCATTGATGTTTCTTATTTTTAAAATGTGGCATTTTTGGTGATGTTACTCCAACAAATTGTGTCATTGCAATGATATTAGCCACGATAGAAACAAATTTCAAATTGTAACTTATTATGTATCTGACGTTTTTAAAGTCTCAAGCATTAAGTTTCTCATAGAGCTAATGATAGTTTTTTTACACTATTGCATATTTCTCAAATAAAACAAGAAGAAGTGATTACCTTCTTTCGCAATTTGGATTAAGCCTGCACATTAACTGTATTTGCTTCGTTTTTATGTAATTACAATCCAAGCAATAAGAACAATATCACAGTCGTCTGTAGAGGAGCAGATAATCAGGTTTTATGTGCATATGGGATATTAGCATGGATTCGATTGATATAAAATATGCCCAAACCAAATGTGTGTGTGTGTGTGGTGGTGCTGGTGAGGTAGGGGTGGGGTTTGGTGGGGGGTGGAGGTGGGGGGGGTAGAGAGAGAGAGAGCGCTCATCAAGTTCTACAAATAGGATGACAAAATGGAGTTGTCTGACCTGTTGAGTATTGGGGTCGATGTCAAAAACTTTGGTAGGGCTACTTTCAATCCAATTCCTCTTCTCATCGAGACTTAAGGTCTCCATCAAATCCTCGTTGATATGAATCTCTGGCTCATACATAAAAGTAACGGTCGCACCAGGGGACCATTTTGCATGATCTTTGCCAATTCCCTTCCTTGCTATTGCCCTCAGCCTTAGCTCTTGCCCTCGGCGCAGCTTCACGATGATTATCCCCCTAGATATGGCACAAATCACCATGCGTTTCAACTGTTTAAAGTTCTGGGGCAATTTAAAAATCAACAAATAGAAAGCAAAACAAACAATTCCAGAAACCAACAACGTCAATTTCTTGAATTGAAGAAATTTCCATAGAAATGGACTGACATACCGCTGCTCAGAGGGATCATAGCCATTGGAGGAGTGGAGGGAGGCAGTGGCGCGGGCAGCAACATCAACGGGGCAGCAAACGGTGGGATCAGAGCTGCGGAGGTCATTGCTGGTGACGTCAAGGGTATGGTCGGAGGTGCATCGCACATTGAGAGTGAACTCGACAGAGCAGAACTCGCACTGGCCATCTCCGTCGCAGGCGTCGCAGTCGCGGGAGAAGCGCATGTGCATTGCACGGTCGCTGGTAAGTGGGATGAGGCCGAGACGGTGGGCAATAAACTCGTCGTTGAGGACGGTGGAGTTGACCTCGATTTCGACGAGGTCAATGGCGAGGGTTGGGACCTCCGCCAGCATAACTCGGCGAAGGGCGTTGGCCATGCTCGCATCAGTCTCACGTAGCTCGAACTTGAGGTAGTCGTCCTTCATCTCCCTTATCTTCACCTTTGGGAACCTCTGGTATGACACCCCTTCCATTTTCCTCTCTGTCTGCTATTCAGAGTGAGCTGTTTCTCTTTCTTAAACCTAACCCCGAACTCCCAGAGCCTCCAAATTCTGTATCTAAAAGCGACGGAGGAGCAACGGGAGAACGCCGTGTCAATTCTCTGCTTTGTCGTTTTTTCTTCCAATTTACTCTCCCCTCATTTAAAATATTTATATTTTTTTTAAGAAACTCTTAAGGTAAATCTAACACTTATGTGATTTCATCAATTTTCAATATATTTTATATTACAAAAATATAAAAGAGACAAGTATTTTGAGATAATTTCAAAATCCATATAGGATAATTAATTTGGGATAGAAGGAGTATGATATTACAGTAATGCCTAATACTGTACAAGTGTATTACATAAAATGCCATCATGTACAAATACGGTAATGGACGGCTTCGTTTATTTTTTTTTCATATTTCATAATATCATATAAAATATACTTTTGTTATATTTAACAATAGTATTTGTTTGTCATCCAATCAAAATATAACGAAATTTGTAACTATATTGCTATTGATTTTGAAGAACTTAATTTTATAATTAAAAATGATATTTAATTCTAATTTTTTATTTTGAGATACTCTATAACTATGGTACTTACCCGAACAACTCTATATGTGAAATTTTAATTTCCAAAATTCTACTTTTTACTTAGTTATCACATCCTATTTCTTAGTATATTTTGGAAAATGTTGATTATGCCCCATTCTTTTAAATTGAGCACCACATGTTTAGCCATTTGGATTAATCTAGTGAGTCTATTCAAAAGATAAAGATTATTTTGATTTGAGTAGTACATAAAAATTATTGAAAATATTTTACCATTTACTAAAAAAGGATAAAAAAGTGTCTTGTTAATACAAACACCAGTGTCTAAATTATTTTCTAAAATAATATAGAAAATTTAGGCATATCAGTAGCCATCATCACATAATTCTTCTCCTTCGAAGTTTACCTTATCATAGTTCTTTTTGCAAAAACACTTTTTTTATTTTTCTCTGTGCAATGATTAGGAAAAAACCGTATACTTAGTTTGAACAGACTAAATGGTATTAAGGTTCAAATTTTCAACAGATAATTCAAACAAATTGCTTATAGGGAGAAATTCAAAATTCTAACTGATGTGACATGATTCACTTCATTCTTTGAACATTAATTGGAAACAGCAAATGGACTTCATGGATGAGAAGAATGTATAGTAATGCCAGCGATCTTCCCACGGGTATTTTGCGCCAGCGATCTTCCCACTGGTATTTTGCTTAATCTGACACGAGTTAAACTGTATTGTCCAATGTGCTCTTCGAATCGGCTGGCCGAATCCTTGTTGTAAGTGATTCGAAGGGTTCAGCGAGTCGATTCGAAAAGTAAAATGGACAATTTAGTAAAACCCGTGTCGGATTACACAAAATGTCCATAAGAGAATCACTATCTGTGTCTTAAATGAGATGCTGTTGATTGTTTTTTTTTGTATCATATCATACTGACCTTTTACACTTGATTTCAAGCTTCTAAAGGTAGTAAAGGGCACCCAAAACCAGCTTTAAAACATAGATCAAATATAAATCCCACCTTATGACATGGCAAGTGGATTTGTAGATGTGGAATCACATGAGGCGTGAAGGAGTCAATTGAATTAGCTTTCATTAAATTTATCTCAACTCTCAATTTCTAGATCCAAACTGCAAATTTAATCTTAAATGTAAGATTTCCGGTGGAGATCACTTGTATGGGTGTCAACCCTAAATTAGCAAAAGCCTCTTTTGCAGCTGAACTACCATAGATGCCCAAATCACACTCCTTTTATATCTTGACACCATGATCATTGGGGAGGATTCATGGTCCAAGCACCAACTGGTAAGGCACCCCACAGTAAACAAAGGCACGTACAAAGTACAAACAGTCGCAAAAAAGAGAAGCAACAAAGCTTGTATGATGTCTTAGAAGGCTAAGAGACTTTTCAAAACAGTTCTGTCCTCAATTTTATCTGCATCAGGCCCTCTGCTAATGGGTCTGAGCACCAAATCGAATGCGAACCAGGGCAGACATCTGTTCAGATTTCTCCTACATTGTGTAAACATCTGATGATTTGGCCTGCCTGATGAATCGCCCCCTACTCGTATTGTAGGTATCTGTGCGCGCTTCTATATAATAACCGTAACATGCATTTAACTTACAGAACAATGTAAAACAACTATTGAGATGATGCAAGACTTTGATGACTGACGATTTAAAACTACTCCAGATGCACTGCACCTATTCATACCCTACGACCAGTGTAAAACCAACAAATGTCACGAATCAACTTTCGCGGTCATTTTATTTCTCTATGTAATAAATCATCAGTAAATTCATTAATGTTTTGGAACATGGAATTCTGTTAACTTTCAAAAAAAAAAAACATGGAATTCTGTTGTACATCTTGACCCCATTGCATAATGGGTGGAGCACACCGGTCAGAAAGAAAACTTGGAAAAAGGCGGTCATCACACAAGAGATTACTATGGACAGCAATGTCGGTGAAAAGATGGCTATGAGGTCAAGCATGCCCTTGCTGCAGGTAAATCACATACCCATTTTCAAGTATTTCATGTCACTCTCACCCTCTTCTTTAAGTGGCACTTCATCTCGTGCCCTTTGGGGGGCAAGTATGATGTGCTTGACAATGGCAGAATGAAGGTCAAACTCTGCTTTCAGCTTACAGCAGCTGGCTTCAATCCACTTCTCCGCTAAACTGGTTGACACACTATCTTGGCTATCCTTCTCATACTCTTCAATGGCCGGCCTTATTTCATCATACAAGGAAGTCAGTTGAGTGCTTGCCAGAGTCCTTGCTTCCTGTATGTAAAATCTTTCAGTATATAATAAAAAACTAAAAGATTCAATGATTTTATTAAATTATGAATAAAGACTATCAACAGTGCAAGCTCTAGCATTAGGATATTTTAAACAATTGGAAAAACTTTTATTTTCAAGACCATGTGTCATAAAAATGGAGATGTTATGAAGAGAATGAATGTCCACATCCAGGGGCTAGGTCATACTAGAGAGAATCCTCATGCTTACAACAGGCCTAAATATGGAAATTGGAATCAAATTGTGCGCCTATCTACACACAAACACACATATATAGAGAGAGACAGAGATGCATCCAACAAAAAGTACCTCATACGCAAAAACTTCCTCTTGTGCTTCTTTTGATGCTAAGAGTTTACCAACAAGATTTACATCAACTTGTTTCTGGGCAGAATGTTTTGCCCTTCCACTATAGTGTGGTGAGCTTTTTGTTGATAAATGGTTAGACTGTATGTGATAGTTCCGACATGCACTATTACTCCGAATGCGAGATATCATTGCATTTTTATGTGCAAAATTTTGATGAGCATCTTGTGATAACAGCTTCCTGTTTTCACTTATTCGAACCTTCACCCCATCCATTAACATATCTTCTGCTCGAATTGAATTGAGCGGCTCTACATCGATGGCCTCAGATTGAGAAGAATTGCCAAGTTCTAAATCATCAAGTTCCATAAAATGAATTTGCTTTGGTTCGGTGCCAGCCATATTTTTGTAGGAATCAATAGACAGAGAAAGTTTTGACGTTGGTTCATCCTCTTCAGAATCATAAAGGGGGATATTTTCAACTGAGTATCTGCAATAAAAAAAAGGTGAGAAACCTAAAGCAAGCTATTAGTAAGTCATAGATGCAACAATTCATAGTAGTGAAATTCAGCACAGTCAAGTTCACTAATCTGGCAAGGAATGGAAGACATGGGTGGCTAATCAAAGAAAAAAAAATAAAGATAACGGAATATCAAAACTCCTTACTATGTATGCCCTTTAAATGTGGACTGGTTGCCATATGGTTATGTAGGATGGGTGGGGAACCACACAAATATAGTATGTAGGGATTGGGCTTCAGTGGATTCTGGTATGCAGCATTTAGATGCTAGGCCTCAAGTTTCTTGATCTCCTCTGGTAGTTGGGCTTCTAAAACTCAATTTCGACCAGCAGCCGTATGCAGGAGATAGGTCTTGCAGGTTATGGTGGGGTCATTTGTAATTATGTGGGGACTACAATTCCTTCCTTTGCTGGTTCAATTCCTAATTGCTCGGTTTTTGAGGTGGAATTGTTTACTTTATGGAGAGGCATCTTGGAGCTAGAAGAGTTAGGGGTTCATGGGAGTTTGGTGGAAGGTGATATTAAGGTAGTTGTTGGGTGGGCATTGGGATCTCTATGTCCGTGGATATTCTTAGAAAAAATTGAGAGGATTCAACATTCCATTGCAGCGTATGATTTTAAGATTGCTTGGGCTCCTCAATCAGCTAACTCAGCGGCTGATGAGATGGCGCGTCAGAGATTGTCTCTATCTACGGAACTTATAAACAAATTCTTATAATAGGTTGAGAGGGATTTTTGTTTTCCGTGTGGTGGGTTCCTTTTGGCCTGCCTCTCTTTGTCTTTCTTGTTTCCGTTTTTTATTAGTGAAATTACCTTTTAAAAAAAAAAACCCTTAAGATAACAGATCATTAAGGTACAAAAAAGGGGTTGATCTCCATGATTAACATTACAGTTCTTCTCGTTTCAAAAGACTTCAAGTTACCTCCTTCCAATGCAACAAGTGGTGCCCAGGTTTGAGTTAAAATGAAAAGAATATGATGGACAACTGTTAAAATGAAAAAAAAAAAACACAGAAGTTATCTGTTGTGAACTGGTTTATTATGAACTATGCCACTGATTCTTGATACGGCATATATTTATACTGTCTCTCTCTCATACTCATTCTCATCCCAGGTATTGGATTCGTACCAAATTCAAACTTATTTTGACACATACTCACGATCAGGTTAAGCTCAAGTCTTATAGATGGTTAGAATGTCTTCACCTTCAAAACCATACTTGGAATAATTTTTAAGTTGAATTTTGCGACACTTTTTTTTTTTTTGAAGTCCAAGGTATCTAGGCCTCTTAGAGCACCTGATTAAGAATTTTGCGACACTTCTTATACAAGAGATGATTTGTGAAACCAACTCATTCTCACCATCCAATATAAGCCCTACCAAAAGTTTGTGAACCAGAAGTGAAATCTCTACAAGTGAACATGTACCCACCAAAGGGCTCATCTACATTCAAGAATCTAAGTCAGCTTCACCATTTAGAATTTGTGATTTTAAATTGAGATTTTAAGCCCTCAGACTTGGATCTCTAGTTCTCAACAAGTGGAATATAATCTTGGGAATTTATTTAGGCGCGGGTGTTTCTACAAAAAATCTCTAGTTCTCAACAAGTGGAATATATTCTTGGGAATTTATTTAGGCGCGGGTGTTTTTACAAAAAATGGGCAAACTATCGTGAGAAACTAATATTTTTACCATTTTGCCCCTCATTTTATGATGACAGACCCTACTATGGTACAACATGTATATGTCAGCAGGTACTTTCTATCCATTCTTTACTAAAATAGTAATGATAATACAAAAATATATTAAAATGTATTAATCCAACAATGAACAAAACCCATCTTACAATCACCACAAACCAATAAATGAAGCTTCAAGGTACACATGCATCAAGTTCATCAAACCTGCACAACAGTTTACCTGTCATCATCATCTTCCCAAAGATATGTAGCCTCCTGCAGAGCATATTGAATTATGAAAAAGAACAAATAAATATATTTTTTTCAATCTGAATGATAAAGAATGATGATTTTACTTAAACAGGTTTAACATGAATTGCATTCCAGAGCAAATACATGAACTGATACCAAAGAGGGGGGAAAAGCTACTGCAAATAACTTGATTTCAATTTTTTCAATGTTCCCACGTGTCCTTTTGCTTGTCAAGTGTCAAATAGTTAGAAACATGGAAAACATGCACAAAGATAGTGATTATAAAAATGCCAAGAACTAAGCATGTCGTACTTGTTCTCTCTCAAAAGAAAGGGAAAAATATGTAGGGCCACTTTATCTTGCAAGCTACCAAGATTGTTGTCATAAATCGCTGGAGAATGCATTTCTAAATTGCATGCTTTCATCATGCCTCACCTATTCTCCAACTGATGGATTGCTTCATAAATCCATAATCATGTATGATTATTGTGTTAATTTGACAGTATGTCACCAATGAACCATGAAAGGAGTGTTAGGCGAACTTCTAAGAATGGTTTAAACTAGTAGTTGGTATGTATCATATTTGGCCAGTTGGAACAAGAACAGGTCAATACTGGTACCAGTTCTTTAAAAAAATCCGACTCAATCATAATATCATAGTAAATTTGAAAATACCAGCCTAGATTTTGCCTCGCACAAGGTAGCTCAACTGGTAGATACTCAGGCTCATGAACTAGAGGTCCCAAGTTCAAGTCTCGTAGAAATCCGATGCGCGTGGCCTGCAGGGATTTGCATGCATCTGGAGTTTTACCCAACGCCCTCGTATTCGGAGAGGGGTGGGGGTCATGGGGTTCTCCATCATAAAAAAAAATTGGCCGAGAGTTTCAAAATCTCATTCCTTCTTTAAAACCGAGAGAGACCCATGACTTTTGTGGGTTTCTTTAGGCTGTCATCAAAGGCATTTACCCCATCCATCTAAGACAATTTGTTTTTCATGGGCTGACTACCTAATTAATGCCCACATGACTCAAGCCCACAACCTTTATGGTTGTGGAAAAAAATGCAAAGAATGTGGTCGATTTTGGGGAAAAGCCTGAAAAGATCTGAGTATCAAGAATCCAATAGAAGTTTCGATCAATTATAGAGCTTTTAGTGAATGTTCAGAGTGGAAGAAGAAACAACATTAATAGATGAGTATTGATTAGTATGAATAAAAGATTAAAAATGTTGAAAGAGGAAGAAGGTTCAAATAAAAAGAGAAAAATGTTATTTTCTCATTGTCGCAAGTTGCAACCATAAAGGTTAGGTTTGAGTCATATGGGAGTTAGATCGGCAACCAGTCCACAGAAAACAATTTGTCAATCCAACTGTGAATGTCAGGCCAAGCACCATAAATGGTTTTGACGACTGTTGTAATGATATGTGCAATTTAAGGGGACCATCCACCTAGATGCCCCCATTTTTCCATTATCTTTTCTCCCCTTTTGACTTCTGGTTTGTTTCTTATATTTGGACGAGGGAACTTAAAACAAGGAGTTCCCCTAGAGAATTTGTAAATAGTGGGTGTTCCTACGAGTAAGGAACACCTTTTACTTCCTTTGTTTTAAGTCATCCTGTTTGGTAATTTTAGGCTGCGTTTGGATGAAGAGAAAGGAAAGGAAAGGAAACAAGGGGTTTCCACTCCTTTCCCTCATTTGGTAATGACCAGCAGAGGGAAAAGAAATCACATCTTTACCTCTCCGTACCGGGAAAGAAAAACCCCTTCATTGCAAGAAATAACCATGTTACCTCTTTGCATCACTCTCCCCCTCTCCTCAAATGACAATCCTCTCACTCTTGCGACTCCTCAAACGGCTGATTCAACGATAGTTTTTCGTTCGAGCACAGGTACAAGCAAATCTTCTTCTTCTTCTTCCTGAAAGGCGGTGATGTGTCATTGACGACTATCTTTCTGATTATCCTCGAATATTAATGGTTGAATCAGATAAAAAAATATCTTCCTTAATTTCTCTTTCAACAACAAAAGAAAATCATCCCCTCTTCTCTCTCTCTCTCTCTCTCTCTCTCATGGTTGTGGAGATGGGTCTTTGTGTATCTGCTCCATCTTTGATTTTATTTGATTTTCTTGCTCATGGGTCCTCTCCAATCAGTAGAACAAAGGCCACAAGCATCCCATTCAAACCAAAAAATGGAAGAACAAATGATAAGGCCTTATTTATGTATTTCCATTTGATTATTTTCTAGTCTAGAAATAGAAAAAAAATGATTTGTCCTTTTTCCTTTAATTATTCTCTTTTTTTTTAAAAAAAAAGGGAGATAATCATCTTAAGAAAAATCTGTTTTATCTGTTTTTATTATTATCTGTGTTCATTTTCATATTTATTTTTTTATTTTTGTTACATTCTGAATCTATCATCTTATGTTCTATAGAATTAGAAAAATTAAACTAACAGCATTTTTTTCCTTTTTCCCTTTGTTATTTTCTGTTTCTAAAAACAAGATAAAACCTAGTCCCAATTTATTTCCTTTATTATTTCTATTTTTTAGTCTTTCAGAAAAAATGATCTAGCCTTAAATCTTTTTATTCTTTTATTATTTTCAAAATTAACTCCAGAGAGGGAGTGACTGTTCAATTTCATATGATTTATCAATAAAAAAATCTAATGATGTGAGTAATCAAATATTTGCATGAGGAGATATGTTGTTTTTTTTTTTTTTTTTTTGAAGTTTGATAGGACTAAAAAATTAATTTTACATCTGGAAATTTTGTTTCCTTTTCATCTCACATTTTACAAGTGAGAAGCAAGTGATTGGACTCCATTTTAAGTTGTAACTATGGGTCCTTAGATTAATTTTATATTAGATGGGACTCATTAACTTGGATTTCTGATAAATTATGATAGTAACTAGTCATATTGTACATCTCACATGAGTAATAAACATGTTATGAATTTGTAGGTAGAGATGTGTTGGCTTTTTTTCATTTATTAGGACATAAAAAATATTTTTACATGTAGAAGCGTTGTTTTCTTTTTTATCTCACATCTTACAACTAGAATGCAAGTGCGTGGACTTCAATTTAAGTTATAACTATCGGATGGAACCCATAGAAAATTGTACATTATTATCACAGGATATATTGCTATTTTTTATTTGATGGATATTATTTAATAATTATGTTTGTGTCAAAAAATTAATTTTAATTATTTATATGATATGGGTCCACTAAATATCATTGATTCTCATAAAAATGACAATATATCAAGTTTCTCCTGCTAAAAATTACCAAAAAAGATTTCTTTCTCCTGAAGAAAGTTCTTTTCTCCTCGTACCTTTTGCACAACAATCACCAAACAAAATAAGGGAAACCTTTGCATAAGGATTTTCCCCTCATCCAAACACAGCCTTAGAGAGGGGAACTTAAACCAATTGGTAGGTCCCACTAATTAATGGTTTAAATCTCTTGTTGGAAAGCCTACTTTCAAATACACTGGTGTTTTCAGAACAGATGGTGAAGGTAAAGGGAAGAGACTCGAGCATGGAGATGATTTCCCCATCGATAGCTAGAGGATGCAGCTCAAACTGATCTGGGATAATTGTGTTTCCCTATGTGTCCAAGTTCCCCAGTTTTTGGCTGATGCAAATAGGGTGATTTGAACTCCCCCTAATCGAAACACACCCTTGGAGGCTCTTTGAGAATTTTTGGAGCTCCACCTTAGAGAATTTTGAAGCATATTTGGGACAATTCAAGAATCCCATTCTCAGGTTCCTTGGAGGAGTGATGAATACTCAAATCTCTTGAAGTCGATGGAACAATTAAGATGCCATTCTCGGGTTTCTTAGAGGATTTGAATTAACATTTCAAGATCCCCTTCCTAGGTTTCTTGGAGGATTGATTAAACACTTCAAGATGCCATACTTGGGTTTCTTGGAGAGGTTGCAAATACTTCAAGGATACAAGTACTTGGATAAAGCTTCAAATCCATCAAGTGGAAACAAGTCTTGGCCAAGTCAATGTAGAATCAAGCAAACTAGTTTCACCATTTTGAGACTTTAAGGGAAATTGTAGATTTTAAAAACTGTTAAACTTCATGAGCAATCTACATCCACTCATCCACAAGCCTCCAACAAGCGGTATGTGACTTTCAACTCCCTCAAAATTTGAATGCTTGAACCTCCAGAAAGTCTTTCATCCCACTAGAGAATCCATTTGGACAAGTTGAATGACTTCAAACCACCACAACAGGCTCTAGTCAAATAAGCAAAACTTAAATAAAGTGGAACAAGTTTCTGAACGCCACTAGAAGATTCAACTATAACCATGTGCTAAGTCTCACCGACATGAACACTTGGAACTTGTAAACACACGTAATTTTGGATATTCTTGTAGATAGGTGTGATCTTTGAATAATCACAATTGCAATTTGTGCTCAAATTTATCACGTGTGAAAGACGTACTAAGCTAGCCTTCCAAAGATAAGCTAGAGCGTAGTACTCACTACTCACCATGGTATGCACATTCTAATTTATGTTCAAATTCAATGCCTCAAATAATTTTTATGAAATTTATGTCCCTACATGGATACTATTCATGGTACAGGTGTTCATTTATCCAAACCTGGCTCAAGTCCAATCTAAATAAATGGGTTTGGACAGATTTTTGTGCAACGGGCCAGGCTCGAGCTTTTATTTAAAGCCCGTCAAGGCATGTCGGGCTTTTAGGCCCATTTATTTTTATTACCTTTTTTTTATTGAAATATGCCTTATAGATTGAAAGAAGACTTTAAAAAACAAAAATATCTTAAAATTTCACCTCAAAAATCAATTTTTAACCACTCGATCTTAACGGTCAAAATCATCAGGTGTCATCTTCTTAAGGTCATTTGCCAACTTTAACTATCAAGATGAAGTGGTTAGAATTGAATTTTGGACTGAAATTTTAAATGATGGTAGATATTTAAGTATACTTTCAATCTGTACGCTTATATTTTTCAATTTACATAACAATTTAAAAAAAAAAACCGTAACATATGCAACACAAACGAACTTTAATAGGATGGGCTCGGACTTTTTTTAGTGTAACCCAGCCCGGACCCGGCCCATGAACACCCTTAATTCATGGTAATTGTCATTGTATACATGATGCTACATACAATAATTTGTCTGACGAGTCAAAACAGTTTTGTGATGAATAGAAAATATACTACCGATCTTCAAGTTTTCAGGAAAACAATGCTATATGCCATTATTAGCAAGTAGTTATGGGTTACAAACTTCACCTGAAAACCACGAGACTTTGCCCCAAGAAATCCAGAACAGCAGGCTGCACCACAGAGACAACGGACCTTGGCGCCACCATACCATTCAAAATTATAATCGTAGCTTAATTCTGTGCCAGCAAGAATGTCTTGCTTTGAGAATATCCCAACCCTTATCTCTCCCAACACTGTCCACTTCCTCGTTTCACAATTTGGGTTACTGCATTTTCAGAAAGTAGAATTCACTGATTAGATGTCAAATGAATTACAAACTACCAATGTAAACAGGTTGGTCTGGGCTGGATTTGAGTAAAATCTGAATCCAAAACCTAGATGCAGGATCGAATTTGAATCCAAATCCAATCAGATTCTTATGTGTAGGATCCAAATCCGCATCTAGATAAATCTGAATTCACAATCTGAATCTGACTGGTGATTCAGATCCAGATTCAAATTCAGATTCTCTTAGTTTTTCTATATTACATTACTCATGCTAAATTTATGTCCTATTTATTTATATTATTAAAACATACGCCATTCGGATTATGGGTTATCAGATTAGGATCTAACCATATCCAAATCCACATCCAAAAACAATCGGATATTAAATTTGGATGTGGATTCTGATCCCAAAATTTATAATGGATCTAAACTTTCCATCCAAACCGGTTTATTTTGGATCAGATTTTTCAGATTTTCAGACTTTCAGACATCCATTTACATCCCTACCACCAAATGAGCCTCTTCAACAATCCAGTAAAAACTAAGATGCAAAAGGATGTATCTATGGCAACCAACATGTCTGATATCTTTCACAGATTTTGCAATGCTTCCCCAATGGCACATTCCCATGAACCACATATGAAACGTTCAAGTGTTACAATTGTCTGAGAAAGCTTACCATGAATGGTTAATAAATCTGGCAAGGCTTCCCTTTCTTGTGGCATCAATTGATTCAAGGGCATTTAGAGAGATGATATATGCGTCTTTCAAGCCTGCAGAAAAAAAAATCATTAACATTTCAATTGGCTCTCAGGAACAAAGGTTAAAGAACTATTCAATAAACTTGTCTTCTACCTTCAGCTTCATAAGTTTGAGATCTCCGCTTTGCTTCTTTCCATGAAATAACTTCTCCACAGTACTCAATTATGAATTGTCCAGCCTGGATCGGCACTAAAAATACAAGTTAAAGAGGCATAAAACTTGAACTTAATGTTTCTGAACAGGGCATCCTTAAGTTAGGAAGAGCTGTAGAGCCATTCCAAAGCAAATGTGCAGTTCTCAGTGATCCTCTCTCTTTCGTGCAGTAACCCTGCTTTGGTCATAGGCAACCCACACTATTTACATGATAGTCTCATGGTGATTGTCCAAAAGAAATCTCAGTGTGAAAGATTTATAACTCTTTAACCAATGGTGTTCAAACAGATTGTTTAAAAAACAATACAGAAGAAAAGGTCATAAAAGGACCACCAATATCTACCAATCTTGACGTGGAATTATTTGCATTATGGAGAGGTATCTTAGAGTTGGAAATGTTAGGAGTAAATGGGAGTATCATTGAAGGTGACTCGAAAGTAGTTGTGGAGTGGGTGTTAGGCTCTCAATGTCCGTGGATCTACTTGGATAAAATTGAGTGAATCAGACATACAATTGCACTCCACGATTTCAAGATTGCATGGGCACCTCGGTCCACAAATTCTACGACTGATGATATGCCGTTAGGGGGTGTCTTTATCTATGGAAATTGTAAATAGGCTTTTGTAATTTTGGAGGTTTTTGTATCTATTTCTTCCGTTGGGTGGGCTGCTTCTAGCCCTCTTACCACTTTGTTCTTGTACTCTTTTTAATTAATAAAGTTTTAACTTTCAAAAAAAAAAAAAAAATATATATATATATATATATATATATATATATATATATATTATATGTATATTATACCAATCTTGACAGTCTTGAAAATCCTCCATTAGCAGTGGGTCCAATAGTCCATCAAATCAAAGGTTTAGATCACTAAATTGTCAGTGCCACATGTAAAGAGCAAGGTCAACAAGATAGTATATTTGCCTCAAGCAGATAAAACAAAATTCATGTTCTAAACATTCACAATTCCATTTTTTTTCAGGTTTAAAGATGTGTATATTCCATGCCATGGAGTCTAAAGAAAGACAAAGACAACTATACAACCAAATCATCATCGTCATTATCACAGCCATAGCTATCTACTAAGCCTGGTTCTCATAATTTGATTTGCCAATTTGCGTCCACATGCCAACTACCTATTTCAAGGCCATATGATTCAAAATTGCAACTTTTAAGTTCTACAAGAATAACAAGCACCTATCAACTTTGTTACAGGTGTTCTTGTCACAACTATACAATCAAATGAACATGCCATTAATAAAGCAGAGATGAAAATTGGAACCCATAAGATTCTCACTACAATGTCGGATAATAAAACTTCCAATTTGCCTAGATAATCCACTTCCTCATTTTGTCTTCAAGGGACTAATGAGAATGATACCTCAAGAGAAAAAACATACTCTTGAAGTCCTAAAACCCAATCTCCAAGGCACTTTTGGCTTTCGCTAAATTTGGATGAGGGGTAAATTTTGCAGAGGTTACCCTTAAACAAGGGTTACCCTTATGTAGGTGTTTCCTTAATCTTGTTTACTAATTACAGTGGAAAAGTTAGAACTTACCTTAGAAGAAAAAAATCTTGTTTGATAATTGTAAACAGGGGAAACTTGATGTATTAACAATTTTATGAGAATCAATGATTTTCAATAGATCTATATAATATAAAAATTAAAAGTAAAATTTTATGAAACATAATTATTAAATATTATCCATCAAGTAAAAACTAATAATATATCTTATAATAATATTATACAATTTTCTATGGATTCCTTCTCATAATTATAATTTAAAATAAACACTTGCATTCCAACTGTAAGAAGTGAGAAGATATAATTTTTTTAAGTCCTGATAAATGAATTAAAAATGCCAACACTTCTCTTCATAAAAAATCATAATTTGTTCCTTGTGATGTGAAATAAATAATATAATAAGCTATTATAATAGTTTATAAAAAATCCAAGTTAATAAATCACAACTAAGATAAAATTAATATTAAGAACCCAATATTTCAAGTTGATAGAACCAAGTAATTCTTTTATTTTAATATGAAAAGAATATCAGGTCTTTCTCACATTAAGTAAAAGCATCACTGCAATTTTTAAATAACTTTTTAAATGATAATATTAGCGACTTAGTTTTTATTTTTTTGGTTTTGAAAGTAATCAAGTATTATTGAAAAATAGTGCAATTTAAATTTAAACAAATAGTTTATTTTATGAATTTAACATTATCAAGTAAATAAAGCATGAAATCATAACAAATAAGAAACCTTTAAAAATAATAATATAAAATTTTACATGTTTCTTATATTCTTTACATTTAATTGTTTATGGAACAAATAGAATTTATAAAGAATTTTTTTATTTTATTGTAATTAAAATTACTAAAAAGTTTAGGAAAATTTTGATTTTAAAAAGTAGAGCTTTAAATCTTTAATACAAGCCTATGTTGAAATACCTCATTATTTTGGCAGGTGGAGTCAATAGGTAAATCTTATTTTATTTATTATAAATTTTGATGTTTAAATAGATTATTGTGATTTTTTTTTTGAAAGGTAACATTTATTATTAAAAATAAAAATTACAAATCAAGGACTGGCTAGAAATGCCACCCTAACAAAAAGAAACAAATAAAAAACCACCCAATTCAAAAAACAAGTATTATTAGATTTTTTTTTTTGTTATTATGAACCCAATTACATTTGTTATTAATCTTTTTTTAATTCATAATAACAATTTTAAAAGAAAATATTATTATGAATATTGTATTATTATAATGTAAAAAATTATTTAATTATTATTGTCTTAACTTTCAATTTTCAAAATAAAAGATAAGTACTTGAATAAATATTTTTTACTTATTTGAATCAATCTAACAGTCAAAATGTGTCATTAGGTTTAAAAGTAAAATTAAAAATAATATTTAAACAATTTTTTATTTAACAAAAAATAGACCCCATATGAAACCAAGGTGGTTGGGTATAGTTGGTTGAAGTCCAGGCTTACAGTAGTTTCATCCTTTAAAAAATATTTTTTATTTTAATCAAATCATATTTAAACTAATTTAAATAAGAGATTATGGTTGGAGGGAAATAGAGGAATATGAAGAGGTAAGTAGAGGGAGAGGTTTTATGAATACCTCTTGCCTCGACGGGATTTTCGGATCTGCAGAGGGTGAGGGTAAATCACGATTTTTTACCCCTATCATGTTGCTACTTGCTACCAAACGGGGGAAAGCGAGGGTTAGCCTCGTTCTCCCCCCATTACACCTAAAAAAAATGCAGCCTTTGTTTCAGCTCATTAATGTATTTGATGAATACCCCTCAATTAATTATGATGTCATTGTGCAAATATTTCATACAAGAGCTTTTTCCACTTTGAAGAAAATCACCGGTTACCTTGATATTTTGATCAGCTAGAAGACCCCATCCACGGCCCTCAGTTTTGAATAGCTTTGTCATGGGATATTCACATTTCTGGAATCTCTGTCAACACAGTATAGGTCATGGTTACATCTCAAATTTTGAGAAGCAGCCAAAGGAAAACTGGGAAAAGGCATGGCCAAGTTGTATCTCCACCCTAATCCACCTCAAGAGCTTCCAACTCCCCCACTCTTTGGTGGCGAGCATCTAGGTGGGCCTCATAATAAATAAATGCCTGGTCTCTATTTCATAAAATAGAGACCTAGTCTCTCCAGATAATTATCATATGAGCCATGTAAAAGACGGGAAATTTTATGAACCATGGGGTGATATAATGTACTCAGCGGGCTTTATTTCCAAGTCTTATGCTTGACATATTCATTCTATATGCTGCCCTTCCATGCAAAATACTTCACATTCATCCAAAATTTTCATTATAACAACAAAGAAAAACAAATAGTTTCAACGTTCACCTGATTCTTGCAATGAATGCCACAAGGACAATATCCAGGTGTACACTCTGTGCTAGTTAGTACATTCAAGCACCTCTCCCCACATGCACTATCAGGATCATTAGTGTCATACTGGCATACACAAATTGCAATATCTTCCTCCTTCTGCTTCTTATGCCTATGAAAAAATAGTGACATGTTAAAAATAGGTCATATCACAGCCATTACAATAATAATAAATTACCAAACTCATTAATTGGAAACAGAATGTACAGAAGCAGTTCTGCATCATCAATTAAGTAAGGTATGCATTCTTTAACGAGTGCAATTAAAGAAATCCATGCCCACATAACAATAAGTATGTAAGTGGAAATCTTACTTTCGATATAAGAAATCATTCCATTCGATATGTATGTAACTTGGTGGCACATTTATGTGTTCATCCTACAAAAGAAAACTTTCTTTCTCAGTTATTTGACCTCTTAGATCTCAAGCATAGTTCAAAAATGCAACACAAAAGGATGTCACAACTCACAAGTATTGAATACAACCATGAGATGATAACCAAGTAACAAAGGCAACATCTCTTCATGTGAGATTTGAAGTCTCTCTGATTCTCCATGGAAAGTCCAACAAGAATGAAAAACACAGTGCCATTATATAACTCTTCTTTCTTTTTTTTGAAACATATATAAATCTTCTTTCTGCTACTGTCTTCTTCTATTCTTTTTTAGTTTCTTACTGGATCACGCCCTATCGATTGCAAGTCCTACCTACCGTATCAAAGGCCACATAACCATAGTGCACCAGATGTATGGTTCATATAAACTTTCATGTACAGTGACTAAAATTGTAACCACTTTACCAAAAGGACACTAAGAGGGCTTTGAAACAAAAAAAAAAAAAAGGATCACCGAGGGTTAGAAGTTATACAAAACACGAATAAAATATTAGCAAAAAGTGTAAGAAACATGCATGGAGGAAGAACAAACGGATTCAGATACGACCCTTAAAATGGGAGTGGGGTGCACAAACTGTAGGCAAGCCAGTGGAGTGATTTGTGAATCAAGGGTGCCATGTTGATTCAGGGATGATTCTTTAAGACAACCATCAAAGCAACAATGTTTGATGGAGCTAATTGTCGGGCAATGAAGAAAAGACAAGTGGACAGGGAATCGGTAAGGAATCTATACTTTAAGAATGATGATTGAAGCAATATTAAAAGATAGAATTAGAAATGACGACATTAGGGAGCTTTGAAAATATCCCTAATGGACGAGAGTGAGGGAAAGTCATTTAAAGTGGTTCAGGTACATAATAAAAAAATTGAACACATACCGAAAAGAAATGAAAGGTTACAAGTAAAAGAGAGAGAAGAGAGAGGAAACAATGAAAAAACAAGATCAAAGAGGTAACTAGGATATGTTGGATTGTGGGATAATAGAGGATATGGGTTTTGATAAGGTTACATAGAAGTGTAGAACTCAAAAGGTTAACCCTAGATGGTTGGGCTTGATGGCTATAATGACGATGACAATGATGACAGAAAATTACGCATTAATTGGAAATTGTCACCTGGGTTCCTAGCTGCTGCTGCTGCTTCTTCAATGCCATCAAGTACAATTACAATATAAGAGAGCTATATTGAGCGTATGCACAAGAATCCCCCTATAAATATTAACCACATATCAATGATACCCCAGCAAAGCATCTCGTCTTGCACCTCCAAACCTACTATATTACCATCCATTTCTCCTTTGCCATGCTTCATTCAACTTCTCTTACACCTTCCTACATTCAACTCCCCTTTCCCCTTTACTTGCCAAACCTCCAGCTGCTCAAGACAATAATAACGTTTCACACCCTTCTTAGTTGCCGCGCCCCCGCCCCCCCCCCCCCACACACCCTGCAACCCTTGACACCCACCCACCAACTTTTTTCTCATCCTTTTTTTTCCTTTTAGAATTTGATATCAAGTTAAAAGGATTACCCATATTTGATGGCTACTCTTTCTTCCACCCCTTGCTATTGAATGGGAGTGTGTCTCATTCCTCCCATCCACCACAAAAGTAATCCTACACTCTCATCATCAATAAAATAGACCCCCATCATTGTCTCATAGGCTCTTACATTTAAACTCTTTGAAGGAATTTCCCATTCTAAGAATGCATTGACGTTGAAGTCAATGTCTAGATATGTAGCCTCTTCCTTTTGGTATTGTTTTGGCTATTTGTAGCCTATTGCTAAGCAATGTTTGATCTCAGATTGTAATCTTTAGTTCAATCTTTTCATAAAGTTATGCTCTCAACAAAAGGGTGTCAAGGCTTAAACTTTGAAGGGTGACGGGTACCTGGTGACATAACACAATAGTGACCACTAAAGGAGGAGTATGCATAGCTATCAATTGATATTCAGAATAACGCCACAAAATAAAAATTGGCATCCCCAGTATACATGTTCAACTCAAGCTCCTAACGGATCCCACCTAGGACCATTTAAAGGTTTGGATTGGAAAGCTTTATGCTTATGAGGCCCACCAAAATCACCATGATTTGATCACTCTAGCGATGTTTTTTAGACTCCAAAAGATCAATGTTGCTAGGGGGACAAAAACTATAGATTCTTATCAGATGGCTGGCATCACTCCTGACGCTTGAGTGTAGTGCCTGATGCCTGGGTGCCATCTGTAAAAGAGGGAGGGTGTTAATAGGCCCAAAGTGGGCCCCACAAGGTGGTGCATTCCTTAAGTGTTTGTGGCCAAATACATAGTGGAAATAATAACTTGAAAGTACTTGCCGACTGTACTAGAAGATCTTGTCTTAAGAACATTTATTTATCACTGTTATAAAGAAAATGAAGCAATCATGTTCTCAGGCACATAATGTAAAATGGTTCCATCAAGTGGAAAGAAGAAAATTTTAACAGAAAAGCACATAAGGATGCATGTACACAGAGGACGAAGTGAATATACCATCAGGCACATGACACTCAGCAATCATGGATAAATGACCAATTCATTTCCCAACGTCAAAAGTTACAAAATCTGGTTGGAGAAACTGTGAAAACAAGTGTTGCATCCATTCACATCTGAAATTTCCTTTGCAAAAGCTGCAAAAGTGAAAACAAAAAAGGTTCAACACGTTCATAAGTTCAACACAGTTGGGGAAAAACACAAAAAGGGGTATTTGATCTAGCATGTAGAATATCATCAAGTGCTTATCTAAAGTTGTAATACTTTAACCATTAAGTCTTAAAAAATAGTAATAATAATCCTTACTTTAACTTCAATATCGTTCAAAAAAAAAAAAATCCTTACTTTAACCAGTAAACAGAAGGATTAAAATTTTACAGAAATTTGTAAGCATACAGAGAAATATATAATGCATTCATGCAATAAACTTGGTATATAGTTAAGAGTGAATATTCTTGGCACTAATAGGATTTTGCTATTGTGCATGTTAGAGTTGGCAAATTTGGTCCACAGCTCAATGATCCGTTGATAGTATAGGCCTTATTATAGATGGACCATGCCTTTTTTTTTTGTTATGGTTCTAGTCTTATAGGATAAGAACACTTATTTAGTTTTTGATAATATTTTCTTCAAAAGAGCACATCTATCAAAAGCTATCAGCAATAGGCTTGACTTGAAGCAGGCAAAAAATGGATTAGAACAAATGTTTGAACAAGTGCAGAGATGTAGGAAGATTAGCTAAAACTGGCAACCAAAATGCAAGTGATGATGCATTGATAATTTGAGATGCTGAAACCAGACGCTGTAGTAGAAGGCTGCAAACTAAATGTAAATGGAAGTTCAGTGCCAACTCCATAAACATTAGGTTTTGGTGAAATCATAACAAATGGCAATGGGATTGGACCAGAATCAGATGTAGTATACATTGATGAGGAGCACAGGATGAGAATAGAACATTTACAGCAGCGTATAAACTTCTGTTACTAGATTCACCACCTCTTTTTCTTTATTTGTAACATAATTCAACACCCCATTGTCATTTATTATTATAAAATCAAATTTCTATTTCTTGTTAAAATTGAGAAAAGAATTTACTTAGTGCTTTATGCAATAATATTTCGGAGCATATATCTATGTAGAAGTCATTAACAGACAAGGTGTAATCACTAAAATATACACTATTACATGGCATATAAAAAAGGGTCCTACTCTAGCAAACAGCAAACCATGATCAGTCCATGTTCATCACTCAATTTTTTAATTCAGGATGCAAATGTCTTAGGAATTGGATATGAGGTTCGTAGTGTGGAGAAATTGAGACAGGAAGGTCAACTGATTTTTGCAGAATGGTAATACGAAGTGTCCATCACTGGCACTGACAAGGTAAATCAGCGTCGGCCTTAGCCCAAAACTCAAACCAAGCAAATGAAACAGACCATCTTCCATGTGCCCACAACACATAAACCACTTCAAATTTAGCAGCTTACCACATCGATAAGCAGAAGCCCCTCAATCAAACCGTTAGAATCCCACCAAATTGGGAAGATTTTGTCCCATGGTTAACCCAAGGGGGAGCCCACATGCCAAGAACCAATCTAGTGACATTCATTTGTTCTCTTCCACCAATTCTTTATGAACTATCTTATATGCTAAATTACCAAGAAAACAAAATCAAATGCTATTTTGAACGGATAAAAGTAGATTATACATTTGTATTCATTCTTAAAAAAAGGATAAATTGATGGTTATGCTGGGAAGTACGAAGTGCAGAACCACAGTGAAATGAAATGCGAAGGCGTACGAAAGGGATGACTGAATCTATCCCCACCGTCCGATGGAATTACCGCAATAGCCCTAAATTACGACGGCAGAAATGGACGAAACCCTAGCTCGGAAAGAGAAGAAAACAGAATTGCAGAGAGATTGAGAGGAAATGAAGCCAACCTGTTGTCGTACAACGAGATCTCCGTCCAAATCGCATGACCCTTTTGAGGACACGACTCTTCTGCTTGTGAGAATATGAGGCGAGTCTTCTTGTCTGCAAAGTGCAAAGTGGGCTGAAATTGGGCTGAAATTGATCCATATGGTTAGCCGAACTGGCCCAGATTCAACAGCCCCAAGTAGACTCGGATTCGGTCATGACTCATGATCACTGGGACCAAGTTCAATTAAAACTCGGCCGAGTCCTATTATTTTAATCCAATTTTAAAGGAATCAGTCAAGTAAAGTCTTAGAATTAGCCCCTCTGAGTCTGAAATTGTCGAATATTTAAAAGACCCAAAACATTAGGGTTCGAATTGAATTAGGCTCGATCAGACTCAATTTCAAGCCTAAAATTTTAATGATAATATTATTCAGATTAAGATTGAGCCAAGTGCAAGAAAACCCTAATTTAGCCCAAAATACTAACTTTAAACTAAAATTTGTAAAAAACTTTAATATTATATTCATGAAAAATAATGCAAACAAATTCAACTTGAGAAAAAAGAACTATAATAAACCCGCATGCGCATTTCATATTTGAAATTCAGCTCAGTTCTTACAAATGGAATTGTTTCAAACTCATCTTCAAACAAATTGAGCTTACCTAATTCAGTCAGTTTATTTTGCACTTGACACCATTTTTATTTTTATTTGTAAATTAAAAATATAACCATGTAGATTGAGTGTATATTTCAAGGCCTATTATAAATTAAAATATGAATTTCAATTTTTTGACCCCAGTTCTTCTGAGGAGTATGGGGTGTATGTAGAGTCAGATATATATATATATATATATATATAACTATTTTGCTTACGGTAGTTTGTAACGACCCGACTCGAATACAGGGCTTAGAGGTGACTCAGTGTGATATTGTCTGCTTTGGATTTCACACACAGCTTGAACCCGCAAGATTTTTATTCCTGGGCCTAGTCCACATGACCTGATCCAAAAAGCCTCACACGAGTACAAGGGGTGGTGGCCTCTTATAACCATCCAAATTTTTCTCTCCACTACCGATGTGGGACTCTCCCACATGGGTTCCCAGGTGATGTTTTTATTTTGGGCAGGGGTTTCACATAGTTAGTTACTGATGAAACTTTCATAGAGTGACAACCTTGTAAGGCCCACTGCGGCCACATCACACCTCTCCCCACCTACCCTGTGAACATAATCATTACTTAGATGGATTGTTGATCTAATATGATAAAATTTACACTTTTGAACAAAATTAAATTTTTGAGATTTTTAAAAAGTATGAATTTACTTATCTGCCAAAGTGAATTTTACATGCACCTTATTCAAGTTAAGATTTTTCCAACCAATCAATTTATAAGGGCCTACATATGGCCCCACATGAACGTATGATTTATTTGTATGCTTCAATTGTCATACAGACATTCTTTAGTTCCTCACTCTATATTGGAAGTGAAATTAATCCCACGAACATGTATAAATCTATCAATCTATACACAGTAGTTAAGTAGACAAAGAGTAACTCTATAGAAGTGGTCCAAAAGTATTGAACGTAAATTAAATTCAAAATCTTATTTCATAAGAGAGACATCTTGATCATCAAACCAACCCCTTTAAATCATTAGTCCCTATTTGCCCGATCATTGAAATGCATTAGAGGAAACCCCTCAAGGCGCAATTCTGCACCTTTGAATACAGTGCAAACCAAAACAAAAACTCTCAACAACCCACACAAACCCAAGACAGCCCGTTGCCCCACAACAAAAAAAATTAGTCTCTAAAGAATCTACAGTGGTGTCCTAATACAGTGTCCTTTTGCTACCAAAAGAATCCTGTAATTTCATATACAATGTCTACCTGAAAATTGTAGTGAGCCAGTAGTTTAAGCCAAGTTCTTGGTCAAAACAAAATCCAAAGCTAAATAAATAATTTAAGATGTAAATCTCAGCAAAATTGTGATCCAGTGGTCGTGGAGTGCATGTGCTGGAATCTCAGCAAATGATTATATTTCATATTATAATAGCAATAAGAGGAATAGCCTGGCACGCGACTCCGACTATCAGGGAAATGCTTCGACCTTTTGTCCATGCCGCCATCTTTCATCCTTTTCTTATGAGCTTTAGATTATTTTCTCCATAATGTTTTGAGAACTTTCACTGCAGTTTCCCACTTTTCTGATTTTGTCTTCATCTTCCTCGGAGAGAGGAGAGAGATTGAGAAGCAGAAGGACTACAAGTGGGTGTAGAGATGGCGACCCAACTCCCACAGACAACCAGAAATCACTGCTATTTTAAAAATGGTGCTGACTGTACATTGGATGAATGTGGACAAACCCTCACGTGCCGTTCACAGGCCAAGGATCACCTTTCATGGCTCCAAAGAGCCATTGGAATGCAAGCTACGTCACCCCTTTCAAGGCTATTTCCTTCTTCTTTTTATGTTTGTTTCACATCATTTCATGCAATTCCTGACCCACCACCAACGTGTGTCTTTTTTAAATAAATAAATAAAATATTAAAAGTAAGAAATATACAACTTGGTTTCCCGTCTGAGAAAACACACCATATATCATACGGAGGTTTTATAATGAATTTTTCACCATTTTCCACATATAAAAAAAAAAAGTAAGAAATATACAACTTTTAACCATCAATCTATTTAGAAAGAAATAGCCTCTTATATGTAGAAGATATTGTTATCAAATGATATGATCTATATTTATAATTTTGGAAAAAAAATATAATAAAAAGAATAATTAAAAGTATAATGATGGTAAGTGTAAAAATGGGTTTCATACCCGTGATGGTGCTGATGAGCGTCATCTTCATTTGGAACCTCATGTGAAGTTTGTTAGGCCACACAAATACTCTTTCACTTTATTATATGTATCTACTTTCATGAATTGAATTTCTATTTAATTTGAATCTATTATGAGTTGATCTCATTGTTGAATTAAAATTTAATTCAAATCTAATCTTTTTTATAATTAAATTTTGTATAAATCATGACATTTCAAATTTCAATGGATCTAATTTACTATGAAAATATTATCTTTAAAAATACATTTCAAAATCACTCATTAATGTACTTTGCACCCTCTTCCCCCCTCCCACCCAATAGAGACCTCAATTAGACCTGGGAAAAATTTACCCGATCCAATTAACGGAATTGACCCATTTTGATAAATAACCCAAATATGTCTAACTCATTTAATAGATGACCAGACCATAATTGAACTCGTTTTTACAAATGGGCAGACCCAATCTGAACTCAAAATAAATGAGTAGACCTGATTGACCCGATTATTGCCACACACATATAATCGTGCGAGATTTACATTTATTTAAAGAATAATCTTGATATGTGTTTCACTAAAAAAGACTCTTTAACGAGATAAATGAGTGACTCCAACCTGACGCAAACCGAACCCAAAATAGACATGAACGGACTACACGTGTTTAACAAGACTCAAAAATAAGTCTCAATCCAAATTAACCTAAATTGAGTAAGACCCAACACCATGCTTATATGGAACGTCGCTCATGAAGGGCTTCACCCAAGCCAAATCGGTTCATAAGCTTAACAAGCAAAGCTTGGCATGCATATATAGTTAAAAAAAAAAAATGTATTAAACAATAATTTACCTAATCCCTAAATTTAAAACATAAGTAGCAAACAAATAAAACGTATGTTACTGTGTTTGAGTTGTTACTAGTGTGGTTAAGAGAATAGGGTGAATCAAAAGATAACATTGAGATGCTTTCCTAATGTCATTCGAAATGAGAATATTAAAATACTTTGTGTACTACATATCTTTGTCTTTGTATTTATTCTTTTATAACTTTGTTTTAGTAAAATCTTCTTTATAGCTTCACACAAAAATCAATATTCTAAAAATGTCTCCATTGAATTTTTCTTTTGACAATCTAACATCGGAGTTAAAAATTCTATTTTTTTTTTAACATTTACATGTGAAACTGTGGGATATTCAGCGTAAAATCTCCACGGGTGGACTCCTACCCCTAAGGCACACCAAAGTTAGGCTATGGGTGCTTGAACCCGTGACCTATCGCTTCCTAAGAGGGGAGGTAACCAGCTGAGCTACATCTGTGTGGAAAAAAAAAAAATTCTAATTTTAACATTCTTGCACTTACAAAACTAGAATTTATGCAGAGAACAAAAATATATTCACTTTTCCCACAAACATGGATGGGGACATTCACAATTTATTGTCTTCTCAACATAATTCGATATATTTTACTGTTAAAAGGAGGAAGAAAAAAAATTACTACAAACAAAAGAGAAGTGCAATGGGATGAGAACACAATTAAAAATTTTAAAATTTTAAATATTATTAAAATGAGTAAATGAGCTGAGCTTTTAGTCTCTAACTCAATTTTTTTTTAAAATAAAACTCATTAATTTATTTGACTTAAATCTTAACTGAGTCGAATCTAATATAAATAGGCCACTGAGATTATGTTTCCAATCCAAAGTGGAAAGAGTACGAAGTACACTGTAACTACATAAGACAACCCTCGTGGAGCTGATGTGCCCTCTCGTCTATCTATTATTCCATTCTCGTCCTTTAATCTTTGATTAATTTGATTAATCATCCAACCATCGTTCTTATCAGCTGACTAACCCAGATATTAGCAAATAAACAAATTGCCTAGCTAAGCGCACTTCCGCAGTCCGATAGCCTTGGTGGGGTCCACGCAACTGCGGGAGCATGGATTCTACTTCTTTTGAGGATTCCCGACGCCAAAATGGAGAATCTATTCACGATGGAGAATCTGTTGCTGAAAATGATAGAAGCCAAGTCGAGGCGGATCTGCTTGGATTTTGGTGGAGAATTATATTTATATGCTCCTCGAGCGCACCGTTCGCTTGGTGTCCCACTATCACCGGAGCTAATTAGCAATATAAAACATTGTTTTATTGTAGTTGGAGAGGTAACCTATTATAAATTATTAATATAAGAGGGTTTATTTGAAAATTAAGAAGAGATTAGAAAAATGACTGCAACCATGTTAACAGACATGACAAAGTGTGAAAATTCAAACTAAGATCTTAAAAAATATAGCTTGTTAGCTTTAAGGCTGAAGGCTTGGAAAAAAGTTATAAAATAAAATTAACAATAAAATACATAAAATGAATTGTTCTATTTCAAAGAATATAAAATGAATACTTGCATTTTGTACATGTTTTTCTTTTAATTTATGTAATTCATGACAAGATTGAGTTGACGAGAGTCCAATATTGTGCAACCACATGCATATTTACATATGGAGAAAATGATTCTTGGCGTTTTTATCTATCACCAAAATCATTAATAAGAAGGACTCTAATGTCTAAATATCAAAAAAAAAAAAAAAAAATGAAAAACACGTTTAATAAAAACATCTGGACTGTTTGTATATTCTACATTGAATATATACCATTTATGATTTTCATTATTTAACACATATGTGTTTATGTTTTTTTTTTTTTAATACGTGGAAACTCACCGACTCTACTTTGTAGTGATCATAGGTAAAACTTTGAATCCATAACACTACCCACAAACATCATAGATCAGGTTACGCACTCAAAAAGTTTTAAAACTAGACCTCCCATACAATATGAGAATACCCAACTACTTAAATAAATAAAGTGATGATACAAATGTGTCTTCATATTTGTCAAAAGGTTAGAACTTGAAAATATTTCATTATTTTTTTATTATTATTACATAACATATGTAAACTGTAATTAGATTTCTATCTTAAAATGTTACCAATAATTTAATTTGGGATAAATAAATATATTGGAACGATTATCATCATTCTATTGTAACATCCATAGATTTAAATGTCGAGTTAGAGAGTAATAAGTATAGGAAGTAAGGAGGAGCACATGATCAGTGCATGTTGGAGTATGAAATGGTGTGAAGCCTCGGAAGACACAAGTGAATATGTGATGGCCAGTCCCAGTAGACAAGCCACATGATGATGGCCCACAAATAAACGTGAACAGGTGTGGTGATGACATTTTTAATCATTTAAATAGGCCAGATCTTCTAAAGTCTCAACAATCGGCATCAACTCGGAGAAGTTGGTCTAATGGGAAAGAAACTCTTTTTATGGAAGAAGGTTTTAATTTTGATTCACACTTAATTTTTTTGAATCACTTTCTATAAAGTTACTCTTCGTTGAAAATCCTAATGCATATGTAGAGAGATCTATACATATTTTGAAAGATTAGTCGGGTGTTATGTGGGTACATGTTCACTCCTTAAAAAAGGCCATCAATCATGAAGAAAAATGGCGCGAGTTGGTATACCACAAGCGTGACCATTGGAAATTTGATATTATGAGACATACAACACAATAATAAGATAGTGGGAAGAGAAAGGCGAGAGATTGATGAAATTTTTCCTCCACAACCAGACAAAGGAAAGAAGATTATGATATCCTTCTGGGGGGACGGTGTTGATACTCTAGTTAATAGAACTCTCAAGTCCCAACCCTCGTGCAGTCACTGCAGGCATCATTTATAGATCGGTCCAAATTAATTTTTTAATCTTACAGTATTTAAGAATTTTATTTCTTTCGTCTTATTTTAGTTATCTCATTTAAAATATTTGTATTTTTTAAAAAACTTTATATATAAGACCTAACATTTTATTTGATCTCATCTATTTTCAACACACTTTAAACTACTCCAATATAAATGAGACTAACTGTAACGACCCGACTCTAACACAGAGCTTAGGATCCAATTTAATGTGATATTGTCCGCTCTGGGCCTCACATACAAGCGAATCCGCAGAGATTTGCCTTTGGCTCGGGCCCACATGGCCCGGCCCAAAACACGTCACACAAGAGTTGTGGAGGGTGGCCTCAAATAAGCCCCCACTCCAAACCATTCCAAACCGATGTGGGACTCTCCCACATGGTGGTGTGTAGCTAGGGGCAGGGTATCACAATCACCCCCCCCAAGGCCTCGAGCTGCCCTCGGCTCGACTCGGCTCAGCTCAACAACACCAGAGAAGGAGGAAAGCCCATACAATCCGAGTGTTGAACTCTACTCTGATACCAATTTGTAACGACCCGACTCGAACACAGGGCTTAGGGTCCAACTCAGTTTCATATTGTCCGCTCTGAACCTCGAACACAAGTGAGCCCGCACGGATTTGCCTTTGGACCGAGCCGACATGGCCCGGCCCAAAACGCATCACACAAGAATTGTGGGTGGTTGCCTCAAATAAACCCCCACTCCAAACCATTCCAAGCCAATGTGGGACTCTCGTACATCGGTGGTGTGTAGCTAGGGACAGGGTATCACACAAACTATTTTAGGACAATCTCAAAATCCATATAAAACAACTAAATTGAAATAGAGAGAATAGTTGATACTTTAATTATACTAGTTGTTCTGGTTAAAATTTAAGAATGGGCAAAATGATGGGAATTTTAGAAATATGGTCGAAAATTTTGAAATTTGACTGAATTTTTTGTTGAAATTTGACACATATTGTCTGATATAGTTTTTTTTTTTTCTGAAAAATTATCGATATTTTTAAAATTTATTTTTCAACTTCTATCTAATTTTTTTAACTAAGCTGCAGGCCCATTGCTAGACCTCCACTAGTAGCATCCTTCCTTTTGTTGAGAGTAGTATAATCTCATCGTTCATAAGAGTCATATTTATCGACTTACTTGTAAATTTAGAGCCCATATCTCCCTTAAAAGATTTAAATTTGAATTATTTTATTTAAATATTACACAATTCTTTGATTTTGAAAAATAACTTGTCAAATTTAATTGTAAAATAATAACCATTGTTAAAAATGTTAAGAATCATTTTTCTCATCTTTGAAGTTAGCATTAGTAATATAAATTGGCAAATCTTTTTTATAAGTTTACTGTATATTAAATAGTCGTAAGAGTTGAACATACAACACCTTTTGTCAAATATTACGTGTCTATATTCCTTTTTTTAAGGAAAGCATTATTCTATTAATAAATCAAAATCTGATTTCTATATCTAAATTTCAAACCCTAGATATCCAAATAACTAGGCCCACCTATATATATACATTACCGAGTAAGGAGGCCTAAAACCAATTAGAAACTTCATCTTGCGTAGAAGGAATTATTAAATTCCTATTATATATCTTCCAAATCTTTTTATCCTTCCAAAATAATTATTTCCATGGTTTAGAATAATTTTTCCTATATATAAAATAAATCCACAATTTTTAATATCTTTTTTTTTAGAACCTTTACCCACCAAACATCTCTCTGAGTTAGAAATTTCCAGACAAAGACTACTAAAGTAAGCTTTATTTTCTTTTTAAGATCCTTTATACCTAAAACTTTATTTCATTAATTAATTCTTCTAGAGACTTATTCCTTTAAACTTGCATTCTCGTGTCCATGTTCATTAATGCCCACAATTTAGGTAAGATAATGCCGTGGTGAATTCCACTAAACCACACTCGCTAGTACGGTAGCCCGCGGTACACGCTACACAGTTCACTTCTAATGAGCATGCGTGGTATGAGTATCTGTATCCCGCCAGAATTTCTCAAGCCGCGTGTGTTGGATCGATTTCCGTTCAAATTTTTATTGCACGTGCGCAGGAAAGATTCCATAGAACTAAAAATAACCGCAGCCACTGAGACCCTATTGACGGCAACTAACTGCGTCAGTTTAAATTATAATGATAATTAAAAATGATATGAAATTCAGTGATTTAAATTGAGGAATATAAATGATTAAAATTTAGGGTGGATATTTATGCAGTCTACTTTTCTTTTAAGAAACACTCAATTTCAAAATTTTATATTAAAAATACCATTTTGCCCTTCAGTTAAAAAAAAAGACAATTTCTCTACATAAATTTGAAGGGCAAAATAGTAATTTAACGTAAAATTTTAAAATAAATTATCTATTAAAAGAAAAGTAGGGTGTCTAAATTGCTATCCAAAATTTATTAACTATTTAATGTTTAAATAAATTTACTTTTGTAATTGCAATATTAACAATATATTATTGGAGTTACAGTTTTCTCTGTTAATTTTAGAAAAAAGGGAGGGCAGTGTAGGCCATTCGCCTCTTATAAGTGGGCTCAAGGGTGGATTCAATTTCAGGGATTCCGGAGACCCGACCCGCATTTCGTAAAGTAGAGTTTAATGGGATTTGAAATCCGGAAGCGTCTATAAAGGTGGTCCGTGAGGGAGAAGGGCTTCGTAGCTAGGCGAAGATAGAGAGAGAGAGGAGAGGCACGGAGAAGTCTCTGGTAAGAGAGAGATTGAGAGAGATAATGGGGGGTTGGGCTATAGCAGTGCACGGAGGTGCCGGTGTGGACCCAAATCTTCCCTTGCAGCGCCAAGAAGAGGCCAAGCAACTCCTCAATCGTTGCCTTCTCTTGGGCATCTCCGCCCTTCGCTCCTCTCTTCCTGCTATTGACGTCGTTGAACTCGTTGTATGCTTCTTCTTCTTCTTTCTTCCCTTTCATCACCCAAATACCCAATGCTGATCACTCCCTTTTTTTTCGATTTATATAGTCTCAACTCTCAAGTCTAAACATCCATCTTATATCAATAAATTCATGCATGAACGTTCATATTTGCTTCATCTTATGGGTTTTAGCATGGAATTATTTGTATTGAGAGCCTTCTCATTTGATGGGTGCTACGGATTTAATCGACCCATCTTGAGATCCGTCCGCGTCCATCACAAAAATGGTGTTTTTCTTGGAAATCATGGATTTTGATCTTTCTTTCGCTCATATTTTAAGTGGGCCTCCTCCTATCTGTTTGTTATTTTCAGACTTAGACAAAGTGCAATCTCTTTTTTTTTTCTTCTTCTGATTTCCATGTGTTAGTGGGAATCTGTCTCCATGTTTGCGAAAGAGACTTGAATCTGTAATCCAACTTTATACTGCTAAATGTACACCACAATACAAGAGTGATAATCGATAAATACAGAAAAATTCCATTAATTTTACGGTGTATGAGAGCCGTAGATGTTAAAAGACGTGAGGTGTATCTGCCTTTTACAGGTAAGAGAACTGGAGACGGATCCGCTTTTCAACTCTGGCCGTGGATCTGCTTTAACTGAGAAAGGGACGGTGGAGATGGAAGCCAGCATCATGGATGGTAACAAGAGGAGATGTGGGGCCGTCTCTGGCCTGTCGACTGTGAAGAACCCCATCTCCCTTGCACGCCTGGTAATGGAGAAATCTCCCCACTCGTATCTTGCATTTCAAGGCGCCGAAGAATTCGCCAGGCAACAGGTAATTCGACTTATTATTGATTTTAAACATATAATTTTATAACTTTTAGTCATTATATTATATAAATAAAAATGATTTATTATATTAAATAATAAATAAATTATCAAGAGATTTTTTTTTAAAAAATAAAATATAAAAAAATGGTTTTCACACAAATACCATGTAACTCGCTCTCATTCCTAGTCCGACGCTTCTCATAAAATATGGGGTGTGCGACAGCTGGTAGCCAGGGCATGTGCCTGGAACACATTTTTCATGCAAGCCAATTCTAGCCGTCTAAACAGGGTCCGACTTTGACTGAAGTTTAGATTCAATGGCTGACCACCAATGATGATGGTTTACAATTTGGAATGTTCTTGATAATTACTTTTATCAACCAAACATCAGCTAGAAATGGTTCTACGATCGAAAATGAGGTTTTTAGCTAAATATAGGATTATTTAAAAAAATATTCTTTTAAAGTTGAGTGTACTTCAATTGATTATCTCCCATCTTAAGAAGTAGAAGGTGATGTGTGTTATGGGTAGTGGACTCCTCCTTAAAAATTTTAGTAAATTTTTAAAAAAAATTCAACAATTTTTTATTTTATTTTATTTAATAAAAATATTTAACAAGATTCGGTGTTACGACTTGAACGACCAGAATCCATTTGTGAATCGCCCATATTTATTTTCTTCTATCAGATTCCACTTATAAAGTATGCTTGGACTTGGGCCTTTCGTTGGTTTTGAGCCAAAAATCTCCGGCATTATTTTATTTTGTTTTTGGTGTTAAAGGCTATGGGCCCTTTTCCGAGTGGAGAAAAGTAGGTGGTATCTTTGCCTACTTTTGGTCTTGCTAGGCTGCCTAGAATATTCACATGTCATGTGTGATAGATTTGTTGAAAACGACACTACGGATTCCACTTGTTCCAAAATTACACTCCTAACTCAGCAACAGCTCTATTGTATCAGTAAGTGTGGGCGAAAGATAATTTATTTATTTTTACCTTTTTTTTATTATTTAAAAATTAAATAAAACTTGAAAATATTATAGAATTAAAAACTCACTCGAGTTATTTTGAATTTTTAAATAATGAGTCTTTATTATTATTATTATTATTTTTTTGAATTTACGTATAAAAAATTGCATAGTGGTATCCATTGTCCTTAAAATACACTAGGTTAAGTCTTCACGGTTTGAATGTGGCACCTCCTACTTCTTAAAGTGGGAGGTTAACCTGTTGAGATATAGTCATGTGATTATTCTTAACTTTTGTGTTGAATAATGTGAGAAATTACTGTATCACTAATGTAAATAAAATTTCTATTATGAGACATCTTGTTGATTATGTATTTGATATTTCCATTGGCTACTGCACGGCAGGGTGTTGAGTTGGTGGACAACAGTTTTTTCGTCACAGAAGAAAACGTGGGCATGTTGAAGGTGGCAAAGGAGGCAAATACTATCATGGTATATACATTTCTAATGTCTTTTTTAAATATCAAATATATATATAATCAAATGGTTATCCTTAAGTGAAAAATATAATATATTGCAAAATCTAGTAGTTAGTGTTAATTAAATAATAAATATGAGGTTGGAAGGCTGTTCTGTACTGCTTTCAGATAACATAATTGAAGCCTGAAGGAAGAGTTAAATTGAATTACTAACCTATTTGGACCGAATAACCATGGTCTCCAAATCTTTCTAATTGTTTTTTTTAATGAATTGAGATGCTGTTTAAATATTTTTTTAATTTTTATCCCTTATGATAAAGTATCTCTTATAGATCAGTTATATTTTAAATAATATTTTATGTTGTATAACAGTGTATAAATTAATATTTAAGATGATACATTTGATTACAGTAACAGCCCGACAAAGAAAAAACAATGACGGCCCCTCAAACATTCTTTTTCTCTGTCACATCTTTAGCTAAAGTGGGAAAAATAAAAAATAAAATAAAATAAAATAAGAATACATGAATAGGCATGTGCTGGGTTGGGTCCCTTTGGACACAGAAGGCGGCTTAGATCTTAGACTTGTCTTCTTGTCTAATGCAGTAATGCTATTATTATTATCACACACATCACGTGACTTGATGGGCCTGGGCCATGCCTATTCAAAATTTGAACCATTAAGAGCTGGGCTCGGCCCATTAGAGTCTCCGAAAAATTGGAACCTATCAACTGATAATTGCATTGTTGGGTATTTGCAGTTTGATTACAGGGTACCAACCGAGACGTGCAGCATAGGCGCCATAGCAACCGGCGACAATCTCTTGCAGATGAACGGCCTCCCCATCAGTGTATACACGCAAGAGACGGTCGGGTGTGTCGTAGTGGACAGCCAAGGCCGTTGTGCGGCGGCCACCTCCACTGGTGGGCTGATGAACAAGATGAGCGGCCGCATCGGCGATTCCCCCCTGATCGGCTCTGGGACCTACGCGTGTAACCTGTGCGCCATTTCATGCACGGGCGAAGGGGAAGCGATCATTCGGTCGACGTTGGCTAGGGATGTTGCGGCTGTTATGGAGTACAAAGGCTTAGACCTTCAAGAAGCAGTGAACTATGTTATAAAGGTGAGGTTGGATGAAGGCAAGGCTGGCCTAATTGCAGTCTCCAAAGATGGAAAGGTGGCATATGGGTTTAACACTACAGGAATGTTTAGGGGCTGTGCTACAGAAGATGGGTTTATGGAAGTTGGTATTTGGGAGTAATTGGATTGGAAATCGGGAGAGAGTTTTAGAATTACAGTAGTCTGGTTTGACAACTTGATTGTTGTCTACACTTTACAATAAGTTGTATTCTAAGTGTCATCCAAGACTGCAAATGAAACATGTTGGCCTCGTTTCTGGATAAATATCTGTGCACTTATATTGTGACTGATCACTATACTGTATTGTCCATTATTGTCTTCACTTGTCGTACTGAAAAATATATATAAAAAGAATGTCACTGATCCGGTCAGTGAACCGATTTATCCCATGTTTGATTACACAAAACGCTTGTGGAATGATTGCTATCCATTTAATTTTAATCAAACTGGTATTGAAGTTTAAATATTGACCCAACATTTATCTGTCCAAGGGGGTCAATACAACCCAAGTGCATGAATGATGATTCAACGAGAACTTTCATTAAGGGTTTCCATAAAGAAATTGCAAATTGGTGGTCAAGTAGGGAACACTTCTACTTTGAATAGATTACCAACAAAATATTTGATGTCTTTATTTCGAATAAAAGATTCCAATAAAATACTTAAGTAGACCACACCATGTCTAGAACGGGCAAAAGTTGGTTCAAGCTAATGCAGCCAATGTATGTGGATGAGAACTTTTATTAAAGGGTCCCATGACAAACTTCCAACTTGGAGGCCATCTTGTTATTTGTTGATGCTTCGGCACTTATTTAAGGATATAAGTTGTGGTCTCATGGATCGATTTCTTGGCATTGTTAGATACAAAGAGATTTTTTAAAGTTTTAGTTCTATGACATAGATTAACACATCTCTTCATTTTATATTTAGTGATTACAATAAGATAAAAATTAAGAAGAATTATTAGAATGAAATGATAATACTGGTGCACGATATTATTACACCAACTCAACGAGTAATAGGTATAGAGTTCACTAAAAAGAATGTAATGGGTGCGTTGGAAATATCATTATATCAAATTTTAGATTTTTCGACATATTCAAAAAATGATTTTCGACCTACCACCACTCTATAATGAGCCCTATACATAGGTGTTCAATGTAATATACAGCACACCAACGTGCATCCGATTATCCCCTATATTTAAATAAGTTTGATTTCCTTAAGATATAGTTTAAGTTAACTTATTTTTAATCTTGTTATAAAGGATAGTGAGATAAAGTTAATTTTACATGTAGGAGCTCACGCATTCATCAAATCTTTATATCTCAATATATCCATGTGTTTTTTCGTGGATCCAATAACAGCCATCTCAATATATCCATGTGCTTGTTCATGGATCCATTAATACCCATCTATCTGCTCACTAATGAATTGAGATATACGATTTTGCATGAAAAATTTAAGAAAGTGTACATCAATCAAATGCCGATTACTTTTATCATGTTGACCCCTATTTTTATTGAATTAGACTTTTTGAACTTCACGAACTTTGTACACCAACATTTTTGTAGAAATTAAAAACATTAAAATTATTTTCTATTGTTTCATGTAAAGTTTTTTATGGAAATGATTTCTGCAAAAGTATAGGAGAGAGGGTTGAAAAACAATATTCACGGTGAACACAACTTATGGACTAACCATGGCCTAATTTGATTGATGATTCAAGTTCCAACTAAACATGACCCTAAACTTGATCCATGATCCAATTGACATAATCTATTATTTAACCGAACACTAAATCAATCCAACCCTTGTCACATGGTTAACTTAACCAATGAACCAATTCATGCCTTTTAAGTCTTAATTGATGGTCTAACCAAACTAAATAGGATATCTATAATCTATTATTCGAACCATTGTTCAATCATTAGACCAACTTAATCCAACCTAACTTATGAATTTTTAGGTTAAATTAATATAAGTATAGCCAAAATCTAAACCAATTCTACTCTTTATTGCATAATATTATCATTTTAAAATTATGTTGAATAACTACATAATGTATATAATTGTTATTGTTATTATTACTGTGATTAATATGATAATTATGACTATTATCATCATCACCATCATCATATGTATTTCACCAACCTAAAAATAGAAAGAATTCATTTATGAAATATTATGAAAAACATTCTCACACCAAACTAAAGAAATTAATATCCATGAAAAACAAAAATCTATAAATTTCATTTTCTATGAAAATAAGAAACATCGAACAAATCAACTTTCACGACAAACAGTGACGCACAAACGTGCCCTTGAAGTCATTTAGGCTATTCCATTGGAACATTGCAGATGATATTATAGTCATACTAATCCAGCGATCGTAATCCTCTGTATCAACAGCAGTAGCCTATCATTCAAAAGGATATCCTTCTTCATCTTTGGCCTCATAGCAAACACATCAATGCAGTTGAAATAGTAGATGTAGCCAATACTGACACTTCAGAGTTTTGAATGGAAAAGGATATAGAACCCCATCCCTAGCACAAGTGAACCCCATGGATTACCAACGTGCAGCTTTGTGGGAATTTAGTTGAATCCAACTCAAGGAGGTATGCATTACTATGAGCAAAAGAAAAAAAATCTAAGCTTATGTTCAAATCATTATTATTTGGTCCATCAATTCATCTGAAAATTCATGAAAAGGCAACAGCCTACACACCACATTCGTTACATTTAACGTTAAAATGGTAGTACATGGGCAAAAGCCAACACAGAAGTAAAAGAAGCAACAACATATTCTCAGCTTCAAAATTTCTAATAAGAATTTGGGATCCACCAAGTCTCAGGTTCCCATTGGTGGACTTCAATGAGCCTTCCTAGTTACTCATGCTGTTCCTAGAAACAAAATCAAATCATAATAAGATCCAAGCAGTATGATTATAAGCAAATGTGCACAAAATATGTTCCTGTCTGAAGTGTAAAGGCATCATTTTTAACATTTTAAAAATGATAGGATCTGCTCAGCTTCATAACGAGTGTGTACATTCAAGGAAAGGAACTCTGCATAGCATTCTATGGTCTATCTGGCAAGAGAGGAATAACAAATGCTTCAGGAATAAAATAAAAAAAACACGTTAGCTCTCTGCATTGCAAATTCCAGGTGTAACCAGTTCTCCAAGGCTGACATCATTTCTATGTGGGCTGACTGCACTAGCAGAATGCAGGAATTTAAGAAGCCTGTGATCCAAAAATGCAAATGTATTGGTTCAAGTCATGAAGAACTGGGAGGATGTCTGGGTCATTGCAAATTCCAGGGTTAACCAGTTTGGTAAGGGCAACATCATTCAAAGATGGGCTGACTGTCAAGAGTCCAGGAATCTAAGAGGCTTATGTTCCCCTGGAAGCACCCTCATGGCAAGTTGAAACCCTAATTTCAATGGTAGCAGCATTCATGAAACTGGGAAGCCTGAATTTGGGAGAATTATTCAAAACTCTAGTGCTGAGGAGGTGTAGTCCTTGGCTGGTCCGTCATAGGTTCACTCTAATGAAGCAGAGCTTTTGGAAAGTGTCAAAGACCTGGCTAATGTTGGATTAAAGGTGATCTCACTGAGGGAAGATTCTTTGTCAATTATTCAATGGGTTAAAGGTATGCATTGCCCAAGTTTGAGGGAAATCAGATTCATTCTCAAGGAATGGAAGTTCCAAGTTCAAAGATCCCAATATCTGCCAATAAATGAGCAAATCAGCTAGTGAAAGGAGGCTCCTTCAGGAGGAAAAGATTACAAGTAAACTTTAATTCTAAGCTTTGTGGGCCTGCTGTGGTCCTTTGCCTACGTTTAGTTGTATTATTTGTGTGTTTCATTTCTAGAGTTGAAATAATGTGATAGACCAATCAAATCTGGGTCACTGATATCAGTTCACAAAATGGCCAGTTTCCCTCAATCTGAACAAATTGTAGATTTTTTTCATATTTTATTATTATGTTTTTATATTTTATTATCAGCTGCTATTAACTAAGATATTTAACAACCAGAAACATTTATCTTCCTCCTGCCTGAAATAACATCACTTTTATCTATAAATGACAGCATTTCTTGGTATGGTAGGCCTCAAAACTTTCAAGCAATATCCAGTTATGATTTAAGTAGATCTTAGAGATATAGCCTTAGGTTTATAAATTAATATAGGGCGCATGCTTTGTTAGTTGGCATTAGGTTAATTTCAAAGAAATGACAAGAAATAAATACCTTTAGCAGAGACATCTACACAAATTATGTATTAGAAGGTAATTGGTTTGATTCAAACCTAGAAACTTAGCAGTTGCAAAAGTGAGCAGTCACCAATGGGCCATGGGCGCAAGTCCAAACAAGGTATATCCAACTCAATTTTGTCAAAGATTTAACTTAATTGTCAAAGAGCTCTGAAGATGAGCTTTTTTTTTGAAATGTGAGAATCGCTAAATAATTAGTAGAACAAAAACACAGTAGTGCAACTTTAGTCCTGAATAGAAAATGAGGACGAGTCGATCAAAATTGGAAACTACTTTCTATAACACCAGAATGATCCTTCGGTGCAACAGTCAAATCAAATAGAAAATCATGAGAGCAGGGTGGGCTAAGTGTAGGCATGCATGCTAGCAGAGTATTACGTGATAAAAAAGTATCGCGTTGATTAAAGGGGTGGATTCTAAAAGAGTTATTAGACCAACCATTGCTTTTATGGAGCTTCGATCTGGACAACGAAAGAAAGATAAGTAGATAAAAACAGATAGACATGTACACTAACACTAAAAGGTAAAATACAATCGCATTGGAGAAACCTTGAGGGTAGCACTTAAGAACAAGAAGACGAGGAAATGCCACTTAAAGTGTACTTAGAGACCAGAAACAGCCCAACTCAAAGGATTGAAGGGTTACAAGTAGAAGGTAAAAGAAAATAGAAATCCATTTAAAAGAGGACACAATGGGAGGAGTGACAAAGAATATGGCTTTTGAATAGGGTTTAGTGAAGAAGTAAAAAAAAAAAGCCAACCCCAGAAACATGGGATTAGAGGCTACAATCATGAAGATGAATTTTGACAAGGTTCAGAGCATGAATTAGGCATATTTTCTTTCTTCATCAATGGAATTTCACTTAACAATAGAAGAAATTACAAGGACTAAAGAAAATAGAAGATTCAAGCTGGAAAAATGTATGAGTACACTGCATCATCAAGGACTTGTATTTCAACCCCATCACCAAGGACTCATATTTCAGCATTTGCAACTATACAATATTGAATTTTGTGATTCATGTAATTAAGTAAATAAGTGTGCACAAGCCTTACTTGATTAGAAGCTAAGGTAGGAGCAGTTGAAACTGTTGGAGATGTGCACTTCTGAGCAGACCCATCAAATATGTAGGAACAATCTGTATATGCCATTCCGATACCCACTCCAGCACCAAAAGCTACAGATGCCCATCGCGTTACAGGACTTCCTAGGAGGATAAATCAAAAGCATTGGTGAACAAATTGCAAGACAAATGTTTTTATGTAGAAATTAGTTAGAGGAACAAGGGCGGCTTCGTGTATCCATGGGATTAGTCACACCTCCACATGGGGTGGGAACACCCATGTTATTCAAAAAATTAGTTAGAGGACATCCTTCACCAACCAATGATTCAAGAATCAATACAATGAAAGTGGCACATCCATTGCAATGCTAGAAAGATCAGTCTATAGACCAATTTATAGAGATAAAGCAGTATTTGCCTAACGATATGTTGCATATTAAATTGTATAAAAAATATATGTTGCATATTTTCTTTTCTTTTCTTTTGAGGGCCATGTTCTGAACAGCTCAGTGCTTGATGTGGAGTTGTATTATTCAGGCTTACGGTTATTCGGTCTATTGGGTTCCCCGAACTGCAAATTCAGAAGCCGGTGAGTTGGCTCGTTAGGGTGTGGCTTTATCGTCGGAAATTGTAAATAATTTTATGTATTTTTCGGGGTAGTCTCTTTTTTGTTTGGTGGCTGGCTTTTTCTGCCTACTTTGGTTGTATGTTTATTTTATTAACGAAGTTATCTTTCAAAAAGAAATGATATGGATAAAAAGAGAAGATTCCATATGGCAGAATGGGGTCTATTTTCCAAATTCTTAGAAGCTTGGATTCGTTGAATATTGAATGCTCTTCCAGGAAGTGATTCTGGAGTATGGCCAGCCTCTAATGATTGGTTTAGCCAAGTCCTGATTTCTAGACACAGGTTGCAGACTGATCAGTGGAGAAATAATCACATGGAACAGGGTCTGCTTAAGAGGATAACTTACAAGTTAAAAAGATGTTCAGAACAGAAAGAGGAGTTTTTACCTCATTTAATTTACAGCTGAGATAGTAGTTTCTGTGCATTAAAATGGGATGCAAAAGAAGTTGATTGCACGGACGGGTTATGTGGGACTAATCAGAGCAATTGGCTTCTCCATTGACGATACTTCAGCAGGTGCATATTAAAGATATGGAGAACTTTAGGATTTTGGTGTACAATTCTAGTGGTCAATTTTCAGTAAATCAATTTTCAAGAATCTGAATTATTACACGGTATCAGGCTTCACTCCTGTTCAATTGTACAAGTCAGGTGGTCCATCAATGGTGCTTCAGCCTTGAAGAATTAGTTGGTTGGCTAGACGTCAGGTGGTCCATCAAGGGAGCTTGCACCTTGAACAATTGTTGGGTGGCAGATCTTGATGAAAGTTACAATCAACCATCTTTGGAATAGAAAACAGGAAAACATTAACGATGTTATTCTATGCTTCTGCAAGCATGGTTGATGAGGTTTGGATCTGAGAGGTGAGAGGTTATTTGAAGATCAGTACTTTGACCTGTGTTATGGTCAATTTGAGATGAGAACAATGATAGAACTTATCATTATGAGCCTCACTCCATTTATTAGGTGGAGGTGGAGATCATAAAGTTATTTCGCAAGCTTATGTTATTTTTTATTTTTATTTTGTGGGAACAATCAAGCTTATGTGTTATGTTTTCATCATCATCAATTGCCTCATCTAGATGAGTTCTAAAAACATGTGGAAAAATGAGTGCAAAGGGATTTTTTATTCAGTTCTCTATAATGGAGTGCTTGGATCTACCTATGAAGGCAGAATCAGAGTTATTAGTCAATTTTGTATGTTCTTAGTGTTATTTCATTGTAGTTTTGAAAGAGGGTTCAGGCCACTTCATTCTTTTTAGTGATTATCATTTGAAAAAATAAAGATTCATATCTCAGCTTGGTATAGCATCATAGTGATCTTAGTGATCATCACTCTTAATGAGCATCACAACCAATGAGAAATAAAGCAAGAGAATCACACCTAAGTCAAGACTCAAAATGCTACTCCTTCAATAAAAGAAAACTATAATTAAATACAAGTCATCCATCATGACGATCGACTACTGACCATAAACTTTCTTTTTAATTTTTTGAGCGGTAACTAAACTTTCTATTTAATGATAACATAAATTTTATTGATAAGAGCAGCACGCATAAAGTCAACCCAGAGCATGCAAAGAAGCTTCCAATATAGCAACTAGAAAGAAAGAGGAACCACATCAATATCCCCAGCAACACCAACTAGCATATCACTAGATAAGGAGGAACTGTCTGCATGCATGTCCCTGACAATAAACTTATAAGTAATTTGTGTAGGCATTTCTTTAATAGCAGCATTATCACTTGTCTCTTAGATAATTGGACACTTGCCTGAACACATAAGGTTTTTCTAAGAATTAATACTTTCATTAAATTCGCATTTAAAAACAAAATCAAGACTAACTAGTTCAATACTTCAATCCAATTCGCAAACTAGAATAAATTGATACAAAACAACTCACTCAATCAAATTGCATAATATTCAAATGAAACAGTTCTAAGTTAAAACCTACTTTGTATGACGCAGGTAACTATGTCTGAGTGTCCCATGAGCATCCTCAGCCCTTTTTTCGTTTGTCATTCCTTTTTTTTTTTAAAGAATAGTATAGTTTCATCATTTGATTTATCAATAAAAAGATCATTATTCAGCATCAAAATTATGAAGCCTCATCTCAAACAATTGGGGCCAGCTTTATTAATTCTATTTGTCTACCCATCCCCATTGAACTTCATCAATAGCAGGCAAGCTCATCATTGATTTGAAAAGAAAGAACGCTGTATGCTGCTGTCATCTCAAAATTTATTAATATATTATTTTTTTAAGTAAAAACTTGAAGTGTGCAGTAGAAGTTCAAAACAATGAAAATATGAGTTCTGAAACTAAAAACTTGAACCCAACAAGGTAATTAAGAAAGAGAGAGAGAGAACCTGAACCTATCAAAGAAGCCAGTAAAAAATCAATTCCAAACCTCCAATAAATGGTATCTGTTCATGAAAAGAATATGTAGCACTTTGGAAAGTTCTCGCTACTGTAGACTTGTAGCTATAAAGGCTTGTCTTTAAGTCACATTACAATTTCAAATGAATAAGTTAATGAGGGGACAATATAATCAAATGAATCAGGTAATGAGTAAAAGAGTTGGACAAGGTAAAGGGACAGGAGTTTCAAGAATTGAACCGGACTCTGGCCGGATGTTTTATTAGGCTTGAAATCTAAGCGTCAGTTCAAGCCTAATTGATAATTTGGCTGAATTTTCACACTCTTTGGGCCTTTTGGGGTAAGGCAGGCCATATTCTCCTCTCAATACATTTCAGAGTAGTCTAGTGGGAATCCCATCCACCATGCATGCACTGTGGGAGAGAGTGGATTCTTTCTTTGCCTACACCAAAGTCAAGTTTTATAATCATCATCATCATCAATGCATTTTTTCCATCCATCTATGGTTAGCATTCATTATTGTATTTGGCAAATTTTAATATAGATCAGCTACCTATATGACACCTATAGGACTCAAACCTGCAACCTTCTTATGCCAAAGGTTCTTAATAACATTGATGATCAAATGATGATGATAATTAAGATGAGGAATAATTATGACATGGATGGTAGTTTCTTTATTTGTGGTACCCTAATTTTTTTTTATCACCTCTCATCCAGAAAACAAGGTAGCATTTAACCTGTGAGTTGCAAGGTTCCAGACATTCTCCCAATATCACAATAAAACACCAAACCTTCCCACATGTCAGCATTTGCATATAAACAGCAACCTTTGTTCCGTCAACAAATACTTGCATCATATTGAACAGTCACCCAGGACAATCATCCAGATACTTTGAGCTCTATTGAGATCTAAATAAACTCAATCTGCAAGGCCCATCAATAGTACTTCCATGGAGGAGGGTGGGGATGAGTGGCTACCCCTTGAAACGCGTGTCTCTAAAGTTTCAGCTCTATCAGTTACGTCTAGGGTAATCACTTTAGACTTTTAGTTTTCCAATTTTAATGTTATCTAGGTACTCATCTATTAGAGATTTCATTTAGTGATGGATATCAGTCAGATGCTTGTCAAATTGGGACAAAAACCATTTACAACGGGAATATGGATGTAAGAGGGTTAGACTTATCATAGGAAGGAAGCCAAGGTGGGCGCCAGATGATGAGCTTTATTGGGCTTAATAGAGCTCAAAGTTCTTCAGTAAATTTTTCAACCGCATATTACTAAAATATAGTTACATTGAGATAATAGGCTTGTCCAAACGCACTCTAAAATCAAAGAAGATCGAAGAAACGGAAAAAAAAAAAAAAGAATCGGATTGAAGTACTCGAGTCCTAGGGTAGGGTACACAAAACACACGGAAAATAGGAGGCACCTTCTCTGATGAAAAGTCAAAACTATCATGAAATAAAAATTAGTGTAGAAAGCGAGAGAAGGCAAACAGAAGATAAAAGGGTGAGGGAAAAAGATCTCACGGAAGAAAAGGAGGCCACCAAAGGCGCCGGCGAGAGACGAATAGACGAAACGGCGGAGGGTGAGATCAATGCAAGCATCCCATTTCGCATTCAGATCGTACGGTGGAGGAATCATCTCCTTCTTTTCCGCCATTTGAGATACAGAGACGAATAAAATGAAGAACAGGAAAGAAGAAAGCGGAAGATTGAAAGGAAAGGACAAGTCCTCTCTAAGAAATACGAGGGTACATTTCCGTAAATTACGTCAAAATCTGTGGCGTTTTAGTTTACAAACTTTACAATTTACATGAAAATAAATAAATAATGATGCGAATGGGCCAGGCCTGCCATTATGCATAGAGCCATAGAGGAATTATCTGCGGGCCGAACACTTCAGACTTCTGTTGGGCTTGAAAATGAAAATTGTACATGGGTCAGATTCGAATTATATCTAAAAATCTAATACAACTCCCATGTGTCAAATTTAAATTGATTCCAAATTGAACTAAATTTTAGATGTAAGATCCTGATATGTATTTAGATATATTTACATGTAAATTCACAGTTCACTTTCAAATTTGACATGATTTAAAATAGTATTCGTATTTGGGTTTCTTATCAGGTTTAATTTGATTGGACTTTTTAACATTGTTGAATCCATTTGAATCATACAAATCATTTGATAAAAGACTACGTAGATAAAAAATAACATAACTTATTGGGCATCTAAGTATACATGCATATGAGTATATAAGATTCATGTCACACGTGCTCCTAAATAGAGCCTGCATGCTTTAACATAGGAGTCGAAATCTCGGCCGATACGGTGCATATTAACCTAGATATCTCAGGATTTCCATGACCGAGATATCTTCGTCGATACGCATAGTATCGGCCAAAGACAAAAAAGTTCGGTCGAATATCAGCCGATATTTATATATATATATTTTTTTTTAAAAAACCTTTTTTTTAAATGATTTTTTTCAAAAAAAAAACCCACTAGATTTTCAAAAAAAAATGAAGAGAGAGAAAAATCTCGGCAGCCGAATTTTGGACCCCTGCTTTAACATGATGTCACTTGACAGATGAGCCCACAATTGTGTTCAATAAAAATACCTATTCTTTAAGTTCAAATTCATAAGGGTTATGACTGGTAATAAATTTTGTAGAAGTTCGGCTAGTTATGATAAATCCATGAGATGGGATTCTAAAGTTTGAAATCCACAGATTATAGAAATTGCTTTAGCCCATCTTGCCAGGGTTCTCGTGGAAAAATGACTAAGTTGAGAAAATTATTTCCATGAAAAAGATTATTTTGTGTGTGTGTCACTGTGGCTGTTTTTCTCTTCCTTTTAGAATGGTAGAGAGCAGTGAGACAATGTACAATAGTGAATATTGGTAACACTCTAAACCATGGAAAACTAATGTAACCACATGCATGCTACTTCAGAGGTTAAACCAGACAAGCAATAATAATATACCCACACTAATCAACTTTGTTCCATCTAGCAAAAAGAGAAGAAAATGGCTCTGCAATGCAATATCGATGAGTCCTTGAAAAAAAAGTTGCAAATATATGAAATACTAGTGCCACATTTTGTTTCATGATTTGATGTTCATTCCCTTAACTTGCTCACTTGCTTTGAAATCAACAACTGACTTATCAAAGGTGCTTCTTACATGCTGACATATCACCATCAAGTCTTGAAGTGAATCCTTGAATACATCTTTTGCTGGATCTCCTACAGAACACAAATAAAGAATGGAAGTGAAGATTAGATACATAAATACTGGACATTTACTCTCGTTATCGCCACAGGGCCATCTTGGGTGTTCACAATCCAAGTGGGGGTTGCAATGCAGTGACACTACACTGTCCAGGTGCAGGGAAAGTGGCAGAAGAATGTTCTACTTTTAAGTGGCTCCTTATTTTGCACCACCCCAAATTAAGGGATGGCCCCATCTCACATTTGCACCAAGCAACGGGCCCCTAAAAAATTGTATCCCACCTTCACCCAAAGAACCATTTAATGACATGCCACTATTAATAAAAATTAGACTCATACTAAAAGCATAAGCCTCTTGTACCCATAGAAAACAATGACATAGCAGATAAAGACTTTAAAGTAGTATATCCAAGCATGAAAAGAAGCATTTTCATGAATGCTACAGATAAATTTCCAGCAAGCCATTGACCAAGCAGCAACATTCGGGTGACAGGACTAAGAGTTCTGACTTCTCCTGGTTAAGTGTTTTTTTTTTTTTTTTGAATGACAACCAAATAGAAAAATGTTGTAACAGAATTTTTAGAATTTCATAGAAATCATAATTCTAGAATTCTGAAGAATTTAAAATTCCAAAGAGAATTTCTACCAAACAGGACCTAAAGGAGAGGTGGTAGTTTCCTTTGTAGGGCCCTTTCAAATTCTGCCTTCCTAATGAAGCAGAACTTCATGCTCTATGGAGAGGAAAGGAGCTGGAAAAAGTGCCCATGGCAGCTTCTTCATAAGGTTGAAGAAATCAGGATGATTGTAAAAGGAGAAGGTTTCTGTATCTCCCATATTGCCAGACCTGCTAAAGCTAAATCTGATAGATTGGCTAAGAAGGGGAGCTGGACTCAATAGTTACACTGTCAGATTGGTCTGTCAGTGAGATTTTAGGGGTGTATTCTTTTCCTTTGCTCTGGCAGTCTGGCCGTTTGCCCCAGTTAGTTTCTGCTTGTTTGTTGCTGGGTCCCTCTCAGCTGGTGGTGTTGTGTATTGTTTTTGTTACCTTTTAGAAAAAAGGTGAACAATAACAACAAGAAATGGTTGTTATTATGAAATTTCAAATTGGTGCCTTCATGAATTGTCTTTTGTATGGGTCAATTCAAGCAAGGTACTTGGATTGGTTGATTGGATAAGAGCTAATCTTGCTAACTGACACAAATTCTATAATTTTATCTAGATAACTTTTTTAAATTCTGTATGATCTGGCTCTCAATAAACAAACTAGTTGTAGAAAAAGGAAAGCAAGTGATGCATTCTCAAATCAAGGACCAAGATACGAAGCACCAAGATGTTGACAGTGTGTTCACATAACTTAGGAGGAGAGACAGGAAATGATTTCTGACAGCCAAAAGGAGGGACCTCATGATGAGGACATCATGGTACGCTGGCAAAGAAAAATGTAACAAATTCTAGATTTTTCCTCAACATAGTTGGATGATGACTTATTGCGCATTTATATCCAACCATGGATAGCCCAGATTGTATGTTCATCAAGCAGGGAATTTGAAGATTTGACTCAATCTATCCATTTACATTATCTGAGTCATTCATTTCTGGATTGGACGATCTAATAATTCACAATGCAAGCTATCTTAAGCAAGAGACATAGTCCCTTTTTTTTTCTGAAATGGTAAGACATGAAATTATGAACTTGCCATATAAGACGGAAATGCCAAATATGATAGAACAACAGAAACACAAGCAAATTGAATGTTACATATTAAAGTAATAAAATTGATGGTACATATCCTAGACAGGTAGATAGAGGAAGGTAGTGAATTCAGTACCAGTAGTTTGGACTCTTATATTAACCAGGTTATCAGATGGATGAGGAATGCTGTACCCACAAAATTCAACCCTTGGACTGCAAAAGAAAACCACAAATAAGATCAAAGCAGATAAAGAAAACAGAAACTGCAGCAAAAACCAGAAACAGTGTTTTGGAAAACCAACAAGTACAGGATATTAACATCCACAGACAACAACAGAAAATCATATACAAAGCTCAGTTTTTCAGTTTTTATCAAAATATTTTATGTTGACTGAGGAATCAAATCTGCAGGGGGGAAAAGATGGTAAAGTACAAGCCTTTATGGTTGAGACAGATCCATATGTGGAATCATCTACCACAAGGCATTAATGGGAATGGAACATGAAGATAAGCCACCAAAAAACATAATAAGCTCATTGACTTAGAACTATCCATGCACATAAACAGGAATTTCAGATCAAAATTCATTGGCTCCATGTTTTCATTGACCAATTTGTTCATAGTTATTACTTGACGAGCTCTTCCTGCAACAGGAGCAGCTAATACACTCCCTACTAGGGTTGGCAATTTCTGGCCCAACCTGCAATCAAATCTGCACATAGCATTTCTCAAAAAGACATTTTTTTAATGGTAAATAGTATTTCTCAATTTGGGTTGAGATTTTTGACACGAGAAAAATCACTTTAGGATATAGCTAGCAAATGTGAATGTTTGTGAGGCTGTTATTATGTACTAGAATGGATGGATCTGTTGCAGTGATGGTGATATCTTTCCAATTGAAGGTACAGTCAACCAACACTCCTTGAATCAGCAAAGCAAAAATCTTTTTTTGACTAACAAATATGCAAAAGACAGGAGTACAAGAACCTTTAGCACAATTTGTAATAGCCATGTTGGTCCATGGAAACAATTCACCAAATCCATATGCAAAAGACAGGCTCAAATGCTTACAAGTTAAAGGTAATGGGGACAGGAAACACCATTAAAGGCTAAGAGGTAAATTAGTTATTCTGAATTTTTTTTAAAACAAATAGAGATATTAAAGATATTCTGCTAGATATCTATGTTTACAAATTGCAAAAACTAACATGAAGTTGTTAATTGTTATTCTATATTATGCATGTTTTAAAAGCCACTTTATTGTTTCTACAGTTGTTTGTTTTTTATTAACAAGATGGGAACTACGAAAACGGACTTACATCGAAGGAGATACCCCCCCCCCCCCACCCACCCACTCACCCCATTATAGTCATTGCTTCACACACATGCATGCACACACAAAAAATGAAACAAAAAGATGCGTGTGTTTATAATCTCCCTACTGCTGCAAGAAATTACTTGAATCATGAGAGGACATAGTTCTGGCGTGATTGTGTGGCTGTGAGCATGGACCTAGGCATGGGTATTCGGATGAAGACATGCCCACATGGCTATTATCATGGCTATGTGAGCATGGTTGAGTGGATATGTGCATGGTCATGTACATGACTGTGGCACGGCCCATTTGGGTTCTTTACTCCTTTCTTTTGTGCATTTCTTGTGCTCCTCTTTTTAATTAAAGTTATCATTTCAAGGGAAAAAGAAGAGAAAGAAAAGGAAAAGAATTCAATCCATTGTTTTTATAACTTGAATATTTGTAGAATTCAGTCCACTCAAAACTTGGAAGCATAAAAACAAATTTTAGAATTGAAACCATCTTAGTAATACTTGCTCAAATATGAAGGATTGAAATGCAATAATCAGGCAAATTCTCAGAAAGCAGATGTTCAGAACTAAAACCAGGCTGTTCTACGTTATCAAAATATCAAGAATTGGAACCCAATTCTCAAGTGAAACTCAAAAGGTAATGCTTCAAGAGAGGGATGCTGATACACAGTACGTTTGTGGTTGGTGTATCATTGTACCAACTAAATGTCATGAGTTCAAAAAATGGTGTAAGCACTGCTAAGAATATTTAAAAGACATACACAAATCTAATAAATAATTCACATAGATCAGCAAGTCACAAAGAAACAGTTCGTAGTTGATGGCGCAGTTCAGAAACTTGATGAATACAAAGTTAATGAAGTAAGACATATGATTAGCATGAAGGTACTCACTCCTGATTTAATGTAAATCTGACAGAATTGGCAAGAGTATGATCCTCATCAGTTAAAGAAAATGTGGATGATCTTTGATCTGTTAGTGACCCGTGTTCCATTGGATAAGATAATACTGCAGTATAAAGCAAGAATCAGTAAATTACCACTTTCTTACATTAAAATCAACTGCAGCCCATTCAACTCAAGGACAGATATCTACCCCTACAGGCATGAAAGAAAAAACATTAGGCTTAAGTTTTGTCCAATGAGATGACCCACATTGCTTCCTTTGCTATACAGGGAGGTGATAAAAAGTTGATCCATAATGTTCTGATCCCATAATGCTACTGTCATGGAATCAGATGGGTGACTTATCAAGAAAATTCATGTTCTGATTCATGATCTTAAGAGCTATTCATGTTAGATAGTTCATCAAGTGATCAAGATAATTCAAGTCAATTTGTGTATACTACTATACTCTATCAACTATTTCATGAAAATATCACACAATGCTTTATGGAGCAAAGTGTTGGACAATGAAGAAAGACAAATAAACAAATTCAAGGTATCAAAGATTCATAGTCAAGGAAACCTGTCATCCAATGTGAGCCCCACAAAAAGTTCATACCTGGTTCACAGTGAAGGGAGTTCACATCAGATATTCCTCTCCTAGTAATTAAGATATATTAGGATGAATATGAATAAGATTGGATTATCTCTAATTAGGTAGATTAAGATTTGATTTGTTATCTATCAAGATTCTTACTTATCTTTGGATATTTGTCTTCGCATCTATATATAGTTCATTTATCTAATGAAATCACAAAATAGTTTTATGATAATTCTCCGTTATCTATAATCACTAGTTTTAAAAAAAAATGCTGATTGTACTCGAAATAGATATTGAAAGGGGAGCAGTAATCAGGAGCACGAGATCTGATCATAATAAGGTCAATTCCAGCACATCCACCATTTATTGGAAAAAAAGGTCCTTATTTTAAAATTTCATCGTTGGACAGTGGATATGTAGGACCTAACCTTATTCTGTTCAAGTCTCTTGCACCTGATCATTTCTCTTATAAGAGAGTAGCACGGCATATTTGTGCTTTTCCACACATAAAAAGGTAGAGAGGAAAATCAACTTCCTTTCCCTCCCCAATGGGAAAATGGTTTCTTTGAAAATAATCCTTTAGGTAGGAAATTTTACTTTTTTGCACACATTGTCAATACGCATTATCATTGGAAATCTCATCTTCTAGCGAACATGAGAAAATAAATGTGGGTCTGAAAATCACATTCTTTTTTGTAAAATCCATCTCGATTTTTGTGCAAAAGCTCATCTTCATTGTAAATCCGGCTTTCAATAAAAAAACACAAACATACCAATCTCATTATCTCACCATCTGTCGATTTTTTAACATAGGAAATAAACTGAAAAAATATAATATGCTATCGGGGCTTTATCTTGTCCTTTTAAGTGATCTAACTCTCTTAGCATGAAAAATGAACACTTAAAGACATGTTTGTGCGCAACATCTTTCGTAGAAATAGAAAAAGATTTCCACATTAATAATGTTTTCCATTATACCACACAAACCTTTTCCATGGAAAATGGTTTCTGGGGCCTGGACAAAAAGTGTGGAAAATGAATTCCTAAAGCGAAGGGTCGAAAAGGACATGTGGAAAAGACTATAAAGTGACTGATGGTATGATTTATGATAGGATAAATTGGAGAATAACTCATAAAGCTGACGTCAGGTAGATGGGATGTTGGCTGTTGGAGAAGATGAAGGGTCGAAAATCAATTTTCACAACTTGTGAATTTCAAGGCATATGACCAAACCCATGGACTAACCATGGCTCAACCCAATCCATGACCTATGACCCCTTCCATGATCCAATTGACTCAATCCATTATTTAATCCATGATCCAACCAATTCAACCCTTGTATCATCATTAATTTAGCCAAACCTATGAACCAATAAATGACTTAAAGTCCTAGTTGATAGTCCAACTTAACCAAACATGCTATCTATAATCTATTACTTGACTCATGACCAAACCAAACCCGTATTCCATACCCATTGCTCAATCAATGAACCAACCTAATCCAACCTAGCTTATGTATTTCTAGATTAAATTGAGATAGGTGAAGCCAAGATCTAAATCAATTGTACTCCTTATTGCATAATATTATTATTTTAAGTAAAATATATGTTCAAGAACTAACTTATATAATTGTTATTGTTGTTATTATTTTGATTATTATGATAATTATCATCATCACCATTGTCATCTACAATTAGATACAATCGAGTTATAATATGTATCTCATCCATCTAACAATAGAAATAATTCATTTATGAATTAATATATGAAACCTTTTATCACACTACTAAAAAAAAAATTAATATCAGTCGAAAAAAAAAAACCCCAATAGATTTCACTTTCTATGTAAGTAGGTATCATTGAGGAAATCAATTTCCATAGACAATAGTGGCGCCCAAACGTGCCCTTAAGTTTCGATCAACGAATTCCTACTTAATGAAATGCCACGAGAGAAGATTAGCTAGGAAAATGATAGTTATGATGTGGGAAAAAAATTGAAGATGTAAAAGAGGATCGATAGAGAAACCTCATGAAAGCAGCCTTCGGATTATGGTACTGAGTAAACTTCGGATATACGAATCTAGTATATGCAACCTCCGGATTGTGGTATTAGAAAACCTCACACATACAGTTTATTAGGTTTAGGGTCTTTCACCCAAAGGAAATTCAGTCCCTTTTTAATAATTTTCCCAGACCTAACAAGTTTTGAAATCACTCGAAAATTCAAATACTTCACACATGTAAAATTTACAACTCCAGGTGCTTTTAAAACACTTTCCAACTCATGTAACAAAAATAGTAACAAAGTTATACAATGCATATTTAATCTCTTCGACACAGTAATCATCACAACCATATATTCTCTACTTCATACAAGGCATATTTAATAAACCATAAGTAATTGAAATCATCATTTCCTGAAAATAGAGAAATTGCAATTCTATCATCACCTAAGCCTTGCAAACACACAATGGACCTAACTCAAGTTTGACCAACGCGGACTCGGGTGGGACCAGTATCAAGTCAACTCACTGATACAACTTTGTGTCAGTGTCAGCCCCACATAGTAAGGCACATTATCGAGGATCCAATAAATAGGAAACTAACTGTAAATGTACTCAACAGGATCCCCAGACAGATTTCTGACGGTTTATTTCTTCATCAGTGTTTTCTTCACAATTTTCTGTTTTTAATGTATGCATTGACATCTCAGTAAAACCCTGATGTTCCAATTTCCTTCATAAATCTGTGTGAAAGAGCATGATGAACGTGTTATCTTTATATGTGAAAGTGTTATGAACATGATATCTTTATCTGTTTGGTTCAGCTCAAGTGCCTCTCAAGAACACTGAAGTAATGCCTTATCAAATCGAGCTTGGTGTAGCCTGGCCAAGTTGAACAAATTTCTCTCTCAGATAAACAATCATTCTAGGTGGCAGAGATAATTTTATACAGGTTTCTTAGTATGTCTTTGGCAGTTCTCAATCTCCACAAATTAGAATTGTAAATCTTCAGAAAATTAGAAATTTCAAAATACTGAAATAAGCCTAAGAACCAGTTCCACTGGTAATGAAAGGTTCCATCAAGTTACAACAAGACATGGCTCTGCAACCAATATGAATTTGTTGTGTTTGCTGAAACTCATTATAGATCAAATTACAGTGCACATTCAGGTAACTATAGAGAGTGATAGAAATTAGGCCGAAATCCCAATGACCCATATTTCTGTCCTGTTATACCAATGTGGGAGCTTTTAGATTTCTTCAGCATGCATATTAAAATGAAATAAATTCATACACTGAATTAGAATTTGAATCATAAGCAAGATTTTAATCCCCCTACCTCAAAGCTGAGATTTGTGGAACCCAAAGGAGACGGCAGCGAATCAAGCAGTTGCAGTGCCTGAGAGATGGGACTCTAGAGCGCAGGCAGCAGTGACTGAGCCGAACTGGGAGCGAGAGGGGAGGGCCTTGTGGAAGAGAGGCAGGCGGCAGAGAAAGATGGGAGAGCTGGACGAGTGTGCAAGTCAAGGGAAGGGTTTTGGCAATTGTTTATTTAATAAATTTATTTATTGATTATTATTTTATTATCTATTAGATATATTAATTTGTTTATAAAGGAGAGATAACCGAGTAATTTAATCATTATATTGTCAAATTTAATTCAGAAATTTTTAAGTTAACTTTAGGTTTAATTAAAATATTAAATTTAATTAAGAAAACAAAATCTTAGAATCAAATTTGAGTTTGTGGTAGATGGGATTCTATTGAGTTATAGTAAATCTTCCATTAATAAATAGAGTTTAGAAATAAGTAGGTCCCTTATGTGAGCATGGAGATCCCTTGCCAAAGATTTAGTGTTGAGTTAAGATTCAAAAAAAAAAATCCCATCTCGTAACCTGCATTGAGGTGGGGCGCGACATTAATTGATTAGAGTAAAGAAAAATAATTACTATACAACGTAAGAAGATCTTCAATTATCATTAATTCACACACCACGTATCTTAAAAAGTGTTCTTTAAATAATTTTTTTTTTTTATGTAGAATGACTTTTAAAAAATAAGTGACTTTTTGCATGAATTAGATTCTCATTTATGGCATCAGGATTTTTTTTATAGATTTTATTTTTGTGTTAAGCCTAATCTATGGGAAAAATATGAAAATAATCTAATTAGAATAATAAAATATTTTTGGCACAAAACATATGTAAGTTTTTTTTTTAAATTTGTTAAATTTAAATTTTGGCACGTAACATTTAAAGTCGGTTTTTATTTAGTGAAACTTACGGCCAAAATTTAGTATCAAATGTATCTGACTATCAATTTTTGATAAATAAAAAATTAAGAGTAAGATAATGATTAATTTTAACATATTTTAACAGAATAAACAAGCGATTTGATCCCACTTTTATCTATGCTTTACGACGGCCCGAAGTACCTGGCAAAGGAAAACCAAAGCGTAGAACTTGGAGCGTTCAACTCATTGAAGCTCTCCTTGTCACCATCGTCATCGTCGCCCTTCAAGGTGGGATCATCCCTTCTTCTTCTTCTTTGCTTCTCACTGTCGTCTGTACGAAGCTCGACCCTTTTTCTTCTTATTCTTCCTCCACCCCTTCTCCTTACGGTCTTTTCTGTCACCTCCTATTTTATTTTTTCATCTCCTCCAACACTGCATGATTTGGTTTTGTCTCTTCCTCTCCTCATTCACTCCTCTCTCTCCCGCCCTCCTCTGCATTTGATGCTGTGATGTTCATTTTCAAAAGTTTTTAATGTTTGTTGATTGGAATTGGTAGAAATTGTGACTGAAAATTGGTACTGAAACTGGAGTGAAATTGGGGTTGCAAATTGGCTAGAAAATGGGGTGAATTTGTGGTTTTGGGGGATGGAATGTTGAATGAACATGGGTTTTTCACTTGGCGGTTTTAGGATCCTGTAAATGTTGAATGAACGGTCTTCTAGCCGTCTAGGTGAGAGGGGAAAAACTTGAAATGCAGACAGTGGAAAATTTGGTTGGCTTGCAAGATAAGTGGAAAGTTTGAATTTACCTTGTTAATTGTTTCAATGGAAAATCCTACTTCCCAACCTGATCAGTAATCGACAAACAGTCTCATAAGATCTCTCTCTCTCTCTCTCTCTCTCATGGCTGATATAATTCAACTACTATTGAGATAATGAGGAGACTAATGCTCTGCAGTCGGTCGTGACTAATATGATTCAGTTAGTAATGAGAAAATGAGGAGACTAACTCTCTCGATCTGTCGTTAAATCATGTTAGGTGTATCAGCTTCTCGTGTGATAGCTGCTTTGACGGTAGATTGATTATTAGTCCTACATGAATTTTTTTAATGATAAAAGTCCTCACATTTTTTTGAGTGGTATAACCTCACAAATTGTTGTTCAATACACCAATAAACAAGTGTAAAAGTTTAAGAAATTATCAATGCATATCAAACTGATAGCATGCCGTTTTCTTAATATTTTCTTCTAGCTATTCTTTGAGTTTCTCTAAAAGAAAATATTCATTATTGGAATTTATTAGATAGCAATTTTGACCTATCACCCAAACACCAATGTATTCATTGGATTCATGTTTCATAAGATTTTTGGCAGATCTTACATTTCTTTGCAATACTATTTGGCATTTCTATAACCACAAAGAAAGGTATTGCTATTTGTAATGACTTATCCTATTATTGGCAGACAATTCACTGTGCTTGAACGCTATTTAGACATGGCGTTGACTGGATTAAGGTAAGCACCTTTCGTGGATTTACTTATGTCTTTGATGTATTTTCTTTCTACGAGTCTCACATCAATGAGCTTTGCTTTCTTAGGAAGTTGATTCTTTTAAGAAGGATAAGGAAATATAGTGGTCATGTTTAAATGTGGCAGATTTCATATCTTTTTAGTAGCAAAATTGAATGGTAGTCATTCAAAAAAAAGATCATAGGGTATTCTTTATGTTGTTGAATATATCCATCTTATGTGGCAAAGCATTTCTTGATGTCCATTTGGTTAAGTGTCCCATATCTAAAGTGTGTTTTCATGGACTATTATCTATATTTATTAATTTCAAAGTGTTGAAAGTGTTCAAACCATATCAATTTATTTTTTGCCTTGCTTTTTATTTTTTTTTCAACTTTTTCAATTAACATGTTTAAATGTGGCAGATTTCATATCTTTTTAGTAGCAAAATTGAATGGTAGTCATTCAAAAAAAGATCATAGGGTATTCTTTATGTTGTTGAATATCCATCTTATGTGGCAAAGCATTTCTTGATGTCCATTTGGTTAAGTGTCCCATATCTAAAGTGTGTTTTCATGGACTATTATCTATATTTATTAATTTCAAAGTGTTGAAAGTGTTCAAACCATATCAATTTATTTTTCTGCCTTGCTTTTTATTTTTTTTTCAACTTTTTATTCAATTAACATGTTTAAATGTGGCAGATTTCATATCTTTTTAGTAGCAAAATTGAATGGTAGTCATTCAAAAAAAAGATCATAGGGTATTCTTTATGTTGTTGAATATATCCATCTTATGTGGCAAAGCATTTCTTGATGTCCATTTGGTTAAGTGTCCCATATCTAAAGTGTGTTTTCATGGATTATTATCTATATTTATTAATTTCAAAGTGTTGAAAGTGTTCAAACCATATCAATTTATTTTTCTGCCTTGCTTTTTTTTTTTTATTCAATTAATAGGCAATAGAATGACGGTTGGGCCTAACTCCAACTAGAACCCTGTCATCTCTCCTCACCATTTTAGAGTTAGATATCTTGGATAATTTAATTTCAAAATTTTGATTTTGAATGCATTTTTCTTTTCAACATCTCCAAATTGATTGCTTAGAGTCATTTTTTCTTCTCACTAAACTTCCCAATGAGTTGTCTCAATGGGAAAATAGCTTTGTTGTTGATCCACCTGCATAAAATCAAATTTGTTCTCCAAAATACTATGTTCTCGTCTTGGGCATTGCTTCATTAGCATCACCATAAGTAGAATGACTCACAAGTTTAATAGCTCAGTAGTTAGTGCCATTTTAAATCCCCTTTATTTATATAAAAGGGGACTGAGGATGCTTTTTCATCATTGCATGAGGCAGGGTTTTTGTGGCAATGTCATTTTGTAAAGTACATAAAGCATGTGATTGGGAGGGAATGAGATGTCTTATGAATTTAGGGGTGATATAGATCATATATCAAATGCTTATATACCTATATTTTTCTTTATCTAATGTACCCTTAACTATTATAACCTTACAATCTACATCCTTTTCTTTTTAATCTCTGTCAACTACAATGCTTACCTATTTTAAGAGATACTCTTTGCAACATACAAAAGCTTAAACCTATCGCTCTTCTCTCTCTGAACAGTGAAAATCCACTTCTCCATCTAGTCTTCTACAAACATGTTGTGTTTGTCCACATTCTCTTTATGGCATCCACCCACTGAATGATCTTCTTAGTCAAACATAACCTTTGGCTATGTTCTTTAACTTCATCCACCATTGGTTATGTTTATTTCCCACTAAAACTGCATTTCATTGCACAGTATCACATGGGAACTCCTGCCATTTCTAACTGCATCAGGGCCGTGGAGCAGCACATGTCTTTGAAGAAACTCTTTAGGCTTTAGCCTTAGGCTTGTGCGCATAAGTAGAACTTGGGTTTGGTAAATGTTTTACATGGGTTGACTACCCATCTCATGCACAAAATGATCCACCTTTTCTTGGCTTGCTATATGCGTATGATGAATACCAACTTCTGACAGAGTTAAGGAGCTCATATTACAAGACTGAATAAAAACACAGTACCTCAATGTAGCTAGCCGTCCAAAAGACGTTATGATATACTGAACATTTAATGGAGTTTGTTTTACGCATTATATTTCTCTTCATTACTCTGATTTTTTTAATGATGAGTTCTCCTCTCTACAATTGGAATTCCACTCATTTTGGTTTTAAGAAAGAGTTTATTTTGGTGCTCATGTGCTGTCATCTTGAGAACCTGTTTCATCATGTCTCAGGTCAGGCTCTTCTAGTAAAGGATCAGTTTCAAAAACCTTCCAGCGCAAACTTGAAAAGAAAGTTCAATTCTATACCAGTAAGTTTTTTCATTTTGTCATCTGTTTGATTAAATGCTTTCTTAGCCTCATATCTATTTGTTTGAAACTATTTGTGAATATTGATATTGATGGAAATAAATATCATCCTGTGGCATCAATTAAGCACAAGAAGTATTGTTCTTAAAATGCTGGAATATTGTAACACAGCTGTTGATGGTTTAAAACTTTAAGTTCAATGAGGTTCAATGAAATAATGTTGTTGTGTTCTCTCCCTCATTGAAATGATATGTTTCAGAAAAATGAAATAATGTGATGGCACTCTCTCTCTCTCTCTCTCTCGCATGCTCTATGTGTTGGGTGCGTATGCATGTGTGGATTGGTGGGTGGGTGGCAGTGTGGGTGTACACATGAGCACACATGCATACATGTGCATGGACATACACGTGACAACTTTGGTTGACAAAGAAAATTATTGTTGATAGGGTTGAGTGAAAAGTAGAAGTTGAAAGCCAACTCTAGATAGATGGGACAAAATCTTCAATGATGATGATATAGACAAACATATACATATGTACATATGTTCTTTTTGCTTTTATCCCTATATTCTTTTTGTCCTTTCTCCTTTTTGTGATTAACTTTTTTTGTTTCTTTTCTACAGAGGTTAAGGATACTGTTGCTTCTTTAAATGCAAAAAAAGAAATAAAAAAGGTGGGATACTCCTTATACCTGGTCTTAGTTCAGTGCCCTATTTATAGATTAAAGACATGCTTTTTTTTAAAGACACTTATTTGACTTAACGCAGTTGAATGTTGTTCAACAAAGAAACTTAAGTAGATAGACTTTCAGTTTTGTGCAGTTATCCTTTTTGCGCCCATGTTTTGTGCATTTCTTATGTCTTTTATGATAAAGTTTTCATTGCATTTTATATAAATTAGAGAGATTCATATGTTAGAATGGATGAGTGGTGTAACAAGAAAGGATTAGAGAGATTTAGAAGAAACCTAAAGGTTGCCCCAATAGAAATTTCAACGAGGGGTGTTCAAGATGGTTTGGGCACATATGCGGAAGACTTGAGACAACCCCAGTATGAAGGGTTATAACTTGAATGTAATTGGAGAGGGAAAGACCATTAAATGTTTCGGTCAAGCTGGAAAGCATTGTCTTAAATTCCTTATGTTGAGAAAAGTAGAGCACCGGATAGATGAGATTAATAGCTTCGATGATGATGATGGGATCTATTACTTTATGTCAAAGTTTTTGGCACTTTTTCTCTTTGCTTGACTTCTATTGTTTTAGTAGACCCACTTGCATAATTTGGATGTGAACATGCATTAGTTTTGGACTTTTTCTTTTGAATGGTTGCATTAGTGTTGGACATGGTCACTAGGCATCAAACATAGGGGACTGGTGTTATAGATTTATAATTTTTTTCCCCATCTCTAACATTATAGATTTATCATCATCATCTTAGTCATTATCCCATTAATTTGGAGTTGATATTTATATTTGGATTTGGGAAATTGTTTCCGTGGGCTGACTGCCTATCTAATGCCCATGGGTCTTGTAGCCTCAAAACTTCAGTCTGTAGCCATGGGCCCTTATTAGTTGTGCTACAGGTTCTACGTTAGAGATTTGTTTTGATTGGGAAAATGTGTTACACACCTTAGGTCATAAATAGCATTTAAATATTACAATCATTCAATAGAGTATTTAAATGTTAGAACTATATGCATGGTATGTAAATACTTGAAATACAAGAATAAAATATAGAGGCCCTTCCGAGTAGTATTTTCTGTCTGTTGATTGCCAACATACATTTGTCATAATGACCTTTCATAAATGGTCTTAGTATTACATCGACCAAGTATTTAGCTTGGGTGTGTTGGTAGTTCTTTCAGTTATTTGTGGTTATGGGATCAATGCAATTACAAATCTCTTGGGAAAGTGAAATATTTTTTCTCCAGTCTATTCAATATTACCAAATAAACCCAATCTTTCAAAAAAAAAAAAAATAGACCTTTGGCTGCTTCATAATGGGTTTTGGTCTTTTCAATTTTCTTCAAGAGGTTGGAGCCTGCCCACAACAGCAAAAGTGAGGACTGTCAAGCCAACAGCATTAACTTTTACTCTAGTAGTTTTTTCTGCAATTTCTCTAAATAGCATTAACTTTTACTCTAGGGGTTTTTCTGCAGCAAAAGTGAGTCAAGCAACTGCTAAGGATGAGGGCAGTTAAGTCTCTGCTTCGTAGTTATCTGGCATTTTGTTTCTAACTACTACACTTGTCTCCTCATACTTTGTCTTAGGAACCCCTCCGTTCTTCAAATAGGGGCACATGAGTACGGATATGAATGTCATTGTCCGACATGGGTACGAGGTGTGACCCCAAAAGAATAGGACAAGGGGACACACCACCATATTTAAATAAAATTAAATCTAAGTTTATTTTAAAAGAAAATAAGGTGTGAAAATAACACCAATAGAAAACGATATATTAGTTTACTCTAAACATTTAGGTGACAAAGGTTTTAAGAGGGACAATATGTAATAATATTTTAGTCATAATAGAAAATCTATGTTAAAAATCACTAAAATAGTCTATGAAGAATAGGTACAAGTGCTCACTACTGTCTACAAGTGTTTGACACAGGTATGAATGTTTGTAAGTGTCCACATGGATACGTCACTCATTTTGAAGTGTCTATACAACATAGCTCAGACAACACTCTTTCATTCTCTTCCATTGGTGCAATTCATAGTTCCATCATTTACTATTCCCCGATTCTTTGTGGCACATTATCATCCATCTCAGCATATTGCATCTTCGTCACATGTACTTTGCTTCTCTTTTTTTGGGTGACATCTAGTTTCATCCCCACATGATCATTATTGCATTGTGAGATGAGTCATTAGAATTCATTGGATTCTAATAGTCAAAATTTCAAGGACCAAATACAAAGCTAGGATGACTAGATGGGAGTGAAATTTCACTGAACCTCTCTCTTTGTAATTCTAACATATCTCTATACCAACATTATAGGGGTTACCCAGAAAATGAGAGGCAACTCCATTTACTCGCAAGGCTTCCAGTCTTATAAGCGCAGCTCATACAGCATTTCATGTCCAAAGTTGCATACTTAAGTGAATGCATTGGAGCCTGACCTGAGTACGAAGTGTCTAATTTGGCAAACTTAGTTTTTGTGGTGTCAGCAAAATTAAATATTTATTGTAGAATAGAAGTAACATATAAAAATAACTCCATTATGAAAACATTTTATTGATTAAATATGAACATTAGACATGAATCTAGTTTGTATATACTTTTCATTCCTTGCACTAGTTTGTCTAAACTTCTCTTTGTATCATCCCTTTGTGTTGTGGTAATGTGTGTTGGTGGTCAAAATTAATTTTTTTGCCTTACTCTAATTTAAGATCACATGTCATCAGTTTTTTTTTTTTTTTCAAATATAAGCCTATATGAGCACATCTCTATCTTGAACCTAAAAAGGATATGTCCACCCAACAAGCCTCAAACATGATTTCTTCACATGCCTCAAATTTTTGTTATTTTTTACTTTTATATATTGATGTAATTTTGTTCGTTCTTGGTTTCTTCCTTTAACAATGTGATGCATGTCATCTCGGTTTGTTCTTAGACCTTGATTTGTTTTGTCTTAGGATAGATTTACGAATTATGCTTCTTTAAGACTATTAACAAGTTTTCAGAGTAGAAGAAAATTTACTATAATCTCTGACTCCACTAAGAATTCCATTTTTTTTTCTCAGAAGAAAAGGATAAGAAGCCATCAGAAAAAATTGAAGGCATATGACTTGACTTCCCTTTCTGAGTTCCTTCCTGAGCTGGGGAATGCTCCTAGGCAGCCACTAGAGGAAAGCAAGCTGAAGCTGAACAGTAAATCTAGGCAGAAACTAGTGTAAGTACTTAAAATTTAGAGTGCTGCTAAATGCTGTTCTTCCATGCATTGTTGGGAAAAAGGTTCTTAACATACATTATATGATAGGTCCATAACCCTGTAGAACCAACTATGTTAGCATGTGACTGTCTCTATATTACATGTAAATTATGGTCTAGCATTATGCAAGATCTTGATGTCTCATTTGTTCAGGGTGCATTACCATACAACCAAACAACAATCACAAACATGTTTGGACCAGTTCTGAAATTGGAGACTGTTGTAGGTGTAATACTATTTTGCCTGTTCCACCCTGAACTTTCAACGTCTGGCACACTTGATTTTGGGGTGGGTGGGACATTGAGGAAAAAATATTATCCAACCTCAATTTCTTCTGTGCAAATTAATTCACAGCAGGGCAAGTGTACATTAGTCTGCCATGGAAATGGATTGCAGTTTTATGTATTTCACAAGCCAAAGTTGGAGAGTATTTTTTGTTGATTACATGGTCTGATAATGTGGTTCATTGAGCAGGGAGAAAGAAAGCAAGCATCTGAAAGCAGTCCTTAGCAACCGTCTTTTCCAGTCAGATCCACTATCTGCTATTCATCTGCATCTTCAGAGTACACAACCTTTACCCACAAGCAATCAACAGAAGCGGTCCAACAAAAGTAAGAAAGCAAAGAAGAAACAATCAAACGCGTCGTCTGCTGCTCAGTCTATGGAAATGTAAAGCTATATCTTGGGCATTTTTTTTGGAATATTAAAGATGTGTTTTTCTTTTAAAAGAAACTTAAGCACCTTTGCCCATCTTTTGATTACATTTTGAGAAATTTTGGTTAACCTGGCTTTCTAATGATATGGACTAGCAGTTGAAACGAAGATCTTAGATAAGTTCCTCTTCTTTTATGATAAATGGTCCTCTCCAGTCTCCACTGATAGTCCACTGATGAATTATGAATGGAAAGTTTCTTCTTCATTACACTGGTGAAGTACAGTGGGGCAATTACGATTTTGTGTTGGAGGAGATAAAATTTTGCCTTGCGTACGACGGTGTATGGAAAACTCATTTTGCCAATATTTTGGTTTTAAATCTCGGACATTTTATTGGAGTATTAAATGTAGAAGCCAAAATTTTAATATGAATAAAAGTATGTCGACTCTGAAAATCTCAAAAAATGTTACGAAAATTAATCAGAGTAAATTCAAATTATATTGATCACAATATGATATCTATGGGAAATTTCACTAAAATCTAAGATGCCTTAGATCAAAATTTCACAGGACATTAATCTTGGAGAAACTTATAGAAAATTTATAGAATAAAGCATTCACACACGTTACACCTACATTCATATCTATGAAATATTAGAAAAATCTAACGTATACTATCCAAATTAGGAAACATCAGAAAATGTTGAAAAATATTAGAAAAAATCTATTATATACTATCCAAATTATGTAAATCATAATATTACATCTCCATGAAATGTCCTTAACATTTAACAAGCTTTCATTTGCAAAAAAATCCCAAATGAGCATTGCTTAGAGCAAACATTCCAAAAAATAAAATAAAATTAGAGAAAAATGGATCTAAAAACAAAATTTTGGAACTCTTCTGAATTACTTTCGTGTTTGGATGTATTGACTTCTAATTCCTGTAGTATAGAATCTTCCATAAACAGTGGAGTTATTTTTCCATTGGGTAATTGTTGGACGTTTGTATTGATCAAATATATATTCTATAGTCAAAGAAATAATTTGCCTCGAGTCAAAGTACACTCAGTGAGTCAGTGATAATCTTTTATTCCTGTTCCCTGGAATCAAGTGGTTCACTTTCTGAGGATCGGTGGTGTCCAAATCACCACTCCTTCCATTACTTCAAACTCTTTCGCATTTTTCATGTCTCTGAATCCTTTTTTTCTCTCTTTTTAAAGGAATGTGGTGTGGCTGTAACCTTCAAATTTCCTTCCTGAGTTACAAATTTTTGCTGATAATTTTAAATTATCAATCACATTTTTGAAAAAAAATACATATTTCACCCTGTTCGGACAGAAAAATTCCCATCTTCTTTTTTAAAGGTCCATTAGAATTCTATTAGAAGGTTTGTTGGCAAATTATTTTAATCAGCATTAAATCAACTTTAAGAAGTTTGTGAAGTTCTCGCGTGTAAACAGAGTTCTTCCTTACAACCAGATATTGCTTGGCAAGCAAGGGATGAAATGTGCAGAATTTGTCCTTGCTTGGTAGAAAATGCAAACGAGAGTGATATTCGAAGTACTTCTCCACAAGTTATGTGTGGCAAAATCTCTTCTAGTAACCAAGGATTTGCAACCCAACATGGCTTAGTTCAAATTATACCAAGAAATTAATCAGGTGCTTTGGAATTCCTTCTTTTTTTTTAATGATTAATATATTAATAAGAAAGATGAGGCACCAGAGGTGCAAATACAGGGATAAAGGAAGCAAAACGAAGAAACAAACAGTCAGAAACCTTGGTACACCCACGAGCAACACAGACACAAAAATAAAAAAAACTTATATATATCGATACATTCCTTCCAAGCTACATTCGCTCCCTATCATATTGCATACACACGACAAGCCGGAATTATTTAACAGTACCGACACGAAAACAGCGCCATATCTAATGGTACTCTGCTGAGATGCTTAATGCCCCAGTACAGGTGATTTTCTCAGTGTGGAAGAAAGTGGATTGAAAGAAGCTATCTCATCTTGTTGGAGATATTGCTGGAAAGCCAATCAAGACCTTCATAGAGCCCCTCACCGGATGTGGCACACGCGCTTTGTATATACCTGCAAAAACCGATCTTTACATTCTAACACCAAGATCCTTACTTCCATTAAATCAACTCTGTAACTAATCCAATCTACAAATGCATACTTCTTTCAAAGCAGGAAAAAAAAATCAGTACATGCTTTCTCACTTAGAGATTGGATCAATGCTCCATTTAATGATCATTTATTTCTTGGGTTGTATTTGAATGTATAGTTTGACTTAGATGGAACTTGATTTTGATGTATGAAAGCAGCTTAAGAAGAAAACTTGGAACCAAATTTTGAATAGCTTCATTTTAAGTTGGTCTACTCAAAGCAAAGTGCAATGCTCTGTAGTATATTTTCACAACTAGTGCAAAAGGTCGATCTGTTCTACTTTGATGTTACTTAATTATAGGAAGAAATCATTTTGAAATCTGAACACAGCCATAGGAAGGAGAACCACTTTGGAAGAATTCATGATCTGCTTGCTGAATGGTCTTATTGAATGGGAAACCAATTTTGTAGGGAGAGTGAGTAGAACAAATTTCATTTGTAGAATCATAGAAATGAGGTTGAGACTTACCATCGGCGCTGCCTTAGCGAGTGTAGGCCAAGCTTATCAGTGATTTCAGAAACACTCATCGCATTTGGGAGGTCCTGCTTATTAGCAAAGACAAGCAGTGTTGCATCACGCAGTTCATCCTGAAATGGAGAATGCCATGTTTATTGGACACCAAATAACAAAAAAAAAATATATATTCAGGCGATTGTAATGCAGTGTAACAATGTTTATCAGCCAAACATATGCATCCATTTGGATATTAATTTAAAAGGTAACTGTGATGAGTAGAAAATAATGCAGATATTTTCTTCATATTATGGGATAGGATCATTAACCTCACTAAGCATCCGGTGCAGCTCATCTTTGGCTTCTGAAATTCGTTCCCTGTCGTTGCTATCAATCACAAAAATAAGTCCTTGGGTATTCTGGAAGTAGTGTCTCCATAAAGGTCGAATCTACATGTATAGAACCAAATTAGTACACATATTAGTTAAATTTCAAAGCTCCTAACTTATATGCAACAAACAAGAAAGGAGGGTTTAAATCTAAAGGATTTAAAAGGTGACCACTCTGATAAACTATAGGCTAGAAATCAGATTACACTGACAATGGCAAGAACATGAAGTTCAGGTCATTAGGAGGATTACAGTTAACTTGATCAATTGGGTGATCAGACATCATGATTTTTCGGTATATTACAAATTCTCTTCAGAGTATAGAATGAAGTTCATCTGTTCTTAGTACCTTATCTTGTCCTCCTACATCCCATACAGTGAAGCTGACATTCTTGTATTCGACAGTTTCGACATTAAAACCTGGTTCATCAAAGAAAATGATTTGCTTTATTTGACAGTTCTATTAGTAAAATGGGCAAAACAGATCAAACTAAAGGTCATCATGGAGACAAAAGTACACTTGCGAAAATGCTCTTCCATCAGTAAATAAAACATTTAGATCATATAAGCGTGTCTGTTTCATTAAAAGAGTATGGCATAATCGGACTTTCAAAAGTGAAAAGGGGAAGCTATATTTGAAGTTTTGACATGAGAGGAGGTTATTTTTTAGAAATGGTTCATATATATATATATATATATATATATATTAATAAAGAGGCACCAGAGGTGCAAGTACAAAATATGGAGTATAAAACTAGTAATAAAGATAACTAGGAAAGAAATCAAAACAATGATTCCTTAGACAAGATCAACACATTCTTTCCATGCGCGTAAAATATCTGACATTGAGATGTTACGGAACACCTGCAATGAGATAGCCCAAGAAGCACACTTCGCAAGAGCGCGCCGCCCAACCGCCGTACTGGACTCACTCGAATATCTAAAAAGTCTATTGTTCCTTTCCCACCACAGGCTCCAAAGAGTGGCAAAAAAAGGTAAGTGTCACAATGATGCGCATTTAGGCGAGACAGAGGCAATATCCCAAGAAAAAGACAATTTTACAATCGATGATGGCATAACCCAAGAAACTCCAAACTGTGCCAACACCAAGTGCCAAACTGATAAAGAAAAGGGACAGTGCAGAAGAATGTGATTCGACTCTTCAGAAGCATGCAAGCATAGAGGACAAACACTAACCAGAATTCGACCTCGTCGTCGAAGATTATCCTATGTCAATATTTTCCCCAAAGCAGCGGTCCAAACAAAGCTAATTGCCCTCGGGGGAGCATTGTAAGACCAAATTTTTGGGTTGACAGAAGCGGTACAGTGAGTTGACGATGACCAAGAGTAAAAAGACTTAACAGAAAATATTTCACTCTTATCCGGCCACCAAACTATATTGTCCTCCACATTGGTGTTGATTCTGGAAGATGATAAGGATAGTAGGAGTTCAGACAAGGCTTCAGTCTCTACTGTCCTCCACAGGTTACGGCAAAAAGGGATATCCCTAACAACTTGGTTATCTGTCATAGAGTAGAAATGTGATATTGTCCCCGTAGGATTAATGGATAGACGAAAGAGAGATGGGAATTGAGAAGCCACCGAGGAATTATCGCACTAAGTATCACTCCAAAACTTTATTATATCACCACGACCAGCCTTGAACCTTGACCCACCTTTGAATTTGTCAACACATGCAGCTATGGCCCTCCACACTTTCGAAATGCAAAATGATTGAACACTTGGATGAAATGAATGAACTTTACTAACTTGTAATTCAATTTGGATGGAGTTGTGCATTTTATTTGGATGAATGAATTAAATCTAAGGGTAGAGTTAGAACTGATTGTGTTAGGGACAATTAGATAACAAATTGAGAGAAATCCATTTGAGGTAGTTTGGAGCTTTGAGTCTATTATTAGAAGACTAAAGTCAGCCCCTAGTTTATTGTATTGAGAGTATTCAAGTTGCAGGTACAAGGATGGGAGGTAGATAAATGAAAACATGGATGAAGAGAGAAACAAATATGATAGATAGGGAGGTGACTAACTGTATGGTTTATAGGGCCAAATGGAGAAGTAGAACTTGTAAAACAAACCCAGATACATGAGATTTAGGGTATGATGATGATGATAATGACAATGACGAGCTTGTAATTCAATTTAGGACCTTATGAATTTTTAATTTGAACAATTGATGATGCAGGACCTCTTGATTGAAGTTGAAGAATGAGATGCTATTTGATTGATGTTGCGATAAGTATTGAAATTCTTCACCAATTCAAGGAAATTTCATGGGCAAAGCTAGAGTTTTGGCCTATTTCATCTGAAACAAAACAAAATTGATAATTATGACCAGTAACCACTAGACCTGATATTGCAATTTCTGAACTGTCCCATATGCACCACTGAACAACACAACCATCCTCTTTGTCAAGACATTCATTATGACCAGATTGCGATTTTCCCAGCAATTTCTCATAATAACTTTCCATGCCTTCTATTTAGTCTCTTATTCCTCCTTATGGTTATTGAAAATGACTACTTCAATCTTAAAAAAGTCTAGAAGGGATGTAGATATTGATTCAATGAAATTGTTTTGTACTGAAAGTGGACTAGTATTTATGATAATAACATACACCAATATACTTTTCTTTAGTTGTAAATGGAGAAAAAAAAAACAGTGTCTCTTGTTATAAAAACAGAGTGTCTCTCTATCAATTTCTAAAGAAATGATTTCTCTTTTATTGCGATATTTTATACACAGGAGCATGAATGAGAATAATTGAACTGATACAATGGATTATTTTGGGCAAGAAGGAACAACTGAAGTCTAGACTGGAAGATAAAACCATGGATAGTGATTACCAATGGTGGGAATGGTCGTAACGATCTCTCCAAGCTTTAATTTGTAGAGGATGGTTGTCTTCCCGGCGGCATCGAGACCCACCATCAGAATTCGCATCTCCTTCCTGGCAAAAAGCTGCCTCAACAGTCGAGAGATGGCCATACCCATTGCTACCAGTACTGATCCAGGTCCAACCCAAAAAAGAGAATGGTCAGGAAAGGGTGAAAATGAGAATAATGTTCATAATCTAGATCAAGAACAGGGAGTAGGAAAACCGAAAGATCAATTGACTTACATGGAAAACCTTCCAGGAGAAACAGACAGTTCTAAGAAATGGAGAAAGAGGGATCTGTGTATGTATAGATTTGTATATTCTGCTTACTATAGACGCATGGAGAATGGAAGAATACATTCTCAAAGCATAAAAGGAGAACATTATTCTTTTTTTTTAATGAGATGAAGAAGCAGGATTCGGAATATGACAGGAGGGATTAAAGCAGAGATGCTACTTCGGTGTTCTTCCCTTTCCATTTTCCACTAGCCGTTGTGAATGGACATGAACCAAAGTAGGATTCCCATGTCCCTAGGTGAGATTAATTGCCATGATTAAAAAAAACCACCCACAAATTTCGTATATCAGATAAATTTAAGAGGAGCTGAATCAAGACCTCTAGTCTAACAATGTCAGACATCAATTGTAATTGTATTCATATCATCGATTGAAACTCATTAGTTTATTTAATGGATATAAATAAAATAGTTTCATTTATTAAACAGATGGAATTGATTTTTTTTAAAAATGGGTCCAAACGGCATCAGATATGCCACAGAGAGGACATTATCAATTGAGAACCTTTTTATTGTAAAGTTGGTGAATACTTACTGGGAAGTCCATTTTAAATCTATTAGCTAATGCTTGTATAATGAATTCATAAAAGTTTAGCTTAGATGAATGATTTTAAGTAAGAGCTGTGGAGATTTAATAGTATGCAGTACTTGGACTTAAGTCAACCACGAATATTAAAAAATTATTCAAATTAAGTAGAGATTCAGGGGTAAGATTGTGGGTCGAATTTGAGCAAATCTGCATTAGAATCGGCTTATAAGATGTATGATACTGATCTAAGTTTCAAATACTGGCTGATACCAATTTCTAGGTGATAATTGGAGTAAAGTAGGGTAACATTCAAGTTGGATCTGAGTCACCCACACTGGTTGCCTCCCGCCTCATGATGCGGAAGGTTGTATATTTGAACTCCTATGACTTAACTTTGGTCTGCCTTAAAGGCAGTGGGTTCAGCCGTGAGGGTTTTAATAGTACTGTGTCTGAGTTTTACACACTTTAATCCAAAAAAATTTATCAAAGTCGTGAATTCTATTTCCACTCATCTCAAAAAGTCACTCTTCTAGAATTATCACTCCATCTCAAAGAGGCACTCCCAAATCTTACTTAAATCCTTAATGCGGGATCTGAATCCATCCTTCCATCCAAATATTACATCCCAATATGACATCCATATTCGTCTAATATTTTAATTTTGAACTCATATTTTTTTAGTTTTATATACTAAATGATTTAAACATCATGTTATTTATATTTATGTCATTCAGATGAATAAAATGTTGTTTTTATATAAACATATTAAATCTGTATAAAAAATCAACAGATATTAAATTTAAATGTGGACTCGAACTCAAGTTTTAAATAGATCTGGGTGCCACGTGCAAACCCATTTATTTTAAGTTGGGTTCTTTGAAATTTTAGACTTCAACTCAACTCAAGATATGAGACACAATACATAAATGAGAGAGTTTTTTAAAAGTTCAAAAATCTTCAATAATCGTGGACTGAACCAATGATGGCATAAAGAGTTTGCCAAATTGCAACCGTTGAAATTCAAATTTCAACTGCACATCAAAACCATCCATTCCGGTTCAAAAGGCCCACCTTACTACATAAATTTCCATCAAATCCAGTCTCAGTTATTACATCAAAACTCAACAAAACAAAGCTAAATTAGTCTGGTATTATTCACCACCTCATTACATTTGCACCGACCAAGGATCACCTGTCCCTCTCGTTTCTGGTGCCGGAGACGGCGTCCTTGGCAGACTGAATCGCGCCCGCCACAGAGGCGGCTGCTCCGGCCATGGCACCATCGGCTGCAGACTCGGCTCCAGATGGGTGGACTTGATGAATCACCTCCACGTCTCTTCTCCTTTCAGCTAGCCCCTGCCCCGCCGGTGACTGGTGATCCACAGTTTCCACTCGCTTCTCGATCACCTCACCTTCTGCATTTTCCGTCTCAGATACCTATAAATCTCCATACAATCATTCATCTTCTTGTATGAACTCTGCATAAATAAAGAGACTACATAATATAAGAAGCAGAACTTTTCACCTTTGCATTGTTTTGGGTGGATGCCATATTCTACGAATCCAAGGCAATGTCGAAGGGTAATTGGAGTTTGGGATGGCTCTTCTTCTTCTTCTTCTTCTCTCATACGAGAAAAAGTCTAAGTAGTATTGCTAGTACGTTGGCGTCCGTGGGAGGAGGACATGTGGACACCTTGCATGGAGAGAAATGGTGTCAGCTTGGAAAGGACATGCAGTGGTCAGCAAAGGGACACGTTTGCGGAGGCGAAATCTTGACTGAAGGAAACTCAGCCCCTAAGATTTGAGAATTTGGAGAATTTTTTTTATTTCTTATCACGTTTTAGAGAATTTCATTAATTTGAGTTGTGGGTTTGAGCCCACTTGATCTAACTTTGATGTATTTTAAAAATAGTGGGTTCATCTGGAGAGATTTTACATTGAGTATTCCACAGTTTCCCATATATAAATTAAAAAAAAAATTATAATATTATTAGTTTTTTAATTATTTCTACTATATTTTTGACTGATTTCTATGTCTTAGATTTTTAACTCAACTCAACTCTTGATACGAAGCTTTACTATTGGATCTACCATACAACCAACATGATTAGCATTTCTTAATTGAGGCAAACTTGTTAACTTATAGATGAAAGATAAATATAATAGAAATCAGTGTATCGCACAAATTGATTAAAATAAAGATTTTGGTACCTAATAAGATGGGATTTTGAGTCAATATAGTTACAAAGTTGTGTAAATAAATAAAACAATTGAAATTATTGATGTTGAGATGGATCAACTAGCCCCAGTGATTTTTATGAAATGTTCATATGTGCATTGTTTACAATTGGACTTATTCAAAAAAGTCAAGAGAGATGGGTACTTGAGGTTTGGATCAATTGAAAATTATGCTCTCATGTTCCTGGCCCTCGATATAGTCGTAGTCTCGTAGACTAAAAAAAGGAAAAATCTAAGAAACGTCCGAGACTCCGGGCATTTATTATTTTAAACCTTTATAAATTTCTTTCGATGTATCTTTAATTGTTAAATTAAATATGATATGTCGAAATATTTATCTAATAGTTTATTTTTAATTTTAAAAATCAGTGACTAATATAATTTAATGTGTTCAATTTTTTGCAGTATAATAATCCTTATGATAATCTCTATATTTTTATAATCATCAATTAATGAACAAATGTAAAAATCACATACAAACTTCTTAGATTAATAAGTAATTCATTCAAATGAAAGAAAACACCACACATAAATGCAAACAGATATAGGGCAATGCAGCTCTATAAAATTGGAAAAAATCCACAGCCTATGCCAACCGGTTAAAAAAAATTAACCGCATGTGATATTCAACGTCTATGGGTGTTCTAATTTACTAAAAATTATTTTCATAAAACGGGTTTTTAAATAAACACATTTTCTGAATTAATTTTAGTATTTAACAACATTTTTTTATTTTGTTTTATGTTGATGTCAAAATAAGTAAGTAATCAGCAGAACACGTGCTAAGCAGCCAACATCGATCCAGATTAAAGAAGAATGATTCAGAATTTAATTATATTAAACGAGACAGAGGCGTCCATAGATTTAACTTCAACGTATATTTCTAGAAGGAACGGGGTTCATGTGGTCGAAGGAACGGGGTTCATGTGGTCGGCTACAGATGCTTGGATGCTGGAACAGAAAAAATTAAAGAAAAATATGAGATTCATTTTCATATAATATTATAAAGTTCAATATCATTATTTAAATTAAATAAATTTATCAATATTATTAAACTCCTAAAGTTTTAATAAATTTAGATACTTTATAATTATCATCTAAATCATAATTTTATCAATTTAAAATCGGTTTTTATATTTAAATTTAATAATTATTTTTATAATTCGACTCTCACCAACATTCATGAAAGACAATAAGAATTAATATAATTAGTCTTAGTCGTATGTTTTTCTCATGTATTAAATTTCAAACAAGTGCTACGTGGCTCAAAGTTGTTGGTCGTTTTTCCCATCGAAACGACCAATTCACATGTCTCGCCACGACTTCTACGTTCATGATTTTGTCTTCCATACATAATTAGTAACTAATGACCATCAACTGAGACACGATTAGTCTTCAGCTCCTCAATCAAACGGGTCAAGTCATCGTAAGACGACCCACCAACTTCCACCGCCTTCTTGGCGGTCTCCCCTGTTTCCCTCGCTCGATTTCTCATCCCGTCCGCCTCATCTCCGCCGTCCATAACTCCCCTCATCGCCATCTCTATCCTCTCTCTCTTCACCAACGTCCTCTTCTCGTCATCCCAAGGGGCCCACATCTCGGCCCCCACTCCAACTCCAATCCTCAGTACCTCCGTTATCAGCTTCTCGTTGAAGAACTGCTCCGCCGTGGCCGGCCACGTGATCATCGGAACCCCGGCGGTGACTCCTTCGAGAAGAGAATTCCATCCGCAGTGGGTCACAAACGCCCCCACTGATGGGTGGTTGAGGATGAGGATTTGTGGGGCCCAGTCCCTGATCACTAGGCCCTTCCCTCCCATCCTCTGCTCAAAGCCGTTCAACGCCGTCTCACTGTAGTTCTTGACGACCCAGATGAACGGATGATCCGATGCTTCAAGAGCCGATGCAATCTCGAGCAGCTGCTGAGAATTGGGCCGGAAGACACTCCCGAAACAGATGTAGACGACCGAGCCCGGTTTCCTGGAGTCGAGCCAGCTCAAGCACTCCTGCTCGTTGATGGAGGCCTTCTTTCCTCGCTCGGCCTGGTCGCCGCTGTTTCTATTGAAGAGAGAGACCGGACCCACCTGCCAGGCCTTTGTTCCCATCTCCTTTTTCAAGCAGTCGACGTAGTCCGGCTCAAGCTCGTAGAAGGTATTCATCACGAACCCATCGCTCCGGTTCTCGGCCTCCATCACCCGTTCGAAGTACTCAGTCGGAGGGCCGTCGAACTTCACAAAATCGGGCAGCTGGGATCTCGTCATCTTGACCGTGTGTGGCAGGCCAGGCACGATGAACGGCTCCTCGTCGGACACCACGGATTTGTAGGGCTTGTACCTGTTGGCAACCGATGCTTGCTTACATGGCCATTATAATCTTGTCTAAAATGGACAAAACAGTGATTGAGAAAGGATTAATCTTGAAAACTATTTTGCCGACAGGAGGCTACTTTCCCTTTTGAGCATTTAGAGATAATATTTAAGTGGTGCTGTTTAATCATTAACTAGCTAAAAAGTAAAAAAAAGTTATAAATTATAAAATACATAATCTATTTTATAGTCAATAAAAGATTACTAAATGAAAAAAAAATTGAAGTATAAAATAACTTAAAATGAAGTGGAATCACTTTAGAAACAATTAGAATTTTAAATGTATAAACTTTGTTTCTAAAAAGACATTTGGAAATCTTAAAATAAAAATAAAAAAGAGTTAAAACATAAAAATAGGAAATTTAACTTTCGACAATTTTAATTTTATTTTTTTTATTATAGAGTTTTTCCACTCGAAATTGATGTAATTTTTGTCACACCACACCGAACTTTAGAAATTTCGCGTTGATGAAAGGGATGATGTTGGTATTGAAATTATGAAAAAAAAAAAATGTATAGCTTTGCTGAATTAAATCCAAAATTAAACATCACCGCTGTCCATTTCAGTAAAAAGCATACTGTACCTGATGACGTTCCTGAGCGTGCAGTGAGAGAAGCAGCAGGTGCCATTAAAGACAAGTCTTGGGATGTTGAACTGGTGGGCCACGTCGACCGTCCACGAGAGGAAAGCGTCGGAGACGATGCATCTTGGGCGGTGCTTCCGGACGAGCCTCTCCAGCGGCGTCTGAAGCAGCTCCAGCGCGTTACGAAAGCGGTCCAACATCTCCGTCGAAGCAATTCTATCCAAATTCTCACAGCCGGGCGGCAAGCCGGCTTCGGTGGAAGGAAAAGGGAGGAGGAGGAGAGAGAGATGGTGGCCGGAGAGAGTCGCTCGATCGACGGTGTTCTGGAAGAAGGAGGCGTTGACGGGTGTGGTGACGATGCTCACCTTGACGCCACGATCGGCGAAGAGCCTGGCCATGGCGGCCATCGGAATCATGTGTCCGTGTGCCATGAATGGGAAGAAGAAGATGTGCAGATCAGCCATCGCTGATTCTTTCCTTGAGTTGAGCTGAGCTGAGCTGTTGGCAAGACGAAAGCGGCAATTGGCATGAGTTTTGAGCGGACATATAAAGGGCACGTTGCAGTTCAGGTTCGAGAGATGGCATGACCATTCTAGCCACGTGACGTGTATCAAAGTCGGTAGCAACACGTTATTCATCAGATGAAAGTCACTTTTACAGTTCGGTCAAAAGAAAAAAAAAATTGATGCAACGAGGACGAGGGTGGTTCAAGACGAAAGAGAACGACGGACGTTCATTGGTGGAAGGATCTCCTGTCCACGTCAGCAGTATGACTTTCTTTTGGTTTTCATGTGAAAATGGCAGGTGTCTTGCTGCCATTGGGACGTCCCGTCCCGCCATCGTTCTGCAGGAATTTTCCATTTAATTCTTTTTAATTCAAAGCAAATTGATTGTTTATATATAATATCATCTAATGGAGGAGAAGCAATTACCTTTGGCTTGCTGCTTCATTCAGTAAATTATTCTTCTAGAGACTTCAAGGACCAAGAGGCACCTTCTTGCACTGGCAGCTGGGATGTTTTATTTGTTTTTTCCGAATAGGGCTACATTCTAGAGTTTGATTTTAGTTAAAATTTATAAATTAATTTTATTGGTTTATGGTATTTATGGTAATTTTAATGCGGGAATTGAATTCAATTAATAATTTGATGAAAGACGAAATTTCTCCAACACATTTTATTGGACTCATTTATACTCAAATCAAAACACACTTGCATCATTTTTAGGACTGACATTTACCTTTTTGAACTTAAAGCCCAATAACTTGAGCCCGTTGGCTGTCTTGAGGGCCCAATTCGAAATGCCACGACTCTACTGGAATGTCATTTAGTACCCCATATTTGTATAGAATTCTGTGAGAGAAAAAGTAGTCACGTTGAGTGCAAATTCAAAGTGAACAATATTATAGTCAGTAAAATGAGTCCTTAAATATCAAATATTAAAAAAAAAGGGGAAAAATCGAAAGAAAACCAATCAAAACACAAAGGACGTGCGTGCCAGACATGAATTTGCAAAGGCTCAAATTGAAATACTTTCCATTGAGCATTGAACTGGGCTTGAGTGCTTAATAAAACAGCAAAGCTGCTTGGATTAGTAGCATCAATCACTGCAAAATTCAGAAACAAGCAAGGGCGAGAAGACTGCAATCGTAGCTGGATTTTTGGATCAAGTTTTGCAGGAAAAGACATAGAATCAAGGGTTGAGATTAAAAGAGAATCTTGACAACACTTTTGAGTGAGTTTGGCAGCGGCGGCGAAATCTGAATCCTTTTTGTGCCGAAATCCAAAAATATCAGGGACAGATCTGCTCGATCTGGACCTGCATTTAGGAGCGGATTTGAAATAATAATTGTTTAATTTATTGCACTTGAAATAATAATTGTACATTCTTTTTGCTTTAATTTTATTGACGAATTTGATTATGTCAAATGATCCTGATGAAATTAATATCGTCCTTATTTTTTTAAAAGTGATTGACAGAGTTTATTTTCTTAGAATTTTTATTATTAGATTAAAAGTGATTGACAGAGTTTATTTTCTTAGAATTTTTATTATTAGAATCTTGATCTGATCTAAAATCTCGGCTCTCCATTTACACACTCAGTTTTTCTACCTCTATACATCTGATTCCGGATGCGAGTGTTTAATTACCATTTTACTCCCGTGTTTCCATTCATTCTAACAAATTTCCAGTTCATTTCGGCATTCGTTCGAACGAATGGACGCATACCCCATCTAATTTTGATTCGTTCGAATAAATCCTATTATAAAATCGATTCATTCGAATGAATCGGGTGAACAGTAACGTGCATTACTGTTCACCCGTTCATTCGAACGAATTGATTGAATGAATCGATTTTCTTTAAAATTTTAATATTATTTTTTAAGCACTGTGTATTTTTAAAATTTCTCAAATTAAATATCCAGACTAATTACGATAATTTGATTAAAATATTTTAAGACTTCAAGGTCTTTTGACACTCCTAAATATTTAAAACATAGTATTTTACCAATAAAGATATCCCTAGAGTGTGCCGAAAATACATTTAGGAGTGTCAAAAGACTTTAAAGTTTTAAAGTATTTTTATCAAGTTATCGTAATTAGTCCGCATATTCAATTTGAGAAATTTTGGAAATATACAGTGCTTAAAAAATAACGTTAAAGTTTTAAAGGAGATTTTATTATTTAATACACTATGCGCATTATTTTTTTGAATGAAATTTTGAAAATACACGGACCATTGTCGTAAATATTGGCGGCATTTACCGTTACCGTTGCCGCATTAAAAATACGTTTTTATGGGCGTGGAGATAAATTACCGGTAAATTCCCGATAAAATCGCATTAGAAACGTGATAAATAGTAATATTGAGATAATATTCTGGTAAATTTTCAGTAAATTCTTTATTACAATTTTTATTTTATTCATAATTTTATTTATTCTATTTTTATTATTTTTAAATATTATAATTTTTGCAAGATTTTCTCATAAAATTTTCCATAAAAATCTGAGAATTTGAAAATATCTCAATATTACCGATCACCATTAATATCCCGAGAACGATATTTATAAGAGTGGACACAACTCACGTAATACACTGAAAATGAATGTTTTAAATTAAGTGGGCCTTCTTAAAGTAAAGTTGAGTAGAGTTGTGAATATCGTGATTATAAAAAAGAAATCTTGTTTAGTATTATTAGATATTTTATTTAAACACATAAGATGATAAATTAAAAAACATTAAATTCAGCAATTCATTTTCTTTTGTTTAGATCAATAAGTTGTACATGTAAAATAGATTAGTAATCAGGGATTTTTAATTTAGTCACAATTTTCCTTAATTTTGATTAGATTCTTTTTTATGTTGAATGAAATAATTTTTTAAAACTTTCACAGTAGCAGCTATTTATATGATTTTATAAGAATTTTTACAACCCAAAATATTATGATATATCATATAAACCAAAATTGAATTATAGAACTCATTGGTAGACTGCTTTGTTGTCGGTATAGTTCAAAAATTCAAAAAAAATTACAACATACAACTATCCTCAGTCTTCTACAGGTATGCTCAAATCATTTAAAATTAATTTGTCGGAATTTATCTTGGATGCCCTTTTCTGCCTTGGGGTTGTTAGATAGCAACCAACAAAACTGGGTGTTTGGTAGGAACCAACAAAACTGGGTGGACCCTTCAAAATTCGATGTCGGTCATTATTTTATTTTTAAAAAAATTCAAAATCAACCGATATATTGCGGTCGTGATTTTGATATATCAATAGTGATTTTAAAACTGTATCATAACGTACCATATGTATCAATCAATATTTGGACATCTGAACTCTTGCTTCTATTCTCAATGTATCAATCGATATTTGGACATCTGAACTCTTCCTTCTATTCTCAATGTTCTTCTCATATCAGCAATGGAAATTAAGACTTCATTTGTAAGAAAAATATAATGTTTTAATATCATCATTATAATTAAAATCTTATTAGTTTGACATTGACTTTTCAAATTTTATTTCTTCATTTCACCTAATTATAAATTATATAACTAACCACTATGTACACACTTTCAGGTTGCGTTTGGAGGGGGGATAATTTTTATAGGGGTTACCCCTGAGTAGGGGTCACCCTTGAGTAGAGGTGACTCTTGAACTGGGATTACCCTTATCTTGTTTGGTAATTAAAGTGGTAAAGTAAAAGCTTACCCTAGAGGTAAAAATTCTTGTTTGGTAACTAACTACAAGCAAAGGTGTGATACCCACCCCTCTCAACCAGATGTGGGAAGTCCCACATCGGTTGGGAGGAGGAATTTAAGAGGGCTTGTAAGTGGCCAAAAAGCCCCTTTGATAATGTGTGAGGCCTTTTGGGCAGGGCCACGTTGGCTCGGGCCCAAAAACAAAACCGTGCGGATTTGAGCTGTGTGCGAGGCCCAAAGCGGATAATATCACACTGAGTCAAAGCCCTAAGCCCTGTTGTCGGGTCGGGTCGTTACAAAAGGTAACCTGATATATTAATATTTTTTAATTTTTTTTATAAAACATAATTTGTAAATGATATTTATAAAGTAAATTCTAATAATATAACTTATAATAATATTATCTAATTTTTAAAAATTATTTTTCATAATTATAATTTAAAATGAACACTTGCATTCTAACATTTAAAAAATAAAACAAGATTTTTTTGATATTATTATTTTAAATCTCAATGAATTTAATAAAAATATTAATTCTCATAAAATTGTTAATATGTCAGGTTACCTCTGCTTACAGTTACCCTTACTCAAGGGTAACCCCGATTAACCCCTGCAAAATTTACCTCTCATCCAAATGCATTACGTTGAAAATATTGACAATTTTTTAAAATAAACATTTAACAAAATAAATTGCTAATTATCCCAAAAGAAATTACCATAAACCTCAAACTCTTTTGGAATTTCGAGACCCTTTCGAAATTGAACAAAATCACTCCTTAAAAATAGGAAATTTTGACAAATATGTTTCACAAAATTTTATTTTTATTTTTTATATTATATAGATTTAATAAAAATTATTAATTCTCATAAAATTGTTAATAAGTCACGTCACCCCTTCTTACAGTTACCCCTACTCAAGGGTAACCTCGGATAAAAATTTACCCCTCATCCAAATGCATCATGTTGAAAATATTGACACATTTTTAAAATAAACTTCTAAAAGAATAAATTGTTAATTACCCTGAAAGAGATTACCATGAACCTCAAACTCTTTCGAATATTCAAGTCTTTATCGAAATTTTGACAAAATCACTCCTTAAAAATAGGATATTTTGACAAATATGTTTCAGAAAATTTTATTTTTATTTTTATATTATATAGATTTAACAAAATTATTAATTCTCACAAAATTATTAATATGTCAGTTTACCTCTACTTACAGTTACCCCTACTCAAGGGTAACCTGAGATAACCCCTGTAAAAATTTACCCCTCATCCAAATGCATCATGTTGAAAATCTATATAATATAAAAAATAAATTGCTAATTACTTGAAATCTATTAATTTTTCAATTATATAATATGTAATTGAAAAATAGAGGAAGACACGGGGTAAATAGGGACAAGGTTTCCTTAAAAAATAAAAAATAAATAAAAAACTGCTATTATTATTTTAAATTTCAATAAATGAATAAAAAAATTCTACATATCTCTTCATAAAAAAATATAATTTGTTGTTTGGTGATATAAAATTTATCAAATGAAAATAATAGAGTGCTTTTAAAACAAAAATAAAAGCCAAGTATTCACCAAAATAAATAAAAAGATAAAATGTAAAAAAAAAAAATTCTCATCAAAAAGAAGAAGACGGCGGGTAAGGAATACCCCAAGCCCCATGGGGGTATTCAAATGGGTGATGTGAGGGGTAAAAAATGATTTTTTTACCCTCATCCCGTTATTACCAAACCTGGGTAATGAAGGGTAACCCCCTGTTACCCCCAAAACCCTCCGTACAAACGCAGCCTCAGAGGTTTAGCCCTAAGCTTTTAAATATAGGCCGATACATATCGTATCGGTATGAAAAATACCGATACAGATCGGCTGATACGATATGTATCGGCCGTATATACATATTATCGGCCGATATGGCCGATATTTGATCCGAAATATCAGTCACAATATCGGCCGATATTCATAAATATCGGTTTTTAATTTATTTTTTTTTAAAAAAACACCGATACGGTTTTTACACTGTTTTCCATGATTTTTTGCGGTTTTTAACTGTTTTTTGCTGTTCTCCACGGTTCATCACGGTCCGTCCGATGTGGCTTTTGCGGTTTTTTGCGGTTCTTCACGGTTCATCACGGTTTTTTGCGGTTTTTTCACGGTTCCGATATCGGAAGAGAGAGAAAATGCCGATATCGGGAGGAGAGGTAAAATTATCGGCCGATTTTTAAACCCCTGGTTTAGCCCTCCATTTTATATCTACAATTTGTCTATATTTTACACATACAACTATCTTCAGTCTTCTACAGGTATGCTCAAACGATTTAAAATTAATTTATCCGAATTTATCTTTTAATCATTATACATTTAATGTTACATTACATTTCTATAATTTCATTAAAAATTATCTTCACAAACTTATTAACATATTGTTTAAAATCATACACGACCGTTTAAAATAAAAATATTTTCCAAATTGATTTTAATATTTTACAACATTTACTGTTTTTTTATGTTAGATTTATGTCAAAGTAAGCAATGAAGAAAAGGTAATGCGGGCAACAAAGAAGTGTCCATAAGTCTAACTCAATTTTAACTTTAAAAAGTGGCCCTAACGTTCCGTCCACTTTCCCATGACCCAGTGGGCAGTGTTCACATGTGGAATGAACGGGGATCATCTGGTGGGGCCATGTGGAAGAGAATAATTAAGCCGAGTCGATCATGCTTTAAAACTCAGATCTTGAGCCACAGATTGTGCTAGTGTAGGGCCAGTTAAAGCTTTACACGTATATATATTTTATTTTTTTCTCCTTGGACGAAACGAAAAATCTGGCTAATCTTGTCGATAATGTATCTTGTCATGAATAATTATTCTTGGATTATGCTCGACGAGTTTATAGTTAGATAAAAGATGTTTGCCCTAACAAATGCAATGCTCATTATTGTGTGCCCTAGTTGTGATCCATTTAATTGTGTCTTGTCTCAAGAAGTGGAAGGTTATAGGTTCGAGTCTCCATAGCTTAATTTTGGTGTGTACTAGAGATAGTGGACTCACGCGTGAGGATTTTAATAAGTTGTGTCTGAATTTTCTCCACGTAAATTCAAAAAAAAAAAATTGAATTTGATATTCAAAATATTGATCCGGGTGGTATTCTATTTTCTTCAAAGGATGAGATTGTTTTCATAATATTTAAGTATAAAGTAAGAGTTTTAAAATTTTGTTATATTCTCTTTTATTAAAAAAATTAAGTTGCAATCAGTTATATTCTTAATATTATCTTTTTTTTCTTTCAACAATAAATGCTCTAGAGAAAAAAAAATGTGAGAATACGTTTAGATAGTCATTCAGACACAATAAATATTTCCTCTTTTTATTGAAATAGAACTTATTCTTAAAATAAGTACATATAGCAATAACATCTATTTTCCACTCCAATATCTCTATTTGACCTACCATCATTATTATCATCACCACCATCAGTTAATATCTCGTGTATTTGAGACGATTTTATAAATTCTTCACCAAATCACTCTATCACAAACTATACTATCTGTTACTAAAAAATCTAACACATCATTTTTTATTCATTTCTTCTATGTTTTTGAAAGTTGTCCTCTTAGTGTCTTGGATCCTTAGTCTCTCCACTCTAACAAATAACGGTATTTTATCATCCGTAGATCTAAATAACTCCTTTTAGAAGTCTTAAAACTTTTGTGATGGGTATAATAAGTGACTATAATTGAGAATAACAGTTCGAAAACTATCATTAAGCATCGTAGCGGGCGGGAAAAAAAGGCCACATGCAAAAAATGTTTTCGCTTTAGGCCAAGAGATTACAGAAGAAACTTTTATAAAATAAATAGAAGACTAACATCTGATAAACTTTAGGTTTTACATTTTCACTCCACTTAGTCAAAGATTATATTCTCCCAAGATTCATTAGTATAGTCATGTGAGTGCCTATTAGATCAGAACATAAAACAAAAGTAGGTAGCCGACACTGCATGCGGCTAATGCAGTAGTCAAACATCATTATCATCATCATTATGATTTGTTCATCTCTACATTTTCACTCAGACTCAGTCAAAGATTATGTTCTCCATTATTCTCTCATAATTCTATTTTTTCATCATGCAACAACAGTGAAGATTCAATACGCACTCAGCACTGGAGAGAGAGGACTCTAAAAGCGGCCATGCATGTAAAGCATAAACTTGATTCAGAAAAATCACACAACTCACTAAAAGTATTATCCATAACAGATAGCTGGTTCGGCGCAAATAAAATGTCAAAAAGAACAGAATTTGATCAACTCTCCAAAACATCATGGCGCTCTACTGATCATCAAAATTGGGCTTGATGTTGCTTACTACAACTTGAGGAAAACAAACTCTTCAATGGCAGAAATGCCCCCTATTTTCTTGAGTGTTTCGTTGTTGGGTTCCTCATCCACACCGATTGCCATCACCGCTTGCTTTCTTGGGGCAATCCTACCGACACTCATGAAGCTCACATTCACATTCTCCTCACCTAAAATGCTCCCTACTTTCCGATCATCCCTGGTTGGTCGACCTGCCTGCAAAGGATAAGGCTACCTTCCATACTGACATCCACTTCGAATGCTCCCACCTTAGTAAGGTGAGGTATCCCATCCTTAACCATTCCCTCCACTTTAATCTCCCCAGTCTCGGACATGGCACTTGGGAATTTTGACTCCACGTTAGCAATCTGAACCTGTATAAACTCAAGTGGGCTCTCAGGTGACCCATCCAAGAGAATGCGCTCTTCTGTGATCCGCATGCCTCTCTGTTTGGCTGTAAAATCAGCATTAACCAAGTTCACAAACACACTAGATATGGGCTCAATTAGACCCTTGATGATCATGGCACGCAGAAGACGAGTATCAAGATCATCAGGAGCTCTAGCAGATGCATATGTAACCTTCACTGTTTTCACTCCACTTCCTCCCGCAACTAATTGTACAGCTAATCGACCAAGCTTTTCTGAGAGTAAAACAAATGGTGCAAGCTCTGCTAGGACCTGCAGCAAGACCACAGAGCATGAATACTCAAGTCAACATAAAAGAGAGCATTGTGAAGGGTTTAGATGGACCATTGGTGAGCCCCAACTTGTAAACAGATTCCATCTAAAGGCAAGTCAACAAGATCCCATCCCCAGATCAGGTCTGAAAACTACATCATAGACCCAGTAATACATGTATCCCTGCTTCTATGATATGGAATGTGTGGGCACATGGATGTGTATAAATTACAATGCCAGATGCAATTCTGGGCCCAAGTGGGCCCAACAAAAAGAATTCTGGATAGGAGAGTGTGAAGGGCACAGTATGAATTTCTGCCTTCAGTAAACGATTTCTCCAAATTCAAAGAATCTAATTCAGAAAGAAAGGATGTGAGAAGGACATCAGAGGGATCAGAAAACAATTCAATGTTCCTGGTAAGAATCCACACAAAAATATGCACCCTCCCCATGCAGGCAGATCCAAAGGCCAAAGAAACTTTTTCCTTTTTAAATAAAAATAAAAAATTGAGAGAGAGAGAGAGAGAGAGAGAGAGAGATAAGATGTTTCCTGATCAAAGCTATGTGTGAATCCTCTACGGTTCTAAGCAAAGAAGGGCTCGTCATGGATTGCTATGTCAAATTTAAAGTTGATTGGGTGGACAAGGGCCTGCAAAATACAGAGCTGCGAACCCCCTTCTAGATGGTTATGATCATTCAATTGCAACAAAATGTAGGCAAGGCATGGTCCAAACAGGATCATTCTCATCCAGCTATCTGACATGCTGCAATTTGGGTTGCAATGTATTCCAATACAACTGGGTTGCACTTGATCATTCCACTATCGTTTATCTAGAATTGCAGTCACTTCTTGAACTTTGAAATCTGCTAGATCCTACTGTGTAATGCGGTCTTTTTTCATTTATTGATTCATTAAACAAATCATTTTCAGCCATCCTTTTAAGAAACTTGTATGATGTGACAAGGTGACTTGTGTAGGTGGTGGAGATATATGATTATTATCTGTATACAGTGTGTCAGTTGCTGGAAGTTCAGAAGAAAAAAGGAGGTTTGTATCATTTGCTACACTATGATGCACAGACATGGCATGGATACAAATTTTACACATAAAATGAACAGTCCAGCATGGACACATTACCTACATTGAAGTGTCCTTACTGACATAATTTCCATGCAGCCTAGACCATTTCAACTGCCTGACCAATCTAACCAGATTGAACTGGCTACTGCAGTCTAAATTTCAAACACATCCTAAATATGCAATGAGTACATAATAATAAAGCATATCCTCATTTAAAACATCTATTAAAGTGATGGAGATGCACATGCCACGTTGAACGAGTAAATTAACTATAAGGAATAGAGTTAGAAACAATTGTGTTAGAGACAATCTAAAAATAGCGAAATAGATGCCATAGAGTCGATCCCAATACGTAGAGTCAAGAGTATACAAGTTGCAGGTACGAGAAGGAGAGACCATTGAAAACATGGAGGGAAGGAATACAAAAAACATACAAAAGATAGTAGGGTGACTGATCATATAGTTTATGATAGGGTTAAATGGAGAAGAACTCGTAAAGTTGAGTCCAAATAGATGGGATTTAGGTTATGATGATGATGATCCTTTTTTAAAACATAGTAAGTAATAAGAGCATACCTCAGCTGGAACCATGGGTGCATTTACTGCAGTAGCAGCAAGCTCTCCTTTTAAAGCCCCAACCACTGCTTCAGCTATTTCAATTGCCACTCCTTCCTGAAATAACAACAGATCCATGCATTACTACATCAAGGGGCCATGTGGTTTAACTATACACACAAACATAGTAAAAGATATCTATGGTTGTAGATCTCGTCCTATATACCTGAGCTTCCATGGTACTGGCACCAAGATGCGGTGTTACAGTTACATTTTCATGCAGCACCAACTTGCTGTCTTTAGTTGGAGGCTCCTCTGTGAAGACATCTAGTGCGGCCTGTTTCAGTGAGTTGGAAACAAAAGAGAAATATCAATTCACTTTGTTCTTCATAGATTAGATTAAACAGCATTTATACATACAGCCCTGTCTAAACATGTTTGTGTGCATAAAAGAGAGAGAGAGAGAGAGAGAGAGAGAGAGAGAGAGAGAGAGAGAGAGAGAGAGAGTGCCAAAGGAACCCCATCAAACTGGAGATAACTGTAGATGGAATGTACATGGAAAGGGAAATAGGAGAAACAACCCGAAGTCCTCCTGATGAGCATAAGAGGATTCACACATGGCCTTGTCCTCATTGTAAACAACCCCATGCACTCAGAATAAGCATTAGGATTCATATGATTCATGCAATGCCTATCATCCATGAAATATAAAACCAATAGGCCTCTATCCAGAGCCCACTTTGCTAGAATGGGGATGAGACAGCTCGTGCATCACCACATAATCAATTTAAAAGAATGTGGATAAATAGTGCTCATTTTTTAGAGAATGGTTGAAACAAGACATGTGTAGCCCCTTCTTTTCAGTCAGAGACCCAAGCGAACTTACCAAGCCAGGACAAAAGAGAGAAAATGGCTTGCTGGAGATCTAGAAGCCAAAAAGGGAAATCTGATTCGACTTGGGCACTTTCTTCATCTCTATCCTTCACTTCCCTCTCTGGCCTCCTTTCTCTATTCTCTCTCAATTCCCTCTCACTTGGACAAGTTCCATGAGATTTGTAAATGTCCCTTAAAAGCCATGGACAAAGACATTACTGAAACATCCGATTCTAAACATACGGATATTAAGGGTCTTCTGCTTTAGGGTAATTGCAGTTTGTCTTGATAGTAGTCTTATAGTTGCTATAAAAAGAGGAATAGAACATTACACATACGTCGGTTTTTAACTCTGGCTATTTTGTAAGTGAAGAAAAGAGCCATAACATGCACTAATCAACTAAAGGATTAAACAGAAAAAAAAATCAGCAGTCAAGTGAAGGAATTTGGGGTTTTTTTGTAATCTGCTCGGCACTGGAAAAAAAATAATAAATGCTTAGCAATGGTGAGAAGAAAAACAAAACGTTTGTCATATGGATAAAAATCTCCTAAAAAGGCAGGTTGAAACTGATCTTTAAGGGAAGCTTTTGTTCTTCCCAAAAAGAGGGGAATTTGAGATAATAAAAGTTAAGTCGATTCATTCTGAAGAGTGAATTTTGGAAGTAGTGCTAATAAATCTGAACATAAAGCTCTTCCACTTGGTCACATGAATTTGAAGCAATTAGAAGCAGTTGCAGCTATAGTGGAGCATGACTCCCTTTCAGTGGGCATCAGATATTTTCCCATGGAATCTTGATGAAATATTAGGGGAAATTTGTTAGCCAATTTCAGGCCATCAATTGCTCATCAGCCTCATTCAAAGGTCTGCAAATGAGAGAGTGGGTTCTCTTGCTAGAATGCCTAAACAGGATTGATATGTTCTTCCTAAATGGGTTGGTTCGCTCATTCTCCATTGCTAAGACAATTCTTGCCTACTCCAAACAAATAAATCAATAGATAAATAACAGGAAATATCAGATGGTTAAGAAACATTTTCATCAGGGTAATATATTGCATCAATTGTGGCAGACAATCAGAGGGGGAATTTAGCCCTGCCAGCACAACATTCAAGAATACTCTGTGTACATAATGGCTATTGGGAAAATTATCTATTGGGTATTCTTGAGATAAAACCTCATCGAGAATATTTGTCGGGTCCACAGTTACAATCTTTTCCCATCACATCCACTATCCAATATGAATTGGATGCCAACCCAATCTGTCCCTGTTTAGAGTTACACACTGTTGGATTAAATCCCAAGTCCTGCGAGCAATTAATTATTGTGGCCTTTAAAATCATACTTAGAGTGATCTACTCGCCCCTAATAGAAACCAATAGAAATTTCTGCAAGCTGTCCATTTCATTCATTTAAGAATAAAAAGCTAAAGGCAGATCATAGAAACCAATAGAAATTTCTGCAAGTTGTCCATTCAGTCATTTAAAGAATAAAAAACTAGAGGCAGATCATAGAAATTAAAACACCACCACCAAGACCTGATGTCACGAAATTGAAACGCGATGAGGAAGGAGAAAGTAATGAAAATAACCTGGGCAACAATTCCAGCATCTAATGCCCTCACAAGAGCATCTTCATCAATCACACCACCACGAGCAACATTTACTATCCTAACTCCCTTCTTCATCTTCTTAAAGGCTTCATCATTAAGAATCTCCTTTGTGGCAGGAGTAAGAGGCATATGTAGGGAGATGAAATCGGCAATGGATATGGCTTCATCAAAGGTTACCAACTCAACACCTATTGCACGGGCACGGTCTGCAGGGGCATATGGATCATGTGCAACCACACGCATCCCAAGCCCCTTTGCACGCCGCGCTACTTCTGATCCAACCTTACCAAATCCCATCACAGCAAGTGTTTTCCCAACAAGTGACACACCAACATATTTGCTTCGTTGCCATTTTCCTGGTTTCACCGAAGTAGAAATAAATAAGAGAAATATCTCCTCCAAACAGCCATTTCAAGTAATAAAATCTTTGAAGCACCTTACAAATAATAACAAAGAGACTGGAAAAAGCATCAATTTGTTCCATGACCAATCATGACAAAACTGTTAGCAAGCATTTTCATGTGATGTTCACCCAGTTTCCCAAGTCACATGCTAGAAGATTGTCATACCCATTAGGATACTGCAATTTTGAAATTGCTTGCAATAACATTATAACAATGTGTGAGCATTGATGATAATAAAAAAAAATGTGAGCATCAGGAACAAAGAGCAATATGGTGCTCATGAAACCCACATATGGTATGTAGAAACAAATTTTAACGAATTTGATGTCCACAAAGTATTAAATATGAACATGGTACAATGACCTTGTCTCATAGGCTCCTCCTTGGAAGACTAGATCAGCGCCCTTTTCACTAGTGAGGGACTATCAGCACATAATAAGAATTTCCTTGTTACATGAATTTCAGATTATAAATTACAGATAGTGAAACTCATGCATGGATGTTCACTATCAAAGATTTGTGGATGACTCCTATGTAAAACTTAAATGGACTTGTTCCACTTGTTCAAAATGACGAAGAGACTTGTTCACGTGTGTCCATAAAACATACTGCACTTGTTAGAGGTGATGAGATGAAGAAGTGATATTCTCTAGTGATCCACTTCACTAGTTGGAAGAACTAGGAAGCTCCTAGGACGTGTCTCCTGAAGTCCAAGAGGGCGATCTTGAAGTGTTCTACATTTCTCCAAAGAACCAAAGTACCAATCTCGTAAAAAAATGATAATTCTACATTCTAGACAGCCCATATGGAATAATTTATTGTCAGTTAGTCACATTACCTCAGGGTGAAGGTTCAACTTGGTAGGAGCTAGAAAAACTTCATTAGAAATTCTATAGAATAAAAATTTGACTTAAAAATGCCCCAACGAAGAAATACTACAGTTGTAAACCTGTAGTCATACTAAGCATCTATTATTGCATTCAAAATCAAATCATCAAACAATGCCCATCAGATCCACAAAAATTAAATGCAAAACAAACAACAGGACAATCAGATCTACAAAGTTCACCAGACACCAACCAATCGTCATTGTCGAAAGAACCACTCATTAAGGTAAGGTAGTGTTTGGATGTAGGGTAAATATGGGTGAAGGAAAACGATTGCACTAGGCTAAGAAGCTTGCCCATGTATGTACTTTGTAGGCACCTAATTAGATAACTTGCACCTCTTGGTTGTACAAAGAATGGCACCTTGAGAGGGCGGTAAAATTACACCATCGACTTTAGCTCTACCTTTGCTCTCGTTTCATCAAAACCTCTTTGATGAAACCACCTCCTTTTTAACCAATGAGCACCAAGCAAAAGCAAAGCAAAAAGGTGGAGTTTCTCTACAAAGAAATTTGCTCCACTTTAATGAAGCAATCCACTTTATACCGACCCTACCTTAAAACACCACCTAAATGTTCGAGGAAATGCCCAGCTGAAACTAAAAGGCCAAAGAATGACATTAAGTGCTCAAATACCAGCTTTGAGAGAAGCATCGGCTTGGGCGACGTTGCGGGCCATGGCAGCAAGGAGGGCAATGCCATGCTCGGCAGCAGCGACAGTGTTGGCAGTGGGGGCATTGACGACGAGGCAACCATGTTCGGTGGCAGCAGAGAGGTCGACGTTGTCAATGCCGACGCCGGCACGACCGACGACCTTGAGGCGTCCAGCGAGGACTCGAAGACCTCGCGGGAGACCTTGGTGCCGCTGCGGACGATCAAGGCATCGCAGAGGGAGATCTTGGTGCAGAGCTCATCCTGACTGAGGTTGTAGGAACAGTCAACGTTGGCGAAGCTTTTCAAAAGCTCGAGGCCAGCTTCTCCAAGCTTCTCAGCAACGAGGACTGTAGGCTTGGCGTCCATGGCTAGGACGACGAAACGAGAGAGGCGCCGGGTGTGGAGAGGAATACAAGAGGCAGGGAGGCGAGAAGGGAGAGGAAAGCGACATGGGTTCTTGAGAGAGGGAGTGGAAAGAAGGTTGGAGTAAGCAGCAGCGGCCATGGATCCTCTGCTCTCTACTCGTTGCTTGTAGTTTGGTTGAAAAGAGAACACAGCTACAAGGGTGGTGGGGGGAAAGCGGAGCACGACGGGGATACTTGATTTGGTTCGAAAGTCGGGATCCCTGAGGGTTCGTGTATTGGTGATTGGAGTGAACAATTATTATTATTATTATTATTATTATTATTGTTATTATTATTATTATTTTACCTTTTAAAAAGTTAGATGTAAAATACAATCAATTTTCTCAAATTTATATAAGAATGTAAACTTGATTTGATAAGTTAATAAACTCTATTAAAATGATAAAATTAGTGTAAGACAAATGAATACATCGGATATACTAAAGATGAGTTCGACAATAATTTAATGAATTAAAATACTAGATCAGAAAAGTTATCAATGTTAAGGTGCTAGGGGACTTATGATATAAATAAATAGATATTATATATTTTCTCTTGTAAATATGATTGCATGTAAATTTTATAATTTAGTGGTTATATAAGGCTCACTATAGTTTCAATCACACTTATTTATTTTCATTTTTACTCAATTTTAGTCTATTTTAAAATAGATGATGAATTATTGATTACTTTTATGAATTTTTATTGAATTTTAAAACTTTAAAATTATAAAGTTATTATCCAATAAAGGTAATTTTTTAAGATATACTATTTAAATAAATATCTTTTAAAATATAATATTATAATGAGCTGATGTTGGCAGGTTGTTGATGTTTACTTGGATTACTCACCAAGTGGAGTTGGTGGGGATGGCTTACATTGGCCTCTGTCTAAATCCAACAGCGCCGGCTTGACTACTGACTTAATTAAGTCACAAACTACTCGTTAATTCTGCAATAAGAGCAAGTGGATGGACCGGCTCCATGTCCATCGCATTGTATCCACCGTGTTCGACCATTCCTGCCCCACATCAATTTCACGGGTAGTAGCTGAAAGCCTGAAACTTTAAAGTAGAGAGGAAGGCCAAAATATAATTATTAAAATAATTGATAATATTTTAAAAAATTGTATTAATTGAAATTTATTAGGTTCCGTATTATCAACTTAAATTAGAAATTCAGAAATTTACCAACTTAGAGTTGACGTTTTCAAATCTACTTCTTTATTTGATTCTATCACAAATTATATTATTTGTCACTCAAGTGATATATCTTTCACATCTCTCTTTTTTGTGATTGCAATCTAAATTTTTTCGTAGAGTTTTTCACAATTTGTAATCTATTAGATTTTTTTTTATTGTTTCTAACGCAATTATTTCTTCCTAAATTGTAGTAGTTGAATTTGATGGTATTATCATAAAAATTGGTTTTAAAAAAGTTGTTATCAAAATAAATAGTTGTAATTACTTTGGTTGAAAAGACTGATATAGGCTATAGTTTAAAAAAATTAATTCAAAATTGATTCAAAATTTTATGGAATTGAATAACTCGATAGAGTTTATTTAATTTGATTTGTTTATTTCAAAATTCTAAGGCATCTTTGACAGACTCACTTGAATATTTTGAATTTTAAAACTATAATATAAACAGAAGTAAAAAGAATTGCTTGAAAAACATATCAAACTTTTATCACAATTATTACATGCTCCTATTTATTCAAAATCTATATAACACAAGAAAATATTCGTGCTCTTCACACGACAATGCAGATTTGCAATAGGTCCCAATATTTGAAAAAATTATAGTAAAATTAAGGTAAAATATTTCTATAGAACTCTGGAGTCGTGCTATTTTTCGAGAGGAGCATGGGTTGAAATGTTCACCGCTAACCTTCTCTTTCGGGCAACTCTCATCTCAGATGTTCATCATCATCATTATTAGCTAGTAATATCTGGAGCAACTTTTATCTCACCTATAATTTTTAATTTTTATTTTTTAATAAATTAATTATATAAAATATTTTCCCTCTAATATATTTCAAATCTAGATCTTTAATTTTTTAATCTTTAAACTACCTGTCCTGGTTTTTATTTTTATGAATTTTTATGTTCATATTAACGTTGGATTCAAAATATTGTGAATGTCCTTCGATCAAAAGGGCATCGGCGGAGTTCTTAGTTCTTACAGAATAATAATGAACAGCTGATAAAAAAAACTACACAAGCTAATTGGATCCTGTATTATCGGCCTGGGCCACAGACGGTCAGATAATCCTATAGGGCCGGGCCGGATCTTGATGGGCTGGCTGGATCAGGATCCGTTTACACAATGCAGGTCGGATCGGGTTTTATATATTAATAACTCGGGCCGGATTGGGTTTTAAAAAATCGACCCGACCCGGCCCAATTTCAACCTAAAAACATAGATGATATTTCAGAAATAAAAATGTATATTTGCCCAAGCATTTTTAACGGGAATTTAACAGTAAAATCTCACAATTTTAACGGGAATTTTCCATTTTTTGCGATAAAAACGTGTTTTTAACGGGAATTTATTGTTAAAAACGGCAGATGTGATAAACTCGAATTTTAACGTGCAAAAATTATTTTACCGATATTTTTGTGATAAAAATGAAAACATCGGAGATATTTGTTACACTGATATTAGCCCATTTATCTAATGGCTTTGGGTCCAGATAATATAGATGTTGCAAATGTGCAAATGGATCAAAAACATAGATCCAATTTCCAACCCTTTTATTTTTTCCGAATTGGGTGTTTCAGCCTTCAACTTTCAATTTTCAAATGCTCATTGACATGACTGGTGCTTCTAGACAATAGTTTCAAATATCTGCAACTAGGCCCAGTTCCAAACTCCCAATACATATCGGCCCATTGGACTTTTTGAGTGAACTCTTGTTTGTGTTGCACAACCACGAGTCAACTCAACTACAGCAGAATTTAGAGTCAAGTCTCTGGGTTTTTAAAACTCAGACTAAAACACATTTTATTGCTTCTGAATTTCTTATGCCATGAGTTGTTCATGGATCGATAGTTAAAATCAAATGGCATCTGCTATGTTAGTTTTTGGCTTAAAAGATCTTTATTGGGCATGGACTGTGTTTATGAAAGGCCCATTGGGCCCAGTTGTGTTTCATGAATGCCCAAATTATATAAGGGCTCTTTCTTTTAGGGTTTCTTAGAGAGCGCATATTTTTCTGTGGGGAGAGAGGAGAGAAAGAAACCAGAGAGAATGAGAGACTGTGAAGAAGGGGACAAAGGGAAGAGTTTGAGAAATCATCAACACTCTACCTCTAAAGGTACTTTGTCTATTAGTTAAGCTTAAGGTAAAAAAAAATATAATTTTGACAAGTGACATGTAATGGATGGATTTAATTGTATTAAATCTAAATTTGTGAAATGCCTCAAAATAAAAGTTAAAACCAAAAGAAATTATTATCCATTTGATATTAAATGCATTAAAATTAAAAACCATTCTATCATCGTTTTGCTATATCTAAATCTGATGCCTAAAATTATTGCTTGATCTTAAAATTTGATTTAGGATACTCAAGAATTTTATATTCAATATGATGAGGCCCACTATATATATTAGAATCATTTTCTATTACTTAGCTAAACTAACAAGAATATATTTCTATATCATTTTCCCAACTTAAGTGCATATTTCCATTTTTTTTTTTATAACTCAAAAAAAGAGTTGTCAGAAATCATCATAATCCATAGGGAGTTGGTATTTTAAATCTTAATCTTCCATTCTAGCTTATAAAAAAATATTTTATATCACTTCATAACTTATCATATATTTAAGTCTCTAATGGGCATTTGGGTGGTACACAAACATTAGGAAAAGTTTAAAATAAATAAAAAATGAATGGCAGAATTAGATGTAGAGACCTGCAAATTGTTTTAGGAAGGCATTAGCCAACATTAGACCAAGCTGCACTTGAGCTTGTGTAGTGAGATGGAGATGGTCTTGATTTAGGGGCAATCCTTTAGCATCCACCCAAGCAACGTTTGGGAGATTAATTCCTTCTTGAGCTTCTCTTACCTTCTCAACATAAGGGCCTTCACCTGATGCAAGTGCTACCTGCTTAGACATAGACAGAGACATGAAAATTGGTAATAAAATTCTCTACCCAAAAACTAATAGCAAAAAGCCTTTCACTATATTAATTTTAATGATGTAAACTTAAAGCAAGCAAACATGGAATTTCAATCATCTATTTTTAAGATTCATAATTTGATTCTTGTCATGCTTATGTAATATAAGAAATTTGTGGGTGATTTCGTTTATCCGTAGAATTTGTCTTATTTTCAACATGAGATGAAGATACTCATATTATTTAAAAAAAAAAAAAAAAAATTAATCTAATCAGTCATTTACTTGTGTCACAATATGTGTTAGAACTTTTTTTACAAATCAATCAATTAGACCTCTTTCCAGTTTCCACCTAATCTTCAAAGGTGGGAGAGAATTAGGTACAACATCCAATTTTTTTTTTTTTTTTTTAATTTTTTCTTTAACTCAAAGTCTTGGCCATTGTGATTTATAAGATTGTCGAATTTTAGCATCACTAATAATATAGCTATTGTAGTCACAACTTGGAACTTAAGTTACAAGTTGCAATAAAAAAAAAAAAAATATTCTACAATGCCCCTCCATGAATAAATTATTCAATTTAGGGCCTATGGTGGTTTACAGAAATTATTTTTCTATTATAGCTGATATAGAAATCGAAGAAGAGCAACGAACCAACGGTCTGCATCCTTTACCTAAAAGTCCATGTTGGAAATTGGAACCTTCCAATCTTAATTGAACCCTACGGAAAACAGTAGCAATAAAAAGCCCACACGATTCAAGTGTGCAACCAACGAGTTTTAGAATTCCAATAAACATTTTTGTTAGAAAATGAGATGGAATAAAATCAATTTTATAATTCATTGAACCTGTGGAAAACAGTAGAAAAAAAAAAATGTAAATGAGTGTAACTCAATTAGTAATTTTTGAGAGGTGTTAAGTTTGAATTCCAATGATCTTATCCTAAGAAGAGTGGGTATCACTTCTGAGAATTTTAAAACACTTCAAAAATATTAGACAATATTGACCAACTAATGATATTATCATTAGTTGCTCGAACCCTGCTTTTTTAGCTATAAAATTATAATTGTCCATTTCTATTTGTTTTTGAAGAGAATGTTCTAGTGTTTTGACTATTTTGACGTTTTATTTTACAAAAGACAGCAAATTTTGAAAAAAAATTAAAATAACGTATATGGTACATAAAAAGGTAAAAAGAAAACTAAATAGTGGGTAAAGAAAATTCATTTATAGAAATTGGTAACTGTGTACAACTCAATTTCTTGGTTCATAGAGTCAGTTATTGATTAAATGGCGTGTTCATATCACAAGAAGAAGAGCCAGGGCGAGAATCCTTCTTCTGAAATTTGGAATTCTCATGACAAAGCTCCCAAGGGCCTTCTCTCGAGTCCCAACTCAGGCTTTTCCCTTGTATTTAGATGAATGATAATAGCAGTTGTACCCGATTTGGCTGAGTTTCCGATTTCGAGTCGATTGGGGCTGATTATCGTTCTTCATCAAAGGAAGCACACAAACCTACTACAAAGAAACAGGTTTTGCTCATTGATTGAATCGTTTTTAGTTTCCTTTTATTTGTCCATTCCCATCTCAATGTTTGAATTTTTATACCCGTGTGTGATCTGAAATTGCAGAAAATTTCAATTCTACAACATAATTCAAGCAACCAACACCCGAGTCTGACCTGTATTATTGGCAGAGAGGGGATTTGGAGATCCAAACGTACATCCTGGATGAATTTCTCCATCTTGCCTCTGTATGAATCGGCATCACCTTCCAGAACAGTGTCGCTCTCACCCTGGTACCAAAGAAGAGCTTTGATGTTTCCTCCATCCTTCAACGATGCCTTGGCCCTCCACACCATGTTTCTGTAAAGATTGGTTCCTCGAGCCCACTTGCTGATCTTGGTTCCACCAATGGCACATGGAACTAGACCCACGACACCCATATGCGAGCCATTGGGTCGGACCGCATTGGCGAAAGCCATGCCTGGTCCAACACCGCACGTCTTGTTGACATCAATGTCAGCATGGAGTGGTTCATGAGCTTCCTCCCATTGAAGTTCTGCATTGAGACGCAGAACTGACGGGTTGGGACGACACCCACCGGGCACATACCCGTCCCACGTGTTGTTCAAAACACCACCTCTCCCAGCCATGTTACTCTGCCCTGCCAAGATGAAGATGTGTTTATTTGTAGGACTTGTTCTCTTTGAAGAAGATGGAGGAGTTCTAATCTCACCATGGCCACGGCCAAGGACTGGCAGCAGAAAGAAAAGAAAGAAGAAAATTGACATGACTTTCACTAGGCCAATTTAGAAAATAGAAAGCTTTGGTAAAATCTCAAATTAAATCTCTAGTTATTTGGGACTCTTAATGAAGTGAGATTGCCAACTCAACCATTTTTATTCAGTTTCAAATTTCAAAGTAATATATATCTCAATGAGGGATAAGATTTCTATTGCAAAGTAATTTCTCAATAAGACTCAATTAAGTTATCCATTTGATTTGTTTAAACCAATCTTCAAAAACTTATGGCTCATTTGAATCTTTTCAATTTTTTTAATAATATTTTAAATAAGACTTGGTGCAATGTTATCAGAACTGGACCGTCTAACGAATCATTTTTGAGGCATTTTGGTTTCAACCGGGTTCGATCGTTGTCAAAACCGGTCAAGTAGTAATATAATATAAATATTACATATAAAATTAATTAAGTTATCTTTTACCAATAATATTAATATAAATATTAAAAATAACATTTAAACTCTAAATAATATATAAAATCGTGGAAGATATGGGATATAAATGGTAATAAATATTTATATTTCAAATATATACATTTTCTAATATTATTTTGAAAGGAAAAAAATTATATAAAAAAAAAAATTCAAAATTTGTGAGCCGCAATCCGTAGCTCACAGTTTCTAGATAAAAACTGCATAAAACTGCAGCTCTTACCGATTTTTTACGGTTTTGACCGATAGTCAGTTCTTAACCAGAATCGAACTGCAGCCACCGCGGTCCCCGTCGAACCACGGATTCGACCGCGGTTCGGTCCGGTTCTGATAACACTGACTTGGTGGAGTCAAATCAATTCAAAAGTTTTGGTCAGTGAGCCTTGCGTGAGTCATATGTATGAAAACTAGCTCAAAGAAATACAATAAAGGCACAATTCACAACTTTAGAATGAGGAAAAAAAGAGGCGAGGATTAAGTCCTAATTTTTGCTTGGGTTCTATTGAATTCTAACAAAGTTCTCTGCAACTCAGCCACTCCACAAATTTTTAAGGGAAATGATTTGTGCACCCCCTATTTTACCTACGGTGCACTCCTTCAATTGTTTTTTCCAATTTTGCCTTCCACCTAAAAAATGATGGAAATGGAAAAAAGGTGGGTGGAGGACAAAATTGGAAAAAAAAAATTGAAAGAGTGCACCATGGGTAAAATGGAGGGTGCACAAATCACTTCCCATTTTTAATGGTTAAACTTAATGAAGTTGAGATTATTTCACTGAGTTAGGCTGAGTGAAACTGAGTTTGTTCACAAAACGACAATCCCAAACTCTGCTCTGGTAAGGGGAGAAGAGATTTAAAAAAAAAACATTGTGACACCTAGAATTAAAATGATAAAAGCTTGTTTGGGTCCATTGTTAAATAGTGGCATGAACTTTTCATTCCCTTAGCACATATGCCAACTGTTATTTGAGAGTATGATCCATTTTGTTCTCTTGACACGTGTTATTTAGTGTCACTAAGTCTTCTCTTCTATTAAGCCTGGCCCATCTATTAAGCACAAGGTGATACAAGTCTTATGTCCCATTAACACCACTAATACTATCTTCGGATCACTTTGAGTGGTCTAATACCCAACTAAAAAGATTTTAGACAGTGATGCAATGAATGATAATCATGGACTGTCGATTGTTTCTCGTCTTTTTTCTCATTATTTTAAGAAAAAAGGGTTCAATGAAAAGAAAAGAAAAAATAAATTATTGAGAATGAGAAACACGCCTAAAACTAAAACCATTTAAGATTAAAAAATAGCAAATTGGTGGGAAGGTTAGCCTCCTACTCAACCAATTTTAACAACCAACGTCCAAAAGAAACTAAGTATTCTGACGTTAATCCAGTAAAGCCAAGTATGAGGCCTGCTTCTACTATTTGGTTTCTACTGAATTGGCACCTACCCAGTTCCCACTCCCCTTATAGACAATTAGAAAAAAGCTCTAAAAAAAAAAAGTAAACTAATGAAAGTAGAACTTCCGAATACTATTCCTTCCATTCCTTAGGAAAGATGATCTACTAGTTCGCAGGCTCGATGGAGGGGAATTGGATCGGGTGAACGTGGTTATCAGAATTCAACATCCTTTATTGGAATTGAGGAGCATGCTGTGGGATGATTAGGCCAAACGTTGTGAAGTTTGACTTCGCACAGCAAGCGGCACAGAGTGATTTTCACTTCGCCCTCGCAGCACCAATCTCTGTTGATTCCGGTCCAACCTTTGCCTTGGCAAATACAGCTCGACCAGACCCTCCCTGGTGACATTTTTTATCATTCTAGATACCAAACAAGTTCACATGGCCTTTCTCATTAGGTGAAAAGTTAATGATAAGTAGAAAACAACCTGTTACGAAAACAGTAGATGCAATCATGCAAATGAAAGAATCTGGAGAAATATATAATGCTGCTGCAATCTATAGAAAGAGGCTTCGATACCAATACATCTTTCACCCAGTTATAATAGCAATAATCACAGACTCTTACAGCACCAAATGCACACAAGTTCTACTAACACGACAAAATGTATTAGGTTCAAGTTCTCAGCTCCCTGAACTACAATGCTAAAAAGAATTTCCACCATAAAATGGACATGAAAACCAGAACATCAAGTCACTCAGGTCCATAATGCTGGTTCACTCATGATCAACGAGATGATGGGAGAATTCCAGCATTGGCAACTGCAACCAAAGTGTCTGGCACCTTGAAGATATAGAGATATCAATGCTCTAAAGGACATTAATAAGATCAGATTACCCAGCAGGATTCAGAAAATCCAGTGCATGATGTCCATCTGAAACAATAAAAAGAACAAACTAGTCAGAATATTAAAGAGAATGAAGGAAATGTTTGGCATTATGCCAGATTTAAAGACATTTAGAATATACTCACCATATATGAAGAACTTATTGATATGAGAAATTGTTACAGCATTTATATGGAAACATGTAAGCGAGACAAAATGGAAGGGCAAGTTATGAATGTACTTTTAGAAGGGGGAAAAGAGTTCTAAACTAGAAGTGCATCCAAGTAGCAGTTAGTTAAAAATCATATTTCTCACTACGACATCAAGGAACCTTTTCCTTACCAGTCTAGGCTATTTAGTATTAGTTCATTTCATATCTTAAGTGGGAAAAAGTCCAATTCAGGGAAAACATAGAACTGCATAATGCAGTTTCTGCTGCCCTAAACCAGATGCTGACTCTATTTGGGGTTGTAGTGCCATGCTTAAACAAATGAAACAAAAACAGAGGCAAAAATGTACGCAGAATAGCTGAAATTTGCAACCGGCCACTCGGCAATGACCCATGTTTAAATAATTAGTTTTCAGGTCCAAATCCACTTCACAAAAACCAGATGACAATCGATTAGGCAGTGGAAAAAGAAACAATGTGATCAAAGTAGCACATGGATCATACCTCCTCAAAATCTCAAAAGGGAAGATCAGAATGTTGTTAGTGGAGACCCATTGTAGTGAACATCAGAGATATCTGAAAGCCTCTGCCTAGGAGATAATGTAGAATTCGCAACTGCATCAACCTCTGCCGTCAATATGTTCTTTCTCTTTTGTGTTTCAATCTTAGGTTTGTCATCAATCACATCAGAAAGAGGATATGAGAGCTTATCTTGCTGCTTGAACTCAGATATCATTGCTTGAGCACCTGCCATCACAGATGGGCTGTCATCTGTAGCATACAGTATCCTTTGTATAGCCCCAACAACCTGTAGAAAGACCAAATCAATTACTAATATGGTGTTGGATTTGTTAAATGAGCCTGAATTTGATTGAAATTTAGCATAATGTGAGAAATTTGCATTTTCAAGTACCCTGATGGCTTTACAAGGACTAAATTATTGAGGAACCAGTTAATTCCTTCTCAAAACAGCTTTCCATTAGTGACCAGAGTTTGAATTTCAAAATTTTAGCCAAAAAAACAATCAATGTGGCTCATAACTGCAATCCAAATCCCGCCTAAAATTCATTCAAGAAGAAACAGGGTGCACTCCTTACTGGTAAATGCTCTATTTCAGGGCATTGGCACAATATTTCAATATCTCTCAGCTTTGCAAAGTAGAAATCTCTCTCCTTCTCAAGACTATCCACAGAGAGCTTCAGCTCGGTGATCTGCATAAAATCAAAATAAGAATCCCCATCACCTTGAACAGAAGCATTTCATATAACAATTAGTTCCAATTACCTGTTCATCATAAGCACGTCCACCACTAGAAGTGGGTCTAGCAGTCTTCACCGATGCAGTTGCACAGTTCGTAGAATTCCCATCATTCTTTCTAGAGTTGTGAGTTGTTTGAGCTTTTGGCGCTGCAGTAGAGGATTTGGTTGAAGTTTGAGTTATTGCATTCCTCTTGCCTGCATCCTTACCTCCTTTACAAGCCTCTCTTCTCTCCAAGGGATTGTAGCTAAATCCAAATTCCGAGGCAATTAAAAAGCATACATCACATTTCCATAAATGTGTTTTATATATACATATACCTGCATGTAATTTGAAATAAAATAATGCAAACATTTATGCATCTGTTATTTGAAATGATTTATTTCCAACAAATTCATCTCAAGAAGTACATATTTTCCTTAAGATGTTCAATATAAATTCCTCATGCCCTGATATTAATATCAAGAATCAATTCTCGGATAAAAAATTCTAATGAGACTTCCTCTAGTGAGACTTGATACCATGGCTACCCTTTAAATGGACCTTGGGCCCCACACGGCTCGATGTGATGTAGACCATATTAGTAGGAAGTGTGTAAAGTTTCGCTCCTATTTGATCATCTTATCCTTTAATTTTAAACTTTTAAAAAACAATGACTTATATTCACTGGAACTTCAACGGCCAAGATTAAGTGGCTAATATATCACTTCATATATGGTGGTTTTCTTTTAACAAAAAACCAATAAAATGTTGGAACCCGATATTTTAATATAGCTCAACTTCTCACATTCCATGGTTGTTCTCATCTAAGTAGAGGATACAACGAATTGATGCTTAGAAAAGAACCTGCGTCCAATTGGTAAGGTTCATTATTAGCCCAAATGTTATGGGTTCGTCCCATGGGCGTCAAATAGTGCAGTAGGTCCATGAAAATAATTTACCAAATCAAAATATAAAAACCAACCCCAGATTGATGGGATGAAAGCTTGAAGATGATGATAATGATGATGATGACGCTTCAAAGTAGACAACAATCCCACAATGTTTGGTTAGACACTTCATTTTCATATTCAAAATCTATATGTACTTATCATATCCATGGCAATGTCCTTGTCATATCCATGCTATATTTGGACATCCTTGGATGGTGGTGATATTCCTACTTTTTTTTCTTTCTCTAACCTCAATATGAAAAAAGTTATAGAAGCGTGATGTGAAGAAATAAATAACAACCATTATCAACTTCTTCAAAATCAAGGAACCACAATGAAAGTGTTTTGATGTCCTCAAAATGGTTGAAATGAAAGTCTTCAAAACTCAAAAAACTATGATAAAGGAAACCAAATTGCATCTAAAACTTCTCCCGAAATGGTAATGGAAACCTACATAGGACTAGAACTCAACTTCTTAGAGACGAAAATGGTCTTTATTTGTTGGATCAAATGACTACAATTAGAGGCATAAACAAGACAAGAAGGCTGTTAAAAAAACTTGACTAAAGAGCATAGAGAGAGACAAGATAGAGTTAGAAGTAATAAGAGACGACTATGATTTTTGTTTAGACATAGTGGAATAGTAGAATTCAAAAAGTCAACCCCATATAAATAAAACTAATGGTAGATATGACAAAAATGACGACTTTGACCCAAAATATAGGTTCTATCAAATTTTAAAAAAGAAGTTATTGATTCTCGAGCAGCTCAAAACACTGCCCATTTAATCAATTACATGTTTATATACATCCAAACAAAACAAATCAAATATTAAGATCAAAATGAAGGTCCCAACAAGTATAGTTGTATGCACCTTTAAACACACTTTCACAAGACTCTGATTTCAATGGTATCCAACATAGGTTGTCAAGGTACAAAGTAAAATCAAGGTGGAAAGAAGTAGGAAATTGACTTTGCTCAAAAATGTTTAGAATGTAGGCTGGAGGGAGAGACCATTCAAACTTGGATCGAAGGGATAAATAAAGATATTCTAGAGTGACAAAAGGGTGGTTTTATCAGGTAGAATAGAAACTGTACAAAAAAAAAAAAAAAGCCAACGCCAGTACATGAGACTAGTGGCTATGGTACCTCAATGATAACGACAATAACAAAAACAATGATAATGGCAACCTTTGATTATGATGTGTAAAATTGAGTGTATTATGAAAGGACAATGATTTCAGTGATTGAAACATATCACACATTGAGAAAAGGTATACATCCTTCAATTTTAGAAAAGGTGCAACTTGCGTTAGGGTCAACTCGAAATCAATTTACCTGACTGGAAAATATGGGCGGGCTAACCCAACCTGTTTAAAAGATGGGTTGGTCCAAGCCTAAAAGGATTGACCCATTTTTAATTTCAGTTGCAATAGGGTCATGCTTTGTATTGATATGTTTCACTTGAAGCGTATCAATATGATATATATGTACCAAATTATCTCCCTAATTATATGAGTTGATCCAAGACCCAATTAACATAACCCAAATTGGTTGACCCAAATTAAAAATGAGTTGGGAGTTTAAAATGAGTTGGGTTATAAGCAGGTGGGAGAGGTCAAAATATGATTTAGGTTGAAAAATAGTGACCGAATTAAATATAGGCGAGTTAAGAATTAGCTCTCAACCAAACCTGCCACCCAAATTACACCCGTAAATTTTAGCATTCTAAAATTCCCAGGTAACATCTCAAAGGACCAAGAAATATCTCAACCCTCATTCCATAAAATTCATGCACAATTTTTTTCATAAACCATGGATTTCACCACTCTGCCTCAATAGAAAAGTGGAATATAAGTAAAAAAAAAACAAATATTAAAAATAAATAAATTTCACAAAATAAATAAGTGAATGGAAGTTACTTGTTCAACAAGGCACCGTTGACTGAATCACAGTATCTTTTCATCCACTGCATAAACTCCAGATTATCCAGAGGCCTTCCCTTCACAAGCTTGCTCACTTCAATATGCTATAAAATAATGGGCATTGGTGAAATTTAAAATCCAGTCAGAATACAAGAAATCAAAGACATGATTTTTTATCTATAATGGCTTTTTATCTAATGCCACTCCACCTTTGTATGTGTTCCATTTTATTTATGGTAGATTGTACGTGTACATGGAATTGTATCCAATTTACAAATGATTGGACTTTCAAGAACTGGAAAATGAGAGAGCTCTTAAATTATACCTTTTATACCTTTATCTTGACACAATAAAACACAATTAGTTAGCCTTTCCAAGAATTAATTACAAAATCAATCAAATAACTGGTCACATCATCAGAACGTATAAAAGGGCATAATTCAAAGATAAGTTTAACATTTTCCTTAGAAAATATATCCAATCGAAAGAGTTACAATCAAGGAGTTAGACATCAGAGGTACTAATAATGGTACAATTTCAAGGTACGCTTAACATTATCCTTTTTAAAAAGGAAAAATGCAGTGTTTCAATAAAAGCTGATATGGACTCTTCATTTCTGTTGAAAGGCACTGCATTTTTATATTCAAAAATTCCAATTCAGGGAAAAAATGCTTCAGCCACTGTCAAAAGAAAGAAAAATGGCAATAGTAGAAGTAGTAGTAGTAGTAGTAGTAGTGATGGACACCAAGATCATTAATGGAACAGAATCAGTTGTTGTCTTTCTATAGAAATGTCACCATTTAAAAGGTTAAAAAAAAAAAACTGAAGTCCCGTTTTATAATAACTTTGAATGTGCCAAACAGTCGGGAAAAAACTTGGATTTTGTATAAATAGCAGATGAAGAGGCCTCAAACAGTAACCACAAGTTCCACAAACAAAAAGAAAGAGAGAATTTAAAGAAGAAGATTGGACCTTGGTGATCTTGAGTTTGTTGAAGACATCCTGAAGAACCTTGTAATTTTGAATCATCTCGTATTCGTTCTTGGCATCGAAATTCACCTTGTGCATCGGAACTATCCCGGGATGGACGGCATCCATCAGTTGGCACTGGATCGCTCCCGATGCAGCCTAGATCCAACCGTACATGTGGATCCACATCGCAATCAATTTTTTTTTAAATATATATAAATAAATGAAAACGTCTAAGATGAAAAAGGTCAAAAAAAAAAAGGATCAAGAAGAAAAACCTCTTCAACTTTGGAGATATTCAGCTGGAGAGTGGAATTGATCCAAGCAAGGATCTCCGATCGGCCGACGAAATAAGCAGAATCCATCATGCCGATTTTGGTGGCTGCCATTTCTTCCTATTTATCTTGTCTGGAAATTCGAATTCTTCTCCTCCTTTTTGTATGTTCTTATATAATCTTGTCGAATCAAAAATCAAAAAGAAAGAGCGGGGAGACGAAGGAGGAGATGATGTATAGAGAAAGAAATGGGAGAGAAAAGAAGGAAGGACGACTGGATTTTGATTTTGAGTTTTGAAAGGGTGAAAGTGTGGGCGGGATTCTGGGGAAGTTATTGCAATTTCAAATTTTTGGCTTGTAAGAAAGGGTAAGTAAAAAAGGTGTAGGTGGGTTTTCATTTTTGAATTTCTGCCCTACTTTTGCACTCTCGAACCCGTTATGAACTCGTAATATCGGACGCCAACAACGCGACTCGTTTAGCGTAATATAGGAGACATTCATATAAAGTTTATTAATATTGAATCTAGAGATGGAAAAGGTTATTTAGTGTAATTTATTATAAATAATATTAAATGATTTTTTTATTTTTTAATAAATAATAATTAAGAAGTGTTCATTTGTCCCAACTCAATCTAAATAAATAGGTTTGAACAAAGATTTTTTTGTTCGACAAGTCAGGCTGAGACTTTTAAATCTTTTTTATTTTCTTTAAGTCCAAACACTAATAAATACGAGCCCAAAAAACCTCAAAGAGTTTTAACTTTTAAGTAAAAATTAAAGCTATCTAGAACATAAACAACCTAAACAAATGGAGTTTGGATCAAGATTTTTTGTTCAGCTTTGGGTTCTTAAGCCCAAGTATAATTAAGTATGATAAATCTTTACTATTAGACTACAATAATTTTCATGTCTTTTTAAACTATAAATATTGTATAAAAAAAATGATAATTGCTGCATAATGTATATGTGATGTAAGCCTGTAAATGTGTTCCTATATAAAACGATATTCAACAACTTCTTATAATTGATTTTCAGGATCATATGGACGATGTTTAAATTGCATCTAAAGAGGGCCCTTAATTCGAATAACATATGGGTACCCCCTTTAAGTATGCTAAAATCCAAAGGCTTTCATAGTCTCTAATTATTTCACCTATACTCCATCACTATCTTCCCCAACTTGGCATAATCTTGAGTAATAGAACCGTCACAATCAAATTCAAATTCTAAATTAATTATAAATTAAATAGAAATCTTAATTAAAGATAAATTCAAATTAAAAAATTTACTAATATTAAAATTCTAAATATATTTCAACACGACAAAGTTATAGAATATAAAGACAATCTTTACCCAACAACATAAGATACCCCTGGCTGCTAACATTCATTTCAAGCAAAAAAAAACAAGTCCTATTAGAGTCAACTCCTTACACAAATTATTGTACAAGCAGCTACCATACATCACTTGCAGAGAAGAAAGATTCCAACCGGAGTCAACTCTTTTGCACCATCGAATCAAATGCACACATCAGTTCACCACACAGTCTACTGTCACTGACCAAAATCCAATTTATAGTAAAAAAATAATTGGAAAAAAAACTTGGATGAGCCTGTCTAAATTGATTGGATGAGATTTCAAGTCAAGTAATTATAAAGGACTTTATAATCATTATAAAGGACTTTATTTAATCAGTCTTGCAAACAACACAAGCATCTCACATTCTCATACCCAGACCTCACCAATAGAGTACATAAAACTCACCTTCATTCCAATCCAAACCAAAACCAAATATTAAAATATATATATATATATATATATATATATATATATTATATTAGTAAGATAATTTTTTCTATACCAATTAAAGGATGACAGATTATTATTTTACTTTGTTTAGGAGTCAACGTTTCTTTGTATATATGTAAAATATCAAAACTCAAATGTAAAATACTTAATATAAAATGATTACATATCATTGTACCGGCTGTCCTCAATATCGGTTGGTGTTACCACCAAGAACCGGTCTATATCATTTTTATGTTTAGATGAGCTTCTATCGATGTTTGGTGTATGTTGGAAGGAATTATCTTTTTTATAATTTTTTTCCTTTTTTTAATATATAAAAAAAAAAATCTTGACTACTCAAAAAAAATATATATTTTAAAAATTAATTAAGTAAAATACTCAAACATCACAGCCATGTTTGTGTTATCAGGGCCCTCTTAAATTGTTTTGGCTCTAATAGCCCAAAGAGAGCTCAATATGGGGACTATCTGGTTCAATTACTATTGGACCTTCATCACAATGGGGATACTGAATTTTTTTCAGGCTTTTTTCATTTAATTTTGGGGCTTTTTGGACTCCTATATATCCGTAGGGCCTTTTGGTCTTGAGCCTCTAATATTAGCAGCTTTTGTAGACTATGGACTTCTGTATATGTCTTTAAACTTTTGCTTTGAATGAATACTTATCCAATATTTTAAAGAAAAAATTAACACCTTAATCATTAAAGAAAAAAAATAGTTGATCCAAACTCTATATATGAAAAACATGAGAGCTCCAGATCCATGTATACTCTTAAGAACTTGTACGCTCGACTAACTCCAACTCTTAACACTTCGAGACTATTTTTTTGAGAAGTGAGTCACTATTTTTTTTAAGGTTTTTTTAGTATCCCACCATGTTCTACGAATAATTGCTACTAATTTTCTCCGTTAGAACCTTTGTGTCTTCTTGAACAATTTTTTTAATGCTATCCACATTAAATACCTACTCTATTAACTTATTAAGCTCTAAAAATAAACACATAACGAGTGAGTTATAATATTGCATAACACGTCATGACAGCATAGGAACTATTGAATTCACCAAACTAAAATAAAAAATTGTAGATAAACATATTAAAAAAAAATTATTGAGCATTTATAGTCATCCCATTTAAGATACATGTAATGAACAATTAAATTGGAGCCTCAATTTATCTATCAATTCTATATATACATTACATCACAGGACTATAAATGTCTAATAATTTTTTTTTAAAATCTGATAGACTTATTTTTTACGAGTTATGAAACAAGATCTGAGTCACGAAAAATAATGATGAGTTGACTCATCGCTGATGAGTGAAACGATGTGAAGAAGAAGAAGAAGAAGAAGGGATTTTGTCAAGGATTTGAAGTGCTTCTTTCATGGAAGGCCTCTTCTGCGGTACCACGGAAGCGCAGCTGAACCCTAGTTGAAAGCAGGTCACCAACGGCTCCTCCTTCCCCACCACCTCAGCCCTTATAGCCACGTCAACCATCTTCAAGACTCGGTACTTGTCTTCCACAATCAGACCCGTATTCCACTCGCTCAGTTCCGCCTCTGAAAATACACTTCCAGTGAGGAGCTCCAGCAGCACAATCCCAAAGGAGTAGACGTCCCATTTGGGGTTGGGCTTGAGGTTCTTTAGCGACTCGGGTGCATGATAAGGAGATGCGCACCCCGTGGAAGATTGATTGGGACTGGCCCCCACCGGCAGGTCTTGGAGGCTGTCCCGGGAATGGGTTGACCGCTTGCTGCCGAAGTGGCGCATCGAGTCGGCTGTCGTTTTGTTGCTGCTGGTGTCGCCGGAGACCAGCCTTTCTAGGCCGAAATCTCCGATTTGAGGCTCCATTTCGGGACCCAGAAGGATGTTGCTGGGCTTGAGGTTGGCATGGACGTATTTCTTCTCGTGCAGGTAGGCGAGCCCCCTCGCCACGCCTCTTGCTATCCTTAGCCGAACTTCCCACGATAGATGACACGGAGATGAGGAGCCCATCTTCTCTGCATTGGCCACACCAGCAGAAAAACGAAACACCCATGAATTTTAGTAAAACCATCAATTTCTTTTTTGAATGAGAAGGTAATTCGTTCAAAGAGGGGTAATTCCTTCTTGCTTCCTGAAAGAAACCATCAATGTCTTTTCTTCTTGTTAATATGATTGATTCCTCAAAACCAGAAAACAGAGAGAGAGAGAGAGGCAGGTAGAGGTAAGTAGGTTTTTGTTTGTTCTTACTGTTGGTGAAAGAAGAATGAAAGAGGCTGCCGTTGGGGACGAAGTCGTAGATGACGAGCTTCTCGTCAGTTCCCCAGAAAAAGCCGTGAATGCGCACTATATTGGGGTGGCGCAGCTTAGCGATGAGCCGCACCTGGTTCTCGAAGTCTTTGAATTTCGAGACTCCGCTCTCTCCAATCCGCCGAATGGCAAACGTCGTCCCGTCCTCAAGGACCGCTTTGTATACGATGCTCGAAGCAGTTGCTCCAAGTATATAAGCCGACGCTCTTAGCAGCGTCTCCATCTCTAGCTCCCTCTCCCCGTCCACCGTCACAAGCGACCCCGTTTTCTGTTGCAGATTGCTGAAACTCTGTTTTTCTGCTTCCTCTTCTTCTTCGGTTTCGTATTCCGTAGAAGTCTCTTCGCTATTGCTGTCACTGCGTTTCTTCCTCAAGCACGCCCATCCATGGCCTCTCCCCTTCTCATCTCTATTCCTCTTCTTGGCCTGGAAAATATAAATGAAAATTATGGAAAGAATCCCAATTCCCGCCAGGTTTCCAACGATGATCGCTGCAATCGTTCCTGGATTTAGTCCTCCTTCGTTAGACTGCTGCTGCAGCGTTGGCGCTCTGTTCACCTCTCCCGGAGGTGCTGCAGGGCTGGATGGTGTCTCTGGAATCACAGCAGATGCCGGGGGAGAGGTGGAATTCGGTGGCTGTGTTGAAGGGGTGGAGGAAATGGGACATGGGTTATTCAGTGGCTTCCCACAAAGATTCAGGTTCCCCGCAAATGATTCAACTTTCTGCCCCACAAGAGAATCCGGAATTCTGCCAGTGAAATTGTTAAATGAAAGATCCAAGTTAGCATTTGCTGGAATCCGCGACGCAAACTCCGTTGAAATCTCACCAGACAGTCTGTTGTACGAAAGATTCAAGGACCGGATATTCACCCCGCCAAAATCTGAAGGCAGCGACCCGTTTACAAAATTCGAAGACAGGTCTAAAATCTGCACTGAATTGAACCCTGCCGGAAGATAGCCAAAGAAGTTATTGTTGCGGAGAGAGAGGACAGTAAGGTTGGATAGAGATGTTACACTATCTGGGATATTTCCAGTCAGTGCATTTCTAGAAAGATTTAGGAATTGGATGCTCTGCAAATTGCCAACGAGCTGCGGCAGCTCACTGGAGATGTTGTTATCAGAGAGATCAAGGATTTGAAGCTCGGAGGCATTGAAGAGACCCGAGGGAAGAGTCCCATTGAGAAAATTGTGAGAGAGATCAAGATGGCGGAGGTGTTCGATGAAGCCAATATCGGGTGGGATGTAGCCCCAGAGCTGGCAGCTAGGGAGAACTAAGCTGACGACTCTGGAGGACGTATCAGATGCTCCCGGAATTCCAGAGCACATCACTCCCTTCCATGAGCACGGCGTCTCATCTAAGTAGTTCCAGTTATTTAGAACTGATAGTGGATCACTGAGAACAGAGTACTTGAAGGAGAGTAAGAAAACTCCATCTGAGTTCAAACCAGAGAGTGGAAGAGGATAAAGAAGAAGAAAAAACAGAAGGAGAAAACCATAAAAAGCATGAACTCTGCTGTTGCTGATTGTCATGTTGCCTGGAAATAACTCATCTTCAATTCTTCCAAGTTCTTTCTAATTTAAGAAGAAAAAAGGAAGAAGCTGGTGTTATTTTAGTGGTAGAGTTACCTACTGCTTGCGCCTTGGGAGGAGTCGCTCACCGAATCTATTATTGGGAGAGAAATAGGAAGGAATAAGCAAGATGCCTGTTTATGATCTGGACTGTCAATAGGGTGGACCCCACTTTGATGACCATATATATATAAAAAAAATCTGTATGAGAAGGTCCTAAACTATATTTTAAAATTTTATTCTCTCAAGACAGAAAATTCATTTCCACTGGGACCTTATCTTATGGTTGTCACCGTATACTCATGCTGAAGAACACCCTGTGGTTGCCGAAAGTCAACTACAGTGAATCTCCAAATTTGTCTTGAATGTTAGATGCATGATTTACAAATGTAAGATGAATGATAGACATTCAAGAAAGCATTAAATTCAGATGGATAATGGATGCCGGTTTGGACCAGTGTCCCTTACACAAATCAATGCAACACGATTCTGTAATGAATGTCATGGCAACATGAAACCCAACTTAAATTACAAAGTATTTGATACAGTTTTTTAATCCTATCACTATTGAGTCTTTATCACTCAAGATAAATCATCAAAAATATTTATTAAGATTATGTTTTTGGATTTTATTTTTCAATCAACTCTACTGACAATCATAATAATATAATACTGTACTGTTACTTACAACTCAAAAATCTGTGCATGTGAAGAAGAGTAGAAGACGGATTGTTAAAAAAGATATAGATAATGAAGGAAAAGAGATGGAGCAAATAGACACGGAGAAACAAACGACACAGCTCAGACAAACTTCCTGTTTTCCAGTCAGAAGATACCCAAATTAGACTTAAACTAGTGGAGTTTAATCTTGGGTACGGAGGAACAACGGCACCGGATTGGGCACTTGGGCCCCGGCTCCTGCCCGCTGCTGACTTCTCACGTTGGAAAGTCTTCTCCTTCTCCTTCTCCTTCTCCTTCCCCTTCCCCTTCCCCTTCTCCAATCACTACGCATTTGAACGAAAGAGACAGCGCAGGAGACACGTAAATAATGAGAAATAAAGCTTGCCTTTTACTTTTGCTTGACCGAACAAAAGAGTAGCGGGTCATCTACCCATAGAATCAGTAAACAATATCCATCCCATCCTCAACAAGTTTCTGCACTTCCTACCTAGAAATCTAGAATGAGTAGTTCGGTTAGTCAAAACTTCAGCATTAGATTAGAGATTTGAGTTCTACTTGTTTATTTTATACACGAGATTTGTAGATAAATTAATTTACATGTGAAATTAGTCTCATGTCCAACTTAGAATAAGAATACCCATATTACAAAAAAAATTAACAATCCTATTCCTTATTGACATATTTGATTGTGTCAGATATATTTAAAACAATTAAAATATTTTAAAAAAATGGTGAATGAGAGAAAGTACCATCCAAAAGTCCATATTTAGGGGATCTGGACTTAGATGTGCTAATAAATTTGTCTATATATCAAAATAATGAATGGTGACACTATAAAATATGTGATGATGGGGCACTAAAGGATTCTGAATCAAGATTTTGACAATTTAGTCTAAATTTTTAGATGGCGTTTCACAATCGAGAGATGTCAACTTTGGGAACATATGTAAAGATAAAATTTTGAGATAGAATATAATAGGTTAGTGAGTTTCTTCGAATGGAGTACTTTAGAATAAAAAATTGAGAGGGAGACTGATCATTAATTATCTAATCAAAATGAATGTAAATTGGTCATTATCTCACTCATTGACTTTAAAGTATGCAAATTTGACAAGTAAATGACTCTTCATTTCATTTTATTTTGACGACAACTTTACACTCTTTATCGCTAGAAAGGAAAATGTCATGTTAGAAAAAAATTTATAATAATATTATTATGATAGAATTCAATTTCAAAAATTATTTACTGAGAGAAAAGTGTTTCAAGTATTATATAAAGTTATTAGAAAACAAACAAAGCTTCCAGAGAAAGGAAAAATCTAAAGGGGGTTCTCCAAGTTTCTTTTAGCTAACCCATTTCCTCCATTGGCAAACACCTTCGACTTTTGAATTATTTATTCAATTATTCTAGTTGTGTTTAGGTCTTGATGCTTTTCTTCTGCCCAACCTCATCACTGGGAACAAAGACCTTACCACGTACAAACTTGTGAGCTGTTTGATATCTCACTCACCATTTTAGATCATCTATTCCTCCATGCACTTATTATTTTATTGAGATGATATGTTGTTATTTTAGTATTATATTATTTAATTAGTTTAAGGAACCTGCTCTCATAAATAAATAAAAAACACGACAAAGAAATGAAAAAAGGTCGGTTTTGGTGGGTCCATTTAACATGTTATAAATTGCCTCTCTCTCTCTCTGCGTGTGAGAAGGCTGTCCATCTGACTACCTATTACGATTAATGAACGAAGTAGACGTTGGAGGGCAGTTACCGGAATCTTTAACTCCAACCTCGCAAAGTTGGTTAGGATCTTTAAGGATCAGACGCGAGACTCTTGAGCGATCCAAGTCAAAAGCAACATAAATAGAAAGGGGGATGTCTGAAGGTTATTTTTAAGTTAAGATCAATACATATAAATTTGAAGGAGTTGAAGTGATGGTAAAAAAAATATTGAGTAAACGAGAGTCTTAAGTTCAATTCTCACTCGACTTAAAAGCTACTTTCAGTAAAATTACTCAGTATCTGTGGGTTGAAAGACTTATATATATCTCTTTAGGATTGTTCAAGTACTCTAAGAGACCTGAACAAGGAGATAGAAATTACATTTAAAATAACTCTACAAGTAATAAGATAAATGTTTTTGGGCCCACAAATGTTTTGGTAGGTCAGAAGTAGAACTGTAGTCGTTGTAAATTTAGAAGCATTCGTTACAAGCCCAAACACATAATGACTTAAGATAGGCCGAAAACATCCTGAGAGGCCCAGAAACAGTTCTATAAAAACTTTTTAAATGACTCCAGCAACATGACAGTTTTAAGAAAATATTCAATTAAAAAGTAAGAAAATTATTTGAAGATGTGGAAAATATGAATGGCTGAAAGTTTTATAATTTTCTATGATATAAAATTCTTACCTCTCTCCAAATACAAAGGCATTATGATAAAACTCTAAATTTAGAAAAGTTTTTTTTCTACTGTACAATTCAATTATCAAAGAATATTTATATCTTTAATAGTTTAATCAAAGGTAGCGATCATCCCACAGACATTTTATATAACTCGAAACGGATTTTAATGTATTACCAATTTTACCCTTCACATTAACCGTAAAATCAGCTCACCTATGAACAGTAAAATCGATTCAGCTTCCCTCGCATAAACAGTAAATTGACTTACTTACCGGATCACTTACTAGCATTTCAGAAATAGAGTAAATTGGCTCAGTTTACTATTCATCGGTGAATCAATTTACTATTTATATGAAGAGTCGGTGAACCGATTTTATTGTTTGAAGGGTAAAATTAGAAATACATTAAAATACGTGTCTGATTATATAAATCTCCCATGAGAGAATTGGTACCCTTTAATCAATTCAATATTTATATTTTTGAAAAGAATTTAATATTTCTGCTAAATCCTTAAAAAAAATTAGTTGTCTTAGACTAGCTCTTGTCAAGCATGTGCCTGCCACATCGTTTGCCACTTGGGTGTTGGTTCGCGAGCGGCGTGCAAAAGTAGAATGTTTATGGTAGTGTATTAAAATAATAACGTTTTATGAAAACTTGATATCGATTGGATCACGTCTCACTATATTGAATTCAATTTAAGTTAGAAAATAACTGATGGCAGATATAATTATTATTTTATTCTTAAATATATTTTTACTTAAAATGGTAAAAGATAAATTAAATTTTGTAAAATAAAATAATTTTTAATTTATAACAAAGTGACTTGTGTCTATTGAAAAGTTTTATTTTATTAAAATGAGTTAAGTTAGCGAAATACTTCATTCGTCCTGTTTTAGTTGTCTTATTTGAAACATTTGTATTTTTTAAGAAACTCTCTTTATAAAATTATCACTCCACGTGATCTCATATATTTTTAAGACACTTTATGCTAGTCCATATAAATAACACAATTTCAAAATTTATATAAAATAACTAAATTAGAAATAGTATATCGATAAGACACATGAAATTATAAATACAACCCCTATATTACTAATCCAAATCCTATCTCAAATTGACTTAGGATCTTACTTGACTCACCTAGGTTGCACCCTTACTTCCTTGGCTAATTACATTTTTACACTTCTACTTTTATTTGAGAAGTTTGAAAAATGTGATTTTAATGAAGACATTTTTTTCAATTTCATATTCATATGTAGACCTTTTCAATGGATCAAACATTAGCTAAAATAGACCCATGGTTAGTGCAATAGTAAAGAAAATGACATAATAATTATTAAAAAAATACATCAAATAAATCATTGCGAAAGAAAAATGATAAGGTAGAAGGAATGAGTTTTTGATTAGATGAACAATGAAGGAAGAAATGCTTAAATTAGAATGTTTATTTGATGTAATTTTAATTATACCTGAAATGGATTTGCAATTTATGTAGAACTATAATTATTATTCTGAGCTGTGGAAAGGGAGAAAAGAACTTACAAAATGACGGTCGGATTCGTAAGGGATGCAGTGAGAGTGTAGCAGCGAAGGCTGAGAGTGCTGTCTATTTGCTTCAATTCGTGTTCTGAAAATACTTTTACAATGCAGATGCTGCTGCGCTCCTCCTTTGGATCGGTGCCAGCTCTGCCTTCTTCCTTCCACCGCCTACCACTATTCTCCAATTCCTGTCATTTTCGCCACCCTTTCACCTCTTCCGCTCAAATTTCATCCTCTCTATCTTGTTCTTCGTCTTCTAATTCTTTTCTTGGAGTTCCTGCCTTTCCTGCCTTAAGGAAGAGGACTCAAATCACGACCAATTCCACTGCTGCGGCCTCTGCCACCGGCTTCCCCTTCCCCGACGAAGAGTCCGAAAGGGCAAAGCTCGCTCAGGTCTTCCCTTTCTTTTTTCATACTTTAGGTGCCTTTTAGTCTATGTAAGATTTGTGTGTTGTATGCGCTTTGCTTTTGATTTTTGCGAATCGGAATTCAATCTTTTATTATCACGATCATATTATTTGTCTGAGGTATTTGGGGTAGATATAATGAATTCATCACTTTTCCATTTTATAGAAGGCGAAAAATTTGCATGCTTGTTATCAAAGTGGTGGTAGTGAATTGACACTGCAATTGCAAAATTAGAAAGTAGGTCCGCTTTCTAGATTGCCAAATGAAGGGTCTAACAATCATTTCCCAGGATGATATGAATGTATATTTGTTAGTTGTTACTACAATGTTTCTAGGTTTTCAACAATAGGCTTCCCCGTCGATATGAGTTGATGACGCCTGCAATAAGAATGGCCAACTGTGTGATACCGACTGTTCCCATTGGGTGATCTTAGAGCTCTTGGCAAGTACTAGTTTAGAGCCACTTCATTTACAGTGTAAAAGGATGATTGTATGTGGCAGATAAAGTTTTGCAGCAATTATCAGAATTTTGGGCTTTCTTTGGTGAATATTTACTATTAAGGAATGTTTTTCTGGAAGGCAGAAACGCTATTATAAAATGTGGCAATAAAGTTCCCAAAGGTCAGACCTTCATTCCAAATTGAAGTGCGACTTTATTCTTCTACATAGCTCTGTATCTCTGCCTATGTATCCTTTTATCTTGATAACAACATCACCTCATAGGAACCTATGATTATTGTTATTAAATGGATGAAAGCAATGCAGAATAGACAACATTCCAGACACACACACACACAATGTTGGGTCTCTTTTCATGAGCAATCTTCAACTTATTTGTATTTGTATATAGTTTAAATGCTTTCTCTGAATATATGATGAAAGAATTCTGATCACTCAGAAACATTTGTATTAGAAGAACCTCAAAGTAGCCATAATAAATGAGAAGACGAGAGTATGTTGTTTAAGATGGTTTGAGAACATATATAGAAGACTAGAAACAACTCAATACAAATTGAAGCGTTACGAGTAGAAGGTGATAAGGGGATGGCCTTTCAAGTCTCTCTCTCTCTCACACACAAACACACACAAATAGACAAAAAAAAAAAAACTTTAAAATCTCTCTCTCACAAAACAAGAACTTTAAAATCTTGGATTTGTGTGTTGGGGATGGACTGGTGAGATAGTGGAGTGACAAAGAATAAATTCTTTCATAGGTTAGGATAGAAAAGTAGAACTCAAAAGTCCAATTCCAAATCTATAGGAGAATGGCTGTGGTGATGATGATGTGTATGATAACAAAACTCATGCTTTTCTCCAAATTAGAAACCAGTTGACCTTCATCAGAAGGTTTTTGTCATTTTTGTTGCCTCCCAACTTGTGAAAGAAGTGACCATTGGTTCTCTGGGAAGGCACCAATCAACACATACATCAAACTTCTTTGAGAATATAATCTTTCAGTAGGCAGTCATTGGCTTCTGACAGATGCTTCTTGAGTTTTTGCACAACTGCGAATACATACTAATGGAGTTGCATTTGTGATGAGTGCCAGTTCTACAATATCCTCTTCGACAAGTCTATGGACTAAAGTGTCAAATAGTATTCAAGTGTACATGGAATTCTAAATACATGAATGACATTCACGAAACTAGTTGCAAATAAACATTTTCATTTAATGAAGAAGATGTTGCTGTTTTCAGTGGGATTTTAGTTTTCATTAAATTGATTTACGTTAAGCTTATGCTATTTTTTGTATCCTTTTTTAATCTCTCTTGCTAGTCTATAATGCACTGTTATGGGTATTAAAGTACATTCAGTAATAGCCTCCTTATTAATTGTAATATTCTTATCTCTATTATGAAATATCATGCTTGTTACTGGCTGGTGAGTTATCCAATTTTTCTCATAAATATGTCAATATTAATTTTTGTAAGTAGGATGCTGCTTGAATTGCAGGTTTCCAGGAGACTAGAAAGCACTTCTAGATATTTCAAACGGTTAGGTAGTCTTGGATTTTGGAGTCAGCTGGTGTGCACTGTTGTGGCTGCTGTAATTTTATCATTCGCTGCTGTTGTCACTGGGAAGATCACATCACCAGTTACATTCTATTCTACTGCTGGTGGTATTGCTGCTGCATTTGTGTCTGTGTTTTGGTCCTTTGGCTACATTCGTCTTTCAGATAAGCTTCGAAGAACTGCCGGTGATCCATCCAAGGTAATAATACTCAATTTATGTGGAGTGTGTGTTTGGATCAACACAACCAAAACTGTGGTAGGTGGCCTGGTGTCAAGCTTTTTTCAACCCTCCATCCAACATTCAGTTCTCGGCAGAGTGTTAATTGAGTCCATCATGTTCGACTTAATGGTTCACAAAAATTGGGCCCTCTCTCTCTCTCTCTCTCTCTCATGATCCCAAGCTCTCTACTTTTGTCTCTCAAGGAAGTCTGCCGTTCAGTGACAATTTCTGAGTGCACAAGTATGATACACGGCTCAATGATCTGGACCGCAGTCTATTTGATGGTTATTACAACTAAAAATCATGGCTCATTGATGGTTTCCCAAGTCCCCAGATGGGACAATTGTTATCCATTGCCCTGGGGCCTTTGAGGATAAGGTGAAGAGGAAAAAGTGATGATTCAAATTGCACAAGAATAATCTGGGTGAAATATAGGTTGGATTGAGTAGAGAACAACGGACTACTATTGTATGAGAAAAATGGATACATGAGCCTCAAGTTTTTATGATTTAGTTGTGATGGAAAAGGAATGAGCATGAGAGCATCCTAGTAGCCTTTTGAAGCTAGATTTTGAAATTTCAATTATTCACCACTTTAACATTCCATACCCGCCCTACACAGTTTTATGGCCAGAAGATTAGATGCTTTCTTATGTATATGTTTAGCACACAACATGTTCTTTGCATATTTTTTGCATGAAACTTATATTGTATGATATGAGGTTGTATGTTGTTTTGTAGGCTCCTCCTCGCGTTGAAGTTGTAAAGAGCTTAAAAAATGGCATAGGGCTTAATCTTATAGGAATGGGTGCTGCGCTTCTTGGAATGCAAGCTACAGTTGGAATATTGGTTGCAAAGTCTCTTACTTCCTCAGCAATTCCATACTACCAGGGAGTCTCTCCTGGCTATAAGCCTGTTTTGGCATTAGATGTGTTCTTAGTTCAGGTATGATTATCCTCTTTCCAATCCAAGTTTGATGTTTGGCTGATTCTTTATTATTGACTGATCCAACTTTTGATGTGATCTGTTGCATTTGTTTTTTTTTCCCCTGCATCATATTTCTTCTTCTTTTTGTAATTCACTATGATTTTGGTAGTAAAAATGCTTCTAGTACCCTGAAAGTTGTTTGTTTTGACATCATTATAATTCCAATAGCTATAGGTAATGGGATGATGATTGTTGTAATATGCTATATTTATAAAGATCTCAATGGATGTTCACCACTTTACCTACACCTGGCAGTATTGCACATCCTTCTGCAGCTAAGTGATAGAAGGGCTTTATTTTCCCCGCTTATTACCAACTGACCTAATTTATGGTGGCATGTGATCTGCCATTAGATGAATAATGCATATAGGTGTTGGTCCCATTACCCCGTAAATGACTATTTGGTTATCAGTTGAGAAGATTGAAGAACAGCACTCTTTGCTAGGTATGATAAATATATTCTTCAATTATTTGCAAATACCCTATCTTTTGCTTCAATTGCAAAAGAATAAATAAAGTTTTTCTACAATTGCAAAATGTACCACCACTGTTTGGCTCAATGATTCCTTGGCCAGTGAACTTGGTTTGATTTCAAATATGCTTGCATTTGAACAATTACAAGATGCTGATGATAAGATCTCCCTAATGACCCTTCCCAATATCTCCTGCACCAATCAAAATTCAGTTTGAGCTTAACTGTAGATGTGTGCTGCACTTTGTAATTGGCTTACATCTAGTTCTTGCACCATTTAGTCATTCCTTCTAGCATCAGTTCAGTGCAGATGTAGGTTCCATGAACAGCTCTTGCATCCATAGCTGCATGATAAACAGTCAAAAGTTATGCTTTCTGAAAGTCTTTTTGTTGCATTTCCTCCACAGGGACTGCATCTGAAAGCATAGCCATCTGCCACCTGTTTAAGCATATAATCCATGAGTCTTGTACCAAATGTCAATCAGCTGATGAAGAGAAGTCATTCTATCCAAAACCAAGCAATTCCGACCTCCTTTATAAAGTTTGTAAAATAAGTTCAACTAGTTCACTCTAAATAATGCATAAACTTTCAGCTTGCCATCATTCTATTTTAGATTCTACAACATTTCTCGAGGCACTAGGGATTCCATAAATAGCTTTGCTGTTTTGTCTCCTTTTATCAATCCTTTTTTCAGAGATTCCTTTAGTCCATATATTGTTGGACCTTTGTCGTCAATTAGTTTCGTCTGTCATATCTTCTACAGAAACACATATTTGAGCCTTCTTTTTTTAATTTTCCGAAAGATGACAAAAATCTTTGAGATGGTTATTTGCAAGCCAGTCATGTAACTTTCTGTGCATCATTCTCATTGGATGGTAGAACCAACCAATAGAATAATTCTCTGCCATTTGACCTTTAGGAGCCAATAGATTGATCCTCTACAAACCCAAGTTCCAAAGTAGTACTAATTTGAATAAATGGTTGATTTGATTTTTAGAATAAGGAAAGTTTTATTCTTGTGAACATAGACTTGGTTTATTGACTGCTGTTGTATCCTAATTAGCCAAGTACCTAGAGAGTTTTCAGTTCATAGTTACAGCAATTTAATGGAAGTTGGAAAGCACTTCCATAGCCTTGTACTTACGCATATGGTTGGTTTGTGATTTTTGTTGCAATCAATCAATTTTTGCTCTCTCTCTCTCTCTCTCTCTCTGAAAGCCTCTAGAAGGTGTCTCTGCATTTCTTCATGTGAGTTGCTGTTGCATTTAACAGGTCTTTTTTGTTTGGAAGGTTGCATTTAACAGGTCATCCAATGAAAAATGCCATTCCACTCGATCCAGATTGGTCCTTATGACAAAAATCAAAACCACTGGCATGTCATGAATTCTGAAACTCATAGGAGCATTTTATTTTTGATCCCTTTGAAATTCATGACGAGAATCATGAAATTGGTTAGAATGAGAACTTGGTTTGCCGAAATGAGTGATATTCGTTGATGTTTGAACTCTTGTTCAGTTCCTTAATTGAATACAAAGGCATGGGGTTAAAACAGTTTGTTTTTACATAGACCAATGAACGGAACAACCTTCTGGTCACTCATTTTGGTTACAGATGAGACGTAGGATACCTGTCATGGGATGGCAGAACTTAAATGTTCTTTTGTGAGGGACACTAGTAAGGCAGACATCTTCATTTTTAGAGGAATATTTGAAAAACCTGAACATACCTTGGAAATAACAGTCTCAACTTATCTACTATCTCTAGTTTTCCGTTCTTCAACTACTTGTACCAGCTTTCCATGACTGATATCTACAAATGATCTTCAACCCCATCCCCCTGCCCTGCCCCGCCCCAGGTCCAGTTGTAAATGTATCTACTTTATTTTAATTTGATTGATTATCAGTTCATAGTCCATGTGTTGGTTGAGGTATATTGAAATAAAGATCCGGGCACATGGTTTTTATGTCTCTTTGATGCTGAGAGTATCATTCTTTTTCGGTTCTTTGGATAAGCTTCATGTTTACCATCTGTTTGAAATTGATTTCTGCAGGCTTCAGCCAACACAATCCTGTCTCATTTCTTGGGACTTCTTTTCTCGTTGGAACTGCTGAGGTCAGTGACATTGCCGCCTTCAGAAGGCACTGCAGTTCCTAGAGCTGCATAGGATCCCTACTCTAGCAGTTGCATGAAATTGCTCTTGGACATTTGGGAAGGTGTTTGATGGGGTGCTGAGACAATAGTTATCATTTGGTTGTATCCCTTTCTTTTGATTCCAGAATTCTATTTCTGAGAATTATTTACATTTCTATGCCAAGTGTTGGAGAGGGTTGTGCTAAATTCAAAGTAATTGAGAGTTAAAACGAAAAATGTCAATGGACACGGCAAATTTTTAGGAATATTGCATTTGTTCGTAAAGAGAGGGAAACTGTCCCTTTGCAAATGCAGCTTGCCTTGTGAAATCGTTTGTTCCTTGCATTTCTTGTTTGAAATAAGGCAACATTTTCTGCTTTAGCGAACCATTCAACTCATCTTCACATGATGGTCCCAACTTGGACTACGCATGGAAATTTATCTTTTTATACAGCTTTTGACGGTTGGATTGTAAATTTTCTATGAACCCATTTTTAAAAATTAGTGTGAACTTTCAGTCGTAACCTTTGAATGAGTAAAGAATAGATAGATTTTACTTCTTTAAATTTCATCATTAATTAAATCCAAGAGTTGTGATTAAAAGTAAATACTAATTTGTTGTGAACCGATTTACAATGGATAATTTCTTCTGTAATACATCGTGATGATCTTACTTGTGTGGTAAGAGATTGGGGCTCGTTCCCTATCTTGAAGGGACAATTAGAAAGATTTTAATGGAAAAATATGAACGATGCAAGGCATTTTTTCAATTTCAATCTATTGGTAATATGACTTGTGTGCTGTGACATAGCGAAGGGGCATTCAATTCCAAAGATTTTTAATCATAACAATGGGTTGCACGAACAGATTTCAAAATAATGCAAGCCTAATCATAGTTAAGTTAATTCATTCCTCAATGTGACTATAGTTTCATCTCACTATCGGTACAATTTTTCATCAATAATGTATCGACTGCCACTGCTCTGTGCCATTTTGATATCTTCCTAATTGATCAAAAATATTTGGACAGTATAATTTTCTTCATATCACCACCACCACCACCACCACCAGGGTCATAGAAGCTTTATTCCTAACAGTCAGTATCGGCATAGAGAGCTGTACTATTCCACTACCTCATAGTGTCTATAATGTAACCCTGATTTTAACTGTGGCATGAAGCATTTAATGAAGTGTATGGTACAAGGATTTGTTAAAAAAAAATTGAAGCACCATATCTCTATCAGAATCGTACGGCGAACTGATACAGCCCCTCTTTTTCAAGTTGCTGGGAATTGATTCAGGCAGTGGTGTTTTTGCTTACACTAGACACGGTTTCAAGGCAAATTAAATATTTTTCTGTTGTCCATTTTATCACGGCAATTGAAACACCAATTTAAAGTGATAGGGCAAAATGAGAAAAATTTAAATGTATCGAGAAAAGGTGTCTGGTACTAGTAAAAACAAGGGTGCCTAAATCAATTCCCCTTCAGTATATCAGATACGGCACCACATCAGTTGATGTGCCAATGCAAGTGTTGATAATATTTGAGATGGTGACTCTCGTGACCTCCGATTTTATACTTTTAGACATGAAAATATCGAGAAGTTAATGTAAATCAATGTATAACGGATAGCACAAATCAATTCAAGTGAACATGTAACCAATAATTGAGCAGCCAAGGCTAGCCTATTCACTTGAATTGGGACTTTTAAATCAGGCCAGACTGGTCACTTCAAATATCCAAATCTAACCCAGGATTGATCATCGATTGACAGCCCAAGTTTTACTAAGAGCTCATCATTAGTTTCCATAACCTAAACTTCAAAAACCATATGCAAATCATATCATCTTGCAATAGTAAAATACTTTTTCACTTAAATTCTTATGTATGTAAGCAGTTAATCATTTCAGAGACTATTAAAATGAATCAAAATTTCTAAACAGCTGATCAGTAACTGGGTAAAATAGAAGTGGCAATCCTGAAGTTCTTCTGATGACTAAATGGCTGATAGGGTCGGGTCCTTCAGCCTCTGAAGTAAATAGATTCTAGCAAGTAGTTGTGAGATACTCCTACACGGACAAAACAAGATTAGATCATTAGATTCCAAAAATATCCATAACAGAGAAGGAACATAAATATATGTGCATGTGCATGCAAAAAAAAAAAAAATGTTCTACTGGGAACCACAGTCATACAGGCAGCAGCCCATGTGACACCATTTCCTCCACATATTTACCCATATGAATTGAATCCTACCAATTTATACAGAAATATCATCCGAAACCAAAAAATCATTCCCAAGTGGTACTGATACATATTGCGAGATTTTGGGTAATACCAAAATCGAGCCCACGCTATGGTGGACTACTTGAATAAATTGAGAAAATATGTAAAAGTTAAAAATAAAAGTTCACTATTTTCAATTTTTTTGAATAAATGTCAGCCACCAATGATAAACAGGCCATTTGAAAGTGGTAGGATATTGTTTTATTCAATAAAACATTTGAGAAAGAAATATAAAAATTGGGGAATGGGGACTTTCAATGAATCGCATGCATTGGAGGGAAACTATCCATTAAGATCTCTTAAAATGAGGTCAGGTTGAGAGATTCCCCTTTTCCCCCATACTCACTGCGCCCGGTGAATCCATATTTGACCCTATGATGAGTTGCACTCACCATGTGGGTGAACCCAAATCTCTCTAGCCTCAAAAATCATAATTTTTCAAGTTGATTCTTGATTGGCTTTCTAACCCACCATAGACACCTGTCCAACCAACCCATCCCATGGCCAAATGTGGGCCCTACGAAAAAGATCAAGGTTATACCTACATCCATCGTATCAGACCTAGAAAGTATAAAAATGTCAGAATAATCAACCGTTGATTTTTCCTCAGCTTATAAGTGCACCCCTCTCAGTTTTTTATAGTGGGGGGTCACCTCTGACCAATTCAACTGCAAAACACACTTCCCATGTGAACCGATTACGAGCCCAACTTTGACACCCATACAATTAATAACCATGGTATTTTAATAAAATAGATCTCAAAACCTTCATTATTGCTCATGAAACTCAAGGAGCAAAATGTTAAAGGCTAGGATGATTGAATTAAGGTGAGATTGAGGAAAATCCCCACAAGGTTTAGAACACATCCCACCAAACCCCATGATTGGATCCCTTTTTAATGGGCATAGTGCAGATTAAGACCCCTAGTATCACCTTGTTGGGCCCAGTAGGGTTGAGTATCCCACTACAACCTTTTCTTTTAAAAAAGGTCGGGTCCCTTGGTGAGTCCACTAGGAACGGATCCAAATCATAAGGTAGCGTGGAATTTGTACAGGATTTTGTGAGACTTTGAGCCAAATTCAACATTGATTAAATCACCTCAAGTTCCTTAACATTTATCATGGCCCTTAAGTCTCACAGCCTATAAATAAAGCTTTGGACAGTTTTAACTTTTAATCTAATGGTGAGCATCAGAAAGGATGAATGCCAAATTGGCACTTGATAACTCAACTTGGGAACAAGAGAAGAGTGAAGAGGAGTGGCTGGGGAAAAGTGTCTAAATGAGTTGTTTTTTCTTCATTTTTTTTTTGTGTGTGTGGGAGAAGGGGAGGGGCATTGTGCTGGTTTAAGCATGTGGTCCTCACTGTCATAAAATGTGTCAAAAGGTTCCAATGTAATGTAGCGGAAGCGGGAAAAGAAACCAAATTAAGTCAAAAAAACCGATGCGAAGGAGTCACGTGTGCGGATTCTAACTTAAGTGAGGGACTCTAGTCACGTGGAATGAAGGGATTAGGGTTACTTTTAAGGCTGAGATACGAATGGGCAACTGGAAAGCCTGAGGAAAACGAAAAGGACAGCGGAAGAAAAGAAGGAAGGCAGTGGAAGTGGAGGAGGAGAAAGAAGGAATTGCAGAGAAAGGAAGAGGGAAAGGAAGAAGAAGACCAGTAGGGAGGGATTTAAAGGACAGGTACCTGGGCTTTAGTGAATCTGGAGGACAGCAACAAGAGGAGGAAACTGGTTGTGCAGGATGGAGCAAAGAGCTGTAGCAGCAGTGGCGAAATAGAACAGCAAGAACAGAGGATTTGCAGCAGTGATGGTTAGGGGTAAAGCCCAAACAACGAAGGTACTCTTCTCTGGGATAAAGCCCAAGAGTTGTTGATGACAAGCCTGGAATAAAACCAGCGAAAATAAACCAGCAGCAAAGGTAGAGAAACAGAGACAATAGTCTTCTTCGACTAAATCAAGATTTTCGAAATAATAAGGTGTGTCTTTCTTCACCTCTCGAAACTTATTTATAACCACAACTACCGACTATTACAAGACTCCAAAACCGACTGAAATTCCACCTAAGGTGGACTTCTATCTACGGTTCTAACTCCAGAAGTTTCCTATGACTTCCACATTAGATTCCTACTAAAACTAGAATTCTAAAATAGGATTAACAAACTAAATAAAAGTAAAATAGCAATTAAAATATTAGGACATGGACCCAATTCAAGATTAAGCTCGTGGGCCTAGCGTCTTGTCAACCTGTCGTGAGTACGACTTCAAAAATTTATCAGCCACCTGTTCTACATCACAATGTTTTGGTGCATTTTGTGTGTGTGGAAATGCCTCTCCATTTTTAGAATATATGATAAGCCACTAACCTTAAGCTGATATTTCTAGCAACAGATATCTACAAAGGAAATATAGAGCAATCGAAATTCATAAAGTTATATTCTCATCCAATAGTCAAGGCGTAAGGAGCAACAAAGCACAAAGAGGTCCTAGAGTCCATGGCTAAAGGTGCATGTCTAGGCACAAGCCTAATTTTGCCACACTTGTTTAGATACTTCAAAACCTATGAATACATTCACTGATTTGTATCCTAATTGCACCATTGTTAACAAAATACAATGCCACTCATCCAAAGCACAAATATATTGGCAATTGAGCTACCACACACATTATATATGTATTATAAACATGCACAAGTATATTATATATTAATTAGAGTTTCTAATTAAATATTTCTAGCAATAACTTCATGTCAACTATAACATATACTGGTTATTATCGAAACTAAAATCATAGGCTTATTATAGAAAAAGTTTCTAAAAAATTTCCATAATAAAGGTGAGCCCACTTGGTGATTATATATTCAAGTACTCTCTTACAGATTTGAATACAATACAATACAAAGAAATCATTCTTCTTCAATATTTTCCCTCCTTTTTTCCTATTATTAAATATTTCTAGCAATAACTTCATGTCAACTATAACATATACTAGCTACTATCGAAACTAAAATCATAGGCTTATTATAGAAAAAGTTTCTAAAAAATTTCCATAATAAAGGTGAGCCTACTTGGTGATTATATAGTCAAGTACTCTCTTACAGATTTGAATACAATACAATACAAAGAAATCATTCTTCTTCAATATTTTCTCTCTCCTTTTTTCCTATTATTATTTTCTACACTTTTGGCATTTAAGAACCATATTAGAAGAGGAGTTCTTGGTGTTAAAAGCACAACTATTTTGTTCTCTACAAATAGACAAAAGAATAGTTGCCGGTGACAAATTCCAAACCATCTAACATTTAAAAGAACCAAAATCAAAACACCAAATGTTGATGAGATCAACCAAACCAAGCATCATTCACAAAATGCCAACAAGTCTAAGAAGAAAAGCCAAACTTGTCTAAAGACCTTACGATGGATGAATAGATGATTTGACTGATTTGGCGTCTTGAAGACACAAGTAACAAGCATTAACTAAAATGTGATTTTGATTTTGAAGGTGACTGGTAGTCAAAATCTTATCCAATCCAGCCATCCAAATGAAAGCTAAAACTCTGGGAAGTGTATTGAATTTATTTTTTTTATTTCCAAAATTTGGATTAAGGAATCTCCCATTTTTTAACATATTAGGTCCTAATCCACTATCACCCAAACATTTAAATTGAAGCCTCCAATTTTTGAAGATTGAAATTTCTAGTATCTAGAGATTCAAGGGTGCTACACACAAAAGTCCGTAAGTTTGGTCGGTAGAATATACAAAACCAGTTCAAATCTGTGACAGTTATCTCATAGAACTACAGAACTAACGTCAATGGGATCCTCATAGTTGATGGGTTCATGATTCTAAGGAAAGATCTAACATCCTTCAAATCTTGTGTAAGAGACACAGAGAGGAGGGAAAAGAGAAGGCTATATTCAGGCTAAGTTAGATCACATCTTCTTTAGAGATATCCAGATTTCAATTTCCTCAACAATCTTTCTTCAAGAAATGCGATTTGGAACCAGACAATATAGACAAAAGGCTGCATCGCATCGAATCCTTTTTATGTCAATTACTGGTTCAAAGAAGGCCTTTGTCTAAGCTCAAAGGGCTCAACAGAAAGGTAAGCTTAGTGGCTAGCTTCTTTTCAAGGGGACAAAGATGAGCAACTTGGTGGTGTCATGGTTAAATAGTGAGATTCAGAGCACTTCCCATTTACAATTTTTGGATGATGGCCTCACTATAAAAAGGGATAATGCTCTCATTCTTTTTGATGTTTGATAGATCAGATTTGAAAAGTAAAGGACCTTCGGATGTTTCAAAGCCATCTTTGGCCAAAATGGAAACCTTAACAATCATTATATCGTTGGCATGGTTTCCAATCAAGAACGCCTTTTTGCTATTGCTTCTAAACTCCAATGAACAGCAAATGATTCCCATGGTAACAAAGCCTGGGGAATTAGAGGAAAAACTACCTCCAAAATACCTAGGCCTTCCTGCTTGTACAACTAGAATTTTATTGTGATGTCGGATCTGGCTGAAAAAATGAGTGGAAGGAAAAAACACTAAATATTGTTAAGCCTAAAAAGAACATCATGCTTCACAGAATGTGAGGAGCAGGGAATCAATCAAAAAATAAGTCATAAATAAACTGGAGTTGTAGGTGTTGTGGCTCGATGGCTCTCGATACTTGGGTGCCAGTTGAGTTATGGTGACAATGCAGTCTAGGAGGAGGATTTGTCTGTTTATCAATTTTAAAGGTGTTGAAGTGAATCAACTTGTTTTGCATATGGATCTTTACCGGCATGGATGCTCTGTTGACAAGTGGCACAGGGAGGAATCATAGAAAGGCTATTCAATTTGGTCATATTTTCTTCCATAAAAAGGAAAATAGAATTACTGTGAGTAGGATAGCCTTTTTTTGGCAAAGAAATGTTTTACTGGATTTACTATGAAAGACACTGCATCTGTATGTCCAAGTTTTCTAAGTAATCAAGATTGACAAGGTTGGAAAAATTACTTGTGTTTATAGGGAGTCAAAACCAAGAATGATCCTAGACCTCAATCTACCCAATTATGTTGGAAAGAAGAACAGATGTAGGTAGCATGGATCATGAAATTGGTTTTAACTCGAGGATACCTCTCTGCTAAGGGTAGTGCTCAATAATATGGAAACAAGGATGACAGGGTTGAACATGCCAACCACGATGCACTAAATGCAGAGCTTTGGGAATACAAGCATGTCAACCTCTTTATCCATTAGGTATGTAATTGGAGCCAAATTTGAGGCTTAACTTCAAGTGATTTGGTATTTGATTTTCCTCATGTGTTTCTCATGTGTAGAACATGAACAATCCCATGTAAATCATAGACAGTAAATCATTAATTAATTTGAATAAAGGGAAAGAGGGGCAAGGAAGTAGAAGTAAATATTATTAATAATGATGCATGCTCCTTTTTATGCAGGAAATATATACACCAATAAGAAAGAAACAATAAATGGTTGAGCAACAAAGAGAGAAAAAAAGTGCACGTGCACGTAAACACAAAAACAGAGGGAGGGAGAGAGAGAAACTGACAATCAGACTACTGAGTCTTCTTCTCCTTGCTTAAGGGTATTGCTATCCTGCTAAGAATAGTATCATCAACTTTTCCATACCATGTTAAGAGTACTCTGTGTGCTGCACAAAGTTTCTCATCAACATGATCCTGGTACTTGTCGTACAGAACAGGAACTGTGAGTGATAGAACAACCCCTGTTCAAAGATCACAAATGTAAGATATAAATCTAGTTCTGGCAAAATATGCAAATGCTTAGAAGTTTCATCATTCAAAAGGAGGGGTTGGTTCCATAAGAACATAATAAATAAAGTAACAAAATAACTCTTTCAAAACTCACCAACGTAGACAAGTGTAAGGAAATTGAATAGACTTCCAATGTATGAAACAAGCCACAGTCCAGTAACAACCTAATAAGAAAGACAAAATTTACAGGATAAACAATATTTTCTGATTAAAAAATAAATAAAAAGAAACAATTATGGTGCTTTAAAATTATTGGCCCAATAGACAGCATTTTCATTTGGTTGCATACAAGCAAGGTTGAGATGAACTAGGTCATCCAACTGGTTGGCCTACAGTGGATGAGTAGGGGATCAAAATCTTTCTCATCAAGCAATTCCAACCACTGAATTATTATATTTTTAATAGTTGTACAAGGACAATGTGCTGCATGTTATTTTTCAACCACCCATCTGCAGGTGACTGATGGCCATGACTCTCCAGTGTGTGGCCTGGGCAGCATGCTGATACCAAGGAGGACCTAGAAGACAAATTCTCTAGATCACCAAAAGGATGGCTCCAAATATATAGAATCCTGTCATGGACCAAATGGAGCTCGTCCAAAGCATAATTTCCTCATAACAAAATAATGTCAAATGATTCTCTATCATCAACAAAGATGAACAAAAAATGGTATGGTTGCATCCACCATTCAGTAGCCTACAACCTCCAATTAGGGACCCTTCCACGAGATTATCCTTCCGATACTTCCCATGTCAAATGATCACAGTTTCATAACACGTCTCACAAATGGCAAATCACATTAAACAATGTTGTTAAATGACAACAAAAAAGAAGAGTTGGGATCATTAAATAGAGATTTTCGAGGCTATCTCCCTGCCAAGATGTTTGGATAACCCAAAAATGGTTTGGTAGGATCAAGTCAACCATGATCCTTTATTTAGCCAATTTGAGTCATACTAGCAATAACAAAGAAAATGCATAAGCATATGGATTTGACCTTAAAGAAAAGCTTCACATCTCTCCCCAGCGCAATATCATGAGCGATTGCCAATACATGATTGATCCACACCCGGGCAGCATCAGCTGCCATCGTAACAGAATCCGCAGAAACTTCCAGATTGGGAAGGGGAGGAAGAGGTCTGGATCACCATAATAGTATCATTTGCAAAAATAACAATCAGCTCTAGAAACATCATAAAAACGAATTCAGCAAGATATTCAAAAGTTGCGCAACTAGTACCTACTGAGAATAGATGCCGACTTAGCCCAGAAGAAGAGGATTGCAACTAATAGAAGGAGGACATTTGAAACGAGGGATACAAAGCTATATCCGGCACGTTCGAAGAGGAACCACACGGTGGTTGAGGCGACCAGAAGGAAAATTCCAACATTTCGTCGCTTCCAGAGAAGAACATCCGCAACTGAAACAATCCATTGTTGAAGCAATTAGTCATTAACTCAATCAAATTTCTGATTCAATACGTGCAGAGAATTTGGTTTTGTATGGCAATCTTTTTTAAAAAAAAAAACCCCAAAAGACGGATTCTTATAAAAAATTGAAGAAAAACGCAATGCCGGCGAGAGAGAACGAGAACCTTGGCCTCCGCCCAGAGCACGATGAACGGATTTCCGAGCAGGCGTAGGAACAGATGCACGGTCCCGATCTTCTCCCATGGCGGTAAGGGTTTCGCTCGCACAAGGAGAGAGAGAGAGAGAGAGAAAGAGATGAATAAATGGAAGAATTAGGAAAGACAGGTGATTTGAAATGATGTTAGAAAGGAAGAGGAGAAAATTATAGGAATAGGAAGGGTTTCTCTGCTTAATTGGAATGTGAATGGGAAGAGGATTGTCTAACGTGCGCGAGCGTGAAACGGGTGCGGACAGAGACGTTGGATTGAGCGTCAGTCCGTCAGACTTGGAGTCCCTGAACGTCTAAACTCCGTAGACCGTGGTCCGTGAAATTCGAAAGAAACTGCAACTCTAATATGACAACTCAGTGAGTCTAAGTGGAATGAAATGACTGAGTCATGACAGGTTTTCTGTTACCTAATTTAAATTTTATTATATTTAATAATAAAATAATCTTTAATGATCTTGTAAAATAAAATATTTATAATATAAAAATAAAAAAATAATTTATTAAATATATGCAATCACTTGATTTAAATTAAAAAAAATAGTTAGAGTGAAATGCTTTGTGGATTGTTTAAATTAAATAAATCTTTCTAAAAAATTAGTGCATCTATAATTTTTAAGTCCTTCAAATATTGTTTATATTATAAGAATCAAATTAAATTATAAAAACTCATTCATTTCTATAGAAGTTATGTTATGTTAGAGGGGCTTTTTAAGAAGAAGAAGTGACTCTTCTGTAACATAACAATTGAGACAGTTTATTGAAAAGTTTTTCTAATTTAATTTTGATTTTGATACATGAGATACTCTATGAGATTTAATGATTGCCAATTATTAAAAAAAAAATCACTAAAGGATTTTTGTGTATATAATTTAAATAAATAAAAAGAATGATTAAAAGAAAATTGTACTTTAATCATTTACTTTAGTTTCAACCATATTTTAATTTGTTAGATATAATAACTTTAGCAAAGTAAATTAAAATTTTGAATATTTCAAATAGAAAAATAAATTTAATTTAAAAAAAAAAAAATCACCTAATTTAAGTAAATAAAATCATTAATTAGCAAAGACCTAACATATATTTTACATTTTATTAGTTTAAATTAACTATATATGCTTAATAAGATTATTTTTTCTAAATTTTATTTATAACCATTTTATATTTTATACAGTCTCTGGGCTCAATCTTATAATCAACATCATATAATTCAACTGAGTCAAGAAACCCTCATGAGTCATGAGTCATGAGTCATGACTCAATCCGACTTACCAAAGAGCGACGACCACAAGCTCCGCTTCCACAAACTCGCAGGGTACGATTTAATTAATTTGAGCATGGTTATGGTTTTTTTTTGGGTTTGGTGCACCGAACAGGAGCAAATTTCTGACCTGTGTCAAATTCTCAATAATGAGTTGGTGCACCAACTCTTGTAAATTAATTTTTTTATTTGTTATGATTAAAAATTAAATTAAAATTATATTGGGAACAGGCGTCGGTCCTTGACAAAACAAAGTTCTTGATCAACGATCAAGATCGCCTTTTATTGAATAAGACACCAATCTATAAGAAATTATGACAATGAGTCGATGACTTTATCCTAAAATGCACTGATCACGACTTATAATTTCGACCATTATTAGTACAACAATTTCTACAATGCAGAATCAAGACTTCAGTACCCTTACTGAAACCCATTTTAGTCTGAATTTGAAATTAAAGGGGGAGAACTTTAGATATGAGATTTCATTATCATAAGAAATTGATTGATAAACACATCCCACAAACCTTGTGCTTACTCGTGAATCCTACCATGGAATAGTAACTCATAAATCTAAACTTTTACTGTGATTGTAAGAAATACTGATACTTTTTCCTTCCAATGGAAAAAAGTAAAAAAAAAAAACTATTCTTTGATACATGAACTGTTCTCCAAAATTAGTTTCAACTTGCAGAAAAACATGCGTTGACTTGGGTATGAATAATTTGTTTGATAGAATTTTGCAACTATTTTATACTATCATACAACCCAGTCTGCATTAAGATGCTTAGTACACCACATTTTTTTCAGGGAAGTGCGAAAAACATGGATGCTCGAACACCACAATAAATGGCTGCTCCAATGAAAGACCAGTGTTACAAGGTTATCGTCAATGCAATGACAGCCAAGTTAATTCGCATCTTCACCATCATCAGAATCCTCTTCATTAGAAGATTCTTCTCTACGGTTCTCTTCTCCTTCAGTATTCGTCGTGTTCTTTTTCTCTTTCTTCCTCTGTTTCTTCTTCTGGCGTTTCAACCGCTTTTTAGCAGTTCTCTCCTCCGCAGCTTTCATCCTCTCTTCCCTTCTCATATGAAACTCAGCCAATTCTTTCCTCTTCTGGTAGTCTGCATCCATCCTCACAACCCGATCTTGCTCTTTCCGTCTCATTTGACGATACTGTTGCACAAAATTTGTCAAGGTAAAATCGAGAAGAGAGAGAGAGTAATGTACTTTGCAATGGGTCCATTATGTACTGCATTTCTCATATCAGAATTTAAATAGAAGTAAATATTGCAAAATATAATAGGCCTACTAAATTTAAACTGTCAATATACTCAACTTATATTCATGCCATCAGAAGTCGGAATCTTCACCAAACATATGTTCAAGGACACGTGTAATAAAACTAAATGTACATTACTTAAATACCTATTAAAAGCTAAGGACCTTGGACAAAGAATTGTGCATCAATGTGAACAGCAAGCAAGCATGAGGAAATCTTCATGCTAACACTCGTAGAATTTAACAAATGTATTTTACTATAACTTTGGTTAAAAAATGAATAACGTGTAGAGACAAGTCCTCACACGTATAGAAATTCATTCAAACTCTAAGATCTCTGGACAACTATTCCTAAGCAACAGAATCCTTTTTTCTTTTTTTCATTTTGTTCTAAGAGATATGTAAGGTTGAGTGGAAAAGTAGAACTTAGAAAGCCTGAGAGATGAGATAAAGGCCATGGCAACAATAATTATGGCGTTGGTTAAGAGGAGACCAATGCAATGGAATCCTTGAGCACCAAAACTGCAAAAAAAGACTAGAATGTTATCTGACCCTTAGTGTAGGTACACCAATCTATTATCTTACAAATCTGGGATAAAACACTGGCTACAGAATGCCATCGATTAGTTATGTACTTGCGTTGCATGGCCACTTCAATATAGGCAATGTGTCCGTATCACACTTTCTTGCTATGTGCAAAATCCGTGTCTCTACTTTCTCAATGGTGTCACCCTACTGTACCCATGCCATGCTTCGGCAGCATAGATGAGAACCATATGACCAACTGTCACATAATGACTGAATACAGGCAAATGGGCCACCACTTCTATTGTCAGGGAAATCTGAGACCACCTACCCCCTCATGCCTCATAAAAGCTTTATCTGTCTCCTCCTCCTTTAACAGCGACAGAAGCCTTACCACAAAGCCTCTCTTCAATTTCTGGAGAAGAAGCCCCTCCTTCCCCTCATTGTCGTGTTCAACATGCCTGATCTCCTGCTGCTAGCAACATCTGCCTGAATTTTGATATTTTGATTTTCCCGCCCATTAGTGATCAACAGCTCTGATTCCCTTGTCAACTGACCCGTGCATGTGGCACCATCACCACCTCGCCTCACACATGCATCATATTGGACATCGATAAGTCGCCAATGACTCCCCATCCATCTTTGCAGCCAACCTATATGCGAAAAAAACCACAATAACTCCTATTGCTACTCTCTAACTCAGCTGCCATCCACCCATTACCCATTTTTCCAGACCGAAGAATCAAAATACCACACAACCCCATCCTTTTTCAGGGAAACCTCATCGTTCTTCCCTACCTCCTCAAGAGAGAAAGAGCAGCAGCTACATCACCTCCCAACTTTCTATCTCTACTTCCTTAATAACTATCCTGTGAAATGAACACCCTAGCCTCATCACCAGATCTTTATAAATCTTCATGTGATTTTGACGTCCACCAGAATCTGGACCTAACTGAAATCCCTCATCTGCATGTTGGCCGGATAAACCAATTAGACTCTTCTACCCTCTCGCTAATTTGACAGAAGACGCTCTTTGTCCACGCCAATAAAGAAATTCTGCAAGACTCTGGTCCAAACCAGTCTTCTAGAAAACATGCAATTGGGCTTCCACAACTGAGGAAAGAGAGAGAACCATCCACCTCAACCCATCTCCCTCAAGAATCTCTCTTGCTAATTCCAACAATGGGCAGTGTAACAAAAGGTATTCATCCCCCAGCCACATTAAAGCCATATCCTCCATTCCCTGTGAGGGGGTAAAAAGCCTCAACTAATCAACAGACAACATACCCTCGAGGTGACCAACCAAAAATCTCTCCATCCATTCACGATTGGCCTTACAAGTGTGTGTCCTCAACAAAAAATCAAACTGTCTTTTTTCCTCTTACTGTTTCACCCCTTTGTATCACCTTATTACATCTGCAAAAATGACTTTACTGAAATTTTTACCCCTTTCCTCACCTCTGTTATTACCTTCTTTACCACCCCACTCCTCAGAAGGTAGTTGTCCCCCGACCCTCTTAAGCCCTGTAATCGCTTCTCCTTTGTTACCAGAATACAGCCATCATCCCTTTTGCAGAATCCTGCCTTTTCAACTGACACCTTTTTGTTTCACAGATACTATCAATTAAAGCAGATATGGCTTCATCAGCTTGGATTGTATCCCCCATTGGTTGTGTCCCCTTTTCTCACGAAAACAAAATCCTTACCTCAAACTTCTTTCTTTTTTGGGATGAAACATCCTGACTACTCCAGGCTGACCAAAAGAAGTCTCCAGCCAGTGCGACATCACATTCTCAGGTGAGTTATCCACAAACAAAGTGATTTCTCCACCCACAACCCCTTTCCCCTCCGCCCTCATGCTATCATTTTGACATAAGATGTTTCTCTTGAAGGAGAAGAAGATTTGTTGTTGAAAGCTTTGTTGTTACATTCCTTCCAGATTGCCCATTGTAACAAAAATAAGCTCCTCTAGATAATTATCTTATATTAATCAATTGATAATCACAATCATCTCAATTACCCTAGATCAGATGGTTAGCAATGTCTAGAAGAGTTGAATTTTGGTGCATGGGGATATTCACAACCCACCCCATTAAAGCATCGAGCCACCAACATGCTACGTCCCACTTTAGGATAACCATTCTCCATGGTTTTCCACCAAATGCTCTCCAAAGGATTTGGACTCCATTCATATCAGCTACTATGTTATATAGCAAAGAAAACCTTAATAAAAACAAGAATAATCACCTACCAAGATACGCAACCAGAACAGGACTACCTGCATGCACTGCTATTTGGATGGCCATATCACCAGTTTATAGGTTAAGAAGCAGAAATATCCACAGCATAATTTCAGAAGTCAGGATGGGATGCCCAGGAAAACTTCAATGTGCCCACATGGAGTAGGAAATCAAAGTCAAATTTTCAACTGATTGAATGCCCCAATCCATAGTTTCTGACACTAACAATGAAAAAAAAAGGAGAATTCATTTACAAAGAAACAAATGAATCATGATTAAGGCAAGCCACATCTCTTGGAAGGATTCTTTTGACGAAGCCTGTGCAATTTAGGAGGAAGAAAGTACAAGGTTAATAATCAAATATATGAGTATGGGTGATGATCAACAAAAGAAGTGAGTTTGCATTCAAAGTAGGAAGACTACAAATTGAGCTGTGCAGATGCACTCATGGTTTGGAAGCTTGAAACTGTGCAACACTTTCTTTTCAGTGCTTTATTACACTGTCGCAACTTAAATGGAGAAAAACCAGGCCCCCACTATTTTCTTTTCCCCAGCAAAGTACCATCAAACCCTAATAAACAACATACGCAAAATCCAGAACAAACAGCACATATAGTTTGTAGGACAATCTGAATTTAAAAAAAAAAATCAGGAAATGACTTCAGAGAACTGAAATCAAGTCTTTGGAATTGAAAGAGAAAGAGGAAAAATCATCCTATCTTCTTCTTCTTTAAAATCTCATCTTTATCCCTTTTCTTCTTACTCTTCCAATTTAATGGGTTGGTGGGCACAGTCATCAAGGTGCTATCAATCAACAAAAAAAAAAGTGCAGAGGAGGCCCCAGTGCCTGGGAGTATCTTTGACTATCGAAATGGTTGCTAGTGCCCAAGCATACTTTGACTACTACGAGTAGATAATTCATTATTGATTTTATCCTAAGGTTAGATTTATAGGGTTTGGAAGGGAGGTGATAGGGGTTGGGTTTTCTAGGAGCTGTTGCTGGAGATAGTTGTTTTCATTTTGTGTTCCATTTGGATTAAAATGGAGAGCAGAAAGATGATCTGATTAACCAAACAGCTTACTGTACAAAGTGACTTCAACAATTTACAATCAAAATTAACATCTAAACAGTGCATAAAGAAGCAGATATGTGGGGAACATTCGCATTCAGATGAACATTAAAAGAAGAATGCATTTTCACAGTGAAAGAGCCCCATAACTGCTCAGGAAAAAAAAAAAGCCCCTGGGGTGGCCATTTTCTTCCTTCTCTAAGAAAAAATTTCTAGCAGGGTAGACACACACTTTTTTTTTCACTTTTGGTTGGGTTGGGTGGGGAAGGGAAGGGAAGGGAAGATAACAAGACACAATCACTTCTATATCTGTTGACTCAGCTAGGTAGCTGACTTTTTGAAGAGAACACAAAATAATTATGTTAACCATTAGACTACAAGCCTTTGAAGTCTCATTAAACATGTGCCCAAACAACTCCAACTATTTTGAAAATGAGCAAGCTTACTCTATATGGTTTTTAAGAGACTCTTTATTTAAGGGTTCTCCCCTTCCAGTAGGGTTGACATTGTCCTTCCTTAGGTAATGTATTGGAAATTCCATCCACCAGTCTTGGAACATGACAGAGAAAACCTGAACTCAGATAAAAAAAAAGCCATATAAATGCATCCAGTCAGCAAGCTTTAATGGAAATCAGCATCTTCTACTTGACCCAATAAATAGCTGAGAAGAATCACTTTTCATGAATACTTCATCCTCTGCACAGACAAGCTCTCTACAACACAAGCATGAATCTAATCCCTGCTACATTGATTTTAAGCGCAACAACTGGCAAGGAGAACTTCAAAAGAATGGCACAAAAAAGGATTGAATGATGGACCAACAATGATCTCTAATCACACCTCCTACACTTTCCACATTTGATTGTCTACAATAACAATCATCAATTTTAGTTTCCAATGACCACCTGAAAGGGCCTCCCACCAATAATCTCTTCTTGCTTCGAAAAGGAACCAGAGACATTCCATCCAGCATTTATGTAAATCTGAATTAGAAATGTCATACAAAATCTTCGAGACAGTCAAGATACGGTCAAGCCATTGCTAATAATTGACTAATCCACCAAAAACAAACTCTAAAACTCCAGCTATTTCTTCCAGACAATATGGTATACCCAATGAAGGGAATTTTATCACCCACTATTCAACTTTAGTAGAAATCGAGTCTTGTTCTAGATTTTAAACACTTAAATATCTGTCATTTGTTTGATCTTTGAATTGAATAATCTCACGTCAATCATCATTAGCGGTACTCCTCCATTTACTTCCATGAAGAATATGATACAAACTGAAATTACCACAGTCAAGTCAACAGGCAAGAACTTCTTTTCCCTTCAATTTTTATTTTTTTATTATTGTTCCTTATTACCAATCTTTTCCTTTTCTTCCTTCGATGCATAAGTTAAAATCACTTCTGCCAAATGGTTTAGTGCCATCACAGCTTAGTGCCCAAAAGTTCCAGCTTCTTATCATTGAGAAATTCCTTCCACATGAAAAATTCTCAATAATATCAATATCATTATTGTCAACACCACCAAGATCACCACCTCCATCATCAACCATTGTCCCATCTATCTGTCATTGAATACTAACAGGCCATAAGAAAAATCCAATTCAATGCATACATCCATGAAAGCTTTAGAACTTCTACGACTCCATAATAATTGTCCCAAACTAGGGAAACTTTCTCTCCTCAAGACTGTCCCCCTTAAAATGGATCTATCAATTATTAATATCAATATTTCCAGTTCTTTATTTCATCTAGAGAAAATAGATAAAAAATATTCCATTTCTTACTTCCTAAGTCTATAGACTATAGCTCTTCAGTTGCTCTTACTAACTCCAGCTCTTCTGAGCACATAACAATATATGTGAACCAATTCAATGGCTCTCCGCATCATGCCTTCAGAGGCACATTCACAGTTCACAAAAGCCATTTCATGCACTTATTGGTGTCTGGTGCAATAGATATAAAACAAGTTCCGATGGACTTTTGTTCTTACACAACATCGACTAACAAGAAGAAGATCAAGACTGGTCACTATGTCAGAGTTCAAGTGCTGAAATTTAAAAATAGCATAAACCCCCTTTTAACATAACAGCAGATGCCAAAACAAAAGAATGACAAGTTAGAGATCAACAAGCTAGTATCTTGAGAGGGTATGCTTGCAATCTAATTCTTGCATAGTGGATTCGGCCTGTAGCCCATAATTTTCCCTCTTGACTTGAGAGAGAGTTTCATATAATCAGTGTGCACATTTCTCATGTTTGCCCTATTTATTTGTCCCATTTCAATGGTTATTTTCCAAGAAAGTTCATTCCTTTCAATGCATCGAAACAGAGCCTGTTTATGGTACTAAATACAATGTGTTGGAGATAGAAATGCTGCATGAATGAGAAAAGGAAAGTACCTGATGGAAGTCACCGGATCCAGAACCGGCGGAACTGCCGGAGGTGTTGCTGACGCGGACGGGTACGTTTTCTATGATGCGGCGGAGCTTCACCTCAAGATCTTCTTCTTCCAAATTGGGTCCAGCTGGTGTGTACTCGACAAGGGCGTTGCTAGATGATGGTGTAGAAGTCGCTGTAGCAGAGAGGGGAAGAGGCGGTAGAGCGTTGGTTTTGTTCACAGGTGGGTCTGACGCTGCAACCACCATCTGCAAATCCCTCTCCATCGCTCCTCTCTTCACTCCTCCACTCGACATCACTTCAATTTCATTCAAAACTCTTTCCTTCTTCGAAAACCCTCTTCTCCTTCTGCCGTTGCTCCCTTCCACCGCGTACTCTTCTTAATCCAAACAGACTCAAACTCAAATTCTGACAGATAATCCAAATCTAAATTCGATTCCAGAGACCATCAATCAATCTAGTATTTTAACAAACAAAAATTGGAATAATTTGATCTAATGCAAAAATATTTTAATGAATCTATAAGTTGAATTTAAATTAACGTATTAAAAATAATTAAATTAATTGATCGGAATTGAATTTGAACAAATAACTAATTCGTATAGAATATTTATGTCATTTTTCTCTTTCATATTATTATATTTTATAAACTAAATTCATATCTATTTTAAACTTATTTTGAAGATGCACTTATCACTGAATTAAGGTGAACTTATATAAATAATTAAAATATTTTAAACTTTAAAATCATATATTTAAAGAAAAATTGAATTTTGACACACTTTTTATACAACTGGAAAGCACTTATCTCGTTCTCATCATGTAAATAAGCCTCTCATAAAATTAATTTTTTAATTCACAACAAATTTCCAATTTCAATAAAAAATGGAATTAGTGAGCGCATTGGCTTATTTTTAAGCTTTTTATTTGTTAAGATCCATTAGCATTTACGTCTACTTGGGATTAAATTGCTAGAAGCGCTTGGTTTGAAAGTTTAGACCATCCATATTAAATTTGGTCGTTATTTTTTAATCTAATTAATATTTCAGCCCATTTCTAACTTGTCTATAAACTCATTTTTAAAATTTTAAAAGTCATTTTTATTTTGGACCAACTAATTACAGTTGGATTACATCGGGCATGGGTTAGCCTATACAATTATGTAGATACATGGAAGTGCACATTGTCTTGTGTTGTGTTAAACTAAGATACATTAATAAAAATAGATCTTTATTATTAAAACATAAACACTCTAAAAAGATAATGCTCAAAATATATCAAATAAATATATTGAAAATGAAACTTATATATAATTTGAGTTAATTATGTTAAACTTGACCCTAGTCTAGCTCGAATTAAATACGACAAAAGTATTTTGAATCTCATATTAAACCCATATTTTAAATGAGTTGGGTAAGTCTACTCATATTTCGAACTAAGTCAATTGGATTTAGATCGAGCCTAACACAAGTTGCTCTTCCACAAATTAGTAATATAGTGGTTTTCAAATTTCAATAATAATAAATTAATAACAATAACTACTACTACAACAACAATTGCTAAAAAAAATATAATCATGATCCTTAAGAATTTATTAACTAAAAGTTGATTGTATCTCAACATTCAAAATTCCGGAGGTGCACAACTTATTAATATATTTGGACTCCTTATATTGTCCAGTGTCTTACAACTTAGAATTGAATAAATTATTTAGAGATTGATTATCATGTTAGAATTTTATTTCAAAATGTGCTTTTTCTTACACTAGGGGGGAAACATGTAGATTAAACATTCATAATTCGCACAATCTATTAGTGTATTGGACTCGTGTCTTATAACTTAAAATTAAATAAATTACTTAGAGTTTGATTGCTTATTATTTTATTTTAAAAGTATGAAAAAAATGCCGACTGTATCGTAACAGCCGTTACTGTTGTTGCACCGATACAGTGCATAACCGTCTGTAACGGCCGTTACAGAATATCTCTCCTCATCTTTTTTAAAAAAAATTCAAAAAATCTTCTATAATGATATGTAACAGTCTGTAATGTAACGGACGATATGTTTCACCCATGATAGAGGGTGAATCGCCGCTACACCGTACGACCGATACATGGTGTATCAGCCGATTTTCCACCTGAAGTGGAACCATGAGCTTCACACGTGAAATAACACATTTTATATATACGACACATTTTATATATACAAGGTTTTTCCAAGCAAAATTGTGCCCATTACTATTTAAGAAAAGACAAAGACAGAGAAAAGAAGATAATAGAATTAGATACAAATATCCAATAAAGAAGAACAAGATCTTTAACAAACCTAGTTGCAAGCTACTATTACAAGTGATGGGATCTTTGAACTCCAGTGACAGAATTTAAGGATAAATCAGAGGTTCCTCCAAAATTTTCCAAAAGACTAATGAATACAAAAATTTCCAAAGTCAGTCCCTTTTCAAAAGGCTGTTTTTATCACCAATTTATATTTTATAAGTAATAGAATATTCCACCACCATTTTCATAATTTGATTCGTTATCGACCAATAAAAAGAATACACAATGCTTGAGGGCCTCAAACATTATTACCAAGCACTGAAAAGGTTTGATTCACAATGGCAGCTGAAAGCCATGAGAAACAAACAATAACCCACTGAAGAAGATGCAAATAAATAACAGAAAACAAAACCCAAATGTCTCCCATGGAAAGAAAGGCATCAATCATCAGATCATAGTCCAAAACCAAAAACTCGAGTTATTGAGAAACAAACAATAACCAGTGAACAAGAAAAAAAAAAAGAAAGGACAAACATCAGAGAGTCTCCTATGGAGGGAAAGACAACAAATACATCAGAATCGTCCAAAACCAAAAACTCGAGTTATATCTCACTAGCAAAGATCTCTACAATTCTTGCTATATCTCCCTCATAAAATAGAAAAGAAAACATCCAGAATGCTTGAGGACCTCCTCAGTACTTGTAGTCCTTGACATGGAGAGATTCAGACACACCCTCTCCCTTTGCAGCATCACCCTTGTATGTTCCAAGTGTGGCATCTGAATTTGCCTTGCACCTAGACAGGAACGCAGACTGCGCCTTCTCAACATTCTCTGTCTTTCCAGCCCATGTCTTGAGTGTGCTCTGCTGCAATGCCCTCCCAAAAGAGAAAGACAGGCTCCATGGTTTCTTTCCTTTGAGCTTGTTCATGGCATTCAAATTCAGGGTGGCCTCCTCTTCGCTCTGCCCACCAGACAAGAACACAATGGCAGGGACAGCAGCTGGCACCGTCCTCTGAAGAGCCCGCACTGTATACTCTGCCACCACCTCTGGTGCTACTTTCTTCGCGTCCGACCCAGGAGTCACCATGTTTGGCTTCAGCAGTGTCCCCTCCAACAAGACATGGTGGTCGTTCAGCGCCTTGTAGCAAGCAGCCAGCACCCGCTCAGTCACCTCAGCACACTTATGAATATCATGAGGTCCATCAACCAAAATCTCAGGTTCAACAATCGGGACCAGTCCATTCTCCTGGCAGATGATGGCATAACGGGCCAAGCCATTTGCATTCTCATTGATTGCCAATTGGGATGGCTCGTTGGGGCCAATTTTCAGCACAGCCCTCCACTTGGCAAAGCGGGCTCCAGCAGCATAGTACTGCTTGCAGCGCTGGGCAAGGCCATCAAGGCCCTGGGTGGTGGTCTCACCATTGGTGCCGGCAAGCTCGACAGTGCCCTTATCAACCTTGATACCAGGGAGGACGCCTCCTTCCTTGAGGACATCGACGAAGGGCTTCCCAGATGCTGTCTTCTGATAGAGGGTCTCCTCAAAGAGGATCACACCACTGAGGCACTGAAGTGCTCCAGGAGTGCAGAACAGGAGCTCTCGGAGAGCCTGGCGGTTGGACTCGACATTCTCAACATTGATGCTTGAGAGGCGCTTACCAATTGTGCCAGTAGACTCATCGGCAGCAAGAATTCCCCTTCCAGGGGTGCCAATGTAAGCAGCATTGGCGATGAGTTCATCTGTGAGGGAGTTGTGGTTTAGATGAACATATATTTGACAAATCAAGAAAATAATATAAAGCAAAACCATTGGAACAAATTTGGATTAACCCCAAGGGAAGAATAAATGGCCATCCATTCCCCTGTATTTGAGGTGGCACTGGAAACTGCATATGGATTTGTCTTTATGCTTTTTACCGTGCAAGGCATTTTCATTGACAATTACCAATGCTGATTTGTGGCAAACTTGTCATAAAAATAATTTTTCCACTCAATGGTACTTGCAATTTCAAAATTCAGAACCAAAACTATTAATCTAGTGACAAGAGAGTAAAGAACCAGCCTTGTTTGTAATGGTATCATGTTATTAACCACATATAGTCATTTGATCTAGTGACAAGAGATGGCCATAAATTTTTTGGGTGAGCGTTTAAGGATTGAACAAAATAGGAAATAAAACCTACTTATGGAAACATTGCAAATTTTCAACTTTAAAGAGACAAACATGAAACTAGAAGTAGAAATGGACAATCTTCTGTACTTGATAAAAGAAAGGTTATCCATCCACACCGGGTAACACTATAGAGGAGTTGCCCTTTTGTGTTGAGATGACTTGAATCCAAGACCTACCACATCTCATGCGGGTTCTTGATCGCCAAGCCAACACTGTTATTATCAAAGTTGATTACATCATATCCTTTACCAAATTGAGGAAAAGTAGTGCAAAACAAGGTAACAAGGTCAATATTTCCATTCTCAGCAATACAATTAAGAAATCCATACTTTGCAAACACAAAATAATAAATAACGATAAGAAAAAAATATTGTGTTGCTATTTCAGTACAGCAAATATAAAAATTGTCTGCAAGTATCTTCAAATGCAGTAATGAAGTATGAGATCGAGTATGAAAAGAGCGAAAGATTTGTAGATTTTCCTTTTTCTCGTAACATAATATCCCTTCCAATAAATTAAGCAATTATCTTCTGAAAGAGCATTACCCATGAAGAAACTTAAAAAAAAAAATGGAATTTTATCAATAAACTATAAGATTATGGAATTAGAAAAAAGCAGAAATTTGGCCTTTAGTCGTTAAATATACAGTTACAAGAAAAGAATCCCACAGATCTAACTTTGTTTCCTTTTGTCCAGATTATATGTCATGCTAATCAGAAACCATAGATTAATCTAAGAATACCCAGATCAGATAAAAAACCTAAAACAAAACCCATAGACAGAAAACAAAATAGAAGCATAAAATCCATGTAAATTTTCAAAAAAAAAAAAGCATAAAACTTTCCATCTAAAAAACTCAGAAGAGAGAGAGAGAGAGAGAGAGATTACCAGTGTATTTTCCACAGAAAGCAGACATGTTTTTCTGAAGAAGGGAAGGAGCAGAAAAGATCGACGTTTTGTTTACTGGGAAGAGGAACAGAGACGATGAGATGAAAAAGGGCAGAGGTGAACCATTTAAGGAGGACGAGATTTCCTTCTAGATATTCGTCTGACCTGACACGTGGGCTCCACGTCAGACAAAGAAACTTTTGCGACAAGAAAATACCACGGGGCCGGTTTTTCGACAAAACCGCCGACTCTGGTTTACCCTAGAAAGCGGAAAGCGAAACCCACCCACAAGTTTTGAAATAGAAACCGAGAGCGTGAGACTTCGCACATGGGTTGGGTTGGTGGAGAACCTATAACGTGAGAATTGAGCCATGATGTTAGATTGTCATCTGCCTCTCACAGTCTCACTGCTAGGACAATAGGACTCTAGGAGTCAGAGTCGAGTCCAATCTTCTGACCCAGCCCAACCCAAAAATTTAGAGTTCAACTGTACTCAGTTAGGGCCCGGGCTTTGAACCAAATTAATGTTTGAAAAATAGGCCAAATTTAAATATGGATCAAAGGCCAGAGCCTTGCATTGGCTTGAAAGCCGATAAGTGAAATGAGTGGCGCAAATGTGGAGTGATGTGGCTGTCCAGGGATAAAAAAAAAATGCTTGGCTCCAGATCTCGGTCCCACGAATATCGGCCGATATTTATCTCTGTCTTTCTTTCCTTTTTGTCAAATCTCGATCGTATCGGCTGAGATCTCACCCGTACAGACGAGTATAGGCTGAGATATATCGAGCGTCCAAAACCCGAGATATCTCGACTGATACAAGATATCTTGGACAATATTTCTAGCCCTGTGGCTGTCTAATTAGAAAAAAATAAATGCTGATTTGGACAGATAAAGTGAAATGCGCCTGGATGTGTTGGGCCTGGGTGAGCCTGATGTGCAAAACTTATAATGGCTCAACACGATGGCATTGGGAATTGAATTGGGTCCAAAAAATTTGGAACTCGACTCTACTCAGTTAGAGTCCATGCCCAGACATGAATTTAGGTTAAAAGGCCTAATTTAAATTGGGTTAGTTTCCTAGACCTGGCATTGACTTGGAAGGTGACATGAATGATGACATGGAAGTGACACTGCTTGGAGTGAAATGGGCCTGGAATAGTTGGGCCTGTGCGAGCCTAACCTACAAATTTTGTAATGGCTTAGAACATGGCTTTTGGATTAGTCCAAATTTCGGATTATATTTTTTTGTGAGAAAAGAAATAAGAAAGACCTGTACAATGCTTGTTTAGCTTACTCACTTTTCATAAGATATTTTTAACTAGGGCTGAAATCGAGTCGGGTTATTTAAAATCCAATCCAACCCGACCCGACCTATTGACCCAAAATTCTCAATCCGACTCGAGTTCTAATCTGACTCAACCTAAATTCTGACCAAACTCGCATTCTGAACCCATTTTAGCCTAATTTTAGATGAGTTGGATTTGGTCAAGTCAAGCCGGATTAACTTGAAAATTCTTCAATCCGATCCGACCCAATTCTATGCGAGTTTTTGTCTTCTCGTATGACCCGACCTGCATGATTTCAATTTTCTCGAAACACCTTAGGGCTTAGGTAAAGAGTATCCGGAAGTGAGGTGTTTATAGTTATATTTTAAATTTTTTTAACTAAATTCAGTGCTAACTTTTTCTTTTAGAGAGAGGAAAATCGATATGAAAAATGAAAGGCTGTAGAGAGAGTTTATCAATTTCTTCCCAGTGTCTCTACTTACTTGATCCGGTTTCCATGTTGCGACTGCCCAGATGGACGATGACTTCCTATAATTCCCTTATTTATAGATTTCTAGAGCATGTTTGATTATATTAGATGCTTTTATTAAAAAACAAAACTTTTTTTGTGATAAGATGCTTTGAGATTATCAGTAGGTCACATGGTGGATAATGTTAGATATGAGAAACGGGCTTAGTTACAAATTTTAGCTGAAATTTATCCTGTCATCTGAACAAAAATATATTTTTCTAAAAAGAGGTTAATTTTTTTATTTTTTTTAATTTAAATAGAGAAACAGTGGAAAACTCAGTGTAAAATCCAACCCCCATGTGTGATATTCACTGACCTCAAATCACACCAAGTATAATCACGAAGGCTCGAACCTAACGTCTCGCATTTCCTGAAGGAAAATTATCAATTGAGATACAGTGGAGGGGTCAAATTTCGACTCTAGACAAAGATGAATTTTTTTCTAAATTTGTGGCTCACGCCATGAATCGGGTCAAATCATGTACATTATTGTTTATTTTTATAATAAGTTAATATATAAAAGAGACTTTTTAGGAACAAGTTATATGTCTCTTCCATATAAACGAGCGGCTGAATTTTCTGAGAAGTTTTCCAAAAATAGAAGAAGAAAAGAATCGGGAGAAGATGGAAGTAAAAATCAGAAAAGGAAGCAGAGGATCGGTGAGAGATCAGAAGAAAATAGAAACAGGAAAGAAAATCGAAATGGAAGGTGCTTTCTGCAGCCGAGAGAAAAAGGTTGGAAGGGGCAACGAACAGAGAAAAAAGAAGAAGAAAATAATAGAAATAAGAGGCTGCTGTTGTTTGAAGAGAGAAAAGAAGGAAAAAGAAAGAATAAAGAGAAAAAAGAAAGAGAAAAAGAAGGAAAGAGAGAAATCCTGAGACCAGGAACGGTGGAGCACAGGCAGAGACGTCCGAGAGGAAGAGATGGAGTTGACCGAGTTGACCAATTTGATAATTCTATTTATTTATTTTATTTGTTTCTTTTTTAATACAATAAATATGACCAATAAATCAAGTGTTTGGCCAAACTTATAATAGATCAGAATTTTATTTAAATTTAATATTTTTGCTTTGAGCAAAACCTTAGAATTTTCTGAGATTTTTCATTAAAAAATTCAAAGAGCGCGAGACTAATCATTGGAGTAAAGGTTCAATATTTTCAAATCGAATTTGTGCTGAATTTAATTTTCATACATGAAATTTTTAATTGTATGGAGATAACAATTCCACTTTCGTTTTGAATTCGATTGAACACTTAACTTCTTTAGTGAGTAGAGAATCGAGAGAAGACCCTTCAGATTCCTATCATTGAAATCTTTTATTCAGATTAAAAAATTCAGATCTAAAATTTATCTTTCAAAAATATAAAAAGTACCCATTTTCATATCCCAATTTCTAATGAATGGAATTTGGCTTAGACCTTATTTAGGTTTGAATTTCCTTTTTTTATGGATGACTTTGTTGTGAATTTCTCTTGTATTAATCCACCTTCTGACTTATATTCCATCATCCTTGAATCAGGAAGATTACTAATACAGAACCCAACCCTTTCAAGTGATTGTAACTTTGAGGAGTTTACTTATTCGTCATTTCTTGTGATGTTTTTATGAGATTTATAACTCTTTTTTTTTTTAATTTACATATGGAAAATTGTAGGATACCCAATATAAAATTTCTATATAGGCGTAGCTCAAATGGTTGCCTCCTGCCTTAAAAACGGGAGGTTGCGGGTTTGAGTTTTAGAAAGTAGACACTGATAAAAAAATATATTAATCATTAGATTATCCAAATGGCTCAAAGCTGATGAAGTAAATTGGTTGGGTCGGTTTGGATCCAATAAAGCATTTTATGATTATAACCTAAATAGCATATAAACTTTAAAAAGATAGCAGGATAAAACAATAAGAATTAAGAACACATCAATACTATTATAATTAGGTCGTAATTGGGTCCCTCGTCACAATTAAGACTATATTTGTGTCTGTTTTGACCATGTATCCAGATTTGAACATGGACCTAGGTTTTTAAAGATGGTCCAGTTCTCATTTAGGTTCATTCCGACCCATATATAGCAACACTCACCATGAACAACTATTAGGTTGTAAACGAGCCTAGAAGTTAGACAGAGGCGTGGCCATCTTGTGCTAAAATGCCAGACTGGGTTAGGCCAACTAATTGGACCTTTACCCGATCTGATCTTCAGCCTTATTTGGGCTTGTACAAATTCAAACTTTTAAAATTAAGTTAGACAGAGGCATGGCCCATTCAATTAATATCAGGCCATCTTGTGCTAATATGTCAGACTGGGTTAGGCCAACGAATTGGACCTTTACCCGATCTGATCTTCAGCCTTATTTGGGCTTGTACACATTCAAAAGTTTTAAAATTTAGTTAGATAGAGAGGCATGGCCCATTCAGTAAATATCAGGCCATCTCATGCTAATATGTCAGACTAGGTTAGGCCAACTAATTGGACCTTTACGCGATTTGATCTTCAGCCTTATTTGGGCTTGTACACATTCAAAAGTTTTAAAATTAAGTTAGATAGAGAGGCATGGGCCATTCAGTAAATATCAGGCCATCTTATGCTAATATGTCAGACTAGGTTAGGCCAAGTAATTGGACCTTTACCCGATCTGATCTTCAGCCTTATTTGGGTTTGTACACATTCATAGTTTTAAAATGGAAAAGACTTAAATTGATTTGAGTTAGATTCTAATTCGATAGAATTTTGAGTTGAGGATGTCAATGAATTTTTTAAAGTCGAATTTTAATAAAAAAAAAATAAGAAAGACTCTGAGTTGTATGTATTGAGTTAGGCATTACATTGTCTCATCAAATAGGAAAATTAGGTATATGTCTCCAAGATTTAAATATAAAAGATTTCAGTAAACATGTTGCATCAAGATTCAATGGACTAATAAGCAATAGGAAAAGAATACGGTGTCGTTGCCAGTGTTTTATCGCTTTCATTGATAATACAAGATTGCCTGATTATATGAGCAACATTCTCACAAACAAAGACATTTGCCAACCATGAAATTTGGAATGGGGGAGTGTGGACCACACGCAGACAAAGATAGTTCCAAGATCCAATAACTCTATCTAATACAATGAAATGACCATGAAATGATCAAACACACCCTGCCTTTGTGTAGTATTATTTTGTATATTCAAACATTAAGCTCATCTAATGAAATGGTAACGGGTTATTGAAGTCTTTTATTTATGTATAAAAGTCCCATATCGATTAATTCAAAAAATCAATGACTTTATATAACACTTGAGACCAGAGGTGAAGATATCGGCCAATATGATACAGTTTTTCAGAGTTTTATCATATCGGCCGATACGTATTGTATCGGCCGTACGCAGTAGTTCTCAGCCGATATGACCGATATATCGGCGAGATATAGAATATCTGCCTTTTAAAGAAAAAAATTTCAAAATGGTGGTGGGCTCGAGTTGATATATCGGCCGATATTATCGTTTTCAAAAATATCGATATTTAAAAAAAAAATACAAAAGAGGAGAGAGAAATTTAGCGGCCGAGATCTCTGCCCACGCCTAGCTTTTGAAAATGAGTTGTATTTCAAATATATTATCATGTCATGGTTTTTTAACTTAGTTATTAAAGATTAGTTTTAATTAATCAAATTTTAGAGAATTTAAAAAATACAACATAATCAATTTAATCAAATATACTTTTTAATGAATTATATGTTAAAAAAAAATTCAACGAATGCATCACCATTTTATTTGACGAATTCCAAACTTCTTCACTGATTATTTTATTAAAGGGTAACAAAAGCACAAGAGATGTGGTTGAAATTTGGTGTGTTGATTGATTGGCAAGCACAAAGATCTAATACAACTATGCATGTTGTCTGGATTCCATCTGAGTGTTATGCGGTTCTAAGCTTTGTTCATCAAATTTTTTAACACTTAAAAAATAGCAAGTAGACTTATAAAAGTAAGACCCAACATTTTTAATTAATTGGGTTTGTCGTTATGTGTTGGGAGCTTAATGAAAGGAATAGCCACTGAGAAAGAGATGGGAAAAGTAACCACTAATGTTGTTGTTATAATAATTGTATACACATGCTTTTATTGGTAAGTAATCTAATGAAAGCAAGATCTATAATTTTATTTTATATTTCTAAGACAGTGGTCGAGATTTGTCGGTTTAAACAGGAATATTAGCCTATATTTTTTTTTAAGAGTGAGTGAAAACTCCTGACCCCACTCCAACTAATGTATGTGGCAACAGTCACTTTAAAACCCCTCGGAAGGACTCTTCCAGTTAAGAGTATTGGAACTCGAATTAGTGACCTTCCACTTTCTGAAGCGGAAAGTGATGAACTACCCGACGTTGGGTTAATATCAATCAATATTTTGATCCAAGTATTATATATTACAAACAAATAAATGAGTAAGCAAGCAATGCATTCTCTCTCGATGTAGAATTATGGTTTAGACTTAAAAGAGTGCAAGAACCTCCAATGAATTTATGCAAATATCTTCTTGAATCCACCTCTTGAATGGTCACCTTCATTGTACGAGACTTCATTTCTGAATTCTGATGCAGAAAAGAAAGCACTGCAAGCCATTATAATGGGCCTCAGTTGCAAAAGTTTCTGCCCAGTTTAAGTGTTGTTACTTGTAAGTTCCAACTATCCTTGATTGGGCCTAGGGCACTATGGTGGTCCTCAGTGCCCACCCTATGAGGTAAACATCACAACAGTGCTTTAATATTTCCATCAGAAAGAGATACTGTACAAATTAGGACCATTCAGATGGTGACCTTGTGCAAGGGCCGATTCCAGATGTGGTCCAACTACACTGGTTTGGACTTTGGAGTAAGTGTTGAATATGTGAACTGGAAATGAATACTGTCAGAGTTTAGATGTCTTTTTCTCCTAAAGATTCTAAGCACCCCTTACATTACAATCAGGGTTCATCTGGATTGGAAGAAAACAGGAAAAAATAGAGAATTCTTTTTAAATAATTTATCCTATACTTTTTTCGAAAAAAAAAGAAACAGAAATAAGATTATAACATGATAAATCAGATCTTCGTGAACCCTTTTTTTATGACTAGGGTGTCGAATCCTCTTAAATCACTTGATTTATCTTCAAAGCATGTGCAAACCTCCCTACCCATGTACACCGACACCGGGTAAATCCACAGAGAGTGGTTCTTTGGAGAGGAGTGGAAATCTAACTTAGAACTCTTACTTTCTGAAGCAGGTTCGTAACCATTACTCTAAGCCCTTTGAGCTTCAGATCTTTTTGACCATATGAAAGAACCAACTCAAGATGTGGTCGAGTTACTCTATGGTTTGGACTTGGGGTAAGTGTTAAATATGTGAAATGGAAAACCCCCCACACTCTCCCTTCTAAAAACTCACTCTTTATCCAAATACAACCTAAATCAAACATTAAGTCTATTCCTGAGATAAATTAATACCAATAAAATCACTTTTATTAAGTGAATTAATATGCGCATCAACGTAGATACAAGTTATATTTATAATATTTTACTTTCAAGTGAAAGAGTTGAATTTTTAAAAAAAAAACTTTAATAAAAATTATATCGAAATTTATAAATGAAATGATTAGAATGGTCAGAGGAATTGAGAAGCAGGGCAACGGCCCATGTGCCTGATAGAAATGGATTGATGATGAGAGGCAAGACTTTCTTAGTAAAGTTTTGAAGCCTCACCTGATGTAGTGATGGGTAATTAGGTCTCTAGGAAGGATTCAAATCAAAATAGAAAGGAAGAGGACCATCCTACTCTTGACAGGCCATCATTGTTTTACAAGATAAGAAAGTTTGAATACTGATTCTCTCAACTTCTCATATCAATGCCTTGCATATATAATGTAAGGTTTGAATTGAATGAGAAATTGAAGTAAGATAAGAAGGATTTCCACAGACAAATAAAGGGAAGAGAAAAGGACGTGTTGGAGAGAGCCAGAGAGGAAGAAAGATGGGATTGAGGGGGGCAGAGTCATGTGCTCCATCGACGACGGCTTCGTCTTTGGTGGTAGCACTAGTCGCTTGGGGCGGTGGCAGTTCTGCAGGCATTTATCCAACCCAACCATTCTTGGTAACTTGGACCTTTCAATAAGTGGGCCTTACATATGTTTAGTCTTCGTTAGAAATTTGATTTGAATATTTGTATTTTTTTTTTAAAATGAGCATAATATGATATAATTTTAAGGATTTTTTAGTCTGTATTTTCACTTCTTTATTTATTAATTACAAAAATAGGAGTATAATATTTATTTATTTTTAATTTACGTGTAGGAAACTGTGGGATATCCAATGTAAAACCCCACGGGTGAGCCCGCTACCCTTAAGGCACACCAAGGTTAAGCCATAGGGGCTCTAACTCACAACCTTACGCTTCGTGACGTGGGAGACAACCGGTTGAACTATACCATTCCTTTTAGAAAAAGTACCGATACATAAATCAACTTTTTTTTTTCTGCTATCGTAAATATATTGATAATAGAATACAAAATAGATTTTCTATTATTTATTTTAAAAACTATGCGAAATGAACTCTAAATTTAATTAAGTATTTAAGATGAGACGTGGGGTTTTGAGACTTTTGGCAAAAAAAAAAAAAAAAATTAATCAAGGAGAATCAATTCACCCATTCTAAAGAATTGTCATCTTACTTAAAAAAAATTCATCGTTATTCTGAATGGCACTAATCTCATCTATATAGAATCAATATTTTTTGAGTTTTTCTCTTCTTTTCTATCCTATTAAAAATTATATTTTATGTTATCTCACACTCCCTTATGTCTTATTTTTATCCCTTCCACCTAAGTTTCTATCTACCAACTCTAATTGCATAACATCATACTAGAAAAGAAACGTGATATGGGAATTCTTCATCATGAAAATTTTTTAATTAAGGAGAATCAATTCAAACTAACTCATTCTAAACATCTGTCATCTTTTTTAAAAGACTCATCATTATTATGATAGACACTGATGTCATCTATTAAAAATCCTTTTTTTTTTTTTGTAAATTTTACTATTCCTTTCCATCTTATTAAAAATAATATTTTATGTTACCTCACACTCCTTATCTCTTCTTTTTGTCCCTTCCAACTAATTTTTTATCTACTTCTTCTCTTTTTAACTTGTGATCCACATCTTGATTCAAATTTGAATTTCTTTTAATTTTCATACAAATGAGTATATTATTTTTATACGCCATTTATATTATTAATAGACTTGTTATCCATATTAACATGTTATCGCATTCGGACATACTTATGTCAAAATTCATATGCAAATTTATATAAGAAGTTATTATTTTAAATAATATTTTAATGTTAAATGATGTAATTTATTAATAAATATGGAACAGTTAGCATAATACGACTCTCTTCAAGTTCAAATGCATCTACTAATGTAAGCAACAATTAGGGTTTTGTTTGAATGGTGCTATTTGGTGCCAGGTGGACACATTTTCGTTCATTCGATACCACGTGACAGTAGTAAGAGATTACAATATTCTAATGCATTGTTGTTCTTCAATTAACTTACATACGACATTTTATTTGAATTAATACAGATTTCACCATCTTATGACATTTATAAAATAATTTATCATAGTTTCATAAAAAAAAAACAAAAGTTACTATTCACATTTACATAAAAATAATAATTAATTATATCACTTTAATGTTTTGAATTAAATAAACATCAAAGGATCAATTGAACTCGTATTATGATGAATCCACTGAATCAATACTTTCCTCTAATTATTGAAAGTATTTTAAATATATTATGTTAAATAGTATAATTTATTAAGGCCAGTCATATAAATACCCCAATTTTCTTTCTTTATTCTTCTTTTTGTGGTATTAAGTGAAAAGACAAAAAGAAAATTTCACTCAAATTTCTAAAAGGTGGAAGATGCTCGAGGCTCGAATAGCGCAAGAAGAGTTGAGTCCAGCGACGACAGGACGTCTACCCAAGAATTTTCCACGTGGCCACAATAATGCAAGAGAGAGAGAGGTAGCGGTGGGAAGTGAGAACGGATTAATGGAGTTTTTTTTTTTTTTTCAAATTTCACATTTGTTTGAATTATTTTTATTATATATTTATTTGTAAAACTATAATTTTAAATTTTATTTTATTTCTCTGATATAAAGTAAAAATTGAATGCCTGAATACAAAAAAAATAATATTTCAATTTAAAAGTAATTTTAAATTCTATATCCATCAGTATTTGTAAATCTATATCTGTAAAACAAAATAGAATTATAAAATATTTTTTTATATTTAAGTAGATCTGATAAAAAAAAAAATTTGAATGATATGGCCTATAAAACTTATTAAAAAGAATGTACCAAGATTATTTTTTTTTAGAAAAAATTCTGGCCACAGAAAGAAGGAAGGACCACAGGACTGATTCCGTTCTCGTGGGAACTAAAATAAGGCGCTTTTACTTTTGTGCGGTAGATAAAAGGGCACGTTTTCCACGTTTTTCTTGTTTTGGAACATCTGTGAAACTGTGTTTAAAGATTGGATCCATCGTGATTTAGATGTGCAATTGTTTCACGCTCATAAATTTGGTTTTTTTTTTTTCCCATATTCCATTAATTATTGCATTATAAGTTAAACACATTTTAAAACCGTTTGAACTAAGTTGAGTCTTTGCATACTATAAAATATTAATTTTATATAACAGTTAAAATTATATTAAGATAAATTATTTAAATTACTGGAATTTTTCATGGAAATGAAAGAAAACATATATTTTAAATTCTCTTGATTCAATTTTCTTATGAAAGTACTTATTTACTGATCATATCGTTATCATGTAAAATGATAAAATTATTTTAAAAAATGAAGTGTTTTAGCTAAACTGTAATATAAGATTTTTTATATTTTATGAAATATTGTAGTTTTTTTAAAAAAGAGAGTACTAAAGTATTGATACATTAATATCAATAAATAAAAAATGAAAGGATAGTTTTGTTTTTAATATAATAATAGTCATTACCTTGACTCCCATAGTATTGAGTATTGAGTATTGACATCTTGGAATGGCGAAGACATCCGATCACTTTCATGTGTTGAAGGATGCCAGCAGAACTCTTGACTCTTTCTTTAGTCATGGCTGTGAACTCTGGATACAAATTCAACTGGCAGCAACTCAACTACTCCATGGCCAGCTTAAGAAGTAAGTGTCAAAAGATTGAATGATTTTTAAAACCTAGATTTTTTTTACTGCTGTAAATTAGTTAAAATATCAGTTAATACTATTTTAAATGTAGAATGAACAGTTATCAAATATCTCTAGCATCAGAGCTAGAATCAAGTTTTTTTATATAAAAGAGTTTTTGTTAAAATCCCTAAATTATAAAAGGGTTTTCAAATTTTTTGAAAAAGAACTCGTGAAGATTGACTTGGTAGTCAATAATCTGTCTTAAATGTAAGAGACGTTGAGTTCAAATCACTCTCAACTCAAAAATATCATTCTCCATAATATAGTATATATAGATAGAGAAATTTATACATACTCTAGGAATTAATCTGATGTATGAATTAAAAAAATAAAAATGGTTGATATATATCGGATGTCATCCAATATCGGCTGAATATCAATCGATATGTATTGTATAAACCTATATAAAAGTTTTAAGACTCATACATATTGGTCTCATATTGGCCAATGTTATCTTCCTTCATCTGGTGATTTAAGAAATCTAAATTCCTTGTTCAGGAAACCTTTTTGATAAGGTAATCACAACCTTCTTGAAAATATTTGAGGAAAGGCCATTGGTGAGACTTTTATTAGGTGCCTCTTTCTCCCAGAAATGACTTCAATTTGTCAAATAATAAACATAAAATCATCATTTGAGAGCATTAAAGGCCGTTAATGAGAATCCATTAGCATTTTTGTGACACTATTTCCAAACAGTCAGACATGCGTAACCTTAGAAGTTTGGACTTTGGAGTTTCATCTATGTAGGAATTTCTCTCCTACTCACTATTTGATATTTGTCAATTAAACGAAAATTGAAAATTTATTTTTTTCTCATTTTCTTTCTCAAACCTAAATCAAATTTTTCTAAGAGTGAGAATAAATTATGATCTTCACTCTTCTTTCATTTCTCCTTTTTTTTTTTTTTTTCTTCTACCTATTTTTCCACCGCACAAAATAAAACACAAGAGAATTATATATTCAAGGGAATTCCTTACCCAAAGAAATGCCATAAAAAAACTAGGTGTTTTGACATGCAATATTAGAAGATGACTAAAAAAGTATGGTTCAATAGTTCATCGTGGAAATTCAAATTATTTAATATGGACTCATCGAATCAATAAACCTTTAATTTTTAAGATTAAAAAAATCAACAATAAATGTTTTTACATGATGCTCAATCTAACAATGAGAGTCATTAATGACGGACAAAACTAACGAATGCCGAAGCATTTCGTGCACTTGTTTTGCACAAAGGGTCCATCCGTCCATGCGAATCCCACTTAATGGAAATTCAATCTAATAAAATTGTTATTTTTTCTTTCAAATTTAAATCTTTTTATATTTTTAAAGGTAATTTTTTTTCATGTCTCAAATTAGCCCAATTTTATATGGGACACCAAAAATCTGTTAGAGGAACTAATGCAAATTCATTAAAAAAGAAAATAACAAAGGCCTAATTTCACCTAAGTTAACAATTTGCTACGATTAAATTTTGACATGGACCTTGTTTCAATTTAAATTTACACAAAATTAATTGTATTTTAATTATCGTGTTACAAGAATGAACGTGCACTCCAATTTATAATAGACATAGGTAAAAAATATATAGAAATTACAAGCCTTCACACGCCATTTCCCTAGGTTTTTGCTAAATATCCTATAGGCTAGGATCATACTCGGTTTGCTCTCTCCATTTGCATGCAAATTGCTATCTAATTCCTATTTTCTCTAACTTCCAACCGTCCATGTGATGCCACATGAATTTATTACATAATAAGATATAAGAAAAAATAAATTAAAAAATTTACCACCGTCCATTGAGTGTACACGCCCTTGATTTGCTTTGAAGTGGAGACTTTTTGTGGAACAAAATCCCTCTATCTTATTTTCATTCCATTTATGTATTGCAACAAAACTTTAGGATCACTCCATTGCTCTAAGCTTCCTAATGTGAGAGAATTCTTAGCAACATAATTTTAGGAGAGATGGATAACTTAACAATGACATGGCACACTCCTCTTTTGATCATCAAATGGGCCACTTATTTAGATTGGATTGAGGTAATTTTTATAGATTCAGAAGCTTAACCCAATGGCCAAGTCCATGAGCCAACTATTTTATGATTTTGGGCTCATTTAGAGACCTCAATAGCCCTCACTTTGTACCTTCAAATTGTTCATGTATTAGAAGTGCAATTTTCACCAATTCATCCTCGACTCCGCTCTCATTTGATGGGTCCTTGATGTTTTCATTGTCTATGATAAAATTGAGGTCTTCATCAAAATTCAAATCTAACTACTTAAAAAAAAATCTACCTAAAAGGTAATCTTTAAAATGGCATAGTGAATGAGATGTTTAAAAATACATTTTTTAATAAGAATGTTAACTACAATTTAACACAAAGATGTCACCTATGAAAAAAAATGTAAACCATTAATTTTTTTTATTTTTATTAACTATGCTTCAATCTCTATAATTGGTTTTTAATAATCTCGAATAAGAAACACCTCATGTAGCATTGGGGCATCTTACAAAAACTAATTTTTTTTAGCAGTACAACAAGGCTATTTATTTATTTGAATTAGTATATTTAGGAAAAAATGAGCTGACAATAATGGTTTTAAATGTCAATATCAATTTTTAATAAGTATCAAGTTTATGATGTGAAAATTTTATCAAGAAATGAAAAAAAAAAAAAACAATTAAACAGTATATATCTAACGAAGTGTTGAAAATCATCTGTTACCATGGATATTTAATGATCAACGTTATTCATCCTAGCGGAGAGGCAGGGAGAAGCAAGCGTCCTTTAATTACTCATTAACTAAATTTTCATATATTTTGATTAAATTTTTAGTTTTATTTTTTTATATTACACAGGAAACATTAATCTACGTTACCACATATTTGATCACTAGAAGGTTACATGTGTTTTATATATAAAATTCATTAAATATTTATTTTAATGATACAATGTACCATGATAAAGTCAAATATAGAAGTATAATTAAAAAAACACAATTTCAAAAAAATGATTAATCAGCCCCTATTCCTGCATAATATGTATGATTAATTTATTACTATTAAATATAATTTCTCATAAAATGTAACATAAGCATGAACTAAATTGCTATTGTAATGGATGACTCGTTTAAAAGAAAAAAAAAATACTTTCATACTAATGTAGATGATTTTTTTTTACTCTGAATTAGTTCATCAAGCACATATAATAATTGTCATTAAGTTTTCAAAGCGGGCAATTGCTAATACAAGAACGGATCTCAACCATTGGATTTTCCAAAAGTGGACCATCGATCATGGTCCATGTTAGATTGGTGTTTTAGTACTGCAAGATCAGGCGGATGAAAGCAACGTAAACCGGAAAGAAATTAATCATCTATTCTAATTTTTTTAACTTTTATTTTCTCCATTTGATTTACTCCTCTTTTTTTTTCTAATTATCCAATTTAGCTAAATAAAAGAAAAATAACCTTTGGATTAATCGGCTAAAACTGTTGAATAAATTAATTTCTTTTTATGTTAAAAAATAACTCAACTATTTTTCAAGGAGACGGACCCTGTGAACGGAAAATGTGAACGGCGGTCCCGACCCGATACGATAATGGAGAGAGTTTCCGAAAGAGAAACCTTCCAAATCACCGACCAATCAGTCAAAGTTCCAGCACACGCCAACAGCATTAGGTAGTAGGTTCGTCGTACCGGTAATAGAAATATCGATGCATATCCCTTTCTCACCATCTTTTTCATTTATTGCACGATTCTCCCCTAATACTCTATTAGCTTAACCCTTAAACTAATAAAATAAAAAATTACTGACAGAGGGAAGGTAACAGGAAACTGCGCCGGGGGGGGGGGGGAGCTGGCAAGGGGAGGACCGTACGGGTAAAGTGGGTAAGGGAAATTTGAAATGTGGGGGAAACAGAAAGGAGGAGCGGGGCAAGTGGGCAACCGACAGTTGGAGGTGGTAGAGGCCGTTAGGATGGCAGGTTTAGAGGCTGCATTGAAAAGGAGAAATGAGTAATGAGTAATGATCCGCTCTCCGATAGGCGACCTTGCATTTTGTCGTTATTGACACGTCAGCAGTTCCGTGCGGGGCGTCCTGAAAACTGATTGCAAAAATCCTTTCTTTCAAATGCTCTCCAGCCTGGCTTGGTCAAAACTTATCCCCTCCCGCACTTTAGCCAACGATAAGATATATACGGACAATAAAACGATTTTTTGAGTACGGAACAATTTATCGGGAGATTCGGCCTCTAATTTCTAGACGAATATCTCGACAGAATACGAAAAGTAACGAACCTGAGAAGTTAGCGAGATTGAAGCTCACGACTCTTTAAATACGCGCAGTGAGTTGCTGACGCGTGTATTGTTTACAGCTGTATGCAAGCAACCGCTTGCCTGGAAGAAGCGGTGCAGCTCTTAACTTCCCATAACCGGTTGCCCCTACCGGTTTCCCCGGTCACACTCTTCCTCCCCTTTAAGTACCATCTCTCCTCTCTCCTTGATCTTCTTGTGACTCGAAACGGAGGCCTATAGCCCCAACAGTCGTCTCTCCTCTCCTCTCACCCAAGTCCCAACTGCACTGCTCCTGTTCCGTTATCCATATGTCATCCCAAGTCAATCACAGCCGTCCATCTATGTCGTCTTATCGATTGGATCTGGATCGGATCAAGGGCCCGTGGAGCCCCGAAGAGGACGAGGCGCTGCAGAATCTTGTCAAGAAGCACGGGCCAAGGAACTGGTCATTGATCAGCACATATATTCCTGGCCGGTCCGGCAAGTCTTGCCGCTTGCGTTGGTGCAATCAGCTCTCGCCTCAGGTGGAGCACCGCCCGTTTACGCCAGAGGAGGATGAGACTATCCTCCGGGCGCACGCCAAGTTCGGCAACAAGTGGGCCACCATCTCCCGCCTCCTCTCCGGCCGTACGGACAACGCGATAAAGAACCACTGGAACTCGACGCTAAAGAGGAAAGCTTCGTCACTGTCGGATGGAGATAACAAGACGATCAATGCTTTGATTGATGTCGAGGATCGTCCTCCGCACAAGCGGTCTGCGAGCGCGTCGTCAGCTACGTTCCATTCCTTCTCCGGCCACTCTCAAAATCCCGGCAGCCCGTCTGGATCAGATCTGAGCGAATCCAGCCTCCCTATGCCACCGCCGCCTCCTCCCTTGTACCGGCCAGTGGCGAGAACGGGAGCGATCTTGCCGCCGTCTCCGCCAATGGAGGCATCATCTTCATCCAACGACGAGGATCTGCAGACATCTCTCAGTCTAAGTCTCTCTCTCCCGAGTTCGATTCTCACGAGACATCTAACTCTTCGGATCCGCCCTCCGGGTTCACCCGTGCTCCTTTTGCACCACAGCCACAGCAACAACAGCAGCAGCAGCAGAACAACAATGGTGTTGGTTTCCACGATCTTCGATCGTATATCTCTGCAGCTATCGCTCCAGAACGAGCAGAGAAACTACAACCTCAACCTCAAATGCAAGCTCCATGTTTTCCATTCACTGCAGAGTTTTACTCTGTAATGCACGAGATGATAAGAAGGGAGGTGAGGAATTATATGATGGAAGCCGAGCAGTTTAGGCAAAAAGCATGAGGAACGAATGCATAATACCATGGATGAATGTTGGACGATCAGTATGGAAGGATCTGGAATTGGGAAAAAAACATGGAGTTGGAATTAGGAGCAATGTGTTTTTTTTTTCCAAGTTCTACACAAAAAATAAGTTTAGATTTGTAGTATAGATGTACAGTTAAGAAAAATGTGAGCGACGGATCAAGAAATCTGATATGTGAGGAGTTGGAAATGAGAGAATCCAAATCCAAATCCAAAATGGAGTCATTTAGACTAGTGTTCCCCTCTGTTTTTGCTTCTTTTTTAACTTTTGTCTTCCATCTAAGATCAAATTCAAAGAACAAATGGAACTTTGTTTCTCGACATTTTGGGAGTTTGATCATTTTTTAAACTGTTATGGAAGAGATTGAGTGGCTAATGCCACACTAAAATGGTGATGATAATCTGTTCTGTACTTGCTTTTAGCTGATAATGGGCGGGCCCAGTCTGTCCCATTCAAAATCATGGGACCCTCCATAGGCAAGTCAGTTGGATGGTTGAATTTGTAGATGGCTCCACTCCACTCTATGGGCCCCTCTTGGATTACATAGATCTGAATCATGTGGCCTGGAAAGTTGCAGCACTGAAAGATTAACAGGTGTTATCTAATATGAAAATGCTAAAATCTAATTTTAAAATTTTTGTATTTTATTTGAATGTAATCGGTCACGTTCAAAAGTTCAACCAATAAAGATGTGAAAGGAATAATTCTTAAATAAATAAGTAGGAGATTTTCACATAATTCCTGAATGTGTATTCGGGTTAACTGAAATTTTATTACTTAACATTTTAGTTTTGAAGATTTCAAATTTATTTTAAATTATTCTTTTATACTTTTTAAGGTAAGTGCCCGCCGAATATCAGCCGATATTTCATTTTCTCTCTTTTTTTTTTTTTATATAAATCTCGGCCGTATCGACTGATATTGGTCAAATCTTAGTCATATCGACTCAGATCTCGCCCGTACGACTGATACGAGACGTATCCGTCGAGATTTCGACCCTTGAAGACATCCAGTGGAGAAGATCTGACTCAGGATTAAGCCCATTAGAATATTGTGAAAAAAAAATTCATCCAAATCAGATTGGGCCATTTGTTTATAAAATATGAAGTTGAGCTCATGATAGCCTAAATCAAGGCTGCAGATGACTTTAATCATTTTTTAACTTGGCCCAAACCCAACTTAAAGTGCATTGGCACAGTTGGAGTGATTGAATCCATCTCTTCGTAGTTCGTAATAAAAAATTTGGGCCCAAGGCCAAATAAAAAAGCTTGTTAGCAAATTCAAGCCTAAGTGCCAATTAGGTTTCAATGATGGGAATGTATCAATTGTTTAGCTCATTCGATAAGTAGACAGGCTCGACTCTAAACCGAAACCCCCTGTTTTACTGGATTTTAAGATTTTAATGTTTATGGTAATGATTTTATTGATGATTTTGTTAATATAAATGGTGCTTATGACACTCTAATAGTTATAAAATAGGGATATGAATACCAGATTGAAATTGAAATTGAGTATTTGAGCCTTCACTGGGCTTTAATAATGAGTCATCCACATGCTTTTTGCAAATATATGATCTTGAAGGGGCAAAATTTGGTGGTTATTTGTCATTTTCCAACTTAGAGAAAGTGAAGACTTTTTAAAAAAGTTTCACCTTTTTTCCTATAGAATAAGGTCTCTTGTGGAAAGCTTAGAATATGAGACATTTTCATCTTCTTCGAAGGAATCCTCGTAGAGTAAAATAGGAAAATTTGATAAAAAAAGAGGGAGATTTTCCTCATTCGGCGACACTACATCTCATTTATTTTTTATAAAAATAAATTTTTTATAAAAATAAGATTTTTTATGTTAAAAACATAAACATCATATTTTCATCCCCCTACAAGAGTTTATGGCATGTATCATATAGTATGGATTGAGTTCAAAAATAACTTTTTTAAATAAATTTCTCAAAAAATTGACTTTAGATTTAATATAGGAGAGCACAGTCAAATTTAGCCCACAAACAGCCCTACCAAATTAATTATTCAAACCCAGACCATTTATTCCTAATCTTCAAGCTATCCCAGTGTTTCCAGCTGAATTACAGCAGTAGCCAATTTCTGATGACATAGGGTTTAGGGTTTAGCCCATTATGATCTGTTCTAGCTTGCTTGTGACCATTATTCCTATTCTAGAAACCAATTTGGTCAACCCTCACTAAGTGGAATTCCATGAATCTGCTGATGTTTTGTATTTCATTTTAGCACGATCTTTAATAGTTGTGTCTTTCACGTCAAATATCGGCCGATATGATATGTATCGGCCGATATGTATCAGTATTTTAATGCCAAGCGATATCGACCGATACGATATGTATCGGCCGTACATACCGAATATCGGTCTAAATATCGGTCGATATTCATAAATATCAGTATTTAATTATTATTTTTATTTTATTCTTTTAAAAATATCGATACGGTTTTTACATGGTTTTTGGCTTTTTTTTGCGAGTTTTAGTGGTTTTTCGCGGTTTTTAACTGTTCAGGGTTTACTGCTTTCACAATTTTTGGCGGTTTTTTGCAGTTTTTAACGGTTTTTCGCTGGTTCTTCACGGTTTTTAACGGTTCAGGGTTTACTGCTTTCACTGTTTTTTACGGTTTTTCACGGTTTATACGGTTTTTTGCTGTTTTTTCACGGTTCCGATATTGGAGGAGAGAGAAAATGCCGATATCGGAAGAAGAGAGAAAATTATCGGCCGATATTTCAGCCGATATATCGGTTACGGCATTTTTTAAATCCCTGTTCCATGCTTCCACTTTTTAATCACATCTTAATTAAAGAATCTAGAAGATTTCATTATTGGTTATATAATTTATAGATTTATCTATTTCATCTTAAACTTGTAACACGAAGGGGTCTTCCTTTTCTATCCAGGAACAGCTCTTTCTGAAGCCGATTTTGGTTTTAAAATTGATCAATGAAATCCTTTAGGATGGCTCATACGAGATGGGTTTAAGTGTTTTATTCTATAGAAAAACTTTGAGATCCTCTGATAAAAAGATAAGACTTTTTCTTAGATTTAGAAACTAGAATAGATATTTTTTTTTGTTTTCTACTTATATGAGTCTATTTCTTTGTTTTTCTATTAATCTCTAATTCTGGTGTTCTCCCTAATTTGATATAATGGTGCGGATATAGAAGATGAATTTCAAGATCTTTCGAAACATATTCAAGATTGCATTAACATTCTGGACTAATATTAATTGGCTAGAAATTGTCAAGGGTAATAGGACATACGTTTGGATGGGTGATAGTGGGGGATAATTCTACATTACCCTTATTTAGTAACTAGGGGACAGGCGTTCTACTTTTGAAAACCCTTTATGAGGAAAATGTATTCATAATACCGAAACTAACCCCTAGTCAAAAGTAACTCCTGTTAGATATAGTGAAACAGGAGGGAGGTGAATGATTGAATGGATATAAATAGAAAGCTTTGACAATTTATTTTTATATTTTGAACTAGATGGCAAAACAGATCTTGCAAGTGTACCTTGAAGTAGATTTTATGAACTTTGACCATTTATTTTTAGATTTTGAAGTTTAACCCATTACTGTAGCAATCAATTCGGTCAAACCTGCACGCACTTGAATTCCATGAATTTGTTAAAGTTTTACTTTTCACTTTGCACATAAAGGATCTTGTGGCAACTTTTACCCACTTTACAATCTTTCTATTTGCATTCAAAACCCATAGAGCCCAAAATGTTCAAATCATGTGTTCTACTAGGATATTCTAGAAGATCAACATGGATCAAAGAGTTAAAACTAATTTTTACTTACCAAATGGACAAAATTGAGATGGTTATGATCATCCAATGGTATATTAATTGAATTTTTTTTTAAAAAAATTGACTCATCCAAGATGTGTAGAAATGAGAGCTGTTGTGATGTGGATCATGTGTACCACTTGTTCTACTTGAGAGTATCATTTGATCATCCATTTCTTAGCTTTTGGATATATCTACTGTCCTCTGTACTATGCAATTGATAGATAGATGAAATGGATCAAATTCATTAAACCTCTTGAACCCATTGATCGTAGGGCTCTTACGTCCAATCCTCTTGAACCCAGTAACTCAAGGTCTCAATTCTGAGAATATCAAGCAGTCAAAGATGGGGGTGGTCTGTAGTGTCTCCCCTTGGCCGCCCCCTTTCAATGTTTTATTATTATTATTTTGCTTTCCTCCTTGCTTCTTCCTTAGTCTCTGTTTCAATGTTTTATTCTTTATCATTATCTTGTTTCATCAGAGAAGTCTATTTAAGCCCCCTAAAGCATTAACTTCTATAGTTGCATCTCTTTTTCTTGCTCTTTCTGTTGCCCTAAGGAAATGGACAGCCTTCAACAAGAGAGAAAGGTGGTAGGATGGGCTGCAAGAGATACTTCTGGCATTCTCTCTCCCTATTCATTCACTCTCAGGCATTTCTCTACTATCCCTACCTACATATCCATCTTCCTTGATTCAATTCATTGTTCAAAAACTTGAAACTCGACATCCTATCAAGTCGAGTCAACTCGAGGAGACTTGTCTTGTGTTTTTTTAACTATGATACCATCTGTTCTTTATCATAATCTTTTTTTTTTCCTTTCTTTCTTTTTCATTTGTTGCTGATTGCATTAAACAGGAAGACGGGTCCTGAAGATGTTGTACTTAAAGTTTTATACTGCGGAGTAGACCACACTGATCTTCATCAAATGAGAAACGAAATTCACATGACGACTTACCCTTTGGTTCCTGGGTAACAGCCAACTCTCCTCTTTCACTCTTCAAATTTCATAAAAAATAAGTTTTATTCTTATTTCACAGTGGTGGATAGCCCTGTAACAAAAAAATAAAAAGAAAAATTATTGCTAGTCATTTTATTCCAATACATGAAATATTGTCAAATGAGTAATTGTTTTATTTGAAGTTATTTTAGTAATGGTATTTACCTCTTGATTTTCACTCAGGCACGAAGTCGTCGGAGTCGTCGAAGAGGTGGGTCCTGAAGTGAAGAAATTCAGAGTGGGAGATATGGTAGGCGTTGGGTGCATAGTAGGATCTTGCGGAGAGTGCTATGCTTGTATGGCCAACATGGAGCAGTACTGTAGCAATCGCATTCTTACTTACAATGGCTTCTACAAAGATGGAGAACTCACACGAGGGGGATTCGCCTCTGCCATGGTTGTACACCAAAGGTGAGATTCATTGTCACAAATACAGTTCTTGGGATATTAATTGTGATAGATAATATTTTGATATTTTTAAATTTTCAGATTTTTACCGAAAAATTATCTGAAAAATCTCATAAACATATAATATTTAAAATAATAAAAATATTAATAAGGAATTTGCCAGAATTTTGCCTTATAAATCTCGGGATATTAATAGCGATTGATATTTTGCAGATAAAAATATGATAAATGTAAAAATGTCGAAGACATTCGTGACATTTCTCACCTCATTTGGCCCTAATTTTAGAATTGGTTCACACTCTCAATTCAAATGATAATCAATTGGAATTATTCTTAACCCATTTAATCTTACAGTTAATATGCTCAAACCCAACCTGTAAAACTCATTATTTGTACCTAGACATAGATAAAAGTCGATTTTTTTTTATCATGTATTGCTAAATTTGAACATGTCTTGCCACATCATGTCCAACGAGTCTCATTGAATATTTAGACTATAGTCTTGATTGACATTTCCACGCATTTAATATTCACTATAGTTTTTTAACAATCGTGAACTTTGAAATCTCAAGAGCCCTAACAAATTACGAGAGTATTGAATAAAACTCATACGTTCTCCCTCAAAATTCTTTACTCTTCTGCGGTAAAATTCTAATACTATCTTCCCTTCTTTCAGGTTTGCAGTGAGAATACCAGAAAAGCTTGCACCTGAGCAAGCAGCCCCTCTATTATGTGCTGGAGTGACAGCTTACAGCCCGTTGAGAAAGTTCTGTGGGCAGAATGGTCTTAAGGGTGGGATCCTGGGCCTGGGTGGAGTGGGCCATGTGGGCGTCCAGATAGCAAAGGCGATGGGCCATCACGTAACGGTGATCAGCTCATCTGATCGAAAGAGAGAAGAGGCATTGGAGCACTTGGGTGCGGATGCATTTCTCGTGAGCTCAGATTCGGCCCAGATGGAAGCAGCCCATGAGAGCCTGGATTACATTCTAGACACCGTCCCAGCCGTCCATTCTCTTAATCAATACCTTTCACTCTTGAGATTGGATGGGAAGCTACTTATGGTCGGGGTGTCACCCGAACCACTGCAGTTTCATTCGGTCGAATTGATTCTAGGTATTGCATCTTGGTCCATGATGGTTTTAGCTGAAATATCGGCCGAAACAAGTAAATTCTTGTGTGGGTTGTTAGTGGAAATTGCATAGATATAATTTCTTTTCTAAGTATTCACGCTTGCAGATATGTGTGGATGGGCCTATTAACGGAAAGTTTTCACTTGATTGACTTTTTGAAATTATGCTTTTCATTAATTATTAGTTTTTCTAATCAAGAGATTGTAAATTGATTTTGATTGATTCTTTCCTCCTTTATTATGAGACTTGTAAATTCTATTTATGCTCTTATCAATAGAGAGGCGAGTGAGCTTCTTTAATTAGCCTCCTATAATTACGATTACAACTTCTGATAAGTGTGTTGGTGTTGTGATTCAGGGAGTAAATCCATTAAAGGCAGTTTCATAGGGAGCATTGAAGAGACACAAGAACTGTTGGAACTTTGGGCAGAGAAAGGCCAGAAATCAATGATAGAAATTGTGAAAATGGACTATGCTAACACTGCGATGGAGAGAATGGAGAGAAATGATGTGAGGTATAGGTTTGTGTTGGATGTGTCTGGCAGCAATCTCATTGAATAAATTCCACCCATTTCTCATCTAATGAAGGGACAGCTCATTTATTCTTCCCATGTTTGTCCATCTTGATTGTAATGTTTGATCATTGTTGTAATCTTCGTTATGCATCAAAACGTGTTCTTCATGAAGCGAGGTTTTCATGTCCAATCCCTCTAAGCCACTTCTCATGAGATTATTCTCCATTGACTTATCTAGTGTGTAGATTGAGAGATTTACACATGTTTGTGAGATTAGTCTCACCTTCTATGTGTGTTAGAGATACTAATGTTACCAAAAAAAAAGTGATATTCATTGTTTAATAAGAATATTTTTGTTATCAAATTGAAATTGCATGAAGTTTCATCAAAGAGAGAAAGATACATGGCTTTAGTTCAAAATCAAAGCTCATGTTTAACTTAGAAGTTAACCTAGTAGAAGGATTTGATTTTCTTGCCTAGGCATGTACAGAACGACTCAATCACTACTATATAAAATTGAATTGAATAGAGTCAACATTCAATGAGGTATTTACTAAGTGGAGTAGAAGTTTTTAAACTAGAACTATGGGTTCACCCTTCTTGATTCTTGTGGAAGATCTTTACAGACCACCATCAGCTTAATCCAAACTGCAAAAATAAATACATGAGGCACAAGGTAATGCAATACTTAAAACTAACAATTTTAAGTGATGTATGAGTTATGGGTATATTTATTTTGGTAATCTTTTTTATGGATTTAACAGTTGTTTATAAACAATGGGTTCATTTTTTTGCTCTTTATTAGTTACTTTCTAGTAACTTTTATATTTTTGTTAAATAATCTATATTTTTTGAAAAATAATTATATAAAAACCAAGTCGCCTAATTCACTCATCAAGTCAATTGGTTGACCAAATTGGCCAACTTGATAATCGACAAAGTCCTGAGAAAAAAATAAAAATATTAAAAAACTGAACTAGCTCGCTTGGTTAACACGTAAAGTCTCCTCAATAATCGAACCTAATAATTAGTTGAGTCATAGTTTTCATCCTAATTTAAAAACTGTGAAAAATCTTTCTAAGAGTTCTCTCTTGATCTCGATAGTGACCCTAGAAGTAGGGCTGCAACTCGGGTCGGGTTTTTGCCTGACCTGCATGACCCGACTCGAGAAATCATGGGGGTCGGGTCAATAATTTCGTGTCAGCGGGTCGGGTCAGGTTGAGAAGACAAAAATCCATATGAAATTTGGGTCGAGCCGAATTGAGGATTTTACATGTTAACCTAACTCGACCCAGCTAAAATTAGGTTAAAATGGGTTCAGAATGCGGGTCGGGTCAAAATTCGGGTCGGATCGAGTTCTAGAGTTCGAGTTGAGAATTCGAATCAAATCGGGTCGGATTCCAAATATATCAACTCGGGTCGAATTAGATTTTAAGAAATCCGACCCGCCTAACCCGAGTTGCAGCCCTAGAAGAAATCCATACATACTGTTAAATGGTATGTGCTTCCCTCTCTTGGTTTTGTTGCAACCATTAATAAGCTTTATCTCAATAAATTGATTCTTGTTGCTTATTAAAAAAAACCCTCTCAATCCCCAAATCCCCGATCTTGTTTTTCCTCTACCGGGCTTGACGGGTTTCTCCATCTTCAGCCCCTACCGTTGCCGCTAGGCCTTCAGATCCCGTCCTCCATTCCCGGACGAGTGCCCTTAGATCTGGTCCGGATCTGCAAAAACACATTCTGCACACAGCCAGAGAGCATACAATACAACTCATCACTCTCTCTCCTCTTTTGGGGCTTATTGGATCATGCTATTCGCTCCCATGAGACTACCGTTTTGGATATTCATGCCAAAAAAAGAAAATTACAACCAATAAGTGCGTTGCCAATTAGCCGCCAGTCAGTATATTGCCCATTAATTCAATCTTCGCAGTCAATTAGTTGTTGTGGGTGGCTCCAATCAAATCCCAAAAATTGGGTAAGTCTCCAAGTTTGGCAGTTTCCAAATACATTAGGACTCTAAATTTGAGAAACACGGCAATTGGCAATTGCTTTGTTTTCGTCACATGTGGGGCACGACAACTAGAGGAAGGTAAATTCGTCAACTGCCTAGAATGGAACACGGCAAACTGAAATATAAATTTCCTTCTAAACCGAGACTTGGGGACCGACTGCAATATATATAAATACAGGCAGCGTGAAGGAGGCAAAAACACAGAGAAACAACGTGTGTGAGAAAGAGGGCTGCCAACATTGTGTCTTGTTACTGGATTTTTAAGTCGGGAAAAATCAATAAGAGGGTTTGTCTGATACACGGTTCAGCACACAGAAGCAGCAAACAGTGGAGGTGATTACGTCTGCTTGTAGGCTCGGCTGAGAAAAAGATATATAGCAGCCAAGCAGCAGTATGTGTACAGATATGTAGTGTACAGATCTGCAGGTTGCTGCCAGCGTGAAAAGCAAGGAGGGTCTGGGTCGAGACTGCTGTTCTTGAGAGAACAACACAACATAACCTCTATTCAGGTAGTACTCTAGTAGATTCACTGTTGATTTCTTGGTGCAGAACCTACAATAAAGGCAGCCAGCAAGATCATTAATATTGCATATCAAGAGGGCAAATTTGCAACGTGTTCAGAACCCAGGATAGTTGAAGGATTCTTTCGACTGTTGGTCGGGTTCGACAGGGAGGATTGTAATATTGTTATGTGGGTTCGGGCATTCAAACTTGTTCGACAGGGAGGACTGTAATATTGTTACGTGGGTTCGGGCATTCAAACTTGTTAATCTCTCTTATGTAAAGCTCTTATTATTTTCTCTTAATAAATTATTTACACGCTATGTGGAGATAGGTCAAAAGGTGGGCTGAACCACGTAATTCGTTGATGTTCGTGTGTTTGTTTGTACTTATGATATTATTCCGATATTTTATTTAGGATGTATTTATTATTTTTGAATAAACGCTAACACCAGTGTGCTGCCATTTTAACAAATCACTGTAGGCAGTTAGTGTGCTGTCAATTCAATCACTTTACACAACCAATCAATGTGTTGCAAGTCTATCTTATTTGCAGTCAATCAGTGTACTGCAAGTTCATCTCTTTTCTAACCGGTCAGTGTGCCATTTTCACAGTCACCTGCCATTTCGACAAATTTCAAGCTTCACGTTCCTTTTCATATACGCTTCAGCTTGCGGGGGCATGTTAAAATATAGTTAGATAATATATTAGATTATTTCTTATTTAGTATTTTTCAAGTTTAAGTTCTTCCATGTTTATTTGATTTCACTTGCTTTTTTTTTACTCTCCTTTCTCTATAAATAAAATCTCAGAGAAAGTTATTACACTTACCCTGAACCATTGATATGATTCTAGGTATTACATCGTAGTCCATGCCAGTTTTGGCAAAGGACTACTAGTTTTTTTATATCGTCCAGTTAACGTAAGTCGTGTATCAGACGGTGGCTATCCATTTTGATCTAGTTTTTTACTCGTGCATTGAAATTGGGTTGCTTCCAATTACCTCAAATGAAAATGGCCCCTCTAACAACAAGTATGAATTCTGAGAGTGGGTTTTTATTGTCATCCAGGGAGGAAGAGCATCACAGAAGTTTCAAGGGTCGATCATTTTCGTAAAATGTGCAATTTTATTGACAGATTATATATTTTTAATAGAAAGTTTGTATATTTATCTATATTTAAATTTCATATGATTGAGTGGAATGGATATAAGATTTTATAGATATTATAATTTAAAAGAAAATTTTCAATCAGATAATCACAAGGAAGGGGGTGGGGATGCTTCGCTAAAGGCTCCAAAAAGAAAAATGAGAGGGTGACTGAATGAATATAAATAAAAAGCTTGTTTGACCAATGAACCAGAACTTGATCATCTCTCGACCTTTCTTGTAAGGTCATGTTAACTGTGGTAGATTAATTGATCATCTAATGGTATATTAATTGAAAAAAAAATTAAAATTGACTCATCCAAGATGCAGAAATGAGAGCTGTTGTGATGTGGGTGGTCTGTGCAGTCTACCAAATGGACAAAATTGAGATGGTTATGATTATCTAATGGTATATTAATTGAAAAATAAAATAAAATAGATTGAAATGAGAGGGGTTGTGATGTGGATCATGTGTACAACCTTTTTCTACTTGAGAATATCATTTGATTATCCATTTCTTAGCTTTTGGATATATCTACTGTCCTCTGTAGTATGCAAATTCATTAAACCTCTTGAACCCATTGATCGTAGGGCTCTTAAGTCCAATCCTCTTGAACCCATTAACTCAAGGTCTCAACACTCTGAATAACAAGCAGTCAAAGATGGGGGTGGTCTGTGCAGTCTCTCCTTGGCCGCCATGGGAGGTGCTCTGCATCCCTCCCCCTCTCTCTCCCTTTCAATGTTTTATTATTATTATCTTGTTTTCCTCCTTGCTTCTTCCTTAGTCTCTGTTTCAATGTTTTATTATTTATCATTATCTTGTTTCATCAGAGAAGTCTATTTAAGCCCCCTAAAGCATTAACTTCTATAGTTGCATCTCTTTTTCTTGCTCTTTCTGTTGCCCTAAGGAAATGGACAGCCTTCAACAAGAGAGAAAGGTGGTAGGATGGGCTGCAAGAGATACTTCTGGCATTCTCTCTCCCTATTCATTCACTCTCAGGCATTTCTCTACTATCCCTACCTACATATCCATCTTCCTTGATTCAATTCATTGTTCAAAAACTTGAAACTCGACATCCTATCAAGTCGAGTCAACTCGAGGAGACTTGTCTTGTGTTTTTTTAACTATGATACCATCTGTTCTTTATCATAATCTTTTTTTTTTCCTTTCTTTCTTTTTCATTTGTTGCTGATTGCATTAAACAGGAAGACGGGTCCTGAAGATGTTGTACTTAAAGTTTTATACTGCGGAGTAGACCACACTGATCTTCATCAAATGAGAAACGAAATTCACATGACAACTTACCCTTTGGTTCCTGGGTAACAGCCAACTCTCCTCTTTCACTCTTCCAATTTCATAAAAGGTCTTGCTAATGGAGTAATGGAGAAATTACTATGATATCTTATTAGAATAAATTATTATTTTTTAATATGACATGTGATGAACCAACGTGAAGTCACAGTGGTGGACAGCCCTGTACCAAAAAAAAAATAAAAGAAAAAATATTGCTAGTCATTTTATTCCAATACATGAAATATTCTCAAATGAGTAATTGTTTTATTTGAAGTTATTTTAGTAATAGATTTATCTTATGCTGAGATCAGTCGTTCAATTAATGAGTGGTAGACTTTTTTTATCAAACTGGGATTCCACAATCATTTAGTGGGTGTCTTTCTAATATGACATTCTTTATTGTTTCTTTTACATTTATTTTGATTTCTCATTTTTGTTGTTTTTTTCTGTTTTAGGGGTCTAATCCTTTTAGACATTTTCTATGTACTTATTCCTTTTTTATGTTTTAATGAAATTTTCTCTGTTACTACTAAAAAAGTTACTTTTGTAATGGTATTTCACTCTTGATTTTCACTCAGGCACGAAGTCGTCGGAGTCGTAGAAGAGGTGGGTTCTGATGTGAAGAATTTCAGAGTTGGAGATATGGTAGGCGTTGGGTGCATAGTAGGATCTTGCGGAGAGTGCTATGCTTGTATGGCCAACATGGAGCAGTACTGTAGCACTGGCATTCCTACTTACAATGGCTTCTATAAAGATGGAGAACCCACACGGGGAGGGTTCGCCTCTGCAATGGTTGTACACCAAAGGTGAGAAGAAGGGGCAATTTCTCACCTCATTTGGCCCTAATTTTGGAATTGGTTCACATTCTCAATTCAAATGATAATCAATTGTAATCATTCTTAACCCATTTAATCTTACAGTTAATCTGCTCAAACCCAACATGTAAAACTCAGTATTTGTACTTGGACATTGATAAAAGTCGATTTTTAACTTTTTTTTTACCATGTATTGCTAAATTTGACCATGTTGGGTTAAGCATGCGAGACTCTAAATCAAGTAATTTAGGCAAGGCTCACTTTACTCTAAGTCTTGCCAAATCATGTCCAACGAGTCTCATTGAATATTTAGACTATAGTTTTGATTTGAAATTTCTAACTCATTTAATATTCACTATAGTTTTTTAACAATAGAGGACTCCGAAATCTCAAGAGCCCATCCCTAATCAAGTACGAGAGTATTAAGTAAAATTCATACGTTCTCTCTCAAAATTCTTTACTCTTCTGCGGTAAAATTCTAATACTATCTTCCCTTCTTTCAGGTTTGCAGTGAGAATACCAGAAAAGCTTGCACCTGAGCAAGCAGCCCCTCTATTATGTGCTGGAGTGACAGCTTACAGCCCCTTGAGAAAATTCTGTTGGCAGAAGGGTCTCAAGGGCGGGATCCTGGGCCTGGGTGGAGTGGGCCATGTGGGTGTCCAGATAGCAAAGGCGATGGGCCATCACGTAACGGTGATCAGCTCATCTGACCGAAAGAGAGAAGAGGCATTGGAGCAATTGGGTGCGGATGCATTTCTCATGAGCTCAGATTCGGCCCAGATGGAAGCAGCCCATGAGAGCCTGGACTACATTCTAGACACCGTCCCAGCCGTCCATTCTCTTAAACAATACCTTTCACTCTTGCGATTAGATGGGAAGGTACTTATGGTCGGGGTGTCACCCAAACCACTGCAGTTTTATCCGGACGATTTGATACTAGGTATTGCATCTTGGTCCATGATAGTTTTAGCAGAAATATCGGCCGATACGAGCAAAATCTTGTATGGGTTGTTAGTAGAAATTGCATAGGTATAATCATTTTTTTTTTGGAGTATTCAGGCTTGCAGATATGCGTGTATCGGCATCGGCCTATACGTTACTGATTGAAATTGGATTGCTTCAATTACTTTTAAACCAAATTGCCTCCTATAATTAGGATTATGAGTTCTGATAAGTGGGTTGATGTTGTCATTCAGGGAGGAAATCCATCACAGGCAGTTTGATAGGGAGCTTGGAAGAGACTCAAGAAATGCTGGACCTTTGGGCAGAGAAAGGCCTCACATCAATGATAGAAATTGTAAAAATGGACTATGTTAACACTGCCATGGAGAGAATGGAGAGAAATGATGTGAGGTTTAGGTTTGTGTTGGATGTGGGTGGCAGTAATCTCATTGAATAAATTCCACCCATTCCCATTTTGTATTTTAATAAAGACAGGCAAATTTATTATTGTGTGCCCATTACTGCTCTGAAGCAGAAACTTTCAATAGTCTTAAGGTAAAATGGAATGATAGAATGAAACACCTCTTATTTATTCTCCCCTTTGTTTGTCCATCTTTCTTGTAATGTTTGATCACTGTTGTAATCTTCCCTGTGCATCAAAACGTGTCCTTCATTGTTAAATGAGAAATTTTCTTTATCAAATAGTAATCGCATGAAGTTTCCATCAAAGAGAGAGAGATACATGGCTTTAGTTCAAAATCAAAACTCGTGTTTAAATTAGAAGTTGAGCTAGTAGAAGGATTTGAATTATCTAGGCATGTATAGAGCGACTCAATCACTACTATATAAAATTGAATTGAATAGAGTCAACATATTCAATGAGGTTTTTACTAATTGGAGTAAAAGTTTTTAAGTTAGAGCTCTATATGATAATGTGAAGTGACAAAAAGTTTTATATTGGTTAATTCAAGAAACCAATAACTGTATATAACACTTGATGTACCATCCTCTTAATGACTAGCTTTTGAGAGCACATGATAATGTGTCTGAAGTTTCCATGTGTAGTTGTAGAGCACTGCTACGCGTGTATAAAGTTTCTACGTGCAACTATAGGGTTCAACTGCTGGACGTGAGTTTAGTGTAAAGTGACAAAAGTCGCACATCACTTAATTCAAGAAACCAATTATTTCATATAAACTCGAGACACTCTTCTTTCAATGATTAGCTTTAGAAAATAAATTCTACTTTAAGAATGTTATCAAATCCTAATAAAAAAATAAAAATATTAAAAAATTGAACTAACTCCACATGTAAAGTCTCTTCATTATTCCCATCTAATACTTAGTTGAATCACAGTCTTCATCCTAATTTAAAAACTGTGAATAGTCTTTCTAAGAGTTCTCTCTTAACGTCCATAGTTACCCTAGAAGAAATCCATGCAAACTAATCTTAGTAAACAAGATTCTAGGTATTACAGTTACCTTGAACCAGTGCAGTTTAATCCAGTCGACATGATTCTAGGTATTACATCTTAGTCCATTCCAGTTTTGGCAAATAATTTATGCCACTAGTTTTTTAAGATCGTCCAATTAAAGTAAAGTCGTGTATCAGACGGTAGCTATCCATTTTGATCTAGTTTTTGCTGGTGCATTGAAATTGGGTTACTTCCAATTACCTCAAATGAAAATGGCTCCTCCAACAAGTATGAATTCTGACTTTCTGAGACCATCACAGAAGTTTCAAGGTTTTTAATAAAATGTGCAATTTTAATGACATATTATATATTTTTAATAGAAAGTTTGTATATTTATCTATATTTAGATTTCATATGATTGAGTGGAATGGATATAAGATTTTATAGATATTATAACTTAAAAGAAAATCTTCAATCAGATAATCACAATATTATGAGATTGACTATAAAAATTTTACAATCTAAGATTATACAAATGAGTGATCAAATTTTACATGGTCAAGACTTTTAAACTTTTTTACATTTTTCTAAAATTTGTAATCTACTTTAATGTTCAAAGAGTAGTGTCTCTAGACACAGAGACTTGAGAAATTCAGAGTTTTTTTTTTTCTAAATGATTGGGTGGTCTTAATACTCCTCTATTTAATAACCATAGTTTTTAATAAGATTGGGTAAAAAGAAGTAATACCTTTACAATAATTAAAATTCTCTTATTCAAAATGATGGAATGGGATAAAATATTAATTAGTATAAATGTGACTAATAAAAAAAAAGGAAATTTAGCAAATGCATGAGGCTTTATCAATGGGGAAGATTCACTTTACAATCAAAGATGGATGGATAAATTCATATTCAATCAATTTTTAAATGAAGAAAATCAATATTTTGAGGGATATGAATTTAAAATTTAGACAGGCATTAGCCAATTAAAAATTAAAGCTAATTTAATGTTTTTCTTTCTAAAAATTAATACCAAAATAATATTTTAAATAAATAATGAGACTCACATAATTGAGTTATAGTTGAGTTTAATTGATAAAGAATCACTCAAAGTGCAATTCCACCACTTAAATTTTGATGAATACAATCTATATGCAAAGTTAAAAAAAATCTTAAATGATTATTTTACATCAACCTTAAATATATAAAGTGAATCAGTCATTTGAGAATTGCCTTAGGATTAAATCTCAGTAAAAAAAAGGTCTTGGTATTAATTTAATTAGACTTTTCTTTGGAGTAAGAATGTAAAATTGGAAAAATTATTGCTGGAGCAGGAGGCGTAGAAATGGGAGAACGAAAGAAAGAGATCGATTGATTTTGTTGAGTTGGGGCGTCGTGGAGTTCTCTGTTGTTACAACTCGGGAGAAGGAATAAGAAGAAGAAGCATTTGATTTGAAGAGATATCTGTTTCTGCTTCCAATTCCAAACGCAATATCATCAGATCGGAAACAGCTCTGTAATCAAATAAAAAATAAATTACAAGGAGAGATTAAGGAAACTGCAAAACAGGAGTAGAGATGCTGCCCACCGTCTCCAAAGGGCGCACGCCCTATAACGTGCGCCCCAGCCCCATGTTCCCTCAATACCTCCGAAGGATTGTCAAGGTAGATATAAATATTCCAGATTTCTGGTCTGTTCTTTTAAATAAAATTCTGGCCTCCTTTATTCTTTTAAATATTTATGAACGTTTGTTGGCTGATAGTTTTCTAGAAATGTATAATTTTTCAACGTCCACTACAAATTTTCCCCTAAGAAAATCTGTTCTGACCCATGAATTTTCCTATACAATTTTTCCTGTTCTCACCCAATGGAGAAATCTTTACGACGATGGAGTTCAATTTTCCTAGGAAAGTGTTTTTTGGACAAATCTACCTGTGAGACGTTCTGTTCTACGAATTGAAAAAGACGCTGTGGAAATTTGAATTTCAAGGAATTTGAAAAAAAGAAGGATCCCTTGGGATGTCCATTGTGTTTTTGGAATTGAATTCTTGAGGTTGAAGGGTGTGCTTGGGATTCTGCTGATTTTGCTGATTGCTTCTTATGCATTTTTTCCCATCTAGGATCTAAGTACACAGATTTGTTTGCAAATTTGTCGAACAACCAAAGTCTGAAACACCCATCACTAGTTGCATTAAGCTGAATTTGGTCAATGGATTCTGGGTTCAGGCATATTCCTCTCTCTGTCCCATTTATGCTCAATTCCTTTCATCTTGTTGTCTTGTATCCTTCACAAAAACCACAGATCAACAGATCCAGTGGTTCTGCTCACTATGCAGCAAGCATACTAATATAACATTTCATTAGGCTGATTGATGACAAGGAGCGGCAGTCTGTGGTTGAAACTAAGTGTTCCCGCTAGTGGGGTTCCAGTAATTGTATCTGGCTGCAAAGGGTGGTTGCCACATTTTCCAGACTCCCATGTGAAGAAAGTAAATTAGATTGTTTTGGCATTTGCAGGAAACTTGCTGGTTTCTATTTCTTAATTGTGTAGAAGTTTTACGGACCTTGGAGTTTATTTGTTTGAATCAGGTGTTGGGCTTAACCAAAGGTATACTTTGAGCCCTATTTGTTTGCACTAGTTATGGACTGCTTAGCAGCAAGAACCCAGTATGAAGGGTTTTTGTGTATGTTGCTTGCTGACGAGATAGCAGGCATTATTGTATTAATTAGTCAAACAAGAACTCAACTAAATAATAGCCTAGAATTTCAGAGAAAGCCTTCAAGTTGATAGTTAATAAAACAAAATATTTGTTGTGCAAGTTAAATGGATTTGAGAATAGAAAGGATGGGTTGGTCAAAATTGGATATAGCTTAATGCCATAGCTTGATTAAGTTTGATTGTGACTAAAATGATTTTTTCTCTTTTTAATAGAATTGATACCGTTGAAAAAAATGTAAATAGGATCATCAAGTACTGAATAAAATGTTGAATGGAATCATTGAGTGTTGAGCGATGGCCACAAGGGAAACAAGATAATGGAGTTTTCTACAATCATCAAGTATCATTTCTACTAAAATGGCCTTTTTTTTATGTATCTAGGGTTGGCACTCATAATTGAGTTAGGTAGATTGTTTTTCATGGTCTACTTTCTATAGGATTCCCATATGACTTGGACCCACAAACTTTATAGTTGCAATAATTAGCACTTACTTGGCTTCTTATATTTATATTTGTTTATCTAATAGTATCTTGTTTGCTTGATGGTTTGAACTCCTTAATCACATATTGAAGGTTTGTTTTTAAATCAATTTTTTGAGCTATTAATACAAATTGAAGTTGTAACTTGCTTGTTATTGTTTTCCACCATGCTTATGTTTATTTCCTAACATTCTCTAGAAGATATTGTTATTCTTGTCTTATGTGGAATAGTGATTTTTGGTTTATTGTAGTGGCAACAAATGGATATTGAGTACACATTTTGGCAAATGCTTCATCTTTGCACATCACCGAAAGTTGTGTACGTATCTTATTTGAATGTTTCTTTAATTTTTTCTTAGCTTTGTTTTGTCATTTTATACTTGCAAGATTTATCAAGTTCCTACCACCTTTTTTTACACAAGTTTGAATCTCTCTCTCTCCACACACAATGGTTCTCTAATTGCCATTGTTTAATTCTATATTCTTGTTTAAACATCATTAACATGTCTTTCCATTTAAAATTAAAATTACTAGTTCTTTCCATTTAAAATGCAACTGCTCCTGCCTAAGTTGCATGGGTATGGGGGCAAGTGTTGTAGTCCAATATGGGTGCAAGGTGTCAAACTAGGCAACCTGAAAAAAAATAGGACACAAGGACATGACACCATATTAAAAAATAAATCTTTTATTTTAAATGAAAATAAGGACTGAAAATAGTACCAATAGAAAGTAATTTACTGGTTTTACTTTTAACATTTAGATGACAAGATATTTTAATTAGGTTTTAACTTTTAAGAGGGAAAAGAAGTTGTAAATTTTAGTCATCTTGGAAAACAATATAAAAAGCACTAAAAGAGTTCATGAAGAATGGGTGCCTGTGTCTAGAAGTGTTCGACATGTATCTATCACACATTTTGAAGTGTCCATGTAATAGAGGCTCTTGCATAGCTTTTATCTGAAGTATAAGTTAGATATTGGTAACTAAAAAAAACTCTACCATTGTTGTTGTATAAGAACTGGGAATTTGTTCTATTGCCAAGCAAATTCCAACTTCTTCAATTAAAATACTACACTTTGGACTTTCAACTCTTCATCAAAGTTTACTTCTGTTCTCTACAGCAAAGGAAAATTGTCAGAAATCTTGATTTTTGATATAGCCCTTGCATATTGGTTACTGCAAGAAACGTCAACTGATGAAAAATCAGTTGTAAACAGCATTCCAAGCCAACTTTGAGCCAGAAAATTTGAATGGTATTTACTCCAGACTAGTAAGCTTCTATTCTATGTTAACTATGCTCCTCTTCTCACACACACATCCGAAAAGCCATTAATGCAATAAGGAAAAAAGAAACATGGGAGAGAATTTTCATTTTTTATTTTTTGGTTTGTTGGGTTCAGAGGGGGAGGTGGGGTATGGCACTTGTGGATTGAAAGGAATCAGGGAGACTTTCAAGGAAAAAATTCATTTTCTCAGGTTCTAGTGGAGAAGGTTCAAGCAAGAGCTTTCTCCTCAGTAGTTAGGTCTAACCCCACTAACTGTCTTCAATATCAGAAAGGCACCAAGGATAATTTGATGTCCCAGAAGCACATGCACTGTTTAAGATGGATGTATAATATAACAAATAAAGATCTGATTGCCAGTTATGTTTTTTTTTTTCCCCTCACGAACTCTCATTTGTTTTCAGTAACCTATTCAACGTTTAGGATTCTAATTTTTTGTATTTCGTGTTTGCATGTGGGTCTAAATAATTGGAGCCAGCTATCAGCACACTAAGTACCATAAACGTAAGTCTGCTTCCTATTTGTTACTCTTCATTATTGCAATGGGTGTTAATGACTATTAAGTTGTCTAAATAGTGTAATTTTTTTTTTTTTTGTTTAGTTGCAAGTTTGTTCATGCCATTGAAATGATGGCTCAAGTAGGGAATTTCGATGTCAGGGATTTAAACAACACCCTTATTTGTCGAAAATTAACACCCTTGTTTGTTAATGATTCTAGCCATGGTTTGGAAGGACTCGAAGATCAACGGTAGATGGGATTCAATTTTATCAAGCTTGATCTCATGATCTGTATCCCTACTCTTAACTTCTTGATCTCCCTATCAATGTTCACTAACATCCAACGGGGACTTTTCCTACCAATGGCCCAAGTGCTAGCATTAGTGGAATCACCCTCAAGAACGAGATTGTCATTCCCATGCCTTATCCAAAGGTGTATCGCTCTTGGAATCGCAAGTAGTTCCACCTCATTAGACTCCATAATTCCTATAGACTCAACGAAAGTTGGCAACATCCTTCCCTATAGTCATGAAGTACACCCCTTATCTCAGCTAGGCCAAGTTTTTCCTTAGCGGCTGTATCCACGTTAAACTTATGAAAACCTAGCTCGAACTTCGTCCAAGACACTGTCTCCCTCTCCCTCTTATTGCCTCCTCTCATACAACCTTCCCATGAGAGATAAAAATCCTTTGGGGAGCAATCTGCAAACTCTTTACCCATTGACAACCAACCTATTAGACTCTACTTTGCTTTCTCGAAAATCAAACTGATTTTTTTATAATATTCCTTGGCTGCTCTTTCCTATATGCTGGGAAATTAACCAAAATCCTACTTCCTAGACATGACATATTTCCATATTCATAAAGAATAATAATTATAGTTCAATTGGCTAAAAAAAGATGGATTTCAATGATCCGAACATCCTTCCCTTGTTTCTTTCACAGTGAATATTTGTTTTCCATCCCTAGAGAGGAGACTTTCCTGTCAAACTGCAGTCAATAAGTTCTTGGGGAACCTGTTCTGAAATCAGCAACTGGGGACTCAAGAGAATTGTATTGCAATTGCATGGGTTTAATGCATCTGAGATTTTCTTGCAACTCTATTTGGCCTAAATACATCTGAGATTTTCTCACAGCTGAAAATGTTGAGTTTTTTGGGCATCTGGTTTATATATTTGATCCTTCTTTCCTCCATTTTCTTTATCACATCATATTAAAGAAATTTGAGAAGATAAGCTGGCATTTGTTTTTGCTTGTGGTTTCAGAAACAAAGAACCAGTGGGCTCGAGATGATCCTGCTTTTGTTGTAATTTGCAGTCTTCTTTTGGCGGTTGCAACTTCAGCTTATTGTGCTGCGTAAGCTTCATTTTGCTCTTTCTTATCATATGACTGTCTTCTCATTTGACAAGAGCTTTTAAAGACATAATTTGCTATAAATGGCTATGTTCTAGATAAAGTTATATACCTACTTCATTTTTTTAGCGGTAACCAAAAGATTTCATTAAAAAGAAAGAGAACAATTACAAAAAATAGCCAAGTCTAAAAGAATTAGACCAAGAGTGAGAAAAAAGAGAGAAAATACAAACAACAACTGAAAAAGAACTAAAACTACAAAATCAGGTGATCCTCCGGCTCAAATGAAGAAAACGCCAGTTATATACCTACTTCATCTCTCTTTCCTCTTTCCTTTTTTATCCTTTATACTTTTTTTATTCTTTCAAGCAATGCACATCATTTCAATGCTTGTTTAGTTGTTTTGATTCTTAGTTTAATTGGTAAGTGAAGAAGTCTAACTTTCTTCTCTTTCATTTAGGTATGATCGTAGCATGCCCCATGCTGTTTTTACAGTTCTTTCAGTGGTCATTTTTCACTTCTTAGTAATTGGAGTAATTTTAGCCACTTGTTGCTGGTAAGGATTCATGTAACAAAAAATGCTTTACTCCTCAATATGCAATTGGTGTATGCTACTTTAGAAATTTTCTTTTGTTCAGTGCTGAAAACTATCCCATAATGCTGATTAATGTTGTAATTTTCTTTTAGTTTGTTTTCTTAGTTTCAATATTTGCTATTTTCGTATACGTGCTGGAAAATGCCACAGGAAACATAAAAGATACACACACATGATTTCTTACTTGAAGCACAAATGAACTTTTTGTAATGAAATCTTTAAGTACATATAATCTTTTACCATTGGAAAGATCTGATTGCCAGTTATGTTTTTAGCTAATTTGGTTAGAAGTGATGTTGCTAAACATTGCAGAAGCCAACCATATGAACTTGGTTATGATTTTGTCCAGTGTGGAGGTGGCTGTAACACAAGGTTACAACTTCCATAATTATCATTGCATTATATCTTAGCCAGTGTGGTTAATCGTTAAGAACATTATTTCTGGGTTGAAACTTGGATACATTGGCGACAGAGGCTCCTCCTCTGAACCTAAGACTTTATTTTATTGCACCATGAAGTTGAAGTTCTATAGTTCTTTTGTGTTCCTTCTGCCCAAGCGAGACACTTTCCATGTCACCATCAATTACCAGATCCTAGTCTTTAAGAGCCGAACCCAATAGATTGATGCTATATTTCTTTGAAAATTTTAATGCAGATTTTTTCATTGTTTTCATCCTTGTCCATTTTAAAAAAATCATCATCATCATCATATCATATAAGTTTTTTAGATGCCTCATAAACCTCACTGTTGAAGCCTTATCCTATACATTTGGTTTTGGCTTTATGATTTCTACTTTTCCACTCATCCCTATGTAAGCTGTATTCAATGTGACTCTACAAGTTTGCTTATCATGCTGTCTATTTCCTGCCTTATCTGTAGGTGTCATTTTATCTCAAATGTCATTTCTTGATTTTCTTTTCTGGATCCACCTGTAGATTCTCTTCTCTACTCACTCTATGATACACCTTTGCCACATGTATGTTGTCATTGTCAACCCCCACCCACCCTACTTTTTCCGAAAAATAAGAAGAAAAAAAGGGATATATACAGCTTAATATAGCAATGAATTTCTTCCATTAGTCCCCCTAACTTGTCTAGACAGTGCTCATCCTGCTCTAATCTTGTTTCTGATATCCTTTGCAAGCCTTCCATTTTCATTTGTGTATTTACTCTGTAACCATCACCTTTGTTATTATGATTGATGCAGTTTATTCCTTCTATCTGTGGTTAGTTTCTGAATCAATAAGCTTAGCTCTATATGTTATATTTTCATTTTCCTAGCTGAAGGGCCTGCCAGGTCCATTTCCAACGCCAAGTACTGTCCCCACCATTTTTGGTGTGTTTCATATACTTGTAGGTAACTTGTCTCTTATTTACATGCCTACCAACTTGACCCATCTTTCATGTTTAGTTATAAAGTTCCTTTTTTATATATAAAGCTGACATTATTGATTCATCTCCTATTTGCAATCTGGCTAGAAACAATTTGGTCCCCTTTAGAATCCAATTCTTTATGTGGACGGTTTTGAAAAAGAGGATCCTTGTCAGACAAAATCTTATGAGAAGGTGCATTATACCAGCTGAAGCTCCATTAGTGTGTCCATTATGTGAGGTGGAGAAGGAAACAGTTGGCCTATGCAAATGTCGTTTCACATGGGTCGTTTGGTACTCGTTCTTGAGGCTGCTTGGGTGATCATGGGTTCTAAGTAGTGGAGTGGAGGATTTATTTGAGTCTTGGATGGGAGGTCCCTTTAGAGGGAGACATAGAGTGGCTTGGAAAATGGTTTCGTTCGCTATCTCGTGGGCTATTTGGAAAGAGCGCAATGAGAGGATCTTTGAGGGAAAGAGGGGAGACTCCAAAGATGTGTTTGAGAGGGCAAAATGGCAAGTGATTGGTTGGTTGTCTCTATGCAAGGAATTTCGGGGTCTAACACCTGAGGATTTTTACTTGTCTTGGGATGGATGTATGAAAGGAGTTGGTAGAGCTTAAAAGAGATTGGTCAAGTGGGTTGCCCCACCCCTAGGTTCATGTAAATTCAATGTTGATGGGGCAGCAAGGGGTAAACCAGGGCCGACAGGAATAGGAGGTGTGTTACATGATGATAGGGGTAGAATGTTGGCAATTTTTTTCGAATCAGTAGGATTGATGGAGTCTAATGAAGCTGAGCTGAGGGCAATTAGGAGAGCAATTCAGATTTGGTTTGGGTTTAGGAATGGTAACCTCATTATCGAGGGTGATTCAACCAATGCCATCTCTTGGGCTAGTAATAGGAATTTCCCCCCGTGGAGGTTGATCGGTATTGCTAGGGACATTTGGAGGTTGTGCAGGCGAGGTGGCGTCTCTTTCACTCATTCACCTCGATAAGCAAACTGTGTGGCATACTTCTTGGCAAAAGCTGGTGTTCAATTACAAAGACCATCTCTGGAATTTTTCTCATCTCACCAGCCTTGAATATTTGGGATTGGGGGTTCATTTGGATCTTGTAGTGAGTGGATTATTTGTTGTATCTCTTTATTTCTTATTGTTCCTTGTTCTTTTTATGTTTCTTTTCCTTTTCTTTGGCTCTGAGTATATATCTCCTATACTCGGATCCCTGCTTTTGTACCTCCTTTTTATTTTAATGGTTTTAAGTCGTCAATGTTCCAAAAAAAGAGAGGAAAGAATACAACCAAGAATTAACTACAATCAAAGAACCTGGAAGTGTCTAAAGCACCAGAAAAAGAAAAGAAAAAACCCAGACACGACATGTCCTGCAGCTCAAGGACCATGGTCTTCGACTTCCAGATTCACCCCTTATTTTTTTTAAATGGTTAATATATTAATAAAAAGAGGCACTAGAGGTGCAAATACATAAACAAAAAGAACAACAACAAAGAAACAAAAAACCCACACCCGAATACACCCGTAGGCCACACGAACACTGGAAGCAACACTAATAGAAAAGATTATGCTAAGTCAACACATTCTTTCTAGGCTCGTAAGATGTTATTGATAGAGATATTTCTGAATTTCCGCGCATGAGAGGAAGCCCAAGAGGCACACTAGGCAAATACTCTTCCAAAACCGCTTCATTCGATTCAACACGATCCTCAACGATCTGTTATTACGTTCCCACCACTACATTCTATGGAAAGAGGGATAGAGGCCATAGAGAGGAGCACTTTGGTGAAACAGATACAATATCCTAAGCATAAGATAGCTCGGCCACCGAAGAAGGCATAATCCATAGCACACCAAACTTTTCTAACATAGAATTCCAGACTGCATAGGAGAAAGGGCAGTGAATAAGAAGGTGATTCGTCTTTTCTGAGGCCTGAAGACAGAGAGGACAAGTGGTGACAATGATTCTTCCTATTTTGGGCAAGTTGTCTTGGGTCAGAATTTTCCCCATACCAGTAGTCTAAAGGAAGCAGATTGCGCGAGGCGGAGCTTTGGATGTCCAAATATCTGGGTTGACACTAGATGGAAGAGCAGCCTGATTGTTCCAATCATAGAAGGACTTGACAGAGAAGCAACCAATTGGTTCGGCCACCACACAAGGCAGTCCTTAGTAGAGCTCCAAATCCGGTAGGAAGAGATAATGTGGAGAAGCTTAGAGAAGTCATCTATCTCAGAATCGGAAAGATTCACCCCTATTTTGCTTAAAAAAAACCTTCTCTATCATTAGCTAATATAGGGACATGTATAGAACGATTCCTTTATGTTTGATCACATTTCTAATAATTTCTGCTTCATCAAGAAGGCTCCATGCATAAATCTGCTGTGGCCCACTGATCTACTGTAAATGAGTTTGCTTCTACTATATCACCGGTAGCTCCATTCTCTTTTAATTCCTTGATGCCCAGCCCAAAGAGCATGGAATTCAGCCAAATCAGCATGACAATCAACTGATGGCCTGAGCAAAAACATCTCCTCAGCAGAATGATTTCTATTATTCTCCATAACCAGCTTTCTCTAGTGATAAGAATATTTTTATGGTACGCTGCAGTCTTCTTGATTCTCTTTGAATTTCCTGTCACACACAGGTTACTGAACCACAGTCTAGTAGGAAGGAGAAGGAAATGCCTCCTCTAGGACTGTTCATAATTTCTACTCATATCTGGTTTCTGTGGCATTCACTTGGGTCCTTCAAGAGAGGCTGATGGAAGCTGATTTTAGGAGTGTGGACATGATGATTGTTAGATAAACAAATCTGATATGGCTGCCTCAGTGGCAAAATGCACCAGTCATAACTTCATTTTTCTAGAAATATTATTTCCTCTCTAGTTCTCATATGCACTTTTCTTTTTGTTTTTTTTCTGAAATGGTTCATATATTAGCATTTTGTGTATTTTTCTTGTGGACTGGTTTTTTGGGGTTGGGCTATCGTGCTCTTGACCTTAGTCATTTTGTATTCCCAAAATTTTCATATGCATCCCATATCATGCTGACTTAGTCTATGCTTGCTGTTATTGCAAGTTCTAGTTAGCATTCCATGAGCTAAAGAAGGCATGATTTCTGATAGAGGTATCATACAGGTTTCTGACAAATACGTACCTTCGTGAAGAGGCTTCTAACAGTCATGTAGTTGAGCAACATGTTGAGTGGTAAGTTGTGAAATGTGTTCGTTCTGTTACTCTACATGTCATTTACTATTTTCTGCATTCGTAGCAATGTTGCTATGTTCTCTGTGTTGGTCGTAAGTCTTGTGTGATTTTCAATTTCAATTTTGATTTTATTATGGGGAATGATTGGAACACCCCCTGGAGGACTTCCTTTGGTCTCTTTTGTATTAAATGACAATTGCCCATTCTAAAGTACATTCATCTTTTGCATTAATATTCTATTAAGGGCCTTTTTGTCTTGTGGTTAAAAGGAGACTAGCAGATGTCCCCTAGATGTCCCCTTCATTAAAAATGGGTGGGGGAGGGGGTTCCAAAGCATTCTCCATTTAAATAAAAGAAGAACTAGAGCGATATACTCTCTCTTTTTTTCTTCTTTTTAATGGTAACATGGCTGGAACCTACAACATTCATTTTTCTTTTTGAAAGGATTGTAACATGAGCAGTTACAGCGAGCACTTTCCATCTATGCTGCAGGTTTAGAGTACACCATTGCTACATGAATATATGCATTAATGAATTCTTTCCTAGAACTCCTTTTTCCCTAGAAATGTGACTTTCAATCTGCCACTGGACCAAGTATCCAAAATGGATACTGATATAAAAGGATGCATTTCCCAAATTTACACTACCCAAGTAGCAGTAGCAACCCACAAATTTATTTCGGAAATGGTTTGAAAATCCTAGCCGCTTGTCACATGTTTACCTTTTTCAGAAATCTGCCGATATGGACTTGGTCCAAGCTCCAATATTTTTATGTCAACCATGCTTCATTAAGAGGAACAATGTTGCAGCAGTAGGTCCCAGTTATCAATAAATATCAGCCTAGTAATGATTACCATACCGATGGAACCCTTTTTAGTTACAAAAGGAACCTTCAAATCAATATATATAAGATACTCCAGCTCATGAAGATAATGGATGATACTCCCTGGAACACATAACAAACCATCTCCTGAAGCACCTACTTTTACTAGGGAATTAGCTTTCCCCATTTAAGTCTCTAGGAATATGACCAGCTGTGTCCCAATCATTTTAACCACAAAAATGCCTCAATGGAGATGGTCATTAATCATTCCCCAATTCAAGTATTTGTCTAATCCCCTTTCAATTCTATTTATGGTTTCAGACAAGAAACTTTAACCTTTATCTGAATGCCCAAATTTCTGCCAGGTTGGAATCTTCCCATGCCCTTTGAACTTGGAAAGGATAGCAGAACCCCCAATCCATTCACAAGTGCTTCTCCAACACCTAATAGCCCTTAATCACCCAATAAGCTCTTATCCATATACAGTTTCTACTGGACATTAGCCATCGACATATGTTGGTCAAAAAGCCAACATGGGAGAATGGAGACCCCAGAGACACATTTAAATTGCCTAGTTTGGATTAAGCATCTGGCCCAAGTGATCCATTGTACTGTATTCTAATTCAATTTAGTTGCACTTATTCATTCCTTTCAGAAAGAGAGAAGAAAACAGCTTGTCAGTATGACTCTCACTTGAACACGCTTGGATTTTGCAGAAACTGAATGAACCAGCCCAAAACCCTGACCAATCTATTTAAAAGTACAGCCTAATTGGCAGTTTGTTCAATGATACTCATCTAGCCTCAGAACTTGTTGCACTCCTAGACTAAAAAAAAAAAAAAGTCGTTGCACTCCTAGTTGATCAAAATCATTGTTGTCATTAGGACTTTTTCTTTTTTACTTTTATCCATAGAATAATAACTAGATAAAAATTGATGACTGTAAATTAACTTCTAGCACCCTTACAGCATTCTTATATTCTTTACTTTTAAGTCACTGAACACTTCCTCCTCTAAAACAACAATTTTTTAAGACATCATGAAGACATTTTTTCCAACTACGGATTACTTCTTTGTTATGATGCATGCTTTGAACTCAATGTTCCCCTGATTTCCATCTATCTTGTGCTGTTTATGGTTTTTTTTGTTCCTTTTTTTTTTTGCTATATTATTCACTAAATAAACTTGGAAACCAATCTTCTCTGTAATATCTTGTGGATAGGGACCATTCAAATATATATATATATATATATACATACATATATATTCTCGTGAGCATTTTTCTGTCATAGGACAATATTCTTTCAGTTTTCAATCTGTCATCCCTCTCTGGCATCTGCTTCATCAAATTTTATGTATTTTGGTTTGGATGTTTGTGGAGCAGTATTATGCATACCATCTGCAGTTTCTATATTGTTACGTGGTCTGCTAATTGTGGTGCTTCACTTCTTCATGAAGGTTGTATGCATTTGACGTTCACTGCAACTCATTCTTCCCGACATTCGTTGTGGTTTATGGTAATAGCTTTGTAAAGTAGCTGTTCTTATTTTATGCACTTCATGCAAAGAAAGGCTAAGATTTCGTCACTTATAGCACCCGTCTCCAGTCACAACATAAATAAGATCTGGACCATTCATCTGCTGGGACCTCCACTGATGGGGCATAATTAAAAATCGGTGGGCCATTATCATGGGCACCAATTGGATACCTTTTAAAGAATCAAACACTAGCAAAAAATGCAAGCAATTGTTGGCATTCTGGTGGTGAATGTCATATAATGAAAGGTGAGCAACATTCAACCACCCTCATTTTTATGATATTTCCCAACCATTGTTCTGCCTCAACAGATGCACTGTCTGGATCTTGCATACATTGCCATGTTTTTAAAGATGGTTTCTTGATTGGTTATCTTGAAGTGTATGTAACACTGTACACTAGCACCCTTATTTAATTCCATTAACATCTTCAATCTTTGTTTTGTCAGTGATTCAGTACTTCCTGTCACCTCTTTTAGTTGCACATGGTTTCATTCCAGTTCTGTTATCAAATTTTCTTTTTATGGTGGCCATTTCTTATTACCACTATCTCAACTTCTTAGGATATGATGGTAAGTAAAATTCTTTCTGTTTTCTTTTAAACAGCTTATAAGTTATAGAAAACATTAAATTACTTCCAGGAATACACTTTTCATTTTGTTTTATTTTATTTTTTGAATCTCGACAGTACTGCCCTTCCTGGAGAAGACTACTTTCTTCTTGTACCCTATTGGTCTGGTTATCATCCTTTCTCCCCTCTGTAAGTATAAATCTTGCAAATAATAAATTCATTTAAGGATGCATTTGTTGTATCCCAAATTACCACTTGGATGTTGGTTCAAAGGATGGTTATCCTGTATTCTTTTTGTTTAGTTTTTATCTCAGGAATTGGTGATCCCTTAGTCTTTTTTCTTTTTATATTTTTTATTTTCTAGATAGTTTCTCCCCCAAACCAACATTGGTGATCATCGCTGTCTAGGCATCTTAATGGGATTAAACCTGGCTCAAGCCTAGTGCAAACCCATCATTAAATGAATGGGCTCAAACATGTATTTTTGACCAATTGGCCAGGCTTGGGCTCATTTTCGAGCCTTTTACAAACAGCAGGCTTGGGGTCTTAAGAAAATCCATGAAGCCATCAGACTTTTTGGCCATTTAACCATATATATTTATGTATATTTATATTAACATAATTACATATATTTATTTTTATAAAGCTCTCTCTCCTTTCTCTGTGATTGTGTGCTCCTATGAACATGCTCCGCTGGTTGGTTTGGGCTGTTGATATTGCAAATGGCTCAAGCTTGGATGAGGAAAGCCCAGCTCAAACCAGCCTGTGCACAGCCCTGCCACTTACCATGATTTCTGGCATTGGTGGCAAAATAACAATATACCACCTAATATGGTACCTAATTTTATGCTCTTTAAACACAGGCTGCTGCAAGTTTGGGATTTATCCAAACTCCCTGTCTCATTGCTATGTATATCTTGTGTTTGCAGTTATCCTCAGTGGCTTCAATCCAACAAAATATGTTATGAGCATATACTTCAGTTAGCTGATTTCTTATTTGCCTAGATTGGCCAGTTTACATCCTTCACACCAAAGAGGACACAGTGAGGTTGAAGATTTGGATGGTTCTGAAAGGGAGAAGTCATGCTTGATTTGTTCTTAAATATGAAATGAATACCCATATGTTCATCAATCTCTCTCTGTGGCTTTTTGGTAGTATCAAATGTCTCTCGTGAATGTTTTTTTTTGGGGCTAATGAAGACATTTGCCAACAATTCTTATTTGTGTAGTCTTGATTCACATGCTCTTAACCATGTTTCTGCTGCTGTTATTTCATGTTTGGCATCAAAAGGTGAGGAATTGCTCAATTAAAGATTAGATTCACTAGTGAATTCTTGTATTGTGGTCTATCCTGGTGGAATATAATGTGCCTATGAGTTTAACCGCCATTATAGAGGAGCATTTGTTCATTCTCTAAATGAACACTAAAATTTTGTTAAAGCCCAGGTTTACATTTCCTTGAGCGTTGATCTTACCGATTGATTATGCATGAAACTTCATGTCACTATTCAACGTGTTATAATCATCAATTCATCCTCAATGATGGGGACCATAACATTGTATTGGATGCTTTTTCTTTCTTTTCTGGTAAAACAGTGTAGCTTCTTAAATGCTGTGCGATTGCAAAGAAAGGAATATTTTCAGATACAATCTTGATAACCTGATTTTTTTATTTAAAAAAAAAAAAAAATGCTTGGACGACTTATCAAACCAAAGGTGCATTTGTATCAGTAAGTTAAGTAGGTCTTGTTGGGTTTGGTTCAAAAGCCCAACTTTAAGTTGGGCCCAATAGGCCCAAGTCCTCTTGAAAGCCCAGTATATATAAGGGTATGCTTTACTCTTTAGGGTGAGCTGAGGCAAGATTTCTTTCTCTGTGAGATAAGAGGAGAGACTATGGAGAGATTCATGTATCACCTTGTTTATCTTCTTCATAGTGATTGAGCAATCGCTCCATGGACGTAGCCTTCGGGTGAACCACGTAAAAAACTCGTGTTCCTTGTGTGATTGATTTTGTGTTTTTCATTTCATTTCATAACACGTCTCTATCATTCAAAGCGGAGCAAACTAGATTCTTTGGTTTGATTTGGATGTCTCGATTTTCAATGCTTTGTACTTGATGTGGTTGCATCATGGCGGTGGATCAGTGACCACAATTTTATTGAAATATGGTAGCAGTGGAATTGCACTGTCGAGGTGAATCGTTAGATGCTGTCTTGAGACCCTGGTTGTGAACCTTGGTTTATATGATATTTCAAGTCTCAAATGATTCATTCATCAAACCTTTCAAAGGCAATGGTTGGATGGGATTGCATGGAGCACCTGTTAAAGATTGCAAGGTGCTGTGATGGGTACCTTTTGATGCTACTCTCATCCTCATGGTAACTACCATAGGGATGAATATATCCACCATTCATTTTAAAGCAAGCAAATCTAACTGTTGATAAAAAAAAACACTATTCAGAAGTTTGATGGACGGTGGATTCACTCATCCTTATATTGACAGCATATGATCATTTCACTTAAATATATTTATGTGCTCAGGCTTACATGTTCCCTCATATTCAAAATAGTGCTTTAACGGTGACCCTAAAGAAATTTGAAAAATATAGACCATCTGGTCTCTTAAAATCGTTCACACATCACAAACCAGGTTTACGGATGGACCTGAAGCTCAAGTTCAATAATGAGCTCTCAAATTTCAGCCTGAACCCACCCACCCACACCACCCAATAAAAAAAATGCAAGCCCACACCGTGCTTAAGCTTTTCCTCAATTGCTCATTCTGGGACTGAGTGACACCCATAATTGAGTCCTGAAAGTAATCTCCGTTTACCTACCATGGATCTGGCATTGATGTTTCTGCACAACATGATTGAACTGGGTTTTCATTTGCTCCCAAGTGACTAGCGAGTGCAGGAGGATCAATAGTTATCATATCCTTTAGATGACTTGTAATTCAATTCCCAATAAATTTACACAGCTGAGAAGGGCACACACTCACTCCTAGGAATTGCACTAGTCAAAATCACCAATGAACACTTGGGATCCTGTAACTCCTCGTTTTTCTAGGGAATTGGCCTCCCCCTTTGCTTCTCTAGAAGTATGCAAAAATGATAAGATACTGCTACCATAGAATTTCTTCTATTACATTTGAAAGATTCTACATAAAATGCTGCAATAGAATGAGATTGTTCCAAGGACTACGCAAATAACAAGTTTGTAGTTGAAATGATTATGCTAATGTTGTACAGCCACATTATACACGAGTACACAACAAATGAAAACTTCAACACCAAGAAAAGAAAGGTTTGTATGGTTTGACAAGCAAATGTTTCTCTGCCGAAAGATCAAAACAGTTTCTGCATACAATAGAAATCTGTGCCGAGTGAAAGATACAATAGAAGCAATAGGCTGACTCTTGGGAGTCTTGAATGGCTTTCTAGTAGAATGGAAACAAGGTAGAGCCAAATATTTCTTCACCAATCATTCATTTTTTGCTTCTTGAGCTTCGTACCCTTTTGAGCTCTCATACGTAGAAAGGAAGAACACACTCTGGTTTTTCTGCAGGAACCTGCAACAAAAAGAACAATTATCACAATACTTCAATTGGAGTAAAGAATCCATCAAGGCATATTTCTCCAAGAGGTCATATGGCAGATGAGACTACTACTTGTGTCTGCAAAACAAAATAGATCCAACTGGATAAACACATATGTCCCTCTTTGGGATCCATATTTAGGGAGATACTGAAGCAGAACATATTATAGGGAAGACTCTAATGTCAGTCCCACATGTAACGAAGTGTGACAATTCATCCATGTCTATAGGCATGCCAATCGAATTTATCTAAAATGTGAGGTTTAACCCAGTAAATGAGAAGGCCCAACTCATTAATATTATTTTATAAAGGCAAATACTTGATGATATGTTAACTACCCAAATTTAATCATTGATATTAGACTGCTGACAATGATGTTTAAACCATCATTTGATGTCTCTTAAATAGTGGCTTCAACAAGTTTCATGTACTATATCCACATTTGCAATATTCAACTTACCTCTCCATTGAGAAGAGGAATTATCAGGCCATTCTCATGCCTTCCATCTGGATGGTCTGTTGTCCTTTCTAACTGGCTCTTCTAGTCAGTAAAAAAAAAAAATTGAACTCTCGTATGGATGGAAAGTGGCAATGATAATGATGATATGAATGATGAGTTAGTTTTTGGCTCAGTAACTTCCAAGTATGATTATAAACAACTATTAACTGTTGTAAACATTAATTCACCTAAAAATGGTTCATAACACAAATGACAGAAGAAGAGACCATACTTGAGTAAGTCAAGTAACTTCTGCTGCAGTCGTATCAATGCCTCATCTTCCATGTTGACATAAGCCAGCAGCTCTGGCAATTTGACTGGAAACCCCCACACAGACAACTTGTTAAAAGATACAAACAGAAGTTCAAGACAGCAATAAATGGATATTAAAAGCGAATTAGCAAAAAGAGAACTTTTAATATAGACGATTTGCAATTGTGTTACAATTCAATTGCACAAACAACAAAAGTCAGCATTCTGTGTCACAAAACATGACTTTCGTGCATGTTCTTGTTCAATAAAAAGGTTATTGTGGCAGTGAAGAAAACAGAAAAAATCATACAAATATTTGTTAAGCAGGCATAAATCTCAGATGGTCATTCCCCCATCCTGTAACTCTGACTTGATTATTGCTTTCCAATTGCTGTGAAAAAAATATCTTCAATAACATATTAGCCACTAACACAGATCTGGATCATTGTATCAGAAGTGATGATGGTGAAAAGCTTACTTCAATAACCACAAAATGGTATATGGTCAGAGAAATTTAAATTAAGTGGGCCATACTGTTGCATTTAGGATGTGAGTATGACAATCTTTCCCTTGAATCTTAAAATTCGAGCATTGAATGACCCAAAACTTCTTTACCCATTTACACATAATTGACAAAATTTTGGGACCTTAGTTGTGGCCAGCCTTTGATCAAGTGAATCACCGAAAAGGAAAAAAAATGAAGTAGTCGGATCAACTAATATCCTTTTTTGTTTGTTTATGTTTATACTTGGAGATTGATTAGCTAAACTGGAACCTTTCAAAAGAAAGGGATCAACTAAAATGGATCAGGTAGACCAAGACCATTTTTTACCACAGTTCTACTAAGCAAAGAGCAGAATTGAGGACAGGCTCATGTAAATGTCAGCAAAAAAACAAAAGAAAAGAATGTCTCTGTTGCCATCAATATCACATGGCCAAATACACAATGCCACATGCCTGCATCAACACATTACAGTTGGAGCAAGATTTCCTTGATGAGAAGGAGCACCAAAACCAGCTTGTTGTTTATAAATGATCTAAAAAGGGATGCACCATTGCACATGTCATTAGGATTTTGGAAGGCTTCTAGGGAACCTGAATTTGTTCTTCAACTTTGAAGATATAAAAGGTTCTTGAAATAGGGATACCAAAAGAAAAAGGGAAAAAAATCTAACATTCAATTATAACATACATCTAAAATGCATTATATTATTAACATATAACAAGTATATAAAAAAACACTATTTCATTAAACTACAAGAAGCTTATAAATGAGCATACCAAATAATCTTAGAAGATGTTCAGCACCATAAACAGTTGAAGGAGAGACATTATCTTTAACTGCTGCATGATACTGTTGGCGCTCCCTTTTATACAAAAGCATTGCTGGCAAAGCTTTATCAAAGTAACAACGTAATCCTTTGAGAATTTCTCCCACTGACTCAGCTATCCTACATCCACCAACAACGCAGAAGAATTTGTTATAAAATTAAGCTCAGAAATTTATTGTTAAGATGAATGAGGACTACTACGAGTTGGTAAAAAAGCAAAACTAATAGTCATAAGCTGATTAAAAATCCAAAAAAATACTAATATAATTGAGAGATCAACCAAATAAACCAACATTCAGGGGCCAACGAACATACATGCCATCCTTTTTTGATCTGTAATCCAGGTATTTCTTCAATATGTCGTCAACATTGGGGTAACGCGGAAGTTTAACCAGCTGCCAACAAAGGGTTTCAAATAAATTAGCTCTAGAAATAAGACAATATAAGAAGCAGACCTCTGCATAATCATGACAAAACAGGAACAAAATACAGGTAGACTCTGTATGATTTGTGCACAGTGCATCAACCCTTCAAAGTTACTTGAATACAATAAAAAAGTATATTAACTCAAGAAACACTGTACAGGAAACTTTTAGGGGGAAAAAGAATCTCTAGAGAGAAAAGCTGCTTCTTCACGATTGTAGTTGGCATCACAAGACTTGATAACGTTCCTCTTCTTAAAAAAAAGAAAGTTTACAATGAAGCCAACATCAATGCAAAAGGAAAAAGAACAAGGACAAGAAGCAGAAAAGAGTCATTATGACTGCACCACAAGCAAGAAAATCCAGGAACTCAGGGATTTCGTTCTTAGGGTGCATGTCAGTAGGAAATCTTTAACATGGTCGGGACATGGACAATTTTTTGGTTCACATATGACTATTTTATTCAAGTTGTACAATTACTGGGATCTGATCTACCATCATTGTGAGGCTCATTTTTGACAGCCTGCAGATGAGCATTGCCCATCTTGAAGGATCACAGCTTCATCCAGATTCGCCAAGGGGCCCACTTCATTGACATTTCAACCATTTTTATAAGGACTATAATCTGAAATTTGCTAGTATTATTCTGTTTGTGTCCTGGTAATCTGTCTAGTATTTATAATTTATAACCAATGTTATTCTGGTCTTAAGGACCAACTACAATGCATAGGCAACACCACCCCCCTCACATGTCTTCATTTTAATCTCTTTCCCCAAAAGGGGAAAAAAAGAACAAAAAAGAAAATCACAAGGACACACATTGTTTGAAATTTCAACTATAGAGGGCATTTTGGCAAACAATCGTTTAAACTAATGCATTATAAGATGAATGAAACTCATTTGAGATGGTTTGGTCATGTCAATAAAAGACCAAACACAGCTCTAGTACGTTGTGTGGAGAGGTTAGGGATTGAAAGCACTAGGAGAGGAGGCCGACCTTCTAAAATATGGAGGTAAGGGATAAAAAAGGACATGCTAGAATATGGAGCGACTGATGGTATGGTTTACAATAGGGCTAATTGAAAGAACTCAAAAAGCCGACCCAAGATGATGATGATGCTTATAAGATGAGATGAAGTGAAAGTGACAATCATAGCCTATGTGAAAGCTACCTTATCCAGTTGAGTGACAAACTCCCAATCATCGACCAGTTGCTTCTTCAGTGTAGATGGAAATTGGAGCTTCACAAGCTTCTCCGTGGACCCTGTATCCTTCTCCTAAAATTTCCAAACCATTAAAATTGTTAAAGGCTCCATAAGTATCAACAATGGACTTGTAGAAAAATGATACATAGAAGAGGCAATTTAATTTTCTGAATGAATTTAATCATCAAGGGGCACATTCAGTAAGATATTTGAAAGTGATTATATAACTAATCAAACTACCACTAAAATATTATTTGCTGACTTCAACCTAATCGCATTGGCATGAGAATCAACTAATGCAAATACAAGAAATATAGGATTCTGACTTAACCAAACAAAAAAGATATCTTGGACAAGCTTTAAGAACTCATAACACACCTCAACTCCATCCTCGCCCTTTCTTTTCTTGCCTCTTCCTCCTGCAACCAACCCGTAAGTCAACAATAAAATTCAAGTATAAATTTTTTCGATTTTTAACTGTACACTGGGTGTCTAAAGGTAAATATTAAATATTTTGACTAAGTAAATAAGATTTCTTCTTGAAATGGTTACAATAAGTTGAGTGTTAGAAAGAAACAATGGATACATGGAAACAACCTAAAACAACAAAGACAAGGGAAAAAATGCCACAAAGACAATAATTTCTTAGAGCCCTCCTTAGCTCACTGATTTGTTTGATTATTTGTCAATTGCAAAATGGCCACCTTAAATAAAATAGATGTTGAAAGTATTTTCAGCAAATATTAAACAATTTACTTTTAATGTAGCAACCATTGCATGGACAAAAAAAGTCTTTATCACACTAATAGCAGTACACACACACACACCAAAAGAAAGATTTGAAATAACTAAATAATCCCAAATAATAGAATTCAAAGTAATTATTTGAACCAATGCTTTAAAATACATCAATGAGCCAAACAAGGTCCAGCTGAGGTTCAGCCCAAGTAAAAACTGGTCAACACTATGGCATCAGCATGACACCATACATATTATTAAGAAACATCGTAAACACACTAGTGTAAAAATGTAAAATAGAAAATATAAATTATAAAATTAAACAATCACCATTTCAACAAAATATCTGGTATGGGTTTTCATTTGGTATCAATGTTGGAAGAAGCCAGTAAAACTAACTAAAAACAATATCACTAAACTAAAAATGCTAGTTGTCCCCACAACTCAAGAAACTCAATGACAAAATAACTTGTAAAACTTGATTGAGATTAGAGTGATGCAACAGTGATTAACCAAAAACATGAGAAAGGTTTTGTAAATAGGCATCAAAAGACACAGAAAAGAATCAAAGAAGGAACCATCATAGAAATAACACACTAAAGATGCTTTCATGTAGAGAAAATAGGGAGTTTTGGTCCTTTTATGATGTACCAATAAAAACTGTAGTTTTCGACGGCTTTTGTGATTGTTTTTATCTTAAGATGAGGTTCTGAACTAACTGAATCACTAGTGCTAGCAGTCATAAGTCAAATCACAGACAAACCAACAATTTAATCAAGTTTTTAAAACACTAGTTCGAGGATTGAATTGGAATTCTACAAGAAGATGTAATATAGTAAATTAAAACAAAATGGTGAAAGAAAAAACAATCTAGTCAATGCACACTAGCACACATTTAGAAATAAAAGAGACTCTGGCTCAATAAAAGTAATATTTAGATAGATTGAAATGCTTCTAACAATGAATAAGTTCCAAAGATCATGAAATCAATAGTTTAAAGTTTAAACACTAAAAGCAAATAAATAAACCAATAAATTGCATATATAGATATAATCATTGAATGTTGCTCACCATAGTTCCTAAGGTCTTCATTTGCTTTGGTATCTGAAATTTCAATTGAGAGTATGCAGAATTTCAAACACACCATGGATATACACGAATAATGTAATCAAATTGATTATGAATAAAATTTTGATTGAAAAAGGAAAGGTTTTGACCAATGGAAGAATTAGATTATTAAGTCATCTATTATTTTGAATTCAGTAAAATGACATCCCTAAGTTTATGTATTTTTTATGCAATCCTGTGTGCTGTCACACCAGACTAGTGTAAAGGATATACACATATAAATATATAATGTAAAGGATATATACAACCAAGATAACCCCCAGTCTTATTCCAGACACCCCTTTGTGGGGACACACTTGGGTCAATGTGGATTGGTTGGCTGGAATGGTCTTTGCTTGAATAGAGTGCCTAAGAAAAATCAACCTGATTCGATATGTCATTTTTAAGGGCTCAAAGTCAGTGTCACTGTAAAATAATTTTTTGATTCAAATTTCGGAGGTCATCTTAGAATGAGGTCTAATTGAGAGGATCCAATTCACAGTGGGTAGAGATGTGCAAAATGGATTGGAAGACGTGAAAATGGAGCACACCTTGGCAGGGTGCTCATTATTCTCATAGAGCATTGGTGCCTAGAGGATCCTGTGTGTGACCATTGTCTTATATAACATGCTTTCCCCTTTATTCAATCATAAAACTTAATGTTATAAAATTAGCAAATAAAAATATAAAGGAAGATGTGACATACATCCTAAAAGACCCAAGCAACCAATAAAAAATCCAATTGGCTAATTTCACTAGCCAGCTTTTTAGAATTTGCTCCAATATCTACTCCCATGTTCAATATTGCTAACTTATGCTTATGTAGACACAACAATAAATGAATCTAGCACACCTTGGCTTACTCCAAGTGACGGCTTAGCATTTAAACAATTGAATGGTGCTTGACAAGTGATGTGGGCATCATGCAGGAAGATGAAAATGAGGGAGGAAATTACTTTGTTTTTACTGTGGCAAATGTGGGGCTAAACTAGCCAATTTTAGCTCTAAATTGGTGTCCTTAATTCATGTGGACCCCACCCATGGGCCTGGGACGCATTTGAGAGCATGATGGTCCCACACATGAGGGGTTGCTAGGTCAAAAACCCTAGCATCAAAGTGGAAAACGAATTGCATATGCATGGAGGTGCAAATTGGAGAAATTTTCTCCAACTTGGCTAAGTTTTCTCTCCTTGGTGGTTTGTAGACTCTCCATGGATGAACTCCAAAGTGGTTGTGGACTCTCATTCCATTTTGGACTTCTCATTCCAAGGGTTGGCGCGTGAATGTGGAATCAAATTGATTGGTTGGAACACATCATCAATCCTATGTGGCAAATTGTGATTGGTTGTCACTCAAGAAATGGCAGAAAACGTGTAATAACTTTACAGGCATAATTGAGACATCAAACGATATCGGATTTTCACAAAATTTGATTCGTTAGAAAGCTTATTGAATAACCTTTCCAACAAGTCCAAGTTTGCATAAATCTAATTTACGTATACAGAGTTATAACCATTTTTTCTAAGCAAGTGTCAAGAGAGTGACAAGAAACTTAGTTTTCTCTCTCATTTCAACTTAAATTCCTATATTGTTGCTTCATTGATGTGTGGACTCTTGGAGCACGACTCAAATTCCAAGTTGGAGGTGGATTAGGGCTTTGTTGGTGCATGGAAGATGATTGGTGGAGACACCACATGCATCTTACATGGAGAGTTCTGATTGTTAGCAAGTTTTTTTTTGTGTTTTGATTGGCTAGAATGATGCAATGTAATCTAGGGTTAGGGTAACCCATGGCCACACCCATGGGCTGTTTTTTCTCTCTTCCTTTCGTCCATTGTAAGGCTATGAATAGACATGTTATGGGAAAAACAAATTTTGGTGAAGTCAATTGAAGTTAAAGTTGAAGTTCCAAGTTTGGGAGTAAGTTATCTTGTAAATTTCTTTGAATTCTAGTTTCTATGCTTTGGTTGAATTAAGTTAATACCTGCAATTCTCCATTTAATTTCAGCACTTACATTAATTGAAACCCGAATGAGTTATTGGAATTGCATTTTTTTTAATTTAACTCAAACAAGAACCTAGTTTCATTGGAAACTGGTTATGGCCTTAGACTTGCGAGTGGCAACATCTTTGGTAAGGGACCATTTTGATTCTTCCCGGAGTGAAGTTCAATTTGGTTCATTCTTATTTCATTGAGGGCTTAGAAAGGTCATTACACTATATTCACCTTCATCAACAAGCCTTTTGTTTTCTTACATTGTAACACTTGACACTGGTTCTTAACATGGCATGAGACTAAAATTGTATGGGGAAGTGCCCTAATGATGTCATAAAAAAGATTTGTGTTTCAGTCTCCATTTTCCATCTGGTTAATTCCCAATTATGTGAGCAAAAGGAGAACGTCCAAACTGCTTGTCCTTGTGTTGATTGAATGCATCCACAAAGTATTGCACACCTTGGCTTTATGATTACTTTCTCCAAGATTCACTGGGTCAATCTCCAACTATGTTAGTCATATCGTTGTCATCATCAACCAATTATTCCATTTATCTAGGGTCAGCTTTCTAAGCTCTATCTTTTTTTCCACACAAGTACCATAAAAAGATCAAGTTCTTTGTCACTCCATAATCTCTCATATCCTTTCTTTACACACCAATCCAATTTTGGGTCTCTCTCATCTACTAATACATCTACTTGTAACCCTTCAATTCTTAGCGCAGCAGCTGTTTCCAGTCCTCTGAACTTGTGCTCAAACCGTCTTAAATGGCATTCCTTGATCTCTTCATTTATTGGGCAACATTTACATTTCCTTGAAGGCATTCATTTCTAAATTGTTCTTACATGTGACTCCACACATCCATCTTAACATAAGATCTCCATCACATGTATTTAATCTACAAGTCAATTTCTCATTGCCTAAAATCCTCCACATAAAATTTCAGGTGTGTTGCCTTCTAGAAATGCCCCATTACTTTACATGGCACTCGTCCATCATGTAACTTAACCAGCTTGCCTGCACTCTACACACCATATACCCCTCTACTAGCCATATCCAAATCAAAACCTCTGTTAACCAGCTTTTCTACAATCTGCACCTGCACACATTTACTGGACATATCCAAATCACACCCTTTGTTTTGTTTTACAATCACACCAAACTATTGAAATCTTGCCTCACTTGTCTACTTTTTATGGTTAATTTTAGGATACAAATTCTTCAAATTTCCCTTTTGATTTATTTATTTCATTAATTTCACATTTAATTTTTATTTTAGAAATTTATATACTTTTATAAGGAAGTATCCCAATGTTAAATTTTTACAGTTAGTATTGTAGACACGACACTTAAGACATGTAGAAGATAACACCTATTACACTTGTACACAACAGGACAGAAAGAATACAAAGAATGAATGGATAAATAAAACTAAACAACTGATTCTCACTAGGTTTATTTCACTTGTTCTTTTTGCAATCAACCCGTCACCACAAAGAGAGGCAAATTAACATTTCCTCAACTTACAAAATTAAACAAACTAAAGATCATAAGCAACAACAGAACTACAACTAAAAATAAAATAAGCAATATGAAGAGTACTAAAGAAAGCTAAGAAAATAGAACAAACCAGAAAAGCTTTTTGGCTTAATTTGTATTGAACGTCCTGACTTGGGATTCTTGTCTGCACCTTGCTTTTTTTCAAGTGCATACTGCTTCTGAACATTCTCTTCAGTAAATTTCATTAGACGGTCCACATCAACCCATTCATCCCAACTGTTAATTATGCAAGATTAAAAAGCTGAATATTCAAACTTCATAACAGAGGTAATTCATCAAATGTAGGTTTCAACAAAAACAAGAAGCCACTGTTATTCTGGCCCATATGTATCACTACTATGTTCAGTCATGTAAAGCTGAAATGGATTAATCAAGTTCCTAAACAAAAACCACAACTGACAAAGTCTTACAACAATACTACAAGGCTGGACCTTGACAGAATCATGCATGGATTGATGACGAGCGCAGTAGCATATAATCAAACAGAAGTGCGTATCCAAAAATTTGGTGGGAATATAAGAAAAACCAAAGAATTCAAAGCACCACATCATTATGACTGCAAAAATCTGTATAGCAGCAAAACAAGTAGGAAAGTAAAGAAACAGAGAAAGCAATACATGTTTCTAAGTGGCCAATCTAGGTGACTTGAAAAGGAAAGTAATAAAAGAATAATTATCTATAATCAATCATACAACCAATAAGATGTATTTCCAAAATTAGATGATTTGGGTCAACTGTTGTCAACAATAAATGGGCTTCACTTTCATGTGAGCACATTGGGATATGGAAAATTGAGGCAATATGCTAATATTTTTTAACTTATTGGAGTACATGAGGCTAAAATTAATAGGTAAAAAAAGAATTATTTAAAATTAATTTAGTTTAATTTAGGTTGGGTTCAAGACCCCTATAATCAATTTAATTTTTTTTAAGAAATGCACAACCCAAACCCAGTTTTCCCAGATTGGATCAAGTAAGTTCACAATTCGGGTAAAAATTTGTCACCCCTAGTAGATCCAAAGTGTACAAGATAAACTCCAAGTCCACAAAAGACTGTGAACTCGAAGTTTTTGTTCAAACCCTGGATCTACAAAGGTGTGGATCCAAAGTGTCTAAATTCACTCCATGTCCATAAAATTATGAACTTAAAGTTTGTTTGTAGACTTTGAATTCCCACAAGGTTAGATTCAAAATGTTCAAATTGAATCCAAGTCTATAAGATTATAGACTTAAAGCTTGTCCCTGAAATCCAAAGACAAGATTAGAAGATTTGAAGTGTTCAAAACCCTCACAAGAGCACAAGTTGGCACAGATTTCAAGGTCGTTAGCCTTATTTATCACAAGCGTAATCGTATCTATAGCCTCCATAAGCTTCCCTTTGTATTCATTGGATAAAGTGCCACACCCAAAACAAGTCACATAACAAACAGGCGAAAAAGAAAAGCCAAAAATCCAAGCTTGACTTCTGCGGGTCTAGGGCCACAATGCCTAGACTAGGACCTATAGGTTTGGGCTGCATAGGTCTGGGGCCATATGGCATGGATTGGGTCCAGGGGTCGAAAATTCGGCCTTGCCGAGATTTCGGCCGAGATTTTTCTCTCCTCAAAAAAAAAAATTTGAAAATCTCGGTGACTTTTTTTTTGAAAAAAAATTATTTAAAAAAATAAAAAAGGTTGTTCTTTTAAAAAAATATATAAATATCGGCCGATATTCGTCCGATATAGGCAAATATCGGCCAAGATATCGGCTGGGCCCACAACCGATATTCTTTTTTTTTTTAAAAAAAAAGAAGAAATCAGCCGAATTATTTTATCTCTGGCCGATACGTACAGTATCGGCCGAGATTTATACCCCTGATTGGGTCATATGTGTCTAGGTCTTAAGTGATAAGGCCAAACGAGTTTGAGTCATATCACTAAGATAGGGTTGTACGGTTTTGGGTTGTAAGGCCTGATCTGGATCCATACGGGTTTGGGGCCACCTGTCTTGATCCAAGTTTTTGATGGAATCTATAGAGTTTTGGTCCATTTCTTCTTCAATTTTTTTTTTGCTGATTTTTTATCTATTTTCTTATTATTTTAAATGACAGGCCTACTTCAATTTGATCTATCCAATCTATTCATTTTGTAATCTGAAAATTGTAAAACACTAACCATTCTCAAGAGTATCTTAGAGAGAGCATCTATTGTCATGACAATAAACCAATGTTCCTAAACTTAACTACACTAACTTCACACGCCATACGTTTCCATTATGATACAATTGAAGCTCCTAAATTGATTTAAATGGGCATTGAATGAAATGCAAGAATGCTTCATTTATAAGATTTTGTCATTGATATTATTTATATAGGAGTGCATAACAAATGTAAAGAACAAGAAGCGAGGATCTTAGGTAAATATCTCATATTGCAAAAATTTGGCTAGAAAGTGATTATGCAGTAAAAAAAACTAGGGGGGAAATGATCCTGAAGAAGTATGAAATAAATATAGGGTAAAGTACACAAGGAACAAAAGTATTCTAGTTCAACAGTTTTGTAAGTATGCAGCATAGAGAACTAAGTTACAAAAAACGACATGGAGTTTTACCCTAAACAATAGCATTGATGTGTACTCACTTTTTATTCCAGCCCTGCAAAACAGAAGACCATGAATCACTCAAAAGACTGACATGGCACAATAACCTCTAGCACAATTGATTTCAAGTCCTATAGCCAGTCAACTCATAGAAAATTTTACCAAATCCAATTGTAAATGCCAATCCAAAATTGATGGGATAATGGCAATGATGATGATGATCACAAGATTTTCACACATATTCTTTTTTTTTTTGAACGAAAAGGTAAGTTCATTAAAGAGGGGAAACCCCTAAAAGGTTACAAAGAAATACATGTATAGCTCGATTGACAAAATAATGATCGACCCACAATGGTCAAAATAAAAGGATATACAAGGCACAACAAAAGGCCAAGATACAAGATCAATTAGTGCAAAAAACAAAAAACGCCTTAGTGAATATTTTCACACATATTCAATGAAAGTTAAGCAGCTCAAAAAACAAATCAACCGATAATGAGACTGAGATAATCATGTGGTTGATCACTTGAAAAGATGATGAAACTAAAATAATGAAGAGCTGCTAAACAACAACAATAAGCAAGAATGCACAAGGTAATACTTACAAGGTAATGGAGAAAATATCTCTGTTTATTTTCCAGAAACTCAACTTTTTGAACCTTGAAGAGAAAAAAAATAACTTGGGTAAGTCAACTTTACACAAGGAATGGATTGCCCCATCTCATAGCCTAAAGACAAAGATAAATCAATATCTGATAGTTACAGAACAAGAATAATAAGTACAGTATCCAAAATAACCTATTAACAAGTACTCTCAGGTCTCAACTGTAAAAAAGAAGAAAAGAAAATTAAAAAAGAAAGAAAGAATGGATTCCAATCATTGGGTAGTCAAGCTCTGTACAATAAAGTAGCTATCCTGACAAAGAAAATGAAGGCAAGAAATAGCAATAGCCTTAGGGTTTGTTTGGTAGGCCATTCAAGATAGAATGAAATAGTTCCCACTCAAGATGAAAACAATACATCCTTTTCAAGGAGAACAAAACTAGCACAAAAAATAAGAATCAAAGTGATTTACACCTACTTTTTCAGAACCTATCTTTCCACGAAACACAGTCACTTTTGCAAAATCATTCCTATTCTCAATGATTATCATTTTAGATGCCAAACATGACCTTAATATTTTGGTTGAAAAAGATAGTTGCACAAAACCTGCACTAAATGATCACGTAGAGGAGTATATCTCATCCAATAAGTGAATTGACACCCGAAACGTGGGCCCAAACTTGAAATTTTGAATGATTTGTGTTAAGTGGCTATGGCAGATATACTTAGGTTACTCCAACATATCTATGGCACCATCTGGCAATTGAGGTCTAAGTGTCCAACTTATATCTAGGATGCAGAAAACAGGTTTGCATGGCTAAGCTTTGCCACAAACTTCACTGCCAAATCATGTGGTAGCCCTATCTTTTAAGTTGGACTGCTGCCAATATGAGAATATTAAAATATCTAAATACAATAAAATAGGCCTTTCTTCTTCTTTTTTTAACATATGTGAACCGATGCTTCTCTCAAATATCTATGTTTACATGTGTGTGAGAGGACCATCACTCACATATTTTTCTATTTGAGTGATGCTATTATCCCTTCATGGATTATAGCAATCACTCAGGTCACATTTACCCATTTCAGTGGAAATGAGAATTTCATCAAAAACTAGCACAGGAACAAAAAAAAAATGTAGATTTTGGAAAAATTTGGGTTGATTCCACTCCCATTTTCCTTTACTTATGTTAACTAAAAGAACAAGTTAAAGTTAAAATTACTTGATTTTTGTGCAAAAAGTCATTTTTCAATGAAATCAGTTTCCTACATGGGATCGAAGGAAGATTGTTTCCTCTCTTGACTTTCCAACTTGATGGTTGAGGCATGTTCTGAATTTTCCCAAAGAAAATGTTTTCCAGGAGAACATTTCTCACAGTGGGAAGATATCCTTAGCAAGAGAATAGATCAATAATTGGGTACAGGACGCCAGTATATATCAATTTTGCCATGAAATGGTTCCCCACCCTTCACCCTATAAAAATGACTCTAAATATATGAGTGGAAATTAGATGTTCACTTGTAGATCCTTCAGCCAGACTTAATGTGTGGATTTGGGTGTCCCTTATGATATAAGCAGTTTGAACTTTCTGGTAACATCATCATTCATCTTTTGTGAGTTAACATAAAGGAGTATTTCTTCATCTGACTTTTTCACCAAGTTTGAATATTGAAAAAATCTGTAACACCAGTCGTGTGCCAAAATGGCAGAAAGCAATACGTATAACCTTATAGTAACATAATAGAAAAGCATTGAAACTACATATTCTGGCAAGATATTGAAACCATGCATTTCAAAGACATTGACCCAAACAAGCTATAAAGAATATGGCTTAAAGAAAATTGGCAGCTTCTTGGTGCCCCCAATTCCATAATTCCAGCGCCCACGCAGCAAAGTAAATGTTTCAATGAGGCAGAGGCCAAAGGGATCAGTATGACGGACCCAGGTCTAGCTGGAGGAATGCCCGAAGTCATCCTAAATTGAAAGATGATTATACTCTAACCTATCCATATGCAGGATACCACTTCTGAAGGCCCTCCAGATCTCTACCCCGAAATGGGACTAGTCAAAATCTAAGACACAGAATTACAGATCAATGAGTCTTGGACCCCAGAATTCATCACAAGGTAATGAAATTTGGTCATTGCGGCATTAAAAAATGAGAAGGACATTCACATTTGCGCCATTTTCACCAGTGTAAGGAGCTCCAACAGAGGACGGTTTTGACTTCTGATATTGGAGTGATTTGTGATTGGAATCCTATAAAATTGGAGAATTTTAAAACCACGCAAAAGCCCTTCTGGATAAGAAGAGAAATATATCCCAATAACAAATACCAACGCAAGCTTTGGGCTGTTGGGATGCTTCTTGAATTCTCTAATTCTATTGAGATGTAACGTAAGAGACAAGAAATGAAAGAGAGAAAGAGTGGGGAGCACCTTGGCTTCGTAGAGCATAAGACCATGATAAGCGAGGACTTTCTCGCCTTCGGAGAAAACGACCAGATCGGACGGCAAGGGCTCGCTGTTGCTGTCGGGCCCGTCTGCGAGACTACCATCCTCCATGCTCCCTATTTTAGGATGTCGCCAACGGGTGGGTAGGATCTCCTTGCGTCGTCTGAGTCCTCCCGCTGCTGCTGTGGTTTCCCTCTTTTATCTTTCAAAACAAGGCATGCTATTCTCACGCACGTGTCAAACTCTATCAGATGGGATACACGTGCGAGTGTACTTACGTGAGCTTGGCGCCCGATCTCAGAAATTATTCGTTGAGACCTGATAGAGTTGAGAAAACGTTTTAGTAAATTAACTTCCTTTTTTAAGGGGTTTTGATCACCGTTTTGTGATATATTATTATATTGAAAATTTGTGAAATATTTCAATAAAAACACTAATGTTTAAATCAAAATTTATGATTTTAAAAATTATACAGATTTACGGTCTATAAAAGTTGTGCTTAATTCTAAATCTATCATGAGATGCACTAAGTATATTTTTTTGAAAAATGATTAATAAATGAAAAAAAAAAGTGTAAATATAAAATTTAAGATAATTAATCTATTCAAATACATCTGTTACATACTATATATTCAAATATGCGATCTGTTGCATATGCTCATCGATTGATACAAATATCATTACCAAGTCATCACTCATAGCTAGAGGGAGATGAGACCAAAATATTTTCAAATTGTTAAATTTTTTTACACATTATCATGAGGACCAAAATATTTTTAAATTGTTAAATTTTTTGACACATTATCACAAGACTGCTGTAGGAATGTAGTAGGTAAAATTAGAATGATATACAAAATCTATTATGAGTTCCATTTGTACCACATTTATGGAATTCATACACTTTTATGGATATTGGTAAAGCCCACCCACTCTAATTTTCTTAATGAAATGCATTGAATGGTTGCAGTTGATTTCCTTTTATTTTACTACTGATTTCTCATCATCGTGTTTAAGTGTGTAAACAAATATAAAAATAATATTTTCTTTGTATCCTTAAGAGAGAAAAAAAAAAACCCAAAATTACTCCATGACTAGTGAACAATAGGGAGGAATTATACTCCATGATCGATTTACCTATTCCAAACAAACCCATAATATTCTATTGCATGGATGCCATGTTTGATTTTGCTATTGAAGAACAAACACTACTAATTAGGGAAACCATGCAATATGTCACAAATCCCAATCCCACGAAAGAAGAGGGGCAAGAGCGCAAACATACATTGTTCACAGTTCACAAAAACGTGCCATGTCCTATTTCTTTCCTCACGTGAGCTTCCACTGAACTTTGGCCATGGTGGAGATACAATAAACACTATCCCAATCTATAAATAATGTATCATATGTAGATAGTTGATTTCTTCTCCTTCAAATGTCCAACTTCCACTGCACACCTCTTAATCTCTCTTATGGTTTAAAACTTTGGGTGACAAAGGTGAATTAGTGTCTTCTTTTGCCGATGCATATCAACCAACATACACCTGTACCAACCCAATACCCAGATTGGTCATTGTGCATTAGCCATCCCTGTGATGTGGTTCAAAATCTACATATGTCCGTATCACCAGTCTTCAAAGCCATTATTGTATGCAAATGTACCAGAAAGAAAACTCAAGAGCATCCAAATGCGTTCAAGATCATGATAGATTCATGTCACCTGTATCAGACAGCAAACATGCATTTGTATCATTTTGATAACTGCACATCAGATCCTTCCTTCTTCTTTGCATGCATCTGCATCTGGGTTCCATAGATTACAGAAAAGTGAGCTGTAAATTCTTCAGCACTTGACAATTCAACAAAGTTTCAGAAACTGATGAGTAACAGTCAAATATTTTCCTCCTAAACGAGTACCCCAATGCCGCAATGCCAGTTGACTTCCACCCAGTATATTCAGTGTAGTTTGGAGTCTCATACCATCAGGTATGTATGGTATCCTGCTCTGGACATCCCATTTATATGAGTCCAATCGTTTTGGACTTTTGGTAATCAGGAACTTCAGGATCACTAATTCAATGAATCTACATTGGATTAATGATGCAGATGGAGAAACCCAACTGACGCAAGACAAATGATAGGGTGACCCTAAATGCCTAAATGCAATTATAATGTAACAAGAAATCAAATATGAATCAAATTTATGAAGCTAAAATTAAAACTCAAAATTAATAATTGTAATAAACAATATAAATTTGTCGCCAATATTCAATTTAATGTGAACAATTATATAACATTTCAAACCAAGTCACAACTCAAAATAGAAGGCCTTCAAAACAAAGAAGTTTAACTAAATCCATAAATAAGTAGATAAATCACCAAAAAAAACTAATTCGGACTGTTTAAAATCAAGGTGATGTCAAAAACAAAGTGGAGGCAGCAGGGTATGGGAGTATCAGGGATGGAAAAAAGGGATTTAATGATAAAAGATGATAGGTAATGGTTGTATGGTAGTTTAGGATAGGTAGAGGTGGCTACATGGGGCTAAGGAAGGGTCCAAGAGGACTTGTGGCTGCAGTAAGAGGGTTGTAAGGGACTTAGGAAGGGCTTGGGACGAGTCTGGATCGGATCTGAGACAGATCGGGACGAGTTTAGATGGGATCTGGGACAGGTTAGGACGGTAAACAAAGATTTTTTGAGACAAATCTGGGACAGCAATAGGACGGTTCAGGGACAGCAATAGGATGATTCTTGGACAGCAATTCGGCTGGATTTGAGAGGGCAGCAAAGAGAGAAGAAGGGGAAAAAGAGAGATAGAAGAAAGATGGATAAAAACATGGATCTTGGAAGAGAATTCTCACATTTTCCCATGGCTTCTCGCCTTCCCTAGTTTCTCACGAGGGTTCCTTGGCTTCTCACCATAATGGAGGCAAGTTTGCACAAAACAAAAGTTGTTCTTTTCATTGATTAAGTGTCAATCCCGTATGGAGGGGTTACATCATATATATATAACGACTTAAAAACATGAAAAAGACCAAAATACCCTCAAATAAACAAATACCAAACTACCCCAAATGATTAGAAAACCCTAATTACATCTAAAATCACTAATTTCCCCAAACAAAACCAACTATTGGACTAAACAAATAAATGAAAGAAAAAATACAATTATGAAAAGCTAGAAATCCTAAATTTAAATATAGAAATTTTGCTAAATATGGAAACTCGTGTGGTGCTCCGCATCACTAACCTTTCCATCTCTACCCCTGTTAGGTAATTTTCATATTTTATTCTTGAATGTCTACTGTATGATGTCAGTTAAAGGATTAGGATCTTCTATCTGAGGCATTTTCCGGAGCATCAAGGTCTCCCAACTTATTTGCATATGAGGTGGCAACGGAGCAACCAAGATGAGCCTTTCCAGCTTGGAAAGATCATAATCCAATGATGATTGTAGTTGTTGTAAAGCCAATGACACATCAGGCAAGGCCATCTCCCTGCAGTGGAGATGTAAGTGAGGCTGCTTTTCCGTGATGCTGCCACCATCGAAGTCAAGACCAAAGGGAAGCTTCCTTTTAGGGAATCTGACACTCTGCGACTCAGGCTTCAACCCAGGCATGGGTCTCCATTTCCGGTGAGATTGCCAACCATACTTGTAATCTCCAACTATTGGCGTTCCCAAGACTTCCGCACAATGTACTCGAAGCTTCACCACCACATAAGGGGGAAAATTCTCAGAATAAATTTGGATGAAATAGAAAACACTAGACTGAAATTCAAGCTACTACTCTAAACTTCCATACCTGATGCTTTCTACCAGTAAGTGGGCGGAGCTCTAGCCATGTGTACCCTGTACAAAATGCATATGGGCTAAGCAACAACAGAGAAACAAGTGCGAAGAATTACCATTTGACGGTAATAGTTTATAGTATAAGTGAAGCATCTCAAGCCAAATATCATAACCATAATCTTTTTATTTTAATGGTGAACACTAACCATAATCTGAAGATTCAACCACTTCATATTCTGTCACGGCATGCTGGAATGTTGTGACTTGTGTATCATCAGCAATGGTAATTCGCTCAGATTTCCCATTGTCCATAACAACCTGAAATGATCAAAGTAAATATTCAATTAACATGTCGGTAAAGACAAAGGTCCAACAATCCGCAAAACAATAATTATTGTCCTAATCTCTTTCGAGACTGACGTAAATGCACACCATGCACATGTGCACGCATATGCAAGCATGCATGCAATACCTCCTTTCCACATAAGGTCCATTATCCCTCTTCTATACACACATGTATGCACATGAACCGTTCAGATCTATATTCTGGATGCGTTCATAACAGATGTATCTACATCTCTCACAACCATATGTTGGCACAATTTTCAAGAACATGAACTCTCAGCATCATTGTTGGCATCCAATTCCATTGCACTGTCAGCCTTGTCCACATAAAGCTACAGCAGCCTATACGGCCTTACCCACAACTGAGAGATTTTATCATCTATAGTTTTGAGTTATATCTTATAAATACTTTGCATCAACAACGGTTGCATGCATCCTTAAATATTCCTAAACCTAGGAACACTAATATTTTAGTTTTGACATCTAACTATTAACATTTTGTAGCTGTTAGCATTTTTTTTTTTATTTTGAAAGCTAGCTGTTAGCATTTGAATGGACTAAAACTCAAACTTTCAGCACCTGTAACAAAAGATGTAAATGATCAGGCATTTGTTCCATGAAAACCAATAATGAGGTTCATTAGATACTATCAAAACATTCATTAGCTGCTAACTTTCAAAAGATCCAGTGAAACAATTTCATAACTAAACCAATGAAAAACAGTGGAATAACTACTAACATAGCACGCATACAACAATTCAGAAACTCTTTTAATGCATAGAGGGAAAAGAAACTAACTAAATAAGAATCTTCGATCAGCTGTCTAACAAGAATAAGCTAACCTTTGCCAACGGAGCAGATATTAATCCCCTTGCATGTTTTGGAGTCCCAATGACAAGTGCCCAATATTTCCGTTGCAAGATTCTTTCACTCTTGTCAATGCCCTAGGACATGGAAATCAGTTAAGGACACAAAGATGTTGTTAGAGCTTTACACCAAGATAGACAGGTTCTTTTTTTCTTCTTAAAGAAAAAAGTAACATGACTTAGGCCTGCAACCACAAAGGTAGCAACAATGAGCACCATCCAGCAGTGCTACAAGCTCTCATCATAAACAAAAGAAAAAGTGATTGACATTATTCAAATATGCTACGCTTCTGAATGAAATGAAAGATGAATAATTACTAACATTGAGCGAAGCGCCCAAAGTTTTTTCACGGAAGATGGAATGTAGAATTGTTGCACTAGTTTGTGTCCTCCCCATTACCAAAATGCCACTACTATCCCCGTCAAGCCTGTGTACCTAAAACATCCAAAAGCTAGTTCATATCATGTCAAAATTCAATATAATTAGCACCAGTCAACAGAAGATCTTTGGGTAAGAGTAAGTCTTTACATCTGTGTAGTGCACATGCATTAGAACATTGGAAACAAGCCCAATAATGAACTAAATGGTTACAAGTTCATAGAATTAGAACCAGCAGACCAATTAAGGTTTGGAACAAATTAGTAATAAATGGCATGATACATTGTGGAGTGATAGAGAACATGACATTTCACATGGAATGAGTGGAGATGTAGAACTTGAAAAACAAGCATGACATAGATTGGATAAAACTTCCACCACCATGACTTCAATGATGAAGAGAGAGAGAGAGAGAGAGAGAGGTGCAGAATTAGAAGAGTCTATTATGCTGAAGTTTTCAATAAAAAATAACAAGTTGACAACATTTTCTTTAAAAGCAGCTCATATTCAAGCATCATTGTGAAGAATATTTATACAAGATTGAACTTTGCCAAAACCATTCAACAATCAAATTTCTCTTTTACGAGTAACTAGTTATTGATTCTAAAAGGACAAGGAAAATCAAACAGATTTAGACGATCATAGACAAACTCATACTTCCAAGAATGAAATCCATATGCATGGAATCTGCAGAAACTTACCAGACGAGGGTTTTCAGAATAATCATATCTTAAAGATGCTGCAGCTAATACATCTAAACTCTTAGTGATGCCGACACCACCCTGTTCATGAACAAGTACAAATAAGACAGGCGTGATTCATTAAAAATAACCCTGATCCCAAGCATATACAGTGTTCTTAGTCGTCAGTGAGTAAATATGGCACTATGCTCTGTACTCAAGTTGTTTATCTGCACAAGCCCCTTTGTGGATAGAAGAAAATGACCAAAAATAATCTGGAATGCAATATTCTTGGCTGTCCAACATAAGACATTTTTTTCCTTTGAATGTGGACCATCACCAATTTTTTTTTCTTTTTTTGAGTTTTAACCATCACCATTTTTCCTTTTGTAACTCTAGTTATTGGCTGCTGCTAACCACGTTAGAATTATCAAATGGAGATATCTTAGGGGCATTATCTATACATGATGGGGCCCATTAGATCAACGATCTGGATAACCAAAAAACAGGCCCAACTTTTATATAGTCAAGGACTGAGCATGCTGTGATTTTTTTAATGATACTGACAATGCTATGAATATCCTTGACCTAGGAACATCTTAGACGTAGGTTTACAAACATTTAACTCTTCTTTTTAAAAAATCATTTATGTTAACAATGAAACCAAATAACGTTTTCAGACTTACTTGAACAGGCATGCCAGGAGGTTTATTTACCACAATTATTGCTGGATCCTGGAACTCAAAAAGTCATCAAGTGATCAAACACAAGAATTAATAGATGACAATGGCACAATAAAATTTACTGCAAAAGGGCCATAGTTCAACACCTTGTACAACTCAAGGCTACGAATGTAAGTCACTTCATCCTCACTGCAATTGCAATCATTTTTAATGGATGGAAGTTCTTGAACGGAGATGGGAAGAAAGACTCGATCACCCAAATTCATTGCATCTTTTGCTGACACCTTCCAAATTTTAAATATCAAGGAAAATACATGGCAGTGAGAAACTGTAAATGAAGAACCATATAATGGCTCTACATGGGCATTAAATTAAATACTTCAACAGTTCATTCAAAAAATAAATAAATACTTCAACAGTTTAGCCATATAAGAATGTTTTATTCAGGATGAATAAATGCAAAATAGCTCAGTTGTTACCCTTTTAAGTAGGTGCTGTTGACCTTGAATTTCCAGACAAGAAGCAGCAATTGGGTTTGTGAATTCTCTTCGAACCTTCCACAACATAATAATGGCCAACAAAGTTCATACACAAAACAGAATCAGCAAGAAGCAATTTCTGGATTGAAATAAGTCTAAACACATACAAATTGCATTCAATGGGTGCTTATTTGTTCTAATGTGCATTCAGACCAATACAAAACCTGGAAATAGCAGTGAGTATGACAACGTCCCCCAAACTCTACAGCCCAAATCAAAATTGGCAACTGAAATAAAATGATTTGGATTGGCAAAGACAGCAACAGTCACCTTTCAGGGGTAAAAAGGCAGCAACATGGTCTTGCCTAAGCAACATCACCACCACCATCATCTTTGACACCTTGTCCCCATCTATCTAGATTTTGGGGTTGGCTTTGTGAACTCATTTACCCATCATTGCTTATAGCCAATACTCTCTTGTATCAGAACCCAACATTCTAGTTCTAACTAATTCATACAATTCTCTTACAGGCATTCCTTCTCCTAGTCCTTTGAACTAGCAAGATAATGATAACAGAAATGAGGGAGAGAGGTCCGCCTAAATGTAAGCTCCACCAGAAGTAAGTTAATTCACAATGAACCACTCTACAATGGATAACTTCTCCAGAGCAAAGTGTCAGCGAAACAGGGGCAAACCCCTCACTCTAGAGCCACATCAAAACACTACCATAATAATCAAACTAGGAAAAGAAAAAGGTAGGTGATTCTTACATTAAAAATATATATCAAAACGACTTTTAAAGGGGGAAAAAAAAAAGGAAGAAGAAAAACAATCCTATGGGGGTAAGTTTCGAAGTAGGTACCTGTCTCAAGCGAAAGAGCTTATGAACGAGAGATCTTGGCAAATGCGGGCAGCATTGGAGAACCCATTTCAAAGCCGTAGTAGTATTTGCAGTAGAAGCAGTAGACGCTTCGTTCTTGGACTTGGCAACGCCACAATTAAAAATGGCTTTCCCAACTGCTGAAGCGTCCATAGTGGGAGTGAATGGAGGTAACGTAAGCCATTTTCCTGTGTCCTTCCTCCTTCCCTCTACTTCTTCTTCTCCTTTCAAGGAAGTTGCAGCAGAAGCAGTAGCAGAAGAGTAAAAATAATAACAAGAAGGACCTTTCAAAAAGGAAAAGATGATGGGGATATAGCTGCAGATTGCTGCGGGCGATGGGGTCGTTGATCGCCGATCAAGAAGGAAGCGTTCCGCTGCCCCTTTCATGTTCATCTCTTCACTGCTCAGAACGAGAAGCGCAGACATATGTACTCTTCGCATCACACGTGACAATGGTAGCACACGTACATGTGCGACCCACTCGTGGGTCCCGCGGCCAATATTTGGTTTTTTTACATTATAAACCGCATATTAAATGAAAAAACTCTAAACTATTTTTCCCCCTATGATGAAATAAGCTATGGTAAAAAGAGTTATTTTAGGCTGTGTCAATAATTTTGATATATCGATAATTGTGGGTCTCATCATATCAAGGATATAAATGCGATACATCTAAAAAAAAAAATTAAGAATGAATTATCTACTGTAATTTTTTTACCAATATGGCAATATCACATATTCACATGTATACTTGTGTTTCTCAATAGTCTACAGATAAAACAAAAAGGTAATTTAACTTGGGTAAGATTTTTACTCGACTTGCATGACTCATCAAAAAATCAGTAGTTCAATTATGTATTTATTAATTTAATTCGGGTTAAATTGAAAATAAAAAATCATATGAAATTCGAATAAAATGGAGTTCAGAAATTTAAAATCAACTTTATCTTTTCTGACCTGATCCGATTCGATATCATAAAATATAAAAAATCTACTATTAATTGTGAATTGGTGGATGAGTATATTCATTATTTCACGATGACCCACAAAGATGAGGTAAGAATTTAATTAAGTGGATTGGGACCTGTCACTTTTATTTGTTTAGGTTTACTTTAAATTTAAGTATGTTTTCATAATCTGCGATGATAGTCATATTTTAGATTTAAGACATCATCAAATTGATATGAAATTAGATTTATTGGTTCTCATATTCAATTATCTTTTCAATGGGTTCAAAGTTTGTACAATTTAACATGTATTGAATATTTTATGATCAATTTCCTTTAATATTATTTGTAACAGATTTTTTGTACTTTTAGAGGGACTAAGGAAAAAAAGCTGTTACACAAATAGAAAAAAAAAAACAAGGAGCAGGGTTTAAAAAATCAGTTCGGCTGATATATCGGCCGCAATATCAGCTGAGAAAATTCTCTCTCTTCCGATATTAGCATTTTCTCTCTCCTCCGATATCGGACCCATGAAAAAACCGCAAAAAACCGTGATGAATAGTGATGAACCGTGACAAAACCGCAAAAAACCGTTAAAAACCGCCAAAAACCGTGAAAGCAGTAAACCATGAACCGCTAAAAACCGTGAAGAACCGCGAAAAACCATAAAAAACCGCAAAAAGCTGCCAAGAACCGTGTAAAAACCGTAACGGTGTTTAAAAAAATAAAAAAAATAAATACCGATATTTATGAATATCGGCCGATATTTGGACCGATATTTCGGACCGAATATCGGCCGATAATACTACAGTACGGCCGATACGATATGTATCGGCCGATATTTGCACCTTTGACAAGGAGCATGTAGGAAGGGCGGTGTTTGTAAAGTGGGTTCGAGCCTAATGGCCTAACCTTGGTGTGTCTTAGGAGTTTGGATTCATTCGTGGGGATTTTACGCTATCCCACAGTTTCTTACACGTAAATTAAAAAAAAAAAAAATTGAGTACCTTTACGATGCTTTATTGGTTTTAAAATTTTGTTTATTTATGGATGATCTTGTCCTTTAAAATCAAGAATCACGTAAAAGTGTGAAGTTAATTTTGTTTATTTATGGATAATCTTGTCCTTTGAAATCAAGAATCACAAAAAGTTTGAAGCACCTTTAACTTCACGTAGGTGAGATTAAATTTTGTTTATTTTATATCCAGTTATTTATATGTCCATTTTACGATTATTAGATCCATCAGTAAAAAATATTTATCTTTGTTTAAAAAAAAAAGTCTAGAATGATTTCACAAATTTTATTTTAAATAATTGATAATTTATATTATAATTTATAGATTCATTTAATTTGTAATCTAGATACACTCTTTGACAAGAACTCTAAAAGAAACTAGAGGGATTTTTTTAATAATAAGTTAGTTTTCAACTTTTTCATTCAAAAAGAGGGGAAAAGCCCAAAGAATAAGAAAGCCCACATCTTGGGCCAGACAAAATCAGATACGCAGGCCCAACAAAGGAGGTCAAAAAGACAAAAACTAGAGCTGCAACTCAGGTCGGACGGGTCGAATTTCTTAAAACTTAATCTGACTGAATTGATATATATGGAATCCGACCCGATTCAAATTCTCAACTTGAATCCCACAACCCGATACGACCCTAATTATAACCCTAATCAATCCGAATTCTGACCCAACTGCATTTTAAATCCATTTTAGACTAATTTTAAACGAGTCGGTCGGGTTAACTTATAAAATCTTCAACATGATCAGAATTTCAAGCAGTTTTTATATTCTCAACCCGACCGACCCGCTGACCCAAAATTCTTGACCCGGCCGCATGATTTCTCGGGTCGGGTCATGCAGGTCGGGCCAAAACCCGAGTTGCAGCCCTGACAAAAACAAAGCTTAGCCCTCTAAGAGCTGGCCAGCAAATAGTCAGCTTTACGTTCACAAGCAATGGCAGTGGAAGGAGTTCATGTGCTTCTCGTCGCCTTCGCTACACAAGGCCACATGAACCCCATGCTCAAGTTAGGCCTCCGCCTCGCCGCCAAAGGCCTTCATATCACTCTGGCCACCACAGAAGTCGCCAGACCTCGAATACTCAAATCAAACGCCCCACCACCCATCTAATCCATCTCGAATTCTTCTCGGACGGGCTCAGCCTCGACTTCGATCGTAAGGAGAACATGGACTACTTCTTCGACCAGATCGCCGAACACGGCCCTCGCAACCTCTCCCATCTCATTCATTCTCTATCCGACCGTCGAAACTTCTCCTGCATCATCAACAACCCCTTTGTCCCTTGGGTGGCCGACGTAGCCCAAGAGCATGGAATTCCATGTGCCATGTTGTGGATACAACCATGCATTCTCTACTCAATATACTACCGATTCCACAAAGGCCTGAACCACTTCCCCGCATTATCAGACCCTGACTTGGTAGTCCAATTACCGGGCCTTCCGGTGCTGAGAAGGGAAGATCTGCCTTCATTCATTCTACCTTCAAATCCTTTTGCCAGCATATCGAAGGTACTCTCCACGCTATTCCATGACGTGGAGAAAGTGACATGGGTGTTGGGGAACTCCTTCTACGAGCTAGAGAAAGATGCTGTAGAATCCATGATGGAAATCCAACCGTTCATACCCATCGGCCCCCTCGTGCCGCCTCTGGTTCTAGGCAAGCCAGATGAAATCGATATCGGCGTCGATTTGTGGAAAGCTGAAGATGGTTGCATTGAGTGGCTAGACAAACACGAACCATTTTCGGTCATCTACGTATCTTTTGGTAGCATTATTGTGCTGTCTGCAGAGCAGATGGAGAACATTGCATGGGGGCTAAAGAACAGTAAACACCCATTTCTATGGGTGGTGAAGCCTCCCGAACATGAGGTCGCCGATCGAGCAGGCGAATTACTGGTGGAATTCTTGAAAGAGATCGAGGGCCAAGGGCTGGTGGTGCCATGGTGCTCGCAGGAGAAGGTGTTGACGCACCCGGCCGTCGCTTGCTTTGTAACACATTGTGGGTGGAATTCAACGTTGGAGACGATTGCTTCTGGTGTGCCTGTGATCGCCTTTCCGCAATGAACGGATCAACCAACGAATGCAAAGCTGCTGGTGGAGATGCTGGAGATGGGAGTCAGATTGAGGAGGGGTGCAGATGGGGTAGTGACTCGAGAGGAGTTGGAGAAATGTGTAGAAGAAGTTACACAAGGGCCCAAGGCAGCAGAGCTGAAGAAAAAAGCACTTCAATGGAAAGAGGAGGCCGTAGCATCGGTGGCGGACGGCGGTTCGTCGGACCGGAATTTTCAGGTATTTGTGGACGAGATCATGGACCGAGCTCGCTCCGAGTCTGGTTTCTAAGTTGTCGTCAGTGTGATTGGCTTTTTCTATGATTTTTTTTTTCTCTTATTTTGTACCTCTCGTTGCTTTTATCTATTAATATATAAACTATTTCAAAAAAATAATAGTTTATCCAATGAATTCTAGACATTTAATCATTTTCTTTTGTATTTATTATTTTCTAATTAGTCTAAACTTTTATATAATAGAATGACGCGATTTTATAAACTTAATGTATATTACTCTCTCCATCTATTTTAGTTGTCTCATTTGAAATATTTGTATTTTTTAAGGAACTCTCTACACTAACACTGCATGTGATCTCATCCATTTTTAAACACTTTACACTAGGCAATATAAATGAGACAACTATTTTGAGACAATTCCAAAATTCATAAAAGATAACTAATTTAGAAAAGAGAGAGTAATATTTTATGGAACAGCAAGTGATTTTGAAATTTAAGATTAAAATGAGAATCATTAAATGCTTTTTACTTTTATTTTAGAATTAAAAGTAAATTTAAAAAAGAATATTTTTACATATTATAATCAATGTGAGTATATTGTTTAAATATAAATTGAAAAGAAAAATAATAGTTTTCCAATTTAAACTTATAAATTGTCCAATATATAACTCTTTGAGTCTTTTCTCTAAATTCGGAAATTGCAAAAATATTTTTCACTTTTTTCTCTATCGAATTTAATTATATCAAAATCAAATACCAATAATGAAAACAAGAAAAGGTTTTCAAATATCAATGAATTAAATAAAGTCATGAAGAAAATTCTCAATCACAAATATTATATCAAAATTACAATCAGTGTCGGCCCACTATATAAGATCCGAATCTTTTTTCTTTCTTTTGAACGGTATACCGTATAAGATCCGAATCATTTTAGCGTTATGGTGTACAATACTACAATCCTACCCTTTACTGAAGAGATAAGGTTTAGGCTTGTCACTTTCTTTGTTTTCCATCGCCACGGTGGAGCTCAGGTCATATCTCTAAGTTCTCAACCCGAATTATTGCAGACCCTACTAATCTCAATAATTCTCACTTCTTTGTGATTGAGAATTTTCTTCATTACTTTGTTGAAGTGACCAGGCCTAAAAATATTGAAGTGGCCCACATTGAGGCATTGATTCATCTCAGGGGTCGAAAAATCGGCCGGAGATTTTTTCAATTTTTTTTTAATTCTCGATGGCTTTTTTTTTTAAAAAAAGTTTATTTACAAAAATAAAAAAGGCAATATCGGCTGATACTTGAAATATCGGTTGAAGGCAAATATCGACCGAGATATCAGCCGGGTCCACAACCGATATTCTTATTATTTTTTTCTCTCTTTTCCAATTTTTTTTTTTGAAAATCTCGGTAGCTTTTTTTTTTTGAAAAAAATCATTTAGAAAAATAAAAAATGCTGTTTTTTTTTAAAATATATATATATAAATATCGGTCGATATCTAGGCCGATATTCGTCTGATATTGGCAAATATCGGCCGAGATATCAATCGGACCCACAACTGATTTTCTTATTTATTTACTTTTTAAAAAGACAGAAATCGGCCGATATTCGGCCGAGATATCTCGGTGCTTGAAAACCCGAGGTATCTCGGCCGATATGCACAGTATCGACCAAAATTTATACCCCTGATTCAACTAAAATCATAAAAATCAAACCCTGAACCATGTTTGTTTTCAAACCTGGTCTAATATCTGAGATATTAGCCATAATTTGTTAGATTTTTAGTGGGATGTAGTTGAACATATTGGGATTTTATTGAAAATTTGAAGTAGGTAAGATCGGCTTTAATGTTTTCTTACGCTGTCATATAAGATAAATTTTAGATCTGAGATTTTATAGAGATCAATAATTCAAATAATAGAAATTCTCAAAAATCAACTCTCAATTCTCTCATTTACTTTTAAGAAAAAAAAAAAAAAAGATATGGCACTTACTTCATCAATATAGTTTGGTGGAATAAAAATCACCAATAAAATTAAGTGTTCAATTGAAATGAAAAAGAACATGAAATTGTTATTCCGAACGAAATTAATTGAGATCTACGGTTAAATGCTTTAAAATAATTCATATGGATGCATGTAAACCGTTAACCTAGCCAATTGATGGAGTTAATTAGGTCTTGAGGAGTAAAAGTTGTCTAAATGGGTCAGCCCGAAATTAATGAAAATGGGCTCATATTCGGGGACTAATCGATCCAATAGATTGAGTCGGGCCCCTCTTCCGTCCATCAATCCAATCACAAGTTCAAAGAGAACATTCATCAAATTCGTCCAATCGGATCCATTCATCTTCAATGGAGTTGTCGTTGGATTAATCCAACAGTTCGATTACACTTTGGTTGACTATATCAAAACCCAAATAATTTGGACCTTGCTGAAATTTATTTAAAAAATAATAAAGTTGAAGCCTGAAATTTATTTTAATTTTTTTTTTAAAAAAAAATAGAGTCTAGCTGAAGTCTGAAATTTCAAATTTCAAAAAAAAAATTAACTTAAGAGACATCTCACTATGTAACTAACAATGGTCATGTTCATGAGAATTGTCAAGCTGGGCTAGCCCATCTAGTCTAGCACTTAGAGAAACATAGGTCCAGATTCAGCCTATTTAATAATCGGGCCCCAACTCAGTTAAACTGCTTAATGCCTCTCTAAACCCGAAGTTGTATTGAGTGAGGACCCATATGGTGTCAATTTGAAACTAGTATTGATTATTATGATTTATTTGGCCATTTGTTTAATCCAAATTGGAAATTTTCATATTAATTGGATACCTAAAATCATTCTATTAAAAAATTTAATCATTTGATTTTATCTAAGAAACGAATGGTGAAAATTCAATTTTTATTTGATGGTACTGAAAAAAATTATTTGATAGATGTAATATTCTTCTTATAACATAAACCTAGATTCTTCTTGGAATTTTATTTGAACAATTATTTTATTTATGAATGGATTATTCTATCCTTATCCAAATCAAGTTTATCAAGAAAGTTTCATCCATAGACAATTTTGTTATTTAGTTATAATTATATCTTAGGAAATTATAAATTTATATTCCAATTATAATTATCACTATACCTGCGCCCATCTATCTTAATGTTCACATTTTTTAGTTTTGCAGAGGAAAACATAAAAAAAATGCTCATAATACAGAGAAAATTAGAAAAAGTATGATCGTAATAGTTTTTTTCTTTTTCCTTTTTCCCATTTACAAATTATTTTATTTTATTAGAAAGAGAAGCTCCCTTTCTATTGGATGAGGTCTTTTGGTTAGGGCTTAAAATAAAGTCGTGCATACAGAACTCAAAGTGAATAATATCACGATAGGATATGATCTTATGAGATTAATTTGCAAGGGCACTTTTACATCAGTTTAGACTTGGTAACCTTATTTTTTGGTTGATTTTTGAACCTCATTTTATTTTTAAAATAATAAAACATCTCTTTTACCCTTTTAATATTTTAAAGCTTTTGGTTAATAACAATTTTCAACTGTGAAAAATAAAATATGAAAAATGAATTTATTCTTTCTGCTTCTATGGAATAAGTTTTTTTAAAAAAAATTATAAAAATATAATTTTCTATTCCTTTCGAGAAACTGTTATAAATAGAACATAGATAAAGTTCAATCTTCAACAAATATTTCAATTTGGAATTTTAATATTTATTTATTTAGTTATCATATCTCACCTAGGAGTCCGAATATCGGTCGTTTTTTGTAAAAAAATAAAAAATTTAAAGAGAGAAAAATATCGGTCAATATATCATATTGGCTGATATATCGACCTAGACCATTTTTTCGACAGCTTAACTCATGCTGTATAATAGTATAACTCATTTTAATTAAAGGGTACCTATCTTCTCATGGATATTTTGTGTAATCCAATAGAAGTTTTACTCTATTGTCTATTTTGTCTTTTCAATCGATTTATCGAAAATTTCGAATCACTTAAAATGAACGATAAGACAAATGAATTTTTAAGACAAAATAGATTATATTGTAAAATCTATGTAAAGTTAAAAGAAGAAGAAGTTGTTGATCCTCTATAAACTCGTCGTCACAATAAACAAATTTTTTGAAAGCGACTTTTGTTCGTTTTAAAATGAATGTAAAATATAGACGTCGGAGTGTCGGACAAAAGTCTTGCCAACCACTTTTTTGTTAAATTCTTAAGGGCGGCTTTGGTAGACGTTTTAGTTGAATTTTTTTAGTCGTGTGCACCTAAGTAAGTTATTTTTTGAATTCTAGTCGAATTTTAGTTTGAATTAAATTTAATTTTCTACAAACATCATTCAAATTCTACATTAAAGATTCAAATCTATTTGATATTTTTCAGTTTGCATAATTAATTTTAATTCAACAAAAGTCGATTATGGTTTTTGAGAATTTCAAAAGGTAACGATTTTCTTAGTGAGATTTTGAGTTTTTCTAATTTCTTTACAGTGAAATTTAAATGAAGTATCTAAAAATTGAGATGAAATATCAATTGGCGTTAAAAAGTAAGAGAGATCCAAGAAACTCTCTAATTGATTTACTTAAAGATTTCACATGTTGCAACCTTCGATTTACTAGTTTTCTATTCCTTCTAATATAAAATCATTTTAATAATTAAAATTTTGTATTAAAAATTAAAAAATTGACTTGTAGAAGATCTGAACGCAGTGACGGGATCTTAGAAAAAATTGATTTTTTTTTTTAAATGATGTTTAGTAATTTTCATTTAAGAGAGCCCAAAATGTACATGTGAACCCATTACATGTGAAAACTGTAGAATACCGAATATAAAACTTGAAGGGGTGAACCCATTAGATGACTATGCCACGTACTTTGGGATTTTCGAGAATAATAAAGGAGTGGGTTAAGTCCAACTGTCCAATCATATTCTCATCTAATGAGAAGAGTCCAGGTAATTTAATGCCACTAAAAGCTTGACTTAATCACGTGGTAGATGTGAGGAATCTCCTAGTCAGAAGATGGGCGGTCTGAAAAAATATAACAAAATTATTGTGAAATGTTAAAATTTAAAATGTTGTATTATTTTACTTTTTTATAATTTGTCAATTTCATTTTTCTATTTTTTTAAGAAATCACTTTAGTTGAAGGTTCACAAGAATCTGAATTTTCATATATCATCATAAATAGTTGAATAAAATATCTATTAACTCAATAAATTATGATAAAAATCTAAATAGTTAATCAACCAAATTTTGAAAAAAATATATACAAGGTTTTCTTCAAATGGACATTAAATCATAAAATCTAAGACAAAGCATGCAAGATTGTCCATACCTGCGTCATTGCTTTCGTAAAGAAGATGAGGATCATGTCTTTAAATAACTCACATCTGCTACTATTTACTGCAATCTGGTGGTCCTTTCTGCAATTGCTTTCTGAAAAAAAAAATCATGGAAGAAGAAGAAGCTGTTCATGTCCTTTTGATCACCTTCCCCTCCCAAGGCCTTCTAAATCCCATGCTGAGGTTGGCCAAACGCCTGGCTGCGAAAGGCCTGTTTGTCACCTATGCAGCAACCCAAGTCGTAGCCCATAAAATGAAGGCGGCCACCGATCGAACCACCGCAAACACTCCAACATCCATCGGCAAAGGCCAGCTGAGATTTGATTTCTTCTCCGATGGTTGGGACATAGACGACCCCAGACGGAACGAATACGAAACATGGATGGAGCAATTCATCAAAGTCGGACCGGAGGCGGTGACTGATCTCATCACTCGACAAGCGGCGGACGGTCGCCCGGTGTCCTTCGTCATCAACAATCCATTCATGCCGTGGGTGTTGGACATTGCCACTGACATGGGCATTCCATGTGGCATGCAATGGGTCCAATCATGTGCGGTCTTTTCTGCTTACTATCATTACTGTCATGGCTCGGTTAAATTCCCATCCTCAGTTGGATCCGATGTCCGTGTCGAGTTGGCCGGGATGCCGGTGCTATCCCCCTCCGATTTGCCATCGTACTTGCTCGAGAATTCTCCATACATGGGGATAACTAATTCTATCTTGGATCAGTTCAAGAACATGTCAAAAGCCTCGTGGGTGCTGGTGGATTCATTTGAAGAGCTGGAGAAGCCCGTCTGCGAATCCATTGCCGGGCTCGCGCCGATAAAGCCCATCGGCCCGCTGTTCAAATCGATAGACGGAGTCGATTCTAGCTCGGTGAAGACGGACATGTGGAGAGCTTCAGACTGCCTGGACTGGCTCGATTCACACCCACCTACGTCGGTAATTTACGTCTCTTTTGGCAGTGTTGTTGTTCTTGACAGCAAGCAGATGGAGGAGATTGCTTGGGCGATACGAAACAGTGGAGTTCCATTCCTCTGGGTGGTGAAGCCGAAGGAGAATTCAACAGAGACTGGATTGCCAAAGGGGTTTTTGGAAGAGACAATGGAGAAAGGGAAGGTGGTGAAATGGAGTCCTCAAGAGGAGGTGCTTTCGCACCCTTCTGTCGCCTGCTTCTTAACTCATTGTGGGTGGAATTCAAGTACAGAGAGCATCTGCTGCGGCGTTCCGACGATCGGTTTCCCTCAATGGGGGGATCAAATGACGAATGCCAAGTTTCTGCAGGATGTTTTTGGAACTGGAATGCGTTTGATCCATGAAGATCAGTCGCTGGTATTGAGGGAGGAGGTGGAGAAATGCATCGGTGAAATGATGGGAAGTGGAGATAGGGTTATGAAGATGAAGAAGAATGCATTGAAATGGAAGGAAGAAGCAGCAAAGGCGGTGGCAGAAGGTGGATCTTCATACCGGAACTTGGAAACTGTTGTAGAGGATATTAAGCGGAGAGCAGCCAATTTCCCAAAGCAAAGCATAGTTTAACAACTCGAGAAAGTTCAGAGGAGTCAAACTCTGGTGATTCAACCCAATCGATTGAATTTTAATCTGAGTCGAGAACAGAGCTATTCTGAGTTTCTGAATTCTGACCCTGTAAGTTATGTTTGATGGTAATGGACGGAATCATCCCTGTGGAATTACTGTTATCAGACGGTGAAAAATGTTCTCAATTTTCAACAGGTTTCAGTTATTATATTTAAATAGGAAAAAAAACTAAATTTAATATTTTATTTAGTTTTAATTAGTAAATGGGGTTTGAACTAAGTAGTTATGACAAGCTTATGGTTGATCTATGCACGTATTGAAAAGCTCTTCTTGAATGAAATACTTACTCATCATTCAAAAAAAATATATATATATATATTTTTTAAATTTTTAAATAGCAATACACTATCGTCGGTCTAGACTTTAGAACGGAGGATTTTTAAGTCTTTCACTAATGGATCAAAGAAATAAAATAGTTATAGTTTGACCCAAAAAATAGTTATAGTTAGCCTGAGGGTCAAGATCTTATCTTTCGAAGCAGGATTTTGAATTATAGATCAATCTCAATGGGCCACTTTCGATAGATTTAACCTGTGTGTGGATTGTGAGGTTTATACATTATATAAAATTAGTGTCAATGTGGAATTAGGTTTATACTCTCTTTCATTAAACATAAAATCTATCTTGTCAAATATATTACAAATTATATAGAACATATTCATATTTTCAATTTTATTAAGTGCACATGTGTAGTACTAAAACAAAATATCTCTAATTTTTTTTAAGAAGCTCAACTTATTATTTCTGAGTAAAAAAGGGGTTTGTCCCATGCATGATGCGTCTCTGTCTGGCTGCTAAAGACTGTGAAAGAGAACGGGAAAAAGAAAAACTCAGAGAATTTAAACTCAACGGCATGGCTGAGCACCAATGAAGCATGCAATATGGGAGACATAATATGCATAAATCTCAGTTAAAATTTTTAAAATTAAAATCCTATGAAGTTAATTAACTCAAATGTATTTTTTAATTTGACAAAAATCTGAAGAAATATAACAATTTATCCAACCCAAAATTCTATTAAATCAAGTCTTCATTTTAAAATTCTTACAAAGTTTTAAAGTTTAAACTAGTTCATAAACCATCATTTCCCACCACTGAATATGGGGCCTACCTCCTATGAAACGTTTAATTCTCCAAAGAACAAATCTTTACCTTTGGTGAACATTCCATACCGCATTACTGCCTATTCTTTCTTGATATTCTTTGTTAACTTGATACTTACATTTCAAAAACATTCTCTCATCTGATCCTCTCTTTCTCTCTCTCCCTCTTCCTTTTTTTTTTCAAAAGTTTTAGATAGACGATCAGAGTAAGAAAGAAAGAAAAAAAGGTAAAGAACTTAAAAAGAAGACCCTCCCTCTTTTTATAAAGTTTCATTCTTGCAGAGAAGATTATAATTTAGAGAAGAGAAGCAGAGGAAAACAGAGAGAGAGATAGAGAGAGATGTACCGGTTCAGCAACACTGTAATCGGATTCCTGAACCTCTTCACACTTCTGGTGTCGATTCCTTTGATTGGAGGTGGGCTGTGGATGGCGAGGAGCAACACCACATGTGAGTCATTCCTCCAAATGCCACTCCTCCTCCTTGGCTTTGTCGTCCTCATCGTTTCCCTCGCCGGCTTCATCGGTGCCTGCTTCCACGTTGCTTGGGTCCTTTGGGTCTACCTCTTTGTCATGCTCATGCTCATCGCCACCCTCCTCTCCCTCACCATCTTCGGCTTTGGGGTCACCGGCCGAGGTGGTGGTGAAGCCGTTCCTGGCCGTCTCTACAAGGAGTACCACCTGGAGGACTACTCTCCATGGCTGAGGAAGAGGGTGAGTGATCCGGCGAACTGGAAGAAGATCCGCAGCTGCTTAATGTCTTCCAACACCTGCTCAAAACTCTCCCTTTGGACTCCTCTTGACTATCTCGAGAGAGATATGACACCGATTCAGGTCCTCCTCTCTCAACTCTTTCCACTTTGACTTTTTTTTTCTTCTGCTAGCTGCGTACATTTTTTTTTAAAAAAAAACCTCTTTAAGATTAAACTTTATTTTATTTGAATATGTTTAGATTCTCTTAGAGTCTATACTCCATTTGAATTGAGAGTTGCAAGAAGATCTAGCTCTTCTTACCTGTTGGAGTCATCTATTGCATAATTTAAAATACAAAAAATAACAAGAGACTTAATTATAATAAATTTTTAAAAATATAGATTTTTCAATAGATGTTCAGAACCTAATGTTAGTAGGATCAAATCTCTTACACGTAATTATTTCTCTTTAAATTAGACAATATAGGCAATGTCTTAATTTTTTTAGTCATGTATTCTCACCTAAGCCTTATGAATATATAAAATTATTTATAAGTCTTGCGTATCAGATTAATATAAGAAGCACTATATTCAATATTTATAATATAATATCAGATAAATATTTTTGTATCATAAAAGTTCATAACTATTTTTTTTTTTTTAAATTTATATGTGGGATACCCAATGTCCAATATCCACGAGTGAGCCCACTGCCTATAAGGCACACCAAGATTAGGCCATGGGGCTCAAACTTGTATCCTCCCACTTCCTAAGACAGAAGACAACCAATTGAACTACACATGTGGGTAAGTTCATAACTATTTATTATTGTAAATATAAAAATTACACTGATTAGGTAAATAAAAATCTCGAGAACCATTTATATTTCTGTCTCTTGTAATTTTTTTCTTTTGAATTTATGTGTGAAAAATCGTGAGATACCCAACGTAAAACCGCCCCCACGGATGAATGCTTACCCTAAAGGCAGATCAAGGTTAGGCCTATGGGGGTTTGAACCCGTGACCTCCCACTTCCTGAGATGGTAACCAGTTGAGTTATGTGAATAATTTATGATAATTATATTTAATTATTGTGTAATTTTTAAGTATTTGAGAATCAGATCTAACCAATCAAACCAGTAACAAGTGGTGATGATTTTGAACTTAAATGCCATGAGTGCAGTGAAGTACTATTCTATTCTGATTCTATTCTTTTTAGACTCGACAGTGATAATATCCTATGCTTTTGTCCATGCAAAAGACCAATTAGTCCCTTAATTCTATAAGTTCGATTAGCAAAAGTTAAGTTAAAAGGTTTAATCCATTCTTTTTTAGGGATTTGCTAGGATCGCAAGTACATGTTCTCTTCCTTTAATGATTCCTTTAAAAGTTAATTACAAACTGTGGTGTCTAATTTTTCTACAAGCATCTTAAGTTATCTCACTTTAATGATAGGCATCCCCTACTTTCCAAATGGTATGTTCTCTTAAATTTAAAAATATACTAAAGAAAAACACAGAAAAATAAAGGTGACTACGAGTAGGGGTCCAAATCTCGACTGATATGAGATGTATCAGACTATCGGCCGTAGAGGCGAGATCTCAGCCGATATGATCGAGATGTCGTCGATATGGTCGAGATTTGGCAAAGAAAAAAAGAGAGAGAGAAAGAAATACTGCCTAATATCGGCGAGATATCGGGCAATATTCATGAGCCCGATATCTCGGGTCCACCATTTTTTTTACCCTGACTACAAGTGAAATACATAGTTATTGTTTTTTTCATAGATTGAGCATTGAGGCCCACCCACAATATTTGCGCACTTTCCCAAGTCCAAGCCTGGCCCACTTACAACTGGAGTTTGTCGGCCCAAAAGCTGGAAAGCCTAAAGAACCAGGGAACATACAAAAGGGCATGACGTGGAATAGAACCAGCCCATGTTCAGCCTCTTTATTTCCCTAAGCTGAACGTAGGGCTGCCAACAAGCCGAGTTTGCATTCACAATCCAGTTTGGCCTTGCTCATTAATCAGCTTGTTTTTAGTTTGAGTGTGGCTTAATGGCATAATAATATATTGTATATAGATACTTATATATTATTTTACATTATTTTAAAAATGCATATATGGATTATAAATGCGTCCTCATAATATACACTCATGAGGTAGCCTTTTCAAGAGCAATCTATAAATTGAACAGCCATTTTATTGGACAAGCGAAACCCAGCAAACCAAGCTCGGCTTGATTTTTTTTTTCTTTTTTAATTGGTAAGGGATCATTCAAACAGAGGAGAACTCCCCAAGGAATACAAGAATGATATGGGGCACCAAAGCCCAACAAAAAGAGAAAAGCCCATGCCCGGGCAGCTGATTTCAACTTGTACTTGAGTTCAAGCCAAGTTTGGTCCAACTTAAAAGGTCACTGAGGCGAGCTTGTCCTAGGCCCAACAAACTTAAATCGGACTCCAAACGCTGAGCACAGGCCTGCAAACAGAAGAACGAAAACAGATATTATAAATAACACTTCATATTGATTTTAAAATTGTGATTATATTATTCGACGTGAAATCCAATTTAGTGAAGTAACTGAGGTGATTTTTTTTTTCATAATCCTTCGCAAAACTAAATTAAAGTCAAATTCGCTAAACTCAAAGTCGAATATGGTCCAGTCTCTATTAGTTTTTTCAACAGCAGAGTTTCCAGTGTAGTGAATTTTGTATCTAGCTTTTCAGATTTCTCATGTTAGAAGAAACTATGAATGGATGTGAGTCTGTGTTTGCAGTCTGGATGTTGCAAGCCGCCGACGTCGTGCAACTACGAAAGTGGCGGCGGAACGATGGTGGCGCAAGACCCTGATTGCTTCAAATGGAACAATGCAGCAGGTTTGCTTTGCTATGAGTGTGAGTCTTGCAAGGCAGGGGTTCTGGAAGATGTGAGGAAGGATTGGCGCAAGCTCTCCGTCCTGAACGTCGTCGTCCTCGTCCTCCTTGTCGGATTTTATTCTATTGGCTGCTGCGCCTTGCGCAACAGCAAGAGAGCAGAAACTGACTACCCTTATGGACAAAATCGGATGACCAGAGTTCGGCCAAGATGGGACTTCTACTGGTATTCACACCCTCCTCCATCCCATTCAACAGAAGAAGAAAAAAAAGAAAACCCTATGAAACACTAATCTAGATGATATTCGATGTTAAATTTGAAGTAATTCTCCCACGGGCATTTTATATAATCCAACACGGATTTGACTGTACTGTTCATTTTGCCCTTTGAACCGGCTCGCCGAATCACTGACCATTCCACTGTGGTATAAATCGGCTCATTGAAATTTATCTAAGTGAAACTGTTTTTTTATACAGTAAATCGGATCACTGAATTTTTTTTAAATGCTTTCGTACGACAGTGGAAGTGTAAAATGGGCAATACCTTAAAACTCGTATCTTCTTATATAAAATGCCGTGGGAAGATCGCTATCCAAAAAGTAGGTAAGTATTTTGAAAGGATTTTTCAAAATAACTAGTAATTTCATATATTTAAAGTCAGCTCTATGAGTTCTATTTTTCCAAATAACTTTATAAAAAATATACCATCAGTCACTTCAAAGTCTAATATATCATTTTTTTAGAAACTCGACTTCTTCTCTTATTGCTTCAATCAACAACCTCTCCACTTTACATATTGATACTATTTGATTTTCTATTTACATGATGAAACTATTTTGAATGAATTTTTCTCAATTTATCATCTATTAGAGTCATCTTTATACTATAAGTAATACATTTATTTATAACTTTGATTTTTAGAATTAAAATACTTATCCAATATAACATTAATGTGAAATAATTTTTTAACTATTCTTTTATTTTTACTGTGAAATAATGTATATTGTATACGGTTGTATTCTTCAGGTGGAGATGGTGGCGCAACAGGAAGGACGAACTTTATTAGACCGGAGCTTTATCTGTTGTCTGTTGAAAATCATGAGCCAGAGAGACAAAAGAGAACCCAATACCGATTGATGGCCACGAACTTTTTAGGTGTAGATACTTGCTCGATGTGGACTCAGTCCTACAATAAATATCTATTGTTAAGTTTTTTTATTTAAATTTAGTCTTTTATATTTTTATTTAAATATCTTCATCGTTAGATTAATATTATATAATAAAATATTTATTCCACTGTAAAATTAAAATATAATATAATTTAATAAATCTTATTTTAAATATTTTTTAATTGATGAATATTATTCAATAATTATATTTTATAAGATTTTATTTTTATATTATAAAAATTTAATAAAAATTATTTAATTTTCATAAAATTATTAAAATGTTAGATTATTTCTACTTAAAGTTATTAAAAAAAAAATTCTCTCAAGATAAATTTTAATTTTATCTTTATCACGTGTTGAAACGTAACTCTCGTTCAAAGGTAACCAGATGACCCCTATGAAAGTTTTTCCTCATGTAAATGTAGCCCACATGTTAACTTAGATTCTGAATCTTCTACGGAATATTCTGTAACTAATTTGACTTTGGAAGAAAGTTGATAGATGAATAGCTCACAACCATAATAAATGGAAGAAAATTTATGATCTTTTTTGTCAGATCTAAATCCATATTTTAAATTAATTGAGTTGGTTTGCCCATATTTTTTAATAAAAAATTACCTTTTGCATACTAAATTAAATGACACATGTCCACATCAAATCACAAAAGACCATATTGATGAACTTTGGGTCTGAAGTTTTGTGTCGTGCACGAATGGTTTTCGGAGGCCACAGAAATAGTCTTCCACATTTACACATTTAGAGACTGTCTGCATCATCGTTTGAACAATTCACCGATAGGACTATAATTGGGCTGAATAAAAAAATTCAAGAGAGATGATTAAATTACGGAATATAAAGTGTAAAATTTTTATAGGTGAGTTCACTACTATTAGAGTATACTAAGATTAAGCCATATGAACGCGAACTCTCAATCTCCAACTTTCTTAAGTGAGAGGCAACACGATGAACTATATCCAATTACCATGTAGATAGAGAGTTGGGTGGTTGGGAGTTCAATCAATTGAAAATGATGCTCACATTTTTCTGGCCCTCGATATATTCATAGTAAAAGGGGAAATCTAAGAAACGTGTGGGCACAAGAGCTTTATGTAATGTATATTTTATTTTGAATTTAGTCAGTTAATTTTTTTCCATTTAGATTCAACCTTTTGTATATATTTTTTGATGTATTTTCAATAGTTAAATTAAATATTCTCAAGTCAAAATGTTTATCTAAAGATTCATTTTTAATATTAAAAATCATGACTAACATGATTTAATATATCTCATATTTTTTACAGTATAATAGTTCTTGTGATAATCTGGCAATCCATATATTTTTATAATCATCAAGTAATGAATAAATGTATAAAATTACATACAAACTTCATATATCGAGTTAATCCAAAAATTAACTCTAAATTTTCTAATCTAATTCTATATATATTTACTGACTATTTCATATAACTAAAATCCAGATATAAAAAGCAACGACCTAATATATAAAATCTCATTAAATATCTTCCATAAACCACGAAAGAAACTCTTCCACGACATCCACGTTTTATCAATTCAATTCCTTTTCAATCAATTCTTTTCTATCATCTAAATCATTATTTTATCAATTTCTTGTGTAAAACTCTCAAGGAAAGTACCCTTATACGTGAGAGGTCTAGAGATCAAGCCCCCTCAATATAAAAATGGCAACTCTTCATAGTTTGTATCCAGCGTGAGCGGATAAAAATATTTACATATACCTCAAAAATTAGTTAAGTGAAACACCTGATTAAGTCAGATGAGATGTTTGAATACTTTTTATCTTACAAAAAAAAAAGAAAAAGAAAAAAAAATAGTTTTCCACTTAAAGAGTTTAAGTACAAACTTCATACTTGTCTAATTAAGAAGAAATATCCATCGGCATTAAAGTGCATGAGAGCTTAGTCTTCCACTTTAAGTACAGACTCCAAACTAATCTAATTAAGAGGAACATCCGTTGGCATTAAAGTGCATGAGAGTGAAGCTTTGTTGGGTTGCTGTTGTCCATCTGTTCTTCATGTGGTGAGGATCACACTCCTTTCGCCACATTATCGTCTCTTGTTTAAATTTTTTATTGTTGGCCCATATAAATATATTCTTGATATGATTAAGACACTTTATTCTACAAATTATTTAGTTAACATTTTTATATTTTTAATATATTTAGTATGTTAAAATTTTCATTTTGAAACGTAAAAATTAAAAAAAAATATCAACTGATATTACATTCAGATGAATTAGTGGGGATGATCTTAAATAAATCATATGTTTTTTTTTAATTTTTTTTCTATTAAATTACTTAAAATGAATTTAAAATTATAATAATTAAAATTTAATGAGTTTAAATTGGATATAAATTTAAATGTTAATGAGAAAAATAAGTCTGCAATGGAAAAAAAAAAGACATAAATGTGATGTCTAGAAAATTATAATACAAGAAACCTTTCTCTTTTCTTCTATGAAAAAGTAAAGCAATTTTTTCTCTATTTAAAGAAGTCAATTTTTTTATGGAGAGAGAAAAAATTAACAAAGAATAAAAGAATATTTTACTTGTTTGTCAAGACAATGATCTATTTATTTTCAATTAAGAATTTTTTTTGAGAAAAATTACAAAAATATTGAATTTTTTATACAAGACTAAATTCGGCAATATTTGTTTAATAACATGAATAAAAACTTTATATAACTTTTAAAGAATTAATTTCCTTAGAATCTTGAAGTGATGGGTGACATATATAGTTGTTCTTGACAATTCAAAACTGAATTGATATAAATTAAATTTTTTCTGTGTTAAAATAATAATTGAGGGTTATGAGTTTTTTTTGTAAAAAAATTACAGAAACTTATAAGGAAATTTTGAAAGAAGAGAATAGAAGGCAACGTTGCTCATTCCTGAGGCCAACCAGTATGGTGGCCATATGGCCATCGTGTTAGGGTCGTATAGGGCTAGTTATTTGTGGGGCTAACATAATTTTTTGTTAAATGGCTGGCTACAGATAACATATGTGTTGCCGGCCATTTCTTTCTCTCTCCTCTTTATATATATATATATAACTTGTATATAGTTTTTGATTTTTTTGATTTTCTCTTTTTATTTATTTATTTGATTATTTTGGATTTTTTGTTTTGTTTTTGGTTATAATTTGTATGTTAGGGCAAATAATTATTTTTTTCCTTACTTTATTATTTTATTTTTTATACAAAAAATAAAAAATAACTCTTTACCTTTTGATTTTTTTTCCTTTACATTTGTAAACAAAATATATGAGAAACAAAAAATTAAAATTATTCTGTACAAAAAAATTAAAATTATAGCTATTGAGAAACAAAAATATTAAAAAAAATATTTTATTTATCGCAAATAATATGAAAAATTACATTTCTAAAAATATTCTCTTTAAACTTCTTCATTACCAAATATGTATGTCTTTTTAATTTATTTAATTTCTTGTGAGAGAATATGTATGTTTTTTACTTTATTTAATTGCTTGTGAGAAAATATATATGTTTTGTTAATTTATTTAATTACTTGTGAAAAAATATATAATGTATATTTATTTTCTTTTAAATTTGTTAAAAAAATGTACATAAAAAAAGTAATAAAATATTAAAAAGTAGCCATTCTAGTTAACACTATACCGTGTGACGAGGCTGGCTAAAAATTATAGTCAGCCATGTCATCAAAAAAATATTATTTAATTATATGACTGACTATATTCAATGATATAACCAGTCATATATGGCCACCGCTTACCGATTGCCCTAAGGCAGAGAATGCTCTTGGCCAACGGATGAAGAACACGTCTCTTCATTGGCAAAACAATGAAAAAAAGGAAGAAAGGAGCGGTATAGGACCACATGGCATTATAAATTGGACAATTATATTGGGCTGTCTCATTCAATTCATTAAAAATACCACATGGCATTATAAATTGAACAATTATACAGGGTGTCTCATTCAATTCATTAAAATGGTTAAAATTTATAGTACATAATTTTTTATATAATAATTACTACTATTAGATACAATATGAAAAAAGGTAGCGATACTCCTACAAGTATTTTATGTAATGAGACACAAAATTTAGGATATTGTCCATTTTATCCATCCACGGTCGTATAAAAGCATTTAAAAAAAATTCATTGATTCGGTCAGTGAGCTGATTTCAGTGATCCGATTTGCTGTTCTTTATAAAAAAAAAAAAGCAATCTTACTTAGATAAATTTCAGTGAGCCAGTCAGTGAGCCAATTTATACCGCAGTAGAAGGGTCAATGATCCGAGGAGCCGATTTGAAGAGTTCGATGAGTTGGTTCGAAGGACAAAATAGACATGAACCTGTGTCGAGTTACGCAAAATACCCATGAGAAAATCGATACCCAAAAAAAATTTCTCATGTTCTTAAAAGTCATCAACTTTAATTATAATTTTTTTTTCTATTTTTTTGTTAAACTTTGCATGTATTTTCTACATCTTAAAATCTCTTTTTCAAGTTATCTTTATAATTTTTTTTTTCTTACTAACAAGTATTTTGTTAATAACGGTTGGACAGAGTTTGTGCTAAGGAACAATCCCAATGATATTTAATATATTTTATATTTTATACTTGGAATTAATTAACATATTGTGATTAATTAAAAACTTAAGCACTGCACATTATTAAATTCTATCCATTCATCTCAAACTAAAAAACCATTTTCTTTTATTTTTATTGCAATTCATTGAAAGATAGATCAACGGACCTCGTTAAGACACGTTTCAATCTCTCTCTCAATTCTGTACCACATAAATTGCTCTCGCCCACATCGTCAACGTCGTCCACACTCTTAAAAACGGAGAAGTAATTCTACAAAAATCAGTCACCATTTCTCGTACTGGAAAGAGAGAATAATGGGGTCTGAACTAGTCCATCTCCTCATGGTTTCCTTTCCGGGCCAAGGACATGTAAATCCTTTGCTCAGGCTGGCCAAACGCTTGGCTTCCAAAGGCCTTTTCGTCACCTTCTCCACCACTGAATCCTTCGGCCGCATGCTAAGGAAGGCCACTGACAACACCTCTCCCGGCACCCCGACACCCATAGGCAAAGGAATGCTCAGGTTCGAGTTCTTCTCCGACGGTTGGGACTTTGGAGATCCATCCACGGACGATCTGGACCCAATGATGGATCGACTGGCGAAAGCCGGGCCGAAGGCGGTCTTGGACCTCATGGCTCGCCAGGCCCAACAAGGCCGCCCGGTGTCCTTTGTCATCAACAGCCCGTTTTTGCCGTGGGTCCTTGACGTTGCAACCAGTGAAGGAATTCCATGCGCCATGCTTTGGGTCCAGTCCTGCACTGTGCTTTCAGTATACTATCATTACTATCACAACAAAGCAAAATTCCCAAGCTCAGATGAACCAGATATCACTCTCCACCTGCCCGGAATGCCCGAGCTCACTCCTCAAGACCTGCCGTCTTTCTTACTGGGTGATGAGCTCCGGTATAAGTCACTGAAAAAGGTGATCTTGGATCAATTCAAGAGCATGGAGAAAGCTTGTTGGGTGATGGTGGATTCCTTCCACCAGCTCGAGAAGCCCGTGATAGAGTCGCTATCAGGAGTGGACCCACCGATAATTCCAGTCGGGCCTTTGATGAAATCCATCCACGGAGCGGATTCAAACTCAATGAGAGCAGACATGTGGAAATCGTCCAACTGCTTGGAGTGGCTCGACTTGCAACCGCCTGCGTCGGTCATTTATATCTCCTTCGGAAGTATTGTGGTTCCAGAGGTAAAGCAGATGGAGGAGATCGCTTCGGGTATCAAGAACAGTGGAAAACGATTCCTTTGGGCGGTGAAAGCGGCGGAGAAAGGGCCCCTGCCCAAGGATTTCTTGGAAGAGACGGCAGAGAGAGGGAAGGTGGTACAGTGGTGCCCACAAGAGCAGGTGCTCTCCCACCCTTCCATCGCCTGCTTCCTGACCCACTGCGGCTGGAATTCGAGCTTGGAGAGCCTCTGCTCCGGCATTCCTGTCATCGCCTTCCCTCACTTTGGCGATCAGTGCACAAATACCAAGTGCCTAGAAGAGGTTTATGGAACCGGTGTTCGCCTCCGCCGTGGTAACGGCTCGGTGGTGTTGAAGGAGGAGGTGGAGAGGTGCATAGCTGAGGTCATGGAAGGTGGTCCTAGAGCTGAGGAGATAAAGAAGAATGCCATGAAATGGAAAGAGACAGCAGCAGAGGCGGTGGCTGACGGTGGCTCTTCTGAACGGAGTATCCAAGCTATTGTGGAGGATATCCGGCGGAAGTCAGCTGCTGTAGGCGTCGCTGCAACTGCTATTTGTTTGGTCTAGAAGGCTGAATGAATTGAGATATATTTTATTTCTGCATGCGAGATTTTATTATTGTCTACCTATGAATTTAATAAATAGATCAACTGTATTTATGCATCAGAACTTTCTCTAATTATTTGCTATCGAATTTCTAAATATTTTTTAGCATTACATATAGTTTTTAATTGACACATTCGCCATTGCAAATGTTCTTTTTTATTTTTAAAATTCACTTGTTGAAAAAAAAAAAATATTGACATAAATTAAAGTCCAAATTTAATTTTTACAAATTTCTGAAACAACCTAATATTTAAATTTTATTGATAACCAAATAACTGAAGTTTAAATACTGCACATTTTTTTAGAAGTTAAAGGGGAAAACTGAGAAATGTTTGGCATATAGGTTAGCTTTCACTTTCTTATTGAAATTTATTATTCTCTCTCCCAACGCCAACTCTCCATCTTCGCCAGTGTCCCAGCAGTCCAGCACTTATCCCATCTCCATTTACGCAGGCCTCCTTCCATTCCCAGACCGTCTTTCTCCGCCCATTCTTTCCCATCTTCTTTCCCTGCCTTAGCACCGAACTGCCCTTCGCCCAAATCCGCCCTCCTCTCGCCTCTGATTCCCCAATCCAGACTTTGCTCTGTTAAATCTGACCGTGGATACTGCCTTCGCCCAGCCGACACCAGTTTTTTCAGCCCCCTTTGATCATGGTATAGACTGTGGTCCCACCATTTGCCATTTATTAACACCATTAAATCCCATTTAGTGCCCACTTCCTCAAAATATCCTACATTGACCTAAGTATCTAAATTTGTCACTATGTATGACTAGATTATTTTCAATTCTAATCCGTTCTCCTTTTTTATATTCTTTTCCACTAAAATTATGTTCTACGTATTTTATTTTTATTTTATTAATTTTAGACTATTTGTTTATAAGGTTTAGCTCCAAGATTCTTATTTATTATTTCATCTTACTAAGTATTATTATATCATCAATAGAAAGATAAATTGAGTCGTTTAAAATAAACTCTGAAATTTAGTTAAAATTTTTATAATACTTATTAACTCATTGAACGCATAATCTTATTAGATGAACTTTTACACTATATATAATCTTAAAGCATAGTTAAAAAATTTCGAAACTCAAATTCAATTGAAAATTTAATTAAGTCAAATAATTTAATTGATTTCCTAACTCAATCTAATGTTTTAAAAATCTACACATAGATCAAACTTTTTTAAGAGAAAATTGGGTTTGATAGAGTTTGATTGAGGTTCTACTGTGGACATGATGTATTATAATAATATTAATTAATTGATTAAAAATAAATTGGTTAAACATATAATATTATGTTAATGAGTATAAAATATAAAAATGTAAAAATTTATTTTATAAAAACAATTGTTCACATAAATTATATTATAGTTTATAGATGATAAAATAATACAACAATCTAATATAATGAAGTGAAATTCTTTTAAAAATTATTGAGAGTTATGTATCCATTCTTTTAATGATTTTTTTTAAAGTCTGAAAATACTAAACTATTTTATCACGGACAAAATCTGTATGAGGTATAAAATAAAATGAAATTTCTATTTTAATCATTATTAATGTACTATTTATCGATAACCGATAATATACTCTTTTTATATATATATATATTCTCATGAATACTTGATGAAGGGTACATATAACAATAAAATGGGACGACTCCATCATCCCACGATTTCCTGCACTTAAATTAAAAAAAAAAAATGGAACTCCTCTAAAACATTTGTCCTACGTCGCTTCCGCACTGCCAAGCCACGGTGCAAGACACCAGTTAAGGTGACTACTCTCTTGTTTGAATTTTCTTTTCTTTCTTTATAACTCAGCTACTTCCTTTGACCGGTCACTGCACGACAGCGCGTGGCCGGCAACCGCTGGACGTGCCTTTTAATGGTTTACCACTTTTCCCTTCTCTCCATTTTGCTCTCTTCTCTGAACCCTCCTCCTTCTTCGTCCTCGACAGGATGATTACAGGAAATGGTTGGAATTCAGTCCTGCTAAATGGGGTCATCATCAGAAAAATTGAAACATTACAAGAGCTAGAAACTTTAATCCACAGAGAATGAGCCTCATCACTAGACTGTTTTACTGTAAAACATGTATTAGATTTACAAGTAGAAAGCATGCATTTTTTGGATGGGAAATTCAGTGCTGAACCCATTTTATTTCTGGAATGAAATTCAAATATTCGCGATCTTTCTAACATCAAATTTCGAATATCTGTAAACTGTTTGAATTTATGGTGCCTCCATTCAAAATTTTTTTTTTCACGGAGAGAGAAAGAGGACCATAGAATGGGTAGGGACTCTGTATTCCAGCAAGAAGAAACCGGGCATGAAGAAAATGTAAATGAATGAAAACCAAATTACACAGAAATGTAGTATTACATTTTACTTTTATACATCGCAATCAAAACTCAAGAGTCATGTACTGGGAAAGCCATTGGAAACCAAGAAAAACAAAACAAAAATACAATCCGAAAAAAATAACAGAGAAAAGGAAAACCCAGAAGGAAGAGTGAAATTACATTAACAGACATTGCTGTAATCTCCATCTCATTTCACCCGTCCCTCTTGCTGGGATTCATCTTCTCGTAATAGCGAATGGAGAGGAGAGATAGGGAAAGGTTCATCTCGTCCTTCCCCCAGAGCGTGGGGCCATCTGATGAAACTACAAAAGACGACGACGACGAAGAAGATGAAGAAAGCAGAGGAGAGGGTTTGAGAAAGGGCCAAAGGCAGAGTGAGTGGAGGCGACGGAATCCACCAAGGGCAAGAACGACGAAGCGCAGCTGCTGATTGCCACAACCAATGTTGGCCCAATGGCGGGTACAGACCATCTCCCAAAGCCGCTCGTCCTGAGCCGTCCTGTGCCAAAGCTTGCTCACGCACGCCGCTGCGGCCAGCGATCTCGCGTCCACGTGCTTCAGCACCTCAAATAGCAGATCCTCGTCCAGCTTCACCAACCCACTTCCCTCCTCCTCCTCCTCCTCCTCCCCTTCCCTCCTTGTCTTCTTATTATCCTCAGCCATTGGATCTTCTCCATCATCATCTCTCAGCCCCTGAGACCGCTTCGTTGTCATCTGCAATCTGGATTACAGGCTGAGAAAGAGGGAAAGAGATCTGTACTCTGTACTCTGTAGTGTGTTGGTGTTGAGATTTTTTCCTCAAAATTGAGAAGATTTTTGGAGTGAGCCCAAAGTGGAGCATCAAAAGTGACAGTACAATCAATGATATCGGTGGTGTGGAAGAAGGGGGTGCGAATAACGAGAGGAGAAAATAGTTGGCTTCTTCTTGGCTGGCTTTTCAAGGGCAACAAGACAAAGAAACGAATGAGGTTCGATTCTTTTCGAGAAGCTGACAAAAATGCCTGGGATCTTTTCCCTTCTTTGTCTCTCCTAAAATGAAAGTGACGAGAGTTACGACTTCACGATCATTGGGAATAAAATATTTTTATTTTAACATTTCAATGACGGAGAATTTTTATTTTTGAAGATTTTAATATTTATTATCCATTTCTATAATTTATATTATTATTAGGGTAACAAAATACACTTTTATTCCAATAATAAAACACCCGTACATAAATATCAGGACTTTTGGAACCCACTCGGGTTGGAATCAGGGGTTCAAAAATCGGTTCGGCCTATATGTAAATATTGGCCGATATGCCTTACGGATGATATTTCGGCCGATAATTTTATCTCTCATACCGATATCGGCTTTTTCTCTCTCCTCCGATATCGGAACCGTGAAAAAATCGTGATAAACAGTGATGAACCGTGATAAAACCGCAAAAAACCGTGAACACCCCTGAGAACCGTAAATCCTGAACCGCGAAAAACCGCAAAAAATCGTGAACACCCCTGAGAACCGTAAACCGTGGAAAACCGCGAAAAACTGTGAAAAATCGTATCGGTGTTTTAAAAAAAAAATTTTAAAAAATAAATACCGATATTTATGAATATCGGCTGATATTGTGACCGATATTTCAGACCGAATATCGGCCATATCGGCCGATATTACTCGGTTTAAAAAAACCGATATATATCGGCCGATACGATATGTATCGGCCGATATTTGGACCTTTGGTTGGAATTATTAGAAGGTGGATTAAAAAAAAAAAACAAGAGATAGAAGTGGACAAATTTTAGTTGTGTATAAATTTAGTTATAAAATCAACTTTCAAATAAGTTAAAATTGCATAGAGGGTACGTCAGAGGTAAGCCGTTTTTGTAAAAGAAAAAATTAAGGATAAAAAAAATATCAGTCGATATATCGGTTGAGACTGTTTTTTCAACTCCTGAAGTATGCTATATTGGATAGAGAGCATGGTAATGCAGTGGTGGTGAGGGGGAGAGAAGAGTCTATGTTGTAAGAGTGTTCACAGTTTGGGTTTGGACTAGGCTTGACTAAAAATGCATAAGCTCGATCGGCCAAAGCTCATTTATTTTGTATTTATTATAATTTTTTTATTTCTTTAAAAAAAATGTTGAGTATATTGATAATATAACAGTAAAGATTGAATGAATACTTAAATACCTACAATCACTTAAAATTTGAGTTCTAAGTTCAATCTCTAGCTCCTTCATCTTGATAGTCAAAGTTGATGTCTAGTGATTTTGGTGGTTAAGATTTAATGACTAGAAATTAATTTTTGAGATAATTTTTTAATAATTTTTGTTTTTAAAGTTTATTTAAATTTGTACAGTTATATTCTCAATTTATAAAACCAAAAAAAATTGTAAAAAATTAAATGGGTCTTAAAGCCCAATACACCTCAAATGACTTTAAATAAACCCCTCCTTGAGAATGGCTTCTATTTATGGGCTTCCTAACACCTTGTTCTGTTCTTGGTCTAGGAACTCTTGCCCCTATTCCTCGATCTGGACAATTTGATCTTTTAATGGCACTCTATCCAATAAGGGCTTTCAAAGTGTCCTTTCAAAGTGTCTTTCAATGTGCTTTTATTGCCTGGAATGTTTGGGCTTGAATTGACTGCGCATTGGTCCATCGGTATGTGAACATGGGCCTAGTTCAATTTGATCTGAACATGGGCGTAGTTCAATTTGATCTGAACATGGGCCTAGTGTTTTAAGCATCACTTTGTGTCAAAAGGGTAGTTTTGAGAATGAGCCCAATATGAGCTCAACACCACAATTTGATGCATTTTTTAAACACAACAAGTCCTCGTCAAAGTCGTTTATCTCGTGACTGAATCAAAACCCCTTCTAAGCTAAATAGACAAAATGATTCAAATGTTGACCAAATGGGCTTTTAAATGTAAACAGGGCTCAAGCTCAAAATATACCAATGCCAACTGAGAGAGTTGAACATGTACAGTATTATCAACCACAAGCATTGAAGCCCAAAGTCACTAATTCCTTTGAGGTGAACATGGGAGACCTTTCATTCCAAATGCCGCATGCTACGCTAATGTACACGGGCCACTCACAATTCAAAGGTAAGACATTTGAGAAGACAAATAGGCCAATATCACATGCAAACCTTATTTTAAAGAATGGCAAAATTATAGAAGGCCTCCAGCTTTATGTATTTAGACATAAGGGTTAAAATTATTATTTTTAGCTTAAATTCAACATTTTTTTTGAATTTACGTGTGAAAAACCGTGGGAACGCAAGTATAAAACCTTCATAGGTGATACCCACTGCCCTTAGGGTATACCAAGTTAGAACATGGGAGCTTGAACCTGACACTTCTCACTTTCTAAAACAGAAGGTTAACCAGTTAAGTTATACCTACGTACACAATTTATTACGAGATAAGATGATTACATGGTTTAGAAGCGGTTGCAAGCTTTAAGGATGGGTTACCATCCATTCCATTCACGAGACAATATTTGTAAAAGTCTTTGAAATAAGTTCTTGTGATTCTTTAAATAAACACAAGTGACAAATTTGAAGAGTAAAATAACTTTCCAAGTGCTCAGAATTCTTAAATTATTTGCATGTCAAAAGTCAGTATGGCTATCTATTTTCCTTTTAAATAATTTGAAATTTTAATATGAAAAAATTAACATGAAAACCTGCCAACAGAAGCATTTGAAATGTTTTTAAAGGTCAAATTGGTTTTATTAATTTAAATTTTGAAGTGATTTAATTCAACGGTGGTATGACTGTATGAGTCCATGTTGAATGATATTTGTAATGCTATGTCCACCAACCAAGAGCTTGGAGTTATAGCCATTGTCCTGCACTCGGGTTGAGTCTGTTTTTTCTGCCAAATCTATTTTATTATTAAATAAGTCCACTCGATGAATTTACCCCCTTTAAAATAAATAAACCTCTATGCTGACGAACTACGGACGAATGCACCCATGAATCCATGGTACATGAGAAAGAAAAAAAGGAAAAAGAGAAAAAGAAAAACAAAAGTATTTTTCAAAGATGTAAAACAGTAGTTGTATCATGCTTTCATTGTAGTGTACAAAGTAAATGGGTGTAACCCAACATACATGCTTGTCAAAAAAGAATGAAGAACAATCAGAAGAACAATCCACAAATCAATGGCCGGATCCTCCGTGATTAGGACCGGAGTATGCCTGAACGGCCAAATCTCTAAACGACGACGAAGCGGGCCGATCACGGAGTGGTCTAAATCCCTCCACAGGCAACAAATTAGAAAGAAGGATGACAGCGACGACAAAGATAAAAATGGAATTGAGTGCCATGCAAGACCGGCGTTCCATTGTTTGTATAATTGAGTGGATCGTAGGAGGGCGAAGTTGTGGTGGAGCTGAGGCCTTTGAGAGGTATTTATAAGGGAAAGGAAAGGGATGATTTAACTCTGTTCAAGTGAGTTGGTGAGGGAGCGATGGTGTTTTTCTAAGAGAGTTGAATATGGAGATAGGAAGACTTTTTTAGCGTGCGAAGGGTTGAAGATTTTGAAGCTGGAAAGTGGAAACACAGAGAAGAGTCAAGTAAGTCAGGCAAAACGAGTTGGTGAGCAGCGTCGGAAGGGGTATGTTTGGATTGCTTTTCTTCTTAAAACTTTGAATTCTCTCTCTTGCTAGGGTTAGGTTTTGCTGGAATCTCGATTGAGTGATTCTACCAAAGAATGGATTATAGAGAATGTGTAAGAAAAATGATCTCCATGTTATTTAGTGTGGGATAAAGGCAGTGACTATCAGCATTAAAGATTTTACGTTGGATTTTATACTATTTTTCACATGTAAATTAAAAAATTTATCTTTAAGAACATTAAATTAGATCAGGTTAGTAAAAAATATATGGATAAAATATGAGTGTAATTTTATATTTATCGAATCATCTCAGGCTCTCTGCTGATTAGATGAGTCAAATAAAATCGTCTATAATATTACAGTTTTTAAAAATTAAGACTATAAGATTAAAATAATAAAATGAAGTATACTTATTCATTGTCTATATATTTTATCTACATACATAACAATCTATTCACTTTTTTAGAAATTAGAATCATTCCATTTATCCCATTCTTGAGTAAGTTTCTCTTGTCGATTTTATATTTTTTTCATTTCTCTTCCTTGACTTTTTATTCCTTTTGGCTACAAAATGGATTGTCAAAGGACTTCAGACCCGATTGTGGTGGGTTTGTTACCGGATTTTCGCAGATTTGTGATCACTTGTCCTCTCTACATTCGGTGCACATAAATGTCAATTTCACACATCTGAATCATGGGTCTCTGTCGGATGGCACACCACCAGAACCTGAATTTATTTTTATGGTTTGAACTTTGAACTGTTTGGTTTCACCAGTTGAAGTTTGATTTCACCCCGTTGAATTTGTACCATGAAACTTGGTTTCTGGACGGTCCATTTGATTCCTACCAATTGGATTTTGATAGTTACAACTTACTATTGACGATACCAATCCTAATTTCAAACAAGATAATCAGGGCACTCCAGCTCATCCAGCTAAATGGATTGAGACCACCGATCCTCATCTCAATCCTCATCTCAAGAAGATAAGAATCATCACTGATGGAGATCCAAAAGTCTAAGAAGTCTATTTCAATCAAGACTCTTCCTTCTTATCTTATCTTCCTATCTCTTCTATCTTTATCTTTGTTATAAATATCATACTATGTATCACCTATTCAGCGTGGTGAAAATATTTGTAAACAATATAGAAGTTACACAGTATAATAGAAAGGATCTTACTTACTGTGAACTAAGTGTGGATCTTCTGTTTCTTTATGGTACAGAGCATGTTGATCTAACCACGGGGATCATTCTTTGTTCCCGCTTTCCCACCCACCCACGCCGATTTTTAATCTGTTGATTGCTGATTATCCGAAGCAGCTACCTGCCGACTCTGCTGATGCAGATCTCACTCCCTAATTTCAGATCTGTTTTCTGAAATCCTGTGTGTCCAACGCACGTCTCTGCTGCTTCTCTCCGGCGTCCATCTTGGCAGCATTTCCGCGGCGAGTACGTGGAAGAGGATCTGTACTCGGTCTAACATCGGGTTCCTCTTCCTGTTGCTACTAGCGATCACGACAGAGAGGCACTCGTTGGTGCCTTCTGATCACTTCAGATCTGTTTTTTTTTCAGATCTCAGCAGCAGTGTTTTCCGGCGAGATCTGCCGACGCTGTCTTTGCAGCGGTCTTCTCAGCTTGGAGAATCCCTGAACCTGCCCTTCTTCTCTCATTGTATGTTGTTGCTGCGTCAGATCCGTAGCACAATCCGATCTGTGCCGCCGCCCGAAGTGTGTGAGCCACGTCTCCGATCTGTGTGAGCACAATCAGATCTGCTCTTTGAGGTTGCCATTTGTGCTCTTATTCAAGCAAGCACCGCTCAGATCTGAGCCTCTTCTGCCCAGGATCAGCGACAAATTGCCATTTTCTCCACCAACTTCCCCAACCCAGACTGCCGCTGCCGCTCAGATCTGATCTGCTCTGAGCTGCCGGTTTCTCAGATCTGAAAGCCCGCTCAGACTTCCGCTCAGCTAGCAGCATTCTATCTTGGCCGATCAAGGGTCCTGTGTGAGCTCTGCCTTCGCTGGTTTCCTCATTCTGAAAACTTGAAACAGTGGGCATCGTTTGTTCTTCCGCTGCTCCGACTCGGATCTCGCCCTGACGGTTCTGCTGAATGCCGATCCAGTTTTCCCCGACAAGCCGACGCTGAGTTTGCTGCTGACACAGCCGAGCCCTTACGGGTATACTTGTGACTTTGCCGTCAGATCTGATACAGATCGGCTTCTCCGTTGACAGCATACCTGATCTGATTGCAGTTCCCAGATCTGCCGCCTGTCCGCGCGCTTCTCTCTCTGGCGTCCTCTACTTCCGCTCCACCGGTTGCCGATCTAGCTGCTGAGTTTTTTTCTTCTCTGCTTCTCTCCTCTCTTCTCTCTTTAAAAGTCAGCCGAACGGCTTGACTCTTCAGGGACAGAAACAAAAAAAAAAAAACAACGAACAAAGCAGAACCGAGAGAAAAAAAAAAAAAAAAAAATTCGAAAGGAGTACCTCGGGTTCAGTTGCATTATCTTCTCCTCACATTCCCTCATGGCCTCTTCATCAGTGCACCCTTATCCGTACCCTTCTTCTTTAAATGTTGGAAATTTTGTTTCCATTAAGCTTATTCAAACAAATTTTCTTCTTTGGAAAACCCAAGTAATGGGTCTCATAGAAAGCCAGGATATGTTTGGTTTTTTGGACGGGAGTTTTTCAATGCCAGATGTTGCTTATAGTACCCCCACCTATTACTGGAGGTGAGACTAGTACAACACATAATCCCGCTTACATTGCATGGCGAAGATCTGATCGACTTCTCCGTGGATGGATTACTGGCACTCTTTCAGAAGAAGTTCTTGGGCTGGTTGTCGGACTTGAGACATCGGCCGATGTTTGGCGTGCTTTGCTGGACTCGTTTGCCCAAGATTCGCAAGAGCGAGAATTTTATCTTCTTCAAAGCATGCAGTTGCACTCTAAGAATAATTCTTCCATGTCTGAGTACATTCGTACATTCAAAACTTACTGTGATGATCTGGCTGCGATTTGCAAACCTGTGGATGATAGAACCAAAGTCTTTGGTATTCTTAAAGGACTAGGTCAAGGCTATGAGTCCTTTGTCACTACAATGCTTAAACCACCTATTCCTTCTTATCGTGACCTTATCCTCTGCTACAAGGCCATGAAACTATGAAGAATCTTCATAACTCAAGCAACTCCTCCTCTCCCAATCACAATATGGCTTTTGTTGGAGAGCGTTCTGGCGGGTCAAATTACAACCGTTCCAGAAGAGGAAGAGGAACTGGTAGTTTTACCTCCAGAGGACGAGGCTTCACTCAAGGACGAGTTCACTCCCCCAGTCTGGTGGTAACAATCAGCGCGTATCTCCTACAGGCTCAAATACCAGTGGTGGATCTCATCGCCCCTCACGACTCACTACTCCATCATCAACACGCCCTCAATCCGAAGAAGAAATCAAGTGTCAGATCTGTGGCAAACTACGACATACAGCTCTCGAATGTTGGCATAGGTTTAATCAAGTCTATCAACCAGATGATGTGACTCAGGCTCTTACAACAACTTCATTGACTGATACTCCAGAACAGACTTGGTATCCAGACACAGGAGCCACATCTCACATGACTGTTGATCCTGGTAAGCTTATCTCTTGTTCCATATCATGGCAGTGACAGGGTTCTTGTTGGTAATGGTAATTCCCTAGATATCTCTCACATTGGATCTGCACATATTGGTCTGGAAAATACAAACTTGCGTCTGGATAATGTCTTAGTAGTTCCTGAGATTAAACGGAACTTATTATCTATCAGTCAACTTACTTCTGATTATTCTTATGTGGTTGAATTTAATTCACATGGTTTTATGATCAAGGACAGCAAAACCAGAGCCGTGATTGCCTCAGGAAATAGGTCTGGAGGTTTGTACGCTCTTCAGCCTAAGGAGGAAGCATCCCTGTTTTCAACACGATTTCGCTCTACAACTGATGATGTTTGGCATCAAAGACTTGGTCATCTTCAAGATAGGGTAGTTGAATTTTTGAAAAAGAATAAACTTGTTATCAGCACTAGCAAAAATAAAATTGATTCTGTCTGTAATAGCTGTCAAATGGCTAAGGCGTGCCGTCTTCCTATTATTTCATCCAATGATTTTTGCACAGAACCATTTGCCGTGATTCATAGTGATCTATTGGGCCCTGCACCAGTAACATCTTTTCAACGATATCGCTATTATGTAATATTTGTTGATGAATGTACCAGATATACATGGTTCTATCCTCTCAAGCAAAAATCAGATTTCTTTCAATGTTTTATTCTTTTTCAAAAGTACATTGATATTCAGTTTGACAAGAAAATTAGGATCTTCCAGTCTGATGGTGGAGGGGAATTTGCTAATTCCAAATTTAGGCATTATCTATCAGATCTCGGCATTAAGTATCAAATGTCTTGCCCCAAGACTCCAGAACAAAATGGGCTAGCTGAACGGAAGCATCGCCATGTCACTGAGTTGGGTCTTTCCATGATGTTCCACGCACATGTACCTCGACGGTTTTGGGTTGAAGCTTTTAGTACTGCTGTATGGTTGATTAATAGACAACCCTCTCGGGTCCTGGATTGGCAAAGCCCATATGCAACATTACACCACAAACATCCGGACTATGGATCTTTACGAATTTTTGGCAGCAAATGCTTTCCTTGTCTTCGGGATTATGCCAAGAACAAGTTTGAACCACGGTCTCTCCCATGCATATTTCTTGGCTACAGTGAACATTACAAAGGATACCGTTGTTATTATCCGCCAACAAATCGCGTCTATCTCTCACGCCATGTTGTCTTTGATGAATCACTGTTTCCCTTTCAGGATCCAAGTTTACTCTATAACTCTTCAAATATTGCTACTGATTTCATTGAGTTTTCTGACTGGATGACAGATGATCAAGTGGTAGCCGTGAACTCCAATGCTACTGCTTATGACACACGATCTCCCTCAACTTCTGATCTGTGGACTCATATTGAGAATCCTTCTCCTACTCCTGCTATGGATGACACATCTTCTTCACCAGTAGCATTTGATCCTGACGCTGGACAGTCTACACAGAGTGATCCATCTCCATCATCCAGTAGCTCTCCCACACAGTCTGATGATCATGATCCCATCTTATCAAGTACAGTCTCTGAGGCTCAACCGATCAACATCTCTTCTACGGCAGGCTCAACCTACTCAATGGTTACTCGTCGCGGTCATGGTATTACCAAACCTAATCCCAAGTATTTCAATTCTGATTATTGTCTATTGGCACAGTCTGTACCATCAGAACCAAAATCCATTATCTCCGCCCTCAAGCATCCTGGCTGGACCACTGCCATGACAGACGAATTGTCAGCTCTCTCTCTCAATGACACTTGGGATTTAGTTCCTCGACAGTCGACCATGAATGTCCTCGGCTGTAAGTGGGTCTTTAAAGCAAAACTCAAGGCTGATGGTTCCTTAGAACGCTTAAAAGCTCGCCTCGTGGCAAAGGGTTACAATCAAATTCCAGGCATTGATTTTTCTGAAACCTTCTCTCCTGTAGTCAAGCCTGCCACGATTCGGCTCATTCTTACTATTGCTCTAGCTCATGGATGGGAGATTCGTCAATTAGACGTTAAAAATGCATTTCTTCATGGCAATTTATCTGAACCAGTTTTTATGGAACAACCTCCAGGTTTTAAAAGATCCTGCACTACCAACTCATGTATGTTCTCTTAAACGTGCACTCTATGGGCTGCGACAAGCTCCGCGTGCATGGTTCGATCGCTTCAGCTCTTTCATTTTGACCCTTGGTTTTTTCTGCAGCATAGCTGACTCCTCATTATTTATTTATCATGGTCGTCAAGGTACTTTACTGCTATTATTGTATGTTGATGACATCATAGTCACAGGATCTAGTCCTGGCCTCGCTTCATGGATTCATCTCACAATTGAGCAAGGAATTTGCAATGAAAGACCTTGGCCCTCTGCACTACTTTCTTGGCATCTTCGTTATACCATTTTCTGGTGGCTTATTTCTCACACAGAAAAAATATGCCCTGGATCTTTTGGAACGTGCTCGTATGCAAGGTTGTAAGCCCATCTCCACACCGATGGCCACTAAGTTGCGCCCAAGACCGACCGATAATGATCCTTATCCGGATCCCTTCTTTTATCGCAGTATTGTTGGAGGTTTGCAATATCTCACTATCACTCGTCCTGATCTATCCTACAGTGTCAATTATGTGTGCCAGTATTTGCACAATCCTACTCTTTTGCACTTTCAGATGGTAAAGCGTATTCTTCGCTATATTCAAGGAACTGTCAATTACGGATTTCGTCTTCTCGCTCGATGTCATATGCAACTTTATGCCTTCTCAGATGCTGATTGGGCCGGCTGTCCAATCACTCGTCGTTCAACAACCGGTTTTTGCACTTATCTAGGAAGTAACTGTATCTCCTGGACTGCAAAAAAACAACCTACTGTGGCCAGATCTAGTACAGAAACAGAATATCGAGCTCTTGCCTCTGCCGCTGCTGAACTCACATGGCTCACTTATCTTCTCCGTGATATTGGTCTCCATCTCTCATCTCCCCCAATACTTCACTCCGATAATATTTCGGCATTACATCTCACTATCAATCCTGTCTTTCATGCACGCACTAAGCATATTGAAATTGATTATCATTTTGTTCGAGAAAAGGTTGCTCTTGGTTCTCTTGTCACAAAGTATGTACCATCTTCTCAACAAGTTGCTGACATCTTTACTAAAGCTCTTCCAAGACAGCAACATTACTTGTTATGTACCAAACTGGGCCTCTGGCGTCATCCGCGGCTCAGTTTGAAGGTGGATATTGACGATACCAATCCTAATTTCAAACAAGATAATCAGGGCACTCCAGCTCATCCAGCTAAATGGATTGAGACCACCGATCCTCATCTCAATCCTCATCTCAAGAAGATAAGAATCATCACTGATGGAGATCCAAAAGTCTAAGAAGTCTATTTCAATCAAGACTCTTCCTTCTTATCTTATCTTCCTATCTCTTCTATCTTTATCTTTGTTATAAATATCATACTCTGTATCACCTATTCAGCGTGGTGAAAATATTTGTAAACAATATAGAAGTTACACAGTATAATAGAAATGATCTTACTTATTGTGAACTAAGTGTGGATCTTCTGTTTCTTTACTTACAAGGGTATAATTTTTCACTTATATAGGACAAAGGTGAATTTTTAATTGGCTAAAATTTATTTATTTATCTACATTGATGTAGTTCAAATGATTGTCTTTTCTCTTAGAAAGTGCGAAGTTATAGGTTCGAGCCTCCATGGCTTAACCTTGGTGTGCCATAGGAATAGTGGATTCACCTGTGAAGATTTTACTCTAAGTATTCCGTGATTTTTCACACACAAATTCCAAAAAAAAAGAGGTCCATCTATTTTATAATTCCATATTGAGTGAGTGTAGAACGTTTATATTTAAATAAATTCAAAGGTTTTTTATTTTTATTTGATTTGTTGTGGGTGATTCTCTAAATCTAAAATGAACTTTCTCTGCCTTCCCACCAGTGTTTTAGGGATTGAAGGATTTGAAGCTGTGTAATACCATGCAAGTAACATGATATCTTGGACGGTTGGACCTCAAGATGTTGAACTTGAACATGGAAAACTCGTGGAACGACAAATCCTTGGAAAGTGGAACCAGTCACCCCTCATACACACGTGCGATCATCAACAGCACGTGGAGTTCTTAAATGAAGATATACTTAGATTTGTTCTGTGTCGGTGACACGACTGAGTAAGATTTAAGTTAAGCAAATCAATAAGTTTTAGCTAATTTCTTTCTAGAGTTGACTTAAAAAACTCGTCTAAATTATTAGACTAGATAAGATTTTGAGGGAGGCTACAACTTAACTAGGTCAAGTTTTGTGAGCTCAAACCCAAATCACAATTAAAGGGCTGAGCTGGAGCTTAGACTAAAATTAATTTAAATTAGTCAACATCGAATCCGACTCAAATTGTATCTGTAGGATCTGAATCCGATTTCAAATTTAAAATGACCTAAGCCACTTTAGACCTAAAATGGAATTCCTTTTGAATTATTTTTATAAAATATTAATTATATATTATATAATTTTATATTTAACACTATCAATTAAAGAAAATTAAATTTGGAAAAAATGCTATAAATTCGGTCCTTCGCGCCAAGGTATTAGGCCTGCTTCAACTCAAATTTTAGTTCAACCTTTCTGTTTTGGGCCTGATATGAGCCCGACCCAAGCCTGAGTCTATTTTGGGACTGCATCTCATTCTTTCAAAATTAAACTTTCATAAAATGCCATCTAAATATAAAATATATGTAAAATAGCCATTAATTTTCATTGTTGTCAGAGGTCTCTCTTTCTTATTCCTGAAATAAATGGTGACAATAAAAAAAAAAAAGTTGGGTGAGGCACCACTAACATTAGTGTGGGGTCATCGTTTAGTGATCACTGATCAGATGGTCGAGATGAAACGTTGGGAATGATGTGTCTTGACTCTTGAAGATTGGTAGACCTAACTTTTTAATTAGCTGCCGACTTCCAAACAACTTGGAAGAGTGTACAACACTACTGAAGGGCATGTCTGTGCATAAATAAAATTCATAAATCTTTAATCTCTAATAATTTTAAGTTCTGAAATACTAATTTTGAAGATTTGGAATTTTTACTCGAGAAAAAAAATCTTATTTGGTGTGACAAATGCAGATTTTATTAATTTTAATTATAAATAAAAATCTTTGTTATGCAGGATAATTAAAATAAAATGTTTTGAAATATTATGCCAAAAGAGAGACCATCAAGTATGGAAATGTCTAAAATGGGTTTGTGTGGGGATGCATTGCTTGCCGTTTAATTCATTCTTTGGCTGCATTTGGATGAGGGATAAATTTTGGAGGGATTAACATGAGCAAACTCTGGTGAAGGGTTACTCCAAGAACCTCACCTTTGAAAAGGGTTTTCAAAAATTACCCCTTCTCTTTAGTTACTAATCAGGGGTAATGAGATTACCTCCGTTACCCCCATCCAAACACAACCTTTGTGCTAATGAGTTGCAGTATTGTTTATTAGCCCAACTTGAGTATTTGGTGGGGATTGATCTTTAAAGAAGAAAGAGATAATCGAGTGCAGAAGATTTCATAATAATCTTAGGTCATATCCATCATTCGTTTGATATTATTATATATTTTAAATTTTAAAATTCATCTATAGATGGTAGATATGTAGAATCTTACCTTTTTTATAGTTAAATTTCTTCCACTTAATCACTTCTCTTGAAAAAACAAAAAGAGTTTAACAAATATCTAAGCATTGTCATTGAGCACTGTAACATCAGATAGATCTAAAGAGTCGGATAATCAATTCAATTAATCTAGATTTTAAACTAGCCATTTTTTTTTTTGAAAGATTAGTAGATTCATTCAAAGAGGGAAAACTCAGAAATAATACAAAGGATTATCTACAGCGCGGGCCAGGCAGAGCCACCCGCGATCAGGCCAGAACAGAGAAGCCCAGCAGGGCCAGATCCCAGAAGCGGAGAAAGAAAAGCAAAGTATGGACCAGGCCCCAGAAACACCCACATCCCGGGCCAAACCAGCTGATTGGGTCCGGATTTGAGACTGATCAGAGCATGCTGATTAAAAAAAATGTTGTATCAGTCCATATTTAGACTCCTGAATTTTCAGTCTATTGATGAGATCGATATAAAATTAATTTAATTTACAAAGAATAGACAGACATGAAAAGAATTTGATTTTAAAATTGTAATCAGCTCCATGTACAAGTCCAAGTAGAGACATCCTCCCTGAGTCATAACTCATAACCATGGTAGCCCAGGTGAAGTTATTTATTGCCAACAATATGAACTCAGGAAAGATAGGTGGCGTTGATTAATCTAATTCATTTTCTATTGGTAGTTATGGATGACCCACTCTATTTGATGTGACACTTCAGTTTTCAAAATAAATAAATATATATATATATATATATATATATATATATATATATACATCGATATTCTCACTTCAGAAAAGAAGTAAGACTAATTTCACGGATACACAAAATCACACGCAAGTCTTGTTTATCAGATAAGTTCAACAGAAGTCGCCAAGACATTTAGTCTAATTTTAAACTTAGATCAAGTGAACTATCTTTGTGAATATATATATATATACATAAACTTTTTTTATTACATCGATATTCTCACTTCAGAAAAGAAGTAAGACTAATTTCACGGATACACAAAATCACACGCAAGTCTTGTTCATCAGATAAGTTCAACAGAAGTCGCCAAGACATTTAGTCTAATTTTAAACTTAGATCAACTGAACTATCTTTGTGAATAAAAAATGAGACATTGAAATTAAAAAGTATAACAAATCAACTGAACTATCTTTGTGACTTAAAAATGAGATATTGGAATTAAAAAGTATAACAAATATTAGAGAAAGATAGTTGGAATCATTTTATGAAAATATAGTTCTACATAATAACTTTATTATAAGTAGTTCTACAGTTAACTTTCAATCATCCATTTGAAGAGGTCTGGCTTAAACTTACTTTATACGGTTTTAAAAACGATAAAACTTTAATTAGCCATCTAATATGAAATTAACTCTATGCAGTTCCAGCAACAAGTGTACAGACCACATCAATACCAAAAAACTAATTTTCCATTAAGCATATCAATAGACCCAACAGATCCATCAATATTTCTTTTAAGACCAAGGTGTCTCACGAGACTCTGGAGCATGTGTAAATCTCTCAATCTATTTACGCCGGTTAAAAAAATATATGATCTTTGAAACATGTATAAACTTCTTAATCTGCATAATTTGGATAGAAAATAATGTGGAGTGGCCTTTTCTTTTTTTTTTTTCTGTTAAAGAAAACTCGATTTCAAAACTTTATGCAAACGTGGGCGAGTTTTGATTATAAAGCTAATCTCTCACACTTACAGACCCACTAACATATCACAGATCTATGCTTTTAAAAGATCAAGGTTTACCTTAAGAAATGGTTAATGTTTTTTTATTTCCAGATTAGCTTGAAAAATCATGTCTATCTCACATGAGGTTTCGTTTTAATTACATAAATATTTTGGAGGATACTGACATGAATATGAGTAATGTTGACAATGTTGCTGATAATTAATTTTGAGAAACGAGTTCAATTTTGTAAATGTATGTAATGGGTTTTCTTTAAGTAACCATGACTCAATGAATAGCAGGTGGCTTGAACCGATTAGTTAAAAATAAATAAAAAATCAAATAAAATAATGTTGCCTGAAAGTCAAACCATCTGTCTACCGAAAGCACCTTAACCATTACAGATCAGAACAAGTGCTAGAAATTTAGAATACAAGTAATGCAGAAGGTAGCCAAGTTGTGTATAAATTAAATGGTGGTTTAATCATTTTAAATTTAAGGTGATGACAAATTCATCTCTAAATTTGTCATTAATGTGCCAAAAAATCCGGCAATAGCTTACAAAATGGAATCTCAAGCCTTAACAGGATTTTCACTCCTTCGAATATGCCTCTGTTTATCTATTTTAAAACCCTCACTACTCTCTCACCTTCTCAAGAGAAACCTCCCTCTCTCTCTCTCTCTCTCTCTCTCTCTCTCTCTCTCTCTCTCTGTTTTCTTTGTTGGACTACCATGGAAGGGTTGATGGAGGTGTGGTGGAACTTAACAATGGCAGGTGCACCACTATTTACCGCACTTGCTTTGGTAGCTGGTGTAATGATGTACTTCTATTCTCCTTACTGGGCAGTGAGACAAGTGCCTGGTCCTCCAACCATACCTTTCTTAGGGCACCTTCTCTTGCTTACCAAATATGGTCCTGATGTCTTTACTGTCCTTGCCAAAAAATATGGAACTATTTATAGGTAAGCTGGTGTATTTTTTTTTTTTAATGATGGGTAAATAATTCATTCATGGAGGGGAAGTCTCCCAAAAATACAAACAGAAACAGGGCAAGAGGCCCACGAAGAAAAGAAGAAACGGAGATTATTTTCTGATGATGCACTCTTTTAAAATGAATTTTGAAATTTGTCCTTGTTTTTAGGAAAGAGGAAACGAGAAGGGAGAAGAGAAGTATGAGCAAATTTGAAAATTCTTTTTGAAAAAGTGTACATGGAAGAAAATAGGAGTGCAAAAATCATTAAAACAAAAGAAAAAAAAAGATAAGAAAGAGCTGAAACGAGACAAGCCCACGGTCTGGGCTAAGCTGAAAATCAAAAGGGTCCAAATAACAAAACCCACAATCCGGGTCAGGTATAATAAGTTATCTGCTAGAGACTGTCAGGCCCTGAATCTCCACTACTAATTTTGAAAATCCTATTCTCTATAGTTTCAAATTTGATAAAATGAATAGTAAAGATGTAGTATTTAAGGGTAGTATAATGAAGTCTATTGTATCTTGTATTTTTTATTTTAAAATAATAGATTTTTAAAATGGATGGTAGAGATGCAAAGTTGATGGTATTACCATCAAGTCTCTTTTATGTGATGATATTTAGGAGAAATAGTTAAGATAGTAATATTGTCATGGTGTAATTAGCAATTTTTTTTTTAATTTGATTCTGCAGTTAGTATTTTATATTTAACTTGAATGAGTGTAGGTTTCACATGGGAAGGCAGCCACTGGTAATCGTTGCAGACCCAGAACTCGTTAGAGAGGTGGGGATAAAGAAATTCAAAGATGTGCCAAATAGAAGCACACCTCCTCCAATCTATACATCCCTTCTCCACCAGAGAGGACTTTTCTTCACCAGGTGAATACTAAAACAGATAAATATGCATAAATGTGCATTTCTGTATCTATATACATCTATAGAGAAGACTGCTGAAGCAAGGATTAAGATCAGTAATTCATGAATGCTTGATAAACATTCACCTAATTTTCTAAACTACTGAAACTCTTTAGTTTTTAATTTTACTTAATTTCATAAATTTCAAGAGCACAACTGTTTTCTTCATTTCCTTAAATCCTCTTTCAATACACTCTATCGTATCATTATTTTTGTAATCTTGACCTCAATAAAACTGAGGGGTTGACCGGTTTAAATGGGTAAATTTTGGGTATTAAATGGATTTAATGGGCTAAATGGTTTAGGTTAATGGGAGTTTAAATGGGTTAAATGAGCATTAATGGATGAAATAAAAGAATTGGATAAAAGCATTAATGGGCGGTGCATTTGCGTCGGTTGTGGAGGTGGAGGAATCGGCAGGCTGGAGCAGCAGCAAAGGTGAGAACGTCGGCTGGGGTACGCCCAGGCACGGACGGGGAGAAAGGACGGAGAAGAAGAAGAGAGATCCAAGAGCACCGTCTCAGACGGGAAGATGAGGGAAGAGAAGAAAAAAGTAGAAACAAAGAAGAAGAGGAGGGAGAGAGGAGAAAGATACAGAAATCCATCCGGAAGGAGATGGGAGAATAATTTTCTATTGATTATTTCTCAATTACACCAACACGTTAAAATAGAAATAAATTAAAAACGAAAATAGAAAATTAAATAAGAAAATAAATCTAAATAAATTAAATTTTACAACAGAGAAATAGAAAGAAAACAAAAATATATTTTTTCCAGATTTCTTGGGTTTCTTGCTGGGTTTCGTGATTTAACTTTTTGGTTTTGGGGTAGTGGCAAATTTTTTTAATGGTGACTCCATTACGTGGTAATTATAAGTAAAACTCCGGATCCATGACACCACCTACAAGCACTATAGATCAAATTAGGGGCTAGGTAAAACTCCAGATCCATGATACCACCCACAAGCACTATAGATCAGATTAGGTGGTAGGTAAAACTCCGGATCCGTGACACCACCCACAAATACTATAAGATCAGATTAAGCGCTCCAAAGGTTTGAAGGAAAAAACTCCCACACTGATAATACCCAACTATTTGAATAAATAAAGCGATGGGTCGTAGCAAGTTAATTCTACCTTTTGCACTTTCAAAATAACATGAACGTTTGAAAATAATAAGATTATTATCACATAATCACTTCTCTCTTTTTTTCTTTTTTCTTTTTAAAAAAGATGAAATTCTATAGAAAATAGATTAAAGAGAATGACCCTAAAAAGTTATTAGATGGTCATATAAAATGATGAAATGTGTAAAAAAATTTATGAATAAGATGTGTATGAAATAACACCTCTATTTGATCATTTTATCCTTTTGATTTTCATCTTCAAATTGATTTTTCTATAGCTCATTCGTTGAGATGATTTGATAAGCATGAAACTTCACTTACACTCGGAATGTTTTTACTTACACATCTCACCTTATTATAGGCTCCAAATCATAATTTTTTAGGACTTAATTCTCAAATGACTCTCATCTGATTTTTATAGGGATTTGAGGTGGTCAACTATGCGCAACGCCCTTCTGTCTATCTACCAACCTTCTCACCTTTCTAACTTGATCCCATCAATGCAATCCTACATAGAGTCTGCAACTAAAGGCCTCTCTACCAAACATGAAGAAGAAGAAGAAATCAATTTATCCAACTTCACATTGGGACTTGCCACAGACATTATAGGCCAAGCTGCTTTTGGTGTAGACTTTGGCCTCTCCAAAGAGCAAACACCCAAAAACCCTAGCAATGACAACAAAGATAATGACAGTGAAGTTACAAGTTTCATCAAAGAACACATCTATGCTACTACGTCCCTTAAAATGGACCTGACGGGGACCATGTCCACCATAATAGGCCTTGTTTTTCCAATCCTTCAAGAGCCCGTCAGACAAGTACTCAGGTGGATTCCATGGGCTGCTGATTGGAAATTAGATCAGACCAACAAAAATTTGAATTGCCGACTTGATCGGATCGTCGAAAGCAGAATGAAAAACAAAGACAGAGGAACAAAGGACTTCTTGTCATGCATATTGAATGCAAGGGAATCAGGGGAAGTGGCGAGGACCATCTTTACATCAGATTACATCAGTGCTCTTGCTTATGAGCATCTGCTGGCTGGATCAACAACAACATCTTTTACGGTGTCGTCAGTCCTGTATTTGGTCTCGGAAAATTCCCAAGTAGAGAAGAAGTTGATTGAAGAAATTGATGGATTTGGCCCACACAATCTTAGGCCAACAAGTGCTGATCTCCAATCTAAATTTCCCTATCTTGATCAGGTGGGTCACACTACTTTCATATTCATATTGAATTTATTATAAATTAGACAAACTCTTTTGTCACTAACATCTGCATTTTTGCATGTCAATCTGTGGATTGTTTAGGTCATAAAGGAAGCAATGCGGTTTTATATTGGATCCCCATTGGTTGCGAGGGAAACAAGTCGACCAGTAGAAATAGGAGGCTATCTCCTCCCAAAGGTATTCTTTTAATCATGTCAAATAGACTTTTGGAGTTTCTCATTTTGTGTTAGACCAATTTCTCATTGGTTTTGCATTTTTGTCCTGTTTTGATCCAAACTGGTGACCCAATAGTTTGATCACTGGTTCAATTTCAGAAATAATGACTGAAGAACATTTGATGTTTATTCATATGTAGGGTACATGGGTTTGGCTAGGACTCGGAATTATAGCCAAAGATCCTAAGCATTTCCCGGAGCCACACAGCTTCCGGCCTGAGAGATTCGACCCGACATGCGATGAAGAGAAACAACGGCACCCGTATGCACACATCCCATTTGGGATTGGCCCTCGAGCATGTATTGGACAGAAGTTTTCCTTACAAGAAATCAAGCTTACTCTGATACATTTCTATCGAAATTACATTTTCCGACGCTCCCCGAAAACGGAATCCCCTCCCGAACTCGACTACGGTATCATTCAGAGCTTCAAGCATGGTATCAAGCTCCAAGTCATTAAGAGAGAAGTCCAAGTATATTAATCTTTAAGTTGAGTCTGTTTTCTGCTTTGTTTTGCTGAAGTAAAAGCATGTAACGCAGTGAAGTGATGCCTGGTTGTCTGTTATCTTCATGATTTTCATCAGGGTGCTACTTATTATTGTATTTACTCTTTACAGATCCTACTCTTGGAACTTTCCTCAGAAATCATTCATCCAAACTTTAATCGTAGGCAAGATTACTATGAAACTATGAATGAACAAGTTTACAACCTGAAAATTCTGATCTCTGAAGACCTGAAAGATTCCATTAAAAATAGGGTCTCAATAATTTTTTTTAAGAGACCTTTCATCTTACTAATCTTTTGAGTTTTAGTGTGTATCTTTTAAACCAACTTATCAGTTCAGCTTGAATCTGAGGCTAAAGAAGGCTAGGATGCCGTATCTAAGCTAACAGTCAGTCAGTTGTGTGTTTTGTTGCTTGAATGCATAAAGTAATAGAGTTTATTTTTTAGTTAATACTCCCTCGGTTCTAAATTAGTTGTCTTATATGGATTTTGGAATTGTCCCAATCTCATTTAAATTGGAATAGCGTAAAATGTATTGAAAATGGATGAGATCAAATGGAGTGCTAGTCTTATATAAATAGTTCTTTAAAAAATACAAATATTTCAAATGAGATAACTAAAATGGGAGAGAGGGAGTATATTATATGGGTTAGTGAGACCTGTGGTATTGAAGATTAGTATTTAAAAAATAAAACTTAAGGCCAAAAGATATTTTGAGTGATTAGATTTAAATTTATTAAAATTAAAGGTGGGGTGGATATTAATTTCAATATATTTGAATTAGAATGATTAAGAATTATCTCAAATGTTTAGATTGAGAAACTCCATATGTCACTCCTTTTCTTCATATATTCTAGGAGGGCTTAGACTCATAACTGAAGTTAATTGAAGTTGGATATTTTTTTATTGATCACCTTTAATCATAAAGCTTAATTTTAATCATAAAGATGAGATGCAGAAGTGCGGAATAAGTAAATAATTTAAAATATAACTACATTTTTGTTATTTTTCCTAAAACATATTTTACATGAGAAGTGATGTAAATTTTTAGAATTTATGAAAACTCAAGAAGTTTTTAATGTTTTAAAAAATATAAGGTGTTTTAGAGTTATAAAAAAAAAATCATTCTAAAAAGGTGAATTAATAGTTTCAGAGAGAAGATGGAATTCTCTGCCCTGTTTCTTCTATTTCAAACCAATGTTTGACTTTTAACTAACAATATTGTAATTTCAATTAAATCAAATCAATTAAAGATTCAATTTTACAAAGAATGTCATTACTTATTCATGATAATAAATTATTAGTTGACATCTTTAAATACGCACATTACCTTAAATTATCCAGTTGCATTGCTTAAAAATTTAGATGTTAATCATTTCAAACATCATCTAAAGACTACAAATATTTTAATGGTGTCGTGGAACATTGAATTAAAAATTTAATATAATTGTGAGTAGTTTAAAATGTAAAGAATAAATAAATGAAGTAAAAATCTAATTAAAGAAGAGACAGTAAATACGAGAAAAAATAAATAAATGATCATTATAGTGCTTAGAGATTTGTTTAGTAGTCAAAATTCACCCTTATTTACGACAAATTTTGAGGGAAATTCCCTCCAACATAAAAAATGTCACTCTAAATTGTTAGATATGTAGTATTCTAGAGGTTTACATGTATCATAAAATTAGCCAAGTGGAACATTAGTTTCCTTGGTCTTAAAAAAAAATACACTACATAGAAAATTCTCAATTATAAAAATTAAAATTCTCATTCTAAAAAATATAATAATTTTTTAATTGATTTCTAACATAGCAAAGCAAAGTATATCTCTCTTTCTCTTTAAAAAAATGAGGTCCAATATTTAATTGATTAGGTTCTTTAAACTTTGAAGAGGATTACTGTTCTAAAGTGATTTGGATATAACTATATAAGGAGGTGAAGAAGTCCCCTTCAATCCCTCCCAAGCATTTTCATCTTCGACAGCCTCAGGAATCAGGATCTTTCCCAGCAGAGGTACGCAATTTTCTTAGAAATTGCATGAGAAGGAATTAAGAAAAAGTAATTTCTCAGAAAATAGACACTTCTTTTTTTCAAAAATCATCGAACCCCGTTACTGTTCCTAGTTAGAACTTGGTTATTTTCTCTGAAAAATAGTTTGTTTTTCCATGCCTCCAAACGGAGTCGAAAATTTCAATTCCTTCTGAGCTTTTCCATTCTCTAACTCTCTCCATCCCTCCCAAAACGCTTTCGTAGGTTTTATTTTTCTTTCGTGCTTTGTGAGCATCTGTCAATTCGTTTGTTTAACTCGACGTGTTAATTCAATTGGAAGAAACCGAATCCATGGATTTCTGTACTTATTTTTTATACATAATTTTCTTGTTGGTGATTATTTAGGAAACTCTTTACTTATTGTGCCAGAAATTTATTGCTTCATTAACTTTTATAATTTTATTTTATTTTTCGATTTCTGCCATTAGACCCTTTGGTCCATGTGATTGGATGGAAATCCAATTGTCGCATTGGGGTGATTGAGCTGTTTTAAAACTTCATTAGCTCAAAGATGATGGATTTTTGGGAAAGTTTATCTTGTTATGGTCTCGCCTTTTTATCCTATATGTTCTTTAACATTTTTATATGTAAAAATGAATGACAACCCGCATCTTATTAGGCAACCGGTTAATCTATAACTATACAAAAAATGACAGCATCATCATCATCATCGTTATCATTGTCACTATTATTGTTATTTTTGTTGGGGGCTTCAGATGTTTCCCATTTTATTCCCGCAAAGTTTTTTTTTAGTTTTTGGGATAAAGTGGTGTTTGTTATTGATCAGTTCTACCTGTTGATTATATGGAAAACACTAAGCAAACTCCCTATATATTCTTTTTGGAATTGGATTTTCTTTATTTTTTTAATGTTCAGCATTTGTTGTTTGAGTTCGATATGAGGAAACTCAATTGGTAGACTCCTTTTAGTAGCCAGTTGGTCTAAAACCAAATTGAAGATGATTTATTGAAGTGCATGATGAGCAAACTATAGCTGATATGTCTTTTTAATCTTTTCATGAATTTTCTGAAACACTTTGATTTTTTTTGATGTTTCAATTCAATAGAAAGAGAGGGTCCCTTTGTCAGGTTTCTCCTAAAAGCCCATTGATCGGCTAGTTTAACCATTAATGCGATTTTGGAAATTGTCTGCTATTTACTTTCTTTTTATGGTTTTAAAATGGTGTTTATTAGTTTTCCAGGTTTACTTGCTTCTGGCAGGATGTATACAATGAATGCAGCTGTGCCGACACTCAGCATTTCATCCAACAAATCTCAAAGTAATTATTCTATTTATCATGTTTTAATGTCTCCCTTTTTTCTTTTTTTCTTCCATTTTGAGTGTTCTTGCACTTTCATGCAAACATGTATTGTTGATTTTACGAATGAAAGGGACACAGAGAACAGAATCATTTCTAAAAAGGGATAGATGAGGCTATTCAATATGTAGGCATGTCAAGTTGTCTGACAAACTGTTCTAGACTTTGAAAAGTACAAACACCTAGGTTATCAGCAAATTCAGGATCTCTGGAAATAACTGCATGATTCTTCAAAGCAATTCTACATCTTTTCACTGTTTCCAGTCAGCCTGCCCCCTTAATCAACCTCCACGATACCCAGTTTTTAATACTTGATTCTCATCTATGGTCATATATGTAATGTGTTCTACTTATAAAGACCAAATTGAGTTCATGAAAGATGCAACTCATACACTTGGGTCAGGGTTATAGTTGTTTCTACCAGTGGTTAATTTCATAACACCAATGAAGCGCAATTTCTTAAAAGTGACTGATCTTTGGAACAGCACATGTTCCCTAGAAATTTGAAAAAAATAATATTCTGAATATGGTCTTTGGGGTGTTGACATGTGCTTCACCTTTTGTTTTGCCATTGAGTTGCATGCTTTCGAACACCATTTAAAACACTGATTGAGATGTCATCATGATTGAACTTTTTGTGTTGTTTCACCCTTTTCTCCCAATTCTTTTCTCATCCAACCTAAACTCAATTGGTGTATTTGGCAACCGGTAGATTCTTATATTGGAGATTCTAAATTTAGGTGATTAGGAAAAAAATCCCTCAGATTAAAAATCTTTCTATTTAGTTGTCATTAGAGGACGGAAAGATTGGTTGTTGCTACTTACTAGAGTGGAAAAGGTTTGAGGAGGGTTTTAAACTGAATTTTCATACTCAAGAGATGGAGATCCACTTATACATGGTACCCCCACAGCTTAGAGTCTCCTATTTTTCTATATATTTGCTTCTAATCTACTGCTTGCCAAATGCATACAGAATTTTTTTATTTTCTAGAGATTCAGAGTTGCCAAAGACACACTCAATTCTTCCCTTTCATTTATCCCTTGGTTTTCCATCTGGCTTGGCATCCAAAGGATGTACATTTGCAAATCTTACATGATGTCAGTCCATTCCCTTCAATTACTTTTCACTTCTTTCTCAACAAAAGTATCTTCTCTACGAGGATGGAATGGGATCACTATACTGATGTATGATTTGAGAGTGAAATTTCCTAAGATTGAATAGTCATGTATCTTCTACTTGAATCACATGATCATAATAAGCAACCATTCAAAATTTTGATTTCCATAACTACATGCAGAAGATGTTGTGTAGATTGTTCGTCATTTACTCAACCTTTCCAACAACCTTCACGTATTGCATTATGCATGGTTACCACTGAAAGCTTCAATGCCACTCTGATAGAGACGCTCTTATATTTGATTTTGTTTTGAAAGCTTTGATTTATTTATTCATTTAAACTTCACGCATATTTGTACTGACTCTTTCAGTTCAGTCAAAGTAGAAATCAATATATGGCTAGGATTTGACTTATTGAATTAGTTTGGCAGTGCCAGGCATGCAGCCTCAACCATTTCAATGTAGAAGATCTATTTCACTTGCTCGTCGATTGTCTTCTGCTGCAGTATGTGCTGCTACTTTGGTAGGTGGCTTTCCTTTTGTTCTTATTATTATTATTATTTTTAAGTGGCACCAATTATAGCCAGTTTTATTCATTCATAATGTAGAACAGCCTACAACTAGGCAGGGATAAGAAGAAACAAAGAAGATAAGAAAAAAGGCTATGCCTTTGATTAATAATCCATTGTGTCATTTCCCTCTTACATCCATCTATATTTATAAGAAAATAATCCAAACGAAAATAGAAAAGGACTCAACTAGGAAAGCCACCGACCTGGCTTCTTTGTTAAACTAGGACTCCTAAACCAAATAGGAAACTACCTAAAGTTGGACTGCTACTCAACTAGGAAAGCCACTGACCTGGCTTCCTTGTTAAACTAGGACTCATAAACCAAATAGGAAACTAACTAAAGTTGGACTGCTAAGATCTCAAACGAGAATAACAAATCCTACTTGCTAATTAAGAAATAAATAAATAAAAATAAATAGAAGTGAAATCTGTGTGCTGCATCTTCCGTGTCCTACATCAATTCAACTCTTGCTAAAATGCCCTTTTGTCATGCTGAGTGATTAAATTCTAGGATAAATTTGATAGAAACAGAGAATCGGTAGATCTTATTGTATACAAAGAAAGTATTTATACATAACACAACCCTAAACCCCTCATTAACTAAGGACTAAACTACCCCTAAGATATATAATTGGTTACATAGCTAACACCCGCCCTCAAACTCAAGAGGCTACAGCATTAAGCAGCTAGAGTTTGCTAATAAGAAACTGAAAGCGGGTAATAGTGTGGGACTTCGTGAAGAAGTCAGCCAATTGCAAAGTAGAAGTCACAAACGGGAGAGAAATAGTCCCAAGCTGAAGATGATGGCGCACAAAATGACAATCCAACTCAATATGCTTGGTGCGCTCATGGAAAACAGTGTTATGTGCAATTTGAATGGCACTCTTATTGTCACAATACATGGGAGTAGGAGCAGAAAGTTTAAAAAAAAAAAAATACAGCTCTCAGAAACAGTTCCGCTGGTGTCCCAAGCAAAACCTTAGGCTCTGATACCATGATAGAAACAGAGAATCGGTAGATCTTATTGTATACAAAGAAAGTATTTATACATAACACAACCCTAAACCCCTCATTAACTAAGGACTAAACTACCCCTAAGATATATGATAAGTTACATAGCTAACAAAATTTACTGATGTTCCTATCACTTCCCTGATGAAAAATACTCTTCTACAATAACCCGATGCCCTCCTTTCTTTTCTTCTGTTGGCACTGTACTTCTTAGGAACCTTGACCAGATATTCTGCAAAGCCCTCGATGAACTGCTAGCCTGCTAGCCTGCTAGCCAAACCGTCTGCCTGATACTAAAGCTGAAAACTCCTAAGCTAATGAAGAATTGGTTTAGCTTTATTTTATTAGCCATGAGTAGGTTTGTTCGGTGTGGTATGGTAATCCTGGTTAGAGAAACCAGTGTTTTCCAGATGCAGAACAAATGGTGCAGATCCTGTTGCTTGCTGCCACAATTTAATGTTAATATATGAGGAACGATGGATGCTGCCCAGGTGAGGCTATGGAATGGACACAAGAGAGAAAGAGAGAGAGAGAGGACGACGGCCAACAAATGCAAAGTGGGCAGAAGGGGCACGAAAGAGCCGAATCGAGACGAAGAAGGGTCGCCGACGGCAAATCAAGATGGAAGAGGGGTCATCAACGCCGAATCGAGAAGATGGAAGTATGGAACTTGGAAGAGGGGCCTCCAAATCGGAGGGAGAAGGACTAGCGAAGGGGAAGATGAAAGCAGCGAGTGGATTTCGAGAGTGGAAGAGGGGTGATTTCTGCAAAGACAAGAGAGTGGAAGAAGAGTTGTGGAGGAGCAAGGGAACCCTAGATCGTGGACTCTATATAACATATACATGTGTGTGTGTGTGTGTGTATTTCAAATGAATGAAACAAACAGGCCAAAAAGCTCGACAGGCCTTGGCGGGCTTCAAACTAAAGCCTGAGCCCGGCCCGTTAGATATATATATTTATCCAAGCTGGCTTATTTACGTTGGGTTCAGGCTGGGCTTGGACAAATGAACACCCCTACATTTAATTTGGAGGTGGAAGCTTTGAGGGTCATAGACATGTTGATGGTAGGGTAAATGAAGAAAAGAAAAGCAATAGGTTTAAAGGACCAAATATGGTTTGTAAAGTAGAGATATAGGGGATCAGTTGTGGATTTATCAGTCAGACAAATCAACTCCATTAGTCTTTTAATCACTGTTGAAGTCCCAAACAATGGTGCTTGATTGCAAGCCCAACTGCTTGGATGTGCCATTTCAGAAGGTGGGTTTTGGAGATCGGTGTCTGAGCAGAAACAGGTGTGGCTTAGGGTACATGGCTTCCTTTAAATGCATGGATGCTGGACATGATTGCAGAAACTGGGCATTTTTTGGGCAAGGGAGTGGCAACTGATGATACTGTGATTAATGGAAAACATTTTTGTTTGCCTGATTTAAAATCCAATGCAATGAATACCTGTAGTACGTTAGGAGTTTTCTTATCGAGGTTAGGCAGTTTTTGTTTTTTGGATTTTGGGTGAGGGGGTTTCGTGGAAGGGAAGAGGGAGTCTAAGGATGGGGATAGAGGAGGCTATTGTTGCTAGAAGGTGGAAGCGCCGATCATAGAACTCTCCTCTTGTGTGAAAGTCAATGCATTTCTCAGGTTAGTTTTTTTCCCCTATTGATTCAATTATAGAGTGGAAAATGCATTTTTTGAGTAGAGAACATGGTAGAAGAACATGTTTTTAGAGTGGAAGACATGATGGAGACTGCAGTTTTGGAGTGGAGAACGTGGTTTACACTGTCTCTTTTTATATATGTATATAGGTATAAGATTATGAAGTCTTCTGCTACTGAATTGGGTCGAACTTGGGTGGTTCCAGTTGGTTGATGAGCCAAGTCAAGCTATGTTGAGTTGTGAAGGCCCAATTTGAGCATACCTGATCCGATGTGCCATTTCTCAACCTGAGTGCAATTTGGGGGATGACATGTGATGTATATTTTAATATTCATACCATTTTAGAGTTGGGTTTGAGTGGGATTTATATATTAATATGATATATAAGGGTCTGTCATGTTTGTGTTGGGCCTGTCCAAGTTGCATCATACTGTACTAACTACATAATTGAAGTATTGTTGTACTTTTTCCTTTTCAGAATGCAAGATGTGGAGCAGAGCAAACACAAACAGTTACACGCGAATCGTCAACAATTACTATTGCTCCCATACAAGGTAATCACCAGTTTTTGGAATATACAAGGTACCATCCATTAATCATTCTAAATTATTAATTATTTGAATGGGAAAATTGTTTAATAGCTCATTTTACTATTGTTTTTTCATTGTATTTAACTACCTTTTGCAATTACGTAGTGAAGTAGGTCATTTGCAAATTCCATAGAAATGTGTTATTTTTATGTTGGAAGAAAGTTCCTTAACTGAGCTCATATGATTGATTTTTGAGCAGCACTAGCAACAGGTCACGCTGGCCTGTTGTGCTTTTCTGCCTATGATGTTGCAGGCTTGGGATGGTTGGATTTTGGTACTGATACCTGGGGATTTATGGGATTGGGCATTTATTAGAATTTTGTATTGAGACGTGATCTAAGTGCTGTATAGGCACTTTTATGGTCGTCCCAGTTTGAGCCTGGGCCTGAATTTAAGGTGCTATAAAAAACAGGCTCAGCAGGGCATTAATTCAGGATTGAAAAAGCCATCTTCAAGTCTACCCTGATCCACTTCGTGGCTGCCAATTTTTTATTTTTATCTTTTTGAAATATAAACTTACGTGATCTTGCAACTTAGTGGTTGTAGCTGCCACAGGCTCTTTAAAATGCCATGAGACGTACCTGGTACATCACAGAAGGATCATGGTTCTCTCTCAGCAATAGAAATTGATTGTGAATATTTTGTGTGTATCATTTTAGACTAGACCCATATGAGTAAAAGTTTGTATCTTTTGGATGCCCTCATTTTATTGCTCTCAATGAGAACAAAGTTCATCTCATAATTGAAATCTCAGGGAAGGAGAAATCACCAGAACTTGATGATGGTGGTACTGGATTCCCTCCTCGTGATGATGATGGTGGCGGGGGTGGCGGGGGAGGTGGTGGTCATGGCTGGTCAGGAGGATTCTTCTTCTTCGGTCTACTTGCATTTCTTGGATTCCTAAAGGATCAGGAGAGCGAAGGGCCTTACAGGAATGAACGAAGAAGATGAGCAAGAAAGAGGAAAGTTTTGCATGGCATGTTTCTTCTGTTGTATTGTTCTTTGCCTTGTGAGAAATGAGAATCTTGCAAATTCTCTTTGGATTGCTTGGTCAATGCTAGTTGCCATTTAAGCAAAAAAGAACAGAGCCAGAGTAGTTTTAGAATATTAACTGTGTTTATGAACTACAACCAACGAATATACATGGACAAACAGTAAACAGTAGTATATCATTTAGTAGAAGGTATTTATTGGTACAAAAAGAATGATTCAATGAAACTTAATGATCTTAATCTCTAAATAAAAAAAAAATTATATTTATAACTTTTATTATGGAAAACTATTTAATCTTACTGTCTTTCCTTCGTTGTAGGTGAGACTCACAACATCCAACTTGCATGATAATTATTTATTGTTATATTGAAATAAAATGACGTTAATATCAATGCAATTGTGAATGTTACATACAGATAAATAATATTGGGGCCTATCATGGTGTATCACCTTTCAGTGGAAAGAATCAAATACAACTGCATAAGAGGATCAAGAGGCCAAAGAAGAATACAACCATATATCTAAAGCAGACCCAAATGGATATTTCAAAATTTGCTTCCAATTTTGAGAAGGCCCAAATGAAGACTGGCCTTCTGGAAGCAGACCTGACCATGAATATTTTTTGATTTGGCTCGATAGGAAGGTTAATGATTTTGCAGCCCATTGATAGACCAAACGTTTCAATGATCTTTTGGGTATCCCATCGGTCCTTACTTTTCCCTGTTGAAGATCTTTCACACGGATAAGGCAGGCAGTCTACTTCGATGCCTGGAATCCATTTCTGATCCCAAATTTTAATGCTTAGATCTTACCAGCCAATTTAGAGGAGTTTTCTTGTTCTAAGCATATGCTTGTAGAACATAGAAACATCTTCTCATGTTTTATAGGAAGATTTGCCATTTGAATTTTGAAGTGCTTTGGTGGTTTCGCGAGATTTTGTCAATCTCTATGCTTTTATCATTTTAGGTCCATTTTTATTTTTACAACTTTTTGTGATTTTTCTCCATTGTATGCTGAGATGAGTGAAAAGTTATCGTCAACATGAAATTGAATCATTTTATATGGATAAGTATCAGTTCTAAAGTAAATGGGATGCATAATTTTGATGATAAATTGATAATGATTAAAGATTTATAATCAATTAATCATTTAACTGGCCGAAGTGAAACTATGGATACCAGTTTTATCGTATTAAAGTATATTGAACTTATTTTTTTCTCAGTTATTGTCATTTAACTGGTGAAAGTATAGTTATTATTAAAGAGATAGTTGTTCCTGTCAATTCTCTTCAAGTGGTTGTGGATGATAATGGAAGCATTTATGAGTATAAACTCTTGAATCTGGAAATTGGGATGCAGCCCCTTAGCTGGCTATGGTCCATGCCCCATTTCCTCCTGCTCTTGTCCAGTAGTTGAATTCAATAATGAAAAGGATAGGCAGTTGCTTGGACTTTTGAAACTTGGGCTTCCATTACCCTTGTTTGGTATAGGAAAATGGATCTCTTCCTCAACTTTCGAAAATTCTTTTTAAGAAAGGGGTTTTCATATTACGTATATGGATAATCCCTCTAAAATTTACCTCCATTTGGAGTCGATAGTCAGACTACTAGTAAAATAGATACAAGTGTGAATGGGGAGAAAACACTGACCCACAATAACGTCCTAAACTGTTGGTCCCTTTCGGTGGGTGACACCTGAGTACCTGACATTGATGAGGTGCTTTGCTAGTATCCCATTCTTCAATCTTCAGACACAATTTATTGGGGATGGTTTCTACTTTCAAGCACATGAAGATGTCCTAGATCTACAGGCAAACAGAGACTGGGTGGATGGTTGGACCCCAAAGTTTCACAACTTTTGTCTCTGCACTGTGTAGAAGCTGGATTTGTACATATATGGGTTACCAACTATTAATTACAATAAAGTCTAAGCAGAAACACCTCATGAGGGTGTTCTTTTTATACAGTGAGGATCATTTTTTTAATTTTTTTATCTTAAACATTAAAAGATAGTACTAGAGATGAATCTATTAGAATTTCCTTTTAGACTTGTTCCAATAAATAAGAACAATGAGGAAAGGTCATTTAAAATTGTTTAGACTTTAGAGATGTATAAAAGACTTGAAACAATACCTATTAGTAAAATTAACAGGATGTAACTAGAACGGATAAAAAAGAAACTGATTTAAAATAATAATAAAAATATATAGTAGATTGTAGTATTGTACAATAAATGAGAGCATGATTTTCTGTAGAGCAGAGTGGAGGAGAAGAAGTTTAAAAATCAATAATTAATAGATATAATAAATAGTTTTAACAATGATGATAATGGTGGCTGTGATAAGATGGAAAATGAAAAATGTGTCACTCTCTAGCATGTTCACCAATTTTAATAGCGATATAGAAAACTATAGATAAATATAAGAGATATTTACTTGCATACTAGATTTTTAGAATTTTATAGACATACAAAATCAATAAAAAATTCTACAAACTTTTACCTTTAGAGTTAATGTATGCCCGTTAATTAGATTGAATAAAAATAGTTGCATCTAGCTATAAAATCATACTTTTGCATAAGCCCATTTATTTAAGACACATTCAGATCAAAGACATAAAATTTAGAACTAGATCCTCCAATATTGTAGTATCATAGGATATGTGAACAAATTCAAGAAAAACTTTGTTATTGTAAATTTTTTTAGCAATTAGTATAAGCTTGAGATAACTAAATCACCCTTGACTTTTCCATATGACATTTGTTAATTGGTAGCACCACAAAAGCCCAAGAGGATCTAAACTCAATCTAACCCACTATCTACTCTTAAATGACTTCGTGATTTTACTTCTTATTTTGACTAAATAATGATCTAGACCGTGGGAATTTTGATTATAAAAGATGAATTAGTTGAAAGTGAGCAATCTCGTTCATAAAGGTGAAACTCGGGTTGGGTTTTGGCCTGAACCCACATGACCTGACCCGAAAATCATGCAGGTTGAGTTATGAAAGCCGGGTCAGCAGATCGGATCGGGTTGAGAAGTCAGAAACCACATTGAATTCGGGTCGAGTTGGGTTGAGAGATTTTTAAGTTAATCTGACCCCACCTAATCAAACTCGACCCAATCCACTAAAAAGTAAACTAAAGTAGGTTCAAAATGCGGATCGGATCGGGTCAAGATGTTCAGGTAAAAATTTGGGTCGGGTCGGATCAAGTTCCATATTAGTAATTCGGACAGAGTTGAGTTTAAAAAACCTGATCCGACCTGGCCCGATTTCAACCCTAGTTGTCCATGAGTGAGAGTTCGCCATAGATTCTGTGGGCCATAGAGATGAAATCCAAGTGTATAAGGATGAGTACGTTTGAAAGATATTTTCAGAATAATACTTTTATAAATAATAGATATTTTCAGACATTTTAAGTTTTTATTAATGAAATGATATTTAAGTTCACATAAAACAAGCATTTTCATTTGAATAAAATATAAATATAAAATTTGCATGGGCGTCCGGTCCCTCTGCCCAAACCGACGTTGTACTGAAAAACATGATCTTTGTTTCAGTTGTGTCTGTGATACGCGGCCTCCTTCGCTTGCTCCTATGATTAATTAATTGTTTATCTTTATGTTATGATTATGAAGGAATACTCTGGATTTTAATCATGTTTACATAAAATCTTCCACCAAATTATTTAATTAATGGTCACGAGTCATGAGGACACAGGGACCCAAATATCTTCTGGTGCCGACAGTCAAATAAATTAGGATACCTTTTTGGTTAACCTCAAATTCAAAAGGGTGGGGTTGGGCTTGGGAAGGGTAAAAATTCGCTTCCATGTTTCGTTAAATTAAAACATTCCATTGGAACAGTACAAATTATAAATTATTTTTTTATAATTAAGATATTTTAATTTTAATTAAAATATTCAATTAATCTTTAAAATATGTAAAAGTCTTTCTTTCTATACATATTATATAAATTTACATAAAGTGATATTTTAAAATAGAATGAGAATTGAACTTAAAATTCTCACTCTTTAAGATATGTTCTTAGTTATTACTTCATTAATTTTTTTTAATTATAATTAGATAAGAAAATTTAAATTTAATTATTTTCTGTGTCATTTTAATATATATAGCTTTTGATAGTTATTTTAATATACAGATTTTAGTTATAAAGTGTATTTTAATTCCCTCCTCACGCCCCATAACTACGTTAGATTTTATATTCGTGAAAAACAAAAAAAGAAGCAGAGTCAGAGAACGAGAGAGAGAGAGAGAGAGAGAGAGAGAGAGAGAGAACAAGCGTGGTCATTTTTTTATCGTAATCTTTAATTCTCCAGTATCTTTACTTCGATTGCGGGACTATTATCCGTGAGTTCTTTGTTGCTCTTTCTTTTTTCAACAGAAGAGAACGGAGATAGAACAGAGGAAAAAGGGTGAGAAGGGATGGAAGAAGAAGGGGAGTGGGTGTGGGTGGGTCGGCCCAACGACAGAGACATCTGGAGACCGAGTAGGGCGGAGCCTGAAGCCGAACCAGACAATGAGGCGCTCGAGATTCGGTTCTCGGCTCCGGCAAAGCACTGGACCGATGCGGTGCCCATCGGCAACGGTCGACTCGGTGCCATGGTGTGGGGTGGCGTCACCTCCGAAACACTCCAACTCAATGGTATTCTGCTTTCATTTCTGTTTTCCTCACACACCCACTTCTTGTTTCTTCTGTTTTCCCTGTTCTTTTACTTAGAATAATGCTACATTGAATTCCTTTGAATTCCTACTAGTATTGTATTGTATTATTTATCAAATGCAGGATTCTATTTTATATTTGAATTCCTACTAGTATTGTATTGTATTATTTTCTTTTTTCTATTTAAAGCTTATTCGTTGTTAGAAGTCATTCCTGTGCCGCAGCGATTTCCCCTGGTATTTTAATCGGGCATGTTCGTGGGGTTTAGTGCTGAATAGAGTAATTCTAATCAGCATCTAGCGTAGCATGTGAGACAAGGTCTTCCCTGCATTTCCCGAACATACCCAGTGGCATAATAGTGGGGCCCAGTAGCCATGTCAAATGAAAGGTATTCTCTAGATCTGTCCAAAATATTGGAGTTTATCCCAATCTAGAACTTCTAACCATATGATTGAAGATCATAACAATGGACGTTTAAACTGGAAGCTTCACTTTTTAAGCTAGAAATTTCACTTGACAGTCCATTTTAATGCAGAAACTAACCTCTCAAACGCTGGGTTGAAATGGTATATTAGTATAATGATAATCACACCCGTATTTGTATTTTAACTTTGTTTTTCTCTGGATGCTTGTTGTTTTCATTGTTCTTTTATTTTTCTTTTCTTTTCCTTTCGTGGTGCCATAGCCAAAGATCCATGGGTAAATTACTAAGTCGGAATTAACAGTGTCACAGCCATTGCCAATACCATGAAAAAAGATTACACTTTTTCTTCTCATGAGAAAATGGTGAATCGAAATAATATGGATTTATTAAATTATTTTAAAATGTTGCCATAAGTGAAACTATCACAATATGTTTCAATGCTTTGCAAGATTTTATACCAATTCATGGGGCTGATGGGGAAGATAGCAGGTACGAGAAGAATGGGTGGAAAGGGGGCCCAAGTAGGGTCCAATAGGTGGTTGACATGGTGCTTATATATACATGGTTCTTCCGTGAACATTTTTGACAGAACTCTCCACTAGCTGCTTTACATGGTGCTTGTATGTAGATGGTTCTGCAAACACTTTTATAGGTTCTTTAAACATTTTTGAGAGAACTAATTCATGGTTTATAAAAATCTATGTAGATGATACCCTTTGGACAGGGGTGCCTGCAGACTACACAAATCCACATGCCCCTAGTGTTCTATCTCACGTCAGAGAACTTGTTGATAGTGGCCAATATGTAGAAGCAACTGCTGCAGCTTTTGGCTTGTCTGGACATCCATCTGATGTACTCTCTCTCTCTCTCTCTCTCTCTGTGTGTGTGTGTGCGCGCGCGCAAATATATTGTACCACAGTTTGCATTTGATGCTAAACTCTTGTTTTTAGTAACTGTTTGTGACAACAGTTTTGTATGGAGTCAATTCACTGAAACTATTTTCATCATTACTTATTTTATTGACGTTTAGGAAAAAAAAATTACTTATTATATTAGACTACATCTATGGAGTTCCCATTCTTCATTGCGGCACCATGTCATGCTTCGACTGTGGGTTCCACCAAAATATGTCAGCAGAATCTTGTCATTTTGTAAAGCAAATGATGAGTTTGTTGTTATTGTGACACCTCTCTACAGGATGACAAGGCCACCAAATTTCCACTGGGCCAAATAAAATAGATTTTGGTACTTCCCTAGTGTTAAATATTGCTTTTTGCTATCACAATTTATGGTGGAGAGGGTCTTTTTAAGTAATATATGATACTGGATTAGTTGGCAAATGGATTCATACTCTTATGAATGTTGTTGTGCAATGCCATGTATTTTTTAACTCTTTGCTTGTAATATTGAAGGTTTACCAGCCTCTTGGTGCTATAAATCTGGACTTTGGTGATTCTGATGTTGAGCATGCTGCAGAATCTTATGAGAGAGTTCTTGATTTGGATACAGCAACAGTGACAGTGAAATATTCTTTAGGAAATGTACAGTTCACAAGGGAACATTTTTCTTCCAATCCACATCAAGTGATTGTCACACGGCTTTCTGCAAGTGCATCACGTTCTCTCTCCTTCACAGTGTCTTTAGACAGCAAATTACACCACCATTCGCAAGCAAATGCTGCAAACCAAATTATCATGGAAGGAAGTTGTCCTGGTAAAAGAATACCGCCAAAAGCAAATGCAAATGAAAATCCAAAAGGAATTCAGTTTGCTGCAGCTCTTAGTTTGCAGATTAGTGATGATGCAGGAGTAATAAAGATTGTAGATGATAAGAAGTTGAAAGTTGAAGGATCAAATTGGGCTCTTTTGCTTTTGGCAGCTTCATCCTCATTTGATGGTCCCTTCACTCGGCCTTCAGATTCTAAGAAGGATCCTACTTCAATGTCATTGAACATACTGAAATCAGTGAGCAATGTGTCATACTCTGAGCTTTATGCACGTCATTTGGATGACTATCAGAAGCTTTTTCACCGTGTCTCGTTGCAGCTTTCTAAAAGTTCCAAAAGTGAATGCAATCAGCAGAGATTAGTTTCTTTGAATAACAGTTCTATCTCGTTACAGCCTATGGAAAAAGTTATATCATCAAGAACCAGTAGTTCTACTGAAGATGCCAATGGTGTTGTTGCATCTACTGCAGAAAGAGTGAAATCATTCAAAGATGACGAGGATCCTTCCTTGGTGACTCTTCTGTTCCAATATGGTCGATATTTGCTCATCTCTTGTTCACGGCCTGGAACTCAGGTTGCAAATCTTCAGGGGATATGGAGCAAGGATATCGAACCAGCATGGGAGTATGTTTATCTCACATAATTATTTTCTAGTTTCTACTTTTAGATTTATGTTTAACCATTTTGATGGAAGTAGGATTTATCATATCCTGCACCACCATGAATGTATAATTTGATCGTGCTCTCAATCCCATCATATGGGGTTATCAGTTAGATGACACCATACTTGTCACTTTTGCAGGAAGTTGTAACCCCCATGCATGCCAATATTTTTTATTCATTCCCAAATTCTTTTCACGCTTTTTCATAATACTTCCAAGAAAATATTGCAAAATAAGGCCTTATTGCATCATTTCCAACATGGTTTTAGTTTTGCAACAGTGTCAAACAGATAGTATTTTTATTTTTCTAATTTATTTTCTTTATTTTTTTGTTATTGCTATTTTGTGGGTGTCCGGGGGGGAAGGGGAAGGGGGCGTTGGCAATTAGTAAACTCTGTCTGTTTGCCCAAGTGAGGTTGAGACATAGGGTGATGAATTTACCCCACAATGTTGATCAACAAATGTCCAAGCCCAAGTCCATAACTCAGAATCAGTGGGCATGAGGGAATCAAATGCAGCTGAAATTTTAGGCATTAGGAGAGGTTTAGTACTATGGAAGAGTTTTGGACATGGAAAGTTAGTCATTGAGGGGGATTCACCGAGTGTGATCAAATGGGCTAAAGGATCTAAGCGGCCTCCGTGGAAACTGGTGTCAGTAGCCAGGGAAATTAGAACATTATGCTATGGGAGGTTGCCTCTTTCTCACTGGTAAGGAGATCAACAAACGGAATCACAGATTTCTTAGCAAAATGGGGAGTGGATGAGGTTTTCTCCCAATGAGCTAAGGGATGATATCTTCACTTTCAGGGGTTTTTGTAATCACAGCATCTTGTGTTTCATTTTGTTTTTATGTATATAGTTTTTTCTTCACTTTGGTTTAAATCTCTTACACCCAATTTTTGTAATCTTTTCATTATTAATATATATTTTACCTTGTTACCTTTCAAAAAAAAAAACCCGTCCATAAATTGCTTCTACCGGTTTAAAAATGTCAATGACTTGCTTCTGCATTCTTCCTAGGGTTCACAAGACTTAATGGTCAGCTAACTTCTTTGACAAAATTTCTTCTGATAACAGTCATGCAATTTTTTATTAAAATATTAATTAATGATTCTACTTTTCATTTGAGGTTGTTGGACTCTGTTAATGCAGTCAGTGATGCTTTAATCACAAAATCAGGATAGACTCCAACTCTTTCTCCAGGTTCTTAAAAGAGCTATGTACCTCACTAGTTTATTTGTTGTCTAGCTCATGCCATTAAGAAATTTTCTAACCAACATCCGTCATAAATTTAAAATCCCAAATCTAGTAACCTTTTGTTCTACCCTTTTTCCTTTAACCCCATTTTATCCTTTCAGTAACTACAACATTCAGCTGTATTCAGTGCTGTTCAACTTCTTAAGCCCTGTTACCTAACAACTATTTGGTCAGGTTTCCACTCCATTAAGCCTCTCTAATTAATTGAAAATGCTAAATAAATTCTAACCTCCTTCACTTAAAAGAGCTAGAGAAAATCCATAGTCATCTAGTTAAGTATTCTTTTAAAGGCTGCTCAACCCTGGATGCTAGGGTTAGTGGTGGTTACAATTGCACTTTGTGGACATGTCCCTTTGTTGCAGCCCTTTTTCCTTCAAGAAGAAGAATGGTTGCAAGAAAAATGCATTTGTTCCTCATCTACAATGAATGAAGAAAATGTTTCTTGTTTCTCTGATAGCATTTATTGAGGTTGGTCGGTTTCTGAGACTAAGAGGTTAGGTGGTTTATTTAGTTGTTTGGATACCCTTCCAGCTCATACTTTGAATGTCGCCCTTAACAAATTCTCTTTAGGCAATTTGAGCATTTCTTTAGTCGTGCAGGGAGTAATGGTTTATTTAGACATCTTACATCTCCCACTTCATTTTGCTCTGTCCTATATTCTTTCCATGTCTCATTCTGATGGCTTACAAAAATTCTGATGGCTAACTGGGAGTAGTGCCTTTTTGAAAACCACAATATGCGTGCTTCTGTCAGTGACCATGGATTGGATAGTTATTCTGTTATTCTTATTTTGGTGTCTCTTTTATTGAATGCCACTTTATGCTCTATCTCTCACTCAGCATTATCAGTTCTGCTACTCTCTCTCTCTCTCTCTCTCTCTCTCTCTCTCTCTCTCTCTCAATTAATTCAAAAGCAAGAATGTTGATTCTTCAATTTCTGAAATTTCTCTCTCTCTCTCTCAATTAATTCAAAAGCAAGAATGTTGATTCTTCAATTTCTGAAAATTTTATTTATGCTTGTTTGTACAGTTGTGCTCCTCACTTGAACATCAATCTTCAAATGAACTATTGGCCTTCCCTTCCTTGCAACCTTCGTGAATGCCAAGAGCCCTTGTTTGATTATATTTCCTCTCTTGCAATTAATGGGAGTAAAACTGCACGTGTAAGGCCTTTTTTCTCCATCATTTTTGTTATCTTTACTGGTCAGTCAAATGGCTAAAAAGCAGTCTATTTTCAATGTGCATCTTAGAATGACGAACATCAATGTCTCAAGGCTGCAAGGATTTAATGTTTTGTGATATTTATGAAACATCAATGGCTTGCAGAATTTTTTTCAATGTCAACTGTTTTTTATTGTGTCATTTAATTATGGCATGATGGCTGAATCCAATTTTGAAAGGGCAATCTTTCTGCAGAAATGAATCATGATGTGGACATTGGTGTTGCCCCTATTATATATAGAAAATTTTAAATGGAGAAATGCATTTTCTTGAGTTGAAGATCATTTAAGTAGAGTAGCATTGTCTTCAGTATTGGGAAGTGGATATCTGTTGAAAGCCTAATAAAGTACATGTCGGCCCCATGGTAACTGTTCCAGACCATTGATTTTATGGGCTTGTGTTGGCTGTTGATCTCTAGTCATCCTCACAAGGATAAAGAATTGTTCTACCTTCGATTGGGAAGGAGCTGCAGACTGAAGCATTAGGATCTTTCAATCTGGGATATCTTTGGGCATCTCCATTATATCAACAGTTTGGGTCATTTGCATGAAACGAATCACTTCAGTAATGATACAATTCTTGAGGATACACCATATAATTCTTCTTGAAATAGGCAGGAATGTTCTTCATGTGATTGAGCTCTTCATATTTGATCATGGATCGTTCTTTGTATTTGTCCTTATTTTTTATGTTGACAGGTTAACTATGAAGCAAGTGGTTGGGTTGTTCATCAAGTATGTGACATATGGGCAAAAACATCACCAGATCGAGGTGACCCTTTGTGGGCTTTATGGCCAATGGGAGGAGCATGGCTTTGTACCCATCTATGGGAACATTATACTTACACTATGGATAAAGTATGATCTTTCTTTTGAGACATTGTTGTATTATTTCATTTGAGACAATCTTTAACAGTCATATAGATCAATATACGAAGATCATAATTCTTGTCCTTCTGTTTGGAATTGCCTAATATTATGTACCAAGGATACTCCATTAAAAGATTCCTGTCCTTCTGTCAAACATACACTGCAACCATGGGAAGTTGTTAAATTAAAGCAGCATAGATGAATCATGTCTGGTGATCTCTATTCCAGCGTAATAGAATTTCAATAGTTTTGGAGATCAAATACTAATATTAAAGACACCTCTCTTAATTAGGGTTGCACTGGATCATTTAGGAAATTTTTACTTTATTAAAAGATTGCAGAAACTGACACCTTCATCATTTAGGATATTGAGACTTTTTGTATGAAAAATTATATAATTCATACTTTTGTTCATGTATTTATGTTTTATATATTTTTTAGATAGATATTGGAAAAGAGAATTTCTCAGGTACTTGAGGATGTGTTGAAATTCCCCTCTGTAATTTGGCTCCTGACATCAAACATTAAATGCTGTTTTCATAGAACTGCATCTCCCATTGATTGTATTTACATGGATGTACATGCATCCCCAAGTGCCTGAGAATGCCCTTTGAAAAAAGTTCAAATTGTACTTCATATTTAATTACAATAACAAGAGCCTGGTGCTCATTGTTGCAACCATGAAAATTGCCGGTTTGAGTCATGTAACCAATTAGGGAGAAAAAACCTCATAGCTATTCCTCATTTTACAAAAACTCCATAACCAAGAATTTCTTAATCTTAGTACATGAAAGACATGCAAGTAGGATCTAATCATAGGGTAATTATAGAATCATGGGTTATTCCAAAAAGATGGAAAACAAGATTATAGGGTGCTATAAAAAACTGTACATTACCTGACTCACAATGCCATTGATGTGGACCTATTATTAGTTATCTGTATAAATGAGCATTATGGGCATTGAGGTGTATGAGGTTCCTCAAGTATCTCCCGGAACAAACACTTAAAAGGACTCAGAAGAATGGTCCAGAAAAGTGTTGAAGTGTTGGTGTCTTTTAAACCTTACAATGTTGAACATTTTTTGAAGACCCTTACAATGTTGAACATTATTTTGGGCATATCCCATCTAAAGGATTGTTATCATTTCAATGTTTTGGATCACTGAATTATGACCCTATATTGATGGCTTCGAGGAAAAAGTATGCATTGTTTGAGGCTTAGGATCCTAACATCTTGTAATGTTAGAATTTCATGTCATGACATGTTCTTTCATGGTTATCTCTAAAGTAAATGCTTAATCTCTTGAATAGTGGTGGTTCTCTTTGTCAACAAGAATATAATTGGTGTCATCAATAAGTGGGGGGGGTTGGGTAGGTGTTCTCACCCAACCCCATGCTGGGATGAGACGTGTCATCTTGTGAACTCTCAGTTAACAGGGTCGCACTGTGGATTTGCATTTTTCAAAAGTTGGCACAGACATGTGGTTATGGATGTGCAAAATGTGCAGTTTAATCTAATATGTTCTTATCTCTAGAATGTACATTGCGTCAAAGTTTAAATATCTGTATCTGACCCTTAATTGGATTTATTATTATTATTAAGAAACTAGTCTATTGAGACTGATTTGTGGAGATTCAATACTGTGGTTGACCCTTAAAATGGGTATTTGGCTCCACCTGGTTGGGTGTATGATGTATAAGGGACGACATAGGGGTGGGTGACACTTCACCCTCATCTGAGCATCCTCTCTCTTTATTTTTTCATGCTGATCAATCAATGACTTATCTTCATTGATTTTTCAGAAAAAAAAAAGGTTTAATTGATCAAAACTCAATGGCCAATCACCCCTACTCATGTAGTCTCCAACACATTGCGCCATAAGCATGTGAGTGCTTATATCCATGTAAGTGGAATCTCCTATTGAGCCATAATCAACTCCTTAGCCATTATCCCATCTCGGTAAGAAAGTTTCCGCAAACTCATAGAAATAGAAGAGGGTGCAACGTTGATTCATTTAGGACCAATTCATTGTCTCTGAAATAATGAATTGGGATTGTTGTTCCGCTTAGGAACTGAATGAAAAAAATAAATGTAATGTATAGGGCTGTACAGACATGAACTTTATACCTCGGTGAAACAGATAAAATTATTATTATCAAAATGATTCAAACAGTTTCAAAGACCCAATGTGCATTTTTTGTGGGCTCTATCATTAACTGATAGAAAGATCACTTGGTCCATATTTTTTCTCGACAGGAAGATAATGAGATGGCTCCATGTGCTTTCATTCATTATTTGTATTCTAATCTAGGAGCAATACCAAAGTGTTTAAAAAAAGGGCGATTCTTTCGGTAAAAAACTGATACCAATGGTACCTGTATCAAATTCGTATCTTTTTGTTGGCCAATAAGGTGTAAATTTTAGATAGTATCTGCCTCAGTAAAGTGTCTGATAGGGTGGAACAGTGCCTTATATAATATGAAACAGTGACATAATCAGCTGTAGTGATGGTTGTAATGGCAGATAAACGGAGGTCTATCTTATCACATGGACAACTGATAAAATGCGAAAATACTTCTCGATATTGAGTGCCTGTTTTTGATAATATGTATTGGCCGATACTAAATGTATCGGCTGATATTTTATTTATCCATACTTTGCAGGTCCTTGAATATATGACTACAATCATTTGATCTGGGTGTATGGACCTTTACTTCCCATAGGTGTTCTTGAACTCCTTATTAGGATATAACATCCTCCCAATGTATCACACAATAGAATTGATTCCAGTACAAGATGTTTTGATAAATAAAATACAGTTAAGTGGTTTACAGTGCCATTTACCGAAACTTGATCTTCATGTTCAGGACTTTTTAGAAAAGAAAGCATACCCACTGTTGGAAGGATGTGCATCATTTTTGTTGGACTGGTTGATTGAAGGTCGTGGAGGATATTTGGAAACTAATCCATCAACTTCTCCAGAACATACTTTTATTGCTCCTGATGGTAAGACTGCAAGTGTTAGCTACTCAACAACTATGGATATGGCTATTATACGAGAAGTCTTTTTGGCAATCGTTTCTGCTGCTGAGGTAATTGTTGTTTATTGAAGTTTCTATTTTTCTTCGGTTTAAACATCTTAAGAATCAGGTTTATCATTCTTTTAAAGAAAATCATTAGGTGAATCATTGACATGGTCCAATTGACTGAGTTTTAGCCTCTAATCACTGATAAAAAAACTATAAGGATTCAGCCTTGGCAATCAAGAACAAGTCTGTGACTCTGTCAGGTCAACTGGTGTGATTGAATGTACCAAGTTCAGAATTTCTTTTCCTACTCCAAATTCTTAAACATGTTACATATATACATATTGATTGTTTAAGGTGCAGTGACAAATCCATTTTCCGATGATTGTAGGTTTTGGGAAGAAGTCAGGATGACATAGTTGTTAAAGTCAGAAATGCACAACCAAAGTTATATCCAACAAAAATTGCTAGAGATGGCACCATTATGGAATGGGTGAGCAAACACTTAAATGTTAATATTTACTTTGGAATGCTTTCCATACTGTATACTAGGTTATGCATTGTCAGTGAGAAGTTATGAATATGTGCTTTTCATGATATCTTTCATATGCTTGTATTGCAGGCACAAGACTTTGAGGATCCAGATATACATCATCGGCATTTGTCACACCTATTTGGCCTTTTTCCAGGCCATACAATAACCACTGAGAAAACTCCAGACTTATGTAAAGCTGCTGCGAACACCCTTATCAAAAGAGGTTTGATGCATTTAAATTTTTGTACATTTCAGAAAATATTGCTTGCTTGTTTGTGCAGTAGTTTAGGGTTTAGGAAAGGGAAGGGAAGAGTACCATTTATATTTAATGCACATCACATTCTTGAATCATGCACTAACTCCTTAAATACCATCACTTAATTGTTAGGTCTGTTAGTTGAGGCACTATGATACACTATGGGTCCAAGATGCAGATCAAGTACCTTCAGATGATTGATCTAAGGACTCTAGATTTGTTATCTGAGGCTTATCAAGGAGAAGTGGAGATATATCCAACTGCCCAAGTGTAAATTTTGTTTCTCTAATAAATAAGGACCCCATGTTGCAGGGGCACTTTGATGTAAGCAACGTGTACATGTCGGACACCCATGTGTTCGTGTTAGACATTTCATTTTTTGTGTGTATAAAGTCAGTGTCTCTGCCATTTCAATGGTGTATCCCTGTTGTATTCATGTCATGTTCAGGCACCATAGAAAAATCCTATTAAATAAAAAATCACATCATAAAAGTATAATTAAAGACTTCCCCCCCCTTAATTGTTGTCTTGTTAATTAATGGTCAACAATATGGGACCCATCAGTTGAACTGTACCTCCTCCCCCACTTTTTCCCTTTCCTCAGAAAGGAGAAAACAAAGAGAAGGTTTTAGGAAATGGAGGACATGGAATTTGACTTCTTCAAAGAACTTGTTCTCTTAGCAAATATAATCTCATCAGAAACCTATGCGTGCAGAGATGCTGTCATAAAACCATGCGTGGAAGTACAAGTAAATGAAGAAAAAAAATACAGTAACTATAGTAATGAATTTAAATTTCCTGATTGCAATTGCAGTACATGTGAGCAATTGGCTACTGCAGAGCTGCTACCAAGCAAGGGCTATGTCCTATGTCGAAAAAATAGGGAAATGGGGCAGCATGTTCAGCTGCCTACTACAAAAAAAAAAAAAGGAAGAAGAAGAAGAAGAGAGTACAAACTACCTATGCACCATTGACAGGATAGAAGCATTTGCATCATGTGGCCAAGTGCATGTATGCCTCCTAATGCTTGCACCTGACTTCAGGTTACATGTACCAACCATTTAGGTTGGTGGGATAGACCATTGTGACCGGTATTGACTCATTATAATATGAGAACCGGTATTGACTCATCACATTAGGAGAATATGGAAGTCAGAAGGCACCAGAAGAGAATAGATTATAACTTGGGAAACAAACATCTGTGACGACAATGTGATAAGAAACTTGGACATGCTAATGGACAATAAACAATACAAACATGGTGAAGAAGTCATCTTGTGAATATCATCATTATAATAAGTTACCTTTTCCTTGAGAAATGTTGTTTGGTTTCTGCATGAAAAACATTTTAAGCTATTCACTCTTTCATGTTAAAAAAAAAAAAAAACCCTATTCTCCATCTAGAGTTGACTTTAGACTACAAATTAGACATTTTTTATAATAAATTTCTACTTTGGAGGCATATTATCACTTTGGATTTTCATTCCTGTTACGTGATACAGAAGCTTTAGAATCATTACAAAATTTCAGTTTGTTGGAATCTAATTTTTTTCAGGCAACTGCCAAAAGTCTTAAAACCATTTTTTCTTTGAGTTGGACAGGAGAAGAGGGCCCAGGGTGGTCAACTACATGGAAAACAGCTTGTTGGGCACGTCTTCAGAGCAGTGAACATGCATACCAAATGGTGAAGCATTTGATTAACTTGGTAGACCCCGATCATGAAGCTGATTTTGAAGGGGGGCTTTACAGTAATCTGTTCACAGCACACCCTCCATTCCAAATTGATGCCAACTTTGGGTAAGCTACATTATTCATTCCTGTTAATTGACTGAGGTGAGGAATCCCATATGGTTATTTGGGTCATTCACATTGTCTGAGGTTCATTATTGATGGTGAATGATGGCCTCCAATCTAGATTTTAGAGACATTCCCGCCCCCCCTGGGTGGGTTTCATAGATTTCACCAGTCTCTGTTATCTTACCAGGGTCCAAATTGTTTTGAATCCTGTAACTCACCTCATGATCCTATAATTCCTCCAGAAACAGAAGGAAAAACAGAGAATAAATTCAAGAATGTTGACAAGCCTTTTTTTTTTGTTTAGTATGAAGAAATAGAGGTTTTGACTAGAGCTGCTTTTTCTGTTTCAGTTTTACAGCTGCAGTTGCTGAAATGCTAGTTCAGAGCACTGAAAAAGACCTCTATCTGCTTCCAGCGCTTCCACGGGATAAATGGCCGAATGGGTGTATGAACGGATTGAAAGCTCGTGGTGGTGTGACGGTCAACATATGTTGGAAACAAGGGGGACTTCATGAGGTTGGCCTTTGGACTAATAACAATGAAAATTCATTCAGAAGGTTGCATTACAATGGCATTGTTGCCACTGCAAGATTGTCCAGTGTTAATGTATACACTTTTGACAAACGACTGAAATGCTTGAGGATGCGAGCTCTTTGATAAGCGTCATTTTTGTCGAAGGCATTTGAGATCTAATGAATACTGGGAAATAGTTCTTTGATTCTTTCATTATGTTATTCGATACCTCAACTAGATGAGAAGTGCTGGATCACTAGCTGTTCATTTTTTTGGGAAGCAAAGAATTACTGGGTAATGTTCTTTACTCTGTAGGGAAACAAAATTTTTCTCTGAAAGATTCTTCTTTGGCATTGACAATGAACAATTCATATTTTCAGTGCTTTCTGTATCAATTTGGTGTTTTATCTATACTTTTTGGTTTCTTAACAAAATAGTCAATGACTTCGATAATAGGAGCAGCAACTAAATAAAAACCAGCCAAATTTGGCACTTGTAGCAATGATTATGATGTTGTGTTTATGGGACCCATGGTTAGATATAATAATAGACTATGACTTGTTCAAAATGGGGTCTGACAAATTATCTTCAAATCTTATTTTTTTAATATTATATAAAATTATTAGATAAATATTTTTACTTATTATATTCAATCTAACAATGAGGGTCATCATGGGTCATAAATCACCATATATTTATTATTGGTGGGTCTCATAATGCACGTTGAGTCATAGTTATTTCTAGGAGATGCATAGAGTGATCCATTTTCATTTATGGTTGCAAATACGATGGGCTGAGCCAGGTTTTAGTTCAACCCAAGCCCCACCTTGAATTTATGGGACAAGCCCACCCAAGATTAAGCCTAGTGAGCACGTCAAATTCTGGTCTTTATTCAAGCTAGGGTTACAAATCTCAGTCGATACTGTGCGTACAGCCATACTAGCGAGATGTCGGCCGATATACATTTATACACCCGGAATTTGTTGGAAAAAAATTAGGAGAGAGAGATATCAACCGAGAAGCCGATATCTCGGTATTGGTGATTTTTTGACCGCTGTTTCAAGCCATGTCAGACTCAATCCGGATAGGGTCAAGTCTCAAATCTAGCTGAATCCGGTTATTGGTCCCATAGAGAATTTCAACTTTAAAGTTTGAACGCAACTTCGATAGGAGAAGTATTGAGTCCTAATCATCAATCTGATTTAGAATAGATATAAAATATATAAAGTATACAAAATTCTAGTGGAACAGGCTACTCTAGTATTAAGCTCAGTCTGGTTCATTTTTAATTTGCACTTACCTTTTGAATCCAGACCGAGTTAGAGACCGATTTCAATTGGGCCAAGATCGTGCTCATCTCGAGTTGGGCCGAGCCAGTTGAAGCTTAAGTGTCCAACTTTCATCCCTATCTTCATCAATGAATCTAAATTAAACATGGTAGATGGACCCATTATTTAAGTTCTAAATCTATATAAGTGTGTTAAGTTGAAGAGTATCAATTATAATAGTTACTAATGACAACTTTTTGTAGTGTTTGTGTGTTTTTTTTAAAGGAAAGGAGCATTCACATTATTTTTTTTCACATATTTAATTATTTAATGGATAGAAAGTGGAGAATTCTATTAGGCACTTGAGCTCCCAAGTAATTTTGGAGAGTTATGTTAGATGGTAGGTTCCATCTATGATTTTAAAGTTAAATTGATACATAGATTATTATAGATGCTATTAAATTGTGTAAAGGAGAATGTGTTCAGTCATTCTAATTGTTGATTTTTAAGATAAAATAAATTATTAAATATATATATTTATTTATCATAACCAATTCAACGATGATAATGCATCAAATTAATATAAACATGTTAAATCTAAAATTAAAAAAACAAATAATTTTAACAAATTAAATTTATCATAAATAGGTCTTATACGGATCTCTTTTGTCTAGTTGAATTTTTTTAAATAATTAAATAAATATTTTTACTTATCATAATCAATGTAAAAGTAAAGATGCATCAAATTAATATAAAAACATTTAAATTTGAATATGAATAAAACTAATTTTGATAATTAAATTTATTATGAAATGGACGTTATTTGACTTGAAAAAATAGCCATGCCATTTGTAAATTTGACGGGATTAAGAATTTCGGATTAATAACTCGAGTCAGATTGGGTTTTAAGAAATCCAACTCGACCCGACCCGATTCGAATTTTATGTTGGTTTTTGTCTGTTCAACCCGACCCGACCCGTATGATCCGACCCGATAAATCATGCGGGTCGGATCAGAGGGTCAGGTCCGAGTTTCACCCCTAGGCGTTGCGTTTTATCGGCGAGACGGCCAAACTTTCAATCCAACGGGGACTGTAGCTCCCACTGAGGGCAAATGGATAGTGCAATTCCTTATTTCTATTTGGCGGTGAACAGCGATGGCCGCATGCTCTTCGGCAGCAGAGGCCATTTGGAAAGAGATTAATTCATCTCGTTCAGGTAATCACTTTTTTCTCTCTCTCAATGCTGCTTTACTTTCCATCTTTCTAATCCTCTAGTTGTTTTACATTTCGTTGTAATACCCTAAAAATCTCAACACAATGGAACGGAAAAATAGTGACAGACGACCAGCTCTCCATGTCAGTATGACATCATTTCCTTCGCTTTCTAATCCCAATTTTCTTAAATTATTGAAAATGTAATGTATCTGAATCATGAATTTTGTTACTGCTGCTTTAATGTCAGCTTGCATTTCCTGTTCGGGAAGAATTTCGAGCGTGCAACCAGAATCGTCGATCAGGGTGGTGTCAAAAGGATTTCGGGCAATCCCAGCGGTCGATTTCTATTCCAGGTTTTAAAATTCTCCCTCTCTGTTCTTTCCTTCCGTCCTTTTGCTTCACTTTCTTAGTTTCTTCTTCGCCTTTGGCTATGTTGTCAGTTATTAGCTGTTTGCTGTTTGGCTCAGCTTCGCACCGGCTTGGGCCCCACGTTATGGCTGTCCAGGCCGCTTATCTGGTGAGCCATGGGATGGGCTTTATAGTTTCAACCAATGTTTGAAATTAACAAATGGAAATCTTCACCAATTATATATTTAATATTTTCAAATTTGAAGAGTACTTAAGTAAAACGAAGCTTTCTGTTACCTCCCATCGTCGCATGTGGGTGGAGCGTCTTTGAGAGGGTTGTGGATCAGTGGGTGTTCTAAGGTGCCAAAATTTTGACTGTTTATTCTCTACATGTTCCATGGAAATCATCAGGTGGTAGGAGAATCGAGGAGGAAAGAGGAGTACATCTGTTTCGCTGAGCACCATTGTACTTGTTATTCTTTCTTCTTTGACATCGTCAATAGGGGAGAGCAGCTTTGTGTATGATGATCACCATTTTTCCCATTGATCTTTAAAAATCAATGTAAATTGATCCTTTTTAGTGATTCCACTGTTTTGCATCTTCTCTTATTCCAGTGTAAGCATCAATTAGCAGCGCGGCTTGCAGTAGCTGTAGGAGCCTGTGTTGAAGTGAAGGTGTCTGATGAGCAGCTGGCATTAATGCTTTCCAAGCTCTGAAGTTCTATTTAGTGAAGCTAGACATTCATATTTGGATTGGAAAAGGTAGCCATTTGCTGCTTTGCTTCTAGTGTTTTTACTTGTTAATAGTATAGATGAATGATCTAGCCCATGTTCTTCTTGAGATCCCTTGTTTCACCCGATGCTATCATAGATTGAGATTGATGCAGTGAATTCATATTCATTCTCTAAGTAAATAGATAGAACATAATCTGGATCTTGCCACATAACTTATTCTACTGGATCTTGTGGAGCCTCTTCATGCACATGATTTGGTTTAGCAATATGAGTTTATGACTATAGTGAGTCTGGTAAGGCTTGCAGTTGTTTAATCTGCTTTAATATACTTCTATGGGGAGTGTTTCAAAGGCATTGGGAACACAAAATCAATATAAAATGATAATGGCTTCCATGCTGTTAGAAGGAAAATACGAAGAAGGAAGAAAATAATGTAAGAGAAGGGAAGAAAAGAGAGAGAGTGATAAATTCAGTGTGTTGTATTTCTTGTGTTTGATAAAAAGAGGATACAATACAGGGAGCCAATCAAGGCGAGCAAAAAAGGAAAGGAAGATCTATTACAATCAATGATATCTAAAGGTCAATATGCACAAGTAAAATATGAAAATACTGCAACATTCACAACACATGTGACAAATTTTATTTTTCAAGGATGTCTAACCAATACAATGTGAGATACATATAGATGCTTCTATTAAGAGTAGAGCACTGAATTGTGCTTTGTTGTTGTTCTTCTTATCACTATTCAAATTTTGTATTAGTTTTGACGTGTGATTGCCACTGGATCAACCACTAACTGGAGCTTGAATCCAAAATTCTGCTCATTTTTTGATAATCTTCACTTCTTCTCTCAACCCAACACTATGGATGGTCCAACCTGCATAATCGGTATATGATCATATCTGTGGTCAAGACCACTTGATAATGGCTTGAAGTTCAAGATTAAATGCAAATAGATCTAGCAGAACTCTGTGATGATGTGTTTCTGTACATTATTTTCTAGATTCCCTGCAAATCGATCAGGCAGAACTCCCAACTGACACATGAATTGTTTTCAGTTGTATGGAATGTTGGGTGGATGTGCAGTGAACATTCATGTGCACATAAGATGCTGAATAATGATAAAGATCAATGGAAGTGTATAAAGGAATTGTACTGACTGCTGGGAATCAAATATCATGCATTTTATTTTTCATTCTACACAAAATTGAGGAAAATATATAAACTATAGTTAAATGACTAGATATATTAAAATGGGTACTTCAATGATACTGGGTCCATTTTAAAGGAGGAATTGGACTGTTCTTTTTCCTCTTTGGTTAGTGGCAATAGATTTTATTGATTGGAAAAATGGTATAAAGGAAAAAACTAGAAAGTAAAACAACTAGATCACATGGGTCTAGTTTTGGTTAGTGGGGTAAATGTTTCATTTTTCTTATTTTAGGTTGCTATTGTTATCCTATTTTCTTGCTAAAGCGGGTGTACTCAGAAAGTTCTTTTGGAAATGTCACCCTTATATCTTCTAGTTCACTTTATTTCATGACATTCCATTGTTGATAAGAAAATGGAATATAAAAAATGCTAAATTGTTATCTTAAAAAGAGATAATTTGCAAATACCCCTCCATCTATTACCTAAATTGCAAAAGCTATTCTATGGTTTCAACAATTGCAAAAGCTATTCTATGGTTTCAACAATTGCAAAAGCTAACTCTTTATTTAGTCTCAATCACAAACACCCCCTTCTAAAGATGCCAAGTATCCAAGATACCTTTCATTAATGAAAGAGTTGCAATGGCAAGATATTCTTAGTGAGACATACTTTTTAAATACCGTATAAAAAATAAATGGGTCAACATGGTTGGGTGAAATGTATGGAGGACCACTTGGATAGGAGATGGGTCATGTTTCACAATTCACATGCATCCAATCATGTTAAATATGTGCTTTTGGTTGTTAAAAAATTAACTTTAGTAAGCGAATGATTGGCTAAGAGTCCCACCTTTGATCTATTTAGTGTTTAAACATTTAATGCAATTGTATGGGCTTGTGTACTCATTAGAAGCCTTCCTAAAAGTATTTTACAAGTGTGGCTCCTTAAATATTGAAGGGTGTTTTGGACATTTAAAATGCTGCTAGGGAGGAGCTTGCAATTGATATGAAAGATAGGGGTACCTTTTGCAATTGTTGAAACCATCAGGGTACCTTTTGCAATTGAGACAAAGATAGGGGGGTCATTGAAAATTAGCCAAAAAACCTATTTGTTTTGTCTTTTTCAAATTGTATTTCCAAATTCTGTAACATCATTAGTGCACTTGAAGAGTGAGGGAGAAAAAGGTCAAATGAAATGGAACTGTTTCTGTTCTACCTTTCTTGGCTCTCTTTTTTGTTGGTACTGATGTTTTATATGTAGAGGTCATCACTCAATTACTTTATGATCTTACAGATGAAGTTGCTGAAGCCCCTTGATCTATTCCAATCTTGCGTGAAATCAAATGCATTGGAAGGGGGTCGGTTGCTTGGATTGGATGTTGGAATTAAGTATGTTGGCCTTGCCATTTCAGATCCTCATAATATAATTGCTGCACCTCTAAGGTAAGAAAATGGTTATTCCGTTAAATGCACATGTTTCGTCACAGCGTTTCTGGGGCTCTAGTGGAATTTGCATTTTGTCAATTTTTGCCCTTGTAAGAGTCCCCTCCTTCTCCCATTCCTAATCTTAATCGCTGCTTATGTGATCTGAGAAACAATTTCGTTTCTCCACTTCACCAAAAAAGGGATTTTGTAGATAATAAGTTTCTCAATATAATCCAATTAACAGTGAATGCCAAGAATAATGAAACTCTGGGAGAATCACAACTAGTATTTTTCTACCTTAGAAGAATCCTTATTTTAAGCTTTCTCTAGGAAGCCTGAGAAAGCCCCACCTTTTATTTCTCGATGTCCAAATGCAGTGAGACTTTGTACTACCCTAAGATTTTTTTTTTTCAAAATCCCAAGTATCTGTCACTTTTAGTTCATTTGTGCTATTATTTTGTAGAGTTTGAGGAAATGAGAAATATAGAAGGTTCTATGCCATTTCAGAAAATAATAATCTTAATAATAATAATAATAATAAAAGGGTCTACATTAGGTCCTATTATAGATCAAGGAGAGAGGAACCTTTCATGTCATGGATGAGCTACCTCCTTACCCAACCCAACTGTCTTATTCTTAATTGCTATCATCATCACAAGCAACTCAAGGAGGAGGGATACTATAAATGAATAATTTTAGGTTTTTCAATATGGACTGTGTAAGTCTAGGTTGGTTTACCTTAGAATCTATAGAAGTGTCAAGAAATTTCAATAAATATGAAAACACAATGGTTTGAATAAAAAAAAAAAAGAGAAAAAAAGCATAAGATTGGTTTCATGCTAATACTTAAACGGATCTGCTATTTCAAAAACAGAGAGAGATCTACCATTTTAAGAAAAGGGGGTCAAAAAACAGAACTAGATATATACACAAATAGAAAATGTGCCTGTCCGGCCCATCTCTACCACATTTGCTAGTACTGGCCATACATCGGTGTGATTTTTCATGCCATCACATTGATATTTCATACTGTTGGGCTGAAAACTGATACTGATACTTAAAAGCACATAACCTAGCCTTCGTGCAACATAATGACTAGTGATTTTTAATGTTTGACATGGTACCATCTCTTCATGTTAACTTCAATTTTAGCATCTTTAGATGATAAAAATAAAGTGATTGGTTGGACAATATGGAAGTGAGAGCTCTAAAATTTCCTTTTCATATCAAATCAATATATAAGTAAACAAAAATTGAAGTTGGTTAAACTTTTCAAAAAAAATAAAAAAAAATGAAGTTGGTTAAATCATCTGTATTAGTGTAAAATGTCAGTGTAACTCATGAAGCTCCATTTTTATCTCTTGTTTTATGTTTTGGCTTACTTGCTTGGCCCATTTTATTTTGTGTTTTATGTTAGTGCTAATATTGTGGTTTGCAACTATGATGCAGTGTGCTTGTTCGAAAGAAGACAAATATTGATTTGATGGCCAAAGATTTTCAAACTTTGGTAAGTGTGTATCACCATGTGATTGTGTTTTATCTTGTTCTCTTTTAATGGGGAAGCAAGTTTTCAAAAGCAACTTTATGTTGTGATCCCAAGTAACAATGAAGAAGCTTGGTATGTATTCCACTGTGTTTGGTTTTAGCTGTTTCAGTTGCCAAACTAGGATTCCCTGTCCAATTTACTCTTATTTGAATTTAGACTCAGTGCATAACTGTACTTCAGTATCAAATTGACTTCCGTTTGGTAACAGCTGTGTCATGAGGATGAGATGCTAACTAGACTTATGTGCACGATCTAATGTTTTGGTGAGAAAATATTGTCACAAAAGACATTAGGAGTGTCGATGTTTTGAAAGGTTGGATCAATAGTTGTATCGATCCATCCTGATACACGACTTGTATTAGCTGATATTTGTTAGCAGTCATATCAGTTATGAGTTATATGTGACTGATAACTGGTTATCAGCCATATGAGATATGATATACCAGTCGGTTATCAGTTAGATCGATTCATATTGGTGTGACATTTTAATTCCATAATTTTTTTGAATACATACCCAAAAATTCCAAAATATTGAAATGTTTGTTTTCACACAAAAATGGCCTGAAATCCAATAGAAATACTCCATTCAGATGTAATTTATCATTTTGCATGGTGAAACAGTAGGAACTCGTTTTTCAAATTGACAAAATCTCCTTAAATGATGCCTTCCTGTTATATTGCACAACATTTCTGCAGGCAATATTCGTGGCAGTAGACTTCTACATCCATCTTATTGTTTGTTGGCCAGGAAGTTGCTAGTCAAAAGAAACATTTTGGCTTTCGCATCCCACATCAATATTTAACTTGTTTTCCATGTTAGTAGCGTCCTTGAATTTGATGTGCTTTTGTTATGTCCTCTTCAATCAACTTTTCTGTACAAAAAGGCTTATTGAAATTATGTATGAAAAAAACTGTGTTGTAGGGGTTGATCTTGAGCACCCAACACTTATCATAACTCCATCTGACTTTAAGATCTTGGGAAGATGAGATCTTTATAATTTTTACCTGTTGTCCATACCCCCAGGTTTCAGAACTTTCTTTGGTGGGCTTTGTTGTCGGCTTCCCATTCCAATTGCAAGGTTCAAATAGTGTAGAGGTGTGATTTGTTTAATTACGACTGCTGCTGCTTAGTTACTCTATTCATAATCATTATTATCTTAACATATGCATTTCAATGACAATAGCCTGTGCCATAGCTGTTTTGAGTCATATGACCATCAAATAGGCAATTGGACCATAGAAACAATTTGCCAAATCCAATTATGGGTGTCAACCCTAGATAGATGGGATAAATAGCTTCAAATATGAGTTTCATCATCATTGCCACCTCCTCATCTATATAGGGTTGGCTATATGAGTTAATACTCTTTATTCTATCCTATCAAAAGTCATATCCTCCCTCATCTCCTAATGTAGTAATTCGTTCTACCTCATTTTGACCTTGACTGCAAGTGATCTTTTCATCATGTTAGGCAGTGCAAATAAAACTTTTCATGGAGGATCTTCGTAAAACAGGAAAACTTGAAGGTTTGAACTACACATATTGGGATGAGCGCTTTACATCAAAGGTGAGATCTAATAATTCTATTTCACAAAACAATCTTGTTACTATTCCTTGTTCTGATTGGAATGGGTTTCAGTCTGTAGAAGCATTATTGAGGCCTTTAAATCTACACCCAGTGCAGCACAAAACAATGGTTGACAAATTTGCTGCTGTTGGGATACTCCAGGTATTGGTCCTGCTTCCTAACACACTGTACAAACACATGCATGAATGCATCTTCGAGTCCATATATGTGCAATGTATGATTCAGTGATCCAGATAACCATTGATCCAATGGAACCCACCATAGATGGACTGAAAACCAAACATCTTACTATTTGAAACAATTCTAGCTACTGGGCCTGTGAACTGCGAATAAACATTACCAATGTGGATGTTAAATTCAACTATAACCTCCAGCCTTTTTTATTGCAACAGAGGACACTTTCAAATATGACATTCCCTGCCGACAGATGAATTGTCTAGAACACTGATTAAACAATTGCCGTTGTTCTATATTCAGCTAAACCCATCTTATTAATGATCCACATGTACAACCACAACTCTGAGGAGACTATGCACATATCCTGATTTCAATGATCCTTGAATTCCTTTTTATGCCCATTAAAGACTATTTTTAGTCTTAAAATTAAGTAGATGAATGCCAGATACTTCTATTTGAAGTGTTAGGCTATCAACTTTTGGAAATTTTCTGTTGTTGCAGATACTGATGTTTTGACATCTGTAACTGGGCGGGTGTTTTGACAGGGCTACCTGGACCATGTTAACAGGAATTTGAAGTGAGCAGAATCCTTGAAGAGGTCATGGTACAATTAGAGAGCTACAAATTCCGGGTGTTTTATATTAACATGGGCTATTTTGGTTTGCTTCAAAGAATTATTGAGCTGGTTGGCTATGTTGGTTCGTCTGAATGATATTTCTTATTTATTTTTTTCCCTCTAATCTAGTTTTTGGCACAGTGGAAGAGTCTCATTGCCCTTTGATGGAGGGGGTGATACTGTACAAAGATTTCCTATTAAATCCTAGCTCAACATCATCATCATTTATTCCATTTATCCAAATCTTAGCTCCACATATTTCCTTTTAAATCATCTATCATTATCAAGCCCGCTTTTCCACCAATCTGCAATTGACTTCTTTAGTTTTTTTTTTGCCCCTTTTAATCCTATTATAATTCATATTTCCTTGTAAACAGATGGCAAAGAAATCATTTTATACATTTCCATCAATTTGGCTAACTACCGGAACTCTATTCATATTACAGCATCAATTGATTTTTTTTTTTTTCTATATTTTTGGCCAATGTTTCTTGAATGCTATGGAAATTATAAAATTTTGTTAACAATTTCTATAGTAATGTCGGCAAGTGGTCACTTATGCAACTATTTAATAGAAAGATGTTTTTCCTTGTAATGGTTAGGTTGCTATGCTGGCTCAATATACACTTGGGCTTGTGTTCTGAAGTCTGAACGGTGAGGCTCTGTAGTTTTTTTATCCTTAAAGATAAAATTGGAAGTGAGATTTGTAATAGATTTGCAGTTTCAATAGGTTTTTACTGACTTGTACCGAGATGTCACATTTGTGAGGATATTTTTTTTATTAGTCCAAGTTCAGGGCACAATGGGCCCATGTAGTTTTAGAAGTCTGAGTGATTCTCATTAATTTTTAAGTGGTGTTGAAAAACTCAGTCAGACTCGACTCAACTCAAGTCAACAAGATTGGATTTCTAGTAGTTAGCCATTGAGTTCTAGTAAGTATTTTTTAATAAGAGACAGAGAGTTGCGGAGTTATGCGACTTAGATTGCAGTACATGAACGATAATTTAACAAGTTTGCCGACTCAGATAGTTGCTGATGATGAGAACGAGACATTCAGAAACAGCTCTAACATGGATTGTTTGGTTCAAATTTGGCGCTCATTTCTCAGTGAAGAATCTGAGAATGCTATGGCTGTGTTGGTTTATATAGGTCTTTTTTGAGTTTATGATGTCGTTAGATTATGATTCTATATATTTTAAGCTTATTTTAACTATTAATAGTTCAAAAACATTGTTACAACATCAGCATTTTTTTCATAATTTTAGATAATGCTCTTAGATTTGAAAATTTATTATTTTTAGAGGTAAAAAAATAATAATGAAAACAAAGTCAGTTTTAAATAGAATTTAAATTCAATGGACAATTCTACTTGGAACAGGTCAAATGAGGTAAGCTTTTAATCCAAAGGGGGTAAATGGGTGTGGGCCTCACATGTGATTCGAAATGGGGATGCAATTTAGTAATGGAGAAAATGTTTCTGTAACAAAGTAGAATGAAGAAAGAAATTCTTGATGAACACACTATGAATAGATGAACAATGGCTACGATTTGGTGGTGGTGGTGGTGATGATGATAATAATGATAGTGGCAGCGGTAGTGGTGATAATGATGATGGTGGTAATTGAAGCAATGTATTATCTAAAATTTGAATGATGCCAAGGTAGTTTGTTCTAGGATGGATATACGAGGCAACAAAGACCACACAATTGAAACTTTGCTGCACCTACACCAAATGGCAAATAGTTGATATGGGCCCCTTGTGTTTTGTTCTCATCAGAAAATTAATTGGTAGCCTGGGACAGGACCTATTAGACGAAATGATGCATTGTTAGTACTTAGTACAATGGAATGATCAGATTATTCATCAAGATAAATGGATTGATGAAATTTGGTGAATCTATTAAAACCCATTATCTTCTATTAAAAGAAATTTACAATTTTCCTTTTGGAGCCTTGACTTTCATATGAAGTCACTTGTTTCAGACAGTTTAAGAGTTCATGCTGACAAAATTGGCTGCAATATAGATCAGCCATCTTAAAATGGATAAAATCTGTTAGGAGATACCGAATGGAGTGGAATTTCTATTTTACCCCTACCGGTGTACCGTTCATCAAGTATATGTACATATAACAAGCCATTGTAGGTATATGTTCTGCATATCGGTACACCGATCCTTGATAAACGGTATACTGGTAAAGGTAAAATGGAATTTCACTTATCCCGTATCTCCTAACAAATTTTGTTGTGTTAAAATGGACGTCCATATAATAGTAATAATACTATTGAAATTTATAGGTCTTAATAGAGTAGATCTTTAAATACTTGAATTAAAAAATAAAGAAGGATGTTGGAGAATATAAACTGATAGAAAACATGGTGTCTCTTGCTAATGGGTTTGTAACCCTGATTGGAGTAAATATTGATATTTATTGGTCAATTATATATATAAGTACTTCATATATAAATATTGTATGACTGATATATCGGTTTTCAGAGATATTTTTTATCCATTGGAGATGGCCATTATGAAGCTAATGCCCCACAAATGCCACTTGGGACTGGCAGATGACTTTGGGTCAGTGGCTTGTGCTGCAGAACTTGGACATCCATGGTGGTGTACTATGATGCCATTGCTAACCTTTTGACATATGGGGGTCCAATGTGTTCTTTCTTCAAGCTAGTTATTTTTTTCACAAGCATCAAAGCTCCCTGAAATTTACAAGACTGATTGGAGCAGATCTTACAGAGATTTTCATCTTTGCAGGATCTGAACAATCCCAACCATGGGACTCAAAATTACTTAAAATTGTGTTTTGAGACTCTCAATATTTATTTTGTGATTCATTGATGACTTATCACATATCTGATAGAGTCCAATCTAGGATATAAACCTATTGTTAGACTAGTTTAGTATGAGATAAGATAAATGGTCTGATTTTCTACAATCTAACCTTAGATCTTTTGACGTACTGGTTAGATACCTAACAATAAAATGAGCAAATTATCAAGATTTCCCCAAGTTTGTTTGAAGTTTGAACAGGTCTAAGTCTCAGGTGTTTGAACTTGGTCCATATACATTTATCAGTCATCTGATTGGTCCCTTTTTTTTTTTTTTATAAATTTCTGCAATGACACCCTTGGTCTTTTGAGATTTGAATATGTGGTCGATATTTCATGTGTAAGAGTAATAGTTTGGTCTGCAGAAAATAATCTGAGCGACAATTTACATTATCAAATGTTGCTGGTGTACTAAAATATCACTTCAATATATGAAGGATTGACAAATATAAATTAATATTTTCGAAATTGACTAATATTTAAATCTAAGTACTAAATAACTTGTGTAGATAAGTTGGTCACGTGCCATGTACTATGAAGGGACATGAACTAGTTGTCGCTAGTGAAGAAGTGAAGTAAAGTCAGGTACTATGACAGACAAATTGAGTGCGATGGGTAGGGCCATATCCTTCTTAGCCACCCATCTACATGGCAAAATTATCGAGGATGTAGACTCTCTCTTTTTCTCTCTCTCTCTCTCTAGTGGATGCCATTGTTGATGAGTAGCCATGCAGAAACCACATTGATTGTGTTGTAACATCCATACATTTGACCTTCAAAAGACATGAGTCATCATCCTCATCAGCACCTTATCCTGTCGGTTAGACTTGATCTTTAAAAACTTCATGATCTATGTTTCTCAATGGTATTTTGGATTTTATTTAAATGTAAAAAAAATGCCAATTTCATTAGTTAGCTGGTAATTGATAGCCATCTAGAATAAACATAATTTTGGTCAGATTATCAAGAGTAATTATTCTTCTATTTTCAATGGAAAAAATCTATTAGTATTTGCACTTGTTACCTACAGCGTTATTGTGTAATTGAAATTTTCTCTTGTCAAAATGCATTGAGTTGTAAACATACAAATACATATTCTCATATTCTGCAATGAAAAGTAACCCTGTGTATAATGCGGTATACTTTGTAAACTTGTAAAGGTAGAGAGGTAGAGGACCCATCTATATTTAAGCAATTAGTATTTCTTATGAAGTTTTACTTCCAACACATCAAGGGAACCATATTAAGAGAGAATCACCGTCAGCAAAGTCCCATATCGCTAGTGGAAACATATAGGTTCCCTCTCTGTAATAGCTATTTTTTAAGGATGAGTTCTACTCGTGTTTTAACATAGTATCAGAGTGGGGGTATCACAGGAATGAGTTGGGTTTGTATCTCCAATCTTGCTTGGAGAGGGAGAACCAAATGTCTCCAGCCTTGGATCTGAGGGAGAATGTTAGCAAAATCTTAAATCTCCAGTAGACCTTTGGGTTATTGGAGTTATAAGCACATGGGTTCTTTCTCGTTAATAATCGATTTTTAAGGATGAATTCTACTCATGTGTTTTAACAATCACAACCCTTTATAATCAATCATCTTATCATCTTAGATACCCTAATAAATACTACCCTCTAATCATGGTTTCCATGTTTCTTTGGAGAGTAAGGTGTTATGAAAATTAATGTGTATTACACAAGGTATTGGAAGATTATAAGAAGAGGAATCAAAACATGGAATATGGCACGTATTTAAGCTATTAGAAGAATCATGCTGTTTGTGTGCGTGGGTGTGGATGAATGAATGGGTGGAGTAGGAACCGGATCCAAGAGTAAGAATGACGATGATGAGCAAAGCTCTTCTTCTCAAATTCGCTAATGACAATGACAACCCAAGAAAAAAAAACTAGCCAAGAATATGTCTAAAGTAGATAGACAAAGCTTGTCACTTTGTAGATTCTTAGCTAGTCTACTTTTCATTCTGTCGTCGAAAACTCTCTGGAGGCCAAGCCATTCACTTGCTTTAAAGGGGGCGTGAACACATGAATACGACTCGCGGGTTCAACTTGACCATAGCATATTAAGTTTTATTCAAGCTCAGGCATATTTTCTCCTTCCAATTGCATATGAATATCAAATTATCAATGGAACCCAAGTGTTACATACTTCCATGGAACCGTCTACCTCAGAAACAGAATATTGGCCTTCCTTGTATGGGACCTTGGATGATGACGGCCATTATGAATGTATAATCCTCTGTTCCATTGATCGACGATGTTGATGTTATCTATTGCAATGAAGATGTACCAAATTTAAATAGCACCTTGGTTTTCAACGATCGTAACCACTTGGTCATTATGCTGTGTTTTACTTTAAATTGTCATTGTCCTCAATTCTTTGTTACCGCTCAAGAAAAAAAGGAAGTCATTGTCATAAAGCTTGATTGATATCGACAAACCCATTTACCAGATGGCAAGAATAGTTTAATTGGCTTTGTATTCAAGCTATGACCCACCTGCACGATGACCCACTGAACCAATGTCCCACATTCCATTCTACTTAAAACTTCTCTCTCCCTCTCTCTCCAAATTAATGATTACTTTCTAAATTGCGTTGTTAGTTTCCAAATAAAGAAATTTATCTCTAAAGCACATGTTTGTTAGCTGAAAACTGTGGAAAATGATGGATGATGGCTTGAGAGATGAGACAGGTCCCCCTCTTTTCAATAGTTTGAGTTTGAATTCCCACAAAAAGAAAGTTCCATCAGCAGGACGCTTGAACTTTCTTAAAGCTTGCATTATTCAGCACTTGGTATCAAACAAAAGCGTCTCATGGGAACTGGCTTCTTATTTTTATAACAGGAAGATTCTACATGAGCAAGTACAAGTGGCTGGCAGTGAAGTTCTCCACTGTAGACAAATACACTGCCCACTTCTTGAATGCCAAGAGGCCAGTCTAAGCCACCCACATAGAGATTCCTTTTTAAAAAAATAAAAGAAAGAATTAATAAAATAGAACTAACATGTAGCAACCTTTAAATCTCTATTATTGGTACTTTTATGAGGGCCCAATGTTACCACAACAATATGAGATAAAAGATGGCATCTCCACTCAGTTCAATACCAGCAAGCTTATAATTCACTCAAAAAATAGTCTTGCCTTCTATTATTTCATGTGCATGTCCTTTCTCATATTGCATTATGCTCCCTACCAACTTGGCATGATGGAAATATTTACTTGATGATAGTCCACAAAATTACAGCACATGTTTGGCGCATACATTTGCTAGACAAAGAACAACATCAATGGCTGTCGGTACAAGTTTATGCTCAACCCTGACTTGTGATTTTTAGAAAAAATAACCGCATCCCCACCATTCATGATTGTTGATGGTGATTGGAAAATTTCATTTGGTGAAAAACAAGTGAAAGACAGAGAAATGAATGGACGACAAAGAGTGGTGCAAAGTCTGTTTGAAATTTCACAGTGATTGGTGAACTAAAATGGTTAATTGCCATGTGAGCAATGGTTCCTGTCTAAGATAATGCCACTTGTATGACAGAGATGCTGGGGATGGGCAAAGGAACCATATCTAGAATCTTAGGATCAAAGCTTGCAAACCTAAAAAAGAAGAAGAAAAAATAAAAAAAGACTAGAAAGACGAGAGTTGATGGGATTGGTGTAGGATTCTCGACCTGGTATTTTACAGTTACTCAAATGAGAACCATGTAAAGTGTCATGACCTAATGGGGAAAAGGATGTGAAGTTGGGAATCTAAAACCTTCCATGAAAAACAATATCAAACGTTACACAAGCACTGAATTGCCAAGCATCACTAGGTGGGGCAACTGATGGATAAAGAAATGGATACCTCCTCTCCCATTAATTTATTCTCGCTTTTTTTCCACTCCCTTCTCTTTATAAGGGCAGCCCCAACCATCCTCCAGAGCCTCTGTGAAATCCATTTCCTTCTACCTCCTCACATTTGATAAAAGAAACATAGATGAGCCCCCAAGAGGAAGAGCAAGTGAGAGAATCGGAAATTAGTAAAAATGGTGATGCCTATGGCCATGTGCGTGATGATAATTTGGCAGCATGGTTGAATCTGAGCCTCGGGAGGGAGGAGTCGCCCATGACTGGGAATTCAGATTCCCAATTGAAGCCCGGTTCAAACAAGGTCTTCTCATGCAACTTCTGCATGAGGAAGTTCTACAGTTCTCAAGCATTGGGTGGGCATCAGAATGCCCACAAGAGAGAGAGAGGACTGGCTAAGAGAACTCAGTGTCGGAGTCTGACAACAATTAGTTCAACACTAAATTCTCCAATCAGCATGTCACCCATCCGCTCCATCGGTGTTCGACCTCACTCTTTAGTGCACAAGCCACATAAAGACAACATGGGCTTGGTGGCTAGATTCAATGATGCCATCACTGGGATGTGGGATGACCTTCACACCTTTCCCCATCGAAGAAGCCATAGAAGTGGTGTGGCCAGGAAGCTTCCATATGGAATTTCCACAACCCAGGCAACCGTCAGAGCTACTTAAGCTTGACTTAAGTCTCCGGCTTTGATCGATGCGCATCCATCCATTTTCTTACTACTATGAAATGTTTTTCTACCTGTTGTTTGATTTAACATCTGTTTATCCATCAACGGAAGAACCTAACTAAATTAGTTAGAAATGCAACAAGAAGGTATCATCAAGGATATCTATAATTAAGTTTAATGCTGAGAGTTTCATTCTAATTGGGCAAGTACATATTCAATCTTTCTAGTACCTGTCATTTGCCTGCATAAATTCTTCTTGAAGCTAACATCACAATAGCTGTAAACAGACCATGTCATGAGGTTGTTTTTAATGTTTCTTTGGTCAAATATAGACCTAATAGCATGTAATTCCCATTATCGCCAGTTACATGATCACATTAACAGGAAAAGGGAGGCCTGTGCCATCGCTTCAGCTGGTAGAAATTGAGGTGGGTGGCCCTATGGAGATGAACTTCCCCTCACCCACCTTGCAATGTACTTCTGTGGCTCTCCAACTGCCGTTAATGGTTTTGAACTGGTCCTACAAGGTGTATGAATATGCTTTCAATCCTCTTCAATACAACAATAACAGTGACAGTCCTTAAGTCATAGATGAGCAGCATCAACCTGTGTCTATTCCTAACTTTCTTGAGAGGTGTTGAAGCAAAAGAACTAACCATTTCAATTCAAAAACGAATTTTGGATTTTGTATTTTCATTGCATGCAAGTAAAAAAATGCGGAGATGTGTGAACATCTAGGAAGCAGGAGAGCCAGTGGTAACTGGGTCAACCTTCCTGCAACCAGTTTGCAGATACTGCAAATCCAAAGACCGAGTAATGGCCGCTCTGATACATAGTAATTCCAAATATAAGTGTAAAAATCGTGGGTACAACAAGTGTTTTTTCGCAATGGCAGGGGTGTCCTGTCTTTCTGGTATTCATGATTTGTAGATCATCAAGCTGCTCACTTTTGTGACATTGAGATAACAGATACATGAATTGAGCCCATATTGCAGAAGCATTGAATAAATGAATTGATCACATGAGATCAGCATTTTCTTGAATTTGGTAACAAATTCTAATTCAAGCTTAAATGCAAGAATCAATAACAGAGATCCATATAAACTGTGCATGGATTTACTTCCCTACATGCCAATCTTTTCCAAGTACTTTGTACAGTCCTTTGAACAACTAGTACATTTGAAATTTCTGACAGCCCATGTGAGAGGATAGGCTACACCTTTTGATATATTAGTACGTTTGGGGCCATCTGATTCACAATTTCAATAGCATGTGGAAAACATTTTTAAATTAAAAAAGTGAGTATCACCCAAATGAAATTGTTAAAGGCATGTCTAACAAATGAAGAGAGTATAATTGCATCAAATATTTGAATTGGCCGAAAATTAAAACCCATTGTCCAACAAACCACCCGAATGTACTACAAAAATCTGCACTAGAACAACCCTCGTTATCAAACTTCTCACATTATGACAGGAAGAGTTAAGGGATTGTAAAAAGGAATCGAGTTCCCATCTGTTGATGCATTTCAAATGGAGGGAATCAGTGAATATAGCTCTAAATCAGGTTACCTGTATTACCAAAATTTCGTTTCTAGCGGTTCTCCATTCAGATCATCTGGTGGGTCCCACTGTGGGTGCATTGGTTTGTCTGGAGAATTTTTCCTAAAGGCATATGAGCAATTGGAAATATTGTTCACAAATTGTTGATTAGTGTCAAATTCTTAAGGGATTTTTCCACAAAAATACCTCAAAATAACGATTTTGGATGGCAGTGCTTCCAAAAAATTTACTTGGGTCCCACAAATTTATAAGTACCGAAATTGATTGTATGCACTAGCTACTGGGTATATATGCTAGTGCATAAGTAAGTGTACTAGCACCTATATTCACTGACTAAAGCATGAACCCACACAAGCAAAGAAGTCTGGACTTTCTTCCTTTTATATATATATTATTTAATAATTTAAATAGAAGTTATTGCAATTTAGTGGTATAGATGTTTGTTTCTCATGTAGTTAACTAGGGTTCAATTCTTGTTAATGGTGACTTTTTCTTTATTTAATAATTTATACATTTTTTTTATTTTTTTGAAAAATGAAAAAAAAAACTAAAGTGTTTATTTGTTTGAACTCAACAAAAATAAATGAGCTTGGACAAAGATTTTTATTCGATGAGTCGAGCTCGGGCTTTTAAGCCCAAGCACAGTCAAGTCTAAGCCTAACGGGCCTTTAGTAAAAGTTTGTGCCCAACGAGCCTCGACGGGCTCGAGCCTAGCCCCAAGCTAAATAAATGAGCTTGGAAAAAATTCCATTAGATGGGCTAGGCTCAGACTTTTAAGCCCATTTCTTTTTTTAAATCCAAGAACAATTAAGTATAAGCCCGACGGGTCTCAACAGGCTTTAAGTAAAAGCTCGAGTCCATTAAACTCAAGTTCGACGGTCTGAGCTTGACTTTGTCCAAGCCCATTTATTTAAGTCGGGGTCGAACAAATGAACACGTTATCTCAATTTTTTCAAAAAAAATAAAACAAATTACCCATCATAAAATAAGAGAAAAAATCACCATGGATAAGAATTAAACACAAGTCATCCACAAGACAAGTATCTTCATCACTAGACAACGATTTATATGTCTTATTACCCTATAAAATAATATATAGAAAAAAAAAAACAAGCGCTAGCACATGCAATCTAACGTTGTACTTGTGAGTCTTCACAACTTATAAAGAGCATTTTGTTTAAAAAAAAAGCTGAATAGACATATGAGACACTATGACCCAAATAAATTATTTTAGAGAAACTGCCACTCAAAATCACAATTTTCAAAGTATTTTTGAAAAAAAAAAATCCCCATTCTTAATTATCTTCATCAAAACCATTTATATCATTTAATTTACACACAAGTGAATAATGTCGGACAATGGAAACTTTGAAGGGCCTACAAGACGAAGGGCCAAGCTCTTGGAAATAGGACCAACATAGGAGAAGCCTTGCGTTGGCAATTTTGCCATCAGTTGAAAGAATTAATCATTTTACCCAGTTCAGCTTCAGCAGGCTTGTAATGTAAAATAATTTCCACTTTTCTAATAAAGGTGCCCTTTTCTCATGGACATTTAAGTCTAATCTTATTTATATAGGATTAAAAATCCCATGAAATCCATATAAAAGAACCAACAAAGCAGCACAGTCCAGTCATATGCACACAAACAAAGCACCCCTCGTGAAAAAAATGAAACCTTCGAAATAGTCTACTTTCATTTTTATCTTATAAATGGTTTTTTTTTAACCCAAAGTGTACATGTCTCTCCTGACTAATCTTTGAATATGAGAAAACCTCCAAATCTGCATATGCCGTATATTATAAATGGTTATTTGTCGAGAAGGTACTTTGTTTTCCCTCTAAACTCAAAATGAATATATAAAGAAAAATACCCAAGCTACACACAAAACCAAATGCAAAATGATGACAATAATTTTCCGTGTCATCTGCCATTTTATGCAATGAAAATGATGATAATGATTTTTATTAATAAAAAGAAAAATATCTAAATACAAAACAAGGCAATGAACCAGACAAATCAATTGCATTTCCGATTGGATGTGTAAGACAACAGTGGGACAGCGGGGAAGAAAAATAGCCCAATGGAATTCTTGGAGAACACCAAATCAGAAATGGGGTCCGCAATTTGGACGGATAATATTATTTTTTCTTACATGGATGCCTGGGTTCTATGCGTGAACGCATTTTCTAGCAAGAATATCAAAGCTGCGTTCCCCAGAACAGTAAGTACAGCTACAAAATAAAATGAGCATTCTTGAATGCTGTTAGCTTACCACTTTAATAGTAATAAAAATACACAGATGATTTCGGTTTCTATTCTAGTTCTTGAGAATTGCTCTTGCAAGCAATCATGCTAACATTGAAGTACCAAAGCCAAGGTGACAAACTGGGAGAACAGCACAAGATATTCACAACAAAAGAAATTGCAGAACATCAAATTCAATTCAACAAGCTGCAAATTCTCAAATGAGCCCACTGAACTGAATGTTCATGTAATGGTGCTTTTAGTGTGTTCATGCCAATTTCAGACCACGCAAATTTTTGTGCATCAGATGCTGTGCCCATATCACTGCTCATGTATCTGTCTCTCAACTCTTGTGCTACTAATTGTCTTGTGACTTTTCTCTCCTAGCCATCTGTTTCGGTCACAGCAGCAGTAACAAAGTCTGCTTTTATTAAAATCATCTCTCCTCACCTCCTCCATTTATAGACTCGACATCCATTTCACCAGCTTTGGTGAGGGGACTTTCATTTTTTATGATGCCACTTTCTGTGTTACTGGTGACGGGAATTTCATTGTTTGTAATGACACTTTCTGTGTTATTACCTTCCCTGTTTGCAGCCACCCGCAAGCTTCGACGAGTATTCGCAAACCAACTACTAACCTGAAAGAGAGAAAGTACATAGAATAATAAAAAATGGGATGGTTTGTAGTGAATGGGGTGTGTGTGTGTGTGAGAGAGAGAGAGAGAGAGAGAGAGATTTTGCCTGATATGTCGTGATTCCTAGTTCTTTTGACAGACTTTCCTTTGTTTCCCGCGTTGGATATGCATTTACTCTCAGTGATTCATAAAGTCTCTGAAAAAAAGAAGCCTACATCAGCTTAAGAGAGAACAATGACAGAAAACAGATTGCTTGAAGCTTGGGCCGAAAGGCCCATTGGACATTGGGGCCCTAACCCAAAAACTATGTGCTAAATTGAAAATGATACTGCTGTTGAAAACATTTCCTATGCATTCCAAATATTTTATATACAATAAACTCAATACAATAAACTCAAAAGCCAAAGAATTCAATTTGAACCAACACAAGTACACAAGTATGTATTTCCCAAGAGATTCTTAGGGCATGTTTGGATGAGGACAGTATCATTGAAAGATAAAATCAGGATTTAACACATTAGAAAAATGTTGCAAGTATCAAAAGGGACAAGGAGAGAGACTATTCAAAACTTGGATGGAAGAGGAAAATAAGGATATGATTGATTGTAGCTAGCTGAGCTTACGATTTTTTATAGGATAGAATGAAAAAGAAGAACCCAGAAAGTCAACCCCATCTATCTATAGTGGGTTTCTGAGAATCCAAAAAGCTGGCCCTAGATGGGATTACCAAAAAACCGACCTAAGATAGATGGGATTAGTGGCTTTGATGATGTCGAGGACAACGACAACAATGATGATTCTTAGGGTCTGTTTGTGCAGAGGCAAAATCCACAAATTCTCAAGGATTCTAATTTTAACGATTTGAACTTCTAGAGAGAGAGAGAGAGAGGCTCTCTATAGTCAATGTGAGAGCATTGGCTTCACCTCTTGAGAGAGAGAGAGAGAGAGAGAGAGAGAGAGAGAGAGAGAGGAGGGGGGGGGGGGGGGGAACAGGTTCCTTGAGATGGGATTAGGAAATGCACATTTTACATCACCAAAATCTGGATTTTCTATCTAGGATTTTCAAATTCAATAGAAGATCAGATTGTATATTTGAGGATATATCATCATCACTGATTTTTAAATCCTTGGATTTGTATCATACCAAACATGAAAATCAAAATCATTGAGGACTATAATTTAAATCCATGATTTTGTCAAGTAAAATTTGTTGTGGGACCCATAGTTGACCATATGGGACCCACAGTTGCATAAGTGTTGACCAGAATCATCTTATTCTCGAAAGTCACATAAGTAGAGCAGGTTCTGTACTTGAATATTGAACTTACTGTCTCATCAAAAAATGATACCATGTACATATACCTTGTTGTACTTCATATAATGAATACCGTGTTTATATTTGTTGTTGTAGGATGGAGCCTCACAGATTCAGTGTTAGTGCTGTAGTCACAATATTTTCTGGAGACAGAATAACTACGCTTTTTAGCATAAAACAGAATCCAAAGTATTTTTTTTTTGGGAATATCATGGATTCATGGGTATTCCCATCCCACATTGGGGTGAGACTAATCCCATGGATACATGAAACTGCCACAAGCCTTGTGTATTGGGTAACTCCAGAGAGGGTCGAACTCGAGACCTCTAGTCTATTTTTAGAAGCACAAGCCAACTGAGCTACACACGTGCAGTCCTAAAGAATCCAATTTTTGTGAATAATGTTAACCATCATTGTTATTGAAGCCATTTATCACATTAATCTGGGGTTGGCATTTATATTTGGATTTGACATGTTTTCCCTTTTTTTTTGTATGGCCCAACTGTCTACCTCACACCCATAACCTTAAGGTTGCAACCATGAGCACTGAAGAATCTAATTTTTGTGAATAATAATAACCATCATTGTTATTGAAGCCATTTATCACATTAATCTGGGGTTGGCATTTGTATTTGGATTTGACATGTTTTCCCTTTTTTTTGTATGGCCCAACTATCTACCTCACACCCATAGGACTTGAACCCACAACCTTGAGGTTGCAACCATGAGCACTTACCAACTATGAACAATGGATTCATTATAATTTAGCATCTCCTAAATGAAACAATAGATAGTTTGAAAACTTAAAGTCAACAGAATTGTGTAAATGTTAATAAAAAAATATCTTTGGAACTTTTTAAAATGGATCCTAATGAAAACATTACACTCATAATCGCAATATGTAAATGGCATTCGTAAAGCAAAGACATGAACATGCACATCCACAAATTTGTATCCCTATCAATGTATCATAATACCTAAACTAATTGAAATGGAAAGCACAAAAAACATAAATTAGATACCTGAGATATTGCTGTTCCAAAGGATTTAGGACCTGATCTGGTAACCTTATTTTCAGTACATGGCTTTGAACCATCCCCAAGAATTTTAGTTACATTCTCAACCTTCCCTTTCTTTGGTGTATTTTTTGTCTCAGACCAGTCTTCATCTTCACTTGAATCAGAAGGAATATTTCCATATTCGTCCTTCATAAACCAGTTCATGGAAACAGGGAAATGTAAATGAACAGATGCAAAATCAGGTAAAACTACAAAACAGGCGAACAATTTTACAAGTAAAAGGTTAACACCAGTCAGGACTGATCTGAGAAATGCTAAAATGCATCACAAGATTGCTTCCCCTTTTCTCCTCAGCCATTCTTTGATATAGCTAATGACATACATAATTCTCTACACTTTGCACCATAACATGCAAGATCCAAGTAATTTTCGTATACTAATTATTGAGGAATGTTATCATACAAAAACAAATGCAGAATCAAATAGCATAAAATAACACCAAGTCGCATATCTAGAGCAACATGCAACATTAATACTCTACGGTGTGCTGGCTCTGAGACTTGTTAAAGAAGGTAAGGATTCAAACTTCAGCAAGCACGGTGTGCTATGGGCCAATTTGTGCCCAAGCCTCAGGTATACATGGGAGCCGAAGCCCCATTTTTGAAAGAGATCAATTTGGATTGAATTTAACAGTTTATTAGTTTACAGGGATTTCTCGTAATTTAGTAAACAACCTAGCTTTTAAGCTTGGCTTCTATTAAATACCGCATTTAGAGGGTGGATCCACCCTATGACATGGACAATAGCATGGATGGATATATGGAATCATGTGGGCTACCATATGATCTAAAGTTGATCCCCTCACATCATCCTAACCCTTTTTTCCAAGGTGGATAGATAACTATATCTATAAATTTTGAGCTTCAAACTTGAACCTTTGGATAAATGACTATATCTTTGATATAAAATCCAACAGTGAGTATGCATCAGATGTGCATCCACCCAAACCAGTTTTAGATTCAGACGGTTAATTGGCGTGAGAAGCAGTTTAGAGTTACCATTATGTCAGCTGCACCTACAGACATACAACTGCTAAGCATTTTGCAGATTTACATTTCGTTCATTTATGGAAGATCTAATTCTTCTATGATAATCCCAACAGTCAAAATTTGTATGCCGTAACCAATGAAAAAGTGTGGGAAACATCACAGATGGATACAGATATAAACAAAAGGCTTACATCATGCAGCTTCTTGTAATCCAGCTGTTCACGATTTCTTTTCCCCAAAACAGGTAATTGCTCAGAAGCTCCAGATATTACTTGGTTTTCTTTCATGGTTGTTTCTGATTTTCTTATGAGGATTGGTAAGTTCAGAACAACTGGGTGACAAGGATAGGGGAACTTCATCCAAGCACAAGGACTCATCAACATCATTTAATGCACTCAAATCATCAGAATCTGATGTAAAATCAGATTCATCAGAGCTTGAACCTTCTTTCTGAACCTTTTCATCTATATCAGGACCGTCAGGGTTGTAATCATTATCCTCCAAATCTTCAGAGGAAAACCCAAGGCCTTCGTCCTTCGGGCTACTGGCTGAAGCACTCAAATAATCGGATGCTGATGAGAAGTTTGATTCATCAGAGTTTGCATCTTCCTCTGGAATCTCCTCATCAAGATCTTGCCCTTCTGGGTCGTAATCATTATCCTCTGAATCATCTGATGGAAGTCCAATTTCAAGACACTGTTTATCACTAGCAGCCTCAGGAAAAACCTTCTGCATATGATGGAACCAAATTTGGAAGTAAAAATAAATGAGTATTCTAAAACAATAATACATAATACAGACATAAAAAAAGCCACATGGACATAAATCCAGCAGAATCCAGAATTACATGGTCCTTGAAAGAGGATATGCATAATATGCTCTGCCTCAGGTTTTAGACCACATGACCAGTCCCAAGGTTTAGTAATCCAAGCTATTGATATGAAAATTGTAGAATGATCATTACTGAATAAATAACCTAGACCTAAGGATCCAAATTCCAAGCTTTCAGAATTAAAAACTTCTACAGAATGTATACCAGGATTGTGTCCCTTTCTTGACCACATTTTCAAGCCTATTGGTCAAAGAGTAAGGATTGCCCATTTGATATTTTTAGCAATGGTCTGTTAAATAGGCCCATCAGATCAGCAATCTATGTGAGTAAATGGTGGCCCCCATCTGTACATATAAAAGGCCTGAGGAAGTTATTCATATTCCATTCTAAGGATCTGCAGTTTCTCCCAGTATGGATCATGTAATTCTTTCTAGGGCAACACATCCATTGAACCAACATGGCAGAGGCAAAAAGTTTCACAACTCACCTCCCACTTGTCCTGAATGGAAAGATGAGTTCCTTGAACATCATTAAGCAAGTCAATGCAATACACTTTACATTTGCATCCAGGACAAAGCCAAATCTCATCTCCAGGAGGAACTGCAAAGGAGCAGTCAAGAAAATAGTACAAACTTAAAACATCTGCTTCATGTGACCATCAATTGAGTCATAAAATAAAAGGTTCGAGCATTACTTTCTTCAGTCAGCAATGGGGGTACCAGACACATCTGATGAAAGCCACGGCTGCATATACCGTCACAGAGAATGATATCGTTGCCAGTGGATAAGTCTTTGGATCCACATTTCGAACAAAATATCTGTGATAAAATGGAAATGGTATTTAGTAATGATTATTCTTTTTAACTGCTTGTCACTAACTTCTTGAACAACCCAAAACCAATTAGTAAAAGTTCATAGAGGCATAACATACATCCTCACTGTAGATTTGTCCTTGGGAATCAAATAAAGAATCCTGAAGCCTTCCCTCAGCACACAGTTCATCGAGATGTTTAAACAACTCGCGCATTTCCATTTTGCAACGTAAAATTTCAGATGTAGCACGTTGAAGCTCCTTTTCTGGCTTTAATTTTTCTAGGCTGGAAATAAATGAAAACAAAATATTTAGAACATATCAGATATAAATAGCCAGCCTACATATCAGATATAAATAGCTCCATCAGTATGCAACATCTTATGCAAAAGCCATTTGGATAATATACTCTTTTTCAGATATAACAAATGATAAGAAAAACTTTATTTAAGATAGAGGAGGAATGTACACTGGAAAAAGTGCCCGATGGGACACCACCATGTCTCAGTTCACCAAGACCATTACAAACAAGGAGTAAAATATGGAGAGACTTATTACAAGCAGCCTGCTGGTATACAACCACTTAATGAAAAAAAGGAGATGAATCTAGACCAAGTAGGATAAAAATATATTTTTATTGGTAAAGTGGGACAATAAATATTCATAACAAGAATCAAAATATCTTCAACGACATTAAACAATGCTAAAGAAAACTGCCAAAAAATAGAATGCCCCAGCAACAAAAAATAAAAAACAATGGGGAAAATGGTAATATGAAATAGAAAATTATTTGGAAAGCACCAAAAATACTTCAAACCAATCAATGCAGGTAACTATCAAAATATTATGCTGCTGATACATAGAATAAGTAAATGCTTGGTGCATACAGAGATAAAAAATCAAGTACCAGATGATATCTACAAAGCTGTGGAAAAGCACATCAACAATCAAGAACGCAGAGAAAGAGAGAATTTGAAGACTGAAGAGTTATACACAGCACCACCACCTTCAAAAACATACAAGTGAAATGCCCCTTTTCCATGACAAATTTTGAGTTCCAATAATTTGCAGAAAGACATGTATGAAATCACACAGCATTCTAAAAATAGAAGCACTTTGAAAAATTTTAACGTTATTTCTAACATGCCTGAAGATCCTCTAAAAATCACATCCATCAGAAAATTTAGAACAGTGATGATTAATAATATTTTAACATCACACCATTCAAAAAAAATAATAATAATATTTTAACATCACAGATCAAATCTGGTAATGATGCAAAGCATATTCATTCTTCACCAATCAATTATTACAAGAGGAATGGTATATCATGTCCATTGTGATTCCGTTTAATATCTGATTGAATATTTTTCATCCAATTTATGACCACTCAACTCTTGTCAAAAAAAAAGTAGTACAACATTGCCGTCTGTGAGAATAAATTCATGTTTTCCCTTTTTTGTAATAATAACAAGGGTAAATTCTAAAAACCCTTCTAAATGTTCTCAGAATTCTCAAAAACACCTTCTGTTTTTTAAAATATTAAATAAAAAACCTGAGTTTTCATGAAAATCTCAAAAACCTCCCTTAACAAAAATACCCTTCTCCTTATAAGGTTAAGAATATGATGAGGGGTAATGAAGTTCCTTCTGTTCATCCAAAAATTTGGGAGGGGCCTTCTTCTTATAAGGTTAAGATTTTTAGATGGCTTGCTGGTTTGAAAAAAGTCTTGACGATTGATAACCTGCGTAAGCGCAAGATGATTATTGTGAATGCTTGCCCTATGTGTTTATTGGATGCGGAGTCGGTAAATCATCTTCTTCTTCATTGTAATTTTTCTTATCAGATTTGGATGCATTTCTTCTAGTTGTTAGGTATCAGTTTCTGCCTCCCTCTTTCGTGGGATGCTCTTTTCAACGAAGAGGTGTTGGTGTCTAGTAGTTCCTTTCGGCGCAGGTTGTGGAGTGTAACGACATTGAGCATTGTGTGGTCTATTTGGTTGGCTCGCAACAATAGGGTGTGTCACAGGTAGGTTTGCTCAGTAATTTCTCTTCTGGATTTAATTAAGTTTCAGACAGCTTGGTGGTTGGTCGGGCCAACTCAGCTTCAAATATTTGCAGAAATTGGGCTTCGGTCGATTCATTTATTCATAAGCTGGGGGCTTCTCATCAAGTTTGTTGGAGTCCTCCTTCTAGCTGGCTTCTCAAACTGAATTTTGATGGTAGTTGCATGCGTGATCTTGGTCTGACTGGTTATGGAGGAATTATTTGTTCCGACTTTGGGTCTTCTGTATCTTCTTATGCTGGACCCATTCCTCACGGGTCAGTAATTGAGGCAGAATTAGAGGCTTTATGGCGCGGTATTTTAAAGTTTGAGGAGAAAGGGATCCATGGGTGTTTGATTGAGGGTGATTCTCAAGTTATAGTCAGTTAGACTTTGGGTTCTATTTGTCCGTGGAGGTTCTTGGATAAAATTGAAAGAATTCGGTTCATCATAGACTCCTTTGGTTTCAAAATTGCTTGGGTTCATCGTTCAGCTAATTCAGTTGCAAATGAGTTGGCTCGCCAGGGGTTATTTTTAGATTCCAAAGTGGTTTCTAATTTTTTGTAATTTTGCTTCGGGTGGGCTTTCTCGGCCTTTTTTTCTTTTTCTTTTTTTGTAATTCTGTTCGGTATTAATGAAGTTATCTTTAAAAGAAAAAAAAAAATACCCTTCTCATGAAGAATAAGAATGGAAAAAAAAAAATTATAATCAACCACTTGTCATAAAATAATAAAACTTCTTTGAAAATTCATAGAATAAAATGAGAGATGAGTCCAAGCAAAAAAAAAAAATGAGAGGGATGACGATAAAAATAGTTTTTTAAAAAGATTCCATGAGTATTTAGGAGAACATCAAAAAGCCGTGAAAAATCTATAATTCAAAAAAATAAAATTAATAAACTATGGGACACTACTTGCTCATAAAATAAATTAGTATTGGGGCCACGAAATGAGGGATAAGTGAAGGTTCTTTTGTCTGGAAGAGTAATTTTGTCATTTTAATCATTTTACATGGCAAATAATTGCGAATTTAGTTTGACCCTTAGTCAAGGGGATTTTTTGAGATTATCATGAAAACTCATAGCGTTTTTTAATATTTTCGAAAACACAATGTGCTTTATAGAATTATGAGAAAAGTTAGGGGGTTTTTTAGAATCTCCTCTAACTGCATTTGTCTCATACATGCCCTCTGATTTTTCTCTTTTCTTTTTCAAGAAATCAATTCCACATTATCTTAAGCATCATTACAAACTTCAATTTTGTTTGTTTTGATCATGATAATAGTTGTTTTTCCAATGTAGAAGAAGATTATCAGGCAAAATGAGGGAAAGAAGACTGGAAGACGAAACACGAGGAAGAAGATGAGGGAGAAGAAATCACGTGTTATCTGGGCTCAGTTTTTGCACATTTCTCTACACTTGCTACTTTTTTTAGAGCTGCTTTTTTTTTTTTTTTTTTTTGAGAAATAATTTAATAGGAGCCAGCTTCATATTGCTTTAAACCATTAAAAATGACAAAAGTACCCTTATGATGAGAAAGGCATACAATCCCCAATTGTTACGAATATTCCAACACTACTACTTGAGCTAGAGCATCTACGTCAATCATGCCCAACTTGACATGTAATATCCCAAGTTTGAGTGAGCGAATGTGGGGAGACAAAAAATTGCCAGGCTTGGGTGTGCTCTCTATCCCACATCGCCTAGTGGAGAGTTGACAGTGGGATATATGTGGAGCTTCTCCTCCTTCTAGCACAATGCCTTTTGGGAGCAACCTTGGGTTGGCTCGCCAATGCAAAACCGTGCGGGTCCATATGGGGGGGGCTCAAAGCAGATAATATTATGCTAGCGGGATGGGTCGTTACAAATGGTATCAGAGCACAGTTCAAGTCTCAGTTATGGGTGTGGACAAAGCCGAGGACGGCTCTGGTCTTAAGGGGGTGGATTGTAATAGTCCAGGTTTGAGTGAGCGAATGTGGGAAGAGAAAAAGTCGTCAGGCTTGGGTGTGCACTCTGTCCCACATCGCCTAGAGTGGAGAGTTGACAGTGGGATATATGCGGAGCTTCTCCTCCTTCTAGCATAAGGCCTTTTAGAAGCAACATTGGGTTAGCTCGCCAAAGCAAAGACGTGTGGGTCCATACGGGTGGACGCAAAGTGGTTATTGTCCTAGCGGGACAGGTCGTTACATGACAAACAAATTACAAAAAATGTTCTTCCCAAGTGCCTTGGTAAACAAGTTGCCAATTGACAAGTGTGAATGGCGTTTAAAATATGAATGAAAATTATTTTTGTCAGAGCCCTTCATCCCATCAATCTAGAGTTGGCACTCATAATTGAAATTAGGATATAGTTTTTCATGGGCTGACTACCCATCTGAAGACCATATATCTCAAGCCTGCAACTCTATGGTTGCAGCAATAATAGCGGATTGGCACTCATAATTGGATTTGTCAAATTATTTTCATGGGTCAACTGCCTATCGAAACCTATATAATTTGAACCCGCAATCTATATGGTTGGCAACTATGATTTTACCAACAATAAACATATAATATGTATCATGACATCTTCAGATGGCATGATACATATTCTTTATCTTGTTAAAAAAAAAAAAAGACATCTTAAGATGGAAAATGAAAATTCCTGTTCTTCAAATGTGGAGCTAGGAAATGTTTATTTAAGAAGAAAAGTACAGACATCCCTGCTTCAAGAAGGATGTTCTTATAGATATATTGCATAAACATTGCAAACTACAGTAAACATAATGTACCAGAAAACAAGCATTTTATTCACTATCATATTCCATGCATGGAAAGGGAAATTACACCATGATAGGAATAAAGAATTAGATAAATTTTCTAGTTAAGAAACTATGGATATGACTGAATCTATGAATAAAGATAGATGCAAAATAAAATATCTTGCCATGAAAAGAAAGATATATTTATATATCAAAATACATTACAAACCTTTGGCCTTTCCAGCCTTCACCAGAATAAGCTTCAATCAAACTCTGCTGATAGCCCATTCTGGTCAACAAGTATCTGAAGCGTTTTCTCAAACTAGAAAATACATCTTTCAGTACTCTTTTTCTTCCTCTCCTTCTTGGATTCCTCTCTGTACTCGCATCTACTGAGTTGGTACAGGTATCAGAAGTTTCACAGGCTCCATCTGTCTTTGACTGAATTCTTGTCGCATCCAGTGTAGATCTTAGGGCATAACTTCTACTAACATAATTTGAGGGAACATTCTTTCTCTTGCGCCCCCATTTTCTGGGATGGTTAACAGCATCCTGTGGTGTCATAAAACTTTGAAGGTTGGCAACATTTGTGGCATCTTCATGTGAAGGCCTCATTTGTCCATCAAAAGAGTCCAACTGTAGTGGCATAACCAGTCCAGATCCATTACGCATATGTTCAGACACATCCCCATGATGCTGTTGCCCTGGATTTTGCCCAATGCTTAAACCATTCCTTGCCCGACAACTTTCAAGTGGAAGCGGATTTGAGTGAACTACCTTTTTCTTGCGCCCTCGTTTTCTGGGCTGGTTAACGACATCCTGTGGTGTCTCACAACTTTGAAGGTTGGGAACACTTGTGGCATCTTCATGTAAAGGCTTAAATTGTCCATAAAAAGACTCCAACTGAGGTGGAATACACGCTCCAGATCCATTATGCATATGTTCAGACACATCCCCATGATATTGTTGCTCTGGATTTTCCCCAATGCTTAAAACATTCCTTGCCTGACAACCTTCAAGTGGCGGTGGATTTGGGGGAACTATCTTTTTCTTCCGCCCTCGTTTTTTGGGCTGGTTAACAACATCTTGTGGTGTCTCACAACTTTGAAGGTTGGCAACACTTGTGGCATCTTCATGTGAAGGCTTCAATAGTCCATCAAAAGAAGCCAACTGTGGTGGCATAATCTGTCCAGATGCATTATGCATATGTTCAGACACATCCCCATGTTGTTGTTGCTCTGGATTTTGATCAACGCCTAAACCATTCCTTGCCTGATAACTTTCAAGTGGTGGTGGAGTAACATCCATATGCTTGATGTAGGTTACAAACAGTTATCTAGTAACACATTTAAGAAAAATGCAACATCATCTGATCGAACAGCTCATGCACCACGATAAGTTGGGGTAAAAAAACTATGAAGCATAACAAGAAGAAACTTCAAACAAGCAATAGTATTATACAATCTAGATAAAACAAATTAATACAACATTATAAAAAAAAATATTTCTGCAGATTTTCAATGGTTTTATATATGATAAATGTTTAAATCTCCAAAAACCCCTTCTTTTTTTTTTTGCAAAATTCACCAATACCAATCCCTCAGTTCTAGAATCCAAATTTATCAGGTTTCAAAGCCAACTTTAATCGAACCCAAACATTTAAAAACAAAAGGTCATCCCAAGTCCTGAATTACCAAGTCAGCTTTAGGTTCACAGGTAGGGTTGGACTATCTGGCTAAGAATAGCCAACCCTAACTCACACACCTTAGTATAAGCAGCTACCTCATCTTTTGAATATGTGTGTGTGTGTACGTCTGTATGTCTGTCTATGTGTGTGTGTGTGTGTGTGTAATGATTAATTTGTCTTATTATTGTTTCTACATTACCAGAACATCCAAATCCATGTGACAATGGAAGTCCAACTACCCACTTATAGAAACACCACTTTAATCGAAGTGGTATTCACCCTTTCCTAACATGCTTCAATTTTTCCTAACCCTTACCAAAAGATACCACATTGTGCCAGTATGCTATTTAAATTTTAACAAGATCATCTTCCCAGCTCCTAAAAAGCAATCATCATTGACACCATTATCTCATCTATCCAATCAGCTTGCTAAGTCCTATTTTCCACTGGACCCCATTAAAAATCTTGTTCTCTAGTATTTCACAATTTATCATGTCATTTCTTACCAGATCAATCCAAGTCCTTAATGGCCTTCCCCTATCTCATAGTACCTTCTGCTTGTAGCTATCCAATTCTTGGCACTTGATTTGTTTGTGGGGGAGGAGGGGAGGGAAAGAGGGAGAGAGGAGGAGGAGGAGGAGGAGGGGAGGAGCGGGGGGTGGTTGGTGTCGGGGGGAGGGGGTTGTTGTGTTGTGTAAGGGAAAGCAATTATACACCTTTTTATGCACTTATTTCTAGTTTTACAATTGAGGAGATACCCCTCCAAAAACCTGAAGGACGACAAGAAACAGAAGCTGCCAACCATTCACATTCAACTTGTATTTTTTAATTAAAACTTTCTTCCACAAAGAATCTGAACTCTCACCAAGCCTCCACAGCCATCTCAGATTTCCGCAACAAAGCCTCGTTCACTGATCTAAGAGGACAAATACCCAAACCACCTTCGTTTAAAGGCTTACATACCTGCTCCCAAGAACTAGATCAAAATTCCTTTTGCAAGGGTAATTGTTTGTAAAGGCAATTGTCCAACAGGAATCTCCTTTCAGTTGATTCCAACTTCTTGATCACAGCTACCGGACACCAAAACACACTAAGATAAACACCGGCAAGCTAGCCAACACCACCTTAATGAGAGTAGCTCTGCCTACTAAGGATAAGTTATTTACCTTCCAAACACATAATCTGCTTTCAGATGTGTCCCACTCTTTCTTCTTAGGCCTTCCCATGCATAAAGGCAACCTCAAGGTAGTGAGTAAAAAAGGAAGAAACCTTACATCAAAGAATCTCAGTTAAAACCTCCACTACACGTTGCTCAGCATTCACCGCCATGAGCTTTCTCTTAGCAAACTTCACTTTCAACCCAGAACAAGCTTGAAACCAAAGTAAGACAGCAGCCACATTCTCCAAATCACTAGCATCAGCATTAAGGAATAGGATAGTATCATCATGTATTGAATATGGGAAATTTCCAAGTCAGAATGCTCGATAAAGAATCCATGGATGAGCCTCCTATCCGCAGCGACTTGAAGTATTAAGTGCAAGCTTTCAGCCACCAAGACATAGAAAAAAGGACATACTGGATCTCCCTGTCTAAGCCCCAACAAACTCTATAGAAACCTTTCAAACTCCCATTGACCAGGATAGAAAGAAGAGCTGAGGATACATGACTGAATCCAACTTCTCCATTTAATCTCAAATCCCATTTTCTCCAAAATATACATGAGGAACCCCCAGTGCACTCTATCACATGCTTTCTGAAAATCCAGTTTACAACAACTCCTACCTCACCTGAAAAATATCCGGAATGGAGGCTCTCATGCGCCAACACCACAACATCCACAAGCAACCTTTCTTCTAAAAAGTAAATTGGTTTTCAGAGATCAATCTAGGAATCACTCTACAAAGACGGTTAGCCAACACCTTAGCCAGAATTTTGTAAGGGCCCCCTATCAAACTGATAGGCCTGAAATCATTGGTCTCCACAGCTCCCTTCTTCTTAGGAACCAATGTTATGAATGAGGCACCTAAGTCTTTCAAAACAATTCCCCTTTCATGAAACTCCTCGACGAAATCCATAACATCATTCTTGACCACCTCCCAGAAATACTTGAAAAAGAAAATTGGAAACCTGTCAGGCCCAAGAGCCCGATCTTCCCCAAGCTTCCGAATAGCAGTTTTAACTTCATCTTCCCCCACAGTCGCCTCCAAGACAGCTGTTTGAAACAGATACAACTAGGGACAGGCCTATCCTGACTGCTAGGCTGGAACAATCTCCTGTAAAAGCCCACCACTTCTTCACATAAAGAGACCTTATCTTCCAGCACCTCATCATCCACCCTTAAAGAGTGTATCCAGTTGCTCCTTCTTCTTGCGCTAGCCATATCGTGGAAGAACTTAGTCTTCTTGTCACCTTCCCTAAGCCATCAAATCCAAGACCTTTGCCACAATTTAATTTCCTCCTTTAGGGCTTTCTTCTTCCTAAATTAATTTTCAATCTAGATACCAATTCACAACATCTAAGGACCAATTTAACTCATAATAACTCCCTTTGCCACCTCAAGAAGTAGCAAAGTGTCATTGGCCAACAGGAGATGGGGGATTGTTGGCCCTTCACAAGACACATCAAAACCTTTTACTGCACCAACTTCTTTGACTCTCAACATCAACCTACTCAACTCTTCAGCCACCATGGTAAAAAATGAAAGGCAGCAATGGATCTACCCGTCTTATCCCACTAGTAGCACTAATGATAGGAGTGGACACAGTGTTCACCAAAACAGAATGAGAGGTGCCGAAGACACAAGTTTCATCCATTTCCTCCATTTATCCCCAAAGCCCATTTTGAGAAATAGGTAGTCTAGGAAGCCCCATTCTATATGTTCATAAGCTTTTTTCCATTTCAATTTTTACCCTTCTTATCTTTCAGTTTCTCTCTAACTTCTCTACAAGTTGTCTCAACATGAAAATTAACTTCCATGCTTTTCTAGCTAGCATAGATGAAAAACCCAAACTAGTTCTTAGAACAATCTAGTTGAAAAACCAACATTTCAACAAAAAAAAATCTAGTTGAACAACCAACCCCAATTTAATCATCAAATCCACATATCCGTAGGGGCAAATACAATATTTGGTCCCCACACCCTCTTTTTCTTCATATAATGAGTTACTACTTCTATTGAATGTTTTGTACATCTTTGTAGCTTCTTCATAAACAATTTCACTTATATTGTGTATTAACGAGTTTTTTTTTTTTTTTGGATTATTGTATTAATGAGTTTTCAAAATCCCTTCTCTATCAACCCTTTAATTCCTTGCATTGCACTAAGACCAATTGACATTGATCCATCTCCATTCTACTAACTTTGAAACCATTTGAGTCGAGCATTTCTGAACAGTTATAGCTGATTATTTACAAGATTATGCGTCCCTATAATATCCCCTAAACAGCTCTGATTTCTTATGACAAATGGATACATCAAAATTATAAAATTCCTTTTAGGTTCAACTCAATAAGGACAACAATTCAATTATGATCAACTCCATGATTGTTTATACAATTCTTTGCAGCCAATCTTTCACAAAAGAACATTAAAATCCTAATTCTCCGCCATGTCAGAAAAGCCACCATAGTGTACATTGCTCAAGGTGGTCCCAGATTTTAAAAAAAAAGGAACAAATGCACCCTGGCTCGCCTTCACTGTACTTTTCTTCTCCGTTTCTGGAAACATTAGGCTGTCCAAATATTAAATGAATAACATGAACATGTCAAAGTGGGTGCAAAAATCAAGCTGAAAGACCTAAAATCAACCCTACAGACCTTGCGTTCTAGCATCTGAACATATTTGCGTCTTCCCATTTCCTAATTCTCGTTTCCTGATCAGCTTGCTCAATTAACGAACAGACACAAAAATATGGGTCTAGAGGTACAAAATACAAAACCAAAGATGATTTCTTTTTTCCTTTTTCTATGCAAATTTCTTAATTTCTCTCCATCACTTCCTTTCTAAGGCTTGTCTAAGCTTTCCTAAATCAGATCCTAACAACAGCGGCAACACTTCCTAAATAGTTCCATCAAATTACGCCCCTTACAAAAATCCCTTTTTTAAGAACAAAGAAGGGAATAGAGATACTTTGCTGTAATTTTCTCTCTTTTGTTTGCATTTTCTTTCTTGTTTTTTCACATGTCAAACTAGGGCATGGAAACAGATTTCTCGTATAAACATTTCGAAACATCACATACCGTTTTATCTAAAAACGGAGCCCCAGATGTCTCAAAACCAGGAAAACAAAATAACAACTAACAGATACAGAAATTGAGAGAAGATGGTAGAAAAAAGAACCCACCTTTTACCAGAGACGGTCGGCCAAACGCAACAGGCGGAGAGGAAGAGTAGTCCGAAATCCAAATAGGGATTGAATCGGATTAAAATTTTCCCGCCTCTGTTTGGTGGAAAAAATTGGATGGAATTGGAAATAGGAAAAAGGAGAAGAAAGGGCCAAGGGAAAAAAAATTGGGAGATCGGCACCTGGATTTGCTGCCTTCTCTTTATTTACTTTGTCCACGCCAGGAGAAGAACACTCACTACCATGTTTATCTTTTCATTTATTTTTAGATAATTTGGTTTTAAGTCCCAACTTTAAGAATAATTGTAAAAAAGGTCTAAAATTTCGTGTCATTTACGGGTGATTGTGTGAAAACGAATCAGGATTGGGTTAAGAGTGTCCCGAGTTGTTGGCATGGCTCATAAATTAAGAATGTATCGAAGCGCAAGTGACTCCTTGTGTTAAATACAGAAGTCAAAACATTGCCGAGCTTGGATTGAAGGTAACGCGGGTAACTCTCTCGTACCTTTGCTTGTTTGGTAACTAAGTGGTAAAAAAAAAATTCAATTTTTACCTTCTTTTTAAACAAGAGATATTTATAATTTAAAATTCTATTACTAAAAAAGCTCATTATAATCAATATCATTATCATTATAAAAATAAAATGAAGTGAAATGCCTAGTTTACCTCTATCGGTGCACCGCTCAGTAAGTACGGTGCACCGCTCAACAAGTACCGGTGCACTGGTATACGGGATATATATATATATATATATGCATAACGGTGTGGTATCGATACACTAATACTTGTTGAGCAGTGCACATATAGGGGTAAAATGGGTATTTTACTCCATCACGTGTGTCTTAAAATATTTTATCCGTATTAGAATAACCACCTTTATTATAGTTTTAAGAATTTTCTCACCATCCCAATATTTAATGAGTAGACCATGACGGTTCAAGCAAAAGTTACACCTAATTAGGATTTAAAGGGTGGAGTTCATCCAACTAACATTAGTGGCCTTTAAATGTGTTTTGAAAAGAAAGAAAGTGGTCCACAACATAAAAAATGGTTAAAATTTTATATATTGAGGTCATGAATTTGGCCATGCACAACTATCATCTGGCCCAGTATGTAGAAAGTTCAATTACATAAATTGTCATCACTTTATAAAAGTTTCAAGTATAATCATTTTTGATAAAAGGATTTAGATAATTTAAAGGGTTTTAAATAATTGTGTGTTAAATATAAAATGAGTCTAAGAAGGTAGCCATACTAAAGGTACATGGATGGATCGCCTTCTTGGAGGGCTAATGCTTGTTAAGTATTTTAGTTTGGCATGATTTTATATTGAAAAAGAAACTAGTTATGTTTAAAATAAATTCAAGGATGAAATTCTTTTTTATCATTTCTCCACAATGAAGTAAGACCAATCCTCAAAGGGTAATCTTAAAATCCCATCAATTTTCTAAATTTTGAAAAGGTCTTGATTTTTAATACAGGAATATTATGATATGTTGGGTATTTCTTTTGAAAATCATTCACACCCAATGCATATCTTATATCTAAAAGTTGGATAGCCCTTAAGTAAGGATTGTATTCTCTCAATTTTTATGAAAAACAAGATACTCATTGAATAATAAAAAACTAATATTTATTTCTACTATTCCATAGGAATCTTTTTATGTTTTACATGAAATAGAGAAAGTGGACTTTGATTTATATTGTGGATAGACTAATGGACTAATAAGGGGCTTCATTAATATTCTTTATTTAGAAAAATACTTATTTTGTTTGATTAAAACCAAGCAGATAAATTAAAAGAGTTCAATACTTTTATATCATAAACTTTGCGTAGTGCATATGACTTGTTTGATTATTACTCTTGTTGCAAACAAATTTTAAGTATCAATATAAGAGGATGGAGCTGTAATGGTCTCTTACTATATCAAGGGGTTATCTCAATTGGTTTGAGAGAAATCTCTAGAATGAGGTCTTGGGTTCAAAATATAGGAGCCTCAATGAAGGGTCACTTCCCATGGGAATATATAGAGAGTAAGGTCCCATCGATTTACCCGGTGTGTGCGGATAGAGGGGTTTTCACACACCCCAAAGGATTAGTCAGGTGCGACCCTTGGACATCTTCGGATCTCAAAAAAAAAAAAAATGGTCCATTGCCATATCTTAAGTGATAAATACACATGAGGACATTGTGGATAAGTATACCTCAATCAAAACTTTGGCTAAGTACATAGATAGGTGGTTTAAACCTCAATCAAAACATTCTAGAAACACAAAATAAAAGGAATGAGGTAGTCACTCTCTAATCATTCTTCTTTGTTTTGTCTCCATAGTGGGGTGGAGAAGATGAATGACTTGCCCAAACTCACAAGCTCCACCATCACCATTACCAGCACTATCACATCAATTAACCCTATTTATTTGGGGACAAGTTCTACCATACACTCTTCAACAAATATAGTAAATTTATGTTTGCTGTGCTCCTTTTCAAAGAGAACATCCCTAGTAATTTTTAGCATGCAATATTTCATATAGAGTGAAATTACCAATTGAAATTTCAAAACTCAGTCGAGGTCTCAACTTTTTTTTTTTTGAATGAAAGGTTAGTTATTCATTCAAAGAGGAGCCCAAGAAGATACAAAATTAGCCCACATCCCGAGTCAGACAGGAAAAAAAAATGGATGCAGGCCCACTGTAAGGCCTAGCAACAAGGTATAAAAGCAAACAAAACAATGTGCAGAAGGCTGCACAAAGAAGAAGATCAACCCACATCCAGGGAGGGAAGCTACAAAAGAAGAAGAAGAATCTTACCTTTTGCTGAAGGCTCATGACAAGGTACAATATGATTTTTAAATCAATGGAAACACAGACAAACAAAAAAATTAGAGATTATGAAAAAAATTACCATTTTTTCAATTCTACCTTTTCACTTCTAGTGTTATCCTATAAAAGTTGACCTTCCATTTTTTACTCATCAATTTCACTCCGTTTCATTTAGTAAGCACCCTTATGAATTTTACCAATTCTATTTTGTCTATTTTTTTTATATAACCAAAGGGAATTCCAAGCAACACTTCGGGCATAATCCCTCTAAACCCCTAGGAAGGACGCCCTCAGTTTACACTGCTTTGAACTATTTCAGTTTGTTTGTCATTTCACCTTTGCCTTTGTGATCCGACATAATGAATTCAGGATTAGCAGTTCCATGTCCCTTTTAGACGCCTCTATCATGCTTGTAAGCAGTCTGGTTGGTTCAAGCTCGGCCTGGCCCGAACAAAACATGACCAATCTTCGCCTGACATTTTTAGGCCCATAGATGGGCCTTTGAGGAGAGTCCTAGCCCAGTTCAGGCTCAGCCCATGCTCAGGTCTACTGGTTTTGAGCCCCTCAGCCTAGCCCTAGTTTGTGAATGTCAGGGACTCCAAAGATCATGTTACCCAAAACATTTGCATGCAGCACTCTGGCCTAATCAGGTCGGGAAAGACGGGTTGAGCCTGGGCATGATCAGATCAGCCCACTTCTACCCATTTAAACCTTGATCACATAAATTTCAGAATATGATGAGTTTAAAAAGGAAAACTCCTCCCCAAATGTTGCACTGCATGAATCAAACGACAGAAATACCATAACTGGTGCACTGATTCAAACCTGACTTAGAAAATGAGACAAACAATAAAATTTACTGTAAATTCCTTTTCTTAATTCTGTGTTTATTCCATTAAATGACAGCCAAATAAATAGAGTACATTAAGATATTACTTTTCTAATTGAATATCCTAACGCATCTTAACATTTTTAATATCGAAATTGGTCTATTATTTTAGCCCACAATATGGCTACAAAATCATTAACCAAAATATCGGTCTTTTAGCTAGTAGCTTGGTATTCCATGTCTCAATTGTTAGCGAGACATCCTCTAGAATAGATTTTAAAGCCCACTTGTTGGATCTAATACGTCAAAATCTCATATCTCAAAAAAAAAAAAAAAAAAATCTAATTTGGCTCTCCCAGAAGGTGAAAAGTTTTGGCTAAAATTTAACATTTTGATTGAACATTTTATGTATGTATTAGCTCGATGTGACTTGAATTTTTGTAAAATTGAGTTAATTTTTAAAAAATTCTCACTTGGGTAATGTATTTTCAAAAACAACCGAAAAGTGTATGACCACAATGTTACAAGTCATGTTAAATTGCTATATCATCTTCATCCATGAAACTTTCCAAGTCCAGAAGCACTGGAAAAGAGAAGAGAGAAAAGGGCTTTCTCTATAACTAAATGGGGAAGGCATGGTGCCTGCATTGGGATGGATACCTAAAGCCCATACTTAAGCCGTGCTTATATCTGATAATGGGCCTAATAAAGAGAAGCCAATACCTTCTTAAGTCTTGAAGAGTTGACTGAATTACGTGGTTTAGGCAATAAATCAACTCAAGCAGGCCAGTAAATTGTCAATGAGCTGTACCTAGAACTAAATACAGGCAATTGAACAAAACCTGGGATTTTAACTTAGCTTCTGTACAGCCAAGCCAGGCCCATTTGCAATCCTCTCCCACTCATCTGACCATCCACGCAAAGATGTTAATGTTTCCAAAGTAGGGTTCGACTCGGAAAACTCACGCTTGCTTCACTTTAGGCTGTGTTTGGATGAGAGGGTGTAAGGGTAATGGGGGGTTATCCTTTATTACCCTAACTTTTTACTTCTCCCACTTTTGAGAACCCTTTATTTCCAACGGGTTTTCATATTTCCTAAGGTAACCCTTACAACCCATTGGTCACATTGGGGGATCTAGGCGGGGGCCTAATTGGTTTAAAGTTAGGGCCGGCCTGCCTCTGGTCAAGAGTAACTTTGAATAACCCCTGAAAATTTACTTCTCTTCGGAAAGAAGCCGTAGAAATTGGTTGGTTGTTTTCTTGAAGAAATCAATTTTAAAAGAAAAAGGCTTTGTTTGATCATTGATAGGCACAATGAATACGAATATGGATATCTTTATTATTTACATAAAAGAAGAAAAAAATTTTTTTTCTTATGAATTTTTTTATTCTCTTATAAAAAATGATTTTTTTTAAATAAAAAATATCTCATTCTTCATATCGACATAGAACCCTCGTTTTACAAGAAAGAATCTTCTATCCTCTTTATTCACATCTGTTTGAAAATGACAACCAACACTTATTTTTAAGATTTTAAATATCTAAAACAAGTCATTGACTCAAGTCCACATCGTGTTGGTTGAGTTGTATGAAAAGTAATGACTATTAAAAATCGAGCGAAAATGGTAAAGGGTCCAAATCGATATTATTGTAATAGCACTGTATGTTCTGGCCGATATTAAAGCCATGTTTCTGTCATGCTATCGGGAGATTAAAAAGGGTTATTGACCAAAATTAGTCTATAGTTCACTTCGGGGATGACCTTTTCTTAATTGCAGAGAAAGGTTTATTATGTTACTATTATTATTTATGTAGAAAAGGAAATTTATAAACATCTAAACAATTTTTACTGTGATTTTTATCCATTGAAAAAGGAAAGCAAACATTCCTCGAAACCTGTCTAAGACCTGTGGTATTAAGGACCATCCAGAGTCCAGACTCACAAGATCATCGCCTTTCTGGGGTAAACTTGGGTAGAGCGGGGCTAAAATGCGCCGAGAGGACACGTGAGTCAAGGAGTTCCATGATGGGTGTGAAGCTCACGCATCTTGGCGCCTTATACTGGTTTATGGACGCACCCCTGGAGATGGCGTAGTCCATCAGCTCTTCAAACGTCCCGTTCTTCACCACCCTTATCTCCAGGGGCCCGATTGAGTTGCACTCAACTCGTCCCTGCCGGTAAACTGAGTTGAACGATTCTTCCATGGCGAGGCAGCACTTCTCCAGGGCGTCCTTGGTGGGCCCCCCGGTTGGGTCCTTTGCCAGCAGCTCCCAGTATATGACGTAGTGCCCCGGGATGGTTTTGGTGTCGGCGTAGCTGGTGTACTCCACCACTGTCGTGTCGAAATCGCGCAGCAGCTGCGACGCGTTTTCCACCGCTTGCTGCAGCTCATACTCGTCTGTCTTGTCTGCGTCGATGCTCAGCAGCACGTTCTTGCGCCTCACGAAGTGGAACTGAGGGGCTGAGTTGTAGAACCCCGTGACTCGGAGTATGTCCCCCACCCGGTAGCGGCAGAGACCCGCGTAGGTGGTGACGACCAGCTCGTACTCACGGCCGACCTCCAAGTCCGCGAGGTCGACGAGGCGGGGTGTTAGGTCTTGCTTTGGATCGTAGGAGGACGACGACGATGAATCGTGGGGCAGGAACTCGAAGTAGCCCATGTTTGGCATGATAGTGTAGGACACCTCGGAGGGCTTGCACATGGGCTTGAGGTTGAGGCCGAAGTAGCACTCGGAGAGGCGTACATAGTACAGGCCATTGGCAGGCCGTTGCTGTAGTAGGTGAGCGTCGGGATATACTGTGCCATTGCACCGGTTACAATGACATCGAGGTATTTTGTATTGGGCCAGATTCTAGTGATGATTCCTTCCCAGTTCCCACCGGAACAATCATCAGTGATGAATTGTGCGAGTTCGGGATTGGGTTTATTGAGAGAGGACACGGCTTCTCGGATGGAGGCGTCTGTGATTTTGGGGTTGAGGGTACCGGTGGCAATATCATGTGCGAGTTGTTTCCAGTGGAGCTGGAGGAAGTGAATGGCTCGAAGGAGTCCGGAGGCAAACACGGCACCAACCCGAAGAACCTCTTCCCGTTGATAGAGACCGCATAACATTTGGGTGTACATGCTCTGAAAAGAATCTGGGCAGAGAATGGCTTCAGTCGGGCTAGTGTAGACATTGTATGGGTCGTAAGGCCTGCTCTTGAAGATGTCACTCTTGTAGTAGCTTGTAAGCACTGGGCGCGCCAATAGACCTCCTGGTGTCTTAGTCTCAGATTTTATGAACAAGAAGTACAGACCCTTCCCCTTGTCTAGGCCTTGGACGTACCTGATATACAAATAATAGATATATGAGTACTCAACAACTTGATTTATTTATTAATTAAAGTCACAATTATACATACATGTATATTTATTAGAGTTACTCACAAGTTCATAACGGGCATGAGAAGGCTGTAGAGCAGCTGCCTTCGTTCCATCTCTTCTTGAATTGTGGGCATCAGCTTTCTTTCACCAGCTGAGGTTCCCGAGCTGCATGAAATTGCACATGATCTATCTATGTCAGAAATTATCTGAGTTCATGAATGTTGGGATTTTTTTTATCCCTTCCCTTGATTCTTGAATAGCAGAATGAAGTGGAGGATACAAACCTTGTGAGAAACTCGGAGATGGGATGAGAAGATAGGATAGGAGAGCGATCTCCATTAGCAATGCGTTGGATATCGGGCTGAAGATCTTCATACGTGACGAACGGGACCTTGGACTTGAACGTTTCCCGGTCGGTGGCTCCAACAAGATTGTACCGTTGCAGATACTCGGTGTTAGCATTTCTGCTCAAGATTTCAGCCAAGACCTTCTCTTGGACAGCGTCAGCGTTTCGGGTCATCTCTTCGATGAACTGAAGTGCTTTCGCATCTTTCTCACATGCCGCCGGCCCAAGAGAAGACGAGATAGTTGAGTCAACCGCCATGGAAACCAGTAACTTATGCAAAGAGGATAAGAAAAGGGCAGTGAAGGAGAGAGACGTTTGCCTTTGTAAGGAAAGAGATACAAGAAAGAGCAAAGATTTTTTGGTGTGGGGAAGAAGAGAAGACCCGCAATGGCTTTTATAAGGCCAACAGGGGTTCCGACATGGCAACCCACACATAAGGATCCACGTCAGCTCCCACGTCACAGATACGCCCCACAAGGCAAGAACAGAAACAATTTTTTACCGTCTTGGACTGACGTACGTGGATTCATGCACGTCGTGCAGAGGGAAAATATGGAAAAAATATTTCCGTCAAGGGACATGTACGTGGACGAGGGGACAAGTGGTGGCCCACCATCACGTCATCGGCACTTTTGGACCAACATGTGGGGCCCTCCCTGCCGGTTAGCACATAGAAGCTTGTTTTATGCATGTTTGGCAGCTGATCCGTCCGTCTGTCTTACATGCCACATGGCATCCTATGGTGAGGGGGCTGGTCCTAGATAGCGATCGGTCACAGCCGGCCTCCGCGTGAGACAATGTATCCAGAGACACAGAGAAGCGACTTCTGTATACATCTTGAATTTTGAGGAAGAGATTACTTCTAAGGTTTAGATTGCTCCGCTAGAGAACATACATGGGCAGGTTGGCCGCTTGACCACTAAAGTAAAGGGATCTATCCCAAATTTTTTTCCTATTAGGTGAGACTGAAATTTCAAACCACTAACTAATATACGACACTTACTTTAATTACATATAATTAAAAAAATTAGAGGAGAGGGGCTTATTCAAAAGCATTGATTTTCTTGTTAATGATCTCATCAGAAAATGGGTGGGAACACTCTTTGAAAATCTGAAAAAACAATGTGCATACGCATTGGGAGTCCCAGAGTATTCTAAAAAATCCAAAACCAACACAATCAATCACAGCCATTTTCATAAAACTAATCGATACTCACTTCAATATTTAATGGGCTAGTGTCATTTTTATATTTTGATAAAAGTTACAATAGAACCTATATGGAAATTATTATAGTGCCAATTACCCAATGACAATCATAAAGACATGAATCACGTGCCACTTTAAAAAAGATTACCAATTAGATTTTACCATGTGTCATGAGTGGTAGGGCATGTGGCAATCTCTAGGTTATACCTTTGTTATTATATGAATGTAGGACTGCCTATTTACTTATTATAAGTATAGGAAGTCAGCATCACTTCTTTATTTTAATGGCCCTGGTTAGGTTTCTATGGAAAATGAAAAATGAGAAGACGACTTATCAACAGAAAGGCCAAGGCATAGAAGGAGACATGCAGAGGAAGGAGTCGTTCTTTTGGGCGACCGGACCTGCACTAAACATGCTATTTTTACTTTTGAAGATCACACAATATCGTGATGGACCTTTCTACCTAGAGATTCTATCTAATCCATCAGATGTTTGTTAGGTTAACAAAGACTAAGATCAATTAAATCATATTTTTAAAAATTATATAATTTAAAACAATTAAATTTTAAAAAGTTTTAAAAATATACCTTAATTAATTTCAATTAAAATGATACATTATATTTGATATAGGATAATGGAATTTTCAAATCTGCAACTACTTTTTTTCTCTCTCTCTTTTTTTGTTTTTCCTAAAACTAAGAATAAATTTATAAAATTCCTTCGCACTATAGAAATAAAAAAATAGGAGTGAAAAAATTACTATCCTTAATATAAAACCCTTTTTTAATAAATATATCATTATTTTATTGGATGAATGATATGCATAAATATCCGTACTATCCATAGAGGTGATCATATTTTTCAGTGCCTACAGTATCAAATAGCAGTCAAACATTACAACTAACAAAATAAAAAATTATAAATAGTCAGTCATTGATTTGTGTCTGAAATTTAGAAACCATGCACATGGGTCATGTGTAGTGTGTACTCACCCTGGATCCAGACTTTTAATTAGGTGGCCGTGGTCCTCATTACAGGTAGTAAATCCAAGATCCGACATCACACCTAACTAAAGACTCAATGCTTTGGAATAGAGAAATTTGCCTGTTAAATCTAGATTATAGCTTGTTTGGCATGTCCCCGCTAGCCTTAGATTGGATTGGAATTGGAGTAATAATTTTGATGTATTGGTCGAGATTATTTTTATCAGTTGTTAAAAATAAATTTAAAAAAAAAAAATATAAGTTCTCAACCGAAATATCAAACAGTGAGATTTATACCCTAGATTGGAGTGCCTAATTTCCTTTCTAATTCATGAAATTCGAGTAGTTGTGCAGATTTTGGATGGAGAGCACTTGCCCATCACTACGAAAGGCACAGCAGTCGAGCTGAAAATATATGTCATATTGCTATTATATCTTCCATAGTTAAAGCAATTGTCGCCTCTATCTTATACATTTACAGGACTCTCTTCTTAATTTACTCTATACAGTAACATGTGCACTGAAATTGAGATAAAAGAAGCTGTCTCCGGATCACTGTAGTAAATAATGGCTAATTAGCTCAGGATTGGTGAAAAAAATATATAGACTCTGTTTGGATGAAAGATAATTTTATAAGTCATTTTTCACCTACAATCACCCTTGAACTTATGGTCACTCTCGAATATCCATCAAGCAATCCATCCACGAATAGTGATTCCTAGTCTGAAAGCTAGGAGAGAAGAAGAGGTGCAACCGATATTGCATCTCCTGCAGTTCTTCCCTTTCTAGAAGCAAGCATCCTTCTAATTAAACTGCTTCATGTCTTTTCGTCTTATCTAGTTTTTAAGTCTTCATTGAAAAGCCTGCTATGAGGTAGGCACAACATGAATATGACGCCCGTGCCTTACCCTCTTTCCCCCTTTCATTCGCTTGCTGCTTTCCCGCCTTTTAGGTTAGGAGAAAGCTTCAGCTCTAGATCTATTAGACTTCAAGTATGAATTCCTTGCTTACAGCTTTAATAGGATATTAAAAAAATGTAATAAAGAGGTAATTTTTTGAATTTTTATCTTCATTTAAAGTAATTTTTAGATTATTAAACAAGAGTAAAGAGGACCCCATTCAAACATAATTATAGTGTTGATATGGGATGAAGTTATACTCACATATGGATTCCATTTGTTATTTGTTTGAATTTTGGCTGATAGCAACATATCGATTGAATTTTTTACACATGACTTAAGAGTAACCCACTTCAAAGAATATACTAACTCACATCATGATTATTCAGGTGCTATTTAAGAAGAATAAATCTGTATGCTAGCGTATAAAGCTCAATTATTTAACAAGTTATTTTTACAAGAAACATTTATCTATAAATTTAAAAATTCTTTTCTCATTAAAAAAATAGACAAATGTGCTCTTAAATTTAACTCTTGAATTATTATTCATATATTCATCCTCACTATTAAAATAGATTATATAGTTTTATTTAGTGACAAAATTTTGAAAGTCAAAACTCAACGGCTATTACTTAATTTAGATAATCAAACAGTTGACATCATTTTTACAGCTGTCTATCATATTGTCTATATCTGTAAATAGGACCCACCATTAAACATCACATACAAAGAAAAGTAATCCTCTCCTTTTACAATTAAACAACTTTGCTGCTCCCGTCGATTACAGAATACTGGCACTGCTAATAGTCAGATGGCATGACTTGTAGAGGACGGTCCTTGCCCACTTTTCTACTTTATTGTCTATAGATAAGTTTGCTCTTCAATTTTATTATATTTCATGATCAGTGTGTTTGAATATTAAACACAGACACTATTGATTGAATAGGGTCTGATTACTAATTAAAATGATTCACATTTTGACTAAGAATTTTGCTCATATTGCAGGTCAAGATCATGTGGCCCACTAGAGATTGTATTATATATATATTTTTATACAATATTTGTGTATATCTGGGGAAATTTCTTACGTATGATATCACTACATGCCGTATTTGATCAACAATGGAAAGGTAGGTGAACCCATGGAAAACCAAGTGTGTAGAACACTTCTTTGGGCTTGACCAATCAGTGATTTTCTCGTTCATACACGTGGCAGATGTATGGGCATCTAAACCATTAATTGGGTGATTTAGAGAGAGACGACAGCCGCAGCTTTAAGCAGACAGGATATAGATAACGTTTGATATGGATTGTTGATGGTCAACATGGCTGTGATTGTGTGTTTTGTCAACCGTTCTTTGCTTCTTCAACATTTCTATTTTTTCTGTTCTTTTATGTTTAAATTCTACTTCAGAATAAATTAGATAAATATAGAAATTAGAAATTTTGTTACAAATAAAAATTAAAGTGATTCGTTTGATAACTTTTTCAATTAATTATCTGATATTAAGTGTTAGTGTCCTCAAACTTAAATGCTTTTTGATAGATGAAAAGCTGCAATTTTTTGTATAATTTGATGAATGTCAAAACTTGACATTTAGCTAAATAAAGTAAAAATAAAAATAAATAAAAGAGTTAAACCTATTTAAACATAGTCTTGAAATAGATTTTTTTTTAAGCTTGCCTGCTTTGAGAGTTTGTTAATAAAAAACCAAACTAATTATAAAAAAATTGAGAGATACCTATCTTCTTAACAATAAGAGTTATAGACTTATTTTTTCTCGTACTTGTTATAATTTAATTAATAGAAAAATATACCAGTGTATTATTCATGAGAATATTTCACATTTGATTACATCAGCTACTTCTTCTTTACTTTGGAACACTAAATAATATGCCCAGCTAACTCACATAAACATTATTCAGAAATCCTGTCCTTGTAGGACAGGCGACACTATATCCCTAGCCCCTATAATAGGTTTAAAAAATAATCTTACAGTTGAATTCTTTGAAATTTTAGAATCTGTGCAGTAGAACTCTTTTTATCAATTTTGTCTAAGGCCTCTTAAATTTAAATGGCTCTCAGGGCCAACACTGTCCAGGGCTGCATTTGGACTAGGGTAATGAGAAGGGAGAAAAACTTCTTGTTTGATAATTAAAAAGTAGCGATAAAAAATTAATCTTTTATTTCTTTTCTTTTAACCTTTTTAAACAAAAGGTATTATGCAGAGTAACTTGATAAAAAAATAACTTCGATTAACCCTTATAAAATTTACTCGATTCAAACGAATTTAAAAAAAATGAGAAAGAGATGGTTGTTTTTTCTTGAAAATTGAAAGCAGTGAGGATAAGAGAGTCGATGCCACATTCGTGCACGTGAACGTTAACACAGGAGCCAGCGGCCACGAGTGCAGATCTTTGTGTCAAGTCATTGCCACGAAGCTTCATTACTACCGGTTATTCCTACCTTAACCTGTACGGCATTTCAGCATGCAATAAATAATTGCATTGTCCTATCACATAGAGAGAAAATAGAGCTACTTTAACACCCATTATTTAATACATTTTCTTCATTCTGTGTGCAAAAACAATTTTTAAAATGATCGATTTACTTTAGTTAAAAAAAGTAAATTTCATCTTTGATGAAAATTTATATAGGTAAATAATTTTTTATGTGGAGTATTAAAAGAGAAGGTGATTGGGTATCTGAAGAATGTTTTAGGCATTTAATGGTGAATGAAGACAGTGAAGAGTTTGCGGCGTTTTCTTTTTTGAATGGATCTTGTAGAGAAGCCTTCTAAAAAAATAAGATGCTTGTTACATAAATGACGCTTTTAGAATTTCACTACTGAGTTTAACCATTCAAAAAAAAAACTATATTAAATTTATTATTTTTATTTACTTTTTTGGTTATAAGAATGGAGGGGTTGAAAGAAAATTCCATTAAAAGAAACAGAAAATTCATTTCAAAAAGAATATTGTAGACAAAAGGAAAATGATCTGAAGTAGTACAAGTGCATATGTATATAAGTGGATGATGAGTGGCCAAGTGGATCAAAACTTTAGGAAGATGTGAGTTGGTGGGGTCACACAATGAAGTGGGCCATGTAGGTCCAATTAAACAATGTAAAACACGTGGTACCCATTAAATTAAGAAAGTATTGGTGGATCAGTCCATCAACAATGGATTGTCAACAATCATCATATGCTAATTTTCTTTGTTAGCTCTCTCTCTCTCTACATTGGGTGATTGTTGAATTACTTACTCCCTGTGTGGAATTTAATTTCTATACATTTTTAATTAATTTTTTTCTTCAATATAAACTTATCATATTGTCGAAATTGTCAATGAAATTGTTTGAAACATTTTTATCTTATCTAAACACAATCAAAATTTAATGTAGTGCATGGACCATAATTCAATTAATGCGGCAAGGGTTGGTCAACAACTGTACTAGTAACCATTCTATTTAAAGGTAGGCCCAACCATACTAAATTTTCTCCATTTTTGACCCAACCATCCCATCTTCACTGGCTGAAATAAGAGCAATTTTGTAGCCCTAACTAGAGCAGTATATAATGTCTCTTTTTACGAGAGAAAGAGAGAGAAAATTGTAACAGGCACGACCTTCTCTTATTCGTTGTTTTGCCTTTGCACATAATGGATATGGTTTGAACCTGTGGACGTACCGAAAGGGAACCACATAAATCCTTATGTCTTTGTGTGATTGAATTGTGTTTTATTTTTCTGATTATTATTTGTGCACTTCTATTTACAATAACGAACATGAATAACATTTCACGGACCTCTTGTACATTTGATTCTTTAGAGATTACTGTCATTCATCTGAACAATACTCTCTTATAAATGAAGAATCTCCCAATGCAGAGTTTGTGGTTCCGTATCAAATGTATTTTCAAACTTTTTCCATGATAAATATCCTTAAACTACAGACTAAAGAGTAAGGCAATTGTGGAGATTTTGAATTGATAACGATCTTTCTAAGCTTGCACTCTAGGAAGCTTCCTTTCCATTGTAATTTCATTTTCTCTTCCAGTTTCAATTCTTCTCCTTACACTAAACTTTTTTCTAAGGCTCATTTTCCAGTTTTTACTGACTTGGCCTCTTAAAACTCTCACTGTCACCAACTTTCCCATCCTTTTCATACAACTAGTTGTAGTCAAGGTTTTGATTGCTCTTGCCATTTCTGGTCCCCCACGACACCCACGAATGAATGGCATGATCTGCTAAAGAAAGGAAAAATCCCTCATAGCCCATTATAATCCCACTTGCATCTGAAAATTTCCACGAATGGGTGAAGCAACACATGTGGAGTGGTGAGAACACGTGTATCATAAATGCCATTGGTGATAAAATTAGGGCTAGATGAGCATGTGTCCAGCAAGGAGATATTTGTCTTCTGCTGTGAGTGATTGAAATCAAATTGAGGCCATGTAGTACGGTTTGCATGGTAGAAAATGGCATCAACTTCCATGTGGAAGGGTTTAGTTTTCAAAATTGCGAGATACCCATCATGGCTTTTGCAATGTGGCCTTAGTGTGATTGATTCGTACGAAACCCACATAATCTCTTCATTATATTGACTTAGATTCATTCTCACGTCCAAGTTTCAATGATGTGCGTTGCACGAGTCACATGAAGAGTGGTTAAAGTTAGTGTTCTAAAAATTGAATTCGACTGCGATTGAACCGTCGGTTCGACTGTGACCATGAGATAGAACGGTTCTACTGTGACCATGAGAAAGAACGGTTCAAATAGATTTCAAAACGAATGAAAAACTCACTTTGTGGCTCTCTGCTCTTTCCACATAATTTGATACTATCAATATTGTACTGAGGTATCCAATGCTTAAAACCACAGACTAGAAAACAAATTTATTGAGTGAAAGTGCATCTGCAATTATGCATTGGGTTTAATTTTTTTTTTTTTAAATAATGGATAAAAATTCATTCAAAGAGAAAGTTCAGAGATATGTATAAAGAAATGAACAAAATCAGGCAAAACCATTTGAAGCAAATAATTAAATACAATCTGGTACAGCTTTAGATAAACCCAACCCCAACATATTAACTTAATCAATCTAAAACTAGGGCTGCAAGCAACTTAGGTGGGCACTGGGCAACGCTACAGCCCTCAGGTTATCGAAAAACCTGCAGAGAATATGGTCGGGGCCTCTGGAGCGCAATTTTGGGCTGATAATGTAAGCCTGATAGAAGTTATGTTGGGCTTCGAGTTGAGCCCAAAATTTCAAAAAGGGGTTTGAGTGTTTGACTGTACAATATTATACCAATTTGTAACATAATATTTTATATTTATATATTTTTTACAAGTGTGAACCATAATAGTTGTAACAGATGCTTTGATGTATACCATGATAGTATATCTGATATTTAGGAAATATCTTATAAGCTTGCAAATTTTTGAAAATAGACATGCTTACGAATTTAACTACATATATTAAATCCATAATGTCATTGACAAATATATCCCCAATCACTTTTTTTTTCTAAAATGTAAAAGCAAAAAATACTTAAAACCCTATCTAATATTCTTCCTGTCTCAAGATGGATACCAAATAATTTATCATTTTTAAGGAAAAATGGCATAATCAATTCAATTTGGGTTTGTCTACTGAAGAATTAGATTCTAGATTCTAAATTTATACATTCTCTTGTATAAATATCTGATATGTACAGATAAGGAATGGCGAGCAATGCTCATAGTGACTGGTGTGGACCTGTTTACAAGGCATTAAAGATAATTTTATCATTTTACACAGTAAAAATGTTAAAAAAAAAGGAGAGTATCATTTCAAGAGAATGATTTGCCACTTTTTCGTTGAACTGTACACTGTACAGAAAGCTTATCTGTGCACCGATACACTAACAATTTAAATTCCTCCTTAGTTGAAGTGATGGAAAAATATTCTTTGTGGACTAGTATTTTTTTTTTTTTTTAAAAAAAATTTGATGTCATCTAAATTTGGGTGCATATTGTTCGAATATATATTGGGTTTGGCATAATTTTACAAGAAATGGGCTCTGAGCCCCACCCTAAATCCATATCCACACACATTTAAGTATTAATTGGGTCCAACTTATTTCTATAGTAATTAACCTAAATAATATACCACCACTACTATTGCTACTATCATTTACTAATATTACTTTTCTTAGCAGCAGTAGCAGCCGCGGGCTTGCATTCCTCATCATATATGAGGTTTAGAGACCTATTCGTCAAAGTTGGATCCAGATCCATTATTTTTCGGCTTTTTAAATTTGACTCAACCCATTTGACCCATTTACAGTCCAGATGTGGGAGAGAGAAACTCTTTATATATTTTTAAGTTTAGAGTTTCAAAGACTAGTCTGGTAGGTGGAGTCATCCAATCACATATTAGTCCTAAGTTTTCGTTCACACCCCAATAATCTCCACTTAGAGCATCGCCAAGCATTTCGTTTGGCTAGGAGATCCCTGAGTCCAAATATTGTGACTTGAAGACTTAATTCTGATACCGCTGTTAGAACTGAACTTCCAGTCTAAAAACTAACATGATCTTATATAAATCATTAGTTTTTTCCCATCCTAACATGCATGTCTGCCTGGTGCTTTTCGTTGATTAGCTGAATGAAAAGAGGGATGAAGTAAGTGAGACAAATCCCAAATCTTTTTCAGTTAACTTTCCAAAAAGATAGATTGATTGTAAATGTATTGCTGCAACAACACATCTCTGAACTCCATCCAAATTCAAAAACAAGATAGTAGAATAAACCAGAGGGGGGGAACACTGCCATCCCAAATGATGCTTTGTTCGCCTTTTACCATGAAAAAAGTTAAAATGGAATTGCATGTTTAAGTGAAAAAGAGAAAACTGGTGAAAAAAGAGAGCCGACAAGGGAACAAACTCGTTAAACGAACTCATCCCATGCAGGAAAAGGAAGGAGGTCTGTAACTCTGTAAGATGGAAGGGGTGACAATGTGAAACCTGACTGACTCGGATCGAGTCACATGGATGGGATGGTAAGGAATCAGGAAAGAAGGCAATAATAGTGGTTTGGACCACTGGATTTGACGATGGACAAGGAGAGCAGAGCCCATGTTAGTAAAGGAACGGACTGATGTAGACTCAGAACTCAGAAGAGCCAAGGAAGAAAGCCATGATGGGGGGACCTGTCTGGTCAATATGGGCACAAAAGGACTATTTGCTTTTTGAATGGTCGACTTGGAAGAGAGACTTTACCTCTTCCTGTTTGCCAGTTTGGTTCATCATCAATGGCACTAGTTCTCTTGGTTTCAACTTTCAGGCTTTGAGATCTTATCCTCTGCAAGATGACAGAGATGCCATTAGAATGGAAGCAGGATGCATAATGCAGAGAGCATAATTCAAAATTTCAGATACATAAAGAGTCTTACCACTCTTGATCTTGTTTTACGGCTACCGATTCTCAGACGGGTATTTTTTATAATTTTACACGAGTTTTACTGTATTATCACGATTCGAAGGATAAAATAGACAATACAGTAAATCCATGTCGGATTGCACAAAATACTCGTGAGAAGATCACTATCCTTGTTTTACCATTATCTATTTTATGACAGTTTTTGATGATCTACTGTAATTTCTTGATGGTGATGCCATTGCTCCCAACAAAAATGTCTAATATCATATTTTCAAAACGACATAAACGTGCTGTCAAGGATCTATAACTTTTTTTTAAAAATAGTTTATTTACTCGTACAGATATTTTTTTTCTTCAGAAATTTAGGAATATTTCTATCGGTCTCAAAAAAAAAAATGTAGATATTGTCTAAGGGCTTAGTTGATTTCTAGTTTTTGGTTGCTTGTATTTGCATATATGGTAGCTCTTTATTTTTAATATGTGAACTATTTAAAAAAAAAGTCTTTTATTTATACTCATCGCCATTTTTTTTTTCAAAATAAAAAAAACTTTTCTAATTTACATGACACTTGTGTCTAATCATGTTTTGTATATGGTTTAAGGTTTGTAATATGAAAGCATCATTTGCGCACGAAAAGGTTGCATAATTAATAAAAAGTATCGATAAAAATTAAAAATTAAAAATCCAATGAAAGTTCCATAAATGATTTTTTTTTAAGTGTCAAAAAAGTATGAGTAGATACAGATTCTCTCAATTTTTTACCCACTACAGGACCGATTACAAAAATAGATAAATATTCCTTTCTAATCTGAATGGAGATCACATGACAGCATATTAGAGTGATGAACAAATAACTTTTTTAGTCTTGTTCTTAAGATGAATATTAATTCCTAGTCCATCTCATAATTGGAACTATTTCTTAAGAATTGTGCACTAGGAATATCGTTCTTAGTGAATAAATAATTTATATTATAAAGGACACTAATAAATATTGAGAACTAAAAATCGAATTGTTTAAGTGCAGTTCTCACATGGTTTAGCTCAAATGGTTTCCTCCCGCCTCAAAAAATAGAAGGTTGTAAGTTCGAGTCACATGCCCTAACGTTGGTGTGCTGTTTGTCCACACGTAAAATTTAAAAAAACATTCCTTTCTATATTTAAGATATATGCAGACAAGTAGTAGGATCATGATAAGGTAACAAAAGCTGCTTTTTTTTTTTTATAGCTAACATGTAATGGATCAATACGTTCTATCATGTTAAGCATATATTTTGGAATATCTCAGAGTAAAAAATTGAGACAAACAATATCATTAGCCATTCAATTAAAATGTTTAAAATTAATATCCATCTCACTATTGATTTTGATCAATCTAAATCTAATAACTAAAAATCCTACATATTGATTTTGAGTCTTTCATCAACATGGTAGGATCACAAACCTACATAATATTTTAGATAAAAAGTAATTTAGGTTATTTTACTAAAATTAGTATTTCAGCCAATAGCGTTTTTCCTATTTGGCTTACTGACTCATTTGTGTTTTATATGGTCAAGAGACATTTATTTTTGACACCATCATTTAAATGTTAATAAACCCACTTCATGAAGTGAGAGTTCCGAATTTGAGTCTCACTCCATCTCAAAGTGTCACTTTCCGTAGATTTACCTTATGTATTCAGATAGAGACTTGCACACGTTCTGAGGATCAGTCGAGTACTTCAGAGACTTGAACACTTTGATTATAAAAAAACAATAAAATACTAATATTTAATTTATTCCAATTACATTAAATACATGGGTTAGTTCATAGTATTTTGGCAGTCAATGCTATCATAATTAACGAATCAAAGATAATGAATGCAAAATTGCATTTGAAACCGATACCATATGAATGATACCAACATTTGAAGGAGACAAATATGATTTAGTGGTGATTAGGGCATAGTTGATGAGGTGATGGATAGTCTTGGTTCACCAAATGTAATGAGTGGGATAGACTTGCAATGAATCTAGACTGATTTTAAATTTGACTTAGATGGTTACTCGACAATGTTCATCATGCTACATGTTGGGCTAACTTTATTTTGAGGAGTATGTAGCCCAAAAATGTGACCTTACAATCTTCCATGTACGCCAACATGTTAGGCAAGATTGTTTCTCTAAAAGACGTTATTAGACGTTACTACACGTTAGTTATTATAGTTATCTTTTATTTAAGGTGGTCATTTATACACTTGATTTTTCTTTTATGAGATACTTGATTTCAAAATTTTGTATGAAAATTACCATTTTGCTTCTCAGTTTTTTAAAAAATACGATTCCTCCACACAAAATTGAGAGGGAAAATGGTAATTGTGCATAAAATTTTAAAATCGAGTGTCTTTTGAAAGAAAAGTCGGTGTCTAAATGACTAACCTTTATTTATTAGAAGTTAATTTCTTAGAAAAGTTAGATAAAACAGTTGATTCATATTTTGATCAACTTGCCAAATCTTTCTTTGAGTTTTTCTTTTCTTTTTTATTGTACATATTTATATGAACAAACATTACATTGTGCTATCATTTTTTTATATTTTATTTTAGAAAGATACTTTCTACAACTCTTCAAGTGGACAATATTTCTAATACTTTCTATCCAAAACTTTTTTCCTTGTTTGCAAAAAATAGATTCTGTGTTTTTTTTTTTAAATCTCGTAATTCAATTCAATTGGGCCTAATCAGTTCGACATAGTCTGCAGAGACTCAATACAATAGAGACTTTTTCAAAATTAAGTTAATTTTCATTTTCTATATTATTAATATCAAAATCCTACTCTAATATCAAAATTAAGAATAAAGAGATAAATGAGAATAATTAGATCTATTTCCATGTTTCGTTTCACAAGTTTCGGTGGGAGCTGCTACTTTTACATAAAATCTTTAGCAACATTTCATTTGCCAAATGGGCCAACATGTGGGGCCCATCTGCCGGCACTAAGGTAGGAGATGAGATGGATTCAGCCAGAATTGCCGGATCACAACCCCACATTTGTCCCCATATATACCATTTCCAGACCATGTGGATCCATCAGCTTTTCTCCAAGCTGCTAAATTCTACGAAGTCACACGCAAAGATTTTCTCCTCATACTTGTGAGGCCCACCAGGGCCGGCCCACTAGGGCCGGGACAGCATCAATAACCTGTAATGGGCTATAAATACACCTTCCTTGTCTCCTTCATAAGCACTTACTTCCTCTCGCTCTAAATCTCTCACTGGTCTACTAACAGGAGTTCCATTTCCTCTTTCTTTCCATCTCTGCCTCTTCAGAGAATAGTACTTGCTCGCGCCATGGCAGTGGGATCCTGCAACTCATCAGGGCTTGGGCCAGCCGCGTGTGAGAAGGATGCCAAGGCACTTGAATTGATTGAGGAAATAACCCGAAATGCAGATGCTGTCCAAGAGAGGGTGTTATCTGAAATCCTGACCCGAAATGCCGACACCGAATACTTGCAGCGGTACAAAATGGGAGGGGCCACTGATAGAGAAACGTTCAAGTGCAAGATCCCTGTCGTCACCTATGAGAATCTCCACCCAGACATCCAACGCATCGCTAACGGAGATCGATCTGCCATCCTTTCCGCACACCCAATCTCCGAATTCCTCACCAGGTCTGTGCTAATGCAACTATGCATGCATCACATGATCAATTTCAGTATAAATTAAAAAATTACAGTAGAAAAAAAAGTGATCCAGTTGTAAAATTGATTGATAATCTCGTGCCATGAAGCTCGGGAACTTCGGCGGGTGAGAGGAAGCTGATGCCTACAACTGAAGAAGAAATGGATCGAAAGCACTGGTTCTCTAACCTTCTCATACCTGTAATGAACCTGTAAGTAACTGTTTTATTGCATTAGTGTTTCATTCATTCATTCATTTAATAAAATGGCTTCTTCTATCAGGTATGTAGCAGGCCTCGACAAAGGAAAGGGTCTGTATTTCTTGTGCATAAAATCGGAGACGACAACGCCGGGAGGGCTAATGGCACGTCCGGTGCTCACAAGCTTCTACAAGAGCAACCAGTTTAAGACCAGAGCCCATAATCCATACACTGTGTATACGAGCCCAGATGAGGTCATTCTCTGCCAAGACACTTTCCAAAGCATGTACACCCATTTGCTCTGTGGCCTTCATCAACGGCAAGAGGTTCTTCGGATTGGCGCCGTTTTTGCCTCAGGACTCCTCCGAGCCATTCACTTTCTCCACGTCCACTATAAAGAACTGGCCCATGACATTGCCACTGGGACCCTCAACCACAAAATCACCGAGCCCTCGGTCCGAGAAGCAGTGTCTTCCATCAACAGGCCCAGCCCACAACTCGCTCAGTGGATCACGGATGAGTGCTCAGGTGGGAATTTGAAAGGAATCATAACTAGAATCTGGCCCAACACCAAATACCTTGATGTTATCGTGACTGGTGCAATGGCTCAATACATTCCTACACTCACCTACTACAGCAATGGCCTGCCCATGGCCTGCACCATGTACGCCTCTTCCGAGTGCTTCTTTGGGCTCAACCTTAGGCCCATCTGTAAGCCCTCCCAGGTGTCCTACACCATCATGCCCAACATGGGCTACTTTGAGTTCATACCGCAAGATTCGTCGTCATTACTGTCGTCATACGATCCGAAGCGGGACCCACCTCCCCCGCTCGTCGACCTCAGTGAAGTAGAGGTTGGACATGAGTACGAAATTGTGGTCACGACCTATGCAGGTCTCTGCCGCTACCTGGTTGGGGACGTCCTCCGAGTCACTGGATTCTTCAACTCAGCTCCCGAGTTCCAATTTGTGAGGCGGAAGAACGTGCTGCTGAGTGTGGACTCAGACAAGACGGACGAGTCAGAGCTGCAGAAAGTGGTGGAGAATGCGTCTGAGCTGCTGTGCGAGTTCGACACCACCGTGGTGGAGTACACCAGCTGCGCAGACACCAAAACCATCCCTGGGCACTACGTCATATACTGGGAGCTGCTGTTGAAGGAGCCCAGCAAGGGCCCCACCAACGAGGCCTTAGAGAGGTGCTGCCTCGCCATGGAAGACTCGTTGAACTCAGTGTATCGACAGGGCCGAGTGGAGTGCAACTCAATCGGGCCGCTGGAGATTAGGGTGGTGAAGAACGGGACGTTTGAAGAGCTGATGGACTACGCCATATCGAGAGGTGCTTCCATGAACCAGTATAAGGTGCCAAGGTGCGTCAACTTCACACCCATCATGGAGCTTCTTGACTCACGTGTCCTCTCGGCGCATTTTAGCCAGGTCCTCCCCAGGTGGACCCCAAAGAGACGTTAGTAGGACCCACTTCAAAGGGAACATTCCGGTGTGGTCCACTCTCAATCAGTAATGCTACTAACTAGGCTGAGCTGCACTTGAATAAAACTTTGAATGAATGCACTTGTAATCATTCTATTTGCCAATCATGGCATAGCTCATGTTAGTCTATTTTTCTTAGGTAAATAAACAAGATCTCATTTCCTACAGCAAAAGAGGGCCAACTCCTTGCATGAATAATATTCTTTGTATAGGATACCCCTGGTAAAACCTTTGGATTGATGAGCCCAGATGTGAACCTTGGACAAGCTGTGCCTAATACAGGTTTTGGACTGATTGACCCAAATTCAGGTTTTGGGTAGAAGGGCTTTGGTATGGGCTTTGAATCTAATTCTGCCTTTGAACCCTCAGAATCTCAGATTCGTGAACCAAGGGCTAGGGCTTGAATTGATTGCCCCTAAATTGTGCTTGATTTTCAATTTGTTATCTTTTGGATTTAAGATTGTCGTCTTAAATCATTGCTACTAATGAGTTTATGGACCTTTCTAGAACATTATATGGCATCTATTATAGTGGGCCTAATTCACTGGCCATGGGATCTGAGTTCTAAAGGGTAAAGGCCCAAGGGGTTGTCTTTCGGGTAAGCAGGTCTAATGATTTTCCGTTTCTCCAAGTGGGTTTACTGTTAGGTATGCTCATAAGGTCTAAGCCTCTAAGGTGGTCTGGACTATAGAGTTTGGTTTCAATGGATTGGACTCATTAGTCACGAGCAATGTCACAAATATCGGTGATATTTTCAAATTTATCATGTTTTTATTTGCAAAACACTATTACCACGTTAATAATGCACATTTATCGACACGGCGGTAAATTCAAAATGCTATAAATGGTAATATCCCGATAAATTCCCAATAAATTTCAGGTAAATTTCTTATTAAGATTCTTATTTTATTGATTTTTTAATTTATTATATTTTTATTATTTTTTAAATTTATATTTTTCACAAGTTTTTTTCGTAAATTTCTTGATAAAAACCTGAGAATTTGAAAATATCTTGATATTACCAATCGCCGTTAATTCTCATGTGCAACAGTAAATTCACGTTAAAAATGCAATAAAAGGTAATATCGCAATAATATCCTAATAAATTCCCGGTAAATTCTTTATTAAGATTTTTATTTTAATATTATTTTAAATATTATATTTTCTTCGAGATTTTCAATTTAATTTCTCAATAAAAATTTGAGAATTTGGAAATATCCCGATATTACAAATCATCGTTAATTTCTCAATAACAGGTCATGAGATACGATCTTTTTTTATGTTGGACAAGAACACTCCTGGACAATAGTGTTCTTTCGGGTAGAACTAGGGCACTCACGGTGAGGTGCATTAAGTAGGTTGGTTTTGGGCCTAGGTAGGTCCAAGATTCCGCTTATCCTGTCGTTGTATTGGTTTGGTCAAATTATCGGGCCTAGTTATATATTAATGGAGTCGGCTTGGTTCACCCTAGAGTGCCTACGTGAAATTAGTTTATTTTATATGGCATGGTTGTCAAGTATTTAGATATCCAAATAACAATAAGAATCATTCGTAGAGGTGTTGGTCTAGCTGAATTTCTATTTAAGAGAGATGGATTTAGGGAATAAGTTTACATTAATCAATTAGGAGGCCCACTCATAAACAAATCCTCTAGACCTTCTCATAGATATGCCCTGGCCAACTTTCAAATATTAAAAATTTTAAATTATGCCCCGATCTAGGATTTGGGATCATTAGGCTATTAAAATTTGACCAGTCAAAAGACCCTAAATCACATGGCCCTAAGCCTCAACTCACATGGCACCTAACATGCCCTGTCTACGGTGGAAATTTAACCAGCCCATTAACATGGGTTCCTTCTACATATTCCCACAAACGCTTGATTTGACTAGCATCTTAGTGGGCCCTAATAAACTGAGCTGACGAGCTAACCCATTCACATGTCTCTTAATGGCCCTATAATATATATCATATTAAAGCAATCAGAAATTTGTACTTCGATTCGATCATTAATCTAATAACTATGCTATTGCTTTGCATATTAGCCTCTGGTCACTGGTGCTACCCTTAAATTTTTTATTTATTTATTAGATCCACTGTATTGGACTCTATCATCATTTCAGTATTAATATGACTGCTTTCATTATGTTAACTGGAGCACAACACATTATCAAGGGTTAGAATCAAGGTTCATGGTTTTGAAATGGTTTTTTGAGTGGTTAGATTCAAGATTCATGGCTTTTATGATTGAAAAAAAATGAAGAGGAGCAAATGTATTTGACAAAGAATCAGCAATGTTGACAATTTATTAATTTATTGAGGTGGACTGTTGGTTTTTTTTATCTTTCATCATATGGGCTTCTAACTGGGCCTTGTTTGTGGCTCGTTTTTCTTGGGCCTCTTTTTGTACTAGTGGGGATGTTTTTTACCTTTCCCATTAATTGTTAAACAAAATATATACTGACTTTGTAATTATATAACAACGTGTTAGCAAGTAGCAAGGTCAATACATTGTTGTTAATGTTGAAGTGATGATTAGATATTATTTCATTTTCTCTTGACATTATTGAGCTATTATATCAGAAAATATTAATTTAATTATATTAAAGATGTCAAAAATTATTATTTTTTAAACCCATAATAATATGATATCATCACAAATCTTTTTCTCAAAATGATGCATGATTTGAAATTTTTTGTGATAGTAGTGGAGTTATTTTTATGAAATTTTCTTAAATATTTTATAGTTTAAATGCTTAAAAATCTGAAATTTGGAAAAAGCAGTATTAAAGGGTAATGTTGCCCCATTTATCACAATTAAAAAAAATTCACACGGGTTCATTATTAAGATCAAATTGAAATTCTTACAACTTAAAACACTTGCAGATTAAGGTTTGTGCTCTCTTAAAAGTAATAATTAGTGCATGAGAGACATTTTAATCTAAAAAAAGTCTGACTAAATGTACAAGAGACTCTTATTCAAATAATTTTTTTAGAGACACTCCCGTCTAAATTTTTAGTTTTTGATATGTTTTGCCAAAAAAATCCCGTATTTTTATTATATAATGTGCTCCAATTGGTGAAAATCATGCATAGACAGCACTACAAGGCAGATTATCACTGGAAATACTATTGGCAAGCTTTGATGAGATTCAAAGTCTAAAGCCGGGCATTTTTCATACACTGGGTAAGTTGACAAAACTTTACTCGAGACTTTACTTTATATATTTTCATGAAAAGTGGTCCTTCCTGTGATTTGAACCCAAGACTTTTTTTTAGAGATCTTCCTTCCAAATCATTTGAGATAACTTTTCAAGTTGACTTACAACATTTTCTTTGGTAACGAGTAACTTCCAAAAACATCACTTGCATTCTCTTTTCTTGCTGAAATTCCCTGCTTTCCTGGTTGTTACCGCCCTTTTAGATACTTTACCTAAAGTTAGGTCCATGTTTAGTAGTTTTCAACGACTTTGAATTCCATTAGTGCCACCCAAATGGTCAAAATGCCCTGTTTGCTTTGGAAAATTTTGAACCCAAGTTGAGAAATACCTAATCTGTTCTAGTCTTTTAGAATCATTTTGTCAACTCACTGATGTATTAGCTGAAGTCTCCGATATCGGTTTAAATCGTGAACGCTGACATTTATTATCGATGAAGTCAGAGAGACGTAAATAAAAAGTTTCATTGACGACATTCAGAGAAACAGAACAAATTCAAGTCTAAAATTTTAAGCAATTGAAGTACAAATGAGACATAAACAAAGCACCGACTGCCATTTTCCCAGATTATGGAACATAAACAAAGTACAAACACCCCAATTCATTGTTCTGTACAGGAGCAAACTCCAAACCCACAAAGAAGAAACAACACGAAAAGAATAGCCAACAAAGGAAGCAATACTGCAATAGGGGAGGGTGACATTTGAATGTTGACTGCGTTGGGAGAGTCAAGAGGGTATCCCACTAAGATCGTTCTGGGGTCCACTTTGGGACGGCCGTGCTAAAATGCGCTGAGCGGACACGCGAGTCAAGGAGTTCCATGATGGGGGTGAAGCTGACGCATCTTGGCGCCTTATACTGGTTTATGGACGCACCTCTCGAGATGGCGTAGTCCATCAGCTCTTCAAACGTCCCGTTCTTCACCACCCTTATCTCCAGGGGCCCGATTGAGTTGCACTCAACCCGTCCCTGTCGGTAAACTGAGTTAAACGATTCTTCCATGGCGAGGCAGCACTTCTCCAGGGCGTCATTGGTGGGGACCTTGGTGGGGTCCTTTGCCAGTAGCTCCCAGTATATGACGTAGTGCCCCGGGATGGTTTTGGTGTCGGCGTAGCTGGTGTACTCCACCACGGTGGTGTCGAAATCGCGCAGCAGCTCCGACGCGTTTTCCACCGCTTTCTGCAGCTCATACTCGTCCGTCTTGTCCGAGTCAATGCTCAGCAGCACGTTCTTGCGCCTCACGAAGTGGAACTGAGGGGCTGAGTTGTAGAACCCCGTGACTCGGAGTATGTCCCCCACCCGGTAGCGGCAGAGACCCGCGTAGGTGGTGATGACCAGCTCGTACTCGCGGCCGACCTCCACGTCGGCTAGCTCGACGAGGTGGGGTGGTGGGTCTTGCTTTGGATCGTAGGAGGACGACGAAGATGAATCGTGGGGCAGGAACTCGAAGTAGCCCATGTTTGGCATGATAGTGTAGGACACCTCGGAGGGCTTGCACATGGGCTTGAGGTTGAGGCCGAAGTAGCACTCGGAGGAGGCGTACATAGTACAGGCCATTGGCAGGCCGTTGCTGTAGTAGGTGAGCATCGGGATATACTGTGCCATTGCACCGGTTACAATGACATCGAGGTATTTGGTATTGGGCCAGATTCTAGTGATGATTCCTTCCCAGTTCTCACCGGAGCATTCATCAGTGATGAATTGTGCGAGTTCGGGATTGGGTTTATTGAGAGAGGACACGGCTTCTCGGATGGAGGCGTCTGTTATTTTGGGGTTGAGGGTACCGGTGGCAATATCATGTGCGAGTTGTTTCCAGTGGAGCTGGAGGAAGTGAATGGCTCGAAGGAGTCCGGAGGCAAAAACGGCACCAACCCGAAGAACCTCTTCCCGTTGATAGAGACCGCATAACATTTGGGTGTACATGCTCTGAAAAGAATCTGGGCAGAGAATGGCCTCAGTCGGGCTAGTGTAGACATTGTATGGGTCGTAAGGCCTGCTCTTGAAGATGTCACTCTTGTAGTAGCTTGTAAGCACTGGGCGCGCCAATAGACCTCCTGGTGTCTTAGTCTCAGATTTTATGAACAAGAAGTACAGACCCTTCCCCTTGTCTAGGCCTTGGACGTGCCTGATATACAGATAATAGATATATGATTACTCAACAACTTGATTTATTTATTAATTAAAGTCACAGTTATACACACATGCAGAATAACTTAGAATTACACAAGTTTATTGTACTTGAAGAAAATGAATAGATAGACAACTACTCACAAGTTCATTACAGGCATGAGAAGGCTGTAGAGAAGCTGCCTTCTATCCAGCTCTTCTTCAATTGTAGGCATCAGCTTCCTCTCACCAGCTGAAGTCCCCGAGCTGCATGGAATGAGATTGTCAATCAATTTATGTCACTAGAGCTACAATAATTTTTCTTTTATGTTGAAAATGTTGAATGTAATGCTTGCATGGTAGCACCGACACATGCCTGGTGAGAAATTCAGAGATTGGGTGTGCAGAAAGAATGGGAGATCGATCCCCGTTGGCGATGCGTTGGATCTCCGGCTGGAGATCCTCGTAAGTGACAACAGGGATCTTTGACTTGAAGGTCTCTCTATCAGTGTCTCCAGCCATTTGGTGGCGCAGCAAGTATTCGGTGTTGGCATTCCTGGTCAGGATTTCAGCCAACACCCTCTCTTGGACAGCATCTGCATTTCTGGTCATTTCCTCGATAAATTCAAGTGCCTTGGCATCTTTCTCACAGGCCGCTGGCCCAAGCTCAGATGAGTTGCAGGATCCAACTTCCATGGCGGGGCGAGAGAGCGAGAGAGAGAGATGGGAATTCAGCCTAGTTTGGAAGGGATTGAGGACTAAGATGTTGGAATTGAGGAGAGAAGCGGGTACATTTATAGGGCAGAGAGGAAATTGCCACTAGTCTTGAAAATATTAGTTTATGGGCAAGTGTAGGGCTGGGATCCGGCAAATCTAGAAAAATATAGTCAGCTCTTCCTCCTGGGCCAGCAGGTGGGCCCATCTTGTCTGGGCCTATGATCTGTTATTTAGAAGGGACATGAGTCTTAGGCTTGGCGTCATCCGTGCCACGCGGCAGTTTTAGGTAGCTTTGTTGGTGATTGACAATGATGGATAGCCGGCGCTTCGGCTGTTTCTCTATGTTTATCAAGTTATGCAGACGAGAACGAGATTGAATACAATAGATTTGGAGACGGCAGATATTTATCTTAATCAGAGTGCATTGGATAACCAAAATATTCTTGAGAAATTCTAAAGTAAAATTTTATATCATACACTCTACTTATAATAGACTATTTTTTATAACATGATTGAGAAATTCTAAACAAAATTTTAATCATTACAATCAGAGAATAATTGTAATTGTTTTCAAATACTTTACCTATTCATAATAATAATGATTTAATCATAACTCTACTTATAATAGACTATTTTTATAGTATGATTGTCCATTGATTGATTAACTATCATCATAACATGATTGTCCATTGAAAGGAATTGATTAACAATCATCACAAGTTGTCATCACCCTAATGTTTGATAGTAAGTAAAAAAACTACAAAAAATTGTTTCTTTCAGCTGTTTTTTAGATCTTTATATTTATGTGACCTTTAAAAATAAAATTTAATTCATTCAATTGTGACAGCTTTTATGGAATTTTAGATGAATTTTTTTATCATTACAAGTTGGACTCTCACATAATGATGCATTAATTTTCCTATATTGAAATACTTATAAAATAGCTCTTATAAATAAATTGAACAAAATGATAAATTTAAATAAGAAAGAAATGAATTCATTTCCACTGCAAAATAGGATAAGATACCTTATTTTTCTTCTATTTTCCTCTATTTTCTAAGTTCTTACAAACCAAATATATAGACCACTAACTATCTACTTTATTACCCCACTGTAATACAAAATTGAAATATTGTAGGAGACCTATTATCATAATTAAAGGGCAATTGGTATTTACACCATGAAATTTACTCATGGGACATCATTTTTTCTATTGTTACAATTTTACCCTCACATGAGAGAGACATAGAGAGAGACATGTGAGAGTAAAATTGGAAAAATGAGAAAATTGGTGTATCATAAGTAATTTCACAGTGTAAATATCAATATCCTAATTAGATTAGTCCCAAAAGAGTTCCAACAACAATATCAAATAAGCACATAAAATTAGAATTTTATGACAACAATATTTCTTACATTAGAGATTTATTTGATCGAATAAGTAACTGAAATTCCTCACATTGATGAGTAAGTTGGACCCTTAAATTTTGAGGAGTTGTAGATAGAATATCACATTTTATGCATGAATACATGATACAATAATAAAAGTACATCATCAGTGGATGAATCCCTCTTTCTGCCCTTCAGGAAATAGTTTCTGTATTTTAAATGAAAATGAATAGTTAGAAATAAAACTTATTAGAAGTTAAATAATTTTCAAACTATTCATACTTATTGATTCTTAACGGATAACCATTTGTCAACAACATGGTTGAAAACTTGAAATGAATAATTCACTCTTAAATTAATATTAATATCGATCATACTATAAATTGTTTAATGGTACAATACCAAGAAAAAAAGATCAGTTTTGAATTTAAATTTTTCCATATTCAATCATTATAAATTCTTATATCTCGTTTGGTACGTTGAAGCTTTGAGAAGGTGAGTTGCCCTAAAGATTAAGACTAAGGCTGCGTTTAGATTGAAAGTAACCCCCCATTACCCCTGTTTAGTAATTAAGAGGGAGATAAAAAATATTTGAAAACCTTTTTTAAAAGAGGAGTTTTCATATCACGAGGATATTCCCATCAAAACACAGATAGAGATGTTGGGTTGAATGTTGACGAAACCTAGAGACTCTGATGATAAGTGAACTTAACGTGGGTGATTTGCTTAATCCATCTTAGGACCACTAAAACTCAATTAAACTTCATTCCAAACACTTAAGACATTATTGTGTTACTCCACCACCAAACATTTTCTATTTTCAGAACCAAGTTAGGCCGGTCTCAACTTTCGACAATGATAGATATTCTCAAGATCTTGCTTCTTCCGTCGCCAACAAGTTACAACCGTCCATGCCAGCTTTAATTACAACAAGTGGCATAGATGAGATGAGACAAGATCGATGTGAAATGCCTTGCCTTATTTTCTGCATGATTATATTTTGGTTTTTATAGGAATACATACACAATAAGCAACAATAATTTACATTTTAAGTTGCACTATTCAATATATTAAAAATTGACCCATGAAACAAATTATTTTAGTCGAAAGTTGAGTTAAATAAAGTTCAATCAAATTAAACCTTATATAAACTCAGCCAAATTCGTGCTATCAATATGATATTACAAGTAATATTAAATTATAAACTGAGATTTAATTGATGGGTTGAAATAAATTTTAAGTAAATTTTTTTTTTTGAAAAATTAAAAAATAGATGTTGAATTCTTTGAAAAAATAATTTTTTTAATGGTTTTTTATACGTCACCCCCATTCACATTCGATTAAAGAAAATTGGTCAAATCTGCGAATTTGACCAGTTTTTTATGGTTTTCTAGACTGAACGATTTTTTGAGAAAATTAGCCCTTACCAAAGCCAGCGGTTCAACCGCGGGCTGGTTCTGGTTTCCAAAACATTGATATTACCATCATGAATCATTGTCTATCACCAGCTTCATCTTCAACTTCCGGACACATCCCTGGCTATTTCGTGTTAGGTTGTCAACATGGTCAACTTTATTTAGGTTAAAAGGAGGTACTTTAAGGAAATTATTAAATGAATTTTGATCGTTTATTTACCAAATAGCTGTGATCTACTTTCATATTTTTTTATTTTATTTTTTAAGTCCAGAGGTATCCAAGTGTCGCACCCGACTAGTCCTCCGGGGTGTGTGAAAATTCTCCTATCCACACATACCGGGTAAATCGATGGGACCTTATTCTATACATATTTTCATGGAAAGTGTCTACTTTCATATTACAAATAGAAAAGTGAATGAAATAAATATATAAAAATGACTAAATATGAAAAGAAATTTTAAAATTTAATTTGGTGAATTTGAATGATCTTATCTTTTTTATTATATTAATATTAAAAAATAGAATAATTTCATAAAAAAGAATAAAAATAGAAATAAGGGATTTTATAATTAAATTTAATGAGTGGTCCCTATCTTGTCATGTTGTTATGTAAAATGGGGAAAACTCATGCAAAAATGATTGAAAAAATCAAATGTAAAATTTTGTGAGTTAAAGGATCTGGCCCACCTTTTTTTATGTGACCAGCAAATTAATCTTGATTGTTTCTTCATATCGTAATTGAAATTTGGTTTTATGTTTATTTGCTGTAGATTTAATTGTAGGCAATTATTTTGTGATCATATTAACTAAAGGATAGTATGAAGGTCAATTACAACTTATGATTTTTATATTATATGGATGTGTTAACACTAATACTATTTTAATTTTTTAACAAGATAGTTTCATTTTGTAATCATTACAAAGTATTAATGAAAGTTGGTCAAATGTTTTACATATTCTCTTAGTCTCATCTAAAAATACACAAATAAATTTGCAAATTATGTGTAAGAGTCATTCTTTTCAGACTTTGGGGCTCTATTTTCAGGCATTTTTGCCACTTGATCCTCTAAAATAAATTTAGTATATAATTATATCACGTGTTGATCAAATGCCACAGATAGAATTAGGAAAAGAAAAAACAGTAAGTTAAAAATGTACTCATCAAGTGGATGCAAATAATTGGTGTGAGGTTAGTCATTAGTTGAAGAAATTGGTTTTCCAAATGTTTTCTAATTTTTTTTTCTTTTTATGGGATGCTGAATCTCATCTAATAGACAATAAATCTTGATAATCATAGTAAGGCCAGCAATTATTGAACTCATCAATAGTTACTTTAGATAATTGACTCAACATAGTTACAAATAATTGGTGTGAGGTTAGTCATTAGTTGAAGAAATTGGTTTTCCAAATGTTTTCTAATTTTTTTTTCTTTTTATGGGATGCTGAATCTCATCTAATAGACAATAAATCTTGATAATCATAGTAAGGCCAGCAATTATTGAACTCATCAATAGCTACTTTAGATAATTGACTCAACATAGTTACATTTCTTCCACTATTTGAATGAAATATGTTATTTATTCATATATCTCATTTTAAATTTTAATTAAAAATTTTAACTGTTAATTAATTTTTTTTAACACACAAATATATATAAATCTATCCTTTCAGAATTTGTAAAATTGTTGGACTAACTTTTGGATGGATCAAATGACAGGATTGTGATAACATTTATAGATTTTTTAATCAATTACTGTTCATTTGACCAATTATGGAGGAAGGGAGGCAATAGGAGAAAGAAGACCAATGCCATCTGCTCAAAATCAGAGTTACGATTCTACGAGTTTAATGTAGATGGTACAGTTAGGGGTAATGAGTGGTAGTTAATGAAGATAGATGTAGAATGCCATTAGTATTCTCAGATTGGAGTTCGAAAGTGGAGATGTTGTAAAATGGACTCACTTGTCTAACATGAGAAGCGGGGTTCAATCTCTTCTACTACATCTTTTCAGTTTCCTTCTTATTATGTATTCAATGTAGATTATTGGTGTGTAGGGTCAAGTATAATACTCTTGTTCTGGACCATTTTATTGTCTTGTACTCTTTTTTCTTTAAATCAAGCATTAAAAAAAAAGAAAAATGAGAGTCACGATCCTCCTCAGGCACAATTTGGTTAGAACCCAAGTCTAGTTCTTTTTATAAGTGTCATATCCGACTATTCCTTTGGGACACATGCATGCCTCCCTGCACATATTGTCACAAATCTCGTTCTCGGGATATTAACAGCAATTGTTAATAGCAGAATATTTTCAAATTTGCAGGTTTTTATCTAAAATTTAACGGGAAAATCTTGTGGAAAATATATTCTTTAAAAATTAATAAATATAAATATAAAAAATAAATAATGTGGCCGGAGTTTGAAAACATAGATGATATTTCAGAAATAAAAAATGTATATTTGGCGCAAGCGTTTTTAACGGGAATTTAATGGTAAAATCTTGTGATTTTAACGAGAATTTACCGTTTCTCGTGATAAAAATATATTTTCAACGGGAATTTACCGTTAAAAACGGCAGACGTGATAAACTCGGATTTTTAACGGACAAAAGTTATTTTGCCGATATTTTTATAATAAAAGTGAAAATATCGGAAATATTTGTTACATTGCCTGCACACATATATCGGGTTCATGCGATGAGAAAATGTCCCCACAAAGAGTACCTCCAAAGGGGCTGGCCACGTATTAATCCGAAGACCTTGGTTTGTAGACAGCAAGAGTCTTGACCTAGTTGTTCCCCATTTAAAAAGCTACATCCATCCGTATGAACTGGTATTCTGTCGCATGGCCTTGGTGCACGTTCATGGGTTCCCTTGTAGGTGATCTTGACTGTCACAAGTTGCCGTATAAAAATGGTCTCATATTTTGTGAACACTCAAAAAATAAGCTTACAGATAGATTATATAACTTGAAAGAAACACTCAAGACAGATAGACTGCTCGAACCACTGAGGAAGAAAAATAGAACACTTGATGGCTGTCAAATTAATACGGAACCAAATCACTGGCTGTACGGCATCGACAGGGAGAACGAAGAGAAGTCAAACCTCGGTTAGAAGATTCAAGATCTGCCATCGGTTTCCCTAAGGTCAAGTCATCTCTAAGCAATGGCCCAATCTTTGACCATTGATCATACATGTATGCCATTGGTGTCTTTGGACAACGTATGACATTTTTAACTTCCCTATCCCGCTCTTTTCAGACCAGCAAACTCCCCTTTCGCCTTTCTTTTTATTGATCGAAGGTGTACAAATGTCTTATTCGACTAGTCCTTCAAGGTATGTGAAAATCTCTCAATTCGCACACACTCGATAAGTCTACGTAGAGTGACCCTTCATTAGAGTTGAGCATTAATTGAACTCAAGAATTCATTTTATGAGGTGAGTGCATTGACCAACAAACATCTTTTAGGAAGTTCCACACACTTTCTTTCATTTTGAAGTGTGATTTAACACATTTGCTATACATTCTTTGTGAGGATTGGTAATTTCTATTGTAATGATTTGAAAATAGAATTTGGATCGAGTACATTCACTGTGAAGTAGATTACCTGACAGGTAGAGTTTGAGTCGGAAATTTTATAAACTTTAGGTGATCTAGCTTGGACTTGGGTGACTATTGGGCTTGATGTGGGAATCTCAATTTAAGCAGGATATAGGTTGCCATTTAACTCAGGAAACTCAACAAATCTTACCCTCTCAGCCCTAACCCAACTCAGCTTGAAGATCATCCAAGCAGGGTTTAGAAAATTCGACCTCAGGTTCAGGTCAGGCTAAGAAAGATCTTTCCTTTTTTTTTCCTTTTTCTTTTTATTTTTTAATTTTAAACTGAGGTTAAGAAAGGTTTCAGTCGACCCTATAAAAATTCAAGAAACCATAAATCTTTAAGAAGAAAAAGATTTAATCAGAACGAAAATTAGAAGTCATACATGATTTAGGGTTATGAATCTCCTCATTTATACAAAATACATGTATTTCTCATTGGAATTTGAAACCATAATAAAGAGTTTGATTAAGATAATAAAACCCTCTTTAAGTAGGATTAGGAAGCCCACTAGAGTTAGGGAATCCTACAATACACGATTCTTCAACCAGTCCATATAGGATCTGCATGGATTTGGGTTGGACCTAAAAATGAAGTGAGCAGTATCAGTTTGAACCCGATTTATTCGACAAAATCTTTTGAAGAGCAGACTGGAATTGTCCTTCTAATTCGGCTTTTCCAACTTGAAAAATCTGATCAACCATTCGAGCCTTACCAAATGTGCGGTCCAAAATTCCTAATCGAACAAAGAAAGAAGAGATCCAATCATGTATTCAGATTGTCCACATGACATTCCACAAATTATTGTGAATGAAATTCTTTAACAGAATTTTTGTTGATAGAATTTTCTTTGATATTCTGCAATCAAATCCAAATTTATTGACAATAAATTATTAAGTTGATGATCTTCTTGTACTACCTCGCTCACTAAGCTCAGTCCTTTCTTAATAATTTTACTCGGGCGTGGAAAAGAGTTCAATGTGTTTAATGAGTTAGATTTTGCTTCTGCAAATCTACAATAGCTGTAACTAAGCCCAAAAATGTAAACTTGAACTCTAAGTTAAATCCACAACAGTATTTAAAAACTTAATAAAACTCGACTCTATTTAGTTGAGTCAACTCTTCCTAAGTGCTAGGTTAGGCTGGGCCAAGAAATGATAATGCCTCTTGTAAAGTGATAAAAAGTCTCACATCAATTAATTTGTGAAACAAATGACTATATATAAAACTTGAGGCATCCTTCTCTCATTGACTAGCTTTTGGGAGTGGGTTCCAATTCAAAAATATTATCATGTCTTGGTTTTCCAACATGATAAAACCAATTACTCTATATAATACTTGAGACACCCTTCTCTCAGTAATTAGCTTTTGAGAGTGAATTCTACCTCAAAATGTTATCATGTCTTCGTTTTCTAGCAACCTCTTTTGCATAATTTTCCATCAATGGAGGCTTTATGGTAAAACAAGATAAAATATAAGAGAGACAGTTCTATTCATCCTAAATTCATGTTAGGATTATCAAATTCCAATATTCAATACTTGATCCGAAGAAAGGTCACTGATGTTAAAACTTCCATGATATGAATTAACTCAATGGGTCTATAGCTTCCATGTTCAGTTCACTCAAAATTCCCAACAAAAAACAGAAACACGAGAGCATACTACTAAATGTTTCCAAATATAAAACAACTTGAGATGATCAAGAACAAATTACCATACCGACGCAATTAGATTTCCTTTCTCATTTTCATTTCAGCAAGAACTTACGGCATCATATTGAAGATTCACAGTCAGCCTCAGTGTGAGAGCTTGTGTCAGAAGAATTTGAGGAGAGCTCATCTTCATGGTCTCGCGGAACTGAAGAATTGATTCCCTGAAAACCCTAGTTTTGATATTAGGAATAATCTCTAAGAATGACATTAGAAGATTTATGTGATACTCTCTCAAAATATCACATACCATATTCAGCTGTGCATCATTTTAACATTATATTCATGAATTCAATCAACACGTCTTAGTACAATAAAAAATATCTCACCACAATCTAATTTCAACCAATCATAATCTGAATTAAATATGGGAATATATAGGTAGCAAAGATTGCTAATTCTTCTTTATCATTAGTAACCCCTTGTGAGATCCTGTGAAGCCTGATTATCAGATATGTATTGGTCCGCTCGTGGACCTAATTTGAGGAGTATATGATGTCATTTCCATGAAAGAGAGGATACGAGCGAAAATTGTTAGAAGGGTGGTTGTCCCTTTTTCGTTTTTTCTTGCCTTTTGAGCATATTAGATCTTGTTTGAATCCGTGGATATACAGAAAGGAAACCACGTAAAATTTCTGTGTCTTTGTGTGTTTAATTTGTGGTTTATTTTTTCGTTTATTGTTTGTGCACTTTTATTCCCAACACACCTTACCCCAAGAAGAAAACAAAAAGGCTACAATCCATACTTTTGAGAGCCCTGTAAGGGAAATTTTTTTCAACGACTTTGTCTTCCATCGTGGGATGTAAATCATGTGTCTGCAACTTGTATGATAGATGCACACGTGAATATGATTCCTTAATAATTTGAGAGCATTATATAATCATTAGCAAACTAGGGTTTAATTAGAAACCCTAGAGACCTATACTCATTGAAGGATTAGACTTGATATAACCCACCTGTGCCAGATGATTGTTCATTGAAGCAACAGCAGATCGAAGGCCTGTACCTCCGCTTGCATAATTGTCAGACAAGGATAAGTTCCTATCCGCTTGCATGAATCCTGCATGGTGGACATTGCAATCTTTGGCGCCCGCTGTGGAGGTTGCCTTCACCAAAATTATCTATGACATGCAACCCATTTCCTTGCAGTAGCGTTGAGTAAGACGTCGAGGTTGATGGAAGGTACTCAACCAAGGCTTGTGATTGCTCTCTGGACAAGTTTTCTTGAATTTAGCTTCAATGACTATAAGAACTGGATGATGATTTTGTTAATTTATTTTGAAGATACATACCTAATTGGAATCAGTGCATTTGAACCCAAAAGGTTTAGCATTTGGGTCTGTGGTTCTCTCTTTGGAAGCCAATCCAATGTTTGATTGGACTCCTTTGTACGAAATCCACCGGCATTTGCAGTCTGTTTCTGCATATGTGTCTAATAGAAATAGGAAAAAGAAAAAGGAATGATTAGGAAGGTTTATTTTTCTTTATTTTGGACAGAATTGGTTGTTATACTAAGCATAGATCAAGTTACATATTTGCACAACAAATGGCATTATCTTATTCATAAAAAAAAATCTTCTTGAATAAAGTATTTCTTTCCTGTGATACTTACCTTCTCCTTCACTGTAAGATGATCGGCAACACGGCCACCTTCACTTGGCCTCCAGGAGATTTTATGCTCATTGAATGTGTCTAGTAACTCAATTTCTTATTCATTTCTTTTCTTATTTTCTTCTCAGGAAATTTATAATAACTCAGTTCGTGGGATTTTTCCTTTCTAACATACAATGTGGGCTCACTGATTTATGAGAGGGGGAAACCTTGAGCAGTCTTACTAAACTCCCCTTTCAGGTGACTTCCCACAGGATAGCTACTGGATTACGTCATGGAGACTCGAACTCGCACCACCCCACTTCCTGAGACGGAATGTTATCAACTGAGCTATTCCGTGTGGGGTGATCGATTTATGACTTGTAAATACTTTCTAACATATATGTAGCATTCTAAGGACATTTTGTTTATTTTTCAGCTCATGGAAAGTGAAGACTACAAAATCTTCCCTCTTTTTTCATAGAACAAGTTCTCTTTGCAAAAAGCATAGAGCATAAGTCATTTTTCTCTTCTTCTAAGGAATTTAATAAGAAAAAGAGATATTTTCCTCGCTTAACAAAATAATATCTCATTCATTTTCTGTGAAATAAGTTTTTTGACATAAAAAGTATAAACTTCGCATTTTCATGGTCTAATAGATGCCAAAGTTTATGACATGTTTAGATAATATGGATTGCAGAGATTAAAAAAGTTAAAAAATGGAAGTACACACTGTCAAATGTACTTTTGCAGTTACACAATAGATTAAAAAAGAAAACACAAGACAGATTTGTTCAAATGTCTTCATGTAAAAATTTACAAACGGTTGACTGTCAAAGCAACATATTAACCCACTAATGGAGTTGAGTTCCAAATACCTGTGTGTTTGTCTGGAGGCTGGGGGTGAGATACTTTCCTTCCAAAAATTGCTACAAAATCATAAGTGACAATTTCACTTACTTGCGAAATACATCTGATAAATTTGAAAAATAAAAGGAAATAAAGAAGGAGATTCTTACCTTGTGTGTCCGAACTTGTTTTAAAGCTTCATCCAAGATTTGCTCATGGTACTCAGCCTCAGGCACTGACATTACCTTATGGGGATCTCCTTCAAAAATCCTAAAATAGGTAATCGGTCATATACTACTCGTTGTCTTGTATCTTTTTTATATATATAGTTGAGAGTTACTCCACCTAACAGGTTAGTCTTTTGAGATGGATACTCATTCCTAACAAGTGATATCAGAGCCAGATTTTAGATGGTACACAGTCCTAACAAGTGATATCAGAGCTAGATTTTAGATGGATATTCAGTCCTAACAAGAGGTACCAGAGCAAGATTTTAGGTTACCTCATGTGGACTTAGGAAATCTCCTATGCGGACAGGATGGTTGACATCATTCGAGAGAAGATTGTTAGAGTTGCGAATGAGTTCCACATTGAAAGTGTAGAGAGAAATTTAAGAATTTATGAAGGACTTCTGTCACTCCACATAACAGGCTAACCTTTTAGGATGGATACAAAGTCCATATATATATATATATATATATATAAGATATGAGTTTGTAGGAAGTAGGGTTTCCATAAGTGATGAAAGGAGTTTGGTTACTACCTTAATAATTTATCTACAGCCTCCAATTGATACTGAAGGTTATCCATTTCTTGTTGAAGGTTCTGCAATGAAGTTCAGTTTTTTTTTTTTTTATGAAAATGGTTTATATGGAATAAAAAGTAAATCTTGCACAAGAGAGAGTACCTTAAGTTGAAAATTTACACGGTTTTGGCTGATACTGTTGTCAACAAAAGAAGGAGGTTCAAAATCAGTGTTTGGAGAGAAGAAATGGGAAAAAAAATCTTAGGAAATGATCCCTCAAAATCTAAGCCTTAATTTGAATAGAAAAGAGAGAACCCTAACCTGGAGAAATGTGAAGCTAAATCAGCCTCGGACTTCAACTTCTGAAGTGTCTGTCTTATAAACTGAAGATAAAAGATCAATTGACCCCCCACCCATGAAATACTTTCATAAAAAAATTAAAGAGAAAAAAAAATAAGATAAACGATTGTTTACCTCTTGGTCACGGAGCCTTTTAATTTCATGCAACATATATCACAAAAAAAACATCCAAAAGCAGCCATATGAGAAAGATAATTCATTTTAATAAAAAGGAAAAGAAAACATCAAAACACGATGAAAGATCCAGTAGAACATAAAGCGTTGCTCTGCCTACCGTCCTCTTTCATGGTTAGGAAGATCTACAAAACGGGAAAGAACGTCTTCAAACCTATACAAATCCAATGTTAGAAAATAAAAATGCAAAATCACAAGATCAAACACACCACAATAAGAACAAGCAGAGCTTTCACGTGGTTCACCCGAAGGGTACGTCCCACAGGGCATGATGTACAATTCCACTTCGAATAATAAATCTCGGACAACAGATTAAAAGAATTAAAACCAACTCTTCCCTTTGCCCCCTTCCTCAGAGTCTCTCCTTTCTCTCATGTTTCTCTCCTCTCTTCACACCCAAGAGAAAACTCACAGCCAAAGAAAACCTTATATACTTGTGCATTACCAATAAATCAGATTGGACCCAAAATCCAAGATCCTCCATTAGCTATGCAACATCAAGATGCGAATGAACGCAGACAAGTTCCTAAGAAGACAACACATACCTCTTCTTCCCTGAGAAGAGACTGAGCCTTCCAGAAGGAGAAAACATGAAGAGAGAGACATCAACATCGCATAGAACAGCGAGTTCGTAGGCTTTCTTGATAAGCCCAGTTCTCCTTTTCGAGAAAGTAACCTGCCTGTTGGTTGTGTTCTCAATTTTCTTAATTTGGAGCTTCACTCTCCCCATCTCTCACTTGATACTCCTTTCCCCTGTTTTAAACAGGAAGAAAATATTAGAAAGACAAGCAACAGTAGAAAGAGGAGACTGTAATTAATAATCAATCACACATCACAGAAATCTAATACTGATCAAAAGAAGAAGTGTGAGGAAAGAAAGGTTAACAAACCAAAGAATGGAAAAGGAAAATGAGGAGAAAGGAAGAAGAGAGGGACTGAGAAGATGGTTATGTCTTTATAAAGCCATTGACAGGTGTGTAGTAAGGTTCAATGTAAAAAGAATCTTTTGACAATTCTTTTAATATTTTTTTTTTTTGTAATTTTAGTTGGGAGAGAGAGAGTGGCGGCAATTCTTTCGGCAACTGGGAAGGAAGGAAGATTTCTGCCATAATTTCATGTGACGACTACATGGTTTCATTTCTTGCTTTGTTCAATATAGAAATTCTTCAGAATCTGCCTCTATTTCATGTACATTTCATATGACTGGGCTGAGCAAAACGTCAGCTCCTACTAAGAAGTTTGAATTAAATTACCAGATAAGGTACATGCACTTGAATCTTGATGAATCAATAAACCTACTTCAAATGAACTGGCTCTGCAATTTCACCATTTCTTCCTTTTATAAAAAAAAAACCCTTTATTTTTACGTACTTATTTTGCTTGATGATCATGTATAGGCATCCCATTCAATCCATTAAAATTTTTGAGAGAGTTTGTTGATATTGGCTCGATTTGAAAATTCCTGAATTTAGAAACTCTGCATTTTGGAATTTTTCTCTTTTAGAAATTTATTATTCCCTCATTTCTTTCTTTCTTCGTTTGAGAAGTTTTCTTTTAGAGAAAAATCAGTGAAGAGAAATTGAGCTGGAATTTGTTTTGTAATTGTTTGAGAGAGTGACGAATTTGAGAGAAAGAATTGTATTTGTATTAAAAAAAATATCAGCCATCGTAATGATACATACCATACAATTTATATGGTTTGGTTCACCTGATGCAAAACCAAAATTGAGTTCCCATTCCTTTTTTATACTATAAATTACCTTCGTATCTGGGGATATCTAGCAAGTTCCAACTAATAGAGTAATTAAATATTTTCTTTTTCAGTATGGACAAAATTTTGACTTCAGATCCATTTTCTATTATAGAGGCATTTTCCCAAGTTTGGAAGGGATCCTGTTTTTGTCTCATGGTCAGGGGCCGGAATTAGGGGGGTATTGAGGGGGGCCATGGTCCCCAAACCATCCATAGATGCTTTACATATTAATGATCATTTTTTAGTATTTTTAGAAATTTTAAAATTTTGAAAAATTCTAAATAACCTCTCTCTCATTTTTTATTTTTTGAATTAACACGTGAGAAACTCAAGCACAATCCTACTAAAATCCTCACGGATTAGGCCACTACCATTAAGTCACACCTAGATTAGGTTACTGGGAATCGAACCCACAACTTCCCACTTGGGAGAGACATTTAGTGGAAGGCACCATCGGAGGCCCAGAACCATAAGCCCACAAAGTTGACCATTCCCCATTTATCTCTCTTAAGAAGGCCCAAAAAGGGGCCCAAACTGGAAGGCACCATCAGAGGCCCAGAGCATTAACCCCACAAAGTTGACCATCCCTCATTTCTCTCTCTCTTAAAGAGTCTCTCTCAAGTGTTGAGAGACCACACCGCGAAACTACATAAATTTTATACATTAAAATTGGTCTTATCTCACCGTAGATGTACGTACACTGCCAAACTATGTAAATCTCATATGCTTTTGTATAATTGCTTAGTATTTATTATATCGTGATTTATTATTTTCAATAAAATAATCTTTTTATCTTAATTTTCAGTGGATCAATAATTGAACATGCCACTTTTATTACTTTAAGACGTCTGCTTAATAGATGTCAATAGAAGAAATCAATTTTCTGTAACTCTAACAAAATGTCAACTCATTTATAGTTTGTATTATTTTATTTTAAAGGCTCATTACTTTAACTTGTGCCAAGTTACTCTCAATTTTTTTTTCTTATTTATTAAAAAAAATCAACTTATTACCTCAGAAAAAAATAAAATAATACATCCGAAATATAGTAAGTGAAGTGGGTCCACTCGCCAGGTGTATTTTCATTTTCTACAGCCTTTTTCACTTATAATTTCTATGTAGAGGCTTGGCCTACTTAGACTGCCTATAAATAGTAATTCAAAGTATACACAAGAGTTCAAATATAGTTCAATTTTTAAATAAAAAAATCTTGTACAAGAAAATGAACATGTTTCTTCAAAATAAACATTTCGTAAGAAAAAAAGCCAAATATGCCAAATATCTACTAAACATGGTCAAAATAAGTATGATCATCTTTTGCTATGTAAGCAGCTATTAATTTCTGAAAAATAAAAGACAGCATTATCAAAACAAATAAAAAGACACTATAAATTACTATATAGTTTTTCAGCATTTTTTTTTTAATAATTAGTTAATTATTCACAATACTTATAAATAAACGATATTATCTGTAAATAGTATTTTTGTTAATAAAACGTGAATCTATGACAATGTTTAAGAGGGCCAGCCTGATCTATCTTCAGAATCATCAAATTGGAGAGAAAATGGTGGGTCTCAGCGTTCCATTATCAAATCAAATGTTTTTTATAAAGAAATCTTCACATTTCCTTAACTGTTGATATTCCATAGTTAACTCGAAAATCATCTCTTACTTCAACTCAAAAATGGCAGTAGTGGGCCGGGCCAACCAGATCCACTAGTCCTGTACTTGGCCCAGTGCCTATGCTGGGAACCCCTTCTTGAATTCCAACCGCTCACCATTAAAAAATGTGATTTTGCCAGATGAAAAATAAGAATCATTTGTTTGGTTATTCGATCATCTTGCGAAAAAGGTTGATCCATTTGAGAAAATTTTAGTCTAAATCAAGCAATTTTAAAACTATCTTTCATCTATGGGTTGGAAATTTGAGATAATGGCAAAAATATTTTTGCCAATTCTAACATACACTGGACCTACTTTTATTAATCTTCCTTTATACATCAAGCTTGGGTTGGATTATTGGGCTCATTAACACATTGTTATTTGCCGGGTAAGATCGAGTTCAAAATTGAGTCAGTGATTTTAAGTTTGATTAATTTATTTATTTAATGAAGTTGAGTTCATAATTGGTTTAAAAAATTGCTAACCTTGACTGAGTCTAGAATTGAGACTCGTCTCTGTTTAAATCGAGTAGCTGGTAGACAACCTACCGTTCAAAATGTCTACATTCACAGCCAACGGCAAGACAGCCATCTACTCTTCTTCTTCTTCCGACGCCATCTTCTTCTCCTTTCTAAAGACTTGTAGCTTCTCCCACAGTCCCACTCTCCCACTCATCACCCATTCTCTTCTCCTCCTTTCTCCACCCTTATCCGACACCGCCAAACACCATGCACAGGCAACCCATTTCAGCTCTCAGCTCTCCTTCGTCCCCTCCTCCTTATTTTCGAGACATGTTTGCTCGACTTCTCGTTCCCCTTACTCTATGGATATGTGGCATGTAATTTTGCACTCACTTTTCTCTTCGCCCTTGATCCTCAACTCTGCGCTTCTGAAGATGATTTTCTTCTTTTTCTTTTTTCTTGTTGCAGTTTCTTTGAGCTTTCGATATGGGTACTATGGAAACTACCACTTGGTTCTCGGGCCCAATTCGTCACGGTTAATGGAGACGAGCTCAATCTTTGTAGATCAAATTAAGGTGCGAGGCGACGCCGAGAAAGGATTGTCTCTATATGGGTTCTTGGAGAAACCCGAGCTAAGCTTGGAAACTAACTGGACTGCCTCCAATTATTTCTTTGTTGAGCCATATCACCGTCAGGTGAGCAATTTCTTTTTCTTTATTTTCTCTCCTCTGTTCTTAAGCTCTGCAACTGCAGGGGGCGATTACAGAGAGAACATGTGTTAGAACCTGAATTCTTTTGTTCAATAGGGATTCTCTTTGTGGTTGAACAAGGGATCGAGCTTCAAAATGGCATGGAAAATTCAGCCTAGCAGCTTCAAAGACCTACTTGTAGTTCTAATCAAAGGTTTTTTCTTTTTCTTTTTCTTTTTTATTTTTTTACTTTGGATTGAATACCATGCATGATTGCTTCTCCTCCAAACAAATTTTATTTTTCCATGTATAGATCTGATGTGGGTCTTTTGCAGGAGAGCATAATCTAGAAATGTTGATGAAATATCCGGCAAGCTCCTCTACACTTGGATTGGTGAATCTAACCAACGGTAATCAATTAAATCTAATCTTTTCCAAAAAATATAATGTTTTTATTATCTAAAATATCTGTTTTATTACGTTTAATAAGAAAATTATCATCGACTTAAAAGATAATTTTACAATTTTATGTTGGAGTTATCCCATGGGAACGAAAACAAGCTCCACACCATTTGAACTCATGTGTCCCAAAAGTCTTGTTTAGTTAGTAGTCAATAACTCTGCAGTAGGTGACCTTGATGTGTGGCCCATGCAAAATCAAATTATTCATTGTTGACTTGTGTAGTTGGGTACCACATTTGTTTATTTCACACAAATATAATCTTAATTTTACATGTCAAGTTGAAGGGTTTGTACCGATTCAGAGTAGATGGAAAACCATGACCAACTTGTACCTAAGCCCAACAGTCACGTTAGTTGGACTTGTATCCTTCCTAAAGCTCTGAACCCAGTAAGGATTTTCAATATTTAATAAAAGTTCATTGTATTTTTTTTTTATTACATGCAATTACCAAGTAAAGCATGTGTGAAAGATATGTAATATATAGGCAAAACGTATTTAATGTATATGTACAGTATTAAGGGAGGTATTAAAATATAATTAATCACTTTTGATTTCAAATATGAGTGATAGTTGTGGAATAAAAAAATTCACAAAGTTGACTTTCATTATATAGGGCAATGACTTTGATCATGATCCTTGTGTAGTCTTTCATGTCCCACATACATGGATCCACAATTTTCTTTCGGAACTTGGACCCGATTTACAACTGCGTCCAAAACATATAACACTTCTTCGGTGATCTTTCGGACCTTCGGGCTTTCAGATACCTGGTGGTTTCTAGACTTCTAGTTGAGCCGATCTTCGAGTAAAATAGCTATAGTGGGCCCACCAATGAGCCCATCAAAGTAGTTCACGGTAAATTAATCCAAGAGCTGATGGGCTTAGTCACCTTTGCCAGGAGACAAAAACAGCTTAATTTCGCTGTGTTTTGGACTCTAGCATATATTCATCCTTTTTATTTCATTCAATTTTAAAATTAAAGATTCTTCCCATTTATATCATAAATTATGACGCAGCACGGGCAGGATCAGATTTGAGAATTGATGGATGACTCGGTTAAATGAAACAGGTGACTCGGTTGAAGGTATAAAATGGGCGAGTTGACTCGGTATATGGGTAATTGGGTTCACAAGGTCTAGTGGGTTTGGTCCAGTTAAGATGGGTAAACGGGTCAGATACAAATATGGATGAAGTGGAGAAAGGAAAGCAAGGCCAGGGCTGTTCAGACTTCGGACGTTCATGGTCGTGGATCAACTGGCCCAAAGGTCAAACGGCTAAAGAGCTCAAGGGCTCAATCGGTCAGAGGGTGGATGGAGTTGAAAGTTAAAAGGTTTGAATTGGGATTTAATGGTCAAAAGTATATTAATGATAAATATTGATCTTAATGGAGAGGGAAAGGGACGTTGGGTATGATTAAACGTCAATGGAATTTTGGGTAAGGTTGACATTTAATGTTTAAAAGCAAAAGAAGTGGGCATTGAATGGGCATTGGGGAAAGTTGGGTAAAGGAAAAGGAAGGCTAACGATGTGAGTTGTAAACGGCAGGCCAACGACGATTATGTGGCTGGCTGTGGGCAGCAAGGGCGGTGAAAGGGAAGGCTTGAGGCGATGAGGGCTGGCAGCAGAGGTAGGCACGGCGAACGGGAGGGGGGGCAGTGTAGATCTGGCGCTGCATGAAGTTGATGATGGCGTGGTTTGGGAAGTGTAGGGCAGGTCTAGATCTGGGTTAGATCTGGTGGTTGTAGACGTCAATACATGGAGTGCATCTGGGCGTCGGCCTGGTGTTGGGCGAGAGGCTTAGCAGGCGAACGTTGATAGAGGCGACGCAGTAGAAGAAGAGGAAGAAGTTGTAAAATTAGACAAAAATATGTTGTGTTCTCTCTCTTAAATGAGAAGAGAAAGAATTTAATTACAATAATAAAATCACACAATCAGTGGCACTAAGTGAGGAAAGTTAGCTCTAATACTCCCCCTCAAGGTGGAGCGTGTATGTGAATAACGCCTAGCTTGTGGATCAAAGCATGAAAAGAATCTCTGCCCAATGGTTTGGTGAAGACATCAGCAAGTTGATGAAAAGAAGGGATGTGGTGAGGAACAATGAGACCTGACTGAAGCTTCTCTCGAACAAAGTGACAATCAAGTTCAATATGTTTTGTCCGTTTATGAAAAACAAGATTGTTGGCAATGTGTAAGGAGGCTTGATTGTCACAAAATAATGTGATGGGCGAAGGATGAATAATACCAAGATCACTGAGCAAGTACTTCAGCCATTGGAGCTCACAAGTCAAAGTGGCTATGGCGCGATATTCAGCCTCAGCAGATGAGCGAGCAACTCTATGTTGTTTCTTGGTCTTCCAAGAAATGAGGTTGGAGCCCAGGAAAGTGCAATAGCCAGTGGTCGATCGGCGAGTGACGGGGCAACCGGCCCAATCAGAATCATAATAACCCTGCAGATGAAGACTGCTAGAGGAAGATAAAAGAATGCCTTTACTGATGGAACCCTTCAAATAGTGAATGACACGGTGGGCAGCATCCAAATGAGCACTACGAGGAGAGTGCATGAACTGACTGAGAATATGCACAACATAAGTAAGATCGGGCCTGGTTACAGTAAGATAGATAAGGCGTCCCACGAGGCGACGATATATGGTGGGATCAGGAAGCAAAGTCCCATCATTAGGTAATAACTTCAACTGTTGTTCCATGGGAAAATCTGAGATACGTCCGTGTTGAGTAATCCAGTATCCTTGAGAATGTCCAAAATGTGTTTTCGTTGAGAGAGAAAAATACCGTTTTGGGAACGAGCAACTTCAATGCCAAAGAAATATTTGAGACGGCCCAAATTGTAAAATTTCTCTTCAAGAAAACGCTTTGAGGTGTTGAATGGCCAAAGCGTCATTGCCAGTGATGATGATATCATTAACATAAACCAAAACAAAGGTTGAAGAACTGCCGGTGTGAGATGTGAACAATTAATAATCAGACTTAGATTGAGAAAAACCAGCTTGAAGAAGAGTAGAAAAAAATTTGGCAAACCACAGCCGAGAATCCTGTTTCAAACCATAAATAGACTTGTTCAGCTTACAAACCCGTTGCTCCCCCTGTCGCGCAAAACCAAGCGGAAGAGTCATATAGACCTCTTCATCAAGATTACCTTGTAAGAAGGCATTGTTAACATCAAGTTGGTGAAAGGACCACTGCTTGACGGAGGCAATAGAAAGAAGAGCACGCACAGTGACCAATTTAGCAACTGGAGCAAATGTGTCATGATAATCCAACCCTTCAATCTGAGTGAATCCTTTGGCAACGAAGCGGGTCTTATAACGTTCAATGGAGCCATCTGACCGGTACTTAATTTTGTATACCCATCTACAGCCAATGGGTTTCTTGTTGACAGGAAGTGAAGTAAGGCTCTAAGTATTATTCTTTTCAAGGGCTTCAATTTCTTTTTCCATGGCGTCCTTCCACTGGAGAGACTGAACAGCTTGAGAGAATGTACGAGGCTCATCTGTAGAACAAATGTTGGAAAGAAATGCTCAATTTGCAAGAGAGAGGTTAGAATTATGAAGATAATGAGAGAGTGGGTAAGGTGTACCTGTCAACTCGGAATCAAAAGAGAGAGTAGACACTCATGAGAGGCAGTGGAGCAACGATAATCAGCTAGATGAGGCGATGGGCGCCGAAGACGGTGAGGCCGAGCTGAGGTTGTCGGTGCCGCAGGAGGTGTGAGTGAAGGCAAAACATCGTTGGGCTGGCTTGGAACAATTGAAGAAGCTGGAGTGACTGGTGTGGGAGAAGGAACATCAGGAGAAGGTGAGGGAAAATAAAAAACAGGGTCATCAGAGATAGGCAAAGGGGTAACATGAGAGGGTTGGGAGGAAGACAAATCATGATAAGGAAAGACACCTTCATAAAAGGAGACATCACGAGATGTGTAAATAGTTTTAGTGGCTAAGTCAAAAATGCGATAACTTTTTTGAGCATAGGGGTAGCCAACAAAAATACCGGGTTTACCGTGAGAGGCGGTACATGAAGACGGGGCCGGAACAGGAACGTTGGCTGAGCAGGGCTGAATGCAGAGAAGCAGAGAAAGGGGCGGCAGCAATGGCAAGCCCAAAGGACTCAGTCTACAAATGGAAGCCAGGACGAATCCGACGGAAGGGGCACCAGTAAAAGAGACGGCAGGCAGAGTGCAGGGCCGGCGAACTGAGAGATGAACAGCGGAAGCCGATCGGTAAAGGCCTTCTCCCGAACACGGGAAGCAAAAGAACGGCAACAATTTTTTTTTTTTAAGATAAATTTCATATGACAAAGACGGAAAAAAAATTAACTTAGCTGTGATACCATGTAAAATTAGACAAAAATATGTTGTGTTCTCTCTTGAATGAGAAGAGACCCAATGTATATTTCATTTATAAAGAAAATGATACAGGAGATAGAAATGGAAAGAATTAATTACAATAATAAAATCACACAATCAGTGGCATTAAGTGAGGAAAGTTAGCTCTAATAGAAGTAAAGAACCCGCGCACGCAAGAGAGCGAGGGGTTGAGAAAATCTCATTCAATTCATTATCACTAATCATTCCTATTACATGCTAATGATGGTATTTAACTATTTATACTAATACGATACTTGTCAAACAATCAAAACATATAAACAGAGAATTTTAGTGCATTAACAGAGACAATCTAGTCCAAATTAAAATAGCCAAGCCATTCATTGATATATTATTGTTTTTTTTTTTGTGATGGCCAAGTACCAAGCAATGAGGAATTACCATTTTATTATTGTGGCCAGGCAATGGAGAAGCTGAATACACAGTTGAAGAAGACGACAGCTACTATTTGGGTGTAGTGAACCTCAATCCTCAGAGCATTGTATTGACAATGAAGGTCGAGCTTTCTTCCAAGTTGTATGATACAAGTAAAGCAAAGAGCCAATGTTCAGCTAAAACGGGATTTTGCAGGCTCAAGCTTCTCTTCCCCACCACTCAATATCTGCTTGTAACCACACCCAACAATGTAAACCTCTCGCTCTCTCCTCTGCTCTCACTCTATCATCCAACCCATATTTAATAATTTAAGTTTGAATGAAATATTTTTCTTCTACTCTTTACCAAAATAAAAAAGAAATATTTTCTTCTATTTAATTTTTGGATTTGGATTCAAACACCAAGATTTTGCATCCATTTGACTTTTGGGTTTGGATTCAGATCTAGACAGAACTGAACCTTTTTGCCTGAAAATCCGAATGCCAGTTGAAAAAGAAAAAAAAATGTAACGGATTAGGGAGGCAAACTGGGAAACAACCAAAATCATTTCCATTTTGGCTACAGGCTTAAATTTGGATGACCATTTGTCCAAGATTTGAATGGTTTTGAATTTTTCAGATTGCAGATGTCTTTGATTTTAACTTATATCCAATTTATTTACATTTTTCAATGACTGTCCACCTAAATTCATTGCAAAATCTCTATTGAAACAATAAATTTGTCCATTTTCCTTCCTGCAGGTTGATATCAGTGGTGCATATGTTGAGCTTTCTTTTGTGGCTCGCTTGGTTACTTATGTTGTTATTCTAGGTATATATCTCAACCATATACACCTACGGATGGTAATTTCTGACTCGATTAGACTGGACCAAAGAAACCTGGATTGGGTTGGATAGTGAAGTTCCAAATTTAACACTTCTATTCAAAGTTACTAAAAAAATCTCATTTTTCTCTTAGTTCAACAGTTTTAGCCCGTGTATCCCAACTCTAAATTTAGAGACTCTAGTCCATTGCCTCTATTTCTCATATCCCAATCCTCCGAGGAGAGAAAATCCCATCTCTCATTGATTTTCTATTAATTTTGGATTTAATATTTTTCATTTTTATCTACTCTTCATAAAAATTTGGATTGAGGTGAGTAGGGTTAAATTGAGGAAATTAAAATGGATCTAAAAACTTTCGGAAAAATCAGATCAATACTTATAGTGTATGACTGACCCAACACCCGTGTATACATCTAATCTTTTCCTTTACCCTCCTCTTAACACTACAATTAGAATTTTTGAAGTGTTTGTTTTCATGGCTTGCAGGATTTGTTGTAATTGTAATTTATCTGGTTTTGAAGTACCTTGGAGCCTGTGATAATCGGCCTGTTGTAGAACAAGCAGCAGCAGCAAGAGAGCCCAGCCAAAGAGAGACTGATCCTCTGTTGCCTACAAAAGAAGTTCCAAGTGTTTATGGGTCGATTGAGGAGGATTCTGATTCAAGCTTGTGTACCTCTTCCAATGATTTGTATGATGGGAAGATATGTGTCATTTGCTACGATGAACCTCGCAACTGCTTCTTCGTTCCTTGCGGTCACTGTGCCACTTGTTTTGACTGCGCCCAACGGTGAGAATCATCACCATTCTGCTTGTATACATTTGATCAAGCTAGACTTGTTCACAGCCTAGTGTCATGGGACTAAAGAATTCTTCCTTCACTCAATTCCGTTGGCACTAACTCGAACAATCCGTCATCAAACGAGTCAGTCTAATCATCAACTTGGTCACTCTTTGAACTAATGTGATCACACAGATTACACACAAACTTGAATGCAAAATTGAGAAAGAGAGAACACCAAGACTTAATCAACACAAACTCAACTTGTATTGCTGAATGAAGAGAAGTACAAGGTATACACACACTTGGAATGAAAACAAGGCTTGGAAACTTCTCAAGCTCTCTCACACATTTAGGCTAGAACTCCTAGGTAGCTACACAACACCTCGGAGAGTTCAACTATTTCCCAAACTCAACTTTCTTGCTTCACTCCTCTCTCAAGCTCATGAGGGTTGAGGTTGTCTTTGCAAATGAGCCCTCCACCTCATTTTAGAGTTGATGTTTGGAACATGAGTGACTAGGATTGTGCCAAGTGGCATCATCCTGCACCACTTGAGAGTTCTACTCCACACTACACTATAACAGTCTACACACTACTACAAGACTCTACATATTTCTATAGAGTTTTACAAGGCTTTTCACAACTCGAGAGACTTCTACAAAACTTTATACAATTCTAAATTATTCTACTGTTTTCTAGAGAACTCCATAATTCTCTAGCACCGTGTAGAGTTTTCTTGAACCATCCGGAACCTTCTGCAATATTTCAAGTCTTTTCGAGCATTCCAAGATTCTCTTGAGCATTTTGACAATTTCTACACCACCTAAACCTCTATCTTTCGAGTTCAGTCATACCTCGTGCACAATTTTGACACTAAACTCAACTTTCATGTTTGGTTCACTTGTCACTAGACTCTCGACTCATGACACTAGACTTGGATCGAGTTTCTCTAGCTCAACATGACCCTGCTTACATATGTAAAAACATCAAATCACCTATTTGAGAAAATAAGAAGATCGAACCCACCCATTGAGTTCTGTATTTTACTCAATTTTTAAGTATTTTTAAGACTTAATTATTTTGACAATTCAGAAAAATTTGAGCAAGTCAGTCTAAATCGACTCAACTCAGTTAGATTCCAAATCAAGAGAATTAACAAGTATTTTTAAATTGAATAAAAACTCACTCAAATTTCGCAACACGATAGAATTTAAGTTTCAATTTTTTAAATTATGCATAGACGGGTGCCAATTCTTCATATTTCTGTACCATTGCACTGACACCAATGGGATGGTGATTGCAGGATTGTGGACGGGGACAACAAGGTATGTCCAATTTGTAGGAGACCCATCCATAAAGTTAGAAGACTGTATAATGTTTAGAAATTTTCTCGCTTCTTTAGAGCTCTCTTTTATTTTGTGAAAAAGAGGATGTGAAGCTCTAGCCAGGATAAATTTGAATTCTCACAATTATTGAAAAAAAAAAAAAAAATCCAGATTTGTTGTGAGTTTTGTATTACTGGTGAGTGGTGACTTAATAAGTTTCTTTTGTATGGAAGTGCCATGCTTCAATGAAATGTGGCCTCCAACTCTTTCAATATTCATGATGCATCGTACGGATCTTGAAAAAAAATAATAAAAAAAAGTGCTACAAATTTAAAAAAAATATTTTAAGAAAATAGAAACTTTTTCATAGAAAATATTTTTCATTTGTACATGGACCTAAGACTAAGATTTCTAATTATTAATTTTTTTCATTTTTAATTATTAATCTTTTTAGTTAGTCGTTATTATAAAAAAGTTAATTATTAATTTGCAATAAATGACCTTTTTATATTTAACCTTGAGCCAATTGTCTTGTGACAATCAGGATTCAGATTGGGAGTTCTAGAATGATATGGCTAAATTAGTAGATTGAAATGAATTAATAAAGTACTTATTCAAACAAATGGTTCGATTAAATATGGTTAGACTAATCTCAGAATTGGGGCTATGGTTTATAAATAATGTGCCAGAAGTCAGAGTCACTCATGCACCCATCTACGACGGTAATGTGTTCACTTTGAAAGTTTTATGGTTGAATACACTCATCAAAATTATTTTGAATAGATCAATTAATTATAATTTTAAAGACGGTAAAATTAAAATAATGAAAATTTTGTTATTTAAAAATATAATATAATTGATCGAATCAAAATAATTTTAATTGATCACATATTCAAACATGCAATTAAATATCATTGGATCTTATTTTTATGTTTATATTGGTTATATAGTTCACCATAGTCAACCATTTCTTATTTTATATTTTAGAAATATATTTTTTTATTATTAATAAACTAACTTTATTACTGGAAATTGATAAAATTCACTTTTATTTTCTAGTCAAGGTGTTTGTTTCTAATTATTTGCCCTTTTCTTTTTATATTTACTAAATGATTTTTTGAAATATATTTAATATCATTTTATTTTCTTTTATCATGAATGTAATTTTTCTATTCATATGTTTTTACTTTTGGTTTATTATAATCTTTAAAATTTATTTTAACTTATAGAATCATTACATCTTAATTTCAAAATTTAGATTTTGAGCTTTAATTCTATTTTAATTTATCTAATATTATGAAGTTTCTTTATATTGCTAATAAAATATATTATATTTTAATCTATAAATTTTTTAATTTATTTATTATATCCAGGGGTCCAAATATCAGCCGATACGTACTGTATCGGCCGATATCACAATTTTGTACTCTTGATTATATCTATAAATTTTCATTTTAATTATTTGATTTCTCACTTTTATTGCTACTATTCTTTCATTCTTTAAATAGGGAGGCACTTTAGATGAAGTTATGTCAATGGATGAGTCTTAATCTATCTAAAAAGTTAAATAGAAGAATAGATTAGTGTAAAGCTATCAAACATCTAAAATGGTATTATTGAATCAACTTACAGGTCAATTATTAAGATAAAAATAAAATAATTCAATAAGTATTTTTATCTATGATGATTAATCCAAAGGTGAGGATGAATTAAATGAATATAAAAATATTACTAATTTTAAGATAGAAAATAATAATTACATTAATTTAGATTTAGTGTGAAATGTGCTCCACATGAGGCTCTTATGCTCAAGCGTAAAAAATGAGTTGATATTTTGTAATTTTTACCTTTTAAATTTACATTTAATCTATATTAATGTCTATTGGTGATATATGTTGAATTTGTAGACTTAATCTACTATTCTACAACATGAGATTCAAATTAAATGTAAATAATTTTGGGTTAGAATTTCGGGCAAGAAGCGCCACGTCACTTCCCACTTCCCAGCAAGGGTAAGGCAATGAATAATCTAAAAAGTGACACGACAACTATATATAAATAAAAACTTCATTTGACGTAATAACTAATGAGTTTTGGTGACTTAATTTTGTATTATAATGAATAATAGTAGATGATATTTACTGTCCCTACCAAATATATTGTATTATTATGGATTTGTGAATTATAGAAAAAAAATTTATTTTGATATGTTTAATTACATGATTCGACTAAAATAATAGACAGCTTAGAAAATTTTAAATTTTATCATTTAATTTAATTTGAATTATATGAATAAATACATTTATAAACTAAATCTCATATTTGGAAAGAAAATTCATGAGAAAATCTCCCCAAGCACTCAAGCAGTCTATAATGGCTTCGGATTAGCTTCAATTCCAGAGCCTTTTATCATCATCACGGAAGCAGAAGTGAGTTACCCTTGCATTCCCATTAACGTTATTCCATGGATATTCTCCAACAACCCGAAAACGAGACGAGCTTGCTCCTCACGCAATCCCTCGACGGAGAAGATGACGAAGAGACTGCCTACAGCTCCAGCGAAAAGATCGTCATAGCGAGAATCGACGGCGACGACAGCATCAGCGGCTCAGATTTGTCCGCCACCCCTCCTTTCTCATGGAAGAAGCTCTGGCTCTTTACAGGCCCGGGCTTTCTCATGAGCATTGCATTTCTCGACCCCGGGAATCTGGAAGGCGATCTCCAAGCCGGTACGGTTGCTGGCTACTCGCTGCTGTGGCTGCTGTTGTGGGCTACGGTCATGGGGCTTTTGATCCAGCTGCTGTCGGCTCGTCTGGGCGTGGCAACGGGCCGGCATCTAGCCGAGCTGTGTAGGGAGGAGTATCCGAGGTGGGCCGGGTGCTTGCTGTGGTTTATGGCCGAGGTGGCTCTGATTGGGGCAGATATTCAGGAGGTGATTGGAAGCGCCATCGCGATCAAGATCCTAAGCCACGGATTTGTGCCTCTTTGGGCCGGCGTTCTAATCACAGCTGTGGATTGGTAAGAACTAGGGTTGTCTTTTGTTTCTTATATTTCAAATTTGAAACTTGTGGTGGTGGGTGTTGGGTGGGGGGTTCTTTTGTTCTGATAAATGAAATTTTACCTGCCAAAGTGCCAATCTTTTATTGATTAGTTTAATTTGATGAAACTTATGTGGTTCTCAGGGCTCAGTTCAGTAGTCCGTGATACCACTAGAAATTGATGTCCGCAACCAGAGAGAGAGAGAGAGAGATTTTGTGGGTCTATGTGTATTTGTTTTGCCGGACATTTTCTAAACTCCAACAGAGCTGTTTGGTTTCAAGAATAGCCTGTTAAAAATTAGGCTGAGTTTGGTTGAGTTGAAGACGTCCGATCAGTTGAGGGTTCAAGACAATTGGACCAGCTGGCCTGACTTAAATTTACCCACCAACTCAACTCAGAATAATACAGGATAATAGAGTTCAAGTTGAGTATATTAACCCATTTAATAAGTAGGCTAATTTAGCTGAATCCTTTTAATGAATGGGTGGGAATAAAGTTACGAGTGAAAATAATTACATTGAATAATTTGATCCAATCTATTGTCGCCCCTAATTCTACCTAGCACACAAAGAATGGGCATGCTGCATTCAATGTTTATATGGTGATACTTTTTACACAACAGTCTGTGAGACCACTTTCCATACCAAGCAAACTGATGAGCATGCAGTTAAAATGGAATGTCTAATCATGTTGATGGGGTCAATTGTCCGTTGAGGATACTGGGATCAATTGGAAATTTGATATTGATGGGCCATCCTTGTTGGAAATGATTTATTTCTTTTCATCTGTATGGTAGGAGGCTTGATAGGCTACACCTTTAATTGGACCAGGAGACTCTCTCTCTCTCTCTCTCTCTCTCTTTAGTGGCATTTCTCTCAGCAGCCGTTTTGTTTTATCTGTTTTCTGTAGTTTCATCTTTCTATTTCTTGAGAACTATGGAGTAAGGAAATTGGAATCTGTTTTTGCGGTACTTATTGCAACAATGGCAGTCTCGTTTGCATGGATGTTTGGTGAAACAAAGCCCAGTGGAAAGGAACTTCTAATAGGTAAAGTTGCTTCTACATTCAGCATTTCATTTGTTTTTTCAATTCATTTGCTGCATCTCTAGATTCTTGGACAAGTGTATCTGAATTGGGTTCTCCTCAATCAGGTGTTTTAGTTCCAAAACTCAGCTCGAAAACCATTCAGAAGGCAGTTGGAATAGTTGGTTGTGTCATCATGCCGCACAATGTATTCTTGCATTCGGCTTTGGTACAGTCTAGAAAGATTGATACTGGGAAGAGAGGTCGGATCCAAGAGGCCCTCAATTACTATTCCATTGAATCCTCTGTGGCACTTCTGATCTCATTCACAATCAATTTGTTTGTGACAACTGTTTTTGCAAAGGGTTTCTATGGCACGAAGGAGGCTGATAGTATAGGCCTTGTAAATGCTGGGCAGTTTCTTCAAGAGAAGTATGGGGGAGGTCTCTTTCCTATTCTTTACATATGGGGGATTGGGTTATTGGCAGCTGGTCAGAGTAGCACCATCACTGGCACCTATGCAGGGCAGTTTATCATGGGAGGGTTTCTCAATCTCCGAATGAAGAAATGGCTGAGAGCATTGATTACAAGAAGTTTTGCAATTGTGCCAACTATAATCGTTGCACTTCTATTTGATACTTCCGAATCTGCATTGGATATTTTTAATGAATGGCTTAATATTCTTCAGTCAGTTCAGATCCCATTTGCAGTTATTCCTCTTCTTTGTTTGGTGTCCAAGGAGCAAGTGATGGGTGTCTTCAAAATTGGAACCACACTTAAAGTAAGTTGCAACTTTCTCTTTACTGAACTACTTACTTCTTTTCTCCAGATCCAGCTTGGAAATAACATATCTGTACTTAAATTCAAATCACATTTCAATATGATAAACATCTGGTTGCTTCGGTGTAAACCAACTGATCAGTGCTTAGGCTGTTTCCATGAACTGCTGAGAATATAGAACTTTTGGATCAGACTAGGTATGGGAATGTCGTCTAGAATATTTCCACTTTTAAATGAAAACATTAGTTTCTGTCCAAGGTTGGAAAACTCAGCAAGTCAACCTTTACTTGCTTGAGTTGACTAGTTTTTATGGTAACTGGGTAAAAAATCGGGCAACATATCCTATCTTAAAAATGAATTGGATACTTGGTGAGTCATTCCCATTGTCCAAGTTGGCCAATGAAATCAAGTATACGAAAAAAAGGGGACTGTAGAGAGCAGGATTCAAACCAGGACCCTTCACAAATCAAGGTTTGAACACCCAAACTGTGAGTACTTCAATCTTACTCAAGAATTATATGCACATATTTTAAGTATATGTGAAGTATCTTCATAAATACATGTATTCATTATTTTGTAGTATTATTTGAGTGTTTTAATATTTACATAAAAATTCTACTAACCTGAGTCACAATTTCAAGTTGGGCAAGTTGAGTTCGAGTGCCGAGTTCTCCAATCTTGATTTTAATGGTTTCAGCCAGGGGAATAAACCTTCTCCGGTGTTCCTTGGAGAGAAAAAATCTTCCTTATGCTAAAAAAAAAATCCTCTGTTCCCCCCTCCTCTCCACTGTCTTTTCCAGAAGCCGATTTAGATGCAATTCATTGATAGAGTTTTTGCTTTGCATGGCTTACTCGATTAAGATCTCATCAAAGAATAAATGTGTCGCCTTGCCTCTTAAAACCCATGGAAGATCATTGGGTGCATACTTGTTGAAGCACCATGAAGTTCTGTTTTAGAGAGAGCATTTTGGGGGAGAAAAACACTCAAGGGTGCATTTTTATGTAAATCTTAGAATCCCAAGGAATGGAAAGAGTCAAAAGCGTAATGCAGCTTTAAAGGTGATGCCTAATTATTAAGCCACCAAACTTGACAAGAGCCTATAGCATAGTTGTTAAGTGTCCCTTTTGCAACTACAAAGTTGTAGGTTCAAATCCTGTGGACACCAACCAAATGGGCAACCAGCTCATAGAAAAAATTGCCAAATCCAATTATGAGTGTCAAATCCAAATGGCTATTATGGTGATGAGAATGATCAAGTTATTAAATTTCTCAGCCATAGAATAGAATTTCTGAAGAATGAATAAACTAATACAAGTATTTTCATGAACTGGTTTAGGTTTATGCAGTAAATCCAATCCAAAATCCAATTTTCAATTATTTTCCAATTTTATGGGAGGAAAACCATTTTCAGAGCAGTCGTGAAAAAAGTTTTGATTGAAGTGGAAGTTTTTAAATATGATTTGTGTTGATTTAGATAGGGATACTAAAATGTGTTAAAACAGTTAATTTGAAGGACATTGAAGAGAAAATGCATTCCTATTGGTATGTATGTTAGGTGTATGAATTAGAAATAAGAAACATTAGTATTGGTTACGGTGAGATATCCTGATTTCCGGTAGGCACTTAGGATCCCAATCAGGATCAATGCATGGTGGATGATGTAGAAGCAAGGTAGTGGAAGTTGCATGGTTGTTGGCTGCCACGTTGATTAATGTGAATTTTTTTCCTGAGGCAGAAGTATGGGGTTTTTATTTATGATGAATTATAGGGCCTTTTTATAAGACATCAATTAGATCTACTGTGTTTTATGGAGATTAATTGAGCAACACAGAAATAACAGGCAAATAAGTTCATGTATCCAAGTAAAAGATTGTGACATGTTAGATTATTGATTAATGAATAATATACCATAAGTAGGTATGAGTTGAGAAGCAAACAAGCTGTAGTCATAGAGCCAACTCCAGATAGATGGCATAACACCTTTTTAATGAAAACTTTTGTGCCATCCTTTACCAAAGCTTCATCAGACCTACAATTTGAATAATGGTGCACCTCAACAAATAGTACATTCTGTTCTGGTACTTAGATGAAAGAAATGTCCCTCCCTCGAAATCCTGTATGTGCATGCATAGATGTTATGTAATATTAATCCTGTTTGGACTGTATTTTGAGAAAATAGTAATAGAATGGCTTCTTGTTCAAGCATAATGAACATATATATATATATACCCCTCTTAAAATACCTAATCTTTAATGGGAGCTATTTTTAGTCAATTTTCTGATGAGAAAAACTTTGGTGATTACTCATTCTCTCCTTGTTGGGCAAGGTAGCACTTCACTCAAATCTTCATTTAATTTCTGAAGCTTTTAATACAAATTAAACTAAAAGTTCCACCAAAACAGCCATAGTGCCACAATGTTATTCTTTTACGACATTTTAATTGCCTGGGCATGTCCCGGATAGTGCAAGGACATGAATTTTACACAAATTATGTATCTGACGTGCCACAACATTGGAACATCGCCTTCTTTGAAAGTTGAAAACTTTAACTTCCTGTTGGTTTTCATTTCTAATTTGAGGATTACTACCCACAGCCACATTACTGAACACAAGATGGGACTTGCATTCTTGCTATTTTATACCATATGTCTGCACCATTGTTTCTCTACAGTCCTCATAGTTCTTTTTATGGGTATGGTGTAGATAATAGCATGGACAGTGGCGTTACTGGTGATGGTGATCAATGGGTATCTCTTGGTGGATTTCTTCTCTTCAGAAGTAAATGGTCCATGGTTTGGTTCTGTCGTATGCATTGCTACAGTTGCTTATGTGGCATTTATTATTTATCTTGTTTCGCGTGGCAGTATTTTTTCTTCTTGGCTTGGCCGAGCACTTCCCAAACAGTTCACGAACACCACAAACTGAAGGTAAAAATGTGTAATGAACTACTCAGGAAATCAAAATATCACAACCATGTTATACAGTATAGCTACTCCCTCACAGAAGGGCTGAGTATTACCGCTCAAAAAAAAAAAGTATTGCTACTGACTCACAGAAGGGCTGAGTATTACCGCTCAAGAAGAAAAAAAGTATAGCTACCGACTCACAGAAGGGCTGTGCGCTTGTGCCACACCAAATGGTTGCAGAGGATGACAACTCTCCTGGGCAGTAATCTGTAGCTCTTTCCACTCATTCCCATGTAAAAAAAAAAAATCCTGGAGTTTGTCTATGTTACCATGTAACATTTCACAGATGGCAAGAATCCTCCTCCTGCCTAAATGTTATTAGAAGATGTTCATTTTTGTACCTGAAAGACTTCAGATTTCAGAATATGAATGATACCCTTATGTTGTAGGTGTTGAAAACAGATCAATGATATCCCTTAAGAATGAGGATCGATAACTTTGTGATGGTCAATTAGAGCATAGCCTTGGTAACACATTCTTTAATATGGTCAATTAGATCCAATGGACCCATCAAGTACATGGGCAAATTGGACAGGGTCTAGCCTAAGCCTGCATAAACTAGCTATTATTTTTTTTGAATTTACGTGTGGGAAACTGTGGGATACCTAACGTAAAATCTCTATGAGTGAGTCTACTACCCCTAGGGCATACTAAGGTTAGGCCATGGGGCCTCGAAGGCAAATTTCACTAATTGACGGTTATGAAGTTCAAATTGTTCTCTTGTAAGTAATTAATACTTGAATAACTGCAGTTTCATAGTAGGTCCACGCAGTAAATATTGATCACCCTATTTATATGCAAGTTATGTTTGAAAGTCTTCCTCCCATCATGTGCCAAGCATGTTTATTGTCAATAGAAAAACAAATTAACGTCCTTGTTTTTTAGCACTATATAAATTACATGTTCTTTGATTTTGAGAGTAACATCCATCAAAGAAAAATTAAAAAGGACCTTTAATAAAAATTGTCGAAAGAGAGATACAAATGTTTTGAACGGTGAATACTCATTATAATGACAATTATTGGATATTATTTAAATCTATACTTTGTGCCATAAAAGAGAAGATGATCGGATCAATCTTGAATCCTTTTACTTAATTGGAGAAGTATGGTAGAGAATTAGAGACCAACCTTGTAACTTACTGAGTTAGTGTTTGTCTGAGGTCATTTCTTAGGGAGTTATATGAGATTTTTTTTATTATAGTACGTGGGTTTATTGTTTGAATTTTAAAAATATCGTAAATCATGATGCGTAAAAAAAGCCATCGAGTCACATTTCTCCAATTTTTTTTGCAGTTCTTTATGGTTCTAAGTTCTAACATACACTCCTAGCTTTTTTACTAAAAAGGTCATTTAATATATATATACCACCACTGGACACGAGATTAGTCCCATGTATATAAAATCATTGTTAGCCTTGTATATTAGGTTATCCTAAAAAGAATCAAATCTAATACTTCTAATATAATTTAAAAAACACATAACAATTGAACTATCTGTACAAATCTAGGAGAGAGAATTGTTAGTTCAAACTTCTAAGTTTTAAACGGTGAGAAAGATAAATTTCACTAGCTTTTTTTAAGATCGAGGGGTTGGCCTGATGATCGAGACGTCCACCTCTTGAAATGAGATTTTGAGTTCGATTCACGTTTAACTCTTCGGATCACTCTTATGGGGTTACTCTCGATTGACTAAACTAACGTGTGTAGATTAGGAGGTTTACACATGCTCGTTAAGTTGGGGATACCCATGTTATAAAAGAAGATAAATTTGTTCAATCCATCACATTTGAATTATTGAGGATTTTTATTGATAGTGCATCACTCTTCAATGTTAAACATGGATATAGTAGGTTCATGGTGGATCATTATCATTATAATCGGGGTCACCTATTTTATTTATTTATTTTGGATTCGCGTGTGATATACAATTGAATTTGACAAATTATTTTTATTTATATCAATTACTTATTTAATATAAAAATAAACACCAGTTAAATGAGACAAACTCTTTAATAATAATATTGATCAGGAAAATTGCCGACTAGAGATACCCTAAAATCTCAAGCCCCCTAGGCAAAACTGTTAAGATGGGACCCTTACTGCAGAGGTTATTTTTTAGGCCTGTTTTGGAGGCCCTAGGTAACCGCCTACACTCCTGTAAGCAGACCGGCCTGAGTAGGAAGACTTGGGCTTGCAATTGAACATCATTATTACAAAAATTCATACGCTGCCTAACACCTTTGCCATGGACCTTCAAGTCTGAGAAACTTAAAATTCGTCATGCTTCAATTAGGTTTTTTATTAAAAGATATATTATTATTGAATAATACAAAGTATTTTTAAAATACTTTTTACAATATTACTAAATATGGTTTATTTCTTATCAAAATGTTTCAAATGGGTTGACACAATAATCAAGATACTCACCTCATGAAAAATTATTTTGAATCCGATTCATGTTCAATTTTTCTCAATTTACGCTCAATTTTTCTAAATCACTCCCATCATTTAAATCTAATATGCACTTGGAACTCAATATATGTGAACTCATGCACTTGCTCTAAAAAATTAGTAGAGACACTTTTAATCATAAAAAGAATTCCCCCTGGATTCAATTTCAGGTGGAGAGTTCTCGATAGATAAAATCTTGGGTCGGTTCATAACTTGAGTCTCGGCAGTAACGGGGAACTTCGAAAACTCAAGCCATGAAAAATTCGAAAGGAAGAAGGTTAGAAGGATTGTGATTTAGAACCCAGCGCATTGAACGAGAAAGCTCTAACTTTCGCCTAGGGTTTCCGTTTTCCCACCAAAATTTCTCAAATTGGTCGTCCCTTCTCTCCAGTCCCCCAAAACTTCGATAGAATTATAAAAAAAAACCCACAATAATACCAAATTTCCATCTCTCTCTCTCTCTCTCCTCTCTCTCTCTCTCTCTCTCTCTCTCTCCATTCAATGTCGTCTAAACGCGTCAGATACTGAAAATAATCCTTCATCTCTAGCTCTCGTATTCAATCGCTATGAACGTTCCCATAATTGGTGAGTCTTCTTACTTCTTTTCCTCGATTTTCTGTGACGATTCGAGAGAAAGGGCGTGAATGTGGTTCTAATCCTTTTTTTTTTTTTTTTTGAGAAGATCCGTTTCAGGGTGATTTCCCTGAAGTGATTGAGGAATATCTGCAGCATGGGATCATGAAATGTATCGCCTTTAATCGCCGCGGGACTCTTCTTGCTGGTAATCGTCTTCTATTGTTGATGCTACCTTTTTTCTGCTTTCTTCTGACATTAGGTTTGTAAATATTAGTTTTTTAGCTGTCTCTTTCTGTTTTGCTCTGATATTGGGTTTTCTAAAGATTTGATTTTTTTTAATGAAGGTTAGCAAAATTTCATTCAATGTGGCAGGAATAGCCCAAATATATACAACAGTGAACCCACAGCCCGGGCCAGGCAAGGAGACCCATAAGCGGTCAAAACAAAACAAAATGGAGCTTCTGGACCCAACCCAGAAGAAAACTCAAAATTTACTCAAAGAACAAAGATTTGATTTTTAGCATTCCTTTACAAAGATTTTAACGTCTGGGGCCTCTTTGAAGGGGGTATGCGTAGTAGTAGTAGTAAAAGTTTTTTTTTTTTCCCCTTCTTCTTCTATACTGTTTTTGGAGGTATTCTGAGTTTGCTCGAAAAATGCCATTTAGGATCAGCAAGGTGGAAGCTTTTTGAGTTTTGGCATTGATTTTGAAAGAATTTTTGTTTTTTGGACAATGAATGGTTACCAAGGCATATAATTGAGATAATTTTAGTGAGTTTTGAAAACGTCATTGATGTTTTCTGTGTTGTTTGAGACAAATGGACCTCTCATCATCATCATCAAAGCCAAATCCCATCTGTCTGGGGTCTGGGGTCAGCCTTTCGTGTTCTACTCCTCCATTTGACGCTATCATAAATAATTGGACCTGTCTGGTTTGCTATTATTTCAATTTTCATCGTCAATTGACAATCACCTTTCATTACTTATTCTTGTGAACAGACTGTGTCAATTGGTATTTTCATTATGCTACAAATTCAGAATCAGTGTGATTCTGCTCCAAGTTGCTAGTTTGAATCTTTAGGTTTGACTCCAAGTTATACAGGTCATTAATTTGGGTGCAAAAGCAAGTTTACAAAGCTGCAGGCATTGATTTGTAGTTTTGTTTGTATGTTCCTTTTTTTCTTTTTTCTTTTTTGAAAGGTTTTGTTTATATGTTCTTAACTTCGACTGTGCGTGTTATCCCTCATGTAGTGCATGAACTTTGATTTATTTTTTCATGTAATTTTTTCTGAAAGGTAGGTGGTGACCCAAATTTACAACTGCAGGGTTGCATCACAGGACATCTGTTTTTAAGTAATAGATGATGCTGAGATTATTGAAGGGTTTGTCACTTAATAATTAAAAAATTAATTGTGGAAGTGTGAGTGTGACATTTTTTTCATTTATCATTACTGAGGTAGGCCATTCTCAATTTGATTGACTTCCTATCAACACCTAATTTTTCTAATGCACCAGATTCTTCATTCTTTTCTCGAGGTATTTGAGCAAATTTATCCTGCTGATGCCTTGAGAGACATTTGATTTCCCTCAAAATCATAACTCAGTCTTCACAGCTTGCTTACCGGCTGTACTTGCTTGACACTGGCATTCTTGGAATTCCTTTCTACCAAGACTGGGTCATGTGTTTATTTAGATTCAATAATATTGGACCTTTCCGGTCAAGGCGCTCATGAAGCAAGGTCTTGGGTTCGATTCATGCTCAACCCCAATGAAGGGCCTCCCCATAGACTTACCCGGTGTGTGCAGATTGGAAGGTTTTCACATGCCCCGAAGGACTAATCGGGTGAGACACCTGGACACCTTTGGTCATAAAAAAACATATTGGACCGTTCATTATTGCTAAAACTTACATATTACTTGAATTCCCATTATTCCAACTGGCCCAAAAAGACAGAATGATTGAGCCACTCTTGTCTTTTCATCATCTCCAACCCATTCTTTTGAGCTTCTGCTCCATACCTAACATATCTTTGATATGTATGCTGCAATTTTAGTGGAAGTTTGGTTGTTCCAGTGAGATTCATATATTTTCAATGCAAGTGGGCAATTGAGAAAGCATGGTGTTTAAACCACATCCACTTGTCTCAACTTTACATTTGGGGCACTGTGAAGTAAAGAAGCCATATTAGCTGGATTTTGTCTTCTTCTTTTTCTTTTTTCTGTAAGAAACCAAGTGCATTCCTTATATCCAAACCATGAAAATGTTTGCTATCAGTTATGGGTGGGGTCAGGAGCCAGGACCTCCTGGTGCATGCATCAATACATGTCATTCATTGGATTTCTGTTAGTAATCATTATCATGTTGCTTTGAGTTACTCTTTAAATGTAACAAAACACTAATCGTGATTTTTCCTCAGCTGGGTGCTCTGATGGTAGCTGTGTTATATGGGATTTTGAGACAAGAGGGATTGCCAAGGAGCTTCGTGATAAGGACTGCACTGTCTCCATAACCAGCATTTGCTGGTCGAAGAATGGTCAGCACATACTTGCTTCAGCAGCTGATAAGTCCCTAACACTCTGGAGTGTAATCAATGGAGAAAAGGTAGCCCGTGTGGCTCTACAACAAACTACCCTTCATGCACGTCTCCATCCTGGTTCCCATATTCCATCTGTCTGTTTGGCTTGTCCTCTTTCATCAGCACCTATTCTTGTTGACTTGAATACTGGAAGCACAACTGTGCTGCCGGTTTCAGCATCTGATGAGAGCACTGGCACTGGACCCCATTCTCGTAACAAATTTGCGGATGGATCTCCACCTTTCACTCCAACAGCTGCTAGTTTTAATAAATATGGGGATCTTATATATGTTGGGAACTCCAAAGGTGAAATACTTATAAATGATTTCAAGAACATCCATGTGCATGCCCTTATTCCTGTTTCTGCTGGTGCTGTGATTAAGAATGTCGTTTTCAGTAGGAATGGGCAGTATCTGCTTACGAATTCAAACGATAGGACGATTCGGGTCTATGAGAATCATCTGCCCCAGAAAGATGGCCTGAGGGCCCTCGAGGAATTGAGCAGTAAAGTGCATGAACTGGAAGGTATCGAGAAGTTGAAAGCAATTGGATCCAAGTGCTTGGTGCTTTCTCGAGAGATTCAAGATTCTGTAAATCGGATCCATTGGAAGGCTCCATGTTTCAGTGGTGATGGTGAGTGGGTTGTTGCTGCTTCTGCCAGTAGAGGAGAGCACAATATACATATATGGGGCAGGGCTGGGCAGTTTGTGAAGACACTGGAAGGCCCAAAGGAAGCCTTGATAGATCTGGCTTGGCATCCAGTCCGCCCAATTGTTGCATCTGTTTCCATTACTGGCTTAGTCTATATATGGGCCAAAGACTACACAGAGAATTGGAGTGCATTTGCTCCTGATTTCAAGGAGCTTGAGGAAAATGAGGAGTACGTTGAGAGAGAAGATGAGTTTGATTTGATGCCTGAAACCGAAAGGTAAAAGGAGTGCTTGCTTCTTATTTTTTCTACTCACTCCAATCCATTGTGCTGGAGGTCCATTTACTTGGCCTATATACATTTATATTTGCATAGCTTTTATGGTACACATGGAGTGTTGATCTTCACTGTACAGTAATGGACCTTTGAGTGGATAGAAAATTCTTTTTATCTCAATTGGGCAATTTGTTATCTCTTGATAAAGAAATGCATGGTCAATTCTGTCAAAAGTGGATGGTTCATTACAGAAAAAGACAAGAATTCATACCCCATTGAGAATTTTAGGCACCTAAAAATGTTCGATCATACATGCAATTGCTCACCAATAGCAAGTCTTTTTGTATTGCAATTACAGTCATCTGAAAATTCTGCCCCGCATGCACTTATAATGCACAGCCCTGACAAGAACCCTTTAGAATGAATAGAGAGTACAAATCCTATGATTTTTTTTTTTTCCTTCTTTGAGTTGCTAAAATATTTTTCTTCAGGTGAAAGAAATGGATGTTAATGAAGATGAGGAAGTTGATATTGTCACAGTGGAGAAAGACCCGGCTTTTAATGACTCGGATGAATCAGAGGAAGAGCTTTGCTTCTTACCAGCAGTTCCTTCTCCTGATGTTCCTGAACAGCAAGAGAAATGTGTAGGAAGTTCATCAAAGTTAGAAGATAGCACTCGTTCAATATCCCCCCTTTCAGAAGAAGCTGAGCAGAATGGACAAGAAATCAATACAGAACTGAGCCCAGTTGAAGGTACACTTCATCTTATATGTGCATGCATTTTCGACACCTTTCAATGCGAGTTAACTGAGGTGGTGAATAGCCATCTTTTATAGAATATTTTCCCATTTTAATGTGGCAGAGAATGTATGTTTGCATCCACATTTTCATCTTGGAAGCATGATTATATATTGGGGGATTGATCTTCTACTTGCCATGGTTTAATTGTCAGTGATGCAGCAGTGGTATGGGGGGCTGACATTTCATGAATTCAAGCCTTTCCCCAATAATATCCACATCACTTGCACAAATGGGATCCTGTTAGGTTCTATAGAGCCTGATAATAAAAAATGTACTGTCGATCCTATTAGGTCATGTTTTCTTTGTTCAATATTGCTGTTTTCGTATGGTAGGAAAGGTGTTTCCTCCCATCAGATGCCACTCATTTGTCGGGCCTACCATCTGATACATCCAACGGTAGGTTCCATATTTGAAAGGGATCTATTGAGGTGTATACTGGTTCATGGGAAGGATGGTGCAAGGTTTTCAGTTTTTGAGCAATGAGGCTCTCATGAGCCCACACCTGACAACAAAAACATACTAGTGTCACTGTAAGATCATTCTCTATGTATTTTGCCCAAAATGAAGATGGCTGGAAAAACTTGCTATGTAGGAATTGGATAGAAGCAGAAATTTCTTTATTGAGGTATCCCATGCTGCATGGTTAAATGAATGACATTTTAGCTTCCACCCAACAATTGTACAGGCTTGGCCTTTTAATGATTAGGCCTCATTTTAGATTTCCCTTCTTAGTAATATTTCCATTTGAATAGACATTCCCTATTCCTCATCACAAGGGAGAGTTCATGCCGCAGATCACACATTCCATTAGATGATCTTCTCTGCCTCTCTGATGTCTTGCAAGCAATTGGGTTAGTCAATGATCCACTACTAGTGACAAACTAAAAGTTTCTTGGATGATCATAAAAAAATCTAGTAGTTTCTTGGACATGATTCGTCAAAGATGGGCCTTGATATGAACAGTCTATATCACAAGATTTTCAGCTGAACCGAAGACAGATTATTTTGGCAGTATGATATGGTTTCCTCTTAATATATTTCGCCTCACATCCTTGGGTTGTGGATTTACTAGTCCTTTAGCAAAATGTGGCACGTCCAAGACTTTAAGCTGGTGCCAAGTCCTTTCACACAATTCAAGAATAATTTTGGTGCAAGTTCTTCTTATCAAAAGGTTGGCCTGTGTTTTAGTGTCATCAAAATTAGAATTATATTTGCGCCTTATGTGTGCAGCAAAGATTTATGGTTCCTGCTGTGGCACCCAATAACATGCAGCCACGTGGGCTACTATTTTCTATTTTATTTGATAGGTGCATTCTGTGTGCATATCGAACATGATTGTGAACAATGTTTGTACATTCAAGTTTTTATTCTACTGTGCTTATGCAGCAAATGGTAATTCTATTGCGGAGGATGTGGTTTCAATGGGGCGCTTGAAAAGGAAGCGGAAGCCATCGGAAAAGGGGCTGGAGTTCCAGGCTGAGAAGGGCCGAAAACCATTGGTGAAGAACAAATCTAATGGTAAGCCAATGAAAAACAAAAACAAATCCGTTAATGGGCAGGATACTAGTACATTAATCCTTGAGGATGATGTTACTGATGAATACTAGTGGATACATTTCATTCTTTTTCCTGATTTTTCTCCACTTGTAGATTATTTTTACATTTGTTTTTCATTTTTCTGTATTTTCTCTGCATAACTAAGAAGAAAATCTTACGAAAAATGAGAAGTTAGTTTGTCTTTCTTCTTTCAAAAACTATCATCAGATCCCGTGGTAGCATTGTTAGGTGGATTACATCTTTTAATATTGTGAACTGTTAAATGATTTTGACGGATCATGTATTCTGACTTGTCTGCCACTGGAAGAGTGATCCAGGCTGATTTTTTGGGCCATAAGGTCTGAATGTTGAGCCCTACCTAACAAACAACTTTGATCGTGATTGATATGTTAATTGTACACGTGGGATATAAAAAATCATGGTCGTTAACATACCATGTTATGATAATTAGAAATGGTTCTAATTTGTTATTTAAATTTTGGTGATGAAAAATCGAAGTGCCACATGCTGATGCATTCAAGGCTGAACTGGTTTATCTTTCAGGAAAAGGGGAAGGTCTAGCAGACCCTCAAGCTTAACAGCATGGATGCCTCTAACCGGCCTTGTGGGTGGGACCTGTCCTATATATATTTAAAAAAAAAAGAAAAAAGATTGCTAGATAGATCATCTAGATACTATGAAACTGTTTAAATGGGGCCCCTTGCATTATTCTATCTTGAGATCAAAATAAAACCTTGAATAAATATTTTTACCTTTGATGTTCATTACAATGGTGAGGATGAATTCAGGTTGAATCTAATCTAAATGGGCAAGCGGAAGTGTTTTCTAGTTTTGCCTGAGTAGAAGTGTTTGATGACTAATGACCAAGCATAGATGTTTTTAGAAAGGAAAAGAAGGAAAAGGGTGAGTATGACTGGACCTTGGTGCAGCCAATGAAAAAAATTGAATAAACATTTTTTTATAGCAGAGATAGATTTTATTAAATTAAAAACAAATAAGTTTATTAAGTGGACCAGTGCGTAGTCATTTAGTGAGGAGGCTTTACAGAATAATTACAATAATCTAAGTCATGATAATTATTTTGTCGATGTAATTTAGAAAAAAAACCTTCACTTTCAACCATGCAAGACATTTATTATCGAGAGGCTGAAAAGACCCTACAAGATAAATTAATCTAATATTGTAGTCCAATCTTTTTTGCTCTCAATCCTCTTGGGTTTATAGCCAAGAATCAGATAGATCTACAGATTCAAAAAATTTGTACTAACATATCAAATTCAATATATTAATTATATGTCAACACTGTAGGATATAATATGAACACTCAGTGAAGTGAAATATTAATTGATATTTTATTAAGTTATTTAAATACTAATATTTTAAGATCTATGATAGGAATATTTTCATATATTTTGTCTTATAAACTAATAGATGTTTTAAATGTATTAACTTATATTTTATTTTATACTGTCTTCGTAATATACTTTTCTCAAATATTTGTAGATATATGCATCATTGTTTGAGAATCTCCTCTACAGATGTTGTCGTAGAGGGTTTCTTCTCTTAGTTTTTCACAGGGGTTTAAATCTCAATATTGACTGATGTTATATCAACTTAAAAAAAATTATAATTTTTTCTTCAAATAATTTGGAAAAATAATCTAAGAATAGAAAAATAGAAAATCCATATCAACAAACTTTGAATTTATACCTATGCAGTTTTATAACATTTTCATACCTACAAGGAAAAAGTTTAATATTCCTTAAGTATGTCCAAATTTGTGGAAAATAAAAATAAAAGAATAGAAAACATATCTGAGCAAATATTTGACATATATTTCACTTTATTTAAATGGTTTTTCATCCAAAACCTCAAATTAGATATATTAAAAATTAAAACAATTAAATAACACCTTCATTGAATTTTAAAAACTTCAAATACTTGGTCCAACTCTAAAATTAGAAAGAAATATCAAATTATTCTAACATAATTTAAAAGCTTTTTAAACACTGATACTTAATATATATATTGGGTATTAATTGATATATAACCATAGCGGTCGAAGAAGCTACGTATATTAAGTTTTAAAATTACAATATTAGATAGGTGTACGTCCACAAATGTCTAAAAAAAAATTCCTTTACAATATAAATAACTTGTTGGTAATATAGTACATAGTTTATATATGATTTTCAAGTTAATAGAGATCAAAAGTTGTTTAAAACTCATATATTTATAGAAGAAATATTTCTAAAAATAAGAGAAAAAACCTATATAAAGATTTCTGAAAAATGTACTCTCTAAACAATTCGGGGATTAGAAAGAGAGAGAATCAAGTAGTGCATGTCACAAGGGTTGGACCAAGGGTATAGATATCGGCTTTTAATTGCCATTTAATATCGGCCAATACGTATTGTATCGGCCGAACAACCTATTTCTCGGCCGATATGGCCAATATATCGGCGATATGTATAGGTTCGATATGGGCCAAGATGATTTATATCGGTATTTAAAAAAAAAAAATCAAAACGGTTATGGGCCCGGGTCGAAATATCTACCCAAATATCCGCTGATATTTATATTTTCAATTTTTTTTAAAGAAAACACAGTTTCTTTTTCGATTTTTTTTTATATTTTTTAATTCAGAAAAAATAAAATAATAAAATAATACCGATATTTAAAAAAAAAAAAAAAGAGGAGAGAGAAATTTATCGGCCAAAATATTGGCCAGGCCGAATTTTTGACCCCTGGGTTGGACACCCTTGCAATGCATCTTTCAGACTTTAACATATCTGTTTGGTGAGCAAGAACTTTGAAGACAATCTTGGAATTCAAAGGAATTTGTCAAATTTCTCTTAAAATACAACATTTTTTCAAGGAAAATACAACGTTTAGTGAGGTTAAATTTCTAAAATTGAAATTCTTAAAATTTCACCAAACGCTAAAATTTTAAAATTATAAATTTGAGAAAAAAATGATACGTTTATAATTTTACCAGTTATAAAAGAAGAATGATTAGATAACATTGATATGATTGTAAGTTATAGTAAAATTAAGAAAATTTCATAGATAAGACTTATTTTCTCATCACAAAGAATCATTATATCAACATTTTATATGATGGATGAGTAACTATAAATTGATCACCCGTAATGCCCTTTTCTATTAGATTGTGATAGTAATTCATTGTATAATATGATGTATCCAATCCCAATGTGAATGATTCTGATGAGTGGTTGAAATTTGAGGCGAATGAACCATTATAGGGATATGTGGAGGCCTAAAATTTTTCATTATTTAAAGTAATATAATTTTTTTAACAAAATTTAAGATTTCCACCCATCATATTAGATAAAACTCTAGATAGTTGCATACTCACATCAAATAATTATTAATAAAATGAAATTAACCTCATTATAATTTATCATATCATGAATCTCATTTTATGATTTCCCACCGTAAAATAAGGATATGTGCTACTTTAGCAATATTTCATGAAGATGAAAGTTGATTGGTTCTTTTGGCTACAAGAATGGGTAGACATCTATTATGTTTATATTTAACGTGAGGTCCACTTTTTCACGAGAAGTTTAATAAGGGATTCTTGTAATTTAAAATTGTAGATTTAAATTTTACGAGTGTCATGAGTTTACATGAGAAATGATACAATGCTCTCGTTATGATTAAAATCATAAAAAATATTGTTGAATTACACATTAATGATGATTAGATTATCAAATCCAATTCTACAATCTAGGACAAGTGGAAATTCGAGAGAGGATTTCCACACCGAATGGAGAAATTAAGAAGTCTTCTCTCTCTCGATCTCTGAATAACGATTTCTTCTTCTTCTCCCATCAAACAAACCCATCCAAATCGGATCGGAAGATGGCGGGTCTATGGACCAATGCACGGGCGTTTGTTCGTCTCGCTTCTGCTTTTCTTCTCTTCATCTCTATTCCCTCCCACCTTTGTTCTCCAGATCCCGCCAAAGATACCCATCATCTCATCCTTTCATCTGGGCCGTCGCCAATGGTCCTTCCCCTCATCTCCACTAATTCATCTCGAGCGTCCTTCGAGGGAAATTTCCGCCGGCAGCTGCAGAAGGAGATGAACCTGACCCCCACTGCTCGAATGCGCCTCCACGACGATCTCCTCACCAATGGGTATTTGAATTCCTCTCTAATCCATGTTTCTACATCTTTAGATTGTTTTGGAATGCAGTTTGGGCCGTTTGGATGTACCCATATCCGCAATTGGTCTGGATATTATCGCGTTATGGATTGTTTGATTGGGAATCTCGTTAGGTGGGAATTTTGTTTTACAATTTTGGAATTGGTTCGCTGATCGTTGTAGTTAAAGCCATTGTTTTTAGTTTTGATTCTCATGCGTTATTATGGATAGTCTGATGTTTTGAGCTAATCTGGATTATTTCATTATTTCGATGACAACATTGTATTCACTTAATATTTATGGAATAAAGTTATACTATAAGCAACATTCATGTGTTTTAAAGCATCTAAATTAGACTCAGCATTCATGTGTGTTTGCACTTAGCAAAGTAAGGCTTGTGCAGTTATCAGATTTCGGGGATTCTGTGCAATATGCATTGAGTGCACCTTGTACCTGTTAAGGGAACGTTTGCTGCCAGCTCACCACGAATGTAGATCCTCTGAAAGTGAATTTCCATAGAGCACCCAAAAGAACCCAATCTTTTTTGACACCTCTTAATGTGTGAGATGCTTGCTTTCATTGCAACTGTCATGTAATTCTCTCATCTTTTCTCTCTTCTGATTAGTGAAGCCATCATCCCTTTCACCCATGGACATAGGCATCAAACACCAAACTGTGTTAAATTTGTCTCACCTTGTGTGGTATTTTTCATGTGATCCAATTTTATTTGTTTTCTCTATTGCAAAATTTGAATTGCACTTTCTCCACATCACAACAATGCCTTGGCTACTATGGCATTGATAATAATATGGGCTGAAATTGGTCATAACAAGAAATACCCCTAATGTTGTTTTCCATTTAATTGCTGTCCAAGAAAAGATAATGATCCATTTTTCTGAAATGTCAACCAATTCCAGTTTTGGCAGTGTTGAGATGTACTTTAATTTGATCATTTGTTGTTTTTTTTTTTTTGGTGAGAAGGAATGTATAATTTTTTTAAAGAGATGATTTTGATTTTAAAGTGACTGATCTCTGCAGATACTACACAACCCGGCTTTGGATTGGGACACCTCCTCAGGAGTTTGCTCTGATTGTTGATTCAGGGAGTACAGTTACGTATGTTCCATGCAACACATGTGAACAGTGTGGCAAGCACCAGGCAAGTAAATGTTAGCAAATTTATATGTTTGATGATAAGACTCTAATAAGTTTTTAGGATAGTTGTTCAAATCTTATGAGTTACAAATTGAATCTTACGAATCACTATAACTTTTAAAGAAATTGATTTGGATTTTATGCTTAAATCCCTTTTTTTTTTTCTTAACTATTTTTTTATTTTACAGTTTTAATGTTAATTTTAGCAAAAGTTAATTTCTCTTTTTTATCCAAGTCAATTTTCAAAAAATGAGTCTTATAAATTATCCATGATCACATCTAATTAGCAGTCCATGTACATTTGCTTCTTTTTGTAGCTTGAACAACATTTACATAAATGAAAATCAAGTTTTATATATGATACTATCATCATTGTATTTGTCCTTTTTTTTTTTTTTTAAAGAAATCATTGTATTTGTCATTATCAATAATGGTTTTGAATACAAAATGCATAGAATGTGATTTGTTTTCATTTTAAATTTTGTTAAAGATTTTACCCTATTCTAAGAAAATCATAGAAGTCTTATGATTTCATGACCAAAAAGGTTTACAATATGATTTCAGTATTCAGAACATTTATTTTGGTTATCCTTTTCCCTGTATGATTATTCTTCACGAACATCTTGAATTCTCTAAATCTATTATTTGCTGTAGCCAGTGGTTCTTGGGAAAGTTAGCTGTTACTTATCACAGAAAAAGGGTGGTTCTTGTGAAATTTCCAATTTCCACCCAATGAATTTGAAGATGATACACGAATGTATGTGTTTGAGGGTGCATTTGAATGTGCCATAAAATTTGGGTACAAAGAATGCGGTTTTGCCAAATCTAGTGTTAGCTCACCTGCTCACAATTTCGGGAAGAAAATCGACAAGAATGCTTCATCTGGATGCATTCCAGAAATCTACATTCTACACTGCCTGATATGTTGGACACTGTAGAACCTATGTATGCCGGTGTTTCTTGATCAAATCCCTGATAGTTCTGTTGATTTTCCTTTCACCTATTGTATATTTGTTCTCTTTGGAATTAGAGTGATCGAAACCTAGAATTGGTACACATCTAGATTCTAGGGACATATTCTATTTGGGAATTTGTTCTTAGATCCCTAGCTTACATGTAGCAATAGAGATGGGGAAGTATGGGCAGAAATAGAGTCATGTGATTGGGTTGAGAACAGGATTGGAGCAATGCTGGAACAAAGACAGAGATGAAGATTGAGCATAAGGCCAGAGATTGGATAGAATGGGTTCAGATGGAAAGGGTTAAATGCTGATCAAAGACTGGGATCAACTGATTGGTTGACTATCAGCTTCATAACTGAATAGAATCAGGAAATTGCCTTGGCTCTAGATACCAAGTCAAATTTTAGAGATCTTCTATCTCCATTAGTTATGTACACAGTATAGCACAAGTAAGATGTAAATCTTAATATATACCCACAGATTGTAACAAATATGAAATCATATCCTACCTTATTTAGGGATATGGTATGCCATCTAATCTATCATAACAGAAATTGGCAATTGAATGGAAGAATTTAAGGATGTCACTATATTGACAATGGTTTTGTTTTGTCATGTTCTTGTAAAGCAACACTAGGGAAGGTTTGCTTGCAAAGGGAGTGGCCCCATCTGCAAGGTGTTTGTTAGGCCCTACAGGTCTTCTTAGGGTATACAGTTCTCTTTTTGAAGTGGAGGTTATGCATGACTGTATGTATTAGTTTCTCTGTCACCAGTGTTAATCTAATTACTGTCATTAACCAGTTTCATTTGAGATGAATGAGGACATAATAGGTGGGAAAGCTTCTTCATTATCTTCAGTTGTCTCCCCAGAAATTTTTATTGTGTTAAACTAGATATGTTGATTCTTTTTCTGGTTTGTTTTATATTTACTCGTGGATGGGCCTTAGCTGACTGGTTTTAGATGATTGACTCACAAGGTTCTTGCAGGTAAACTTTTAAGTTTTTTGTGCTCATCCAAAGCTCATTTTATTTTGTCATCCAGGATCCAAGATTTCAGCCTGATTTGTCAAGCACTTACCAACCTGTAAAGTGCAACATGGATTGTAATTGTGATGCAGAGAATGTGCAGTGCATTTATGAGAGGCAGTATGCAGAAATGAGCTCGAGCAGTGGGGTGCTTGGTGAGGACATTATATCCTTTGGAAATTTAAGTGCTCTCCAGCCACAACGGGCTACTTTTGGTTGTGAAAATGTAGAAACTGGTGACCTTTTTAGTCAACATGCTGATGGCATAATGGGTGTTGGCCGTGGTCGGCTTAGTATAATGGACCAACTTGTTGACAAGGGTGTGATAAGTGATTCATTTTCCTTGTGTTATGGTGGGACGGGTGTTGGTGGGGGTGCAATGATTCTTGGTGGAATTTCTCCACCGCCCAAAATGGTGTTCTCCCATTCCGACCCTGTTCGCAGGTATGATTTGATTATCATTTTTTTTTGAAAAAAGAGTCAATTTACGTGTTTCCAAACAATTAAGTTTGATATGTCTGACACATTTACTCTAGTATTGGGATGAAAACAGTCCATATTACAATATTGAGCTGAAGGAGATACATGTTGCGGGAAAGCCATTGCAGTTGAATCCAAGGGTCTTTGATGGCAAGCATGGAACAGTCCTGGATAGTGGTACCACATATGCTTATCTTCCAGAAGCTGCATTTGTTGCATTTAAGGATGCTGTAAGATTTCTATTGTCTAAGTTTCTTTTTTGGTTTCACTTGGTTCATGGATACTGTATTTCATTTAGCTTTCTTCACTCTGATTAAGAAAACAACAATAAGAGCTTAGTTATTGAATATGGTGGAGCTTAGTTATTGAATATGGTGTGAGCTGAATTAGCTGGCTTAGAACATGCTATAGCAATGATGGCCTGTGTATAGATTTTGCAGTAGAAGTGTAAGGCAAGATTGGTAACCTTTAAACAGATAATGGACCAATGTGTAGTCTTTCCTCTGCATTGTAAACACTAAAATACCATCATAAGGAACTTTAGTTTTACCTTTCACTGTTGATCAACGGTTACACAAGTTGCTGATATCTCCAGTGAAGCAACGCCATTTAGTGGCTGTGACTGAACAGTCAATGACCACTGAGAGAAAAAGAGAATCATCATTTAGGTTTTGCCCGTCCTTTATTACCTTCTTCCAGACCAGTTGACAAACTTCTCATCTTCATTGTCATCAGTCAGTCACTAAATCAGTGCAGTTAAAAGGACCATAGAGCACTCCGCACAAACTAAATTGCCATCTAAATGGAGGTGCAGATTTAGAATCTCTGACTACCATGAATGTCCCCCTTCACTGTGAGAAATTACCTAACTTGGGTAAAATACAATATCAAATCCCTGGAAACCCGAGAGGAGGTGCATCTATAAATATATTTTTTATCAGAGACTTTAGTTAGCATGTGCATGATAGAGGGGCTGTTCTGTGCAGTTACTTTGCCCCCATTATGTAGTTTTCTTTCTTTTTCTCTGGTGCTTATATTCCTTTTTTTGTGTGAATTTGGCAAAAATGTTTTCCATGGGCCAACTGCCTTCTGAAACCCATATGACATGAACCCATGACCTTTATATTTGCAACAATAAGTATTGTGTGCTATAGGCTCTTATCTATAGTATGAACATGAATGTCCGCATGGTAGGTTATTTAGGAAAAAGGGAGTTTCTTATATAGGAAATTATCGTTCCTTGTATCAAATCAAATTCACTTTCTTACCCTAGATATTGCTTGTTCTCTTAGAGATTTAGAACCTACACCATCCTGCATCATGTTCTTTACCGTGTACTGTATGGCATTATTATTATCATTATTTTCTTTACCATCATATTCTTTGGAATTGAACTTGACCCTCCCTTTTGCCTAGAGCCTCTAGAATAGCTGGTAAGTGTCCATTATTGCGACAAGGTTCCATGTTTCAAGGCAGTTAGCCCATAAAAGAAATTTGCCAAATCAAATTGTGACTACTAACCCTAGATAGATGAGATAAATGGCTATGGTGATGATGGTGATGGTGATGATCCCTGGATTTGCAACTGCAGTATGATACTCCTAGGTTCCTATTCATTTCAATTTGGAAAGTTTGCAATTTACTTTTTTTTTCTTTGTATTTGATGTATAGTGTCCTCGTTGCAACCTAGGTGTGCTTGTCCTCCTTTTCTTTGTTGTCATTGCCTTATTACATTGTATAAGGAGCGGTTTGGGATTCTTAATGGGTTAAGGAAGCAGGGGGAACGGTATCTAGTTGATCAATTATTGCATAAAAATGAGTATGAGAGTCTGTCCTTTGTTCTTCTTTGACACATCATGATCATCATCACCAGAAGTTAATTCCATCTATTTGGGTTGGCCTGTATGTCACATAATGATGGTGCCATTAGTTATCATTTATGGAAGGGTGCTTTGTGATGGAGTCAAATGCTGGTTTGGCATTGAATGAGTCATACCAGCACCAGTACTCCAAGTCAGGTTCAACTTCATTAAGTGATTTTGGCTTTGGTGGTAAGTATGGTGGCAGTGTTGGACGCTGAAACAGGGACTTAAGTCTTAATTAAGACTAATATTAGAATTATTATAATTTAACGTTGTTGTAATATTTTGCCACTTCGACACACACATCATCATCATTATCCAAGTCCCGTCAATCTGGGGTTGGCTTTGATATTTGGATTTGGCAAATTATTTCTATGGACTGATTGCCCTATCTGATGCCCATGAGAGTTGGACTCACAACCCTAGGTTGTAAAAACGAGCCTTAACCAGTTGTGCTATAGGTTCTTGTCTTTTGACACAGATACACATACGTATATATTATTTCCATATTGATAGCGTCCCAAATGGAAAGTGAGATAATCTGCAAGAAATGGTGTTGCTATCTGTCAAATATTGAGATGTTAAAATATTCACCTCTGTTTTGAAGATTTTATAGCGCATATGCCATTGAAGTTGAAACCTTGCAATACTTCCCTTGCAGCTGGATGGCTTAATATGATATTGCTTCTTATGAACTTGCCATATCCTGATAGCAGTTTCTATTCAATTGCAATAGGGAATTTCTTATGGAGTGTTCTTTGGTCCCATACTCCCATCACTTGCTGCAAACCTGGAAAGGCAGAGATTAGAATTGGCTCCTTTCTCTCTTGTTCTCTGAGTTACAAATTTCGGCCAGGAGAAGTTTTCTTCCTGCCTTGATAAAAAAATTTAGGCTGATATTTTCAAAAAAAATATTTTGGCCCGGGCGCAAACTGATAAATTTTGGCAAATTTTTAAAAACTGAGCTCTTGCTATGTCAATGAGAGTGAATAATCTTATAATGTACGTTTTGGGTTTTGGTTCCCATTGAAAGGTGGCATTCCCTAGAGATCAGTGGACAGCTTCATTTGGCCACTGTATGTGCATGTCATTAGGAAATGCAGAGCTAGGCTGATTGTTTGGCTAAGAAGAGGGTTTCTAGATTGTCTATTATATTACCTGTGTGGGAAATCCTTTTCGCCATGTTATTTTTATTTTTAATCTTAGCAAAATATCTGGAAAAGAAGAACTTTGCTTTAGTAGATGCTTTGATTGCTTTATTTTGTAACAGCAAAAATAATAGTTTTTCTTGCATTTGTAGATTGTGAATCAGATTCATCCCCTCAAACAGATCCATGGACCAGATCCAAACTATAATGATATCTGTTTTTCTGGTGCTGGAAGGTAAAATTTAATTGCAAAAGAAAATGATTAATACCATCATCCGAGTAACAAACTTCAGCACTGATATTTGGAAATTTCTGCCAATATTTTTAAATATTGGCCTATGTACTGAAAAATGCATATTTTGTCTGGACCAAAAAGTTTCAGCCGAAATTTGTAACTTTGATCATGACAACATTTCTCACATTTCTTTCACATCTTTGGATTTCGAGTACTAATTGAACTCCTGTTTAAATGGGCACAGTGATGTTTCTCTACTCTCAAAAACCTTTCCAGAGGTTGAAATGGTTTTCAGCAATGGACAGAAGTTATCACTGACTCCTGAGAACTACTTGTTTCGGGTAGTGTGACTAACTTTTATAGGCTTACCTTTTTTTTTTTTTTATGGATTTTGTTTCAGAAAGAATAACCTTTTGTTGCTAGTAATTTGGTAAATTTTGCTTGATTTTCCCCTACTGATTGGTTTACTTATTTCTTTCTGAAGCATTCAAAGGTTCATGGTGCTTACTGCCTGGGAATTTTCCAGAATGGAAAAGATCCAACAACTCTTTTAGGAGGTAAAGAAAATGCTTGATTTTTGTAGAAATTAGAGATAGGCACAATGAAAGTTATCTACATCATCTTTCAAAATATATATAAATATTTCAAATATATATATTTTGAAAGATGATGTATATATATATATATATATATATAAGAAATTGATCCTTTTCACCTTCCTCATTCCGCACTCCTCGTGAGCCCACCTATGTTGATAGTGATGGGCTCATTGAAAATGTCAATTCTTGGATTTATAACCCATAAAAACTCATCTTGATTGTATCCATGAAGCCATTGTTTTCAAAGGCCTAAAATTTTTAGGGGGTTAAGAAGGTAATAAATTTTGAGGACTTGAAAAACATGGCTTGATCAATCCAATTAAGATGATTTTTTATGGGCTATAAGTTCAAGCTTAGACCTTTTCAATGGATCCATTACCATTACCATATGTGAGACTTACTTAGGTGGGCTCACGAAGAGAGTGGCATAAGGAGGGGTGCAGAGATCTTCATCTTATAACACACCCCTCCTCACGCCACAGTCTTCATAAACCCACCTATGTGGGGCCCATGTATGTTGATGGTGATGGGTCCATTGAATAGGTATAATGTTGAACTTGTGACCTACAAAAAACCATCTTGATTGGATTGATCAAGCCATGATAAATGTTCACCCAAGCTTTGGTGTAAACTTTGGATTATGGGGCCCATAGTGGGTGAAATGGATCCATTCTCCCCCACACTCACCTACCCCCTGTGAATTGCACCCATACCTAATTTGACACCAATTTAACTTTTAAAATTCATTGATTTAATCTAATAAATTTTCACGGTTACATATGAAATTTTGAGTGCCTAAAAAAATATAACTTCTTCTATCCAATTAAGATGAAATTTTATAAGCACCATACAAGGGCCAAGGCCTTTCAAACACACCCATCTATGTGGGCTCAAGTGGGACCATCAGGCCATTTGCACCAACTCTGGTGAAAACTAGTTTATAGGAGATCCTTGTTATATATATACAAATCTGTTTGGATCTGTTTGTTTTTGTTGTTGGGCCTAATCCTCTTAGGCCTTTTGTTTAACATCTTTTCTTGTACTCTTTGGTTTTTTTAATAATATTTCTTCTTACCACTCAATATATATATATATATATATATGTATCTTTACCATGTGGATAACTAATCCAAACAAGAGAAAATTGTGATTTGGTAACTTCTTGTATTCTTGATGATTTTGAATAGACATCTTCATTGTCATCAAAGCCATTTGTGTCATCTTTCCGGGATCAGTTTTTTTAGTTCTAAGTGTCCTAAGTAGAACTCATACTTAGATTTGAAAAGATTTTCCCATGGCCGACTTCCCTTCTAAAACCCACATCAGGCATCTATACTTGATGTCTAACAAGCACTTGATGGAATACCAACATGTGGTGGAGTTTATTGAGAATTTAATTGACAATTGATGATTACATTTGTCAATTGTCACTACAACACATTGAGAGAGGTGGTCAACCATCATATAAACATGAACCCACAGGATTTGTTCATTTATAAATAAATAAGATGTATTTCCAAGATGGAAAGTTTTCTTCTTCTTTTTTCTAAGAAATTTAGCAGTCTATGATAGGAAATTTTGGCGTATAGTTTCCTTGTGACCATAACTTGGAATGGTCCTTGTTGGTATGCTATGAACATTGGAATGTTCTTTTCCATTTTCTTTATGCTTCTATATGCTAGATTTTTTTAGAAGGCCCTATTTTTTCCTCTATGTAAGAAAGCTTTCTCTTTCATTTCTTTTTTCTTTTTCTTTTTTAAATCTTTTTTATCATTTATTTTATTCTTGTATTCATACTCAAATGCCAACTTCCTATGTATGTGGCAGTGGGATACATGTTTATGGTGTAATTTTTTTTTTTGGTCAGGAATTATTGTTCGTAATACTCTTGTAACTTATGATCGTGAGAATGATAGGATTGGGTTCTGGAAAACTAACTGTTCTGAGTTATGGGAGAGATTGCGTGTCTCTATAGCTCCTTCCCCTGCACCTTCTGCATCCTTCAGCAGTAACTCAACAATATCTGAGGCCCCTACTCTCTCTCCAAGTGGACTGCCAGACTATATTAATCCAGGTTTTGTAAGCTGCAATTGTCCTCATACTAGTTTTGAATCTATAACATGAATAAATCTTTGTATAGCTGTTAGTGAAGCTAGCTACTAGCCTGGAGTATGCATTTTGGTTTATAATTGCCAATGGTCTCTTACCCATCAAAATAAATTGATATATAACACGTCTGCATGCACCGTGAATATATAGAGACATACTTGCATGCACTCACATCAAGAGTTCTTCCATCTTTTGGGTGTTGAGGAGGTGTATGCTATGATCAGTTCCAATGATCTTCTCTGTTCTTGACTACAGTCTCCCTTCAAACAATGATTTTCAATTAAAAAACCCTTGTTCTCTAATGTGTTAGCATCCAAATTTTGAAATGATGTTTGCACCCTAGGAGTTTTCACTCTTTTCTAAATGATCCATGGTTCAACTACATTAACAACCTATTCACATGAAGTTGTCAGATTCCATGGCTACTCTTGACCCATCACAAATTACTGTCCATCATGCAGTCTGCTCAGAGGCCCAAAAGGACGAGTCAGATTTGTCTCCTTGAGCATTAATTGAAACTCTGCACTTTATTGGATGCTTGAATCTTGACACCTAGTCTCTCCAAGAGTTGTGCTCATCCTCGAACTGTGGTTGTAACTGGTGGTGGCAATGGGTTGGGTTGGGTTTGAATTTGAATCAGGTTGATCAAGTAGCACCAGTTACGGATCCAATTAGAACCTGACCTGATTATTGAGGTCAGATCTCTCAATGCAAATGTGACCTGTCTAACCCTCCTTTTCTTTTAAAAAAAATTAGGGAAAGTTTTCATATTTACATGATGTAATATTTTATTTAAAATGTTTCATATATAAATTATAACATATAAAATATTTTCTTCTACAATTTGTATGCAATCAAATAATTGACATGTTTTATTTTTGTTTGATTGTTGTTTGTGCATCCATGATGCTTTGTACTCGCACCTCTGGTGCTTTCCTTTTTTATTATATGATTACAATTTCAAAAAAAAAAAAAAAAAACATTAGATGGTCAACTACCTCACATGGGTTAGATCAATTGGTAGACACTTTGGCTCAGAAACCAGAGGTCCAAGGTTAGAGTCCCGTTGTCACCTGATACCAATGGCTTACGGGGGGCTGCGTGCATTCAGAGTTTTATCAAACACCCTCGTACTCGGTGAGAGGTGGGGGTCTTGGGGTTCTCCGTCATTGAAAAAAATAAACACACACACACACACAAACTAGATGATCAACCCGACTCCAACCAGATATCAGCAACCCATCTTGACCTGTCAGATCTGGGAGCCCAATATAAACCCATCCTCTTTCTAATCTGTTGAACCATGCCACCTTATTAATTAGGATGACTGAATCAAGCCTGATTGTTAATCAGGTTAAATATAAAACTTAACCTTGTTTATCAGGTCAGGAATTGCTGCCCCTTAGCAGTGAACAGTACATCTGGATTTTGCAGGATCTTCAGTTGCTGATATAGCCACTGTCAAATTTTAGCTTGATAAAATTTCCTCAATGAGCTAGTCTCTCCACCTTTGTGCATTTTCTTGCTTAACCATTTAGGTAGTTGGGCAGGGGCCTTGATGATGATGATGGTGATGGTGATGTGATGATGAACAAAGTTTTTCACTATGCTTACACAAATCAAATGATTTATGCGTAGATCTCTTTCAAAAATATTTTCCATTTTCTTCTTTATTTAGTTTTGGTTTGACAATATTGAGTGTCATAAACCTCATGGATACAGGATAAGAAATGAATTTATATGAAGCAACAAAATCAAATGGATTAGGATGACTGGAAAAAATTTCTTATGCTTTTGGGTTATTGCACTGTAGCATTACACGCAACATTAACCCTATAATGGAGGTATCAGTCTTGGAAAATTGCAAGTGGTGCTCATCTCAGAAAAGTGTGAACAGTACAATATTTAAAATGCAATTATAATTCCTGTGGAATGGTTGTGCTAACCTTAACTGTTGCTCATCTAATGGATTTGCTGTATTCTTGAGCAGTTTTTTGGTATTAAAGTTTGTTTTGGCTGTAGGCATCTCTACTACTATTTTCACCCGATATCTTATTTTTGTAAGAAGTGTGTTCTGTTAAAAGATAATAAGCATGTAGGCCGACCTGAATCTTGCCCACAAGTCATCTTTATGTGCTACTTAGTCACATTTTCTCTTTGAATTCCATTTTATAATCTTAATCTTGATTGTATTTTAATCCATATAACTTAAGAGCTTGATTCCTTCTAAGTGTTGTTTTCTTGTGTGATTCTGAAAATAGTTTTGTTGTCTGCATTTTGATACAAAATATTATATTTCCATCTTTGCTGATGATTAGGCCAGTTTGAAGTTGGGCTCATCACGTTTGATATGTCATTAAGTTTAAAGTATGCAGACCTGATGCCTCATGTCCCAGAACTTGCAGAATATATTGCACATGAATTAGAAGTTAATACATATCAGGTAAATTGAAACTTTACTATATTTTATCACAAATGCTATATAGTTATGGCTGCTTTTGCCATATTGCTTTACCAGCACCTGATCTCTATCTTTATATCCTTTCAAATGCTTAAAAGTTAAATGGTAGTGTTCCTCATGCAGCTGACAATTAGATATTGTTGTCAGGTCCATTTGATGAATGCTAGTAGCCAAGGAAATGGTTCCTTCTTGCAATGGGCGATTCTTCCAGCAGGATCATCTGATCGAATTTCTAATACCACAGCAATGGTAACATTGTTTCTGACAATTCGCTCCTGGAAATAGACTCGTGTATCAAATCCTGATATAAGATTAAAGAGTGGCACTCTTCTTTTTTCTTTTTCTTTTTTCCCTAAGAATTCACTCGTCTTGTGGTTCTCTGCAGAGCATAATCTCCCGCTTAACTGAGCACCGTGTGCGCCTTCCTGATACCTTTGGAAATTACAAGTTGGTGGAGTGGAAAGTCAAACCTCCACAGAAAAGGTATATAAATTTACTGTATATTGACTCATTTCCAGATTCTCTCTCTCGCTCTAGTTTTTGCCAGAGAGAGAGAGTGAGAGAGAGAGAGAGAGCAACAGATTATGGATATCACATGGTAGTTGAAGGCATGGCTAGGTGCTAGGGTTCCATTTTGTACCTTGAGTACGTCTGTGCCTTCACTACTAGTCTACTATGGATATTGCTTTCAATCAACTCATTCAATATTTAAGTTCATTTTGACATTCCTTTTAGTTCATCATGCGGAAAGGGCTGCATTTTTTTATTTGCCTCACTTGCTCCAAAGGATGTTATAATACTATGTCCTGATCATTTCATTACTATAACCTTTGTTTATGAACTTGGTGTGCTGACTTGCTACTCAGCCATTTTACTCAGTTTTCCTTTGTTCCTACCTATTTCATGTTAGTCATCTTTCTCAGTAGCTTGAACTGAGGATTGAAATTGTTCTGATTAGGACCACTGATTTTCCATTGAATTTATTTTAGTAGAGTGATAGCGATGACACCCTTGTTGCATATGTAAAATGATAATATTTACTTTTCTACTTATTTAGTGTAGTGATTAATTGGCATATTGTGTAACTTTCGTTTCTTAAGTTGATTATTTATTTGTTTCTGTATGCTATTATTACAACTTTTTTGTTCATTTGGATGGATTGTAGGATTTGGTGGCGCCATAACTTATTGGCATTAATGTTGGGGGTAATTGTAACCGTGCTGCTAAGTTTGTCAGCTCTTTTAGTATGGCATGTTAGGAGACAGAGGCAGCAAACGCTCGGAAGTTACAAACCTGTAAATGCTGCCATATCTGAACAAGAGCTCCAGCAGCTTTGAACTCGAGTATCTCTGCTCATGTATATCTATCATAATGATGAATTCATTCTGAAAGTTCCAAATTGACCTTGTTAGTATCTCTTCAGAGCCTTGCAACCGTCTCAAAGTGCTTCCATGCAGTTAGTGTAGAACAAAGAAAAGAAGTCATGCCAGTTTTCCTATGATAATTTCCTCTACTATTTGTTTGGTCCACCCCTTATCCTTACTGGGTCGAGCAATTGCTCAAGACACCAGTGATTCCATTCTTTGAGCATCCATTCCAATGGATGATTTTGTTCAAGGGATTTACAGTCTTAGGTAGCCTATATATGTGGTTCAGTGACGGGATGAACTAGTGCTTTTAAGATAATAGACTCTGATATGTATTGATACCCAACTTATTCTTCTTGGTCCTAAAAACTTATGATGACTATGGTTATGGTTTCACAGAAGATTTTATCTGAAATTGTTTTGATTTCAGATGTGTCTATAGAAGCCAAGGAATCAAAATGAATTATTGAAATTAAAATACTACTTGTTATGTTTCAAGAACCTCAAATTAGATATTTATTGGTACACAACTTCTTATGTTTGGTATTAAACTGTCTTTTGAGAGATTGGTTGCCCAGCATTGAAGCTCTATATGAAATATGAAATTAAAGAATTATATACAGAAAGTCTAAATCAATCAGGCAAAGTTGGAAAACGTCCGATCAAACTAAGCGAAATCGATTGCCAAATCGTGTCGTCATTGTTAACAGTGGTGATGTTTACACCAATGCTGAACACTTAAAAAGAGGAGACAAGGGACACTGGATTGGACCTTTGGATGGTCTGTAAATCGAATATGGATAGTTGCTTAGGTTGGATTTCACCCCCTTTTGTACGTAACTTACCAATACATGATACATGAGTTGCCCCTCACCATGTCATATATCTCTAGTTTGGGACCCACACAACTCCACAGCAACATAGAAAGCTCATGTGGCTTTGTTGAGGAGGCTTACAATTGTGATTGAGAAATAGTAAGCTTGCCACCTCCATCCATACAAGCAACTTATCAACATTAGTCTCTAGAAATAAAATCTGCTCTTTGATTAAGAGGGTATGTATTTGAGTATTTCGATTATTTGCTATATCAACAAACTATATAAAACCCACATGTGTGTATTTTAACTGGTTGCCTCCCGTTTCAGGAAGAGGGATGTTGTGGGTTCGAATCCCTATGGTCTAATTTTGATGTGCTTCAGGGTATTGGGCTCACCTATGAGGGTTTTACGCAAGACATTCCGTAGTTTTCCATATGTAAATTAAAAAAAAAAACTATCTAAATTTCTATTATTTTAATAAAATGATGAAGTACATAGGAATAAAATTGAAATATTATATTGTGACTTTCACATGGGATCCATTTGAATTCCCATTAAGGCTTAAGAGTCTAATAACTTAAGTATCTTTTATAACATCTTTCCTCTCTCTTCTCAATGGCAAAAACTATCTCTGCTTCCAATATAAAATTTTTGGAAAATTTTGAGTAGTTGTTTTGCAAGATCATTAGTCTAATGGAATTTTATTCTTCAAACTTCCTTGTATTCCTTTTGATGTTTTTCTTTCACTTTTAAAATATGAAATATTTTTAGAAATTCATCCAAGGTTCAAACTCTAGAATCTAAATATGATTAGTCATTACAATATCAACAAAATCTTCATATTCAATATCATTTTAACTATTTTTTTTTTTACTTTTTTATTACTATAATCTTATCATGATCATTATTAAGTGTCAAAATCTCATTTATATAGAATAGACTTTTTGAGTTATGCTTCTTCATTTGACCCAATCAATCCTTCTACAATCTATCATGGCTTTTTTTTTTTTCTTTTTATACTTGAAATTCTCTCTCTCCTTCTTGTATTTGCAATTTTGTAATCTCTTGATTCTACAAGTGATCTTATTCAAATCATCTTTATTTCAGAACTATAATTTTAATTAATAATAATAATTTTATTCTAAATAATTAGTCCAACAATGAAGAAGATAATGTGCACAAGATATGATTAAGCATTATCTAACCTCACTTAAAATGGAAGGGTAGATAACACTTTAAGCAGAAGTTGGCAGTCTAATCAATAATTATCTTACTCCAGCAAAGAAACACGGTTTTGTTGATTGTGGATTCCAGCTTGCTTACTTGGATATTATTGGACAATTGAGAAGGAAAGGAGTGAGAATACTTGGAACAAGGTTAGGTGAGCAGATTACTAAAGATGGTATTGTCTAATCAATGTGATTTCAAATAAAGTCTCAACATTGACAAATATTCAAATCAAATGAACTGTTTGGTTCACAAAATCCAGAAAACCACACTGATCACACCTTCTCATCACTCATTAATGATTATCTATCTTTCTATACAAACTTAGTTCACCTTCCTAACTCAAAAAGCATATAATTTCTATCCTCAAGTTCGAAACTTTGATGATACCTGCTCACTGGGACCCATAAATTGAGTGATCTACACCTTCTCAAACAGCTGTCTAACACAAATATCATTGATGAATCTTGAATAGAAAAGAATTCATCTCATCTTTACCCATTGTCTTGGTTGTTGTCATCATCATCTTATTCTCTTTACCTTTAGATTTTAAAAATATATATATATACACATCTTTTAAACATAATTCAGGTGACCCATTATTAACATTTTTTATCATATATATATATTAAAATTTATGTGTAGAAAACTATGAGAAACCCAGTGTAAAACCCTTTACGTGTAGGAAATGGCGAGAAACCCAATGTAAAACCAACAGGGGTGATATCCACTGTCATTAGGGCACACCAGGTGGAGTCATGGAGACTCGAACCTGACACCTCCCACTTCTTGAAACGGGAGATTACCGGTTGAACTACACCCATATAGACAAGTCAGTACAATTCTTTATAATTTCATTTGAGATTACCTACCAGTTAATTCATTTTCTCTTAAAATGAATACAAACAAATGCAGATTAAGAGGTTCCGAAGATTTGATGCTCAATTTCCATGATTTATAAGGGAAAGATGACAGAGAAATGACTCTCATGAAAAAGGGAATTTTAATTCTCATAAGCCAATAGTACAAGATTTAGAAAGGAAGAGAGGAAAAAAAATAGAAAATTCATTTCTACAGCATCTGCTCCCAGAAAAAAATAGTGAACTGTTTTTGTTTGATCCTCTACAAGTTGACTTTTACAAGAAGGGTAGAGCATTCTCTTGTTGGTGGAGAAGACCTCTCTTGATGGAAGAAAGATGCTCTACCCTTTTTATACATTTTTTATTGTGTAAAACTCGTGCACCCTTATTTCTATGAATTTAACGTATGGTACATTTCAGCTTGATAGTTTCCAATGTGGGCATATGGGTAAGATTGAGACTTGAAAATTCAATTTTATTTTATTATATTTAACTTAAATCATTATTTTTCACACTAACTTCTATTTTAGTCTCTTTTTTTATTTGTTTATAATCTAATTCATTTTTAATTTAGGCTAATTAATTCAAGTTATTAAATTGGATCACGAGTCAACCCATATAATTAAGTAGATAATTTGATATATATACATTGTATTGGTATACTTCTAGTAAAGAAGCATTCATAAAAATAATTTTTCACTTTTAAAAATAATTATTATAAAAAATTTAATTCTATTTTTTTTATTAAATATGGATATAAAAAATGGAAAGTATATATACATATATATATGATTTGGGTAATTTGAGTCAATCAAGTTATGCAAAACTTAGACTCTGGCCTGGCCCAAATTATAAACATGTCAATTCTTTTTGGCCTAAGCACACTCATGTTATAAATGGGTTGAGTTAGCCTGCTCGTATTTTGAGTCGAATCAATTGGGTTTGAGTTGATCCTGACCTATATTGCACCTCTAATAAGGATATTCTTCACTCTTTTTTATATTTTTTAATCAAACATACTACGTCTACTTCTAAGGTAGAGAAATTCTATAAAAAATGGGATAAAATGAACAATTTTAATAAGTAATGAGAGTGTTACATGATCAGACAAAATATACAAAGAACCATATATATATATTTGATAATTCTTATCTTATGATCTTAATCTTTGATGAATTCAGTGTTGTGACTTGTTTATTGTTTATGGACCATTTGATGAGGACAGATCATTGAATAAACATGAAATTATATGTTCAATTTATTCGTGTACTTAAACGACTCATCTCGCTAGCATGATATTTTCAATACAACTAGTAATTGAACTTTTAGTTGAACCATTCTCTGATACCATTTGTAATGACCAGTCTCGTTAGCATGATATTGTCAACTCTGAACTTCACACACGGCCCACATGACTTTCAATTGGCGAGCCAACCCACTCTTACTCTCAAAATGCCTCTTGCTAGAAGGAGGAAGACTACCACTTATATACTAGAGAATTTCTAATGTAAAAAGCAATGTGAGACTTTTTTTCTCAATAGGCACGGGGTATTACATGTACTTCTATTATTCATATTGCAAACCAATTTTTGATAGAGTGATTTCTAAGATTATACACTTTTAACCTATACTTTAATGTTAAGTCAAAACTAGTTTCTCTTAAAGCATTAGTTAACAAACCATCCAACGACTTATTACATTCATATAAAGTGAAAATAAGCGTACCTTAAAAGTAAATTTTTTAATTTTTTAATAGATAAGACTCTATACAATTTACTTTCAATCTGTAGTTTTATTTAATTTAAATCATGAGGCACCCGTTTTATTCTATAACTTGCTATGACTTCTAAGTTTGAACTCGATGGAATGGTATAAACTCTTGTTTTAAAACATTTAAATGGTTGTTTCTCCCAAAACTTTGAACTTTGTATCATTTAAATCATCTTTTTTTTAATTATATTACAATCATAAATGTCAACTAATTGAAATTCATCTTTCACCACATAAAAAGAAAGGTATAAATCTTATAACATGTAGAAATTAACTCATTTACATAGTTTTACAATTAAAGCTTATGATTGTTGAGAGGTATTAATCATTTTTATTTGATAATGTATTATTATTATTTTAAGAATTAAGAGAGGTATTGATGTTTTCGATAACAAAGAATATTAAGTTTATTATTTTGTCCATTTTTTATTATTTAAATATTAAAAATTATATTATTATTCTTTATTAGTAAACATATTCTTTATCAAATTTTTTACTTTAAAATAAAAGATTTCACAGAGGCGGAAGGAGATATTCCAGCCTATTATGTTTTGACACGTGGGGCAATCAACTCATTCCTCACAACAATCCAAACCAAGCGCTAGATCACTCTCTTAAACGTTGCAGCTTTGAACTAACGGAACGATTGGGTCTACTATTGGACTGTTAATGAGCCTTTATTTTTAGATTTTTTTTTATTAGCATGTAGAAAATTCAGACATAGTTTTATTACAAATTTTAAGGATGAGTCCACTACCCTTAAAACACACTAAGATTAGACTTATAAGAGTTTGAACCCACGACCATAGAAGAATGTCATGTAGGGGAGAAGAGAAGACCCTATGATTGTCAGGTTTCTTTAAATACCACTTCCCAATAAAGTGGTAACTGATCCTATTATTTCTCGTAAGCGTGTTTACTTAATTGAAAGTGAGTCCCTATTTTAAATTCACTCATGTGTCTCTTGATGTGGGGCATATGTTGTTTTACAAACTATGCTTGTTTTACAAACTATGCTTATGCTTAGAACCGTATAGAAAATTTCATCATATTGAAATCTTAATGGAATGATTTTGTCGAGCAGATACATCATCCATGGCCAACCTCTTTATATAATAATAAATACTGCAAAGTATAAAACACTAACACCATGTTCTCATTTTCAGAGTTGAGAGAGACCCAAGCAGACTATGCAGTATTTAGATCTCTGTGTATATTTATTGAGACGGAGTCGTACATATTTATTGACACCCAGAGAAGAATAGAATAGAATAGATAATGTAGAAGGGTATATATAGTAGGAGAAAGAAGAGAGATGCAGGATTTATGAATCAAGGGCATTTGGGCTTGCCCTTGGAGTTGAGTTTGTCTCTGTAGCAAGGGCACTCGTCCTTGTTTCCGGATGTCCCAGAAGGTACGCACTTGCATTCTTCACAGCAGATTCCGCAGTACTTCAGGCAACGATCCTGCACACTGGCTTTAGAACACCTCACGCTGCATTTGGAGTCGCAAAACTCTGCAAAAGAAAGAAATTCAGGCCCATTAAATTAATATATTTTGTAGAACTCGAAGAAGGAAGGAGATGCTGGAATCTTCTGAAATTTTCTTTTCTTTTCCTTTTCCTTTTTAGTACGGCTCAGTGTCATTTGAATTGTAATTTTACTTCTTCTTTTTTTAGAAAAAGAGAAGAAAACAGGATCAAAGTTTGCGAAAGTTTAGGTTCCCATAACGGCAAGGAAATTTTATCCAGTGCTTCAGGGTTGGAAACTTGGCAAAAAAGAAACTTATTTAAGACAGATGATCAAGCTAAATCCAGACCGTTTATCTCGACAATCAATGATGGGTCTCAAAGTATGGTCTGGACAGCTTATATATTTATTCTCAAGTGAATTATTATCGATTGACGACATCATTCGGAGTTACAAATGAAGTGAACTTTTATCTTAAAGAGAACAACCTGAAGCAGCAACACCAAAACTTTAAAAAGACAGAACAGAAAGAACAGAAGAAGAAGAATGAACAGGGGATGGGTTGGCTTTCTCGTTCTCACCTGAACCAGCCATGGCAGTCTGAAGATAGGAAGTGCTTAGGAGGAGAAATAAGAAGATAGAGATAGTGGGAAGCTTTGCCATGTTTAGGAAGGAAGGAAATAGGAGGAGCTTTACCAGCAACGATGGGAAGAGGAGGAGGAGGAGGAGGTTGAGCTTGAGATGTGAGGAGTGAGGAGGCTGAGATGGTATTTATAGAGGAAGAATAGAGTCAAACAGCGTATGAGCTGGCAGTCTGGCACATACAAGAGCGAACAAAAAAGAACGCGTGTCTGGGTTGGAAACCGGAAAAGGGCAGTGGTGAGCTTCCATGGTACAAACCAAGCAAAAGGCAGAGAGTTGGTTTGTTTGGGAGGAGTGAGGAAAGGAGAAAGCAAAACAGAGTCGGTGACAAGGCAAGGAAAGGGCGATTCGCTTGCCTTCTGGGCTGGCCTAGGCTAATAAATAAAGAATAGATAAGAATATTAGATTAGAGAATTAGAGTTTTTTTTTAATAATTCATATATTAAAAAATATATATATAAAGCATTGGAGGTGTAAATGCATAAAGATCAAGCGTCGGAAAAAAAACTACAACAACAGGGAAAGGAATGCCCACTTGATAAAGTGCTTACTTTTTAATGTAATCTCTATTGCTTCTATTTATAGAGAATTAATTTTTTAATGTAATTGGACATTTTTTTAAAATTTGACATCACTTAAAATGTCACGTACGAAAAGAGATTACCTCAATGACTACTTATAAATAAAAGAGTTTGCATCATCTCTTATTATGAAAGACAAATGCTACATTGGAATTAAAAGAGTACAAGTTTAGTTTAATTAATTTCAACCATGGTATTAAATCACTTTGACTCATTTTAAACCATGATGCTAACATAACATTATATTAATATAATATTTTATTATATTTGCAAATAAATTACTAAAAATATGTCATACTGCAACCATAATACCAAACAATAGAAAAATGAAATTTTCAGTGATAGAGAAAAATTATAAAATAAATAAAACCATACTAAATTTGAAGAAATGTTCCAAGTTAAATAACACTATACAATTCGATTTTGAAAACATTGCTAACTAGATTTTTAAAAATAAATAAAGGAAGGAGTAGAATTTAAGAGGGTAATGCCATTTCAGTGTAATTTTCCAAAAAAATAAAATTTAAATACATGAGAACGATCCTCTTAATTCCTTTATATTTTTCCAAATTTACAACTTGCCCCCGGCCCATATCCTCGGATAGGGGCTTTGTTTTCAGGCCCATCATGTTGGATCCAGACTCAAAACTTTTAGCAGAATCAATTCGTTGTTGTCTTGCAGGGAAAGTGCCCTAATAGGGGGGAATCAAATTCACATAATTCAATATCAATTTGTGTACCAAGTGGGGACACTTGTCATAACGCTATAAAATTAACGGGCCCACACTTGATTAGTTTCTTTCTTGGGTCTGGACAGGTGACATTTGTTCACTTAAGATTTAGATGGCTGAGTTACTACTAAATTTTCAAGTAAGAAACTATGATTGCAGATGCATGAATACATCTTCCCATATGGGTACCATTGGTGGGCCACCAATCACATGCAATGTTTGGACGGATGGTGGAAGATAAGCCTCTCCATACTGTACAATTTTCCATTACAAGGTATGATTTCACCAAAGTTTTCATTAATTAGTGATGATGTACTACTACCTAAGTTTTTTTTGAAAGGTTAAAATTTCATTAAAAGAACAAGAATACAAAAGATAACAAGAGAGGAGTATAAAGGGGGCCTAAGAGGTATAGACAAATAAAAACTATCAAATTACAAACACCCAAAGAAACCAAAGCAAAATAAAAACACAAAGACTATCCACCTTATATGTGAAAAGTTCTCCTTATAGTTCCATCTACACCATTCTTTGCAAAGAAGTCCGCTACTCCATTAACTGAGCGGCTAATGAGCAAGAATAAAACCTCCATGTACTACTACCTAAGTTAAATGATTATAGTTAAATTTTAAGACACGGAGGATATTAGAGTGTGCTTAAAAAAAATCAAAGTTTGTACTCAGTTTTAAAATTTCTAAAAATTGATTTATTGGGCCCATTTCATGAACTAAGGTTTGTATTTTTACAAAAATAGTATCAGCTGAAATAGGTCAGAATTTGGGCCCATTTCAGTGAACTAAATTTAGGCCATTTCAGCCTGAAATATTAGCCAACCAGTATTTCTTATTTTCTGATAAAATCTAAAATAAGAGGATACAGTAATTTCACAAAAACATCAATCTTGGCCAACATATTTTTTCACCAGTGAAGGGATGACAGAAATTATGAAATGATAATTGATAATAATAATAATAATAATACCGACAACAAAAAGAGGGGTGAATAATTGATTTTTCAAAAACACTTCATCTCTATACATTAAAAGATATTATTTGCAATATAAATGATGATCTAGCACATTCTGATGTTGGGCCTTGGGACAAATTTGTGGTGGTCACCAAATAAATGTCCTTTCTACAACAACATGTATGACATGTTGTGAACAAATGGCATACAATATTTCACAAATAATAGTTTAAAGCTTGGAGAATATAATAAATTATTTTATTATATTTCTGCAGTACACGGCAAGAATGGTAGGAAATAAGTGTTCACATTGCAGTGTCTTCTTTGTGAATTAAAGAGAGACCTGATCTTATTTATAGAAAAAGATAATACAATAATAAAAATGGAATTATTAATAAAAGAGAAAAGACTTAAAATAGAAAATACATCTTTAGAAAATGCTGACTAAATAAATAATCTAATTAAAGTAATTAAATAATAAACTATATCTTCATAGATTCTAACATAAATCTAATTATATCTTATGTTTGGCCCTAAATGTGCGGGGTGGAGTTATCCAACACGTTAGATGCACCATATATACTACCATCCTTGATTTACCATCACTCCAAAATTGCAATCAAATTAGCGAGATTAAGTCTCCCATTTAAGACTGCTAGCCGGGTTGTTCTCAGGGCCCATTGACTGGGTCCGTTTCTGATCGCATTACCCAGTTTGTAAACTGTCCAGACTGGGCCATAAGTGGCCTTAGTGCTCTAACGCCCCACCATATTTAACAAAAGTAAGCCCAAATACAGTCTCGATCAAGCTTTGTGGGAGCCTCACTTGGGCCAAGTATTCAGTGTTCACACGGGCCTACTCCCGGTGCTAAGAAAAAAAATATTTTTTTAAAAAAAAAACATCATTCAGACCAGTGTGGATGATCTCATTAAGAAAGAGCCTAAACAGCAATTGTTAGGCATTTTAACAAGGGATGTGGAGCAGTGCAGTACTTTAGGTATTTTTTACCGGGTTTTGATTTGGGCCCACTGTTTTTTATTCACTGGGTACTGTCTCGGATATATTGAAATATATTTTTCAATTTTTCTCAATCTCTCACAATTTTCTTGAAACCTCTTTTACCTAATCTAAAGACTATAATTGTACAGTGAGGGTGATTTCTGTGGCTTTTTCCATCTATAATAACAGCAGACTGGTGGTTGTGAGTTGTGACTCTCTTCTATGTATGTTGCTTTTGTTCAATAATTACTAGAGATTGATCAATAAAAGGGTCGAAAGATTTAAAAACAATAAGAAAGAGGAATATCTGAAGTCTCTATGCCCATCACTGAGCTCTCAGCTGATATTTTTGGGTCTACAATCGGCCCCATATGATTTCCATGGCCCAATATGGCCAAAACTTTCAATAATATTGACAAAAGTTTTAATATTTTGACGTTCAAAAATTTAGAACTTAGCCCATCAAGGATAATGAAACTTGGGGGCCCCATATTTCTCTACTAAAAAAATCCTCTAGTATTTCTCTATCCCTATTTCTCTTCATTCAAATTGGCCGAAATAAGAAACAGATGAATCATATAGAAGAACACAAAGATTTACGTAGTTTGGCAAAAATCTACCTACATCCACGGAGTGTGATGCACGATTCTATTATGAAGAAAAATGTAGGAATTAAGAAACTCTGTAGTATAGTTATTACATGTATTTATATACTCTCTACCCGACCCTAGAACTATCACAAACAAACACAAACTCTAAATTAACTGTAAATCAAATACACATCTTAATTAGATGTAAATCCATACTAATAATTCTAATTAATAATAACTCTAATTATTCCAACAAAAAAAACACCGAACAATTGGTTACGAGGATTGCCCACCCTTTTCCTATGTCCCTTTCACAGTCTCTCCTTCTCTCTGTTTTCTTCTCTCTCCTATCTCTCCACACATTGGCCCAATGAGGCCTGTTGAGCGAAACCCAACATCCACAAAGCAATTTTTCAGCGCTATCATCTGATGGTAAGGTCGAGAAATAGAGATAACATAGACTGGACCATTTTTATTTTTATTTTTATTAGAGTTCCCTGTATGCAACTTGAATTAGTTGGTGCCTGCGATGGTGATGGACCGCAGTGTCTTGCCGGATCGTCAATGCTTCTCTTTCAATGCACCAAAATAAATCCAATCTCAGTCTTTATGGAATTCATCTTCTTCATTCACGAGTCTACAATGTAAATCCAATTGCCTTCCAAACATGGACGTTCCACCCTCCATCATAACCTTCTTTTTCTTTTCTCATCTTTTAAGTGATGAGATCACTGCCATCTTTTTTGTCTTGGAACACTTGAGACTTTTGTTCATCTGAAAAGATCGATTCCAAGTGTCACGACAGAGATGACTCTGACTAACAAATCAAAACAGGAAGTAAAAGATTCAAAGTCAAAATGTGGAAATTTTACTACTCCTACAAGATTGAATTCTTAAGCAGGAGAGAAATTCCGAAATAATTTAGCAGAAGGCCTTTTAAGTTCGTTCGTTCTAGGGCTGGAAGTGGAGGTCAAGCGATAGCCCACCAACCATAGAAATTTTCCAAGGAAAAAAAGAGAGAGAGTCTTCTAGGAATCACACCATTGGAAAGCAATGTGACCCACTTCGTTGTTGTTGGAACAGCGATTTGTTCCACATGCTTTGATATCTAAGTAATTTCTAACCATGTAATATTTAGAAAAGAAAAAATTCAGTGAAATGAACGAAATTTTAAGAGAGTAGCAATGTCTCCAGTCTTTCTATGATTAAGATGTCCAGGATGTTTGAAGCAATCGATTAATTCTCAAAATATTTACAAATTTTTCAACCTACACACATCGAATAACTTACAAATAATGACCATATAGAAGATTACAATATCCAAATGACTATTTGGACAAAAGTTGAGAAAGTTTTCCTCATACTGGTTAATGTCCCACCTTAGGAAACGAGAGGTGCTAAGTTCGAGCTCATGACCTAATCTGGTGTACCCTATGGGCAGCAGATATCACCCGTCGGGGTTTTACGTTGAATTCTCCTCGATTTCCCAAACGTAAATTTGAAAGGTTTTGCTCGTACTAAATTTTTATTGAGATTTTTTTAAGTTTTCTATTTTTTATTTACTTAAAAGATATCTTTACATTTTCTATAAAAAAAAATTTTCAAAAAAAATATAAACTTCTCGTTAAAATTTTAAAAAGCCTACTTGACCATGCAGATTGAAGGTCAAATTTTGTACAAAAATTGTTTTTGCTTGTAAACAACAATTAGCACCTTATAATTTATTTTATAGGGCCTATTCGAGAAACTTTTGTCACCCACATTACCCTTCATGCTCATTATTTGTCACGCACTTGGCATATTGATCATAATCATAATAACATTTACGTTTTAATTGAAACTAAGTTTTCATATTATTATTGATTTTTTAGCATCAGAGTCCAAATCTATAATCACCCCATCTAATTGATTTTTGAGATATTACTATATATATATATATATACTCAACCAATTCTCTTAAGCAATGTCAAGCTAAAAGTAAACCCACAATACACATCTAATCAATAACAATAGATCATCAGTCAAGAAGGTTTAATGAGCTTTTCTTGAATTATAATAAAAAATTGAGATAAAAACCTTATTGAAAAAAAAAATGATTTAATTTTCAGAATTTGAACTGTCATAAATTATTGAGCTTTTGTGATTCATCATGTATGTGCTATGTTTTAAAATAATAGAATAAAGATAAGACTTTACTCACCTTCACTTGTATCATTCTATATACTGTCATGCATCCCACCTACTCAAACATTTTTTCAGACTTAAGGAGGTATTTTCTTAATCTCAATCTTAATAAGAATGTAAATATCAGCTTTGTCGATCTAACCCATGTTGACTGCTATAGTTATGACTGCTGCATTCTTAAAGTCATGAAATACGGCAAGCTCTGGAAATAGAGTTTCACGTGGCTGACATAATAGAAGAAAATGTTGGTTGATTGGATTATTGAGAAACATCCATCGTTATCCATAATATCCAAATATTAATGAGTTCCACAGACAAAACATCAGTCAACAGTGAAAGTTGGTAAAATATCAGCTTCTTAAATTATTTAGTCCAAATATCATTTCTTTGTTTAAAATTTGGTACGGGGTCATTGACATTCATTATGGTACACAGAAATGATTACATATAAAAAAATTATATTGAGCTTTTTAATAAATAATAAATATAAAATTTGAGTTTATTTTATTTAAATTTTCACCTGATCATTGCTGCCTGTGTTTTTAGAAAAGATAAGGGGTTATATATTATATAACACGTATAGTATAGATAGTTTGATTAACACGATAATTGTAGAGCATGGTTCAGTTTTTAGACCGGTTCGTTACAATTGGTATTAGAGTATGGTTCAGTTTTCTGCTTGAAGGTATGGGCTTGGTTGATGTGTTTGTAGAGCCGAGTATCGCTCTGACTTTAAGGGGATAGATTATAATACCTTATTTTAAAAAGTCTCATATTGCTAATTACATTGAAAATTCCTTAATATATAAGTAGTAACATTCCTTCTTCGAACAAAAAGTCTTTTGAGAGCAACAGTGAGTTGACTCGCCAAAATAAAATCATACAAACCTATGTATAAATCCAAAATTAATAATATTATGCTAACAAGACAAGTCCTTACAACCATATACCAAAAGCCATGAAATTAGAATTTGAGAAGAGCTTTGAGCCTTTTGGCACTGAGGTACATAAAGAGAAAAAAACAAAGCAAAGCCTTGTCGACTGAGCAGCACAGTCAAGTGGGTAGCTTTTGGCTGGAAAGATGTAAAAACCTTCTGGACAGTGCGGCTTCACCCACTTGACCAACCAAACCCACACTTGTACTCTTCCTCGTGTTGTAGACTTCAGGCTGTGGGTCAACAAATTGGATATACCATTAAGGCATTAACCCTAAGGGATTGGCTGGATGGCATGGGATAAAACTTTAGATTGAGGTTTTAGGTGAAGGGTCATTTTTCATGAGATTATTTTTTATCGAAGATCTTGGTATGTGTATGTAAAGAGGTATGTATGTGTCTCAAAAGATTAGTCGAGTGAAATGTGTCAACACATTCACTTATAAAAAAATTAGATATACATTGTATACAAGGATCATGAGTCATCCATTATCTTGAAAAAACAAACAAACTATACTATTTAAATATTAAAGAATCTTATAAAAATATATAAATTCTTATTCTCATTAAAATAAAAAATAATTGTTAATGTGTACTCAATTCTATAAAGTGTTGCATGTTATTGAAATAATTTTTTTTTAAAAAGGTAAGAACTTTCACTGTTAAATTTACGCATCAAGAAAAAGCAACAAAATAAAATATAAAATATCACGAGTCTATAGAATGGGATGTAACCCATATTTTGTAGATGTACAAAATAGAGATCCAGTACTTGTAACAAGCTTTTTCCCCTTCCTAAAAGGGCCTCTTTCTCTTTTAAGGAATGATCTTATGGAGTTCATCATTTAATGCAAACAATCAGATAATCAAAATTGAAATAATAAAGCAAAATAGAGGTTGAAAATTGCAGAAAATAGAGCATAAAGTGTTGTTGCTATAAATCAATCAAGATAACTGAAACTTGAGACTTCAATCGTTTGTGGGGATTTACTAGTGAATGAGGAATGCAGATTTATTGAACTTGAAATCAACTAAGAAAATTTAACTTCTAAATTTAAGTGAATTTCTTCGAGCTCCATGGCTTAATCTGATATAACCTAAGAGTAGTGAGTATCATCCATAGGAATTTTACGTTCGATTTCCTACGATTTTCCATACGTATATTAAAAAAAAGAAAAAAAAATAGGACAATGGAACAAAGCAAATGTAATTTAACAAGCTTAAGCTAATGCATGCACAAAAGAGAGGAACTTAAATGTAATTTAACAAGCTTAAGCTAATGCATGCACAAAAGAGAGGAACTTAAATGTAATTAAGGAATCTAATGAGGCGGAACTTCTTGGTATTAGGAGAGTTCTTTCCTTAGGGGCCTTATTAGGGGGGGAGAAGTTAATTATTGAAAGTAACTCTTCCAATGCTGTAAAATGGGCAAAGGGTTTGAAACGTCCACTTTGGAGACTGATCACCTTGGTAAGGGAGATTAAGGAATTATCGATGGGCTTGGAAGTATCTTTCTCTCAGATTAGTAAATCAGCAAATGGGGTAGCGAATTTCCTCACAAAGAATGGTGTAGATGGGGTGATCCATTGCACTTTCTATACCCCCGCTGAGTAGTTCTTTGGGGACGTTCATTGTTGATGTTTTTGTTGGATTTTTTGTTCTTTTTGTTGGGAGGGAGCTTATTTCTCATAGGCTTCCCCCCCTTTTTTATTTTCTTCTTGTACTGTAATCCTTTTATTAATGAAAGTCTACTCTTAATTATTTCCAAAAAAAAAAAAAATGTAAGAAGGAGTGAAATTTAATGGGTTGATTTTCACTTTGCAAGGAGTTTATTGGGTGCTCATCATAACACTTTTATTTATCATAAAATGACTACATGAGAAGAGGTAGCAGGTGTAAGACGATCGAGGCGACTTAGACCAAACCTGGGTTAAGATTTTAAAAGTTTATCATAAATAGTACAATTAGAGGCAAGCCGGGTCCAATTGAGATAGGGGTGTGGCGCATGATAATAGTAGTTGAATATTATTAGTGGTTTTAAAATATGTTGAGATTATGGAATCAAATAAGACAAAATCATTTGCAATTTCTATATTAAGGTATGAAAATAGCAACTTCATCATTGAGGGTGACTCACTTAATGTTATTTATTGGCCACAAACTTTTTGACGAAGATTAAAGTGTAGAAGTGATGGCCCATAGTACAAATATCGTGACTCGGGCTTCAGATTGGGTGTATAAGGAACTAGGTTTATTATGTCATCTAAGAGTTTAGTTTTTGTATTATTTATATGTTGTAAATATATTACTTCCTACTGTCTTATTTTATTTGTCTCATTTGAAATATTTGTATTTTTTAAAAAATTCTCTATATAAAGCTAACTCTTATGTGATCTCATCCATTTTCAACACATTTTATACTACTCAAACATAAATGAGATAATTATTTTGAGACAATTCCAAAATCCATATACGACAACTAATTTAAGATAGAGAGAGTATAAGACTGTGTGGCTTTGTATAATTCTAGTTTTGTATCGTACTTCTTTCGTATCAATGAAATCAATTCCTGTTTTCCTGAAAAGGTTAAAAAAGGGAGTTGTATCTCTTTAAGTGGGGCAAGTCTATTAAATATTTGGGCTGAAATGTCCAACTATTAAGACATCATGTTAGACAGTAGATTCTAATTATTATAAAAAAAATTATATATATGAATAAATTATCATAGAGGTTTTTTTTTTAATTTACATATGAAAAATCGTGGGATATCTATAGTAAAATTCCTACAGGTAAACTCACTATCCTTATGGCACAACAAGATTAGGCCATAGAGGTTCGAACCCGCAACCTTCCACTTCAGGACAACCAGTTGAACTACACCCATAAGTTATTTAACTGTTAAATGGAATAATTGAATCATTTTAACCCATAATTTTTTAATTAAAAATATTATACTATTTTTTCCTGCAAAATTCTTGATATGATTTCAATAATTATTCAAATTAAGTGTATCTACCGAATATTGACAAAGAGGATAAAAAAAAAAAAAGAGTCATTTGTTTGAATTTTGAAATCATCAATTAATTAAAAGAGAGAAATCCAATGTCCCGCTCTCTGATTAACAATCACAAGAATGTATATACAGGAAGATCATTTGGGAATTAATATATTTATATTAAGAGAAAGAAACTAAAGACAATGGCTGCATTTAAAGAATTGCGGTGAGAAATGCTTTTCAAATCTACCCATCAACTCACAATCAACTGTCTGTCTACGCCTGTGTTTAGATATTATAAATAATATTATCATAAAAACAAGTAAATAAAAGGATTAAAAGAAATATTTTTGGTATAGATGTAAAATGCTACTCTTTTACAAACCCTCACATGCATCCCAGGGTTGGATGGGACCGAGAGGGACCAAATTAGTCAGTTTGTGTAATATTTCGGTCTCTCTTTTTTTAATAGGAGAATCTTCAAAGATCCCTACATCCAATGTCTTTTACTATTTCTGTAATTTTAATTTTTAATTGATATACAGCCGATATGGAGCAGCGATATGTTTTTATTAGTGTAACATAATGTATGGACCATTACAAACTGATATATACCTATCTATCAACAGTTTGAATTTCGCAGTCAGAATTTTCTCACAACATTACAGTCACACAACGTACTAAGTACATTATTTATCCACAATTGAATTAACTACAAAATCACTTGAATATTTTCACCCAATCTAAATTTCTTCTATCTCTGAATATTTTCACTGAAATTCACTGACTCATGCGATGAGATCTGATTCATTTAGTAATCTGATTCATTTACTATCATGATGAGAACTCATTGGTTTTATTACTATTTTAATGTTCAGTCCTACTAATAAAGAAAGGGTCCAGATGTGATTGTCATGCTAGAATGGGTGACCAAACGGTGGCTTGAAATCATTAATCAACCGAACGAATTAATTGAATTTATACTTAAAGAAGAAAGTGGTAAATCATATTTTGATTTTATAGGAAATCCAATTTATGATATTATAGAAAAGGAAGGCAAGGTAGCAGGAATGTCACCGAGTAGTCTGAATTAGAAGGAAGACTTCAAAGACACAAAAGGGATTTATTTAGGTCTCTCTCTCTGTCTTAAACCCATTTGTAAAATGGAATGTGGTCCTTAATCCCAATTTAAGTATGTTGTTGTGTTGTCGACCCAAAAGAATTATAATAAGATTTAATAATGTCATACGTGTAATTTATATATATTTAATGTGCATGAATAATATTAAAATTTAATTTTTAAAAAGAAAATATTAGAAAGCGGGTCAGTCACATGTGGAGCTCAACCCTAATAAGGCTACATTTTTCACACAACTATCCCATTATCAATTGTAATATTTCTCAAAATGAACCCACTTCATTGATCTTGAACGTTGGATTAGAGATTTACTGTTCTTTAAATCATACAAACACCGTGAACTATGAATCAGTGATTAAGACGAATTGTACTGTGTAGTCACTTGGATTTGAATATGTGATGCATTTTGTGGTTATTCGAGTTTAGAGGCCATCAACTTAGACATAGTAAAATTTGATTTAATTTGATGATTCGAATCAAACTCAAGTATTTTAAATGGATTTCAACTTTTGTGATTCGAACTTACTAACTCACTTAATAAATAAGTAAGTAATGAATTGAGAGTTATTAATTCAAATCTAAAACAGACCCGACTCAATTGATCTGTTTTTAAGTCTACCTTAAACTAGATTTGATAAAATTTGATTCGACGTGATTACTTGAATCGAATCCAATCAATTTAAAAAAGTATAGGTTTAAAATTTTATGATTCGAATTTGAAATAGATCCGAACTAACTTACCTATCTAATAAACAAGTGATGAATTGAATATTTTTTATCCGAATTCAAATAAAACTCAATTCGACCCATTGCAATGTGACATCAAGTTGTAAGTAGGGTCATAACTCATAAGGGATTAAGGGGTATTCCACTGGGTTGAAATATTTTTAGATATAAGAGTAATTTTAAGGAGTTTTCTTATTTGAGACTCTATAGAGAGATGGAATGATGAATATCATGTTGTATCGTATTGTGCTAATGTCTTGTATTTTATAATGATATTAGATATTGTATTGTGCTTAAATTTTGTATGAAGTCAATAATTCCATTCTTGAACATAATAAAAAGGTTATTATCAAACAATGAACAGAGGCATACATAAATCTCATGTGTGTTTGTTTGTTTATCTATTGTATTATGTTTTATTTAGAATTCAACATATTTTATTTTTAGATATACTGAAATTGATGTTATCTTATTGTAGATCTAATCATAATATTGAACCTATGAACAAATTATATGGTAGATTCTTTATTTTCAACAACTTAATGAGGCTAAAACTTAAGTGGTCTTACCTTATGTTAGAATTTAATCTACAATTCAATTAACGTTAGCAATCAATCAAACACGATTTAATGTAATTCAGCTAAAGTTGTGTTCATCTTGTATTGATCGAGGAATCCCTACACTTGGACAATAGACATATTCTCATATTGATATGATTCCTTCAAAATATGTCATCTAATAACCTTATATTTTTATATATTATGCAGATCATCAGATATTTCAGTAGGGTATGAGTATAGCTAAGAAGACCCATTTCGGATTTGGGTTGGAACTCTAAACATAGATATGGAAGCATTTTCATTCTCTGTCGACCCGAATCATCGACAACTCGACATCACCGACGGCAGGTAAGTTACTAAGTTAGTTGCAGGGTTAGTTAACGTGGGGCCCACTCATTGCAGTTGGAATGCTATTTGAGAATTCAATCAAACTCATTAGCGGTGGGCCATTTCAATGTAAATGAACAGTTATTTGCCCTAACTGTTTATTTAAAGGTATGTTTAATTTAAATTCGATGAATTAATTTTTAAGAGATTAACCAAACACAATTATACAAAGGGAGCAGTAGACTAGATTCAACCTAAAAAGGTCCCTCTAACTAGCAGAAGGTGAGCCCTACTGGGGGCATGTAAAAATGAACCAGTTATTTACTCATGTAATCAATCATTTGAGGATTAAATCTTTAAAAGGAGGCACGTCAGATTAGCGCTCCATCTCATTTAAGCAATATCAACTCTGAAATTTCAGGAGTCTTAGGTGCAATGCATTGGTGGATGTCGTACGCTCTGAGATCAGTGCAAGTAGAGGTCCTACAATCCATTGGTCACATTGGAGGCCCAGGCGACTGTCTACTTATTCCAAAATAGGGCCGGCCCTACATTTAAGTATGTGATCCAAATCCACTTACCAATTAACGAACTCACTAAACCGAATCCACAATCAATGCGAGGAGATGTGACCCGTGTCCGGCCCTTTAAGCACGGGTAATTTTATAGCTCCCACCTTATTATAAAAAGAAATTATAGAAATATATAAATTATTATATGAATGGTTAAATTATCAAAAATAAAATAATATTTTTTTATCAATTATAATCAATCAAATGTGAGAATGTATTGTATGTATACAAAAGATTAAATTTTAATTTAAAAGAAATAATAATTTAAACTATAATTAAATGGATTTTATATCAGACCTTACTGTTGAAATATACAAAATGCCAATAATGTACCAGTTTAGCCGTCAATGTTGAAATATGGTGGAGGCTCATCTACTATACTAAGGTCTTGGTCGGGTTGGTTGTATGTATACAATTACAAAATCTACAAAGAAAATAATTTTATATTATGTTGAAAAAGTTAAATTTATATTTTGCCAAAAGATATAATTAACATTATGATATCTTATTTTTGAGCCAATTCTCGTTAGGACATTCGAGTCAAACTCTGACTTATCCAATATGACTATAACTCGCTTCTTCTAGAGTTCAAAATTGAATATGATATTTAAAATCTCAGTCACATGCCTAAATATGTACAATAATATCATGCAATATAATGTGTAGGTGAACATCTCAAGTAAAAAATTGTATATTTCGTATTACCTAGGCTTAGGCTATGTGGGCTTAAAATGAAATTCCTTTTGTAATATTCTAGAAAATATAAATTTGTATTTTATAAATTTTATATTTATATTAAAAGAATCTATCTAAATAAGTCAATTTTTTTTAAAAACGTATAAACTAATGATATCCCATATGTGTAGTATTTCCAAAATAATAAAGTCTGAAAGTAGAAAGTACGGCTGTTTAAGCAGTCACGCAGTGTACCAAAACAACAAGAAGAAACCGCTTTACTATTCACGCACTTCGCACCCCCGAAGACAAGCTTTATTATGGCGACGACGTCCGCTCCCCACTATTTATTATTATAACAAACAAATCTCAAGTCTGATTTCTCTCGGTGTCTCTCTCGCTAGTATTTGTCATCACTTGCTTTTTATTTCCATTCCCACTTATCCTTTTTCCTCCCTTTTCCTTTATTTTCCTTTGTTTTATCGGCTACCCAAACACCATGTTTCCTTAGTTCTTAATTCCCACTTCACTTTCCTTTTCTGGTTTCTCTCATTCCAGTTTGGTATGTTCTGACTTATCAGAATGAGAAAAATCCTCCTCCTACATTCTCAATGACTCTCTTCTATTCCTAACCTTTGTTTCACACTCTTTGTTTTTTTCCTCTTTTTTCTCTCTGTTTCCCCCTGCTTTTTCTCGACTAGTGTTTTGCCAAACAGAGATGGAGAGAAAGCAGGGTTTCTTCTCGCATCTGAAAGAGGAAGTGGTGAGGGGGCTATCGCCGTCGATGTCTCGAGCCAAGAGTCCGGCGAGGAGTGTGTCGCCCATGACGGGGCTCTTGAGGAGACGCAAGAACAACGTGGCGCAACCTGAACCGTTGATCACGAGATCCGGGAGTCTGAGGCCGGTAGGGGAGACTCTCGCGCCGTTGATGGAAGGCCCCGATCCGGACGGCTGTGATGGACAAAATGAGAAGAAGGATGGCTGGGGACATTGGATGAAGGACCATCTATATCGGGCGCCGTTCTCTTCCTCTTCGTCCTCGGCCGCGTCGACGGCCTGCAGACGCGCTGATCTGAGGCTTCTCCTTGGCGTGATGGGCGCACCTCTCGCCCCGGTGCACGTTAGCACTTCCGACCCTTTGCCTCATCTGAGTATCAAGGACACTCCCATTGTCAGTCTCTTTTTCTTTTCTACCCTCTCATTTTAGTTTCCGTTTGGATGCATGGAAAGGAAAGTTCTTTTCTTGAGCATGACTGTCTTTTACCCAAATATCGTTAGACCCAGATCGATTTTTACTTGAAAACGATTATTTTCCAAGAAAGTGGTTTCCTTTCCCGCGCATCTGAAGTTCTGAAGCAAGCATTACTTACGTTCCTTTTCTATTTCTTCCTTTGACGGTTGCATTTATTCTTTTTTTCCCCTCTGTTTCTCTTTAATTCATCTCGGGTGATTGTGATTGTTTGAAGTTTAATTGGTTTCAGTCAATAGCGGAAATAAAAATATATTTTTGTAAAATATTTTTCTTAAATTTTTTATGGCTTTGTTTTGTTTCATTCTTTTGGTCGACAGAAACAGGGAAACCTTTAAAATTTTCAGTCTTTTTCCTTCTTAGAAATTACTATAGTGTTTTTCTTGGTTCTTACGTTTCTTTCTTTCTTTCATCTTTCATTTAATAAATAGTAAATGAGGTATAACTTTCTTTTTCTCTCTGACATCGTTTCGTATTTTTAGTTTAATTAATATTTTTGGCTTGTCGGTCGCTGTCTCTAATTTTTTGCACTCTCTTTAGCATGTAGTCTCCTTTTGTAAAGAAATTTGTGACTGGGTGGATATTTTCTCTCTGTGATTTTTATTACAATGTGGGTAACTTTTGTAATTTATTATCATTATTAATTTTTTGTTCTGGTGGAAAGTAAAGTACTTTTCTATAAAGTATCAATTTTTTTACTGAAAATGGTTAAATCACTTCTATTTTTTTTGTTAAAGATGATACTTTTCAGAGAATTATCTCAATTTCCACTGGTATCCGTACCCAAATAGTGCCGAAAGGAAATAAACGAAAATGTGTATGTTACTTGTTATTTCTAATAAATTACTGAATGGTGATTTTATGGAAATATTTTTCTGAGGTCTTTCTTGTGTGGCCTCTTTTTCCTTTCCTTTTTAATAAATAATTTGTTTAGGTTTTTAGTGATAAGGATGTGGAATTTTGTGGTGTTTCTGTGCTTTTGATTTCTAATTAGCGTGTGAGATCAGAACTTGTTTTTTAATTTTTGAGAGATCAAAATTTGGGTGTGCATGAAAGGAAGAGCCTGCAGGAAAATAATCATTTTAACCAAAAAATTGTTATATTGACAGATAGTTTTAGTTAATACTCTTCGGATTTATGGAAAGAGAGGTTATTTTCCAAGAATGTACTTTCCATGCATGCAATTGGTGCCCCAAAAAGTGGTTATTTTCCTAGAAGGAACCTTCAATGGATTCAAAAGGATCATAAGATGGCAAAGGGATTTTAACCAAAAATTTGTTATATTGGTTGATATTTTTTGTTAATATTGTTTGGATGTATGGAAAGAGTGGCTATTTTCCATGAAAGTACTTTCCATTCATCCAAACGGTGCCTTAAAAAAAGCGGTTATTTTCCTTGAAGGTACCTTCCATGGATTCAAAAGGTCATAAGCTGGCAAAGGCTTATGTAGTGAATAATTTCTCATGCACTTCTGTTTCAGTCTTTAAGATTTCTGAGCCAATGGATGGATGTTGCTCCTTCCAATTTCTTGAAGCCCTTTCATGAAGTTTTTTTTTTTGATCTGGTGGTAATGGGTATTTATGCAGGAAACATCATCTGCTCAATACATACTGCAGCAATATACTGCTGCATCAGGAGGACAAAGATTGCAGAACTCTATCCGCAATGCATATGCAATGGGAAAGTTGAAGATGGTAGCCTCTGAATTTGAGACTGCTACCAAGGTAGTGAAGAACCGGAATGTATCCAGAGCTGCCGAATCGGGCAGTTTTGTGTTGTGGCAGATGAAACCCGACATGTGGTATGTGGAGCTTGCAGTTGGGGGAAGCAAGGTTCATGCTGGTTGCAATGGAAAACTTGTCTGGCGGCACACTCCCTGGCTTGGTGCTCATGCTGCCAAAGGACCTGTTCGGCCCTTACTTCGTGCCCTTCAGGTGAAGTTGAATCTGCTATTTTCCACCTTGTAGTACTGGTGCATGGTTTTCTGGTGCTGTGTCAAATTCCATTATGTTTTAGTTTTTCTTAGATGTACCAGATTTTCCTCCATGTCAATAGGTATAGGTCAACTGCCATTCTGCTTTCACACACATTGCAATTTGTTTAACCCACACATACCTTAACGCAGTCTGATCTGTTTGCCATTTGCTTGATTTCCATTGGATCTCTTCACAGGGACTGGATCCAAGAACCACAGCCAGCATGTTTGCCAATGCCAGATGCATTGGTGAGAAGAAGATCAATGGGGAGGATTGCTTTATACTCAAGCTATGTGCAGATCCACAGACATTGAAGGCCAGGAGTGAAGGCCCTTCAGAGATCATAAGACATGTATTTTTTGGATATTTTAGTCAGCGGACAGGGCTTCTAGTCCACTTGGAAGACTCCCACCTGACCCGCATTCAATCAAATGGTGGAGATACAGTCTACTGGGAGACCACCATCAATTCCTTCCTGGATGATTATTCCCCTGTTGAGGGTATAATGATAGCCCATTCAGGCCGATCTGTTGTGACCCTTTTCAAATTTGGTGAGACGTCAATGAGCCACACCAAGACACGGATGGAGGAGGTGTGGTCGATCGAGGAGGTGGCCTTCAATGTACCTGGTCTGTCAATGGACTGTTTCATCCCTCCTGCAGATATAAGATGTGGGTCAATTAGTGAAACGTCTGAGCTCCCCCAAGGAGAGAGGGAGAAGACTATGGCTGTAGGGGGCCTCCGGTCGAAAGTTGCTGCACTGGAGAAAAGGCAAGATGACCTAGATAACATCATATGGAAAGTTGAAGTGTAATTGGTAGGATCAAATAGGGTTTGTTTATACACAGTAGTTTTCATTGACTAACAACGTTAGAGCTAGAAGAAACTGATTGCAGAATTTTGGTTGGAGTATACATCACAAGAAGCTGATTGCAGACTTTTGGGTGGTATGCATAACTGTCCACCAGTTAAGTGCATAAAACACACACAGCCTCAAGTGAATTTTTTATGCTCTAGACAAGTACAGAATATGGATTCGGTATTCCAAGCAGGGGGATTGGAATAGATGGAGGTTAGTTTTTTTCTCAGTCTACCTTCCATACCTGAAGAATCTTGGAATTCTATGATTTCTCAGACAGTCCACTAACCTACGATTCTATAAATTCTGTGTCTAGGAGGAAGCACAGCAGCAACAAGAACTCATCTGCTGGTGTGTTTGTTGCTCCTAATGCTTTTCTGTTTTTGGGTTTTATGGCGTGTCAATTGATCTTGGAAGCTGTTTAGGGTGTGGGAAGGAAGAGGGATTTGTCTAAGGCCAGGACAGGGTAAAAAGTGGAGTAGATGAAACCAATTTTCTTACCTTCTTTAACCAGTTGCAATTGTCTGATCTGTTTTTCTGGTTATGGATTGTGCCAGTTCTATTGAAAAATGTAAACAAACTTGTTATTTCAGACATTCAATGCTTATAGCCTTATATAACATATTCTTTTCCGATTGAAATTATTCCACTGTATTCAGCTGGGGGGCATACTCTATGTAGAGGGACCTCAAACATCTTTGACAGTTTTTGAATGGCTGTAGCTTTTGGTACATGTTGCTTCATGTTTCGTTGATCATGATTTACCCCTATTTTTTTCTCAGCTTGAAGATTCCAACCTTTAGCCATCCACTAATACTACATGGCTAACTGCAGATAGTAGAATGAGAAGAGAACATGATTTTATTTATTTTATTTTGAGGGAGGAGGGAGTAGCTGTGTAATAGGATGTTAACCAGTTGAGTGAAACAAAGCACATTTTCTATTTGTTTTAGATGAAAAAACCTAACCTAGTAATTAATGTATACTGTGTAAGAGAGAGGATTAATGCAGTGCTTGGGAAAATGTATGTGAAGAATCATTACGGTTACAGCATGGCAGAGGGTAAGAGGAGAAGCAGGAGGCCCATGTGGTTTCTCTTTCTTGTGGTGTTATTTTTCCCCTACCTGCTCTTGCAGACTTGTCCCCCCTCCCCTCTTCAAGTGTCTTTTCTTTTCCTTTATATTCCTTGGAAGCTTCCTTCCACTCTATTTCCGTCGTTCACATTAGCTTTTCCTACTCACATTCTGTATATAATTGGTCTTTATGTGATACAGGTATGCCATGTCCATGTCAACTTGTCTAGGTTAGCCAACGACCAAGGTCCGTTTCCCCATTGGATCTTGACTTTACAAGTCCCTGCAAGTCAGGCCAATACACAATGGTATATATGATGGATTAGAGATGTCAGTCACACAATTGATCTATAGAAAAAATTGTTAAATTTCACTATGACTGTCTCTCGAGATAAATGGCATAAATTACTTGAAATTGATGAGAACGAAGTTAATGACGATGATGATACATGATAATACAGATGATTGAACTAGGGTTGTAACTCCGATTAGGATCATATGTTGGGATGAAGTAGCAAAATATCGAAGAAAAGCTTGGGCCCAGTAAAAGTCAGCCCTGCTTGCCCATCCCAATCATGGTCCTCACTCTCATGAATGTGACCCTAATCACCAGAAAGGAAAGGGAGTTGATGTGCGCGGGTGCTTAATCCTTAATGGAGAGCTGGTGGCATCACCATAATTTTTTTTCTCTCATTTTACCCTTATTTTCATCCTAAAGTGAGGCAAAATTATAAAAAAAACATTAAACTGAAGGAAAATGGAGTTCCTCTCCCAACTCCAACATATTATTCTGTACATTAGGGAAATAGAACAGAATTCAAGTACTTATAAGGTCCTTAGGATAGGTAGTCAATATGTACTTTTGTAGGATATAAATACGTTATAAACATGTTCAACTATAATTTTGTCCACATAGATGTAGTTTAACTAGTTAACCTCCTGTCTTAAGAAGTGGAATGTGGTAGGTTCGAGTCTCTATAATTTAACCTGGTATACTCTAAAGGCAATCGATAAAATTTTACGTTGAGTTTTCTACGGTGGTGCTAAAAGATAGTAAAATTCATGTAAGTTGAAGCATCATGCTCAAGTTAAATAAAAATATGTAAATAAGAGACTAAATTTTTGAAAAGAAATTGGGATGTACTTTTAAGAGTTTATATTATATTCTATGCATGTGGGGTAAAAGATCCAAGGGGTTGATACGATGGACCACTCCGTAGTATTTATGCACAAGAGTGTTGGAGAATGAAAAGACTGAGGACACCCTTTCATTTGTCGGCAATACTGTTAGTAGCCTTTTGGCACCTATGTTGAGGTTTGGCCTGTTCAATGTTATGGACCACTGTTGACGGACTTCCAATCTGCTAAACAAACGTTTTTTTAGTTTTAAAAGAAATCAGTGATGGTTCCAAACTGTGCTTCATTTTGGGTCAAAATGAATTTTGAATATGAAAATAGATTAAAAATTCAGTGAATCAAATTAATTTCCAGACGTATTTTTGTCAAGTGTATCTCGTGGGTTTCTTCTATTTAAGAATTCAAGAATATTTTTTATGACTAATATCTTACAAATTTGAAAAGAATACAGTTGATCTAGCCTAAGTTTCTATATTAGTTTGTATCCAGATTTTGGTCTTTTTTCTGGGGTGGTTTGGGTTCTTGGAAGTTGGAATCTTTATATTTTTGCTTTGTTTTGTGTTCATTTTCTATTTGTAATTTTGGTGTCTTTTTTTCTTAATATACAAATAATTGAAAAAAATATATTAAAAATTCTTTAATAATTAAAGAGCCTAAACTTCTATCTTTTTTACTAAAATTTAAAACTTTAGCCTTCCGTGACTTTTGCCTGATTCACTAGTGTTTTTGCCTTCCGTGACACACTCATTAGTTGTTCTCTGACACAACTTATACTTGGTTGATGAACTTGATGACAATCCACCACTTTGTTGTCAGACTAATATTAACTCTCTAAAGTCAGGGATTTGAATCCGATAGGATATGATATGATTTTAAAATCTTATCATATCGGTAAATATGATTCGTATCGACCGATATGTCGATATTAAAACCGCATCATATCTGCCGATATTAAAATATCGACCGATATCGGTGATTTTTGTTAAAATAATAATAATAATAAGGAGAAAATTTTATTGGTCGATACAATTTTTTCGACCCCTACTCCAAACTATTAGCTGTTTATTTTTTAGGTTCGAAACAATTTGTTCATAGTTATCTCTAATGCAAGGTTTGAAAATTCGACCAAGACTCACTTCAATTCACTCAAATCATTAAGGAGTGAAGGAGGTTTGTCAAAATATATTATTTTGGCCTATTATCAAGTAATTTTTTTTATCAATACTTTGACCATTTCAATTTATTTCAGCTCATTTTTCATCTTAATTTTAATTTTATTAAAATTCCAAAACTTCAGCCTAAGTGGACCTCCAAAACTGGATTTTCCTCACAAACTCTGAGATTTCTAGATATTTGCATATTGTTTTCTCCAAATATCTTGATATTATCGGTAGCTAATATTATCCCGAGAACATTATTTATTACATTGATCGTATGAAGGTGAAACTTTATACACAACTTACTCCTTTTGACATTACAATCGATTACGTGGACTTAAGTTTATTTAATGATATGTCTTGTGAAAGACTGTTGGTAGAGTTTTTAATTTATTTAATTTTTTAAACCTATAATTTCTAGTGGACCAGCTTAGGTAGCTGGGGCAAAAAATTCAGTTTGCGAATACGTATTAACCACAATAGGCCACATCCGTCCACGCTCATCGAAACTCTTCCCAATACACTGCAGTCTTCATTTTTCTAATACGTTGCGGTTGATACACTACATATGAACCGCTTCTTTTACACAAGTTCAGTAGTAGCGTTGAAAATGGACCGCAGTTACAGAATTGCCTATTGTCACTATTGAGAGACAATAAAAAAGGTGTGCAGTTCATGGGACCCGATGTGTTAATTGTAATGCAACTACTCACAACTTTCGCAATTTATGGAGAGTAGAGATATTTAGGACTACCATTTCTTTTTTTCCTTGTTTCAGTCTCAGATTCTTTGGATTCTGAATCTGATTTGCTTACATTCTAATAAACCAAATACATCACTTAAATCAAACTAGAATCCTAATCACATAATAATTCTAATAATCTAAAATACTAAATATATTCCAACACCCTTAAATGAAACGTTCTTTAAACAGTGAAGTGCCACCGTCGCCACCTCATGCCCAATCCACCCACCAACATAAAGCGTTTTGTGAGTGCCCACAACCATTAAGTTCAACTAGTGCTTTGTTTTTCTTCCATGGACCGTCAAGGGCACAGATCAAGTTCCAGTTTGAATCTGGGTCTGAAGTCTAAACTCAGATTTGGACTTTGGGATATCAAGATATGTTTCCTACCCATGTCTGGATTGTGGATCCTACATAAACAATATGATTCTACGTCCAGGTTGATCTGAGACAAATTCAACCAGTTAAAAGTCATCATATTCGACATGTTTAGCATTGTATATCCCTCAGGATATGACTAGAGTCCATAGCCCTTGTCCAGGCCCTAATTCTAAATCATGATTACCAGATGATTCAGTTTCAGGCCATGTTCTAAATCAAGTTCTAACAATCAATCCAATTTGACCAAAATTGAGCTTGACATGGTTAATGCTCCTTGCTTCAAAGATAAAACCATAAAATTTAACTTGTGTTAGTAACAATAACAGGATTCTAGACTTAGGTTTCATATCCAACTGGGCTGACCTTGTATGAGCGATCCACATTCTCCAACTTGCTACCTTTGCATAGCTGGCCTCCTGGCCCATACATAAGCCTAGAAGGCTAGCACACATGCAGCCCAGGCCCAGTCCTTTCTCTGGAGAACTGGGCCTAGCCCATTGACAGAGGCAAATATTTTGTCTAATTATTTCCGTGCGATTGTCATGCACGTCAGGCTGTGTGTACACTTCCAGATAGAGGGCTGTGTACTAGGGGTCAAAATCTCGGTCGAAACTGTGCGCATCGGCCGAGATATCTCGGAATTTCCATGACCGAGATATTTCAACCGATACGCATAGTATCTGCCAGAGATAAAAAAATTCTGCCGAATATCGACTGATTTTTATTTTTTATTTTAAGAAAAATACAAATATCGGCTTGGGCCTGGTCGATATCTCGGCTAATATTTATATTTTTATTTTTAAAAAACAGCCTTTTATTTTTTTAAATGAATTTTTTCAAAAAAAAAAACCACCGAGATTTTCAAAAAAAAATTGAGGAGAGAGAAAAATCTCGGCCGAGATGAAATATCGGCCGAATTTTCGACCCCTGGTGTCTACGCATCAATCAGGGCTTGGGCTTTAAAAGACTGAATTTTATAGTTAGTCATACGCAGGGGTCAAAAAATCGGTCTTGCCGAGATTTTTTCTCTCTCTTCCAATTTTTTTTTTTGAAAATCTTAGGGACTTTTTTTTTGAAAAAATTCATTTGAAAAAATAAAAAAGGTTTTTTTTTTTTTAAATAAAAATATAAAAATATCAGCCGATATTCGTCTGATATGGGCAAATATCGGTCGAGATATCAGCCAGACCCAAAATCGATATTCGGCCGATTTATACCCGTGGTAATACTTTGGAAAGAGGTTCGCAAAACTTATGGGGCCAAAAAGGACCAGACTTCTCTCTTTGGGCAGCATGGAGATAGTCCAGAGTTATTTTTGTATCAGTTCTTTGTTATTTTATTCCTCTGGGAAATAAAAAAATAAAATTTGGAGTTTTTATATTTTCTTCAGCTGTCAATGGCCAAAGCTTAAGCTTAGCTTGGCAAAAATTGTTAGTGTTACGTGTGTAAACAAGAAAAATGGAACGAAAATAAATACAGCACAACACAATATTTTACGTGATTCAGCCCATCTGATCTACATGTACATAATAGTGACTCCCTTGAGTCTTGAGCCCAAATCCGAAGTCCCGAGCGCCTTGTACATCCATGTATACAACACACCGACATCACCTCTCAGTTAATATGAATCTCTCTCATATCCAGAAAAGTGAACCCAACTTCAGTCTTGTATGCCACGTAAATTCATTACCTAAATCACACCATCATCTAGCATGATGCACTTGCTGAAAACATGAGATCCTGCATGGTTTTCAGCCCATCCTCTCGTGTATTAAGAAAACATGGCTAAAGATAGAGAAAATCCAGTCACATCAGAGAGACTTGCTTGTGTTTTCAACCTTGTAGAATAGCACATTCTATTCTGCAATTTCCTTCTCTAGAAGTAGTGCATTCTGTGTTGCCCTCTTTAGTAATTGCTAATTGATCTTCCAAAGAGAATTCTTAGGTAATACCTTAGAGCAGGTATTTCTTTCAGTCTCTATTTAGTGGAATCGAGTCACATGATCCCAACAAAAATCAGAAATTTGAATAGGCTTTTCTCATCAGATCCTGTCCAATCAGTGGAGAAACTAGACCTGCAATGTGAATGGACCATGGAGATTTATTAAAGTCTTCATTACTCTCTTTTTTTAATAACACGGGTATCTCCACTCTAGACTGAAAGTGAAACTAATCTCACCCATACATGAAACCATGTACAAGCCTCCTTTACTTTTGATAGGAAGTTAGTATAAAGATGACTGAGCATTGGGAAGTCAGTTCTTAAAAAATCTGCATAAAATAAATGGGCTCAAACATATATTTTTTATCAACGGGCCATGCTTGGGTTCATTTTCTTAAGCTTCAGGGTTTAAGAGAACTCATGAAGCCGATTGGGCTTTTGAGCCTTTAACTCACTATATGTTTATGAAATATTTTATATTATATAATTATTGAATTTCATAAAATAAAATGACTCTCTTTCTCCATCCCATAAACAGTTTTGAATAGACAAACTTCAGCCTTTTACCAATTCAAATACACAGGCTTAGGCTTTAGCCCAAGAAGCCCATAGTCTGCAGGTGGGCTTTAGTTTTCAGAATTACAAATGAGCTTGGTTTAACCTGTAAACAGCCTTAATTACCTTTATATTGATGACTAGGACAGAGTCCTGGTGAATTGAGTAGATAAAACGAAATGAAGGGGACCGTTTTAAAGATAGAAGATCAATGGCTCAACATCAACAATCAAATAATGTTCCATACAATATAAGAAACTCCAAAGAATCCATCTCAATTGTGTAGGGTATAGACACCCCTAACAAACATATTTAAAATGAGGCACAAATGTAGAAGAGATTAAATCCTAGCCGATGAGGCCAACCAAGAAAATGAGTGCCCATCCTGTGATCAGGCTTCCCGCAATGTTCCTCATAGACACCATTTTCTCTGCTCCACTCTGCCAAGGTAAGAAAAAAAAGGAGAGATCATCAAACCAACCATTATGGCATCACTAACAAGTAACAACTGAATTGAATAACATCAATAACAAGCTGCTTTTCTTTTGTTTTCGTTTTTTTCTTTTCTTTCCATTTCTTTTACCTTTCTCTTCTAGAACTAGACCTAAAAGTGGAATAGAACAAGTAATTACTAGACTAGGTTGCTCTTTGTAAATTTATTCAGCGTGTAAGTAAAAAGGCTTCTACATATTCTGAAGATTAGTTGAATATTCCAACGGATCTCAATATCTTGATCATAAAAAAAATAAAAAATAGATATAAATGGTGTAACATGGATCTAAGAGACCCATGCTTTTATTGAAAATTTAATATTAATTTTATCATCTTAAATCAAATCACTAAAATCATCTATCAGATCTCTAGTTAATGGGTTTCAGACAATTGCTTCAGGCGTTTACTGTTACTCAAAGCACTGCTTTTATTCATCGTTGGATCCGATTCTGGAAATCCCTCATCTAATCCAACGGTTTAGATGTCTACTAGGGATCTACTCCAGATGAACATGACACAACTAGATCAGTGCTCCCGCAACCTACATTGCGGGAGGGAGTGTAAGTTCATACATACATGGAACAAATATCTGACGTGACCAAGTTTTAAAAGTGATCAACGGTTTAAGGATCGAAAGGCCCACTGGTGATGAATGGTTGGGATCAGGTTTGCATTTTTGTTAGTTTAATTTTACTTTTAAACAACTCCCGCGGCCTACGAAGTCTGAAGACGGATGATCCGACATTCCGACCTACGTTGATCCGAAAACCCCATTCCGATAATCACCAATGAAATAGGATTTGGGTCAATCGTTTTGAAATTAATGGGTTAACTTTGGTCAATCTGATCTGAATGGAAAAGGTTGTAGTAAGGTCGAAGTAGTCGCCATTAGCAGTGACCAGTAGCCATCTAAGGGAAAAGAAGCCAGTAGAAGTCGAGGAAACACAATGTACCTGATCGACGGTGGAAGGACCCGGTGAGCCAATTGCGATGGCCGGCCCAGGCGACCCGGTCGGCGGCGCGGGAGGGCTCAAAAGAGCAGGAGCTGGTGCCGGAGAATGCTTATCCTTGGTTTTCTTCTTGCCCGGAGCGGGCGCAGGCACTGCAGCAGGGGGAGAGGAAAGTGGGGCAGGAGGCGGGGTTGCAGGAGGAGGGGTTGCCGGAGGAGGGGTTGCTGGAGGCGGAGGACTGGCAGGGACTGGAGCTGGGGGAGGAGAGAGGGGAACAGGAGCAGGAGGGGGTGAAAGGGGCGGTGCGGGAGGTGGCGAGGCTGGCGGGGTGGGCGGTGGCGAGGCTGGCGGGGTGGGCGGTGGCGAAGCTGGTGTGGCAACCGGTGGGGTGGGAGGAGTCGTGGTGGGCGGTGGGGTGGAGGCTGGAGGATTAGAAGCGGGCGCTGGGGTAGTAGGAGTGGTGGGAGCTGGTGTTGTAGGTGTCGTGGGAGCTGGCGTGGTAGGTGTTGGGGGTGTTGGGGTCGTCGTGGGAGCGGGAGTGGCTGGGGTGGTAGGAGTTGCTGGAGTACCAGATGGCGAGGAAGCAGGGCCTTGGCCGCCTACACCAGCGACTGCAATGTAGAGAAGTACGACGATGTAAACGCCGCGGTGATCCATGGTGAAGCTCTTCCTTATCCTCCGCTCTTCTTCGCTCTAAACGTGGGCCAATGTGAGTGGAAGAAACGAAGATAAGAGAGAGAGAGAGAGAGAGAGAGAGAGAGGGAGATAGGGGGTGTGATGAGAGGAGTGTGGAAGATGGAGAGAATAAATAGGAGAAGAGAAGAGAAAGGAAAGAGAGAGGTGGGACGGGGGCGGTTGGGGGGAGTTTCTTTCAATTCCTTCATTCATATTACATACCCAACATCAGAAAATGGCATGGATCTGGGCCACCGTCATATGTGGGCCCTAAATCCATGTGCCGGAATGATGTCTTACAAAAGAGTAACGCTACGTCAATTTGTTAGTCCAATCACTTGCCTACACGTAGCATCGGGCTACTGTTTTTGTCGCAATCAACCGGTTTAGTCCGCGGATGTTAACTATCGATCCAGTTAGTAAAATTGCCAGAGAAGAAGGTGGTTGAGTAAAATATAGCTATCAGTTTCTACGCTCTTCTCCTCCACCGTCTTCTATATTTATAATTTTATATACTAATTCCACCATTACAGCATTCTCTCATTGTTTCTCGAATATAAAAATTAGATTCACTCTAATTTGTTCATGCGAGTGAATATTAAAGCATAAAAGTATAATCATGTTCAAGCTCAATTACTAATTAAATTTAGACACAGAATTTAATCTGAAAGTCAAAAGGCCCACTATCTCTGGTCTAACCTTGAGCTTATGAATGTAAGGCCCTAAAGCATAATCTTTTTTTTTTTTTTTGCATAAAAATATAAAATATACAATAAAAGTGAACGCGTCAACAAGTTGCAATGCTAAGACCTCTTCATCATAATTAAAAATCATAGATTAAAAAAAAAAAATGAATGGTATCTCGTTGGACTTGGGCTTCTCACCATGCCTGTTGGACCGGATGGAATTGGAGTCGACCATATATTAGCTTCGAAGCCTCTATTGAACTTGAAATCCTTTTTTTCTGCACAAGACAGGCCCATCATAAACTTCGCCTGTTCCATCACTAATCAAATTGAAATTTGAATCTAAAGGTCTGGATGCAATAAATAAATAGATGAAATTTGAATATCATAAAATTCAACCTATCTGTAGTTTAGGATAACAAAAATCATATTTTTGATAATTAATATGGATCCCATGTCAGGCTGGCGACTTTTGGGGCACTCCTAGAAATAAAGAGCTACTAATCAAAATTAAAAAAAAGGGTGGAGAGATCCTTTTAGCATGGACCCTATAATTACTTAACTACTTGAATTCCCTTTAATTGCAAAACTAGGAAGTCTGTCAAGCCAGAGGGAGATTGGCCCCAGAGTAAATCGGTGCCCATTAACATCACATCATAAGGCATGGCCCACCTCAGATGGACCACAAACCAAAAATTAAACATCATCTTGCATCACTCATGGTTATGGGAGCCCGTCTTCATCTTTGTTTTAAGTTTTAACCATCTATCATTTATAATTGTTAGGTGGCAACTGCTATCAACTATGAATCATCAACTCAAGTGCACCACATCTATAGTTCATCCATCAATTTTAAAGGGTGGTCCAAGTATCACACCAATCAAATGATTTCTACCATTGATTTTACACCCCCGTGTCCGAGTGCCAAACAGTTTAAAAAGTGAAGTTCATTAGAATAGTGCCAATTTAGGTTGCTTGCAAGATAATGTAGGTTCATGCCTGCATGATGACTTTTGGATTAGTCATAAGGATTAAGCAAAGTGTCATAATGTGGTACGGGCCGAGTTTTCAGGGCCAAAGTTAAAAAGGGTGGGGCCCGGTTGTTGTGATGGTCGGATACGTGCCTTCTAATATATGATTTCTAGATTGTACGTGGATGTGGGCCTCTGGCCCAGTAATTCAACAAAAATACTATAACGAGGGAGGGTTGGTGTGGGGTCAATGCTTTCATTAGTTTCTTCTTTATCATCTTTTCCTCATGTTAGCTATCTTTTTCCTTTGTATTACAGAGAAAGAGAGAGGTGACAGGAAACAGCTCAACAGCTAGTAGGTAAGGTGAGAGAGAAAGGTGAAGGAAGGAGATGCAAGCAGTTGGTGTAGCAATCGCCCGTGCAGTTGGTGTAGCAATCGCATTTGGCAATGGGCTGTATTGACTGTAATGTGCTAACATCCTCGCCTAGCGCCACCGCATCTACCGCACCACTGGCTTATTATCTCATCCTGCCGCCGCCGCCTTTCAACGTCTCTTTCGTCGACCGTCGATGCCTCGATGCTACAGTTCCACATCGCCAACTTTACATTTACATGAACAATACTGAATGTGAAAATATGACATGTCATAATCTTATTAGTGCAACAGAGAAAATTAAAAGTTCTTTGGCGTAGGCCTGTTCAGATTCACATATTATGACTGGTTGGATATGAATTAGATTTTTAAAGTTATAGTTCAGTTTGGATGGAAGTTTTGAAGAGGGAAATTATTTGAATAAGAAAACACCATTAAGATTTTTATAAAAATCACTCTTAAAATGGATCTTGCACTAATCATTGACTCACATTTATAGAAACTTAAAAAATAAGATTATTTGATGAAGATAAGAATGACTAGTTTAATTGTAGAACTTATACACTCCATGTTTATACAATCACTTATCTAATGCACCCAACTACGTAAAAGACATTATTTTATTTGAAGAAAGTTTAACTTAAAAGGTCTCGTCTGACTCGTCTGAATAAACACTTTTTACCATTTAAAAGTATATATAATTGAAGGTAAGTAAAAAAATGAAATTGTAGTTTTACAATTTTAAAAAAGTGAATGGATCTTTAATAATGAAATATAAAGAAACCAGAGAGTAAATTGGTTGGAACGTTGGCTTCATGTTATGAGAAGAGAAGGGCATGGATGAATTCATTTATGTGGTGGCATTCTTAAAAGTTCTCCACCATAGTCTAAATTCAAATTCAAACTTCTCAAGTTTCAAGTTTCAACTACCTTACTGTACTCAGTGACTCGGATAATTCAGTTGATTGGGCTTCATTCCTATTCAGCTGCCCATTTGCAGACCACCAATCGGATGGCTTGGTTATGTAAAATTCAAAGATTTTGATTTGATAAATTTAGTAAAATTATTTTATTAATCAAACTCAATATCTCAAAAATTAAAATCCAAGTTGGAGAAATTACGTTATTTTTCCTAAAAAAGCAATAAAACTAGAGCCTCAATGGATAGATGTGCCAGCCAATTTATCTATGGGCTCCAATGGTATAAGTTTTTGGGCCCTATAGAGTTGATTTTCTTTAACTAAAAATTCTCTGTTTCTGCCTCATTGATGTTACTGTTCATCAAATGGAACCCACGAATGAATGAGGGCAAACATATCAGCCATCCTAATTATGAAATTGACGTGGACCTCTAGCTATATCATTAGTTGTTTAACGCTTTAATCATTCATTTGCAAGCTGCTTATCCGATAGAATCCACATTAGTCTAACAAGATGTGAAATTTGAGCTGCCTAAATATGCCCTGTAATGTCTAGTTGCTATAGTTTCTCACTTTCTCCAACTAATATCTTATGTTGATAATATTTTAGGTTAAGTTCTAAATGTCACTGAAAATTGATATATTGGGCTCCTAATGGGCCAAAAAATTTCAGCCGAAGTATCAACCATTTCAGTTAATTTTAAATCCAACTATATATATTTTTAAAATCAACATTGGCTGAAACCCTGAAATATCAGTCAAAATATTTAAAATATCATATTCATACAAGTGTATCCAAATATCAATTCAAGCCATCTAAACGATGATCAAAGATGATAATCATGATCTAATTCTATCATCTAACAACCTTCTCCCCTAAATAAAGAAAAGAAAAAAAGAAAGAAGGAAAAAGAAAATATTATCACCCAATTAATGGCCTCTAAATTGAATGCTAAAAATAAACTTTGTTGGTGGCGAGCATAGAAGGATTAATAGGAGGTTTAGAGTAGCTCAATAAATGATTTATGGTGTGACCCCCTCATAATGTATCAAAGTTTTGGACAGTTAGATCCATACAATGATATACAACAACTCCATCTATCATATTTAGTCTTCACATCCACCCTCAAAATTTTTCTTACAGACAAATTATCTTCGTTATAGAATTTAACATATTTTACCTTTAAAACACTAAAATTTTATATCTTGAAATTATGTATTTAATGATTAAATAGACTTCAAACTTTGCATACTAAGACATGTATGTGACTTTATATACAATCCATATTGTAATGACCCGACCCGAACACACAGGGCTTAGGGCATGACTCAGTGTGATATTGTCCGCTTTGGGCCTCGCACACAATCTCGAATCAGTACGGTTTTCCATTTGGGCCCGGACCCACGTGGCCCGGCCCAAAAGGCCTCACACTAAGTTACACATGGGTGGCTTAATATAAACCGACTCTCCCTTTTGTTTTCCACCGATGTGGGACTCTAGGGGAGGGAGGGGTATCACACATATATGACTCCACTTTTAAGAGGTGGACAGTGAACCTTATTTTCTTCAAGCTTGTATGGGTGTAGTTCAACTGGTAATATCCCGCCTCACAAAGTGGAAAATGCTAAGTTTGAGCCCCTAAAGACAGTGGGTATCATCCGTGGAGATTTTACGCTGGATTTTTCACGATTTCTCACACGTAAATTTCATATTCTTTTCTATTTTCGTTGCTCTTTGAAGTAGATAGAGGGATGGATGAGATTATACAAATCCTACTGAACTATGTTTTTTTCATGTTTGAGAGCATGAATTTCTCTTTCAAAATTCTTAGAACCGTAAAATTCTGTAGTTTTTTGTAATTGAATCCCTTGTTAAAATCTAATAGCAATTATCCAAATCCAAACAGCATAGTTCTCTAAATGAGATGAAGTGGATCATTAATTTTGTAGATAATAGAAATACAACGATTAGAGGAATCCGTGATCATGTTTTCACTCTTTGTAAAGATGGCTAAGGAAAGGATTTTTACTGTGCCACGTCTCATAAAATCATTAACAATCATCTCAATGAGAGTTATTCAACTTTCGCTATTTCAGGAATGATTATGGAGAGAGAGGTTATGCGATAAAGCAAATAGATGAGTATCTTACAAGCAAAGGAGAAGAATTGCTTTCAATTTATCTGATGTTTGGAGGCATTTGAAGAGAAGTTGCCATAATAACCAAGACTATTAATTTGTATGAATGGATTGCATTAACATGTATGGCCAAGACGAGTCATTAATTTGTAAAAGTCTAAATTTAAGGGATAGAATGATGAGATGAAGGTGAAATTTCATACAAACTCTACTTATATGGTTCTATTTTCGTCACAATGAACTATGTGAGGCCCAAGTCCCATGTAAAGGCGATCTCAGTAGAGAAGTTTTTGATGCGATAAGTTGATAATCACGAGAGGGACTAATCTAGGACAACGATGATCGTGGACTCTAGTGAATGTGAGTGATTGATTATTTACTGGGTTTGATGGTCAACAGGGTAGCTTTAGAAGAAGGTAAGGTTCTATTAGGTTTGGTCGGGTTGGGTGGGGATGACTATTTTAAAGTTTCTCTCTATATGATTTAGGGCTAAATTGTTACAGAGTTCCTTAGTACAATGAGTTAAACTTTGAATTTTCTAGGATTATATTAGAGGTCTATTGTTTGACTGTTTTCAGATTTATGTGATTTATGGATGATTTCGTGTATGTGAAATTAATCTCACTTCTAATATCTTGTGCCATCTAAAAAATTTAGGCCTTTTTAAGTTCTAACCTAGCCTAACTATTGATTATTCATATTTAAATAACAAGGTTTCATGCTTATGCTTAGGGACCATAATCTTATTAAATTTGATTTTTGGACTGTGGATCTTCCTTTGCATAATGCAATCCCTCCCATTCCATTGGGTCTAGATCAGGGGTTTAAATACCGTTATCGGCCGATATATCGGCCAATCCGATATGTCGACCGATATATCGTTATCGGTCGATATATCGGCTGATATTTTTCTCTCTCCAGCCAATATCGTCCGATATGATCGACCGATATATCGACCGAGAAGGTGAATATCGGCCAATAACGATATATATCGGCCGATATGCACTCCTTCAAAATCGATACATATCGGCCGATATTTGTACCCCTGCTCTAGACTCTAGTGAACGTGGATCATCGATTATTGACATTTAAATAGGACTATTTGACGGTCATGGATCGTTATTGTTGAATCTCATTTTTTGCCTGAGGATCGTTCTTCCATGATGTTTCTCAACCACAAAGGTTATGGATGCAAGGGTGAACCATTTGTAAATTGTAGGTTAACATTATAGTACGATTTCGCCCTAGAGAAATGATTGGACATGCCTTTAAGTACGGGGGCTATTCTTCAGCCCGAATCCAATAAAACACCCGCTTGACCCGTCATAAACAAATAGGTTCAAACACATATGTTTTTTTGTCGGGTTGGATTTGGGCTTTTCGCAAGAAGCATGTGAAAGCTCGTTGGGATTTTTAGCTCATTTAGCCATACATTTGGTCATTTTCTATTTTTAAAAGATTATTTTGAAATTGAGAAGAGTGACAATTCAGATTTAAACTAAACATGATGAATTACAAGTGGATCATATTTGGACTTAAAATTCAATTTTTTTTTGTCATTTGATCTTAATAGTTAAAGTTATCAAATGTACCTAAGAATTACATTAAAACGAAGTGTCAAAAAATTGAATTCTGATATTAAATTTGATCAACTTGTATCTCTTCATGTCTAATTTTATTGAACCATTGGATTTTTATAGGTCCCAAAGAGGTTGGCTCGGGCTGTAACCTGCAAAACCCGATGGACTTTGGATGGGCTCGTATTTCTGTATTATATAAGTGGCCTTGAGCTGCCATACAGCATATCTCGGCCCGAACCTGGCCGGCGAGCACCCCCACTTTTAGGGCCATCTTGCTCCTTTACATCTTGAGAAGTGGAGAATCCAATGGTGAGAGGTAGACAAATGAACAAGACGAGTTTTGGGGGCAACTTTGTTTGTATGCATTTTTCTAAAAAAATTAATTTCCTTAGAACATGAGATTTTTTTTTTTCATTTTTGTTAACAAAAAATTCTAAAGACCTAGATTCTTAGAACCAAGTTTTTTTTAACAATCAAAAGATTTTTCTGCCTAACTCAAGGAGAAATGTTCTTTTGAAAAAAAATATAATATATACTTATTATTTAAAGACGTGGTGAAATGAATCTTATCCATACCTAACTTGACCTATGTTAAACAACTTTGCACGGTTCAACTAAATTTAAATGAGTTAGCTCAATTTGATCCATTTATTAAATGAATTAACTAACCCTAACTAAAATTTAAGTTAGACCCAACCCGGCTGATTTACAAAATCGATTGACCCAATAAATCTCAAATCATTTATTAAATGGGTCTATCTGATCAAAGTAGATGACTAATCTTAAATGGGTCAACTTAACTTAGACTATTTATTAAAAGCTTAACCTAACTTCCGTCATACCCAGATTGGCCTACTTATTAACTGAGCTGAACCAATTCAAACAATCTTAAGTGCATCGATCCAGCCCATAAATGACCTAACCTAGCGTTGCAGATCGGGTGGGTCAGGCCATGTTTTGAGCGGCCAACCTGAGCCCGGGCCTAAATTACAATTAAAGGGCCTAAGTTTGGATCCAAATTGACCCAATTTGCTCAACGATAAGCCTAGACTTACATTAAGGACTCAAGACCATTTTCAAATTCAAAATGCATAGATGGACTTATTAAGACTCGGGCTTTTTTAGCCCAAAATAGATATATTTGTGGTGTTTTATAAAAAAATTAAAAATTTTATATTATATAAATACAATTATTTTATGTGTAAGTATGCATCAAATTAATGTGGATATCAAATATGTCTTTATAATTTGTCAAATTTAATAAGATCATCAATAATGATGCCGATGCTGAATTGTTTAGACATATATAGTAAAAGTTTACAACGTGAGAATGCATTGGACAGATTAGTTCTCACTGGAACTGGCATGAATTGGACTCGAATCCTTAATCATATGATGGGGATGTTTCGAACTACTTACTTCTCAGGCCTAGGCCCAAATCCGGTCCACTTGTCTGAACTCTAGGCCTGATCCATCCAATTCACAAGCTGTTGCTAGTCCTCTTTTTTAGCAATAAGATACTAAAACTCTGATGTCAAAGTATTAGGTTTTTATTCATACTTAAAAAAAAAAATTGAGTCAATTTTTTTGTCCTTCAACTATGTTGGAAGCCTACGTTCAACATACATTGGAATGAGTTGAGGCCAGAACGATTAAATTGTCATTCAGTTCTATCACCCATTTTATTTTCTTTTAAACTGATTTAAATATTTTAAAAAAATTATTGCAAACATTTTAATGGAATTTTAGACTTAGACGAAAGGTGAAATTAGGGTGGGAAAATAATAGTAGATAAATTATTCGTTCATCGAGAATGTGGGCTTTGAATTTGGGCCATAGCCCTAGGGGCCAATTAGGGGTGAAACTTGGGTTGGGTTTTAATCCGACCCGCATGATCCGATCCGAGAAATCAATGGTTTTGGGTAATGTTTTGAAACCCAGCTCGTGGAGTGACCCGTCTTGAAGGAAGGGTGTGTTAAATAAGGTTCAACTGGGTAGACCCATAGTCAAACCCGGTCAAACCCGTGCTATTAATGTATTATTATAAATAATATTAAATTATTAACTAAAGTTATATTTCTTAATTTTTTTTCCTTATCACAAACCCAATTATAAATACTAAAAATTAATATTCCAAAAGTCATATTCTCAAAAAAAAAACAAAAATCTTCATCTTTATTTTCTTCATTTAAAGAAACCAAGGGTTTTTAAGGTTTAAGGGACACAGGTTTATTAGAAAAACCTGATTGACCTATAGGTTGCAGAGAGTTTTTAATCCAAAAGGGTCTTAAAATGACTCGACCCATGTTTCAGTAGGGTGACGTGCGGGTCTACCTGCGGGTCGAGTCGGGTTTGATAACATTGGTTTTAGGTTATATTTTTTTATATCTCAGATTGGGTTAGAAAAAATAAATTCGGGTCAAGTCGGATTGAGAAATTTAAAAACAACTTGACCCGAACCGACTCGACCTGAGTGCATGAAATTATATATAAGCACTCGAGTTGAATTGGGTTAGAAATTTGAGTCAAGTTGAGTTAAGTAACTCAAGTCAACAATTTGAATCGAATCAAATCGGGTTCAATAATTTTTGACACAAGTTAAATTAAATTTATTGAAACCCGACTCGACTCCATCTAACCCCACCCGAGTTTCAGCACTGCGCCAATTTACCTGTGTTTTTGAACTTTTTAAGTGTCCAAGGCTACACTACGATAGTACGACTCCACCCTCCCTAGCGCGATACTCAAAAAACTCCAGAGAGAGGGAAAACCGAAAAGAAAAGGGTAAAGGCAACAGATAGAATCAGAGAAAAAATAGAGGAGACAAAAGAAATAGAGAGAGGATAATTTTGTGATATTGAGTTTTGGTATTTGGAATGGCTCTGTCATTGGGTATGGGTATAGGTATGGGATTGAAATGTTTCCCCTGCATTTTTCAGCCGGCCGGCTCTTCGTCGCTGAGGATTATTCCGGCTAAGCTGCGGGTGGTGGTGAAGATATCGTCATGCGCTGCGTCGGAGCAGGGAGAGAATGGGAAGCGAGCGGTAAAAGGAATAATGAAGCCGAAGCAAATCTCACTAGAAATGCAAGAGCTTCTGGGTGTGTCTGAGATTCCTCGCACCCAAGCCATTAAACACATCTGGGCTTACATCAAACAACACCACCTTCAGGTCTCATCATCATTTATCTCTTTTATTATCTTATCAAAATCATTTAGTCCATTGTTTCCAACAGTTGACTTTTTTGTTCTCTCTCTCTCTCTCTCTCTCTCTCTCTCTCTCTCTCTCTCTCATTTTGTTGTGTCCAGGAATGGGCTTAGGATTTGGGCCTACAAAGCTCCCAGGCCCACTTATCTAAAGGTCCCTCATAAACAAGGGCTGCAACCTCCAGCAATTTCCTTTTGGTCCCCGGATCTCTATACCTAAGTGACCATGGAAGTTTCAAGATAGACCTGGCAAGGGGATGGGCTGGGTTCTCGTCACATTCGGGTTCGGGTTGGGTGTTTGCCCTTTAACAAGTCAAAACACGCACCCCTAAAATACTCCTTTGAAGTAACTGTCTGGTCCGTCCTGACTCATTTATCCATTTAATCAAATGACCCATTTACTCAACTCAAAACTCATTTACACCCATT